>CM022303.1:351162929-352469967 GCA_011799875.1 Thinopyrum elongatum
TAGGTTGTTAAGTTTCAAAAGAATGCATTGTTTGGACCATAACATGTGAATTGATTGCTACTTTATCATGATGAGCTTTATGAGATAGAGTTGTTGTTATTGCTTCTTGCGAGTTGCGCTGGAATTTCATCGAAGAGGAGAGGATGATGTAGTACAGTAGAGACAAGTATTTCCCTCAGTTAAGAACCAGGGTTATCAATCCAGGAGAACCAAGCAACACCTCGTTAACAGCATCTACACACAAAATAGAAATACATGCACCCAACGCAAACAAGGGGTTGTCAATCCCTTGGCGGTTAATTTCAAGGATCAAATCTTGTAGTGATAGATAGATAAATAAAAACACAAAATAAAACAAAATAAAATAAATTGTAGCAAGGTATTTTTGGATTTTAATATATGATAAAGATAAGACCCGGGGGTCATAGTTTTCAGTAGAGGCTTCTCTCTCGAAGATAGCATTCGGTAGGTAAGTAAATTACTGTTGCGCAATTGATAGAAAAGAGAATAATCATGACAATATCAAAGGCAATGATCATGTATATAGGCATCACATCCGAGACAAGTAGATTGGCTCCTGCCTGCATCTACTACTATTACTCCACACATCGAGCACTATCTAGCATGCATCTAGAGTATTAAGTTCATAAAGAACGGAGTAGCGCCTTAAGCAAGATGACATGATGTAGACAAAGTAAATTCAAGCAATATGAACAAACCCCATCGTTTTACCCTTAATGGCAACAATACAAATATGTGTCTTGTCCCTTTTTGTCACTGGGATATAGATCACTGCAAGATTGAACCCATCACAAAGCACCTCTCCCATTGCAAGATAAATCAATCTAGTTGGCCAAACCAAATCAACAGATCAGAGAGAAATACAAAGATATAATAGTCATGCATAAAAGAGTTCATAGAAGACTCAAATAATATTGATCGATAATCTGATCATAAACTCACAATTCATCGGATCCCGACAAACACACCGCAAAAAAGTATTACATCGAATAGAACTCCAAGAACATCGAGGAGAACATTGTATTAAAGATCAAATAGAGAGAAAAGCCATCTAGCTACTAGCTATGGACCCTTAGGTCTATGGTAAACTACCCACACATCATCGGAGGGGCAGGAAGGTTGATGTAGAAGCCCTCCGTGATCGATTCTCCCTTCGACGGAGTGCCAGAAAAGGCCTCCAGATGGGATCTCGTGAGAACAGAAACTTGCAGCAGTGGAAAAAGTGCTTCGGGTGGCTATTTATTGGTTTCCAATTTTAGAGAATTTATAGAGGCGAAATTAGGTCAAACAGAGCGAAGGGGGGCCCATGGGACACCAGGGCGCTCCTACCCCCCATGGGCGTGCCCTGGTGGCTTGTGGACCACTCCTTCGACTTCTAACTTCCTTCCAAAGCTTCTAGGGTCTCTTATGTCCAGAAAAAATCATCAAAAGTTTTCGTGGCATTTGGACTTCATTTGGTACTGATATCCTGAAGAAAAAAAAGGTAAAAACAGCAATTGACACTTGCACTAAGTTAATAGGTTAGTCCAAAAAATGAAATATAATGGCATATAAATGCATAAAAAACATCCAAGATTAATACTATAATAGCATTGAACAATCAAAAACTATAGATACGTTGGAGACGTATCAGTTATGATGCTAGGAAAAGTGATTGAAATTATCATTGATCAAACTTATGCACTATGCTAGCATTCACACTTCATAAATTATTTCTTTTATCATTTACCTACTCGAGGACAAGCAGGAATTAAGCTTGGGGATGCTGATACGTCTCCAACGTATCTATAATTTATGAAGTATTCATGCCATGTTTACAACAATTTTATATGGTTTTGGTATGATTTGAATGGAACTAACCCAGACTGATGTTGTTTTCAGCTGAACTACTATGGTGTTGTTTTTTGTGCAGAAATAGAAGTTCTTGGAATGGGCTGAAACTTTTTGATGAGTTTTTTTGGAACAAAAGAGACCCCCGAAGCTTCGTGGGAGAACCAGAAGAGCCACAAGGCGGCCACAAGGCACCTAGGCGCGCCCAGGGGATGATGGTTCCCAAGTGCCTTGTGGGACCCTCGTAACTCCTTTTCGCGTGATTCCAATGCTGAAAATTCCTATAAATAGATAAACCCCCAGAAATAAACCTAGAACTTTTGTCTCGCTGCCACAAGCCTCTGTACCAAAGCGATCTCATCTATAGCCCTGTGCCGGCACCCGGCCATAGGGAGAAATCATCACCGCAGGCCATCTTCATCATCCCGGTGGTCTCCATGATGAGGAGGGAGTAGTTCACCCTTGGGGCTGAGGGTATGTACCAGTAGCTATGTGTTTGATCTCTCTCTCTCTCTCTCTTGTGTTCTTAATTTGGCATGATATTGATGTACCGCGAGCTTTGTTAATATAGTTGGATCATACGGTGTTTCTCCCTCTCTATTTTTTTGTGATGAATCGAGTTTTTACCTTTGAGGTTTCATTATTATAGGATTGAATATTTTGGATTTGAGAACACTTGATGTATATCTTTCATGTGGATAGCCGTGGTGACAATGGGGTGTCCAATTGATTCACTTGATTTATGTTTTGGCAATCAACTTGCGGATTCCCGCGGTGACATTGGGCTAATCTAGGCATAGAGGTTGATGCACGTTTTTGTCCTACTTTCTCCAGTAGAAACTTTGGGGCACTCTTTGAAGTTCTTTGTGTTGGATTGAATATTATGAATCTGGAGTTGTTTGGTGCGTATCGAATAATCCACTCATGGATACTTGTGGTGACATTGGAGTATCTACATGACATTAGAGTTGGTTGATGCGTATCATATGGTGTTATTTTAGTACGAACTCTAGGGATGTTTCTGACACTTATAGGAATGGCTCAACAGATTGATCGGAAAAGATAACTTTGAGGTGGTTTCGTACCCTACAACAATTTCATATTATGTTCTCCGCTAGATAAGAACTTTGGAGTGGTTGTTTGTCGCATGTTGAGGGATTGTTATATGATTCAATGGATAATTAGTTTTATGCCCCTAGTTGTGTCCCACTCGGCTGTTTTACCCCAAATTTCCAAAAGCCATTGGCTCTGTCCAAGTCACTTTGCTCCTCTTATCCTTTTGTCCTTTGACTGTTTGACGTCACTTTGAAAACTTCATAACAAATTCATACTAAGTCAGAAAAATGCAAATAAGATACAAAAATGTTCGGAAAAACATCACCTATATGTCAATGTCATTTGCATTCATGACAAAAGTGTTGGAAAGTGCCCATCCGAGTTTTAGCTCTTATGATACCGCCATGAATAGTAAAATCTAAAAAATTCAAAATGAAATTTTGTGGCAAAGAATGACAAAAGTTTTAAGTGCTTGCCAAGTTTCATCAGGGAATGACATTTGTGGAAGTCGTGGCAAAAAAACATCAGGGAATGACATTCGTGGAAGTCGTGGCAAAAAAAACAATTAGAACTCCAAAATAGAAAAAAAAATGCCACGGCTTCTACAAATGTCATTCCCTGATGAAACTTGGAAAGCACTTAAAACATTTGTCATTCTTTTCCACCAAATTTCTTTTGATTTTTTTGAATTTTTTCAGATTTTATTGTTCATGGTGGTATCATAAGAGCTAAAACTTGGATGGGCACATTCCAACACTTCTGTCATGAATGCAAATGACATTGACATATAGGTGATGTTTTTCTGAACATTTTGGTATCTTATTTGCATTTTTCTAATTTAGTATGAATTTATTATGAAGTTTTCAAAGTGACGGTCAAATGGTCAAAGGGCAAAAGCATAAGAGGAGCGAAGTGACTTGGACGGAACCGATGGCTTTTGGAAATTAGGGGTAAAACTACCAAGTGGGACACAACTAGGGGCATAAACTAATTATCCCATGATTCAATTATGTTAGCACTGTTGAGAGATTGCAGTTGTAAAAGTATGAACTCTAGGCCTTGTTTTCGAGCATTGCTATACCGTTTGTGCTCTGCTTTATCACTTGCTACCTTGTTGTTTTATATTTTCAGATTACAAAAACCTATATCTACTATCCATACTACACATGTATCACCATCTCCTCGCCGAACTAGTGCACCTATACAATTTGCCATTGTATTGGGTGTGCTGGGGACACAAGAGATTTCTTGTATTTGGTTGCAGGGTTGTTTGAGAGAGACCATCTTCATCCTACGCCTCCCACGGATTGATAAACCTAAGGTTTTTCCACTTGTGGGGAAAATGCGATTGTCCTACAAAACTCTGCGCTTGGAGGCCCAACACGAGTCTACAAGAATGAGTTATGTAGTAGACCTTAAACGGCCAGACCTATTAGCATACAACAAGCTAATCAGCCCCAACGTTTCTCTTCGATCAGTGTTTGCAAGTACTATAGCTCACACCATAGCTAGCCTAGTAACACAGCGCGGAATCAGACGAGGTTTGACACCAAGAATCATCGAACAATTATTTCATCAAACAAGCCCTGCTTATATGATAAACAGTTCAAACTTAGGTCTAAGCATGCCATACATTACATTAAAAGTTGGTGAGGATACATCTGTTTCCATAACTCGGAGAGGGTTTGCATGATTCACTATCAAACAAAAGTAGCAACTACCGCCCACACAAGATAGTGCATTAGCCCTAAGATGGTTTGATAACACTGTCGGCGTTCTGGGATCGGGGGTTCCCAGATCTGCTTGCCTGTGGCCCAGCGCATGGGCCCATCGACGGCCCTGTACGGCCCAGCTATAACAACTCCAAGGCAAGACCCTCGCGAGTGAACTAGCCTCGCGAGGCGAACGACACCAAGACCTCCAGAGGAGCGGCCTCCCCGAGCCGCCTCCCGAGGGGTGGATACTTCTATGTAGGTACCCAGCCTCACAAGGCTGCGATGACGCAAGCCATGACGACCAAGGCCGGGCGGGCGCCAGCGGGCGCAGAGTAGACAGTATCCCCTTTGGTGCTAAGGGAGCGAGGACAGACGCGGGTTCCCAAGGAATCCCCCAAAGCTTTCCATTCCGATGCAACAAGACCAAGACCACGAGCTCGGTAGGACGGATGTCATTGCCGAGCCCACGCCCGCGTTACGACCAAAAGCTTTGTAGGCGAAGACTACCTTTCATCAGGATTAGATGTACTTCTTGTCCCCTTTCAAATTGGCCGTTGTGGGATCCCTTCCCGCCTAAGTTTTGAGGGAAGAGGACCAAGGCCACTATAAGTATAGGCTAGCCACCATCGTAGAGGGGGATCCGGGATCGGACCCTTGACCACTCCACCCACATCACTTGAGCCCTCGTGAGGCCGCTCACCCACTGTACTAGTTCATCCTCAGCCTCCTCATGAGGCCAATACACCACAAAGCAGGAGTAGGGTTTTACACGCAAGGTGGCCCGAACCTGGGTAAACTGCCATCTTCATCTTCTTCTTCCCCGCTCGCGCGAACTCGGAGAGGCTAGGCTGTGGGGTGGTGAGCTTGGGACTTGAGTTGGTTGAGGTCTTCGCACACGCCCCAGAGTTCGAACCTTCTTGGGTCCGCGGAGCCCTGAATCCAACATTTGGCGCGCCAGGTAGGGGCGTGTCGAAGCTCCGCCTCCTCACCGACCACGCTCTAGCCCGCCCCATC
The DNA here is from genome assembly GCA_011799875.1 of Thinopyrum elongatum. Classification (NCBI taxonomy): domain Eukaryota; kingdom Viridiplantae; phylum Streptophyta; class Magnoliopsida; order Poales; family Poaceae; genus Thinopyrum; species Thinopyrum elongatum. The sequence continues at coordinate 351,168,566 of CM022303.1, forward strand.
GCGTTCATGGCGAAAGCTCGCCGGGCTCGCACCGAGCGTTGGGCCGCTCGCGTCGCCACGGCGTCGCCCTTCAGCCACGATGCCGCTAGCCACACCGTTCTTCCCCCTCGGCTAATGCGGTTACCGGTGCTGCCCCACATCAGCGGCAAAATCCATCAACCCCACTCTTCACGCGGTGCAGTGACCGCACTGCCACCCCCCCTTTCGGCCCCGCCGGGGCGTTGCTTCCCCGCACTCATCATGGGCTGACAGACGCGTAGGCCGCGCTCCTTGTGGCGCGTGAGCTATTGCGTTACCGTCCCACCGGTGATGGCTATGACGCTTGGATCAACAGGATCGCTGAGCTGCTAGATGCCGCTTGTGGGGACGTGGAAATTTTTTGGCTCCCACCTGTGGCGCGGCCCCGCGCCCGCGCCTGCCTTTGCTGCGTCTGCTCATCCTTCCGGGGAGGACCTGGGGATACCCGCGGTGGCGAGGTCACCGGCGGGATGCCCTAGAGGCCCCAGAGACACCTCCTCGGATTTCTATCCGGGCAAGTAGCCCTCCGCGGGAGGCGCCACGGCGGGCCGCCACCTAGTCAGGGTGATCCGGCGGCGGCGGCGGCGAACGAACGGGCGAGGGGGCCCGGAGGCTGATTTCAGGCACAGGCGCACGGACAAAAAGCAGGCGACATCAGGAGCGGGCATGGCGCCACCACTGCACGTGCGTCACCAATGAACGAGTCCTCCGGAGCGGGCAGAAGTAAGGCCCGCATGCGCCATCCCCACTAGCCTCGACCGTCAAGACTGTCAATGCCTCACGAGACTGGGGTCCCTCGTGAACCAATGAAGCACCCCCATCGGCATCATTACAGCGACAACCCTTGGTTACAACCCCTCTCTTCAAAGCATATTGTGTTAACCTTGGAACGCAGGTGGATCACGTTTCGATGGCGCACCCACGGAGCATCGGCCGGGCCCAGCGTACTGACGCGAAGGTCTCGGGAGACCTCAAGCCGAGAAGGCTCAAGAAAGCTCCAGAGGCCCACGATGGGGGTTGGCGCGGCGAGTTTCAGTCCTTGTTGTGGTTCGTCTGCACCACGGTGACTCAGGCTCGCCGGCAAGACCCCATTCTCCCTCGCCCCCGGGGCCAAGGTGGCCCTCCCATGTGAGGCCAAATAGCGTCCCCCGCGAGGCTTGGCGTTCGACGAGGCGCATCGGAATGCCCTGCGGGGGGCAGGTCCTGTGCTCCTCAAGGAGGGCCATCGACAAGCCTCGCCCCCCGCTGCGGGGTCCCGGCAGGAGCTACGGCACCGCCGTCGCTGCAGCATACGCCTCCAGACCCTCAAAGTCGGAGACACCATCCTGAGGTAGGCCCTTCCAGGGAGGGCCTCCATAGGCTCTGGCCCACGGGGGAGTGTCGGGGTACGACACCTATGGGATCCCGAGAGACCCCTTTACGATTCGGCGGGGGGAGAGGTATACGCAAAGAGCAGAACCAATGATCGACGCGCGAAGTTTTTACCCAGGTTCGGGCCGCTGATCAGCGTAAAACCCTACTCCTGCTTTGTGTTCTTATTGATGTTCTTGAGCCCAGCCTTCAGGAGCGCTCGCAATGAACAGTACGTTCAAAGAGCAGCTACGCATGCAGAATGGGCCAGAAGTTCTCCTCCTCTGTAGCAGTTGCCTTGGGCCTCCTTTTATATGCTCAAAGGGGTCTCCACAGTGGCAAAATGTACATACATTGAGGTGTAAATTACCTACAGGGTATCATACCTAACCCCTGACGGATTAGGACAAACGCATTTAATGCACCGTGAGGTGTCCGTTTAGGTGTCCTCACTTTCTTGGGGATGGAAAAAGGGGCCATCCCATCAGCACCGCTTAAGCTCTCCTCCACTGGCGCGTTGCCACGCATCCAGAGAAGGACCCAGAATGTCAGACTTGTTACTGTGCCGAAGCGGTGGCACAGTGGCAGAATCTCGCCAGGCACCGAGTCTTGCCGGGCACCAAGCCTTGCCGGGCGCCAAGCCTTGCCGGGCGCTAAGCCTTGCCGGGCTCCACAGGCCATCCTGGCAAGGATCTTGCCGGGGAAGCTGGTCTTTGGATTCCAGCTTTTCTTATCTGCTGATCCTTAGATCTCTGACTTGATGATTTCCTTGATGGCTTGAATCAACCTCGAGCTGTTCCCGGCAAGCCTTGCCGCGAGGATGGCTACAACTGCCCGTGCACAAGTACGGGGTACTAGTGGCCCAATACTTAGTACACCGACAGGAGCCCCCGGGCCTAGGCCATACACGAGTGTGAGGCGTTGTTGGGCTAGGCCCAAACAGTGCACGGGCACGCGTGGCAGGGAATTAACTGCTTGTAAATATCTCGTTTTACTGTGCCCCCCACTACACGCACCGAGCGCGGGACGTGGGAAGCGTGCCAAAAAGGCTGCAACTGCCTCGCGCCTATAGAGGCGCATTCACATTGGGGAATAAAAGAGGCGGCCCCGCTCCTTCCCCATAAAAAGGAGAAGTCGTAGAGGCACAAGCCTATTTACCCCCCTCTTCTTCTCAATCTGGCCATCGCCATCGCCTTCCTCCTCTCGAGCTCAGAGTGAAGCCTTTTCCTCTTCCGCCCGCTGCTTCCACGCTCGCTCCACCCCCAGCTTCCGTCCTCACAGCCGCCATGCCGCCCAAGGCCAGCAAAGGCAAGGGCAAGGAGGTGAAAGCCGACATTCCGGAGAGCGAACTCGCGAAGATGCGGAAGAGGCTCGTCGTCTTCACTCCATCGCTCGATGCTGAAGCTCTGAAGGGGCGATACCAGTGCATGTGGGCGAAAGAGACGCAAGCTCACCCCGCCACACGCGTAATCCCAGGTGCTTGCTCCAAAGGTGGATCAGACAGATACCCTTTCTTCACTGCATATTTCTATTGCGGGCTCTGTCCCCCCTTTTCCAACTTCTTCAATGATATCATGTACACATACGGCTTTCGTCTTCTCGATTTCACGCCGAATGCAGTACTTTGCATGTCCATCTTTGCCCATCTCTGTGAAAATTTTGTCGGCGTGATTCCCAATTCTGCTCTTTTTCGCCATTACTTCTTCCCTCGCATCCAAAAAGGAGAGGCCCTCTCTGGTTCTATCGCCTGGATTCCAAGGGCTTGGAATAAGGAAATATACCCAGAAGGAGTTTACCGCGAAAAGTGGGACGAGTGGCGGGCTGAATGGTGCTGGATCCAGGAAGCAGATCCCCATCCGTTTTGTCATCCCCGGCAACAGAAGGTGGTCCGTGGCAAGGATTGGAGCGATCCCGCTGCGGAAGACGAGAGGCTCATAATTGCCACCACTAGGATCCTTCGCCTGAAGGCTGCCGGGCTGACGATGGAGATGATCGGCTTCGACTTTCTCCGCCGCCGCATCGCCCCTCTGCAGAACAGGGGAAGGCCAGCTTCGGAATACAAGAACGCGGCAGATGTCATGAAATTGCGCCCCGGGCTGAACAACAATCTGACCGCTATGCAGCTTGGCACTCTCCGTCAAAAATTATTCCAGCGCGAAGACAAGCACCGGCTGCCGGCAAGGATTGTTCCCTTGTGCAACAATTCTGCCTTGGGGTCAATCATTGCCTTCATGCCGATGTTCAACGCCCACGGTCTTGACCCGACCTGGGCCGAGCCAACCGAGGAGGAAGCGCAGAAGTTTTTTGACAACTTGACGGAGAGGCCTGTCCGGCAAGAGTCAGATTTCATCCGAGCCACCACCGATCAAGAAGTAGCTTACATTGCTACTAGGGTGGAGGAGGCAAATCTTGCCGCGGAGGCCGGTAGCATCGGCTTCACAGAGTGGGAAGCCAGCGACGCAGAAGTGGTAGTGGAGGTAAAACCTGCCGGGGAGGACAAGGTTGCTGGGGAAGAGAGCAGCGCAGCCGCTGAGAGCTCGTCCGGCGAGGACACGGCCGAAGAAGAAATGCGAGAAGAGCTCCCACCCCCGAAGAAGATGAAGCGTGTTCTTCGGAAGGCTGCATCTGGCATCCCGGCAAGCCAGCCTTCTTCGAGCGGCGAAGCTCCCAGCAAGAAAGTGGCCGGCAAGACTGGACCGCGGCAGGGGGCTCGTCAACAGCCTGCGTGGCGCGCGAGACCCACACCAGCGGCCACTGCTGGGGCGGCAGGAGGGTCTCGTACTACCGCACCGGAAGCTGCCCCGGCGCCTGCCACATCCAAGCGGCCTAGGACTCCTTCTCCGCCTCCCCACTCAGACATCGCAACGGAGGTCGACTTCGACATCTCTGGCTTTAGTCCGAAGCGAGAGGAAGAAGAGTGAGTACTTTGCCGCAGCCTTTATATTCCAATCCTGGATCAATCTTACTAAGTTACTCGTATTGTCTCTGCAGTGACACAAAAACATTGCTGGAGAGGATGGCGAAGAGGTCAAGGACTTCTATGGGTGACGAGCCCTCGGCAGGCTCCATGAACGTGCCAGAAACCGTCGTTGTCAGCCCGGAGTCCAGTCCTCAACGCAGCCCCCAGCGTAAGTTCACTGTTCTTTTTCCACTGGCGGGTGCCGAGGCTTTCATTCTTGCCGCTGATATCTTTGGGTTCGCAGGAGAAGAATGGCAACAAGGAGAGCTGTCGGAAGACATTCCCATTGTGCCTCCATCATCGACCGCTCCGCCCACAAGCACGTCCCCGGCAAGAGATCCTGCCGACGAGCCCATCCTAATTGAGGAGGAGCCGGCAGGCGCGGACTCCGGCAACCCACCCCCGGCAACCGGAGTTGCCGAGAGGGGCAAATCCACCTCCCGACATCCCGACACAGGTACTCGATTGCCTCAGAGTGCTTGTTACTCTTTTTCCCTTATCTCTCTGTCTTTAGTCACTTCAAACTTCAATCTCGATCTTATTTTGTTTTCCTTCTTTGTCCTTCAGAGTTCCCTGTGATGGAACACATGGACGTCGACATTGTCATCGAGGACACCGCCAGGGATGCCGCTGCCGAAGCAGACATGATCGCTGCCAGCGAGGCCACCAAGGATGACACTGTCGAGGCTGGTGGTGCTCTTGACGGAGAGGCCGCTAAGACTACACAAGAGGAAACCGCCGAAGAACCTACTGAAGGGGGCGACAGGGAGGCAGAGGACCGCACTGACGGCATTCCTGCCGCAGGAGCACCAGGCGCTGCACCGGCCACAGAGCCCCCTGCCACTGGTGAGGCGGCCACTGAAGACCAGCCATCAACATCTGAAGGACCCTCATCCAGCAAATACCTCAAGGTTGGCGAGAACCTGTTTGTCAACTTGCCGGGGACGGCAAGCACTGGGGCACTAGCCGAAGGAGAAGTTTTTGAAGAAATCATCGATGCTGCCAGGCTCGAAGTTGTTGACGGTCCCAGCACCAGCAGTGGCAAATCTAAAGAGGATCAGCTCCTTCAGGCCATGGGCGAGAATTTCCGCAAGCTCCAGGCTCTCCATCACGCCCGGAAAGACAAAGCAGACTCTAGAATGGCAGTTGTCGAGGCGGCCGAAGCAGATTTTCAAAGGCGCGTCGCACAAATGCAGATCTGGCACGCCGAGGCCCTCCAAGAGTTGGTTGCCGGCCGGGAACAAGTGAGCCAGCAGTGGACTGAGATCCTCCTGAAGCAATCCGATATGGAGAAGGCGCATGATGAAGCTACTCACAGGATTGCTGCCAAAGATACCCTCCTGACGGGGCGCCGCGTTGCTCTTGATGCTCATGAGGAAGATCTCACCGCACGTGAGCAGGCACTCGCCGCCAAGCTTTGCAGCAAAGATGAAGATATCAAGAATCATGTCGCGCGGCGGACCCAGGAGCTGGAGAAAAAACATAAGGAGGCGCTCAAAGCTCTGACTGCAAGTCACGCCGGCAAGCTCAAGGAGGCCGTCGATGCTGCTGAGGCTGCTGAGGCCGCCAAGAACGAGCTGAGCGACAAGGTGAAGAGGCTGGAAACAGATCTCGAAGAGCACGGCAAGGAGCTCTCAACGCTCAAGGGCGACAGGGAAAAAACCCTCCACTCCTTGGCGGAGATGCAAGTTGCCCTGTCTGACAAAACCAAGCAGCTCTCCTCTGCGGCTAATAACATTGCGGTTCTGGAGTTGAAGCTGACCACGCTGCAGAAGTCTCTCGAGGCCGGCAAGGCCCGTGAGAAGGCTCTACTCAAGGATCTCCAAGGAGAGAGGAACCTGCTCAAGCGCGCCGCCGCCGCCCAAACCGAGTACGAGAAGGGAGTGGAGATCTGGACTGGACGTCTCATCGCCACCGCGGAGAAGCTTACCGCAGAACTGTCAACCATGGGCCTGTCGAACTTCAAGTATTCTTCCGAGGAAAGAATATCTCCAAGTGCCAGGTTGACGATGTTCTTTGAAAGCATCATCAACGCGTTGAGGGTGCTCCAGTCTAGCCGGGCGACCCAATTGGCCAACGAGACTCGCCGGCTTTGCTGGACCGTCCTCCGCAAGGTGCTCATCAAGGTGGTGCACAGCAATCCCGGCATCGACCTCTCCAACGCGCTCGGCCATCTGCCAAAGGACGCAAATGTTGAAGCGCTTGAAGAGTGCATCGCGCCTATCCTTGAAAAGGTGGACTCCATCAAAAGGATCGAAGGCCAGCACAGGGATTGAGTGCTCCCCTTTTTCTTGCCGTCGTCATTCCATGTAAAAGACAATTAAGTCTCAAGTTAGAATTGCGGCAACTCATGGATGTAATATAATTTGCCTATGCTTAGGTTTATGCTTGCTATTTTCCTTGTCTGATTCCCTTATGTATGGAGTTCACCCTACGCTTACTGAAAAACTTGCCGGCGCGCAACCTGCCGCGAGCGCTGGGTGCGGGACTTCAGCAGCCTGCTGGAGGCACAGCGGCCGGCAAGACTCCTTGGTGCTCTCAGTGCAGCCACTTAAATCGCTGAGCGGGCTCGAAACAAAATAAGGGCGCGACCGATTACAACAAGGGTTCCTTCGCGTGCAGATTTTCCATACAAGAGTCGGAATCGTCCAAGGAAATAACCTTGTAATAAAAGAAAAACTTGCTCTGAGTTTTTAGGACTTAGCTTTCTATCACTGTCCTTCCTCCGGCAAGCGTCGATTCTGAACGTCGCCAACTGGTATTCATATTCTCACTTCCCCCCCCCCCCCCCGGCAAATGTGCACGCGAGGAATCCTTCTGTCTTTCGAGAAAAAGAAAGAAGAGAAAATAAAGACATGAAACCTTGGCGGTTCGTTAGAACTTACCGGGAGTGGGTGTCATACAACATCTTAGACAAACTTGCATATATATAAATATGAACATGGGAATCAATAAGGGAATGTACAACACTTAAATTTATTCATCCGTGCCCAGGGTCTGCGCCTGGCTTTGTACAAAGGATCACATGCCTTGCCGGCAAGACTTGTACAAAAGGGTGGTTGCCGGGGGCCCCCGGCAACCGCGCCTTATGGGTAGAACTTGCGAAGATGTTCGATATTCCAGGAATTGCTCACTGGAATGCCATCTTCGGTCTCCACGCGGACAGCGCCAGGCCTGGTGACTCGTACTACCCGATAAGGGCCTTCCCACTTTGGCGTCAACTTGTTTGAATTCTTGGCGGACTGAATCCGTCGAAGAACAAGGTCGCCTTCCTCAAGGCTTCGGGCATGAACTTTGCGGCTATGATAGTGACGCAAAGCTTGCTGGTAGCGTGCAGCTCGCACAGTAGCCTGAAGACGATTCTCCTCAAGGAGCACATCATCATCTTGCCGCAGTTGCTCTTGCTCAAGCTCATCATAAGCGAGCACTCGAGGAGATCCGTATATGAGTTCCGTGGGGAGAACTGCTTCTGCTCCGTAGACCAGAGCGAAGGGCGTCTGGCCGGTGGCTCGATTTGGTGTCGTTCTGATTGACCAAAGAACCGCCGGCAACTCATCAATCCAGCGTCTTCCGCACTTTTTCAGCCTGTCAAAGGTTCTGGTCCTGAGACCGCGCAGGACTTCAGCATTGGCACTCTCCGCTTGGCCGTTGCTTCTCGGGTGAGCAATAGAGGCAAAACAAATCTTGCCGCCAAGGTCTTGGACGTACTGCATGAAGGTGCGACTTGTGAACTGCGTGCCGTTGTCGGTGATGATCCTGTTGGGTACACTGAAACGGCAAACAATTCCCTTGAAGAACTTGACGGCCGATTGTGCTCTCACCTTCCTCACTGCTTCCACCTCCGGCCACTTTGTGAACTTGTCGATAGCAACGTACAAGTACTCAAAGCCCCCGGTAGCACAGGGGAAAGGGCCCAGTATGTCGAGCCCCCAGACCGAAAATGGCCAGGAGAGAGGGATTGTCTGAAGAGATTGAGCTGGTTGATGTAATTTCTTCGAATGAAACTGGCACGCTTCACACTTGGTTACTAGTGCAGTCGCATCCTGGAGAGCGGTGGGCCAAAAGAAACCTTGCCAGAATACTTTCCCGGCAAGCGCTCTTGACCCTATGTGAGAGCCACATATGCCCCCATGTATCTCCGCCAACAGCTCTAGTCCATCCTCCCGAGGAATGCACTTCAATTTCACACCATTTGGTCTCTTTCTGTACAGGACGCCATCGACGAACTTGTACATAACAGACCGACAGGCTACTCTCTCTGCTTCTTCCTGTTCCTTAGGGAGTTCACCTGTCTGAAGGAAATGGACAATGTGCTGCGCCCATGCTGGAGCCTGAGGCTCAACAGCTAGGACTAAAGGCATCTCCTCTGCCGGGGGAATGTTCGTCTCGACAGCAAGGGCCTGAGGCCATGCCGGAGCCTGTTGTTCCTCGGCAGGCATGTCGATCCCGGCAACTTCCTTGCTGGGGACTCCGGGGAGCTCTGCCGGGAAGTACTGGCCAGAGTTCAACTTTCTTCTCTTTTCTTGCCGCATTGATGGCGCCACGGATGTTTGAGTCAACTGGAGCACAAAAGTTCCTAGTTCCACAGGCAACTTGATGGCGGCACGCTTTGACAGGTCATCAGCAATACAGTTCTCGGCACGAGGAACGTGCTTCATTTGCAGACCATCAAAGCGCTCCTCCATTTTTCTCACTTCATCTACGTAGGCTTGCATCAATGGACTTTGATAACTCTTGTTAACTTGCCTGACGACAAGTTGTGAATCGCCTTTAATGACGAGCTTTTTGATACCAAGGTCCGCCGCGATCCGGAGACCGGCAAGCAAACCCTCGTATTCTGCAGTGTTGTTGGTTGAACTCTCCCGGGGAAAGTGCATTTGGACTACATACTTGAGGTGCTCTCCGGTGGGTGCGACGAGCAGCACGTCAGCACCGGCGCCTTGCAGCGAAAAAGCCCCGTCAAAGTACATAACCCATTGCTGATCAGTTTCCTTGCCGGGAAGAGTTGTTTCTTGAACTTCTTCGTCTGGCATTGGGGTCCATTATGCAATGAACTCCGCCAAGGCCCTGCTCTGGATCGTCGAAGTGCTTTCAAACTTGAGGCCAAAACTGGACAACTCCAACGCCCACTCCACGATCCTGCCGGTTGCTTCTGGATTTTGCAAAATCCATTGCAACGGAAAGCGAGTGACGACGGTGATTTCATGTGCTTGAAAATAATGGCGCGGCTTTTTCGAGGCCATAAGAAGGCCGAAAAGCAATTTCTGCACACCAGAATATCTTGACCTAGCTCCTTGTAAAAGAGAGCTAACAAAATAAACTGGGCGCTGCACCACCTTCTTCTTCTGCACGGGTTCTTCTATTTGCGCAGATCCTGTCTTGCCGGGATCAACCCTTGCCGGGGAAGATCTTGCCGCGCCATCTGGCGGTCTTGCCGTTGGTGTTGCTTCCTCATCGGCTTCTCTCTGCGCCACTAGCGCAGCACTAACCACTTGATTTGTTGCTGCCAGATACAGCAGCAACGGCTCTTGTGGTTTAGGCGCAACTAGCGTCGGCTGAGAGGAAAGGTATTTCTTCAAATCTTGCAGCGCAGCCTCCGCCTCCGGAGTCCATTTCATCGGACCTGCCTTCTTCAAAATTTTGAAGAAGGGCAGGGCGCGCTCAGCAGATTTGGAAATAAACCTGCTTAGAGCAGCAACACAGCCGGCAAGACGACGCACATCCTTGACGCGTCTCGGCGCTTCAATTTGCTCAATAGCTTTGATCTTGTCGAGGTTCACTTCGATTCCCCCCAAGATACAAAAAATCCGAGGAGCTTGCCGGAAGGGACACCAAACACGCACTTTTCAGGATTGAGCTTCAAGTTGATCTTGCACAAATTTGCAAATGTTTCTTCTAAATCTTGAATGAGCGTTGCTTTGTCCTTGGTTTTGACCACTATATCATCCATATACGCCTCCATATTTCTATGGAGTTGAGGCTCAAAACCAATCTGGATTGCTCTGGCAAATGTTGAACCAGCAATTTTCAACCCGAAAGGCATTCGTATAAAACAATACGTACCACATGGGGTGATAAATGCGGTCTTCTCTTCATCTTCTTTTGCCATAAAAATCTGATGATACCCTGAATAGGCATCAAGGAAGGACAGGAGATCACAACCAGCGGTGGCATCCACAATCTAGTCGATGCGCGGCAAGGGAAAGGGATCTTTTGGACAAGCTTTATTGATATCTGTATAATCGATACAAAGCCTCCATTTCCCATTCGCTTTCCGCACTACAACCGGATTGGCCAACCAGGTTGGATGAAGCACTCCTTTGACCAGTCCTGCCACCTCCAGCTTTCTGATTTCTTCGGCAATGAATTCTTGCCGCTCCAAGGCTTGCTTCCTGACCCTTTACTTGACGGGCCGCGCATGAGGACAGACAGCAAGGTGGTGCTCAATTACCTTCCTGGGAACACCGGGGATGTCAGACGGTTGCCATGCAAACACGTCGACATTCGCCCGCAGGAAAGCAACAAGCGCGGTTTCCTATTTGTCATCTAGGGTGGAACTTATGGTGAAAGTTCCCCCCGTTCCATCCTCTCTGACAGGCACCTTCTTGGTCTCCGGCGGAGCAGCCTTGGACTTCTTGTTTTTGCCGGTGGAACTCTCTGGTACGTCCTCGACGGAAGCGCAACACTCCGAGGAGGTGCGCTTGCCGGAGTTCGCGCCAAGGTTCTGCCGGTCTTCTTCTTTCCCCCGGGAGTTCCAGCGGCAGGAGCAGGTGCCTTGATGGCAGGTGCTGCAACTGCTTCCCGCTAAAGTTGGTCGGCACAGATGAGCGCATCCTTCTTATCAGAATGGATAGTGATGACGCCCAATGGCCTAGGCATCTTCAAGACATTGTACGCGTAGTGTGATGCCACCATAAACTTAGCCAGCGCTGGCCGACCAAGGATCCCATTGTATGACATGGGGATCTTGGCGACATCAAACACCACCTTCTCGGTCCTGAAGCTGAGCTCGCTGCCAAATGTTACCGGCAACATAATCTTGCCCTTAGGCTGGGTTCTTCCTGGATTGACCCCTTGAAACGTACCCGTTTCTTCGAGGTCCTCGTCGGGAATTTGGAGCTTTCTGAGCACATCCGGTGAGATTAAGTTTAGGCCGGCCCCACCGTCAACTAACATTTTCCTCACCTTGAGGTTGCGAATCGTTAGCGAGACCAACAATGGCAAGCACCCGACCGCAGTTGTGCGATCAGGGTGATCCTCGGCGTCGAAAACGATAGGCGTGCTGGACCACTTCAGGGGCCTACATGCATCTGGGGATGGCTCTGCCGCATTGACCTCCCGTACCCACTATTTGAGTTGGCGGTGGCAAGAATGCAGCGAGGCACCCCCATCGATACACATGGCCTCCGTAGCCTTCTGGAATTCTTGCTCACTGGATTGATCATCTTCCTCATCATCATCTTCTTCTTTGTCTCGGCCCCGAGCGGGCCTATCCTTTTGCTGCTTGGCCTTGCCGCGGCGACCCCCTCGGCCACCGTGTTTCTTGCCGGACCCATCAGCACCATCTTGGGCCTTCTCCTTATCTCGCCTCTCATATTCAGCTCTCTGCTTCTCGGCAAGCTGCTCAACTTGCCGGCAGTTCTGGAGATCGTGGCCCTTGGTGCGATGGATCTTGCAATACTGCTTGCAAGAGTTCTCCGACTTGTCGGCAGCCGCCAAGGCCTGACAGGAAGGGCACCCGGCAAGATCCTTGCCGGGGTCACCAACCTTGGCCTTCTTGGCAGCGTCGGGGTTGTCGGATTCCTCGACAGCAAGCACGGCCTTGCCTCCGCGCTTCCTGTTTCGCCGCCGGCCTTTCCTTGACGGGGCCGCGGCGTCTTCATCTTCTGATTTGCCCCTCGCGCCAACAGCCTCACCAGGGAGTTTCCTCACCTCTTCAGCTCGAGCACATTTGTCGGCCAAAGCGTAAAGCTCGGCAATACTCCTGACTTTGTTCATTGCCAGCTCTTCCCGCATTTTGCTGTTACGCACGTTCTGGTGGAACGCGCTAACGACAGTGGCAGGGTGAACGTCAGGAATATTATACTGCACCCGGCTGAATCTCTGGATAAACTTGCGCAGGGACTCGCCCTCCTTCTGAGGGATGATGTGCAAATCGCTCTCTTGGCCAGGAGCTTGGTGGCCTCCAACAAAGGCGCCAACAAACTGATGGCACAGATCTGACCAGGAAGAAATAGAATTCTCCGGCAGATGCATCAACCACGACCTGACGTTGGGTTTGAGCACCAACGGGAAGTAGTTGGCAAGTATCTTGTCATCTCGGCCACCGGCAGCCTGCACCGCAATGGTGTAGATGCTCAGGAACTCTGAGGGATGGGTCTTACCATCATATTTCTCCGGGACCTCCGGCTTGAAGGTTCGGGAATTGGGCCACCGGACTTGCCGCAGCTCATGGGTAAACGCTGGAGTCCCTACCTCATAAGGCAAGTCTCCTACGTCCCCTGGCGCAGGCTCGTCGACAGCCGGCCTCACGCGCTTATCAGACTGATAGCGCGCTTCCCGTCGCCGCTCGATGGTAGTTCGAGCGTCCTCCTTGCCTCGTTCCTGGAGAACTTGACGCTGATCGCGGCGCATCCGTGGATTGGATGACGCCGTGGAAACTTCTTCATGGCTGTCGACTCGCTGGGTTGTTGGCCGCCGCTGGTGCTGCGGAGGGGAGTGCACTGTGGTTGCACCACCTCCAGTTTTCTCTACATCGGCTCGCGCCGGATCGATGGGCCTCCGCTACGAGGGCCCTGCCTCTTGCGGCCCATCTTTGTTGGCGAAGCCGATAAGGCTCTGGATAGTAGCTCGCCACTCCTCCATCTTCTCCGGAGCAGGAGGAAAATTGAGGAGCAGCTGCGCACGTGCCAAGGCTTCTGCTGGCGTAGGCGGCGGCGACAGGTGAGAGGTACGTGAGGTGCTCTGACTCCTAACCATGTTAGAAGGAGCAGCACCACGGTCACGCGACCGCGCGCTACCTCCGCCAGCAGCTCGGTGTGCATGCTGGTCCCACGCATCTTGGGATCGATGCGCAGAAACCTTTTCATGGGGACTCCCTGAACCACCAGCGCCATGACGTCGCTCATCATGCACGACCAGGGTAGGTCGTGAGGCTTGCGCCGGCGCGGGAGCTCCAGCAGGCGCCCTCCGATCTCTCGAGTTCGTTGTGCCACCCGTAGGCAACAGAGCGCCATCTCTAGATCCAGTGGCGTGCAGGTTACCACTGCCACTGCGAACGATGCCGCTCGCCTGGCTCGGAACCCCAGAACGCCGTGGGGGTTCTAATCCTCTTCCTTCTGCACCCACGCTGTCGCCCGCACGCGAAGGTGTAGGCAAAATAGATGTGGACGGTTGCGCTGTCGCAGCGCTCTTCTTCTTGGGTGGCATGATGATGAAGATGATGAAGAAACTAAGGCGCCGATCACTAGATCAAGTTCGCGCAACCTTCAATCCCCCTACCTGGCGTGCCAAAGATGTCGGGGTACGACACCTATGGGATCCCGAGAGACCCCTTTACGATTCGGCGGGGGGAGAGGTATACGCAAAGAGCAGAACCAATGATCGACACGGGAAGTTTTTACCCAGGTTCGGGCCGCTGATCAGCGTAAAACCCTACTCCTGCTTTGTGTTCTTATTGATGTTCTTGAGCCCAGCCTTCAGGAGCGCTCGCAATGAACAGTACGTTCAAAGAGCAGCTACGCATGCAGAATGGGCCAGAAGTTCTCCTCCTCTATAGCAGTTGCCTTGGGCCTCCTTTTATATGCTCAAAGGGGTCTCCATAGTGGCAAAATGTACATACATTGAGGTGTAAAGTAGCTACAGGGTATCATACCTAACCCCTGACGGATTAGGACAAATGCATTTAATGCACCGTGAGGTGTCCGTTTAGGTGTCCTCACTTTCTTGGGGATGGAAAAAGGGGCCATCCCATCAGCACCGCTTAAGCTCTCCTCCACTTGCGTGTTGCCACGCATCCAGAGAAGGACCCAGAATGTCAGACTTGTTACTGTGCCGAAGTGGTGGCATAGTGGCAGAATCTCGCCAGGCACCGAGTCTTGCCGGGCGCCAAGCCTTGCCGGGCGCCAAGCCTTGCCGGGCTCCATAGGCCATCCCGGCAAGGATCTTGCCGGGGAAGCTGGCCTTCGGATTCCAGCTTTGCTTATCTGCTGATCCTCAGATCTCTGACTTGATGATTTCCTTGATGGCTTGAATGGACCTCGAGCTGTTCCCGGCAAGCCTTGCCGTGAGGATGGCTACAACTGCCCGTGCACAAGTACGGGGTACTAGTGGCCCAATACTTAGTACACCGACAGGGAGGGCCTGTCCAGGCCCGTCGTCCCCGCCCTGAAGACACGGTGCACCAGGCTCTACCCGTGACACTCTCACGTAATAATGAGTGGGGTTGTGGAAAAGTCACACAACTTGGTATTCTCTTGAGTCATCGTGACAAAGCAAGCAATCTAACACACGAGCAACCAAAAAGCAAACAAAAAGACGAACGGAAGAAGGGTGAATAAAAAGGCAAATCTTTTTGTGTTTTTCTGAAAATCGTTTTAGAAGTGGGGGAGAGGAAAACGAGAGGCAAATGGTGAATAATGTAATGCAAGAGATGAGAGTTTATGATGGGTACTTGGTAGGCTTGACGTAGATCTCCCCGGCAACGGCGCCAGAAATTCTTCCTGCTACTTCTTGAGCTTGCGTTGGTTTTTTCCTTAAAAAGGAAAGGGTGATGCAGCACGGTAGAGATAAGTATTTCCCTCAGTTAAGAACCAAGGTATCAATCCAGTAGGAGAAACACGCAAGTCCCCAATAGATGCACCTGCACAAACAATCAAACACTTGCACCCAACGCGATAAAGGGGTTGTCAATCCCTTCACGGTCACTTGCAAAGTTGAGATCTGATAGAGGTAGAAAAGACTAAACAAAAGATATAATTTTTTTGGGTTTTCTGGTTTATAGAACTGAAAGTAAAAGATTGCAAAATAGTAGATCGAAAACAAATATGATGGAAAATAGACCCGGGGGCCATAGGTTTCACTAGAGGCTTCTCTCTTGAAGGCAAATAATACGGTGGGTGAACAAATTACTGTTGAGCAATTGATAGAAAAGCGCAAAGTTATGACAATATCCAAGGCAATGATTATGCATATAGGCATCACGTCCATGTCAAGTAGACCGACTCCTGCCTGCATCTACTACTATTACTCCACACATCGACCGCTATCCAGCATGCATCTAGAGTATTAAGTTCATAAAGAATGGAGTGACGCCTTAAGTAAGATGACATGATGTAGAGGAACAAACTCAAGCAATATGATGAAAACCCCATCTTTTTATCCTCGATGGCAACAATTCAATACGTGTCTCGCTACCCCTACTTTGTCACTGGGTGAAATCATGCAAGATTGAACCCAAAGCTAAGCACCTCTCCCATTGCAAGAAAAACCAATCTAGTTGGCCAAACCAAACCGATAATTCGAAGAGAAATACAAAGGTATCAAATCATGCATAAAAGAATTCAGAGAAGATTCAAATAATATTCATAGATAAGATGATCATAAATCCACAATTCATTGAATCTCGACAAACACACCACAAAAGAAGATTACATCGGATAGACCTCCAAGAACATCGAGGAGAACATGGTATTGAGAATCAAAGAGAGAGAAGAAGCCATCTAGCTACTAGCTATGGACCCGTAGGTCTGTGGTAAACTACTCACGCTTCATCAGAAGGGCAATATGGTTGATGTAGATGCCATCCGTGATCGAATCCCCCTCCGGCCAGATGCCAGAAAAGGCCCCAAGATGGGATCTCACGGGAACAGAAGGTTGCGGCGGTGGAAAAGGATTTTCGTGGCTCTCTCTGAGGGTTCTGGAATATATGTGAATATATAGGACGAAGGGCTAGGTCAGGGGATCCCCGAGGGGGCCACAAGGCAGGGGGCGCCCCCCCCCCTAGGGCGCGCCCTCCAACCTTGCCTCCGCCTCGTGGCTCTTCTGACTTGGCCTCCAAGTCCTCTGGGTGTCTTCTGGTCCAAGAAAAATCATCGTGAAGTTTTATTCCGTTTGGACTCCGTTTGGTATTCCTTTTCTGCGAAGGTCAAAAACAAGGAAAAACCAGAAACTGGCACTGGGCTCTAGGTTAATAAGTTAGTCCCAAAAATAATATAAAATAGCATAGCAATGCATATAAAACATCCAAAACAGATAATATAATAGCATGGAACAATCAAATATTATAGATACGTTGGAGACGTATCAGTGGATCATCTTGTTGTACTTCCTCATTCCCTTCATCTTGACGTGTTCCAATTTTGGATGCCTCTAAGTCAACTTGTGGTTCATCTTGATGTGAAGTTGAGGCTTCCACTTGAATGGACGAAGTGCTCTCCTTCACCTCCGTTGGGCGTATCTTCCCAATAGACAAATCTTGAATTGCTTCCGAAGGATCTTTGTCTCCTACATCAATTGGCAATTGCTCTACTTGCGAGCCGTTAGATTCATCAAACTTCACATCTACCATCTCTTCAACTTTTCGAGTGAAGTTGTTATGGACATGGTAGGTGTGAGAGTTCGATCCATAACCAAGTAGGAAACCTTCATGAGATTTAGGAGCAAACTTTGAAAACGATGCTTATCAAGAATGTAACACTTTGAGCCAAATACTCGAAAGTATCCAACTTGGGGTTTATTACCGGTGAGTAGCTCGTATGTCGTCCTGCCTAGAAGCTTGTGAAGATAGAGTTGATTCATAGCATGACAAACTATCTCAATCACTTCTGCGCAAAAGTGTCTTGGCGTCTTGTATTCATCTAGCACCATTCTCGCCATCTCGATAAGGGTACAGTTCTTCCTCTCAACAACTCCATTTTGTTGAGGCGTGTACTAGCCGAGAACTCATGTGAGATGCCTTCTTTGTCGAGGAAGGTATCCACATTGGCGTTCTTGAAGTCTGGTCCATTGTCGCTTTGAACCTTCTTGATCTTCACTTCAAATTGGGTTTGGGCCTTCCTAGAGAAGTTCTTGATGATCTTTTGTACTTGAGACTTGTCATCAGGAAAGAACACCCACGTAAATCTTGAATAATAATCAACAATGACCAAACCAAAAGAGTTACCACCAAGGCTCTTATAGGCATTGGGACCGAAGAGATCCATATGAAGTAGCTCAAGTGGTCTTCTCGTGGTCATGATGTTCTTCATGAGATTATTTCCTCCAGCTTGTTTTCCTGGTTGACAACCACTACAAAGTCTATCCTTGTCAAATATAACATCTTTAACACCAAGGATATGATCTCCTTTAACAATTTTATCAAGATTTCGCATGCCAACATGTCCTAGTCTTCTATGCCATAGCCAACCTTTAGAAGATTTTGCAATAAGACAAGTGGGAGGTTGGGCTCTTTTAGTGAAATCAACAAGGGATCACCTCTACGGATACAGGTAAAGACCATATTATGATTGTCTTAATGAAATACTTGGCAATCTACTTCGGTAAAAAGAAACATTGAAACCCTAATCGGCTAGTCTAGATACGGAAAGAAGATTGTAACCAAGAGATTCAACGAGCATAACATTTTGAATAGATCCATCATTGGATATGGCCACCTTACCAAGGCCAAGTACCTTACCCTTGGAGTTGTCCCCAAAAGTCGCATACTTGCATGAACCATCATTTTGTGTAAGCTCACGAAACATGTCTCTATCTCCGGTCATGTGATCGGTACATCCACTATCGAGAATCCACTCCTTTCCTCCGGCCATGTAATTCCGAAGATTAGCCATGAGACTAAGATTTCTCATAGTCTTCTCATATTCAATGTCGAATTCTTCGTCTTCATCATAATAACCATGCTCAACCTTATCATCATCATCATGTATGTGATCATCACCTAGGTCAAGTGATTCGTTTGATTTATGATCATGACAATGTGCAAGTTTGTTAATTCTAATGGTTTCCATGATAATGTTGCTAATAGTTCCAACATCACCCTTAGCATGCATGAGATCACGAATCTCAAATAGACATTCATCAACCTTGGGATCACTAGGCTTCATCTTATGAAAAGCAATGGACTTATGAAGAATTTCATTGAGATACTTTAATGAGTAATTTGGATAGCGTTTTTCAAGGTCACTCCACATAGTATAAGCACACTCAAAGGTTTGCATGCAAGTAAGCACATTTCTAGGTAAACCTCTCATGATAAGATCAACGGTTCTAAGATTACGAAGCATGTCAATTTGCACTTCATGAGTGGATTGCAAGGGATCAAGAGAAGGCACATAAGGACTTTGAACATACTTACTCAGGTCAAATTCATCAAAGATAGCAAGCATTTCAGTTTTCCAAGAATTATAGTACCCTCCATCAAGAATGGGCACTCTACATCTAAGACTCCCGAAAGTAGACTCATCCATCTTCCTCCAAAGGTGATAAAACCAAAGCAATGGAGACCAAAGCTCTGATATCAATTGTAGGATCGAAGAAGATAGGTCTAAAGGGGGGTGAATAGAAACTTAACCAACCAAATGTGCAATTTTTAGTTTTCTCGAAACTTAGGCAGATTTTGGCACAAGTTAAGATAACACCAAGACTTTCTGCACATGCATATCTAGAGGTAGAGCAGCGGAAATAGTAAATCATGCAATTGTGCAGAAAGTAAGGGGTAGAGTCAGAAGATCAAACTCAATGAAGACATGATGATTTTTGGCGTGGTTCCGATAGGTGGTGCTATCGTAAATCCATGTTGATGGAGACTTCAACCCACGAAGGGTAACAGTTGCATGAGTCCACGGAGGGCTCCACCCATGAAGGGTCCATGAAGAAGCAACCTTGTCTATTCCACCATGGCTTCCGTCCACGAAGGACTAGCCTCACTCGGGTAGATCTTCATGAAGTAGGCGATCTCCTTGCCCTTACAAACTCATTGGGTCAACTCCACATGATCTTGGAGGCACCCAAGTGACACCTAACCAATCTTGGAGACACCACTCTCCAAAAAGTAATAGATGGTGTGCTGGTGATGAACCCCTTGCTCTTGTGCTTCAAATTATAGTCTCCTCAAAACTCAATCTCTCTGTCACAGATTTGGCTTGGGTAGGAGAAGGATTGGAGTGGAAAGTAACTTGAAGAGGCTAGAAATCAAGGTTTAAATGGTAGGAATGGAATCTCTTGATCTCAACACATGAGCAGGTGGTTCTCTCTCGAAAAATGAATGGTGGAAGTTGTGTTTCGTTCTGATGGCTCTCTGTTGAGAGTAAGTGGTGGTGGAGGGGTATAAATAGGCAGCACCAAAAATCGAACCATTACAAGTCTTTGACCCAACTCGGTGGCACCAATATGAAAATCTCGGTGAGACCGACTAGTGCAAAAGACTTGTCCGTTGGCATTTTCGGTGAGACCGATTATACCATCTTGTTGAGACTGAAGTGCAATGGCTAGGGCAGAGCCGTGTCTCAGTAATTTTGATCATTTTGTCTCGGTGATTCCGAAACGAAGCGACTTCATTACAAAATCTTGGCGACGCCTTCTCGGTGGGATCGAGAACTAATTCGGTCTGACTGAAATTTTAGGTTTTGGTTGTGGCAGTAGAATGATCATCTCGGTGGGGCCGGGGTAGATAGTATCGGTGGGAATGAAATGATGAATTAGGGTTTGGACAGATGTGATTTTGGGAAAGTGATTGAGGGTTTTTGGAGCAATATCACTGAGCACTTTGAGCAACAACCTCGTCAACAATACCTCATCCCCTTTTAATAGTATTGGCTTTCCAAAGGGACTCAATGTGATCTTGGATTACTAAACCAAAAATGTAGAGTCTTTGGGTAGCAAATCCTTGTTCTTCACATCTTGAAGGGGTCCACATCTTCATGTCTTTGCCATGCCATCGTTGGACTTATCTAAAATATTCTAGGTAGAACTATTAGTCCAACAATATGTATGTTGACATTGATTACCAAAACCACAAAGGGAGCAAATGTGCTTATAGTGACAAGTATTAGGCATAGAAAAGTCATAGCAACATCTATCTCAGAACATAGTGGATACTAGGGATTAAGCCCTAACAAATTGACTCAATTACACGACAAATCTCATCCAACTCCATCACCGTCCAGCAAGCCTACGAAGGAATTACTCACCCCCGGTGGTGAGCATCATGGAATTGTTGATGGTGAAGGGTTGATGATGACGATGGCGATGAATTCCACCCTCTGGAGCCCCGAATGGACTCCACATCAGCCCTCCCGATGAACAAAACGAGGTGGCGGCGGCTTCGTTTCATAAAACAAGATGATTCCTTCTCTCCAAATTTTTTCTCCGTGAGACGGTACTTATGGAGTTGGACTTAGGGTTGCCGGAGGCTCCAGGGGCCCACAAGCTCACCAGGCGTGCCCCCTGAGCTTGTGGCTCCTGGGTGGCCCCCTCCGGTAGTTCTGTTCGCCAATATTTTTTACAATTCTGGAAATAATCTCCATAAATTTTCAGCCCAATCCGAAAACTTTTATTTCAACACAAAAATAACACCATGGCAACTCTGCTGAAAATAGCGTCAGTCCGGGTTAGTTCCATTCAACTCATGCAAATTAGAGTCCAAAACAAGAGCAGAAGTGTCTGGAAAAGTAGACACATTTGGGACGTATCAACTCCCCCATGCTTAACTCATTGCTTGTCCTCAAGTAATTAGTTGACAAACTGAAAGTGATAAAGAAAAAATTTTACAAACTTTTTTTGTTCTTGTTGCTGTATATATGCTTAACTAATTGTTCAAGTTTTCAACAAAGATTATGAACTAACCATATCAATGATAACACTTAGGTCTCACATTTACTCATACCACTAACATAACCAACTAGTGAGCAATAATAAGATATCTCAGATGCCAACAATTTGTCAAAACAATCATGATATAATATGATAACATGGTATCTCGCTAGCCCTTTCTGAGACTGCAAAACATAAATGCAGGGCACCTCTAAAGTTCAAGAAATGACTAAACAATGTAATTCGTGGTAGAAGAGATCTAGTCATGTCACACTCAACATTAACTATACTCAATGCATAAGAATGACAATAGTGCTATCCAATTGGTGCTTGAATGAGAAGGTGATGGCTCAATAATAAAAGTAAATAACATAAAAGTAAATAGATAGGCCCTTCGCAGAGGTAAGCATGGATTTGTATAGGTGCCAGAGCTTGAAGCTTGAAACAGAGATGAATATAATTTTGAGAGATATGCCTTTCCTGTCAACATCACAACCGTGGATTTTCAATATCTTCCATGCTAAACACATTATCGGCGGTTCCCTGTCAGAAAGGTAAAATTTACTCCCCCTCAACTAACACAAGCAATGGCTAGCCGAATTCACGGTGCCCTCCATACCAACAACTTTTCGGGGAAGTTTGTTTCATTATATATTTTTTTCATTTTGATTATAGGACTGGGCATCCCAATTACCAGCCTCCCTCATGCAATGAAAAGTGAGTAAACACCCATCATGAGAATAACCCGCTTAGCATGGAAGATACTAACCACCCCCTATCGCTCCATGAGCGGTACGGGAACACAAAACAGATGATTATTTGAATGTTTTTAGAGGTGGCACATGCAAATTTACATGGAACGACAGAGTAATACCGCATATAGGTAGATATAGTAGACTCATCTGGAACAACTTTGGGTTTAAGGATTTGGGTGCACAAGCAGTATTCCTGCTTAGTACAAGCGAAGGCTAGCAAATAGATTGAGAGGCGACCAACCACAGAGCAAAAATGGTCATAATCATTCATTGAGAATAATTAACATTGAATACGAGCATGAGTAGGATATAAACACCATGAACATAAATATCGTGGAGGCTTTGTTGGTTTCGAATCAACCACATGTGTGAACATGTGCCAAGTAAAGCCACTCGAATCATTGAGAGGATACCATGCTATCATACTACATCATAACCATTTTAATGCATATTGACACTCATGATAAATCATTATCCACTACTAGTTGTTTAAGCATGGCATGAGCAACTATAATCTCTAATTGTCATCACAAACATATTTACTCATAATATGCTGAATCAAGAATGTCTGACTTAACATATTTACAAAAACAAAACCAGGAAGAGTTCATACCAGCTTTCCTTCACCGCAATCACTTCATCAAATCATCGTCATTATTGCCTTTCACTTGCATGACCGAATGATGTGAAAATAATAATAATAATGCAAGTGTGCCATGGACTAAGCTGGAATGCATGTGAGAGCCACCCAACATTTTCATCTTGGTCTTGTCCTTACGACAACTCAAAGAAAAGAATAGAATTTTAGAAAAACAAACTGAAATATTTTTGGAGTTTTTGGTTTTTTCTGAAGAAAGCAAACTAACGAAGGAAAAAACAAAAAGGAGAAAAACTATTTACACGGGAAAGCTCCCAACAAACAAAAAAAGAAATGAGAAATATTTTGGGGTTTTGTTTTAATCTACGAACTAACTAAACAAGAAGGAAAACCCGAAAAGAAGCGAGAAATATTTTTGGATTTTCAAAAAAAATCAAACACACAAGAAGAATGCAAAAATAAAACTAATCATGGATATACAATGAAAAAGGATGAACACCAACAACTGGAATGAATGTGTGGTACATGAATGTAATGTCGGTGAGAGATACGTACTCCTCCAAGCTTAGGCTTTTGGCCTAAGTTGGTTACGGCCATGGGTCGAAGTTGCCACCCCCTGGGTATACTGGGGCTCCTAAGGGTCCCACTGATAGACAGGATCTTGAGGCTCCCACTGATAAACAGGCTCTAGGGCCAGCTCTGGCTCAGGTGCTGGCTCAGGTGCTGGAGGCTGTGTTAGGCCCCAATAAGCATTAATGTCCTCTGGCATAATGGTGTACCTGCCTAAAGAAAGATCGAACAAAGAAGGTGCAGGCAGGGTAATAATCTCACGGTGTCCTGACTGAACACCAAGTTATACCAAAATCACCTAGGGCCACTGTCAATAAAATTGTGTTCAACCATACCAGCATAATCAAGATATCTGACGGGTAAAATCTTCTCTTCCGCTTCGTCGTGCCTAATAGGAATCTCAAAATGTTTAGCAAGGCAGGAGGCATAAATACCACCATAAATAATACCCTTTGAATGGTTTTTGTGTAACCGTCGGGCAATCATAGCACCCAAACTAAAAGTTCTATCATGATAAAGAGCATGGTGCAAAATAGCAAGATCAGGTGAGCTGAGCATTCCACTCTCCCACCGTCCAGTCAAACACCTCGCTGCAAATAATGAGTAATAGCGCAAAACGGGAAAAATGTAAGCTAGCAACTCTAGCCTCAGAAACTCCTCTCAAATCCCCCACGGTTACTTCGGATATAAAATCTGCAATGTCCCTAGGACGTGGCTCAAGGGGTATGCCCTCGTTAGGAATCATGCAAACTTCACAAAATTCCTCCAATGGCATCTCTCTAGGAACATCATATAAATGGAATGACACGATGGGTATATCTCTCCTAGCATGAAAATAGAAGTTTTGCCCAAATGTATTAGTGAGGAGGAGGTATTGGTTGCACTTATCTTCGAGGAAGGCAATGATGCCGGCATTATTTGCCAAATAATAGAAATCCTCAAAAATTCCAGCATCCCTCAAGAACGTGTCACACGGCCACTCGCATGGTCGCACCTCGGCCGCACGAGGGAGATTGTAATTGGGCTTCGGGGCTTCCTTAGGACCCTGGCTCAAAGAACCTCTGAACCCCCACTTGGGCATTTTGTGTTTCTCTGAAGATATCTGAAATTTTTAGTACCTCAAAATAGAAGTGAACAAAACTCAACAAAATTGGTAGCAACTACTCCCACAAGTTTCTAGAGACTATATCATGCATCAAAACTACTTTGGACCATACAAATTCAACATGCAAGCTCATATACATGGTCACCACAGTAGCAAAAATCTGCAAAATATAAAGCATTAGAACAAAAACTAATTGGACCATTAGAGGAGTCACATACCAATTAGCAATTCCACAAAATAGTTTCGGAAATGGAGTTCCGAGCAAAGAGATCAAAATTTGCAGGAGAATGAGCAAGAATACGGGTTTAAAAGCCATGGTGATTTTTTCTGGAGGAAGGAGAAGGTGGTGGACTGGTGCACTAAGTGAGGGGGGCCCTGTGAGACCCACAAGCCCACTAGGCGTTCCCTGGGGGGTGGCTGCACCCTGTGAGCTTAAGGAGCACAGGTGCCACCCCCAGGGGTGTGTCCAGTATGGAAAAAATCATATTAAGTTTCCAGGTCATTCCGAGAACTTTTATTTTTGGGACATTTTTTATTGCATGACTAATTTAGAAAATATGATAATCACGGTATTTCTACTTTATTAAATTTAAATAACACAAAGTAAATAGTGGGTATAGAAGGTTGTGCTAACTAAATTCATCGACCACATGCCCCTAAAAAAGAATCCATTAATAAGATTGATCAAGTCTTATTGACAAACTATTTCTGAGTAACATGAAACCGAAGAATTTTCGTAAAACACTAGATTACCTCAATGGGGATATGCATCTCCCCAACAATAAGAGTTTCATATTTCTTTTTGACTGACGCAAGAGGACATTGAAAACCTCCAATAGTGATTGTAGCAATTTTTTCAATAATGTTGATACTATTCACCGAACTTTGTTTCTCTGGAAAATAAATTGTATGCTCATTACCATTGACATGAAAAGTGACCTTGATTTTGTTGCAATCAATAATAGCCCCTGCAGTATTCAAAAAGGGTCTACCAAGGATGATCGACATAGCGTCGTCCTCGGGCATATCAAGTATATCAAATTTTGTTAATATAGTCACATTTGCAACTACAACAGGCACACCCTCACAAATTCCAATAGGTATAGCAGTTGATTTATCGGCCATTTGCAAAGATATTTTAGTAAGTGTCAGTGTCAAAACCGGCAGACCTCGGGGTAGGGGGTCCCGAGCTGTGGATCTAGGATCGATGGGGAACAAGGGACGACGAACACAGCGTTTACCCAGGTTCAGGCCCTCTCGAAGAGGTAATACCCTATGTCTTGCTTGATTGTATTGGATGTATGATGTGGTTTACAGAGTAGATCTACCTCGACATTCGTATGAGCTAAACCCTAAGGCGATGAGGTGATGAATGTAGCTCTAGCCCTCAGACTAAAAACCCTTGGTTTATATAGACACCGGTAGGGTTAGGGTTACCGAAGATAGATTACAATAAGGAATTAAAGAGATCCACCGCCTTCTTGACTTCGAGGGCACACCATGGCTTCATAGATCTCCTGTCACTATACGGCTCCACCAGTCCGGTCCATGTACAATGGGCCATCACCCCGAGGACCCCTTAGTTCATGACTCCCTCAGTAGCCCCCGAACTTGCCTCCAACGCCAAGGCTTTTATCCGGCATCCGCTCACCCGACCAGTATTCGGCTTGCGAGGCGAGTTTTTTAGTGTGTTTCACCCATGTTCGGAACCAAGTGATGTTCGGGATCGGAAATGGCAGTTTTACTTAACACCGAAGGCAGTAATAAACAAATATTGTTCAAGTGTAAATGGTGTCTTTATCTGACAACTTTTTCCCCTCCAACGAAGAGTCGCTTCCGGCCATAACGCCAAGTAGTTACTATTCCTTGAAGCGTGGCTCGAGGCCGACGCCACGTATGGCACGTCCCCTCGAGGTGGAGATCATGTCCCGCTTTTTGGGGGATATGGTTAATGATTTCGATTCCCCTCCCCGCACATAACATCACGGGCATATCGGGAAGTGGAGAAGCTAATGGCGTGGAAAAAGGAGTCCCAGGCCTGTCAATAGTCTATAAAGGGAGAGCCATCACCTACGGCAACCCATGCCTTCTTCCACCTCCCGCTCACGCAGATCCTCAGAACTCCAGTGCCCCTTTCCTCTGCTTCCACAGCGAATCCCTCTTTGCCTCCTTCGACCATGGCTAGATCCAGAGCCAATGGGAAGTGGGAGGCCTCCAGCGTCACCAAGGGGGACATCCTGAAGCTGAAGGAGGCAGGCTATTTGTCGGCCAACATTGCCCATTGGCCCCCCGAAGAGGGCTAGATCATCCCCACACCCAAGCCGGGCAAAAGGGTCGTGTTCCTCCCCCATTTTCTTAGGGGGCTTGGATTTCCTCTGCACCCCTTCATAAGGGTGTTGATGTTCTTCTACAGGCTAGATTTTCACGATCTAGCCCCCAATTCCCTCCTCCACATCTCGACCTTCATCGTCTTCTGTGAAGCGCTCCTTCGACTTCAGCCGCACTTTGGTTTATGGCTGAAGGTGTTCAACGTCAAGCCCAAGGTGGTTGGCGGTGAGCATGTGGGCTGCGGAGGGGCCACGATTAGCAAACTAACGCGGGTCCAGTGGCCGGACGACCACTTTATCGACACCGTTCGGATGTGGCAAAAGGAGTGGTTTTACATCACCGAGCCGAGGGAGGCCGCATGGGGAGCGGCCCCCGCATTCAGGTCCGGACCCCCTACCAGACTGGCCTCATGGACCACCAAGAGCCCGGACTGGGGGTGTGTCGCTCACACGAAGGCGTTGCAGAAACGCATCGACAGCATACTAGAGACCCGCGCGAAGCTGGTCGATGTGGTTCAGATCATGCTCCACCGCTGGCTCCTCCCTTGCTAGGAGAGGGCCAAGCCTATGTGGGAGCATGAGCCCGAGGATCCGGCCACCGTGCGACACCTCGATGGCATGACCCCTGACAATATATGGGGCCAACTATTCCAGCCCCAGAAGGAGTGGCCGGTCGAGGGGAAGGACATCAATCTTGACGCCGCGAACCCCCCAAAGGAGGTGAGTGACACTCTTCTGCGAGGAGTGTCCGGATATTCATACCGCGTTAGGTTTGGCCTGACCTTGTTATGCGGATTTTGTAGGGCTGGCTCGCCAAGGCCTAGAAGATCAGTGGCCCGGCGCCACTCCCAAAAGAACCCCGATCAGAGCAGCTAGAAAAGCGGTTGGTCGTAGTGCCTTATAAGGCGCCCACCAAGAAGGGCAAGAAGAAAGAAGTACCAGAGGCTAGGGAGGGCCTCCGCCACAGGGTTTGTCCGGGCAATCGGTCCGGAGACGCTGCGGCCTCATCCGTACAGGATGGGGACGAGGACGAGGACGGGGAGGAGAGCGCCTCCTCGCACTCCAAAAAGAGGGCAGTGTCTGAGGACGTCGTGGAGGTCCAACCTTCTCCGGCCCCGAAGAGACGATGTCGGCCTAAGCTGATCCTGCCCGATAGCTCGGACTCCGACAAGGAGTCTGAGGCGTCCGAGGTGATCCCGCAGAAGGGACCCAGGGTCAAGCCCCCTGCCAGCAGGTAAGGCGTTGATACTTTTAGCTATTATGTTTTTAGTAATTTGTTTTAGTTGAATGCAAACCCCTCTGAATTGCAGCCCCCCACAAGAATGCCCCACTAAGTAGACCTCAGAGGGGATGTCTCCGCCCACCGAACTAGCGGACAGTGGGTCTATGGCGCACTCTGCGCCTCCCCCGGTTCCTGAAGAGGTTGAGGAGGTGCGGTCCCAAAGGATTCCTCCTCCGAACACAGAGGGGGAGGCCGATGCCATGATGGCCAAGGTTAACACCTCGGTCACCGAAGACCAGGAGGGAGTGTCCCTCCTGGCTGACGTGGGAAAGGAGTCCGAACCATCTGGACCACATTCATCAACCGCTCCCGAGCCCCCAAGGCCTTCGACGGCCCAGGCTCCTCCTAGCGGGGAAGGGGCCGGCGAGCCAACGTCAGCGCCGAACACCTCAACACGGGCGGCGGCTGGCTGGCCAGACATGTTGGAGGAGCTGGTGGACAACTCCGCCATCATTGACGGGCACCGCACTCTTATGAGTGCGGTTACGCAGGGTGTTCGGTCCGTCCAATTCGGACAGAACGACACTATCCAAGGCCTTCTAACAGGCTTTGAGGTAAGTCAAGTAATGCTCTTTCCTCATAATGCGGTTGTAATTGATAG
Organism: Thinopyrum elongatum; assembly: GCA_011799875.1. Classification (NCBI taxonomy): domain Eukaryota; kingdom Viridiplantae; phylum Streptophyta; class Magnoliopsida; order Poales; family Poaceae; genus Thinopyrum; species Thinopyrum elongatum. Next base: position 351,196,940 of record CM022303.1, read on the forward strand.
TTTGGGTAGGCCGTACATAACAGTCCCCGAGACTCTGCAAGGACTTCGAAGAAAAGCTGCAGAGGATCAAATTCGGTAGTCCGATTAATGATGTCGACATTTATTTTGCTAATGCAGGCATCTTCCGTGGCCACGGCTACTAATGCCGCGGCACTAGAGGAGATGGATGGAAGCTCAAGCTTTCCAATAAAAAGCTTGACCTTGTCAACAAACGGCTGGACGAGGCGTAAGGTAAGCCCTGTGAGAAGATGTGTAGTTTGCTTGACGCTGGATATTGACGATCCGGACTCTATGCTGATCCTTTATCTTGATGATCCTGTAGCTGCTGCCGCCGAGGTCGAGGACTTGAAGGAGGCCCTGAAGAAAGCCGAGGCCAAGACGGCCCTGAAGAAGACGGCCGCTGAGAAGGCGGTGGCCAAGCTTGAGAAGGCCAAGCTTGCTGCTGAGCAGCACGAGGCTCGAGTGACCGAAGTCCAAGTGGAGCTCCAGGATGCCGCGAAGAAGCTGGAGGCCCTTGAGAAGGGGCAGGAGGAGCAATCCTCCCGGTTATCCAAGGCGGAGAAGGAGCTCCAGGAGGCAAGGACTGACGCGTGAGGTGTCCGGGAGGAGCTCCGCCAAGCCGCGTAAATTGCAAATGGTAAGAAATACTTACTGCAGAGTGTGTTCGGAGGCAACAGGTTCGCCCTGCTGATGCGGGTCTGGCGCTCCGCAGGCGTCTTCGCCTAACTTCTGAAGAATGCGGCGGCCGCAGCGAGGCACTATGCCACCCTCGAGGACTCCACGCAACGGCTCTTCTGGTCACAGTTTCTGGACTCCGAGCACCCCCCCCCTTCTAAGTGATCAAATGAAGCAGCTGATGGAGATGCATCGGATGTCGGAGCTGGCTGTGAAGGACCTCTGTGTCGGCATGTGGCCGGCTGAGCCCATTCCGGACGCCTACTTCAGCCTTGTGCAGAAGCTGCGGGAGGCGCCGCTCCAGATTGACGCCGTAAAGCGGTCAGCGTGCCTTGAGCGGGCGAGGCTTGCATTTGTGAAGACCATGGTGAATTGGCCGAGGATTAATCCCATGGAGATGGCCACTGGTCCTCCGCCCAAGGGGAAGGAGCATCGCCGCCCCGAGCAGTATTTCGTGCAGGTGATGACCGGAGCCCGGGCGATAGAGGGCCAGTGTTCGAAAGATGTAATGCTTGATTGATTGTATTAAGTGTATACCAAGTGGACCTTATGCTTTATTATGCATCTTCCTGACTTGTTTTATATTGTCATGATTTTAATTTTGGCTCCTGTGTGGCCATATGTTTATTCTGAAAGCTACCCGTCGTCGGCTTCAGCCCCCAAGTGAAAAGCACGAGGGGTGTTTCGTCTCCGCACTATTACCCTTAGCCAACGTCTTGGTGCCTGGAGGTGGTAGTGCCGGAGCGAAACCAGGCAATCAGGCTATTCGGTTTTATTGCTTTCACTTAGCCGTAGGAGCTTGACGGTGGGGACTAGGGACTAGCCCCCGCTGTATTGTGATGTACTTGGGGATCAAAACCTGCCCTTTCCGATCACATGGTTTGTGTTAAGACGAACCCTTCGTGTGACACGACAAAATCGCCAATGATTTTTAGAGTCAAACCTCGTCATCGGATCGCGGACCCGTTCACGCTTACTATGACGGTCAGTTTTTGGCTTTTTCCTCCTGAGGTACTTAACCGAGCGAACCAGAAGTACAATCGTAGGGGTTCTCCCTTTGCCCTCTTAGCTGAATGTGCGGAACATAAGAGGCAAGCACAGGAGCCGGGCAACCCAACTATTGACCCAAGACATAGTTCGGAACAGATGCATATAGTGCAATATCCGAGACGCCGAACACCTAGCGGGAAGCGGTGCTGGACTTGAAGATATTGAGCTGATATATAAATCAAACTCTTGACTAGTTAATATACTTTCATGCCGGGCTGTTCGAAGAGCGAGGAGAGAATCGGAAAGGGAATAGACAATTCGCAGGATGCGGATATCCGAACACCATCAAGGGTATTTTTATTATTTCTCGTAAGCTCGGGACGTCTATCAGTACAATTCAAACTGTGAAGGCAGTACTTGTGAAGGAAAAAGAAAGTTTACAGAGTAAAGGTTGACGCAGGGCCTTGATGCGTGAGTTGAAACCTTCACTGTGCCCTGCTGCATGTCTGTGCCTTTGCTTCTGATAGGTGGGGGTTGGGACCTTCGATGAGACCTTGATGGGCGAGGACCCTGCCGATGAAGCTTTATGCTTGGGGGTATCTGGAATTGGTCCCCGGGTCGTCCGAAGACGAAGTAATTCTGAAGTTCGGTTTAACCGGACATGCACTTCGGATTTATTAATATATGCCTCATGGCTGCCCATGGTATTTTGAGTGCGAAGTTGTGCTGACAAGGCACGTGGAGCATGAAGAATGTGGGCGTGCCGTGGGGCGTGTATCCCTATTTGTGGCAAACGCATGCAGGTTCCCATGACGGGGAACGGGTTCGAACCCGTTTACTATTGTTGCCGGCCTTTACGGCGGGTCGGCATCCAGGCCTATATGGGCCGGTGTGGTCTTCGGCCACTAGGGCCGTAGTGTGCTCTTTGGTTCAAAGTGAGCGTTATGTGTTGCCGTTGATAGTTATGACGCCCGAGGGACCAGGCATCTTCAACTTGAGGTACGCGTAATGCGGAATGGCATTGAATTTGGCGAATGATGTTTGGCCGAGGAGGGCGTGATAACCACTGTGAAAAGGTGCGATATCGAAGATCAAGTCCTCACTTCGGAAGTTATCCGGAGATCCGAACACTACTTCGAGCGTCACAGTGCCTGTGCAGCGGGCCTCCACTCCTGGAATGACCCCCTTAAAGGTGGTGTTACTGGGTTTAATCCTTGATGGCTCGATCCCCATTTTCCTCACTGTATCTTCGTATATCAGATTGAGGCTGCTACCTCCATCAATTAGGACTCTAGTGATGTGGAATCCATCGATGATGGGGTCTAGCACTAGGGCTGCGGACCCTCTGTGGCGTATGCTGGTGGGATGGTCCCTGCGATCGAACGTGATCGGGCAAGCAGACCATGGATTAAGTTTCGGCGCTACTGGCTCGATAGAGTATACTTCTCGTAGTGCATGCTTCCTCTCCTTCTTCGGTACATGGGTTGCATAAATCATCTTTACCGAGTTGACCTCGGAAAGGAAGGGTTTCTGGCCTCCACTATTCGGTCTGCGGGGCTCATCATCGTCCTCGCTTCATGGGATTTTGCCCGAGTCTTCGGCTGTGAGTTTGCCGGCATGTTTGATCACCCAACAATTCCGGTTGGAGTGGTTGGTGGGCTTCTCTGATGTGCCATGAATCTGACAAGGCCTGTCCAGAATTGTGTCTAGTCTGAATGGGCCATCGTTGTTGCCTTTAGGGGCTTTCTTTCTGGGTCCGGCCTTCTGGTTTCAGAATCCAGCATTTACTATCGTATCCTCGCCCTTGCCGTCATTGTGGTGACATTTATTCTTGCTGCGTCACGGCTTTCCATTTCCGTCCTGAACCTCGGAGGTACCAGGTGTGTCTGGGTTGGTGTTTTTGCGAGCAAGCCAACTGTCTTCGCCTGCGCAAAAGCGGGTCATGAGGGAAGTAAGGCCTGCCATAGTTCTTGGTTTGTCCTGGCCAAGCTGTCGTACGAGCCATTCATCCTTGACACTATGTTTGAAGGTGGCCAAGGCTTCGGCATCCAGACAGTCGACAATCTGGTTTTTCTCGGTCAGGAATTGATTCCAAAATTGTCGGGCAGACTCTCCGAGTTGTTGTGTGATGCGATTTAGGTCGTCAGCATCCGGAGGCCGGACATAGATGCCCTGAAAGTTTGCTCGAAAAGCGTCTTCAAGCTCTACCCAGTAGCCTATAGAGTCTTCGGGAAGGCTGTTCAACCAGTGTCGAGCTGGACCCTTAAGCTTTAGCGGCAGGTATTTAATGGCGTGGAGGTCATCTCCTCGTGCCATGTGGATGTGGAGGAGGAAATCCTCTTATCCATACGGCTGGATCTGTGGTTCCGTCATATGACTAGATGTTCACAGGCTTGAAGCCTTCCGGGAATTGGTGTTGCATTACCCTCTCTGTGAAGCACAAGGGGTGTGCGGCGCCCCGAACTCGGGCTACGTTGCGTCGGTGGTCTTCGGCCCTCCGAATCTGCTGCTGCTCCCGGATTCTATCGTTTTGGTTTAGCCGATCGTAGTATCCTTCCCGGTAAGCGGGCTGGTCTTCTCTGGGTCCATAGATGGACCTGGCACGGCCTCCTCGAGCGTCTAGGTCATGGCGGAGGTCGTACTCGTAAGTGGGCCACACTTGATCCTTGTCGTGATGCCGAGGTGGGGCGGCTGGGTGTTCGGCCTTGTCAGCTTCCCTGTCCCACCCTCTAGGGGGGCGGTCAGGCTGTTCGGCATTTGCATATGTCGGGCGTGTTGGCTCTACGGCCTCGTTGTCGAACTGGGGCAATAGCCTTCGCTTGGGATAACTCCTGGTTGGTTGTTCGCGGCCATACCCCTCTTCGGCAGCTAGGACTTTGAGGGTGTCATGTTCGGCTTTGATTTTGTGATTTTGTTTCTTTAGGCTATGGGCGGTGGCTAAAAGCCTCCGCTTGAACCGTTCCTGCTCCAGAGGGTGTTCGGGGATGATGAAATCGTCCACCCCAAGACTGGCCTCCTCTTCAGAGAGTGGGAGGTAGTTGCTATCCTCGGAGTCATCGGGGTTTTCTGAATTGAGCGGGTCCTCCTGCCCCGCGGGGTCATCCTGATGATGTTTGAAGGCTACGTCTCTGGCGAGGTCATCCGTATTGTTTACGGTGCCGTTCTCCGCAGAGTCCATGTTGCTCGCATGGCTTCGACATGGCTTTGATCGACGGCGCTGTTTTCGGCATTTGGGTGGCTCATCTATGGGCTTGCCTCGGTCCTAATTAGGAGTGCCGTTGCCGTCCTTGGGGGTGTCCACCATGTAAATGTCGTAGGTGGATGTGGCCGACCAGCGGCCGGTGACGGGGGGGCAATGTTGGCGTTGGTTGTGCCTCCGTCCTCCTCGTCCATGTATTCGGCATTCTCCGAATTATAGTCTAGCATATCAGTTAAGTCATGGATAGTGGCTACCAAGTGGGTGGTGGGTGGGACGCAAAATTCCCTATGTTACGCCTCGAAGGGTTGATGATTAAAGGCGGAGGGCAGGTCCTCCTGGATGGTCATATTCTGAATTCGGTCCAGCGCCTCATTTATCATTGCGAGGGTCGCCGAACTCGAGAGTTCTGGGCCAGATTCCAGTGCAACAGAGTGGGGGGCGATCAATGCCCTGGCCGGTCCTTGGTTTCCGCTGGCCGTGCTGAGCTCGGTATGCGGAGCCGGATCCTTGAAGGGGTCTGGTCCGTCACTGGAGGCCAGGGACGGGCTTTGGTCCTTGCTTGTAGTTTCCCCATCGGAGTTCAAGATCGAGCTACTTTGGGCTGGGGGTGACCCCTGGCCATTGGCTGCCTCTTTGTCATAAGGGCTCAAGGCCAGACGAGCGTTGTGAAAGGGAGGTTCGGCCGAGATTGACTCTTGGCCTCTGCCTCCTGATTCTATCTCGAAGGTCGAGGATAGGTCTTCCGCAGTCATGATGTGTCCGGACGGAGGCGGAGTTTGGCCCCTGCTCAAAGCGGAGCTCTCCTGGCTTGAAGATGTTGAGGCCGATCGAATCAGAAGGGAACTCCAGAGCGGGTGTGGCGAGGATGCGGGAGGGGGAAGTGAATCCGGTGAAAACCAGATCGCCCCGTGTGTCCGCAACATATTCCAGACCACCGAATCGAATCCGGTGTCCGGGGGCGAAGGTGTCGACCTGACCCAGACGGCCGGTCGGGCCTGCATGCAGCATGATGCTGCCAAACGCGAAGAGTTGCCCGGGGATGAAGAAGTCCCCGGATCCGATGCCTTCACCTATGGTCAGGCGAGCCATCGATCCTTCTGGCGACCCCACAGTGGAACTCTCAATGAAAGCACCAATGTCGTTGTCAAAACCGGCAGACCTCGGGGTAGGGGGTCCCGAGCTGTGGATCTAGGATCGATGGGGAACAAGGGACGACGAACACAGTGTTTACCCAGGTTCAGGCCCTCTCGAAGAGGTAATACCCTATGTCCTGCTTGATTGTATTGGATGTATGATGTGGTTTAAAGAGTAGATCTACCTCGAGATCTGTATGAGCTAAACCCTAAGGTGATGAGGTGATGAATGTAGCTCTAGCCCTCAGACTAAAAACCCTCGGTTTGTATATACACCGGTAGGGTTAGGGTTACCGAAGATAGATTACAATAAGGAATTAAAGAGATCCACCGCCTTCTTGACTTGGAGGGCACACCATGGCTTCATAGATCTCCTGTCACTATACGGCTCCACCAGTCCGGCCCATATACAATGGGTCGTCACCCCGAGGACCCCTTAGTTCATGACTCCCTCAATAGGTGTGAGATTATTCAAAGTCAAGTCTTCTATATAGAGAGAAAGGCATAACACTAACACCGGCTCTGCCGGGATCGGGGCTCTGCAGACCCAAACAAGGTTCGAACTCTGGGGCGTGTGCGAAGGATCTTGCCTAGCCACGGCTCACTGCTCACCACCCCACGGCTTGGCTCCGACGAGTTCGTGCGAGCGAGAAGAAGAAATGGACACGGTGGTTTACCCAGGTTCGGGCCACCTTGCGGTGTAAAACCCTACTCCTGCATTGTGGTGGATTGCCTCACGAGGAGGATCAGGATGAACTAGTACAAGTGTGAGGTGCCTCGGGCGAGCTCGATGGCCAAAGGATTGGATCCTCCTCAACGGTGGACACTAGCCTATCTTTATAGTGGCCTTGGTCCTCTTCCCTCATAGCTTAGGCGGGAAGGGATACCACAACGGCCAATTTGAAGGGGGGTAGGAGTACACCCTATCCTGACTAAAGGTGGTCTTCGTCTACAAAGCCTCTGGTCGTGACATTGTGGTGGGCTCAGCGATGACCTCCGTCCTGCCGAGCCAGCGGCCTTAGCCTTGTTGCACCAGAATGGAAACCTTTGGGGGATTCCTTGGGAACCCGCGTACGCCCTTGCCTCCTTAGCACCAAATAGGAAACTGTCCTCTCCTACGCCCACTGGTGCCCTCCTAGCCTTGGTCATCATGGCTCATGTCACCACGCGCCTCGCGAGGTGGGACGCTTGCCTAGAGATATCCGCTCCTTGAGAGGCAGCCCCGAGAGGCCGCTCCTTGGGAGGACTTGATGTCGTTTGCCTCGCGAGGGTCTTCTCTATGAAGTCTTGTACACTACTGCAGGATGGTCCAAACGCGACAGTCTAATCAGAGACCCTTCGACAAAACTGTGTGCGATGCATCAATCACAAATGGTGATGTAATAAAACCATAAAAAAAGGTGCAAAATGTTTGCGATGGTGGTGACATCAAACACGGTTCATATTGGAGTTGCGTGTGCGATGCGTGGCAAACGGTTAATCCAGAAGAACTGTTTACGATGAGGCAGAACAACAGAAACAGGCAGCCAGATGAGGGTGTGTGCGATATACGGCATACAGTTCACTAGGATGAAATATGTGTGATTAGGCAACACAATAGAAACGGTTCAACTGAACAAGATGTGTGTGATACGCGGCAACCAGGTCCGTAATCAGAAATGTGTGCGAAGACCAATAATAATACAGACGATTGCTGCTAATAAGCAGTGTGATTTGCTTTGTCTACAGAAGAATAACATATATATATAACTGAAATAAACAACCAATTATATAAGTGACTATACAGATCATTCGCACACACCTCAATAAACAATTGTATGCATTCTAAACTAGGAGAAACGATCGTCTAGTCATCTACTTCTTGTGACGCTCCCGCCACTGCTCTGTGGCTCAATCCCTCATCTAGGCAGGAAGAAGACACTCCCTCATGTCAACGATCTGCATGTACATCTCGTAGCTTGTGTACACATCCTTGGCCGTGTACTTGACGTGTTGTTCATCCAGTCTCTCATGCCAGACACTGTGCCAGGAGTTCTTGTCCTTCTTGCTCTCATCCTTCAACTTCATGTAGTAGGGGTCGATGATGGCCAAGGCGAGGTCAACCAGGGAGTTCTGTTTGTTGTTGTCGCTGCCCCAGACCTTGTAGTGGTCCTGGATGTTGAAAAGATTATGGCATTTCAAGCCCGAAACCTTGAGCGCTTTTAGATCGTTGGTGGTGTCTACCGTAGCGAAACTGTAGTCGGAGCTGTTGATAAACCTGGAGAAACGCTCGCAAGGCCTTGTGGCCAGGTGGTAGTGATAGACGAGGACGTCACGTCGCACACACAACTGGGCGAGGGCAACCTTCTGATCGTGCCTGGCACGACCGATGGTGTACTCGAGGTCGAAGCCGACCACTTGGTACTTGTCCTCGGCAAGCAACCGCTCCATATTTTGGATGGAGCTCTCCACTGAGACTGGCTCATTCGTGTACACCACCGAGAGGGCCTTCCCCCTCACGTGGGTGTCCACTACATGATGCGTGGTGAACTGCCCGCCGTTGTCGTCGTCGACCGCTGGGAGCGCCATTGGAGCCACGGGGAGCGCCATTGGAACCGCTGGATGTCCTCTCTGTATGTGTCATCGTGGGTGTGCTTATTGTGTCGTCTGGCGCAAGAGATGAAGGTAAATGGCCGCAGGAATAAATGGGGGCCGGGCGGCCTGGATTCTCGGGGCGTTTGCATGGCAGTTTTTGCAGCGGGTAACTGCATCGTGGCGCCACGCCCGGCACAACCGCATGCACACGAACATGCGTGATCGTGCACCGGCCCCAAACACTGGCAGGGACGAGGGCAGAGCGCCCGGAGGGACGCGGGAGCAGAGCATGCGTGGCGGGATGCGAGCAGAGCACGCTGCGGCCGCCTCAACCGCAAGCAACCACACGCATAGAGCAGTTGAACACGTAGGAAATGGTCGTCTACAAGTCGGTCGATAGTTGCTTCGCTGCGTAGAGAGCGGCCGTGTGCTACTACCGCCATCTTGGTCTATTAGTCCCCTTTATATTATGTGCCATATTTTGACGTTAAATTTAACCAATAAAATGTTAATGCATGTTACAAAAATTATATAATTGGAAACTATGTTCAAATACGAATCCAACGGTATAATCTCTGGTGACATGCATTCGTATTTGATTAGTTAAATCCCTAGTCAAAATTTGGCACAAAAATACATAGACGACTTATAAACCAGGATGGGGTAGTAGGTAATTTAATCGCAAACATTTTTATTTTATTAACCGTATGTGTACGTGTCCTTTCGTCCTCCTCTCTCACGTCTTGTCACCCCACTGCCGCAGATGGCTTAGAGCGCAAGCTTGAGCAGCGCGCGGGGGCGTTCTTTTGGCCAAATGGTGGTGAGCCCGTTCCCGCGCAAGCTTCCCACCCGACTCGGTGAAATCCCCCACAATCCCAATGCTTACCGGCCTGCTATATAAACCCTCACGGCGGACGAGTCCTGTGTCGCATTTTCCCCTCCCTTCCTGTAGCTTATCTCGTCAGCTTCTCCCACATTCGCCAATGCCACCGGTCCGTCGTCGTCGCTCAGCCACTCCGCCGTCATCAGAGGACAGCTCCAGCTAGGAGGCTACACCGTGGCGGTGGCACAGTCCCCGGCATAGTGTAGTGCGTGTGGCGTCCCTATTGGGTGCGCGCGGAACACCCACCACATGCTCCGCCGCCGCTGCCCGTCGGCAGCTGTTGCTGGCTGCCGTTGCCACCACCCCACCGTCTGCCGCCATGGCCGCCACACCACAGTTGAAAGACAGGGCCATTGCCCGCTCCGCCGCCGCGGCCCGAAGGCGAGAGGTGGTCGTCGTGGCCGCCACCCCACTGCCGGCCACCATGCCCATCAACTGCTATGCCGCCGCGGCCCGAAGGCGGGAGGTGGTGGTCGTGGCCGCCACCCCATCATCGGCCGTCATGGCCGCCAGCCCACCGTCAACCGCCGGGGTCATCACCCGCTCCACCACCGCCGCCCGAAGGTGGGAGGCAGAGGTGGAGGCCCGCACGTGCGTCAGCGACCTTGCCCGCTACATCGAGTTCCTGTGGGAGGAGGAGGAGCTCCTCGTCGAGCACGCAAAGAGCCTTACCATCGCCGTGGCCGCAGGACACGCCGCCGCAGAGGCGAGGAATCAGGAGATCTACAAGGAGAACCACCGCTTCGAGAGGGGTCGTCTGGAGCGGCAGAGGGAGTTCGAGGTGAGCGTTGCTGAAGGTGCAGCAGCGGCAGGCACCGTATTGCAGTTGTCCAGCTCGTCGATAGGCTCCTCCTCCTCTGCCTCTTACTGAGCGCGCTCGGCAGAGGAGAGGCTGCCGGAAGTAGTACAAAGCCCCTCCGTAGTAGTACTATTTAGGGGTTATTTTGTTCAGTTCATCTGACTATAGATGTGGTGGAACTGTACAACGTACTTAAAATTAGCTAGTATATATAGTTGAACTAGCTATTTCAGTACGTGGTTGGCAACAATTGGGGAAAAGTTTGGTCGGTTCAGCTGTCGAGTTAAACTGTTTGTATAAAGAATGACTGCTTAATCTATGAATAAAATATATGCTTAATTACTGAATTTTAGTTGCAAAAATTAGATAATGCTAGTGATTTTTAGCTGCATACCGTGTTACAAGGTTGACAAATGGCAATGTTACTAGATCAACAATTGTTAATCTTTCCAGTTTGACAAATGGCAATATACCCAATGTGCCAGATTCAAATCTTACCAAATTGTCTGTACGTGGTTGCACACGGGTCATCCAAAACAACCGTTTGTGTTGAAGGGATGTACAAATCCTTCTCGACACATTTTCTCTTGGCTTAGCGCCGAAGTCTGGCTTTGCATACCGTATTCAATCTGAACCGTTTGCGTTGAAGAGATGCACAAATCCTACACTGCGAATTTTCCCTTGACTTACTGGGGAACACCATAGCTCTCACTTTGCATATGGTTGTTCTATCTAAAACGTTTGCGATTAAGAGCTGCACAAATCCTGCTCGGCACATTTTCCCTTGGCTTCCTAGGGAAGCTGTCGGTTTGCATACGGGTGTTCTAACTAAAACGTTTGCGATGAGTGTTTTATATTTAAAAACCATTGACTTTTTTTTAAAGAAAATCGTTTGATAAGTATGTACATTAAGAGAGAAAAACGCAAGTTCGTTCAAACCATATCTTTCATTCAGTCACACTACGAATTTATATTCATATGATCGAGATACAGTATTAAACCCAAAAAAAACTATTCCCGGCGGCGGCGGAGGCAGCGTGCCACGCCGGCGTTGTCGTTGTCGTCCTCCGGGACGCCGTTGTTGAAGTCTTCAAGGCAGCACAGAATGTTCTTCACTTGGAAATCAGAAATCAAGTCATCGCGTGATCGACGGGCGGGGCACGGGAGGACTGCAACTGGCGGTGCTGCAAGGTAGCGGTCGACGGCGGTGCCCCATGCCGCTGAGGGGGGTGCGCGCACGGACACGGGTGCAGGCAAACGCACGGGGACTGGCGCTGCTGTGGGTGTAGGGGCGCGCACGGGCACGAGCACGGGCGCTGGCGCTGGCATGTACACGAGCTCGCGCGGGTCCGCGGAGACCTCGCTGATGCGCACGGCTTCCAGCTCTGCGATAGTGCTCGGTGACCAGCCCGTCAATGCTATGGGGATGGTCGATGGCGCGGGCGCGGGGATGGGAGCTGGGACGCGCGCGGGGGCAGCAACCGCCGCGGCCAACTCATTCAGGGCCATGTCCATGAGTCCCCATTCCTCCTTATTTTATATCTCCTCTGGCTCGGAGTCGACTTCACCGAACTTGAAGACTAGTGGCAGATGATCCTTCTGTGCCATGGCATTGGTGGAGGTCTGCGGGAGGGAGGGGAATGGGAGGCGAACAGTAAGGCCGCCCGTTTTAAACAGCGGCTCGGGCGCAATTAATGGAGAGGATGCGAGCAAGGTGGGCGGCCATGGAAGTCAAAGGGCTTGCTTCCCAGTGAGCCTGCGCAGCGTACAGCTTGCATGCTACCTGGTGAGCCTGCGCATTGGAGGACAGCTTGCATGCCTCTCGGTCAACCTGCGCACCGGACTGCGCTCGCACGCCTCCCGTTCAGTCAAGCAGCTGTCCGCACGGCACCTCCTATAGCCATTAAAAGAGAGACATGTGGCGTCACGTGAATGGTTAACAGAACACACATGATTTAAATTATACAAACATTTGAGATGTTAAAGTGGCAGCTATTTGTTTCAAAATGCCTTTGTTGGCTGTTATTCGAGTGTGCCTTCTCTCAAAATGGACACGAAAAATACCACAGCATGTCGGGTGCCATTCCATGATAGCATGCCAAGTTTCATGAATTTCAGACGAGTTTTGGATTTACTAGAATTTAAAAACAAAGTATCTCAACGTTTTGCCGGCAATCAACAGTGCCCTGGTGTTTGAAATTCATTCCTATTTCTTGCATGGGACCTAAGCATGCACCCAAGGACACACATTTGATATGTCAACCCATTTTTCTGCACTGGAGCATGTGCATGTAGTTCAAATTTGAATTATGCACATAAAATGCCTAGAAAACCCAGTTAATGTATAAAAATGTCCAAGCGAACCCCGAAATCTCCCAAAAATTGACACAACACTTCTGTCATTCTATGTTGACAATAGAAAAATTTTGAAAGCAAGAAGAGGCAACGGATATCGTTTCGTCCCCAAAGGTGGCACGTTCCCTACCAAAACCATCGGCTTGTTGTGAGAAGCTCTGGTTTGCGAGAAGCTTATACCCAAACCTGCCCCAAATGGGACAAAAAGTTTACCACAGCATGTTGATGCCGCTCCATGATAGCATGTCAAGTTTCATGAACTTCAGACGAGTTTTGGATTTACTAGAATTTAAAAATGATGTATCTCAATGTTTGCGGCCGAGCGACGGTGGCAAGCTGTTTGACATTCATTCCCATTTCTTGCATGGGACCTAAGCATGCAACCAAGGACACAGATTTGATTTTTCAACCAATTTACATGCATTGGAGCATGTACCTGTAGTTCAAATTTGAATTATGCACATAAATGCATAGAAAACTCAGTTAATGTATAAAAATGTCCAAACGAACCCCGAAAAATTCCTAAAATTAACACAACACTCATGTTGTTCTATGTTGACACTAGAAAAAAATTGAAATCAAGAAGAGGCAATGGATATCGTTTCATCCAGAAAGGTGAAATGTTCCCTACCGTAACCATGAGGCTTGTTGTGAGAAGCTCTGGTTTGTGAGAAGCTTATACCCCAACCTGCCCCAAATGGGACAATATTTTTACCACGGCATGTTGATGCCGTTCCATGCTAGCATGTCAAGTTTCATAAATTTCAAACGTGTTTTTGATTTACTAGAATTTTAAAACCATGTATCTCAACGTTAGCGGTCGAGCGACGGTGGCAAGGTGTTTGACATTCATTCTCATTTCTTGCATGGGACTTAAGCATGCAACCAGGGACACACATTTCAATTTTAAACCCATTTATATGCAATGGAGCATGTGCATGTAGTTCAAATTTGAATTATGCACATGAATGCATAGAAAACTCAATTAATGTATAAAAAAGTCCAAGCGAACCTCGAAAAATCCCAAAAATTGACACAACACTCCTGTTGTTCTATGTTGACACGAGAAAAAATTTGAAAGTAAGAAGAGGCAATAGATATTGTTTTGTCCCCCAAGGTGGCACATTCCCTACCGAAACCATCAGGCTTGTTGTGAGAGAAGCTCCGGTTTGCGAGAAGCTTCTACCCAAACCTACCCCAAATGGGACAATATTTTTACCACGGCATGTCGATGCCGTTCCATGATATCATGTCAAGTTTCATGAATTTCAAACGAGTTTTCGATTTACTAGAATTTTAAAACCATGTATCTCAATGTTAGCGGCCGAGCGACAGTGTCATGGTGTTTGACATTCATTCTCATTTCTTGCATGTGACCTAAGCTTGCAACCAAGGAGACGCATTTGATTTTTCAACCCGTTTTTATGCACTGGAGCATGTGCATGTAGTTTAATTTTGAATTATGCACATATCTGCCTAGAAAACTCAGTTAATGTATAGAAATGTCCAAATGATCCCCGAAAAATTACAAAATTTAACATGACACTCCTGTTGTTCTATGTTGACACCAGGAAAAAATTGAAAGCAAGAAGAGGCAACGAATATTGTTTGTCCACAAAGGTGACACGTTTCCCTAACAGAACCATGAAGCTTCTTGTGAGAAGCTCTGGTTTGTGGGAAGCTTATACCATAACCTGCCCCAAATGGGACAATATTTTTACCCCAGCATGTTGATGCCATTCCATGATAGCATGCCAAGGTTCATGAATTTTAGACGGGTTTTGGATTTACTAGAATTACAAAAGCAAGTACCTCAACATTTTCCGGAGAGCCATGGTGTTGTGGTGTTCGAAATTCATCCCCATTTCTTGCATGGGACATAAGCATAAACCCATGGACACATATATGATTTTACAACCCATGTTGGTGCACCGGAGCATGTGCATGTAGTTAAATTTTGAATTGTGCACCTGAAATTTCTAGAAAACCAAGTTAATGTATAAAAATGTCCAAACGAACCCTGAATAATTCCAATTTTTTACGACACACCTATAGTTGCATGTTCACTGCAGATAAAAGTTCTAGCAATTCAAACACCCTCCATTGCCGCCGTGACCCCATTATGTAATTCAAATCAAGATGAAAAATCAAGTAGATCGCACACAGTTTATTATCACCAACCGTGTGAGATGCAGTACAAAATATCTTGGAGCACCGTCGGAGTATAGTACGCCTATGGCTTACGTGAGAAGGTGCATCGGCTACAGTCCATAGCCAGCGTGTCAAGCACACTAGCTCGCTCCCCAACTATCATTTCACTGTTCAATCATCGTTGGTAAAAGACGGGGATGTGGACCCGCGTCGTGAGGGCAACTTCGGCGGCCCACTCCGGTGAGAGCGCGGCCGCAGCCGCCATGCGCGTGCTAACAAGGTGCATGAGCTTGGCCGCAATCTGTGACCGGGCGGCCAAGGCAGCCCAAACAGCCGCTGTTGCTTCTCAGGTGGCAGCAACAACATCTACCTCAGGGGTAACAACTGGAGAGAGCGGCACAACAGTTGTCCGTTCTGCAGCGGTGGCCTTAGCTCTAATGGAGGCCGCCCAGGACCATGTCGAGGCTGCCCACGCCCAGCTCATGGCGGTCACCACACAAATTGAACGAAGCTTCTCCAATAACAGTCGGCAACCCACAGCTGAAGAGTTGGCAATCACCGAGAGCATTCGACCAGCCGTCCGTTCCTCAACCGCATACCTTGCCACGACGGAGCCCGTCCAAGCCTAGATCGCGGCCGCCCACGCCCAGCTCGTGGCGGCCTTTTCCAAAGAGATGGTGGACGTGGATGGCGAGATGCTTGCCGAGTATGGTGTGATGGATGCCATGGAGCCACTTCCCTAGGAGACTGTCGGGCGCGAGCTGGACATAGAGGAGTCGGCGGAGATCGATGAGCACCAGCCGTAGTAGTACTCTTTGTTTTGTTTAATTAAGAGCGCCGGTCTTTATTTTGTTAGAGTAATGTTTAGGTCAGCTAGCTCTGTTTAATCGCTGAACTTGCTCAATTAAGAAGTGTGGGTGTGTTGTAGTCTCCTTTGTGTACCCAAATTATGCAATGACGTGGATGACCACTGTAACCAGGGAAATTCGAACCAAAATTTGCACTATCAAACTCATCACACACGGGTTAAGCTATATGAATCGTTTGTGATGTTCACATATTGTACACAGTGCTGAATAAGGGACTGTGTCTGATGACACTTTGCGCGCCAGTTTTCTCGCTGCACTGATTCAAAAAATTTGGCTTCCGCGGAAATATCTACCTCCCCGCCCCCTCCCACTTACCAAAAGCCACATTTCCCCTGTTTCCGCCTTCCTTTCCAAGTCGAAACCTTCACTCCTTGCTTGCAGCACTGCCTCCTCACCTGCGACCCTCCTTCACGCTGCTCGGCCTCGTCTATCCACGCAGGTAATCCACACCCGACCCCCATCATCCTCCTCCTTCCACATCCCACATGCCCCGACCACTGGCGCGAGACCTTCCACCCAAATCACCGACCCCTCAACCAAATAAGCGCCGCCCTAAGCCATGGTGCATGCAGTATAGCCAGGAGCTCAAGGAGCATTTGGCAGCGGAGAAGCAAATCGCGGCCACACGCGCGGATGAGGTCGTGATGGCTGCCATTCGTGCCGACCCCCAGATCTTGGAGGAGCACCTCGCAGTCGAGGCCACCGTCGACGCCTCGTGCGCAGACACCGCGACGCGGTTGGCTACTTTAAACGACAGTTCGTGGCGTTTTCTCGAGGCCACCCTCGATGCCTTCGACGAAGACTACGAGGTGTTTTCTCAGCGTGCACGTGCTTACCTCAACTCGAGAGCCAGCAGGTTGGTGCCCGGAGCGGCTCAGGCAACTCACCACTACGACTAGGGCAGCCACGATGTAGAGGCCTCGCCCTCTTCCATGTCCAAGGAGCCAATCATCATCGATATCACCGACGATGAGGAGTAGCTTGTCTTATTAGCTCACTATAAGGACCCATGTTCAGTTTGCAGGCTACGCCGGTTAAGCATGCTCGGTTTACCCATTGCATGTGCTGCTCCTGCCTTTCCTTAACAAATTCTAGTGAATTGTGCTATCTCCTTTTTACCATGCAATATGTTGCTCTTATGTATATGTTCTATATGTCGTGCAATATGGTGCTCACTTATTAACTGTTTGGTTAATTAGTTGTCGTCTTCAGTTAACTGTTTGGTTCAATTCTGCAAATGTGATGTTCAATTCTTCAGGCTACAATTTTGTATTGTCTTCCATGTGAGAAATAAATCAAATTTATCTTTACAAAATACATGAGAAACAAATACAATTGCTATATTTCCAAGTTGTCAAGCATGCTTGGTTTGGTTAACTATCTGATCTTCTAGTATGTTATACATTGTGCAATGTGGTGCTCAGTTAATGTTTGGTTCATTTGTTGTGGTGTTTAGTTAACTGTTTGGTTCAATTCTGCAATGCGATGTTCAATTGTTGTGGGTGCATTCTGTTATTGTATACCATGTGAGAAATAAATCGAATTTGGTTGTACTAAATACATGAGAAACAAATACAATTGCTATATTTCCAAGTTGTTAAGCATGCTTGGTTTGGTTAACTATCTGATCTTCTATTAGGAGTATGTTATATTGTGCAATGTGGTGCTCAGTTGATGTTTGGTTCAGTTGTTGTGGTGTTTAGTTAACTGCTTGGTTCAATTCTGCAATGTGATGTCCAATTGTCGTGGGTCGAATTTTGTATTGTTGTGCATATGAGGAATAAATCAAATTTGGCTGCACTTAATACATGAGAAACATATACAACTGCTATATTTCCTAGTTCTTAATCATGCTTGGTTTGGATAAATGGGTTTTCCATGTGGCTTGAATTAATCTGATGAATCTGCAATGTGCTTATTTTTCATCAACATATTTTACTGATAGCATGCGAACCCTCACTTAACCTGATGACTAACTACCTTATATGTGTTGCAGGGAAACAATGGGAAGCACTGAGGTTTACAATTGAGGTTAGCACATGCATGGTCCTTTGTCTAATAGCACATTATTGTGCAATTGCAGGAACCATTCTAATATTTAGGTTTTTAATAATTTGGTCTTGCACATGTAGGTCCTGCTGTCAGAAGTTTTGACCCACTGTTTGACCCTTTTTGCATATGGGGAAATGAGTTGTCCATGAATATCAGTCAAGTCAAGAAACTCAGAAAGATTGTTAGGATAAAGATATTAGCGACAAAAAACAACAAGATCTTTGTATGCACAATGAAGAAGACATCAGTTCACTACACGATGGTACTAACTATTATACCTTGCCTTTTTTTATTCCTTTGCCCATTTCCAATATAGAGAAGATATTTATACACATCCTTGTTTTTAGGCCTTTCCAAAGCAGTTCATTGATGATTACCTCTCAAACCACCTGTATGGTCAGGAGGGGAGGAAGGTTTTCATACAACACCCACGGTTTAATATTGAAGTGTTCCTGAAGAGGACGAAGGATGGACGGTCAATCATCCACAGGCACTGGCCTAAAGTTGCAAAGACCTTCAACATCAATGAAGGCTCAATATTCGCCTTCCGCTTCAGCAGTTTTCTAGATGAGATGCATCTGTCTATGTACAGTCTATGATGCTAATTTTGAAAGGTTATAGATGTTGCATGTGAAACTAGGTGCTGGTGCAGTTGTGTAATGGGATAGATGAGTGCTGAAGCTATATGATGTTGTATTCTGATGTATTTCAATTATGAAATCTTGCTTCCTTAATATGGAAATGAAATATATTGTGTGCTTAATATGAAATGTCAATTAGATTAATAAATGGATTATTAATAATAGGGCAATTAGCCTGCTAATGGCCAATTAGCCTGCTAATTGGGTTTTTCTATTGCAAACGGTTATTGAGAAAACACCGTGGGCGATGACCTCAACCAACGCACACAGTTTCTAGGAACAAACCGTGTTGGATCAATGAACAATCACACACGACAACCTCTTGAAAACTATTTATGTTAGGCCACCTTGCGCAAACGTTTACCACATAAAAAGTGTGTGTGATGGACAACCTTTGCCACACAGTTTCTTCTACGCACCGTGTATGATGCATTCAATAACGCAAACGATAAAATTGTTAATATCATGTGCAATGGCAACGCTATCACAAATGATTTAATGGGGAAAATTGTGTGTGATGTACCTGCGAACAGAAACGTTTTCCTTGGAGTGACTGTGTGGGATGTATATACGAACGGAAACATACTTCTTGGATTCACTGTGTGGGATTACATACTAACGGAAATGTATTCCTTGGATTGACTGTGTGGAATGTACATACGAACGGAAACGTTTAGCGGGGACTGACTGTGTGGGATGTACTTACGACCGAAAACGATTTGGCCTGTATAATTGTATTTTTTTAGCACAATTGTACGTATAACCATATTTGATCGCTCGTCGGTCGCACACGGCCTCATTTTGCGGAGCATGTGTGCCAGGAGGGCATATCCCCGACAGTTTCTGGGTCGTGTGGGAAGGACCCCCCTATCGCAATCACTCACTTGGCGACGGTTCAAAACGCCATTGTGGAAACGGGTTAAAAACCGTTTGTATAGCACCTCGTTGTACCAGTGGTAGTTGGGCCGTACTAGACCCTTGGCGCGGCCATGCGCTGGGCCGCAGGCAGACGGGTCTGGGTACCCCCGGTCCCAGAACGCCGATAGTAGCCCCCGAGCCCATGGCGCGCCCGGCCTGGCTTCGAGCCGAGGCAACGAAGGGAGAGCGAAGCGACGCGGGCCCTAAATGCCTGCGGGCCAGGCTTGACATGTGGCGCACGATGGGGCACGGACGCCCCCACTTCCCCACGTCGCCTCGACAACTGCCCGGACTGACAAAAGCCTGGCGCGCACCGCGGGGCCATCATTGCTCAGCCGCACTCCCTCCTTCCGCCATGTCCTTCTCAAGCAAGCTCGCACCTCGCCCGCGGGAGGAAGAAACGCGGGGCCGCAGCGATGGCAGACCGTCAAGAAGGACCGGAGCCCGCCCTAGGTCAGCCACCGTGCTCAATCGCGAAGGGTTAGCCAAGATCTTACCCATCATCGCAGCGGACTCCAACGAGTGGAAATCGACGAAGGTCTAGCCTGCCTCCTGGGCCTCCACCGATTTGGAGGCCACCACCATCGCCCTCCACCTTCCTACCTCTTCTCTGGCATGCTGCCGCCGATCTCGAATTTCTTCAACGTTGTGCTTTCGCACTACCAGGTCCACGCGTTGCATTTTGACCTGGAGTCCATCTTCGTCCTTTCCGCTTTCGCGTTCTTGTCCGAAGCCTTCGTGGGCATCGCCCCCTCGATGGCACTGCTCTGCCACTTCTTCTCTCTACGACTGGTCGCCGACGCGTAGTGCTCCGGGTGTGTGGGGCTCCGCACAGTGAGCATGACGGCGGGCGAGGGCATCGACATGGAGATCCATCCGGACGCAGGGGGCTTCCAGAAGCAATAGGTGTACATCGACGCAGCCCAGTAGAACCCCCTGCTCTAGACTCCGTCGTCTTTGGTGAAGGCGAGCTCCGGGTGGGAGCACGAGAGGCTCGCCGACCCGAGGCTCTCATGAGTCATGGCGAGGATGGCCGACCTGAGGGCGGCAGGCGTGACGATGGTGATGGTGGTGAGGGAGTTTGTCCGACGGTGGATCGCCCTGCTCTAGCGCCACTCCCATCTGATGTGGGCCTTCACTGGCTGCGAGGACCCTATGAGGCTCCAGGTGGCCTCCCTGCCTTCCAGTGTGCTACGCGGAATTATCCGCCTCCGGACAGGCGGGGAAGCCAGTGCGCTTCCTCAGGAAGGGCTCCCCCTTTACAACTACACAAGCGGGAGAGACTTCGCCAGGGGAATGCCTCACTTCGATGAGTAGGGGTTGCCTCCTGAAGGCCTCGAGGGGCCTCAAGACAACCCCTTCCTGGTGGTGCCCTCCCCCAAGGGCGTCGAGGGGGAAGCGTCTGCGGCGACGACGGAGGGGCGCGCCGAACCGCTTGCTGTGAACAAGCCTGCTAATGCGCCTTCGAACAGTGGCGGCATTATCTCTCCTAGGGGCGCAGCCACCACCACGAGCGCATAGGGATGTCAGCCGTGCCCCGGGGTGCAATCCCTTGGGGTTCACGGCTCCTTGAGGAGGAAGCGGCTTGTGGGCGGCGCCGGCTTGCCTCCGCGGGCCTTGAAGAGAAGGAAGTGGGTCGCCACGGATGAGTAAGTTCTCTCCTCCCGTTTATCCTTGTGTGGCAAGTCTTCCTGAGCTCCTGTTCCTCAGGTCTTCTCCGGGTGAAGAGTCAAGGGCGCTTCCGCTGCCGTCCCCCGGGGTTTCAGGACGTGCGGCAGCCACGCGCTCTGTGAGTCTGGCGGACGAGGCCGCGCGCGCTGGAGAGACCGCGCTTCCCTCGAGGCGATCCCTGGTGGGCCTCGGTCCTGCACCCCCGGCGTCCACCACCGTGGGCAGCATCAGGCGCGTGTGGGTGATACCACCGCTTGTACCGCCATCTCTCACCGGCAGCTGGGTCTGCCATGAGCCGATGGTCGGCACAGTGTCTAGCCCATGCAAGGCCGTGCCCCGGGCCAAAGGAGCAGGCGTGGACCCGGCAGGCCCTGGATCCCCGCCGAGCGCGGCCGGACCTTCTCGGGCCTCTGCCGCGGATTGGAGCGCGGGACGGAGCCCGGGCCGGGCGTTGGTGCTCGCACGTGGCCGATGCTTCGCCCAGCATGGCCTTCTTGAGGACGCGAGGGGCGGGCTAGACCGGCTCGAATCGGAGCTTTGCGACGTCGACTCGCGCCTCGAGGCTGATCATCTGCATTTGGCACGCGGGTGGCGCCGGCTTGAAGTAGCCGTCAACCTGCGCCGCTTACAACACGAGGACACTCGCTCGAAGGACGAGGAGTCCTTCGCTACGGCGAAAGAGGCCCGTGACCGTGCCTTCGAGGAAGCCGAGGCCGCGGACCGGCGGCGCGAGGCCGCCGAAAAGCACGAGCGGGAGCTCTTGGACTCCATCGACGCCCTGGAGTGACGAGCTCAGGCGTGTGGAGCCACCGTGACTGCCTCCGTAGAAGGGCCGTAGGCCCGCGAAGCGAGGCTCCGCGCCCTTAAAGAGACATTGGAGATGGCGGCGTCCAAACAAAACCTGGAGTGCGAGCGGCTGGAGGTGATGGAGCGCCGAGTGACGGCCGCCGAGGATTCACTGGCCTCTCAGGAGGCGAGGGTCCAGGCGGAGATCAACGAGGGGATCGTGGGAGCCCGCCGAGCCCTCGCCAAGGACCACCACTAGAAGCTGAAGCTTCAGGAGACCCGTCACACGCGGCGTAAAGAACTGACAGACGAGATCGATGGTCTCAAGAAGCAGCTGGCAGAGGCGGACAAGCACCAGAAGGCCGCCCTCGATGCCCAAGCGGCGGCCGAAGCCAATCTGGCGTCCCTCTATCGGCAAGTGGGGGATGTCACCTCCTTGGTGGAGCGGGCAGCAGACGAGGCGAATCGGGCCCGGGGGTTGCAACATACATGTTCCGTGATGTTCCAAGACCTTGAACGGAGGGCTAGCCGCGCCCTTAGCTCTATCTGCAAGGAGAGCGTCTCCAACCCACTCGTGCCTGACGACGCAGACTACCTCGCCTTTTTTACCAAAATCGTGGAGCGGCTCGAGGGGGGTGCAGAGAAGGTGTGCAAGCTTGTTGAAGAAGAAAGCCGCGACCTCCTTGTGCAGGCGTCGATGCGTGTCTTCAGCCATCTCCTTCGCTCCGACCCCAATTTCGACTTCGAGGCTATGATCGCTCCCATTCCTAGGGTAATCCGCGATGCCCTGGGGGAATGGGTGGAGGATCATGTGGATGACCTGATCGCTCGGTTTGCCCCCGACAGCCATGAAGATTAGCACGAGGCCGATGAGCACGGGGCTGCTGACAGCGATGACGATGATGCGTCCCCTTAGGTCACCTTTCTTCTGTTTTACCTGCTGACATTTCAGGTAAGGCCTCGTGGGGATGTAAAGGGTACTGGTGGAAACTCCTTAATGATGTATGGAACAATGCTGCACTCCCTTAGGCTGATTTTTCTTTTCTGCTTGTTCCGCGCCCACAACCCTCGAGCAAGGGCTGATCATCGCTGGTACGCTGGGTCACGATGCCCGGCCGAGGCCAGGAGATGAGCGCTCCTGAAGTCAGAGACCGAGGGTAACGCATGCCTGTTGGCTCGCTCGAGAGCATCGCGCGAGGATTTGGACACCAGAGTCTTGGTGAGGTGTACATAGGGGCAGACCCGCGGCTGCCGTTGCCTGGGCTCTCAATGCCGCTGAGGCTGGCCCGAGCGCAACACCGTGCCTAGCCCCTACTCGTGAGACGCTCGGGAGTGGGCAGTAGGCAGTCATTGCTGCTTTCGGGAAAACTCAAGAAAAGGAAACACCGCAAGAAAAAACAAACCCCCACCATTCTATGAGCGGATACGCAAAAACTTCAATTTCATTCAGGGAAATCATGAAACAGTTTACAAAAAATAGGGGAAAAGCTATTGCGTTCGGCGCCTACACTAGTCTTCCCACCAGCGCGGAGCATTGGGCCTCCACTTGGGCGCGCGCATGGTCGCTGTTCGACCGTTCCGCCATCGCGGAGCATGGGGCTTCCACTTGGGCATGGGCAGGAGGTCCCGCGAGGCCGTGGAATGGTGCACCGGGAGACTTTGGGGCGTGTACAGCCCCACTCATTATTACGTGGGAGTGTCAGGGGTAGAACTTGCAGAGGTGTTGGATGTTCCAGGCGTTCTGCACGGGGACCCCGTCCTCCGTCTCCAGGCGCGCGGCGCCAGGCCTGGAGACGTGAACGACCCTGAATGGGCCCTCCCACATGGGCGAGAGCTTGTGGAGGCCCTCCCTGGAGAGGACCCGCCTCAGGATGAGGTCCCCGACCTCGAGAGTCCGAGAGAGGATGTTGCGGCTGTGGTAGCACCGCAGGGCCTGCTGGTACCTCGCAGCGCGGAGGGAGGGCCTGGTCAAACATTTCTGTCCTTATCCTATTATCTTTGCTTTGCCCTTTTCTTATATATATCTGATTGTTATATTTGTGATCATATCTTGTTACTTCCTTTCTGTCGATGATGATGTCTTGTGTTAGTATTTTAGTTTCTCAAATAATATGAAAATACCAAAGAGAAAGTGAAGATAATCTGAACCTCCCTTTGCTTGTTTGCATTTTCTTTGTCCAGACTTTTTCCGAAACGATCTTAGATATAGTTAAGGTTTATTTCCCTATAATCATCACTTAAATTGTGTTACCTAGTGATATGTTTCCAACATATCTATAATTTTTTATTGTTCCATGCTATTATATTATCCATCTTGGATGTTTTATATGCATTATTATGCTATTTTATATCATTTTTTCCTACTAACCTATTAACCTAGTGCCTAGTGCCAGTTGCTGTTTTTTCCTTGTTTTTGTCTCCTACAGAAAATCAATACCAAACGGAGTCCAAATGGAATGAAATTTTTGACGGTTTTTCTTGGACAAGAAGACACCCACGAAGCTTCGGGAGGAGGCCAGAGGAGCCACGAGAGGGCCACAAGCTCACAGGGCACGCCCCAGGGGGCGCGCCCCCCAAGCTTGTGGGCCCCTCGGGACCCCTCTAACTAATCTCAGCTCCATAAATACCCAAATATTCCCCGTATACCAGGGGGCACACCAAAAATACTTTTTCGCCGCCGCAAGCTTCTATTCTCATGAGATCCCATCTTGGGGCCTTTTCCGGTACTCTGCCGGAGGGGGATTCGATCACAGAGGGCCCCTACACCAACCTTGCTGCCCTTTCGATGATGTGTGAGTAGTTTACCACAGACCTACAGGTCCATAGCTAGTAGCTACATGGCTTCTTCTCTCTCTTTGATCTTCAATACAATGTTCTCCTCGATGTTCTTGGAGTTCTATTCGATGTAATCTTCTTTTGCGGTGTGTTTGTTGAGATCCGATGACTTGTGGGTTTATGATCAGATTATCTATGAATATTATTTGAGTCTTCTGTGAACTCTTTTATGCATGATTAAGATAGCTTTGTATTTGTAACACCCCATATGTAATCCTCCTCATTTTGTAACATATCCAACTTTGATCTTCATCCAATTCCATAGGGCCCCACTGTCATACACTCTAATCCCCTCCTTCCTTTTTTTATTCTAGCCCAGCGAATATTCTATTTCTGGAAAATGGCATCTCTCCATTTCGGGCAGGTCCAAATCTGGACATTCCAGATCTGGCAGATTCCTTTTCTATCCGTTTCCATTTTAGGCAGGATATGACTTAGTGCACTTGTGAGCATTTTTCTACAGTAACATATACATATTATATATCATTTTGGGCTAGGAGAATCCACCTAATCCATATATGACATTAG
Organism: Thinopyrum elongatum; assembly: GCA_011799875.1. Taxonomy (NCBI): domain Eukaryota; kingdom Viridiplantae; phylum Streptophyta; class Magnoliopsida; order Poales; family Poaceae; genus Thinopyrum; species Thinopyrum elongatum. Next base: position 351,221,999 of record CM022303.1, read on the forward strand.
ATTCAACATTTGAGCAAGTTTGCAAACATGTCATTTTTATAGCATATGCCATTTTGTCATTTTTGTAAGATTTTGTGTGATTTTCATATGGGCAGTCTTTGTACATGATTTGGAGCATAAACATGCCATATTTATGTTAGTATTTTTCTCATGCCATGATATTCACTGTCGTGACTGCCACAAGCTTGTCAACATGCTAAGATAATATTGTTGGTTTCATACTTGTTGAAATCTGCCAAGTCTGAAACTGACAGAATTAAAACTTGCCATGTTTCCATGATGTTTCCCACTAATCTATAACTTTTATTAACATGTTTTGTTATGCTTTACCAGTAAATTCATGCCATGCCTTTTGCTTCATTTTAAAGCTACTGTAGCATGACCTAAACTTGCTCTAAAGATGCCATGTTAATATAACAGTTTTATGTTAACAGTAAGTTGCAACTTGTGAGTTCTTTGTAATTAATTCATGCATCATATGTTTTTGCACCAATGTACATCTTGAAATATGCCATGTATACTGTAGCTGCATATCCTTTTTTAGCACATTGGATTCATGTAGCATATTTAAATCTTGCTTGAAATAGGTCATGTTGATGTTATGGACAGATTTGCATTGCATATTGTTTTGCTCACCGTTTGAGCTCCGTGCATCCGTTTTTTGATGATCCTTATATCGATTTTAATCAAAATCTTCCAATCTTTCCAGTGTCATGCTTTGTTTACCAAGATTCTACTCATATCCATTTTGTCTTCACCGGTTCCTTCCCGTTGACGTATCCCTCGTTCCGGTAGTACCGTAGCTCTGTTCTTAACGTTCTTCATATGCATTCATGGTTAGGATTTGCATGTAGAATATGTTCTTGCCATGCCATGATTGGTTGTTCATTGGATACTTGTTCTTTCTCTTGGGTAGTACCGGGAGATGAGTTCGAGTCCGAGGACCCTGTTGAGTACGTTCACGAGGAGCAAGGTTTTGATACCACTGAGGACATTTCAGGCAAGATGACCATTACCCCTGATATCACTACTATCTTTTCTTGCTAGTTGTTTCGTTTATATCGCTATGTCACGCTACCTACTACTTGTCTGTCAGCCTCCCAAATTGTCATGAAAAGCCTCTAACCCCACCTTCCTAGCAAATCGTTGTTTCGCTATGTTACCGCTTGCTCAGCCCCTAGTGTTGCTAGTTGCAGGTGCAGTGCAGGTTGTCCCATGTAGGGACATGGATATCATGGTATATCACAATATCTCTTATTTAATTAATGCATCTATGTACTTGGTAAAGGGTGGTAGGCTTGGCCTTTTGCTTAGTGTTTTGTTCCACTCTTGCCGCCTTAGTTTCTGTCATACCGGTGTTATGTTCCTTGATTTTGCGTTCCTAACACGGTCGGGGTTTATGGGCCCCCCTTGACAGTTTGCTTTGAATAAAACTCTTCCAGCAAGGACCAACTTTGGTTTTACCATTTGCCTAACAACAACAAAAAAAATTCATAGGGAGTAATTAACCCGAGGATTCTTAATCAACAACCCAGGCCAGTGCTCCTCATGAGTGTTGGTCCAAAATGGCAGTAGCCGGGGCCACCAACGGGTGTGCTAGCCGAAAACTGAGCCAATCTGATCGTGGCCTGAGACGAGATACACGCGGCTCCTATCGGGGTGTCGGCATGTAGGGAGGTCTTGCTAGTTTTGTTTTACCATTGTCGAAATGTCTTGTGTATCGGGATTCCGAGCTTGATCAGGGTGTCCCGAGATGGAGATTTTCCTCCGCGGATTGTGAGAGATTATTATGGGCTAAGTTGGGACACCCCTGTAGGGTTAAATCTTTTCTAGAGCCGTGCCCATGGTTATGTGGTAGATTGGAGATTTATAATATCCGGTTGTAGTGAACTTGACACTAAACTCGATTAAAATACACCAACCGCGTGTGTAACCGTGATCGTCTCTTTTCGACGAAGTTCGGGAAGAGAACACGGTGGGGTTATGATTGCAATGTAAGTAGTTCAGGATCACCTCTTGATCATTACTAGTTTGCGACCGTTATGCATAGTCTCTCATCTTATTCTTGTACTCGTAAGATAGCCACCACACAAATGCTTAGTGCTTGCTGCAACCTCACCACTTAACCTTCCATACCCATTAAGCTTTGTTAGTTTTGACACCGTGGGTAATAAGATTGCTGAGTCCCCGTGGCTCACAGATTACTACAAACACAGTTGCAGGTACCGCTGAGACAGACATGGGTGATGCCGAGAGCTCCAGTGGGAGTTTGACGAGGATCGTGAGCATTTCTATGTCTCGTTTCCAGACGATCAGTACTCGCTCATAGTCGAATAGATCTCGGGATCTGTAGCAGGGTTGGTTATGTCATTTTATCGTTTTCTTTCGTCCGTAGTCGGACCCTATCTTCTTTTGGATGATGTATGAATGATTGATCTATTTTGTTGTATACTTATGGCAAGTGTAAGCCTCTACCTGGTATTCTCATCTGTTCAGTAAATGATATGTGCGAAGATATAACCAATCTTGCGACGGACTTAATATGTGATTATGCCCCTAAGTCGTGCCTCGACACGTGTGGGATATAGTCGCATATTGGGTGTTACAGTATTTCTCTCCGATCTATTGATTTGGTTTAGCCAACTAGATTGATATATCTTGCAATGGGAGAGGTGCTTTGTTTTGGGTTCAATCTTGCGGTGTCCTCACCCAGTGAGAGAGGGGGTAGCGAGGCACGTATTTGTATTGTTGCCATTAAGAATAAAAAGATGGGGTTTTTACCATATTGATTGGATCTATCCCTCTACATCATGTCATCTTGCTTAAGGTGTTACTCTATTCTTGTTAACTTAATACACTAGATGCATGCTGGATAGCGGTCGATGTGTGGAGTAATAGTAGTAGATGCAGGAAGGAGTCGGTCTACTTGTCACGGACGTGATGCCTATATTCATGATCATTGCCTTAGATATCGTCATAACTATGTGCTTTTCTATCAATTGCTCAACAGTAATTTGTTTACCCGCCGTATGCTTTCTTTCAAGACAGAAGCTTGTAGTGAAAACTATGGCCCCGGGGTCTATTTTTATCATATTATTTTTAGATCTATAAAACCAAAAACAAAAAAAATACCTTTCTGCAATCTATTTTCTTTTATTTAATTTTGCACTTTTATTTATCTATTATACCTATCTCTATCAGATCTCATCCTTGCAAATAACCATGAAGGTATTGACAACCCCTTTATCGCGTTGGTGCAAGTATTTGTTTGTTTGTGTAGGTGCTATAATTGGAGACTTGTGTGTTCCTCCTACTGGATTGATACCTTGGTTCTCAAACTGAGGGAAATACTTATCTCTACTTTGCAGCATCACCCTTTCCTCTTCAAGGGAAAACCAGCGCAAGCTCAAGAAGTAGCAGGAAGAATTTCTGGCGCCATTGCCGGGGAGGTTCTACTTCAAGCCTACCAAGTACCCACCATAAACTCTCATCTCTTGCATTTACATTATTCGCCATTTTCCTCTCGCTTTCCTCTCCCCCAGTTCTAAAACATTTTCAAAAAAAATACAAAAATATTTTTTGTTTGCCTTTATGTCTTACTTGGTTTGTTTGCTTGGTATAATTGTATGTTTATTCCAAATCAGAAAGCAAAAAGTTTATGGATCCTCATCCACTTGCTAATCATTTTAAAAGATCCGATTATAATGAACCAATTGCTAGTGAGTTGAGTACACTAGATTACCTTTATGAAGTTTTGCTTGAAACTCGTGAATCTGAAAATTGTGATGAAGTGCTAAAAGAGGAAATTTATGAAGTGATTCACGATAACTCCTTGAATGAAAATCATGATTGCAATGGTGTTATTATAAATTCTATTAATGTCAATTGTGCTAATGATATGCAAAACCCCAAGCTTTGGGATGCTAATTTTGCTATGTCCACTACTTATTGTAATGATCATGATTGGGGTGAATCATCTTATGATCTTGAAAATTTATTTAAGCCTTATGATGAATATGTTTGCAATAATATTGAAAGTGGGTTTGGAATAGTGTCAAATCTAGTTACAAATAATCCCATATATTTGGAGAGTGATCAATCTTATGAAATTTTTGAAAAAAGTGGGCTTGGAGAAGTCATGACTTTATTTTATGATAATCCCACTATTTTGGAAGAGTGTCAACTTTGCATGCATGTGGAACAATTAGAAAATATGTTATGTGATAGCTATATTCTTGAATTTGAATATGATCCCACATGCAATTATTATGAGAGGGGAAAATATGGTTGTAGAAATTTTCATGTTACTAAATTACCTCTCGTTATGTTGAGATTGCTATTGTTTCTTTCTTCTTCCTTGCATATGCTACTTTTTGCTTGCCTTGATAATTTGTTTGCTTATAAAATGCCTTTGCATAGGAAGTATGTTAGACTTAAACTTGTTTTTCACATGCTATATGCTGCTCTCTTTGTGCTTAGATTTTTTGTCTTTCATGTGAGCATCATTAAAATTAGCAACGCCTAGCTAAAAGGCTTTAAAGAAAAGCGCTTGTGGGAGACAACCCAATATTTTTATTTTCTGTTTTTATGAGTTTACGCAATTATACTTTTGTTATGATTGTGTTTTAATTCTTTAATTAGTGTTTGAGCCAAGTAAGACCTTTGGGATGCTTTGGTAGATCGTTGATTTGAATTTGCTGAAAAACAGAAACTTCTGCGCCAGTAGCAGAATTGTTAAAGTTCACTGGAATGTGGAAAACTCTGAATTGTTTTACACAAGATTGATATATGAATTGCCTCTATTGTCCTAATTTTTTAGAATTTTTGGAGTAACAAAGTATGGCTATAATTCTGGTCTTTACAGACTGTTCTGGTTTTGACAGATTCTGTTTTTTTAATGTGTTGTTTGCTTATTTTGATGAATCTATGGGTATTATCGGGGGGTATGAGCCATGGAGAAGTTAGAATACAGTATATATAATGCAAATATGAAATTGTAATAAGTTCACAACAGTACCTAAAAGTGGAGATTTCTTTTATCACACTAACGGATCTCATGAGTTTTTTGTTGAGTTTTGTGTTGTGAAGTTTTCAAGTTTTGGGTGAAGTTTCGATGGACTATGAAATAAGGAGTGGCAAGAGCCTAAGCTTGGGGATGCCCAAGGCACCCCAAGGTAATATTCAAGCACAACCAATCATCTAAGCTTGGGGATGCCCCGGATGGCATCCCCTCTTTTGTCTTCAATCCATTGGTAAAATTACTTGAGGCTATATTTTTATTCACCACATGATATGTGTTTTGCTTGGAGCGTCTTGTATTATATGAGTCTTTGATTTTCATTTTTCCACAATCATCCTTGCTATACACACCTTTTGAGAGGGACACACATTAATCGTGAATTTATTAGAATATATGTGCTTCACTTATATCTTTTGAGCTAGGTAGTTGCTCTAGTGCTTCACTTATATCTTTTAAGAGCATGGCGGTGGTTTTATTTTGAAGAAATTGATGAACTCTCATGCTTCACATATATTATTTTGAGAGTCTTATAAATACTATGGCAATTTTCTTAGGTTATGAATTTAGTCCTAATATGATGGGTATTCAAGAGGGATATAATAAAAACTTTCATGAAGATCATTGAATATATGAGAAGTTTGATTCCTTGCATTTGTTTTGAGATATAAAGATGGTGATATTAGAGTCATGCTAGTGAGTAACTGTGCTGTAGTAAGAATATTTGTGTTAAGGTTTGTGATTCCCGAAGCATGCACATATGGTCTCTCGTTATGCGATGAAGTTGGAGCATGATTTACTTTTGATTGTCTTCCTTATGAGTGGCGGTCGGGGACGAGCGATGGTCTTTTCCTACCAATCTATCCCCCTAGGAGCATGCGTATTAGTACTTTGCTTCGATGACTAATAAACTTTTGCAATAAGTATGTGAATTCTTTATGACTAATGTTGAGTCCATGGATTATACGCACTCTCACCATTCCACCATTGCTAGCCTCTTCGGTACCGTGCATTGCCCTTTCTCACATTGAGAGTTGGTGCAAACTTCACCGGTGCATCCAAATCCCGTGATATGATACGCTCTTTCACACATAAGCCACCTCATATCTTCCTCAAAACAGCCACCATGCCTACCTACTGTGGCATTTCCATAGCCATTCCGAGATATATTGCCATGCAACTTCCACTGTTTCGTTTTATTATGACACACACCATCATTGTCATATTGCTTTGCATGATCATATAGTTGGCATAGTATTTGTGGCTAGGCCACCGCTCATATTTTTTAGACATGTCAGCTAGATCATTGCACATCCCGGTACACCACCGAAGGCATTCGTATTGTCGATGTGGAAACACGATCACCTATGGGGCAGGGGTGCCCCTTTGTGGTTCGGCATGGAGACGACCACGTTGCACAAAGAGCTGAAACAGCAGGGGACAGCATGGCGATGGACAGCTAGTTTTTACCTAGGTTCAGCCCGCTTTGCAGCGTAAAACCCTACTCCTGCTATGGTGGATTGATCTGGAGGAGGATAGAGGCACGGAATACACTAGCCCGGCAAGGGTGCCTAGGGAGTGCAACCACGCGCGTACAAGTATAGGAGGTCGAAGTGTTCAAACCCTTTGCTAGGTTGCCTCGGGCCTCCTTTTATAGGTTAAGGGGCGACCACAGTGGCAAAACAGTCATTTGAGTGAGATTAGATAGCTAACAGTGCTATCATACCTAACTCTGGCATTTAGGACAAAGTGCATTAAATGCACTGCTAGGTGTCGTGTCGAGGTTGAATCCCAGCAAGCCTGCCGCGTCGCTTATCTGCTTCTCCTTGTTAGCGTGACACTTCTCTTGGACGGGTGTCAATAAAGCTAATCACTTCTTGATCATGCTGCCACGTGCCTGACAGGATCCACCTGGTTGCTTGGTTTCTTGACACCGCACTGATAAATGAATTGGGTGCGATGAGGTGGAGCGGTGGCGTCTCGGTCAAAACCTACCGGCAAGAAGCCTGGCGGGTTCTGATCTTGGCGGCCCCGGCAACCCTGTCGGGGCAATCTGGACTTGTCCTCATGTGCAGCCTCGGCCTGGCCAGGCTCTCCTGCCCGGCAAGGGAGGCCTTCCCAAGGTGATTTCCTGCCATCTTGTTCTGCTCAATGCTCTACTTGATCTCATGAAGAGTGGCTTCTCTGGCCTATCTTTATATGGTGTACTGGTATTGGAAGTACGATCATCAGCATGCCCGCGCATGAGTTCGGTCTAGGAAACGTCAATGTTTGCTGCACCGACAGGAGCCCCCGAGATTGGTCCATAAGTGCCGGGATTGGTCCATACGTGCCGATGGGCATCGTTGGGGTAGGCCCCAAACAATGCACAGGCCCGCATCCCGACCTCGCCATGGTGGAACTCAATCCTTTGAGATCTTCTTTGCTTCTTCATTGACGTGGAGATAAATAACCCCCTGGGTTCTCCACGAGCCGCGCGACGTTGAAACGACGCAGGCTCACCCACGTCGTGGGTCAAGGGACGCCCACATTCATGAGGGTGAATTAGGGCGCCCGCGCGTAAACCGGGGGTAACTGCAACTCCACTTTACCCACCACGCCTGCCGTTTCTGCCACGCGTGCCGCATGCATTGCGCGGGGTTGGTGGTGGATGCGCAGGGTGCGGGAATGTGTGCCATGGCAGAAAGCGTAGCGCCTAGGGTTGGTGCAGAGGGGTGGTCGGCGAATCTGGACACCGTCAGTGGCGCAGATAAGCCGGATTGGAGGAGTGGGGCTGTTGCTCCAGGGTAGTGGAGAACCAGCCCCCTACCTCACTTTACTATAAAAGGGAGCGTGAGGGGGATGGAGATGCTCATCCACGCACCTTCTCGTTCTTCTTCCTAGATTCTTCTTCCACCATGATGAGAGGAAGAGGGCGTGCTCGGGCTCCAGCGGCAGTGACGAGGGCTTCCTCTCGGCACCGTATCCCTGCCCCTGCTGGGGACACCGGGCCAAATCCAGTGCCCAAGGTGGAGCCGCAGGGTGTGGTCGCGGCCGGCGAGGTGCTCGGGGCCGAGGTGGACGTGGTGGTGCTCTGACTGCGCCTCCCCCAGCCACTCCAATCCCAATGGAGGGCCATGTTGGAGACACGGTGTTGGAATTCATCGTCAGGCTGCACGAGCCCCCACGCAGTCGTCTGCAGCTGCCTCGCCCTTTCGCCAGGATGATGGAGGTTGAGCAGCCACTCAGGCTGGGATTGTGTATGAGCAGATGTTGCAATGGTGCGGCGTGGGCGGAAGTTGAGTTCCCAGCACCACACGTCATGCTTCTTAGGTGTGGCTGGAAAACCGTCGCCCACGCCCACCATCTGGTGGAAGGACCTGTCCTCTACTTTAAGTTGGTGGAGGCTGATCTGCTCTTCATCAAGGTCTTCGGACGCTTAGGTGCTCGCTTAGGGTGCTGCGCAGAGAGCTCGACTGATGACGATGTCGCTCGAGGAGGACACTGGTGGGGAGGACGACGACAGCGAGCCTTTGTTCGTCAAGTATGAAGACGACGACTCGGTCTCTAGCTGAATGCCGACCACACCATCACCGTCAGCTAGGCGCCGGCAGCACCATCATCTGCACCTGGCTTCTTCCCCCGGCAGAGCGATTTTCCGGGGAAGCTAGGCATCGATGCCTCCGCCTTCTCCAGCTAGACCTCGGCAGCCTTCCTCGTGGACTCCGGCTTTGTCTTCCCTGCAGGTGTTCCTCTTGCCACGTTCCTCTGGTCCTGGAGGGGGTGACCAGGGCATCGCCTAGCCTCTCTCCCCGTCCCCATCTTGTTCTTCCCTGCCGGGAAGGCGCCCTCCCGATCTTGTCAGGCTGCGTCCCGCGGGCGCTGACGGGGTCAGACTAGGCTTCTGCCCAGGCTCTCCTTTTGCCCTCCTTCCTTCTCGATGCAACTCCTAGGACGAGAGGGACAAGAAAGGCATTACGGGGCACTTATCATTTTTCAAATCAAAAGATGTAGGCATTTGCTAAGCTTTAGTTTAAATCATGTAATCTTCCATCCATGTTTGTACTTTGTATGATCTGTACTTGTTTATCTACGTATTAATGGAAAAAAATGCTTGTCGGGTACTTGTGCATGTATCATTAACACGCTAAGGAAAGATTCCTTAATACTCCCAAGTAAACAAAGTTTTCCCGACAAGACATCCTGTCGGCCTTCATCACAGCTGCCATTGAACCTTGCCCGACGGGTTAGGAGCGTAGATGAGGGCTGGCCCCTCGCCAGCTCCCCTCAAATGTCACTGCAACCATCTTGACCGAAAAGATTTCGAATCAAAAAGATGGGAGCACATATGATGGAAGCGACAGGGTTTCCCAACGTACAAGTTTTTCATACGTGAATACGTCATGGATGGTGAGGCAAACTTATTTGTGTTTGCTGTCCTTCTTATCGTTCCCGATAAGAATAGGCTGTCGAGGACCAATATGTGGGCTCGTTCTCACTCTTCTTCCCGGGGAGTCCATCCGCGGCAGAACCCTGTTGCTAACTTCAAAAAAGAGAAGGACAGGAGAGAGGTAGCTGCACATGATCCTTCCTAAGGGATTAGTCACCTTATATTAGGATTATTGTAATCACAATAAAGTCATACTTAAATAAACATACCTGCAAGTTTTCGCTATTTTTTTATAAATAATACATTTTTTTAATAAATTTGAAAAATAATACACCGTTTCAAAAATTTGCAGACATAATACACCGTCGGCCCATTAGAGGCCGACTGGACCCTGTCGGCTTCCTCTGGGCCGACTGGACCCTGTCGGCTTCCTCTGGGCCGACAAGTGGCTGGGACGGCTCGGCAGCGTCCAGTCGGCTTCCTCTGGGCCGATTGCCGACCTGTCGGCCTGGCCGAAGCCGACAGGGCCTCACACGCCCACACACGCGACGTAGAGCCCGTGACTCCTTCCTGGCCGGCTCCTTCCTTCCCTTTTCTTTATTTCACTTCCTTGCCTCCTCCTTTCACTTTCTCTTTGCTTTCTTTCACTTCCTTGCCTCCTCCTTTCACTTCCTTGCCTCCTCCTTCCTTTCCCTTTTCTTTAACTTTCCACGCTGCCCGTGGCTCTCTTCTTCCTTCTCTTCTTCCTTCCCTTCTTCCTTCCCTTCTTCCACATTCTTCATTTCTTGTCTTCTAAGCAACTACACCGAATTATACCCATTTCCTCACGCTGCACGTGGAGGTGGAGGTGGTGAGAGGGGGTGCTGCACATGGAGGTGGTGGTGGTGGAGGAGGGGTGCTGCACGGAGGTGGTGGTGGAGTGGAGGTGGAGGTGGTGGAGGAGGGGTGCTGCACGGGAGTGGTGGTGGAGCTGGAGGTGGTGGAGGAGGGGGTGCTGCACGTGTGTTGGAGGTGGAGGTGGTGGAGGAGAGGGTGCTGCACGTGGAGGTGGTGGTGGTGCTCTCCGTGATTGAGGGGCGTCGTTCGTTCGTCGTTTCTTCTCACGCTTCAAGGGTTAATACAAGTTAAATTTCGTGTGTCATATTACTTGTGCGATTTTATAGTTGGTTCGGTAATATATCATAATATATTTAGTTTGGGTCGATAATGCCAAGTATTTACGTGCCCGTTAATATTTAGGCGTCCGGTAATATATAGTTGTCTGTTATATTTAGGTGTCCGGTAATATTTAGGTGACCGGAATAATTATAGGCGCCAATAATATTTGTCTGTTAATATTTGGGTGTCCGGTAATATTTAGGTGACCGGTAATATATTAGGCGTCCGTAATATATAGTTGTCTTTAATATTTAGGTGTCCGGTAATATTTAGGTACCGGTAATATATTTTAGGCGTCCGGTAATATATAGTTGTCTGTTAATATTTAGGTGTCCGAATATTTAGTGGACCGGTAATAATATATGGCGTCTGATAATATTAGTTGTCTTTTAATATTTAGTGTCCGATAATATTTAGGTGACGCGTTAATATATTTAGGCGTCCGGTAATATATATTGTCTGTTAATATTTAGGTGTCGCGTAATATTTAGGTGACCGTTAATAATATATAGGCTTCCGATAATATATAGTTGTCTTTTAATATTTAGGTGTCCGGTAATATTTAGGTGACCGGTAATAATATTTAGGCGTCCGGTAATATATAGTTGTCTGTTAATATTTAGGTGTCCGGTAATATTTAGGTGACCGGTAATAATATATAGGCGTCCGATAATATATAGTTGTCTTTTAATATTTATGTGTCCGGTAATATTTAGGTGACCGGTAATAATATAGGCGTCCGGTAATGTAGTGCACCAATAATATCCCATAATATATTATAAGTTTGACTTGTTGCTTAATAGTTATTCATGTTGAATATTTTCCTTTTCCATCACCAGCTTCTTCTGCTGCCTTGGCTGCACGAGCCCTTTCTTTTTTTATCTCCCTCTCAGCCTCACGGGCCTCCTGTCGCTGTCGTTGAACCTCCGCCAGTCGAAGTCCCTCTTCTCGGTTTTTTTTCTTCTTCATCTCATCAAGAGAAGCCCTCTGCTTCACACAGTACTCTTGCCACTCTCTCTCCTGCTCTGCTTTCTCCTCTGCTGCCGCCTTCGTGCGGCGCTCTTCTATGTCCAAACTTGCCCATGCACGACGACCTCTTTCACGAATCTCGGTCACCGCCCAGTCCGGTTTTTTCGTGTCAATCCAACGATAGTACATGCACAGAGGCGGAGGAGACTACAACCAAAATAGAAATAGAAATATCAAATCAACAATAATATAAACAACGTGTTTATTCTTCATGACTGAAACATACCGGAGGCCTGATGTACGGTGAAGTAGCAACGGGTGGATCTTCCTCATAATTGGCGCACATGAAAAACTTCATGCCCAACCAATCTGAAAAATCCGTCACCTCTTTCACCTTACAGAGATCGCCACACCAACAACGAAGTACTTCCACCCCCCGAGGCAAACTCGCACTCTTCATTTTTGTAGGCCTAATGCTTTGATCCGAGCAAGGCAAACTCATAATGACTAGCGCGTTGGTGTTTTGAAGTGCGGCTGGACGATAGAGAAGAGAGTGAGAAAGAGCAAGCAGTGTGGGCAGAAGCAAAGAGAAGAGCATGAGAGAGCAGGCAACGGCATCTCGTATATAAAGATGAGGAGCACTGTGTTGTCGGTAGCAACAGCACGGCACCGCACCACAGACAGCATGAATCATACAAAGCAGACAGCAGGAATCAGACAAAGCAGACACCCGCGCGCTCGGCCGAATCTTTGCCTAAAAATCAGCGCCGTTTGCATAAAAAACAGCGCCGTCATTAACAAATCAGCCAATCACTACAGTCTGCCAATCACTACAGTCTGCGGCGGGGGGGGGGGGTTTATAGGTCTGAAAAGCAATTGGTCGGGATAAGTGGGTGGGAAAAAAAATTAGCGGGGTTTTATAGGTTCAGAAGAGAACATGGAGGGAGAAAAGATGGCGGGAACGAATGGCGGGAAACAATTGGCGGGAGAGAATGGCGGGAAACGATTGGCGGGGGAGAATGGCGGGAGGGAATGGCGGGAAGAGAATGGCGGGAAACGGTTGGCGGGGAGGAATGGCGGGAAACGGTTGGCGGGGGAGAATGGCGGTAAAGATTTGATAGGAAAGACTGTCCGGAAGTACAAAAGGGGGAAAAAAGACTGTCCGGAAGTACATAAGGGGGGAAAATATGGACGCATGCATCAGTCGGCCTGTAGTAGGCCGATTAGTACTAATCGGCCTACTACAGGCCGACTGATGCATGGCTGGGTGGCCGAGAGGCCAGTCGGCTTCCTCTGGGCCGACTAGTGTCCTTTCGGCCTCTAGTAGGCCGACTGGACCCTAATCGGCCCAAAAGAAGCCGATTGGGTCCAGTCGGCCTATTAGAGGCCGACGGTGTATTATTTTTGCAAATTTTTGAAACCGTGTATTATTTTTCAAATTTATTAAAAAAATGTATTATTTAAAAAAAATTAGCCAACTTTTGTGCCAGCGCTTCATTTTATTATCTTCGCATAGGGTTTGCGCCTGGCTTTGTACAAAGGGTTACAATTCCTGGGGACTATGCTTGTACAAAATAGGTTACCGGGGCAAGGCCTGGCAACCGTGCCTTACGGGTAGAACTTATGAAGATGCTCAATGTTCCATGAGTTTTGCATTGGGATGCCATCTTTGGTCTCCAGACGGACTGCACCAGGTCTGGTGACACGTGCTACCCGGTAAGGGCCTACCCACTTTCGTGTCAACTTGTTTGAACCCTTGGCGGACTGAACACGCCTAAGGACAAGGTCACCTTCCTCAAGGCTCCGAGCTTGGACCATGCGGCTATGGTAGTGGCGTAGGGCCTGCTGGTATCGTGCAGCACGTACAGCCACCCGGAGATGGTCCTCCTCGAGGAGCATGGCATCGTCATGTTGTAGCTGCTCTTACGCTACTTCATCGTAGGCAAGTACCCGAGGTGACCCGTATATGGGTTCCGTGGGGAGCACTGCTTCTGCCCTGTATATCAGGGAGAATGGAGTCTGGCTCGTAGCTCGATTTGGTGTCGTCCTGATTGACCAAAGAACCACCGGCAACTCATCAATCCAGCGCTTGCCGCATTTTCGTAGTCTATCAAAGGTTCTTGTCTTCAGCCCTCACAGCAGTTCAGCATTCACCCTTTCCACCTGCCCGTTGCTCCTTGTGTGGGCAACAGAGGCGAAAGAGACCTTGCTCCCAAGGCTCTGGATGTACTGCATGAAGGCGCGGCTTGTAAACTGGGTGCCGTTGTCGGTGATTACCCTGTTGGGCACTCCAAAATGACACACCAGTCCTTTGAAGAACCTGATAGCTGACTGCGCCATCACCTTTCTCGCTGGTTCCACTTCGGGCCACTTTGTAAACTTGTCGATTGCCATGTACAAGAATTCAAAGTCCCCGGTAGCATGGGGAAAGGGGCCCAAGATGTCGATCCCCCAGACCACAAAAGGCCAGGACGAAGGGATGGTCTGCAAGGCTTGAGCTGGCTGATGGATATTCTTGGAGTGGAACTGGCATGTTTTACACTTGATGACGAGCTCAGTTGCATCCTGGAGGGCGATGGGCCAGTAGAATCCTTGCCGGAAAGCTTTCCTGACAAGTGCTCTTGATCCCAGATGTGATCCACACACGCCTCCATGTATCTCCGCCGACAGCACTAGTCCATCTTCTTGGCTGATACACTTCAGCTTCACGCCATTGGGCCTCTTTCTGTACAGAGTGTTGTCCACGAACTTGTACATACTTGATTGCCAAGCCACTTTCTCAGATTCTTATGGATCGTCGGGAAGTTCTCTAGTTTGCAAGAATTGGACTATGTGTTGTGCCCATGTCAGAGCCTGAGGCTCGACGACAAGGACTAAAGGCATTCCTTTAGCTGTGGGAGCACTTTCTTCAATGGCAAGAACCTGGGATTCTGCTTGAGAGTGTGGCTCACCAGTCAGCATAGGATCTCCCCGGCAACCTTCTCACCGGCGGCTCTAGGGAGCTCTGTCGGGAAATGTTTGCCGGTGTTGAGTTTTTTTCTTTTTCTGGCCAGGGCTGATGGTGAAACCGATGGTTGGGTGAGGTGGAGTACAAAAGTGACTGGTTCCACAGGGAGCTTTTGCGCAGTGCACTTCAACAGGTGGTCAGCAATGCTGTTTTCCGCATGAGGTATGTGCTCTGTTTGCAACCCGTCGAAGTGTTCCTCCAGCTTCCTCACCTCTTCCAAGTATGCTTCCATTAGTGGGCTTTGATAATCCTTGTTCACTTGCTTCACAACAAGCTGGGAGTCGTCGTGTATGATCAACTTCTTGATTCCCAATTGAAAAGCAACCCGGAGCCCAGCAAGGAGCCCTTCATATTCTGTTGTGTTCTTGGTGGCATCTTCCTTGGGAAAATGCATTTGGATGACGTACTTGAGGTGTTCTCCGGTGGGCGCAATGAGTAACATTCACGCGCCAGCACCTTGGAGCGAGAAAGCACCGTCAAAGTACATGAACCATTCCTTAGGGGCCACCTTGTCGGGGAAGGCAATTTCCAAAGTCTCTTCATCAAGAGTTGGCGTCCACTCTGCTATGAATTCTGCTAGTGCTCTGCTTTGGATAGTTGTTGTGTTCTCAAATTTCAAAGCAAAACTGGATAGCTCCAGAACCCATTCTACTATCCTGCCGGTGGCCTCGGGTTCCTCAAGATTCGCTGTAGTGGGAGGCAAGTCACAACGGTGACCTCGTGGACTTGAAAGTAATGGCGCAGCTTCCTTGAGGCCATGAGGCGGCCGAAGATCAGCTTTTGGACTCCAGAGTACCTTTATCTAGCCCCCTGCAAGATGTCGCAGTAGCTTCCCTACCATCCACTGCCCTCGGTGCCACCAGGGCAGCACTAACCCCTTGATTAGTTGCCGCTAGATACAGCAGCAACTGCTCTTGCAGTTTAGGTGCGACCAAGGTTGGGGCAGAGGAAAGGTAAGCTTTCAAATCCTGCAGCGCAGCCTCGGCTTCTAGAGTCCATTTCATTGGACCAGCCTTCTTCAATATTTTGAAAAACGGCAAGGCACGCTCAGCAGACTTGGAAATGAATCTACTCAGTGCGGCCACGCAGCCAGTCAGACGTCTCACATCCTTGACGGTCTTTGAAGCTTGAATCTGTTCTATTGCCTTGATCTTGTCGGGGTTGGCTTCTATCCCTCGCTGAGACACAAAGAACCCAAGAAGCTTGCCGGATGGAACACCAAACACACATTTCTCTGGGTTGAGCTTCAAGTCTCCCTTCCGCAAATTTGCAAAGGTTTCTTCTAAATCCTCAATGAGTGAATACTTGTCCTTGGTTTTGACCACTATATCATCCATATATGCTTCAATGTTTCTGTGCAGCTGAGGTTCGAAACCAATCTGCACGGCCCTTGAGAATGTGGAACCAGAACTTTTTAGCCCGAAAGGCATAGGTCAAAGCAGTACATGCCACATGGGGTGATAAAGGCAGTCTTTTCTTCGTCTTTCTCGGCCATGAAGATCTAATGGTACCCAGAGTACGCATCCAAGAAGGAAAGCAAATCACATCCGGAGGTGGAATCAACGATCTGATCAATGCGTGGCAAGGGGAAGGGATCCTTTGGACAAGCCTTGTTCAGGTCAGTGAAGTCAATACAAAGTCTCCACTTCCTGTTAGCCTTGCGCACCACCACTGGATTAGCTAACCAAGTTAGATGCAGTACTCCTCGGACCAAACCCGCTGCTTCTAGCCTCTTAATCTCCTCAGCAATGAACTGTTGTCGCTCCAAGGCCTGCTTCCTGACTTTTTGCTTGACGGGGCGGGCGTCAGGACAGACAGCAAGGTGGTGCTCGATTACCTCCCTGGGAACACCGGGGATGTCAGATGGTTGCCAGGCAAACACATCAACATTCGCCCGTAGGAAGGCAACGAGTGCGCTTTCCTATTTGTCGTCAAGGGTAGCACTAATGGTGAAAGTACCATCAGTACCATCCTGCCGCGCCGACACTTTCTTGGTTGCAAGAGGAGCAGCCCTGGATCTTTTGCTGATCGAACTCTCCGGCAAGTCACTGCCGGGCGCAGTGCACTCCTAAGAGGCGCGCTTCCCGGGGTCCTTGTCGGCGTTCATAACTTTCTTCGCCTCCTTGGCGGGAGCTGAGGTCTTGATGGCCTCCACCGCTACCGCGTCTCTATACATCTTAATCACACATATGACTGCATCCCTCTTATCCGACGGGATAGTGATAACTCCCATAGGACCAGGCATCTTCAGAGTGTTATACGTGTAGTGGGATGCCGCCATGAACTTGGCCAGAGCGGGCCGACCAAGAATCCCGTTAAATGGCAGGGGAAGCTCAACGACATCAAACACAATCTTTTCAGTCCTGAAGTTGATGTCCTCGCCAAATGTTACCGGCAAGGTAATATTTCCCTTCGGTTGGCTCCTTCCTTGGTTAATTCCTTGGAAAGTGCCAGTTTTCTTCAGGTCTTCATCAGGAATTTGGAGTTTCTTAAGCACTTCGAGGGAAATCAAATTCAGCCCCACCCCGCCGTCAACCAACATCTTGGTGACCTTGAGGTTGCGGATTGCCGGTGAGACCAACAACGGCAAACACCCTACCGCAGTAGTGCGGTCTGGATGATCCTCAATGTCAAAGATGATGGGCGTGCGGGACCACTTAAGTGGTTCTTGAGCACTTGCCACTGGTTCTGTAGCATTAACCTCACGCGCCCACTGCTTGAGTTGGCAGTAAGAGGAGTGCAAAGATGCACCTCCGTCAATGCACATTGCCTCGGTAGCTTTCTGAAACTCCTGTTCACTGGTTTCATCATCCTCTTCTTTGTTGTCATCCTCATTTTCCTTCTTCTCACGACCTCTGGTGGGCTTCTCTTTCTGTTGATCAAACTTTCCGCGGTGTCCGTTACGACCACCACGTCCTTTCCCGCCAGTACCATTCTGATTTCTATCCTTGTCACACCTCTCATACTCAGCCTTTTGTTTCTCAACCAACTGCTCGACTTGCTTGCAATCTTCAAGGTCATGACCCTTGGTCCTGTGGATCTTGCAGTACGGCCCGTCAGACTTGCCGGTTTTCTCAGCAGTTGCTGCCACTCGACAATCAGCGCATGTAGCCGCTTCCTTGCCGGGTGTCTTAGTTTTTGCCTTCTTGCCGGTGCTAAGATCACCAGCGCTCTCAACAGCCATCACTGCTTTCTCTTTTCATTTCTTGTTGCGCTTCTTGTTCCTCTTCCTAGGGGTGGCAGGGTCGTCGTCCTCCGAATTGACTTTGATGCCAACCTCTTCCCCTGGAAGTCTTCTCCCTTCTTCAGCACGCGCACACTTATCCGCCAGCGTGTAGAGCTCGCTGACGGTCTTAGGCAACCGAACATTCATCTTGGCCCGCATTCTGCGGTTGCGCACATTTGTATGAAACGTGGCAATCACAGCTGCCGGGTGTATCTTTGGAATATTGCGGTGCACTCGGCTGAACCTCTACAGATACTTGCGTAAACTCTCTCCCTCTTTCTGCAGGAGGATTTGTAGATCGCTAGGCCGCCCTGGTTCTTGATGGCCGCCCATGAAGGCGCCCACGAACTCGTTGCACAGGTCGGCTAGGAGGAAATTGAATCCTACGGTAGGTGCATCAGCCAGGACCTCACGTTTGGCTTGAGAGCCAGCGGGAAGTAGTTGGCAAGCACTTTTTCATCCCTTCCCATGGCAGCTTGAACAGCGATCGTATAAATGCCCAAAAACTCTGTTGGGTTCAGTTTCCCATCATACTTCTCTGGCAAGTCAGGCTTGAAGGTGCGAGATGATGGCCAATGGACTTGCCGCAGCTCACGAGTGAAGGCTGGGCATCCAACCTCGTAAGCCAGGTATCCGCCAGCACTGGGCACGGGTTCGCCAACATCAGCTCCGTTGTGCCTGTCGGATTGACGGCGCGTCTCGCGACGCCGCTCAATGGTGACGCGGGCGTCTTCCTTCTTCCTTTCCTTCAACACTTGACGTTGGTCTTGCCGGAGTCGCGGATCAGACGAGGCCATTGTTGCCTCATCACGATCATCGTCGTCTGGTGGTCGCTGAGTTCACCGCAGCTGCCCTTTGGAGGGTTGCCGCGGAGAAGACTGCACTGTGGGTGCGGTCCTCCCATCTTGGCCACCGGTGTGACCTGCCGACGTCGCCGCGGGCGCCGCGATGGCTCCGCACACGGTGACTTGTTGATCTCAGCAAACCTGAGGAGACTTTGGATAGTAGCTCTCCATTCATCCATCCTGTCTGCTGCTGGAGAAAAGTCCAGCAACAGCTGAGCTCTCGCCACCGCTTCGGACGTCGTTTCTGGCATGCCGTGGGAGGCAGAGCACGACACCGCTCGACTTCTGGACAAGCTAGAAGGAGCGCCATCGGGCCCACGCCGCCTCAGGCCAGTTGCCAGAGGGACATGATGTGACCAGAGTTGTTCTTGGTAACCAGGATCTTGGTCACCTGGGCTCTTCCCGTGCGGGCGTGGTCACTGGGGGTCGACGGCGCCGCGCGGGGTGTTGTTGCGCTTGCCCGACGTGGGACGGAGCACATGCCCTGTCTCTGCCACCCCCTCCCGGGCAGCGCGGCCAGTGGATCTTGGCTTGCACCAAAGCGGGCATCGACGTCGTGTCGGTTGAGCACGCCGGTGGGGTGATCGGGAGGAAGCTGAGCGTCTCCATGACTCGCACCGGCGAGAGTATGATCGGCGGCATGTTGAAGGGGCTGGACCTCACCCGCGGCCCCAGTCCCTGCCCCAGCCATAGCGGGAGTGTTAGCAGGACCGCTCATCTCGCCAGCTCTGGCCACCGCAGCCGCGGAGCCCATAGCGCCCGTAGCCACGGGTACCGAAGCCTTCGAGGTGGAAGGATGTGCTCCTGCTCCGCTTCTCTTCTTGGGAGCCATGGATGATGAAGATTGACGCGCTGACTACTGCTTCAGGTTTGCACAAGCGACGCCCCCTACCTGGCGCGCCAAAGATGTCGGCGTGGAAGCACGATCACCTATGGGGCAGGGGTGCCCCTTTGTGGTTCGGCATGGGGACGGCCACATTGCACAAAGAGCAGAAATAGCAGGGGACAGCACGACGATGGACAGCTAGTTTTTACCTAGGTTCAGGCTGCTTTGCAGCGTAAAACCCTACTCCTGCTATGGTGGATTGATCTGGAGGAGGATGGAGGCGCGGCATGCACTAGCCTGGCAAGGGTGCCTAGGGAGTGCAACCACGCGCGTACAAGTATAGGAGGTCGAAGGGTTTGAACCCTTTGCTAGGTTGCCTCGGGCCTCCTTTTATAGGTTAAGGGGTGACCACAATGGCAAAACAGTCATTTGAGTGAGATTAGATAGCTAACAGTGCTATCATACCTAACTCTGGCAGTTATGACAAAGTGCATTAAATGCACTGCTAGGTGTCGTGTCGAGGATGAATCCCGGCAAGCCTGCCGCGCGGCTTATCTGCTTCTCCTTGTTAGTGTGACATGTCTACAGGACGGGTGTCAATAAAAATAATCACTTCTTGATCATGATGCCACGTTCCTGACATGATCCACCTAGTTGCTTGGTTCCTTGACACAGTACTGATAAATGACTTGGGTGCGATGAGGTGGAGCGGTGGCGTCTCAGTCGAAACCTACCGGCAAGAAGCCTGGCGGGTTCTGATCTTGGCGGCCCCGGCAACCCTGTCGGGGCAATCTGGACATGTCCTCAGGTGAGGCCTCGGCCTGGCCAGGCTCTCCTGCCCGGCAAGGGAGGCCTTCCCAAGGTGATTTCCTACCATCTTGTTCTTCTCAATGCTCTACTTGATCTCACGAAGAGTGGCTTCTCTGGCCTATCTTTATATGGTGTACTGGTACTGGACGTACGATCGTCAGCATGCCCACGCATGAGTTCGGTCTAGCAAACGTGAATGTTTGCTGCACCGACACATATAGAGTCATATTTTTGTTCTAGTATCGAGTTGTAATTCTTGAGTTGTAAGTAAATAAAAGTGTGATGATCATCATTATTAGAACATTGTCCCATGTGAGGAAAGAATGATGGAGACTATGATTCC
Organism: Thinopyrum elongatum; assembly: GCA_011799875.1. Taxonomy (NCBI): domain Eukaryota; kingdom Viridiplantae; phylum Streptophyta; class Magnoliopsida; order Poales; family Poaceae; genus Thinopyrum; species Thinopyrum elongatum. The sequence goes on from CM022303.1 coordinate 351,242,569, forward strand.
CCCACAAGTCGGGATGAGACTCCGGAATTAAAATACAAAGAGCCCAAAGAGCCCAAAATATATATAAAAAAAGAGGCCAAAGAGCCCAAAAAAAGAGAAAATAAAATAAAATAATAAATGAGAAAAAAAGAGAGAAGGGACAATGTTACTACCTTTTCCACACTGGTGCTTCAAAGTAGCACCATGTTCTTCATATAGAGAGTTTCCTATTTTGTCACTTTCATATATTACTAGTGGAAATTTTTTGTTATAGAACTTGGCTTGTATATTCCAATGATGGGCTTCCTCAAATTGCCCTAGGTCTTCGTGAGCAAGCAAGTTGGATGCACACCCACTTAGTTTTCTTTTGAGCTTTCATACGCTTATAGCTCTAGTGCATCGGTTGCATGGCAATCCCTACTCCTTGCATTGACATCAATTGATGGGCATCTCCATAGCCTATTGATTAGCCTCGTCAATGTGAGACTTTCTCTTTTTTGTCTTCTCCACACAACCTCCACCATCATATTCTATTCCACCTATAGTGTTATATCCATGGCTCATGCTCATGTATTGTGTGAAAGTTGAAAAAGCTTGAGAACACTAAAAGTATGAAACAATTGCTTGGCTTGTCATTGGGGTTGTGCATGATAAATATCTGTGTGATGAAGATAGAGCGTGACAAGATTATATGATTTTGTAGGGATAACTTTCTTTAGCCATAATATTTTGAGAAGACATGATTGCTTTATTTAGTATGCTTGAAGTATTATTGTTTTTATGTCAATATTAAACTTTTGTTTTGAATCTTATGGATCTGAATATTCATGCCACAATAAAGAAAGATTACTTGATAAACATGTTAGGTAGCATTCCACAACAAAAATTCTATTTTTATCATTTACCTACTCGAGGACGAGCAGGAATTAAGCTTGAGTATGCTTGATACGTCTCCAATGTATCTATAATTTTTTATTGTCCATGCTATTATATTATCCATCTTGGATGTTTTATATGCATTATTATGCTATTTTATATCATTTTTTGGGACTAACCTATTAACCTAGTGCCCAGTGCCAGTTGTTGTTTTTTCCTTGTTTTTGTCTTTTACAGAAAATCAATACCAAATGGAACGAAACTTTTTGACGATTTTACTTGGACAAGAAGACACCCACGAAGCTTAGGGAGGAGGCCAGAGGAGCCACGAGAGGGCCACGAGCTCACAGGGTGCGCCCCAGGGGGGCGCGCCCCCCCAAGCTTGTGGGCCCCTCGGGACCCCCTAACTAATCTCAGCTCCATAAATACCCAAATATTCCCCGTATATCAGGGGGCACACCAAAAATACTTTTCCACCACCACAAGCTTCTGTTCTCGTGAGAATCCATCTTGGGGCCTTTTCCGGTACTCTGCCGGAGGGGGATTCAATCATGGAGGGCCTCTACACAAACCTTGCTGCCCTTTCGATGATGTGTGAGTAGTTTACCATAGACTTACGGGTCCATAGCTAGTATCTAGATGGCTTATTATCTCTCTTTGATCTTCAATACAATGTTCTCCTTGTTGTTCTTGGAGTTCTATTCGATGTAATCTTCTTTTGCGGTGCGTTTGTTGAGATCCGATGAATTATGGATTTATGATCAGATTATCTATGAATATTATTTGAGTCTTCTCTGAACTCTTTTATGCATGATTAAGATAGCTTTGTATTTCTCTCCGATTTATTGATTTGGTTTGGCCAACTAGATTGATCTATCTTGCAATGGGAGAGGTGCTTTGTTTTGGGTTCAATCTTGCGGTGTTCTCACACAGTAACAGAAGGGGTAGCGAGGCACGTATTTGTATTGTTGCCATTAAGGATAAAAAGGTGGGGCTTTTACCATGTTGATTGGATATATCCCTCTACATCATGTCATCTTGCTTAAGGCGTTACTCCGTTCTTGTTAACTTAATACACTAGATGCATGCTGGATAGCGGTTGATGTGTGGAGTAATAGTAGTAGATGCACGTAGGAGTCGGTCTACTTGTCATGGACGTGATGCCTATATTCATGATCATTGCCTTAGATATTGTCATAACTATGCGCTTTTCTATCAATTGCTCAACAGTAATTTGTTTACCCACCATATGCTTTCTTTCAAGAGAGAAGCCTCTAGTGAAAACTATGGCCCCCGGGTCTATTTTTATCATATTATTTTCAGATCTATAAAACCAAAAACCCAAAAATACCTTGCTGCAATTTATTTACTTTTATTTAGTTTCACACTTTTATTTATCTTTTATACCTATCTCTGTCAGATCTCATTCTTGCAAATAACCATGAAGGGATTGACAACCCCTTTATCGCGTTTGGTGCAAGTATTTGTTTGTTTGTGTAGGTGCTATCATTGGAGACTTGTGTGTTCCTCCTACTGGATTGATACCTTGGTTCTAAAACTAGGGGAAATACTTATCTCTACTTTGCTGCATCACCCTTTCCTCTTAAAGGGAAAAACCAACGTAACCTCAATAAGTAGCACCTAGCTTTAGTCTTGTGTCGTCGTTGATTGCCTAGTCCCTGTGGAGAACTTCGACAACCCACAGTTTGGGCGTAAATATCCCACTGCATTACAACCTATCATTACGAAAATTATGCATATGAAATGTGCTTATCAAGTTCCCCCACACTTAAATCTTTACTTGTGCTCAAGTAAAGGCATATGACAAGAGCAAGATAGTGAATAGTGACCTGACTAGAGAATGTCCAAGTGAAGTAGATCTCTAAACAATGCATGCTTCTGGACTTTGCTAGTGAAAATTAATGGTTAAGAGTGTTACAAAGCAGTAGGATACTAGAAGACTCTATCATTTTAAACTTTTACAATTATAAAAGAAGATCAACCAATTCAAATGCTGATTATGCCAAAGGGTTCCTAAAGAGAACATGTTCCCGACAAACACTTATTACCAGGAACACAACATTGTGGTTGAACCACTTATTGAATTTGAAGGAAACAAAATATTTTATCGGTCACACCAAAGCAACATACCATCGATCTCGAGAACATGGTATACACCTGGCGTGACCAATTATTAGTTTTTTTTTGTTTGTCTCCCCAAAGGAACATACCATCGATCCAGAGAACATGGTATACACCTGGTTCGACAATTACATATTTTTATGATTAATTATTGTCCAATCTAACCAGATTTCACATGCCATCGATCTAGGGAACATGACATGCTACTGTAGGTAGTCAGACTTATTTATTCATTATAACTTGGGGAACAGAAGATTACACAATGAGGGAAACAAGAATCTACACTCATTCCATGTCTGGTTCACATGCTACCGATCGAGAGAACATAGCATGCCAGTCCATAGTGGTAAAGTGATTGCTCTGAATGGGAACACACTTGGCACAAATTCAGCATCTAAACATAGTGATCTGGGTGTATCAAGGTAATAGCAGAAAATGGTGGAGTTTATTAGTGCACTAGGGATTTGAGCACTCAAAACAAATGACTTTCACTACTTTCAGCAAAGCAAGCAATGTGTAGATCACTAGTTTACAAGGCATTCAACAATTAGTTCACAATTCACATCAAGCACAATATGCCATAAGTAAATTTCAGCACGACAGTATTTAAGAAATTGCTCGAGCAACCCAAATATCAAAATATTACAGCATGTATCAATGTATGATGGTATTTAGGTTGGGGGCATGAAACAGCTCACCAGGCTTATATGATGTAGATCTTGCTCAATCACTCTCTAAATTGTAGCTCTCCTCCTTTGCTTCCTCATGCACACTCCAACTTCACTCTTCTTCATATGTGCCCCCTGCTTCTCCTCATCACCATGCGCTAAATCCACCAGGGTCCCAAGGAATATCACCTCGAACCTGGTCAGCATGAAGTGAATGGTGCAGAGGCAAAAACCTGAAAAGGCATCCAACAAAAGAGACAATACAAGTGATAGGGTCGATGCCCTCTAAGTCATCAATCAAATATCCAATTATATAAGCATGGCAATAAAGAACACGTTTAGGATGATATGAATGAATGATCTCAACACTAGCATGTGGATGATATGTTTCATTAAGCATAATTCTAGCATGAGGAGAATAAGTGTCATCATAAAAAATGTGTGAATTGCCAATAACAGGGTATATATGATCATGTCCAAGCAAATAATATTTCAAGTCTAGATTAATGGATGTTGTAATGCAATGCAAAGTACCAGCAAAGATCTCATAAGGAAGGATGTCATCAAGAGGGTTAGATAAACCTACTACATCACGCTCTTGTATGACAATAGGCAAATGAATTTCTAGTTCTTCAAGTTCATCTACAGCAGCTTCTTTTACTTCTTCAGGAGTAGTAGATGATTGGTCTTCAACTTGATCACATGGGCATTCGAGCTTTGGATCATCTAGTGCCTTGGCTTCGAGTACATCTTCAATTTGATGTCTCCCTTCCTCTTAGCGCATGCTATCTTGCTCAACTGAATGTGAAGGCATTGGAACCTCACATGTATCACTGGAAATCTCAGCAACACTTAGCTCAAGGAGGGATGAGATAGTACTTCCAGAATTGATATTCTTCTCAATATTCCTTACTTCTTCCACTAGCTCATTCCCACTCTTGATCTTCTTCATTTCATCTAGTATCACCTGCCTAATTGGATCATCTTCGGCACTCCATGTGAACTCAAGACTCAAGAGTGTGAGCTTGCCTATGTCATCAAAATCATCTTCTGTGGGCAGTTGCATTGAATGCTCAACAGGTGCGGAAGTTGTCGGTTGACCAAGTGGAGGACCATTTAACTCCATGGAAACATCTCCTGGTGTTGAGGTATATGAGTAGGAGGTAAAAAAAAAATTGTGGTGCATAGTTGTTGCTCTCCTCTTCATACCTAAATCCCTGCATATGATTACTAGAAGCAAATGGTGAGATCTCACGGTTGTTGTTCCTATATGACATATTCTGGTTTTCAGGCCACCCATGTGATTAATTGTTTTGGTATGAGCTATGTTGTTGAGCGAAGCTCATGCCAAAACAATCTGCAGGGTGAGAGTAACCACGCGGACATTCAGCGGGTGAATGGCCCTGAAATCCACAAATATGGCATGTAGGAGCAACATAAGAATGGCCTCCTGAATAAGGATCATAACAACTAGGCCTATCCTCAAAAACTATACCTCGCTGCCGAGCTAATTCATCTAATTGATGGGATATCTTACTTATTCTTTCTTGAAGACTTTCCATGTTGTTTGTGCTATTGCTCATAAAAGCATGATGATCATAATAGAATGCCATTTCCAAGAGGATAATCCAACCTGCAAAAGGAAAAGAAAACAAAGATAAAATAAACTCGAACAAGGGTTAGGAGTTAGAGATATATCATATACATATACATACATATATATATATATATATATATATATATATATATATATATATGCGCTAAAGTGAGCCTGAGTGCAATGCGCTTATTCTACGCTCCGGCTTAACAGCGCGCAACCAACCAGAAAACATGCGCGTGGCCTTGACCTCCAATTTTTCTTCCGCCTACTAGTAATCAGCCATGTTGGATATAGTAACTGAATTAATTCGTTACTGGCTGCAGCAATGGTTCACCGCTCCCCCACAATTTTTTTATTATATGCGTCCTCCTGATTACATATAGTAATCACCCATGGAAAATGTAGTAAAATATTGATTTGGTTACCGTATGTATGCGATGGTTCATCACCTCACCACGGTTTTGCTTTATTACTTGTCTGCTCCAATCACACATGGTAATCAACCATGTAAAACATAGTAACATAAAATTGGGTTACTGGTTGCACAAAAGCTACCATTTTATCAGAGAATTAAGGAGTGGTGTGTGGCATCTCGTTATGGATTTAGTCCGTTACCATATGTGCCAGTATTTTTTACCATGGATAATGGTACAAGACCTTGGGTGTAGTGTGGTTGCATGCAATCTTGTAAAGCTATTTATTCCATTACCATATTTCTATCCCTTTTACTGTCGTTAGCAAATAGAACCCCCCGGGACGGAGGTGGGCGATGGGAGTGGTAACTGAATTAAATCCATTACTATTTTCTACAAGCGATTTACCATCAATTGCTGAAGCGTGCGGAGGTGGGGTTGATTAGTGCGACCGGAGCGTACGATTATCAGTTTTACGCTCCCGCTTAGTTTAGCGACACCGTATATATATATATATATATATATATATATATATATATATATATATATATATATATATATATATATATTACGGGTCGCGCTATTCGTCATCCTGGGTGAGGAATAGTTATTCTTCACCCCCTCTCTATTTTGATATCAATGCACCGTATTTTTAGGTTTCGTAAATTTTTTCTTATTTCATACGTAAAAAGAGAACGTAAGAAAATATATACTCACTATAAAAAATATTTTATGTTACGTAAAATTACGAACGTAAAAACATACATAAAATGCGATATTTCTGGTCTTATAACCTATATTTTTGTTTTCTTATATCAAATTTTATGTAGAGAATCGATATGAATGTAACTATTTGTATTTCAAATGTAATTTATTTATGAGGCGATCGCAATATTACCTCGGATGAAGAATAACTTATTCTGCAGGGTGATGAATAGTATTACTATATATATATATATATATATATATATATATATATATATATATATATATATATATATATATATATATATATATATATATATATTATATACACGGAAAAGCAAACCTATGAAACTTCGCTCTAGTGGCTGCAATCATGGGCGACCATTCGCGTTGGGATCTGCCCCCTCCCGTTACCTCTTTTGCATTTTCGCTTTATAAGTCATTTTATGCTTATTTCCTCTTATAGAGGAAGATGGTCCACGCTTACTGCATGCGAGCAGTAGTGCGCAGAACTAGTCTGGCACGTTGCCGGTACGGCAGGCAAGGCCCACACCGCATGCAGCTCCAAACATGTCCAGGGACGGTTGTGAGAACTGTCCACTGTATTAGTAGTAATCTTGATTAGTTAGTTGCATGCATGTAGTTAGCTGGTTAGTGGCCGGCCGTTGAGGAAAGCTAGCGCGCACTCTGGTATGGATGCATGCAGGTCGTTGGTTTGTTAGCTGAATTAGTGCGTACATGGGCGGGCCGGGTCTCCAGGAGCTCGTGCGTGTGTGCGCGTAGTGCCGCAGGAAGGAAGCAGTTGCTAGGTGCCGCAGGTACAAAAGGCCATGTAATCACTTCGTCCTGGTTGAGCCAAGTGGAATACAGAGAAAAAGATACGGCGTTCATCGCCGGCGGGGCATCCGTTGCCCGGCGGGCATTTGTCGTCCGGTAATTCACTGTGTCTCGTGTTCTTCTTGATTGTCCGTCAATCCTCGGTTTTAATATTTGGTATCAGAGCTTGGTTATCTTGGCGTCGTTCCCCTTGCCGGAGACGTGCCGGTGGTGGCGGCGTTCGTCGGCGGATGCGTGATGAACTCCGGGCCATGTGTCGGCCTATGGAGGTGCGCAGCGCTGCAGCGCGCAATAAGTCCGCGACAAGCACGGCGGACATCGAGGCGTGTGACGGAGCACGGTGCGACCGGCGTCAGTGCGCCAGGTTGGGTCCGTGGCGGTGCGACCGGCGTCGGTGCGCCAGGTCGGGTCCGCGAGCTGGGTCACGGCCGCGTGTGTCACCGGAGAAGACGGCGTATGGTCACCAAAGAAGAAGGAGAAGCTGCAGCGTTCGTGCGGAGATAATGCATGCTGTGTGATTCGCGTCGGGTGTGGAGGCCGTAGCGGCGGCCGTGACAATGGCGACGGCGATGGGAGCAGCAACATCAACTCCAGCGGGCGAGCGTGCGGCGGCCCCGGAGACGAAGAAGAGACGTTCCCTGGTATCAACTCCGGCGACGGCAAGTCAAGATTAAGGGGGGAAATGTTAGTAGTAATCTCGATTAGTTAGTTGCATGCATGTAGTTAGCTGGTTAGTGGCGGGCCGTTGAGGAAAGCTAGCGCGCACTCTGGTATGGATGCATGCAGGTCGTTGGTTTGTTAGCTGAATTATTGCGTACGTGGGCAGGCCGGGTCTCCACGAGCTCGTGCGTGTGTGCGCGTAGTGCCGCAGGAAGGAAGCAGGAAGGAAGCAGTTGCTAGGTGCCGCAGGTACAAAAGGCATGTAATCACTTCGTCCTGGTTGAGCAAGTGAAATACAGAGAAAAAGGATACGGCGTTCGTCGCCGGCGGGGCATCCGTTGCCCGGCGGGCATTTGTCGCCCGGTAATTCACTGTGTGTCGTGTTCTTCTTGCCTGTGATCTATCAATTTCTATCCCTTATTTTTCTTTCCTAGGCATTTTATTCGTGTTGGTGGCCATTTCTGCCACCCCGCAGACTCTTTTTATGGGCTGAGGACTGGGCCTTTACATCAGAATAGAAGCCGTGAAGAAGAATGGAAAGAACAAAAAAAAAAAAACTATAACCTTTGTTGAGCAGAAAAAGGTACACACGAAGCTCATCCACCATGGCCCCGTTTTCTGTAGTGTGAGCCATGCAGGTTAGCATATACGAGAATCCCATCGGCAGGCCACTCTTTTTTTTTTGAAGCTCAGGCCACTTTTGGTTGGCTACGTTTTCTTGTTTGTGTTGCAATATTCTTATGCTCAAGTCTCAACACGTATTGCCGCTCCACAGTATTAATGCGCCGCATGCGGTGCAACTAGAGACAATCAGCGGTCGAGAGTAACCATTTTTTCTTTCGGTCCAGAGTAACCTGACACACATGCATCAAAGGTAGGCAGACATGCATCAACTATTCTACTCGTAGTGCAGACAAAATAATAACGGGCATCACCCGCACACGCCCAGGGCTGTTTGACCATGGTAGGACCAACGATCGTGTTTTTACTCATCATGTATATACTGGTCACAACGCCCTGCAACCCTCCGCGGTCCCCGCGCAGCTGTCCCGTGACACAAGTCAAAAGATTTGCACGTGACACTGTGTTGGTTATCCCGCCGCAGGTGTATGCTGGCGCGCAACAGACCGTTTTTCGGTCATCTCCCCATGCTGTTTTTGGTCATGCCCCCCAAGGAGATACACTACGTAGAGAATGATTTGGTGCATCGATAAATCTCATTGATCATGCACTAGGCATATATATAGGTACAAGGGCTGCGAGACCTCAACCGTATCCGCTATACAGGGAAGGGATCGGGAGATATCGCTAAGCTAGGAAGTAAATACAAGAGATCCTAACCGCCACATATACATGTGCTGAACGCCCCCCCGCAGTCGAAGCGTCGCCGGTGACGCAGAGACTGGACCGAAAACCCTCGAATGTCGAGGTGGGTAGTCTCTTCGTCATAACATCGGCGAACTGCTGATCGGTGGGCACATGGAGAACTCGAACACGACCAAGTGCGACGTGCTCCCGGACGAAGTGAATGTCGAGCTCAATATGCTTCGTCCGTCGGTGATGGACAGGGTTGGCAGCGAGGTACACCGCGGAGACGTTGTCACAGTAGACAAGCGTCGCCTTGGTGACATCGCATAGCAACTCCTGAAGTAGCTGTCGTAGCCAAGAGCACTCCGCGACGGCGTTGGCCACAGCCCTGTACTCAGCCTCGGCGCTCGATCGTGAGACCGTGGGTTGTCGTTTAGACGACCACGAAATCAGAGAGGGCCCGAGGTAGACGCAGTAGCTGGAAGTGGAGCGTCGAGTGTCGGGACACCCAGCCCAGTCGGCGTCGGAGTAGGCGACAAGGCTGATGTCAGGTGATGCCGTCAGGGTGAGACCCATAGCTGTGGTGCCACGTATGTACCGAAGAATACGTTTCACCAGAGCCCAATGAGTATCACGAGGAGCATGCATATGGAGGCATACCTGCTGGACAGCGTACTGAATGTCCGGACGCGTCAGCGTGAGGTACTGAAGCGCACCGACGATGGAGCGGTAGAAGGGAGCGTCGGACGCCGGAGAACCCTCGACGGCGGACACCTTAGCCTTCGTGTCAACAGGCGTAGGAGCAGGCTTGCAGTTAAGCATGCCCGCTCGCTCCAGAAGCTCGTAGGCGTACTTCTGCTGGTGCAGGAAGAAGCCAGTGGCCCGGCGCACAACCTCAATGCCGAGGAAGTAGTGGAGAGCCCCCAAGTCCTTGAGGGTAAACTCGGTGCCGAGGCGAGCTATGATCTGCTGAAGGAGCGCTGGCGAGGATGCAGTCAGGATGATGTCGTCAACGTACAGGAGGAGGTACGCGGTGGCGAGGCCCTGGTGATAAACAAACGGGGAGGCATCGGACCATGTGGACCGGAACCCCTGCTGCTGAAGGAAGGCCGCGATCCGCTGGTACCAGGCCCGAGGCGCCTGCTTCAACCCGTAGAGAGAACGGGAGAGCAAGCACACGTGGTCCGGATAGTCGGTGTCGACGAAACCAGTAGGCTGCTGACAGAACACCTGCTCGTTGAGATGGCCATGCAAGAAAGCATTAGACACATCGAGCTGGTGGACTGGCCAGGCGCGAGAAACAGCAAGCTGGAGGACAGCGCGAATCGTGCCCGGTTTGACAACCGGGACGAAGGTGTCGGTGAAGTCCACGCCGGCACGCTGGCGGAAGCCGCGCACCACCCAACGCGCCTTGTAGCGCTCGAGAGAGCCATCGGGGCGAGTCTTGTGGCGGAAGACCCACTTGCCAGTGATGACATTGGCACGGGGAGACCGCGGAACAAGCTGCCACGTACGGTTGCGCTGCAGGGCGTCAAACTCCTCACGCATCGCAGCTAGCCAGTTCGGATCCCGAAGGGCTGCGCGAGCGGAGGTGGGGAGCGGAGACGGTGCCGAGGTAGACGCGGCACACGCGTACTCGTCAAACGTGTAGCGCGTGCTAGGACGAAGTGTCCCAGTCCGAGCCCGAGTGACCACACCGGTGAGGGGTGCGGCCGCGGCAACGGGGGCCGCGGAGGGGGCCGCAGCGACGGGGGCCGCGGCGACGGGGGCGGCCGAGGGGGCCGCGGCGCACACATACTCGTCAGCGGGTGGGGCGGCCGAGGGGGCAGCAGCGCCGGCCGAGCCGGCAGCAGAAGGGGCGATGGGCGAGGAGGACATCGAGCCCGTCGCAGGGGTGGCGTTGCCAGCCGAGGTGGTGGGCGGGGTGCCCACCGGCTCAACCTCGGAGGAGGGAGACGGGGACCCGGGGGCCCGGTCATACCGACCTCCGGTGGGGGGGTGAGTCGAGAACGGGTGGTGGGCCGCAGAAGGCGCCGTGCCGGGGGGCGGCTGGGGTTGGCCGCCACGCATCGCTCCAGGAAGGGGACGCGGGGGCCGGCGCCGAAGGAGCCGAAGCCGGAGGAACCTGAAAAAAAGGGAACATCGTCTCGACAAAGTACACGTGCCTCGAGGTGTACACACGATGAGTGACAGGATCATAGCACCGGTAACCTTTGGTGTTAGGAGGGTAGCCAAGGAAGATGCACGGGACGGAACGTGGTGTGAGTTTGTGTGGCGTGGTGGACGCGGTGCTAGGATAACAGAGACACCCAAAGATGCGGAGACAGTCATAGGATGGTGGTGTACCAAAGAGAAGGTGGTGAGGAGCGTAGTTCCACCGAGGACGACACGGACGAATGTTAACTAAAAGAGTGGCGGTGGCGAGAGCATCGGGCCAAAACCGAGCGGGCACGTTGGAGTGAAAGAGTAACGTGCGAACGCAGTCATTAAGAGTGCGGAGAATGCGCTCGGCACGGCCGTTCTGCTGTGAAGTGTAAGGGCAAGTTAGACAAAAGATGGTGCCGTGAGAGGCGAGAAGTGTGCGAAGAGCGACGTTGTCAAACTCTTTTCCGTTATCAGTTTGGAGTGAGAGTATGGGGCGACCGACTGGGTGGTGACATAGGAATAAAAGGCGGTGAGTATGGCTAAAGCATCAGATTTATGACGAAGAGGAAAAGTCCACACATAGTGAGAATAATCATCTAAAATCACCAAGTAGTATAGATAGCCCTTGTTACTCGCAACGGGAGACGTCCAAACATCACTATGAAGCAACTGAAACGGAAAAGTGGAAACTGAAGTAGACGCACTAAAGGGAAACGCACGTGCTTGCCCAAACGACAAGCCTCACAAGTATGCTCGTCGAGCTTATTACATGAGAAAGAAAAACTCCTAAGAATCTGACGCAAAACGGCGGGGTTGGGGTGGCCCAAGCGAGCATGCCAAAGGTCGACACCGGCGGCGAGAGCGACGGGTGTGAAAGTGGAGGCGCCGGCGTGCACGGGATAAAGCTCATCAGGGCTATCACATCGGTGAAGCACCATCCGGGTACGGGCGTCCTTCACAGAAAAACCAACACCGTCGAATTCAACAGTAAGAGGATTCTCACGAGTAAGACGACGAACGGAGACTAAACTAGTGACTAAGTCAGGTGAAACAAGGACATTAGACATAGTGATAGGTGTGGAACTAGAAGGAAAACTAGTGCTACCGACATGTGTGGTAGGTAAAGAAGAACCGTTGCCAACGGTGATACGAGTGGGAGTGTTAACTGGAGTGGAAGAGGATAGGTTACCGGGATGAGATGTCATGTGCGCAGTAGCACCCGAGTCCATGTACCAGTCGCCGCCACCTCCGTAGTGACTCGATGACGGCGCCGAGTGTAGGGCGGCCGGGAGGGCGGGGTCCCACGGTGCAGGAACCGGCGGCGACGGCTGGCCTCCATAGGGTGGCGCCTGAGCAGGCGCGCCGTAGCCACCGAGAGGTGGCGGAGCGAACGGAGCACCGTAGGGCTAGTAGGGGACGCCGAGGAACGCCTGGTGGCCCGCGGGACGAGGACCAAGGAGACCCGGTGCGGGGGGCGCGTGGAAGTAGCCGGCCGGCGCGGGCGGCGCGGGCTGACGAGGCGCAGCTGGGCCGGTGAACGGGTACGACGAGCGGGTGGTGGGGGATCCCGGGGAAGACATGGCGGCGCGGCTAGTTTTTTTTTTGTAGTGGAGAGAGGAGACGGGGAGCCGCGGCAGCAGAAGGTGCGGCTAGCGGCGCGCGCGACGGAAGGCGCGGGCGGGGGCGGCTTGGAGCGGCGGCGCGCGGCGAGGGGAGGGGCGCGAGCGACGGCGGCGGGAGATGAGGAGCGGTGGCGGCGCGTGCGACGGGAGGCGCGGGCGGCGGCGGCTTGGAGCGGCGGCGGCTGGCGGGAGGGGAGGGGCGCGAGCGGCGGCGGCGGGAGATGAGAAGCGGCCGCGGCGCGCGCAACGGGAGGCGCAGGCGGCGGCGGCTTGGAGCGGCGGCGGCTGGCGCGAGGCGAGGGGCGCGAGCGGTGGTGGCGGGAGATGAGGAGCGGCGGCGGCGCGCGCAACGGGAGGCGCGGGCGGCGGCGGCGGCGGCGCGAGGAGAGGTGCGGCGGCGGTGGCGGCGGAGCGGAAGCGAGGAAAGTAACCTAAAAAACTGATATCATGTAGAAAATGATTTGGTGCATTGATAAATCTCATTGATCATGCACTAGACACATATATAGGTACAAGGACTGCGAGATCTCAACCGATCGGAAGATATCGCTAAGCTAGGAAGTAAATACAAGAGATTTTAGCCGCCAGATATACATGTGCTCAACACACTACAATGCGAGCCAGCAGGAACCACCAGAATCATCACTTTCGCCCCCACACAACCATTCGTCCATTCGCAGAACCCATGGCCGCCATCACACCGCACACAACAAGCTACAGTGAGGGATCCACGGCTAAGAGCAACTCCAAGGCAGCGACCTATTTTGTCAGTTTGGGTCATCCGAACAAAAATTTGGCCCAACAGGACGACCCAAATGGACGCGCGTGTCCGCCTGCTGTTCGTTTATTATCCGTCCCGACCCAAATTGGGCGTAAATATGGGCCACAAATGGGTCTGTGACGGACAAAAGCGGACGCTCCCGTCGTCCGCTCTCGTCCGCTGGTGCCCTCTCATGTCTGCCCTGGTCCCACTAGTCAGCGACACCGCACGGGCAGTTCGGCCTGTGCCTCCACAACCACAAGCGCCGCCGCAAGCTACCGTCCTCAACGACAAGGCCTCCGCCAAGCGCCGCCACAAGCTGCAGCCCACGCGCACCATGGGCCCGCTGGACGGGGAACTGCAGGCGAGATCCACACCCAGTCCAGCGTCGTCGCAAGCTGCCGTCCTCGACGGCGAGGCCTCCGCCAAGCACCGCCGCAAGTTGCAGCCCACGCGCGTCGCGGGCCCACTCGCCACCGTGCCGCCCACCGTGGCCTACTACTCCGTCCTCGCCGACAACCTCCTGCAAGGCGGCGCTGGCGGTGTGGCCATTTCCCTCGTCAGCGGCCTCGCTCCCATCGGCGGCCAGCAGTGCGCTCGCAGATTTTGTGTTTTGGCCGCAGAAACCAGCCACACAGGCAGCAAATGGGTCCGCCGCGTGTCTTCGCGTTGGTGTATCCACCGTTCTCGCATGTCTTCGCGGGACATCCGTGGACTTGTTCCAGCGGATCCAGCGTGCGTGTGTCCTCTGGCGGGCCAGATGGACTTGTTCCAGCCTAGTCTCCCCTCGCCGGCGCGCAGGGCCTGGCACGGTGGTGGTGATCTCGATTCTGTCGGCCTATTGTTGGTTGCTGTAGACTGCTTGCACCGGCCTCCTATGGCTCCACGACGATTTTGGCCATCGAAAAATCTTCGTGAGGGTGTACCTCTCCAGATCAGATGCTTCGGCGATGAGATGCAAACTATGACGGCGACTTGATGTAGAGGGATGGTTGTGCAGTGGTGGCGGTTGCATCGCGTGTAGCTGCTGGGATTGCGGAAAAGTGGTGGTGACATCACATGAGTGACTATGATGGTGGTGCGTATCGAGCACCCTGTATCGAGCTCTGGGGCGAAAGCCCAGGTCTGACCCGAGTTGGTTACCTGACAATGGCGACTATTATACGTCATTACCTTGTTGAAGGCATTGCTCGGTTATGCTCAGACTGTTTCTTCATGGTGAAAACCTAGATCCTGTCCTTCGGTGGTTGGATCCGGTGACGATGGCGCTTAAGCGTCGCTTCCTTCCTGAAGGCGTTGTTGTCGAAGAACTTTGTCATCTGTGTGTTTTCATTAGATGGTTGGTGCGGATATGGTCTTTCTTGTAGTTTGCCGATCATGGATCTAGTCACTTAGGTTTTTTTCCTCGCCTATGTATAGCTTTGGTCTTATATGACTTTGCTATTTTGTGGTTGTGTTTTTTGTGTGTGTTAGTGCTGGTTGTGTGCATCCTAACTATGCAGAGACCGGGTGTGTGCTCATCATGTTTGTATCCTCTTGATACTTAATTTGAGTTAATAAAATCCACCCTTTATCGAAAAATTATTATATCGGCTGTGGGAGTGGAGGGAGAGTGATAGATCTGCATCACACATTTCGTGGAAAACATTGCATAGTGTACACGGGCGTTGGGGTGGGGATACCATCTTATGGGCGAACGAGACACCCCTATGACCGCATCGATAGATCACATGGAACCTTCTTGATGCATTGTGAGAACCGCCCATACACATACAATACGAACCCTTTTTTAAGGAACGAGAACTCTTCGATGGCAATGTCAGAACCTTTCATACTCGACGAGGCGTTCCCTCTTTTTTTGCATGCGAACCCTTTCTCAATCACACATCGCTTGTTAACGTATCACTGCATCCATACATCGCGAGTAAGCTCTATTTTATGCATACGAAATTTTTATATACGTGCGGTGACACATAGACGCCCTTATACACGTGTGCGAGTTTTTCCAGAGAAGTAATTTTCTGATGTGATGATGTGACATTTTTCTTTTTGATCTCACACATCGACTTATCACGTGGAACCTTTGTTTTGCATTTTGAGAACCGTGAGTAACCGCACGATGGGCACCTTATTCGTGTGTGCGAGAACCTTCTACCTCCAGGTGCGCATTTTGTCTAAATAATGGAGCATTAGAGATGTGTTGGGTGGTAGAAAGGGAGAGAGAGAGAGAGAGGGAGGGAGAGAGAGAGAGAGAATTTATATAGGGTGAGAGATCGGTATATAGTACAGTTGCATCATTACGGTTTCAAAACGCACCTCCATATGACTTTGTCGGAACCATTCATACGTGTCAGTGGGCCCCCTTATTGTATGCACGCGAACTAGTTATCCATCGCTATAGTACTACAAAGCATGGTAATGGGATAGATGGAGTGCATGCTAATAGAATAGAGGGATATAGCGATAGACCATCAACCATCAGCTTGTGAAATATAGCATCTACCTTTCACCCCTCCTTTGTATGCACGCGAACCCTCTTTTTATGCACTCATCGCTTAGCAGTATATCGGAAGTCTGAGTGGAGGGAAAGAGTGATAGATCCTCATCTTCCTTTTTGAGGAACTATCTTATGGGTGAACGAGACACCCTGACGACCGCATCGATAGATCGCATGGAACCTTCGTTATACATTGTGGAAACCACCCATACAAGCATAATATGCACCTTTTTTTTAAGAAATGGGAACCCTTCCATATAACGTAGACCGTGGGCCTGTCACACCCGCTACTCATCGCTTACCATTACATCAGATGTGATTGGAAGGAGGGAGAGAGCGATTGACCCTTATTTTCATTTTGTCAAAAACACCGCATAGTGCACACGGGGGGCACTCCTCTTACGTGAACGAGAACCCTCCATTGACAATGTTAGAACCTTTCATACTCGACGGAGGGTATCCCTATTTTTGTGCATGCGAACCTTTTTCTCCATCGCACACCACTGCACAGGATGTGAATGGGAAAAAAGTAGAACCATGCACACAACACCATGGCACACTCCTAATTTTGAATGAGAAGCATTCATACTTATGTGAATATAATACACAACAATTTGGAGAGAGCGATAGACAATCAACCATCAGCTTTAGAAAATATAGCGTCTACCTGAGTTAAGCTCCCTTGATCCATCTTTGAAGACATTTATCTGAGTGAAGCAGAAAGGAGATATATCAACATAAAATCAGCTCTTGCGATAGTATGAAAAGCATACACGGATTGAGTGCTATAAAATGTTAAGAAAACTTACATGGTAGTGCACAGGTTCGTCACTCTGGATCCGTATCCCCCCGAACTCGAACTTGACCTTGTTTATAGCCCCGACTACGAAGAAGGAAATCTCTCGGTTCATGAGGGCGAAATGCCCCCAAGTGTTATCACTAGCAGGCGTGATAGTTTACTCGAAAGGGGTGATCACACTCATTTCAACGCCGCCCCCTGCTGTGTCAGGGTCCCTGACATAAGGACCCCGCTGGGCAGCGACCCAGCCATCACTCACGCTGCCCAGCGCCCAGCAAGACCGAAGAAACCCAACCCACGAGTTGCAGGCCGGACTGGGTCCAGTGAGAGGCCCAGCTCGCTGCACTACTTCTACCAGCCTCCAACCACAGGAGGGGTATCTAGTGGATCACGGCACGGCGGCGGCATCGGCTACTTTCCTCTTTCCTTCTTAGAACCCTAGCCACTACCCTGTAATCCGACTGTAATCGCTACCTATACTCGTTCCTGAGAGAAATTGCCACTGTTAATCGATTCCCCTAGTTCGTACCTATCATTTGGTATCAGAGACCACCCCACTTCCCTTCCGATTCGACCTGGCGCATCTGGTGGAGACGAGAAGGCTGCGTCAAGGCCGCGAGCTCCTCGAAACGATGGATCCAAGCATCAAGGCTTTCCTCGACAGGTTCGAGGCCAAGTTCGAGAGCGCGTTCGACAACAACACCAAGGCCCAGCAAGCTACTGCGGCGAAGATTGATGATCTCCTCACCTGGCGCCCCGACCTTGAACGACGCGTCGCGGACCTCAGCGATGCAGTGGCGGCGCTGCAATCGAGCCAACCGCAGCCCCACAAGGACGGTGCGGAGACTCAAGTACCCCAGGCGCAGCTCCAACAACCGCCAGCAACGTCCGGCGTCCACCTCGGACCCGCGACGGGCGCGGCGACACAACCTCAAGGGCCCGCTGGCCACGGCGTCTTCAACTTACCACGAGGGCCGTCGGCGGCGTTATCCTTCCAGACGCCGCCGCCGCCCCCGGCAAGCGGTCAGTCTGATTCCCTTCTGTCCCCTTCCATACTGTCACCCTTCGCCCATGCCAGTCAAATGCTTGCTGGTCTGGGGCAAGCACATCCGTCGATCTCCTTTCCGCAATTCACGGGCGAAAACCCGAATTTGTGGAAGACATTGTGCGAACAATATTTCACCATGTTTGGGATTCATACTACCTTTTGGGTCCCGATGGCCGCACTCAATTTTACTGGAGCTGCATCCGTTTGGTTGCAAACGATCCAGAAACGGCTCTCAGAATTTGACTGGGATTCTTTTACTTCCTTATTGTGCACCCGTTTCGACCGGGATCGCCATCAGATGTTGATACGCCAATTTTACACTGTCCACCAAACTACTTCTGTAGCTGATTATATTGAGAAATTCAAGTTAATTATTAATCATTTGAGTTCTTACTCGGATTCCATCCATCCTTATTATTTTCTCACTCGTTTTGTGGAGGGCTTGCAGAAGGATATTCGAGCGGTCGTGCTTGTTCAACGGCCGCCGGATTTGGATACAGCGTGCGCGCTCTCGCTGCTCCAAGAGGAGGTGGCCGATGCCACATTCGGCGTTCCACCCAAGCCACCAGAGGTCATGCCGCGTGCTGCTGTTCCTCTACCACTACCACCGCCTCCCCCGCGGCCAGTGGCATCAACGGGCGCTACTGATCGTCGTGGCACGGACGCCGCGCGGGCGGACTCCACGAAGCTGAAGACACTGCGAGACTACCGCCGCGCCCGCGGCCTCTGCTTCAAGTGTGGCGAGAGGTGGGGACACGACCATGTGTGCCCCACGTCCGTCCAGCTACACGTCGTCGAAGAGCTGCTCGACCTTTTCGACCTCGACAGCGTCCTCGACACACCAGACCAACAAGCCCGAGATACAGTTATGGCCATCTCTCGTTCAGCTGTGTTCGGAGGAGTTTCAGGCCAGGCATTTCAGCTTCGCGCATGGATACAGGGCAGAGAAGTGCTCATGCTAGTTGACTCCGGCAGTACTACATCCTTCATCAACCAAAGTTTGGCAGATAAGGTTGCTGGCACTCAACCATTACCACGACAATACCGTGTGCGAGTGGCTGATGGTGGCGAGTTAGTATGCTCTACCATGGTACCCAGCTGTCATTGGTTCTCTCAAGGCCATGAGTTCATTACAGACATGCGAGTGCTAACATTGGGAGTGTACGATGCAATCCTTGGGATGGACTGGCTGGAAAACCATAGCCCAATGACTGTGGATTGGCGTGCCAAATATCTAGAGTTTGCTGGTCCTCACGGCACTGTCTCGTTGCGAGGCCATGATGCAGAATCTACCCAGTGCCACCTTATCAACAGTATTCAGTTGCTTGGTCTGTGCAGAAACAATGCGATTACCCACTATTTGCAATTGTATGTGGTTACTGATGATAGCGGGCAGAATCACAGTCCAACACCTGATTGTTTGCAGGAAGTTTTAGCAGAATTTGCAGATGTCTTTGGCGAGCCAGCTGGCCTACCACCACGGCGATCTTGCAATCACCGTATACCCTTGATTCCTGGGGCTCAACCATTCAGTATCAGGCCCTACAGACACAAACCAGACCACAAAAATGAGATTGAGCGTCAGGTTGAAGAATTACTGAAGACAGGCATCATTCAGTTAAGCACGAGTCCCTTCTCCTCGCCTGTCATCTTGGTCAAGAAGAAGGACGACACTTGGCGTCTTTGCATTGACTACCGATATTTGAATGCTCTGACTTGTATCGCGAAGTTCCCCATCCCGGTCATAGAGGAACTTTTGGATGAGCTGCAAGGCGCCCAATGGTTCTCTAAATTGGACCTGCGCGCCGGTTATCACCAGATTCGTTTGGCCGAAGGGGAAGAACACAAGACAGCGTTCCAAACTCACTCTGGACACTACGAGTTTAAAGTGATGCCTTATGGAGCGGCAGGAGGGCTGGCTACCTTCAATGGAGCTGCACACCACGCTGAAACCTGTGAATCGTCACTGTGTCTTGCTTTTCTTTGACGATATCCTCGTTTTCAGCAAGACCCTCTCTGACCATAAAGACCATCTGCGCCAAGTGCTAGCTTTGTTGCGTCGCGACCAGTGGAAGGCGAAGATGAGTAAGTGTCTTTTCGGCCAACAACAAATCTCATATCTTGGTCATGTGGTGAGTTCTCGTGGAGTGGAAACCGACCTAGGGAAGATCAAAGCTGTGTCCTCATGGCCAACACCAATAGATGTCAAGAGTGTCCGTGATTTTCTTGGGCTTGCGGGGTATTACAGGCGCTTTGTGCGCAATTTCGGAGTCATTGCTCGCCCCCTCTTCAATCTGCTCAAGAAAGGTTCCCCCTTCCATTGGACACCCGTTACTGAAACAGCATTCCAGACACTGAAAGAACACCTCATTTCTGCACCAGTCTTGGCATTGCCGAACTTTGCTCAGCCATTTATCGTTGAAACTGACGCCAGTGACAAAGGGGTGGGTGCGGTGCTCCAACAGGGTGGTCACCCGATCGCGTTCATGAGCAAGTCTTTATGCCCACGTTATCAGGGTCTCTCCACTTATGAGAAAGAATATTTGGCCATCATTGTAGCGGTTGACCAATGGCGACCATACTTGCAACATGCTGAATTCTTCATCTTCACAGACCAAAAAAGTTTGGTACATCTGGAGCAGCAAAGATTGACAACTCCCTGGCAACAAAAAGCCTTTACCAAACTCTTGGGTTTGCGCTACATCATCAAGTACAAGAAAGGGGCAGAGAATTCAGCAGCCGACGCATTATCACGTCGCGAGCCGCCGGAGATGCTATCAGCAATTACATCATGTCAGCCAGCTTGGCTCGACGATGTATTAACCAGTTACAACAATAATCCCCAAGCACAACGTTTGCTGGAGCAGTTGGCTGTCCGGGAGGATCCTAAGAAGCGATTCAGTCTGCATCAAGGAATTATCAGATTTCGCGATCGTATATCGTTAGGAGGCTCAGCATCTCTGCAGCAGAGGATTATCTCAGCTTTCCATGATAGCCCGATGGGGGGTCACTCTGGATTCCCTGTTACATACAAACGCATCCGTCGGCTGTTTGCTTGGCCAAAGATGAAGACCCATATCAAGCAGTATGTGCAGTGCTGCCAGATTTGCCAACAAGCCAAACCAGATCGTGCGGCAACCCCGGGATTGCTAGTTCCCTTACCAATTCCAAGCCACCCTTGGGATCTCATCACGATGGATTTTATCGACGGGTTACCACAGTCTGGCAAGTTCAATTGTTTATGGATCGTGGTGGACAAACGCACCCGCTTTGCTCACTTCATACCACTCGCCCATCCATATACGGCTGCCAAAGTAGCACAGCTCTACATGTCTCAGTTGTACAAGATTCACGGCTTGCCTGGAGCTATAGTTTCGGATCGAGACCCGGTGTTTACCAGCCACTTTTGGCGTGAATTGTTCAAGCAAGCAGGGACTGAGCTACGGCTGAGCACAGCTAATCATCCACAGACGGACGGCCAGACGGAGAGAGTCAACCAGTGTTTGGAAACTTTCCTTCGCTGCTTCACACATGCGTGTCCGAAGAAGTGGAGTTACTGGATACCGATGGCCCAATTCTGGTACAACTCTTCTAACCACTCTGCAATTGGCATGTCACCTTTCAAGGCTCTTTTTGGTCACGAACCTCATCATTGGGGGGTTCCTCCTGCAACAATGGCTACAGTGCTGTCACTCCAGGCTTGGCTTGAGGAACGACAGGTAACACAACAACTCCTTCAGCAGCACTTGAACCGAGCTCGCCAGTGTATGAAATCCCAGGCAGACAAAAAGCGATCTTTCCGAGAGTTTCAAGTGGGTGATCAAGTCTTCTTGAAGCTTCAGGCATACATACAAACATCAATTGCCCCTCGTGCGAACCACAAGCTCTCGTTCAAGTACTTTGGACCCTTTCCTGTCATCCGCAAGATCAATGAGGTCGCTTATGAGCTGCAATTGCCACCATCATCATTGGTGCACCCGGTGTTTCATGTGTCCCAATTGCGCCAAGCCTTGTTACCAGGTACACCTGTCAATCCTGTTCTTCCAATATGTACTGATGAACTTGTTGTTCCTATGGAGATCCTTCAGACAAGATGGCACAAATGGCGTGGCTCTATTATCGAACAAGTACAAGTAAGATGGTTTGATACAGCAAGTCCGGGCATCACCTGGGAAGACAAAGAACACCTTCGCGCCAGATTTCCCTTTGCAGCGGCTTGGGGGCAAGCCGTTTCACAAGGAGAGGGGGATGTCAGGGTCCCTGACATAAGGACCCCGCTAGGCAGCGACCCAGCCATCACTCATGCTGCCCAGTGCCCAGCAAGACCGAAGAAACCCAACGCACGAGTTGATGGGCCGGACTGGGTCCAGTGAGAGGCCCAGCTCGCTGCACTACTTCTACCAGCCTCCAACCACAGGAGGGGCATCTAGTGGATCACGGCACGGCGGCGGCATCGGCTACTTTCCTCTTTCCTTCTTAGAACCCTAGCCACTACCCTGTAATCCGACTGTAATCGCTACCTATACTCGTTCCTGAGAGAAATTGCCACTGTTAATCGATTCCCCTAGTTCGTACCTATCATGCTGGCTTCAGCTTGATATAACTGGGAGCCGGGGTTTGCTCTCTCCCGATAAGCCGAGAATCGAGCGTGTCAAGACCATGGAAATTTCATTCTGGGCTACAGAATGCTGCGGCCAACATGCCAGCTTCTAGAGCAGTGCCAATCCTGATGCCGGGGCAAATTGTGAACTTGGAGTTGTGCCAACCCAAATCGTTAAACTCAACCACGTAACCTAATAGGAGGGGGGGAACCTTTGGTGGAACTCATCGAGGAAGCTAGGTAACTTGGTGAATACGCACCATGACTGCGAGACCGCCGATGCGCGGACCAGATCGCCGCAGCTGCCCAACCAGATGAGGATGCGGTGAAGCAAGTCGGGGCAACCCAGTGTTGGGCTACGCTAGGTGCATCTGCTGCAATATAAAATTTTCCTTTCCATACACCCACTGTTGAGTGGAATCAACACGTACACAAACCCATATGCACCCAATAACATGACAAACGAGGCGATGTGGGGTTTTAGCGAGTTCATGAGGCCCATTCGAGAAGTTGACGCAATTAGACTACTCCCTCCATCTATGGAGTCGCGCCTGACAGATCCTGCCGTCGGCCGGGCGCTGTCCTTCCGGGAGCGGCGGAGTGTAATGCGGGCGACCATTGCCTTCTCCAACCCGCACGGGATGACACCCCGTCGACAGATCTGAACTGGTCAAAGTTATATCCGCTGCCCGCCATGCCGGAGACGGGCGAAGGTGATGTTGGGTGGCGGAGGGGAGTGGAGTGAAGTGGCTAGGGTTTGGTCCGGCGAGCGGATGGAGAGGAATATATGTGGGGTCGGGTGGGACAGCGTGCGTCAGGTCCGACATGGCAGACTCCCCCAGACGTGCTGTATCCGCCCCATATTTGGGCTGGATATGAGGGGTGTCGGTCAGCCTGAACATTTGAGGCATCCGTCTGAATTGAAATTTCCTGACCGGACCGTCCGCTTGGACGTTTGAGACGGGTTTGGGGCTGCTCTAAACTAAGCGTACAGCAGAAGCCTTCTTCAAGCTCCCAAGACTATTTATGGGGGAGGGGCGGTAGAAAAACAATGTTTTTACTGTGGCAAAGTCAAATGCTCCCACCCCCCCCCCCCCCCCGCGAAAAAAAATAGCCTCTCGTGTTTCATGGAATCCAAAGGTCTACTGTGCTTTTTTTGTCGGCTCTCCCTTGTACGTGCAGAGACAAAGGTGGGCGGCCCGTGATCCATGTAATGGTGAATGTGCTTCTTCTGAAAAAATGACTTCTCTCGCTGGCATTTCTTGATGCAGGGATTGATGGGTACGGGATCCCCGCAACGGGGCCCAGCGCACCCGACGGATCGACGATGCTTCATCCGAATCAGAAGAAGAAGAGGGGATTGGTTTCCCTGCAGGAAGTGGCGTTGCGGAGTCAAAGTCAGACGAAGATCAGATCCAGCCCAATGGAAAGGCGCCCGCCATTAGCTCGAGGTGCAGCGTTAAGAAGCTTCATGATTTGATCGCCTTGCTTGACGAGGAGAAAGGACAGTACGTCGTCGAGATGGAGTTTGGGGGGCTGCTAGAGCTACCAATATGTCTATTCTAAGTCATATCAATGAGGAGGCAAGTTCAATTACAATCGACCACAAGCGCGACATACAATTTTATGATGAAGATGTAAAGCTTGTTCCTGGAGTACCGTGTGGAGCTTCACCTGTTCGGGCTCCAGGCCACAATGTTTCATAGGAGGTGCTATCACAGATCAGAGGCATGTTTGGCATCAAACAAGGAGAGCACAACATATTGCCAATGGTTGAAGCTGTGAAGATGACATAAGGCGTCGTATGATAGATCAGGAGAAGAACAAATTCAAAGTGGCGCTGGATGCACATTCCTCCTTGCCCCAACAATGAAGAACGACTACTTCTCCAACTCATTGTTTCAGAATTAGGAAGGTGATCGATGAAACTACAGAAAATATGTAGTAAACAGACTAAATTTTGCAATCTAGAAACACAGGCACTTACAGAATTCCTAGATGGTAGAAATCTCGCAGCACGTCAGCGAAGAGCCTGTCTGTGCCGTTCGGAATAGAGGACGATTGCTCATGGGCGGCGACAACCAAGTCTCTCGGACGGATATCCCTTTGCCTCTCCTTGTACTGTATTAACATGAATAGCTCGGTCAACAAATAACATACATCACATGCTTACTACTTAGAAAATGCACCAAAAAGGTTAAACCATGCCTTTGTCTGAAGATCCAAGTGAACATATATGCAATGTAGGAAATGATGAGTGATGTAGTTGTAGTTTGTCACTATGCTGAAAAAACAAAATAGTGCCACACATTCTGTTATTTCAGAGTTAACCATTCAGCAAACACTCATAACTGACGAAATACATACATAGGTTTGTCTGTGTTAGAAGGGAGAGAGGGGTTTGATGGAATTGTTCGTTGTATTGCTTGAGCCTCGTGGGCATATATATAGGAGTACAATGACCAACTTGGAGTACAAGACAAGCCAGAACAAATCCTAGTCTATCTCGTCTTTCCTAATAATCAATATACTCAACATCCCCCCGCAATCACAACGGTAGCGACGCAGACGGTGAGACTGGAGAAGAATCCGAAGGCAAGCCGACGGACACCCCCCCCCCCCACAGTCGTAACGGTCGATGCATCGCGGAGTCGTGGCTGGAGTGGAAACCGACGAGGTTGCTCAAGCAGGCGGTAGCCCTTTGTGCCGTTTGTCGATGTAACCGAGAGCGTGGGTGGTGTAGCCGTGCGACGAATGCCGTGGTCGATGTCGAGTCGGGGTGGCCGGTGTCGAGGAAGTCGCCGTGGAGCCGCGGGCGCAAGGGGGCGCTGAGTTAGCATGGGCGCAGTGGTGTCGAAGTAGTGGTGCGCTGGGAAGAAGATGTTGTTGACGACGCGTCGCGGCGGGATTGCCAAGCCCGGGGACACATTGTGGACGAAGGCACACACCGGTGTTGCCAGCACCGGGAATGCATAGACGGACGAAATCAAAGTTGACGAAGCGCCGCACCATGCTTGCCAGGCCCGGGGACACGTCATGGATGAAGGCACGCATCGGTGTTGTCAGCACCGGGCATGCATAGACGAGGGACCTGCACGAGCTGTATGCCATGTCGGAGAAGTCAGAGCGGCCAGCAGAGAAGAACTCGATGATGGTTGCAGCGCCAATCGACGCGGGGCCGATGTCACCCGCGGTTGTCGGAGTAGACGAAGTGGACGGGGTAGATGACGGCGACGCTGGCAACGGGCTGGTGCTGGACGAAGACGAAGAAGGTGGACGGGCGGTGGCGGCAACAGGAGTAGCAGCGGCGGCGGCCGAAGAAGAGCGGCGGCGGTGGCGGCGGCTATATTAGGAGCGTGGCGGCGGTGCTCGAAGTAGGCGAAGAACCCTGACAGCGTGACGAAGACCGGCGCAGACGATGGCGTTCCCGCGCCAAGGGAGGCGGCGCGGTGCGTACCACGGGAGGTCGACGCGCGGTGACGGCGGAGTGGACCGCGGGCCGCGGCGCTGCGGCCTGAAGGGGCGACGCAGTGGTGGCGGGTAGGTCGGGGCGACGACGGGTACCGTGGGCCGCGGCACTACGGCCCGAAGGGGCGGTGCAACGGCAGAGCGCGGGTCGGTGCAACCGTGGGGACGGCCTCGGGGCGGCGGCTGGGACCGCGTATCGCGGCACTACAGCCCGTAGGGGTGACGCAGCGGCGACGCGCGAGTCGATGCAGCTGCGAGGAGAACCACGGGGCGGCGGCGCTGCGGCCCGATAGGGCGACACAGCGGCAGCCCGTTGCTCGTTCGGTGGTGGGGCGCGCTAAACTCGGTGACGATCTTCACAGGACCTGCGGAGGCGCGAGCAACCGACGGGCCAAGTCGGTCACGGGGCGTAGATGAGTCGGATTGCGGCGGCGAGCGGGTGATCAAGCCGATCGCATGCGAGGTCTGGGACGCCGCTCGGTGGAGGCGTGGTGGCGGCGGAGTCCGAGATGATGCCGGCTATGACGGACGGCGTGGGATGTCGTGCGGACGAGTGTGTCAGCACCGGCACCCGGGCTGCCAAAGCAGCGCCGGCGCCCGGGCAGCAAGGCCCGAGCGACGAACGTAGCAGCGGCGCCCGAGTTGAGGAAGCCGACGAGCCTGACGCAGCCGGCCCGACACAGCCGGGGACGAGGCCAGCGAGGTAGACCGCAGGGCCACCATGCAAACGCGGCGGAGGCGGGTGACGTGGATCGATGGGTGAGCCGGCGCGCGAACGGCGGCTATGATTGGCCGTCGCATGACGCGAGGCCGCCGGGTCGGGGGCGATGCAGGATTCCCGGTCGGAGAGGGCGGTGACGGCCGGCGTAGATCGGCGAGTGGGCCGACGCTCGGACGACGGCCGTGAGGGGCCGCCTATCACGCGAGGCCGCCGTGTCGGTGAAGAAGCACGTCTGGTCGCGCCGGTGTCGGAGTAGAGGCGCACGGGGGTCAATGGCGGCGGCGGGCAACGCAAACCGATCAAGCATAGATCGAAAAACCAAAAAGAAACGCCGATCAAGATGACTGGCAGGAGAGAGAAAAACCCGAAGCAAGGGCTCGGGCAAAAGACTCTTTAGGGCAGCCGGTCAACACGACCGGCGGACGAACCCTAGGTACGGGCAGCGCGGCCCCCCGGCGGCGGTCATGGTGGCCGACCGCCCCGGGGGCGCCGCGCGGGTGGAAGCGTCGGGCGGCGGCTAGGGTTTGAATCGGTTAGGCTGATACCATGTTAGAAGGGAGAGAGGGGTTTGATGGAATTGTTCGTTGTATTGCTTGAGCCTCGTGGGCATATATATAGAGGTACAATGACCAACTTGAAGTACAAGACAAGCCAGAACAAATCCTAGTCTATCTCGTCTTTCCTAATAATCAATATACTCAACAGTCTGACACACACCTTAAGGAGTACACCTGAATGTGCATGTTGTAACCCTGCCTCTTTATAGATCCATTAACTATTACGTAGTCACCATATGGCTGAGTGTGTTTTATGTAGACATTTCTTCCATGGGTGAGGCAAAGACAGGCATGCAAAATGAAAATTAACATTCGAAAATGACTACCACGCAATTACCTGACTGAATGCAATGGCTGCATATACTCCGAGTCGACGTCCTGAAAAAATGACACATGAATGCCTATAAAAAATGGCCACTTATTTGAAAGGCATGATAGTTACAAATACTCTGATTGGTGGTGTGTAGAAATACCGTATCATCCTGGCCTCAATAGCTCCAGTGCCGTCATCGTGGATGAAGTTAATCTCGTCAGATGATCAGATCCCTACGGTTCAACATCCTCCCAGGCAGTCGGGCCTACAACCACCGTGGGTGACGGGCCTTTTTACAATTAGCATGAAAACCATGAAACCAATACGGGGTCGACATAGTCGGCAGCGGGGACGTTGGCTCCTGCAAACACGTCTTCCATTCCATCAACTCTCACGGGGAGACTCTGGCTTTCTTTGCTTCCGCGGCCATCTCCCAAACCATCATTCTTCCATAAAACGAGAGTTGAACAGTGGCGTTAGTGGGGCGCAGGGGCACCAGTGAGAAAGATACTTGATATATGCAAAGCAATAGCCGAACCGTGGCGTTAGTAATTGCATGCAGACCGCCGGGCCAGCAGGACGACAGCAACTCACGTACACTATGTTTGGCTCCATTCACACGAGTCATTCCTGCTGCAACAAAAAAGACCCCAGCAAGCGGCTTCGTTTACTAGCACAAACGGTGCCGAACCGTGTACATTGAGCTAGACCAAAATGGCAAGTTTTCATGCCTCGACCAGTGCAGAACAGCTTGGAACCTTTAGTAGTTTGACAGCCACGAGCCACTGAATATGTTTGCCCGAAATAGTTCCTGTTGGCACTGTCGGGTGAGAAAGGCGCGTCAGCCTTTTGATCCCAAAACGGCTACAAAGTCAGAAAGTAGCTTGCCATCCCGGGACTACTAGGACATAAAGGTGCATGCTGAGCTTACCTCTTGCATCATGCCAAATTCAACAATTCAGAAATTCGAAACCCTATCCAACCAAAGATGCGGATCTCAAAGTGCATGAACGGTTCTGATAACAACCCCCCTAGCTAGTGTGGATAGCAAATCCATGCTATATATATATATATATATATATATATATAGCCTAACAAGGTCTATATATATTGGCAGAGAGGAGAAAACAAGAAAAACCTAGTCTATAGCCTAACACAATCGCTTGACGCTAGTCCCCGACAATGGTGAATATATATGACATATATAGCCAGTTCTCATACAAACCGAGTGTCAAACAAAACGATACTAGTTCTCACAAGTCAACACATTGGTACAAAACATGCACAATCCTCTGACTGAACATATCAAAGCATTCTACAGTTACGAATCTGAACAAATAGCAAGTCTCAAGCACTAGTTAAATCTGAACATTAAAAGTCTTGCACATCTCAAGACTACAGAAATTTCAGAAAGAGAGAAGCAACAGCAGGTTGAAGAGGAGGTCGTTCCTTGGTGCAGAGGAGCAGCAGCAAGGGCGTGTACGGAGAAGAAAAATAGGAGCAGCAGATGTTGGAGTTCAGAGAAGAAATAGAGACTGTAGGGGGCGTTGAGAAGGAGCAGCAGTAGTGGTGCAGCGAGAGAGAGGAGCGGCAGCAGGGGTTGCAGGCATCAGCAGCAACAAGAGAGAGGTTGAGAAGAGAAGCAGCAGAGCGAGAGAAGAAGTGGTGGCGCTGGGTGGAGATGGATGGAGATGGTGGTGGCTTGTGGCGTTGATGGATGGATGGGTTGCAGAGGTGCTAATGGCGTGGTGGCGCGAGGTGCTGATGGTCGCATGGTGGAGATGGTGTCGTGGGAAACCACGACCACCTATGGGGCCATGAGCCCCTTCTGGTTCGGCGGAGGGATGGGCACGTTGCACAAAGAGCGGAGAAGTGTCGCGCAGCACGGCAGAGATCACACTGGCAGTCTTTACCCAGGTTCGGGCCACCGTGAGGCGTAAAACCCTACTTCTGCTTTGGTGGATAATGGTGATGAACGTAGCACACTCGCCCGGCAAGGTCGCTCTGGGGGCGAGAGTGGCTACGCGCGTATGGATATGCGAGGGTCCAACCCTTTCTACGGTCGCCATGAGCCTCCTTTTATAGATTAAGGGGTCACCACAGTGGCAAATCAGTCTTTGCATACTGATTAGATAGCTAACAATGCTATCATATCTAACTCTGCAGGCTGACAGAGCGCATTAAATGCGCCGCTCAGTGTCACATCACAGCTCGCCCGGTAGGCCCTACCGGGCTGTTTTGCCAGCTTCGCGCCTGCTTGTTTGACACGTCTCAGGACGAGTGTCATATGGAGGTGTTTGCTGTAGAAAGTGGCTGCCATGTGTCAAAAAGCAGCCACTTAGTCACCTTGGAGCTCGACACCGCTTTGATTAATGACTTGTGTTGCTTGTGAGGTGGAGCGGTGGAGTGGCTTGCCTCCGCCAGCCCTGGCAGGCCTGCCGGGACAATCTGGGAGCTTGCTTCTGGGGCAAAACCCAACCCTGTCGGGTTCGCCTGCCCGGCAAGGTAGGTCCTTCCCTTAGCGATGCCTCGTTCCTCTGGCTTACTTTGGCCTTCTCGACTTGCACTTGGATCCTTCAAAGGAATTGAACCTCCTTGTTTGGTCTGATCTTAGTCTTGTAATCTTGTCTCTGACCTGTGCACAGCCCGTGCAATGGACCCAGGGTCTGTTGCACCGACAGGAGCCCCCGGGCCTGTCACGAACGCGTCGCTGGGCGTCGTCGGGGTAGGCCCTAACCAGTGCACAGGCAGAAATGTAAGGACGGCTCTGCCCTTTGAGATCTTCTTTGCTTCTTCATTAACCTGAGCTTGGGTCAGTTTTCGGTTTTCCCGCGCGTCGTGCAACGCCAATTGTGGTGGGGCCATTCTTGTAATGGCCCGTGAATGACTTTAACGCACGGGCGGGTAACTGCCAATTCACTCTTCCCACCGCGCCCTTATCCTTAGCCACGTATGCCGCATGCATTGAGTGGGGTAGGTAATGGAGGCGCGTGATGCGGGAGGGCATCAAGGCAGGGGCCTGACCTTCTTGGATTGGCGGAGGAGGAAGGCGGGTACTCGCCGGAGAATCAGCCCCCACCCCCAGCTCGCCTATAAAAGGAGGAGCGGAGGCATTCATCCACATTCCTCTCCTCCTCCGCCTTCTGCTTCCTCTGGGCATGCTGAAAGGAAGAGCCCGGGGCCAGGCCCCGGGCCTTAGCTTGGAGTTCCGTGTGAGCCCCATGGGGGCGCTCGGGCGGCGCGGCGGTAGCACCGGAGGTAGCGACTCTGGTGTGTTCGTCGCCGAGTCACCCGTGGCTTCAACTTCGGTGAGAGGCTACGCAAACAACACCATGCCGAGGCCCATAATGGGCAGAAGGTGTGGTAGTCGATTGTGGCCTATCCCCCCTTTCCCTGCGGCGTTGGAGGGAGGTTGCAAAAATGGTTCGCCATTGGTGAGGGCGGACCCTATCTCCCCGTACTCCACTCGTCCGGTGCATGGTAGAGCCTCTAGTCCTTGTGCATGCTTCCTTAACGGGTGGGGTCTTCGTATCGCCGGGTTGTCGGGGACGTCCATGCTCTCTGTGGGGTCTCCTGGGGTGCGCGGCGTTCGCATCGATGGGCGTGGCGGGAGCTTTGGGCGACGGTGGTGCAGAAAGCGGCGGCAACCCACGACGCGTCAAGAACGGGGGCGACCGTTCCGACGAGTCGTGTTTGCCGGTGACTCCGTCTGGGTTCCCGGTAGTGCCACCGCCCGCGCCTGCCCTCCGGTTTCTTCCTCTTAGCCCGTCGACGGTGTTCTCCAGATCCTGGGGAGGCGCTGAATCCTAGCCAGGCCCGCCTTCCGCCTTCTCCGTTCCATTCTGCGATTTCCTGAAGGAGATGGACAAGGGCAAAGGCATCACGGGGCACTTATCTTTTTTCAATCTTAAATATGTAGGCACTTGCCAAATTTTAGTTCAAATAATGTAATCTCTCGTATCCATGTTTATGTTCCGTGAGATTTGTACTTGTTGATCAGCATATTAATGAAAAAGATAAGCCTTGCCGGGCACTTGTGCATGTACGACATCCATGCAGAGGTGAAACGCCTCCATACTTTCATGTAAACAAGTAGATCCCGGTGAGCTATCTTGACGGTACCCCATAGGACTGCCGCCGTGAGGTTGAGCCTGCCGGGCACAGAACCCATTGGGAGAGACCAGCCCCCCCGCCAACCCCTTTCAGCCAAAGGCCACTACGACCATCCTGACTGAAGCAGCGTTCGTGTCAGTAGATGGGAGCACCTTTGTTTCCGAGGCGGCGAGGTTTTCATATGCACAAGTCCTACTTACGGAACATGTATGGATAAGAGACGACTTGCCGGAGACCGCAGTGCTAGCTTGTCTTCGCATCCTCTTCCTAGGACTAAGTCCACGGCAGGAGCCTGCAATTTATGCAAATGAAGATGATGCCAGATGCAATCTATCTACATGATCATGCAACCTATCTACATGAATCATGCAATGCTTATGCATGCATGCAACTTGTCGGGGGCCCCCAGCGCTTCATTTATTTCTCTGTTGCTCAGGGTCAGCGCCTGGCTTTGTACAAGGGGTTACATGCAGATGAAGCAAGGCCTGTACAAAAGGGTGGCTGTCGGGCCTGCCCGGCAGCCGCGCCTTATGGGTAGAACTTTCGGAGATGCTCAATATTCCATGAGTTTTGCAATTGAATGCCATCTCTGGTCTCCAGACGGGCTGCGCCAGGTCTGGTGACTCGTACTACCCGGTAAGGGCCTTCCCACTTCGGCGACAGCTTGTTTTGTACCCTTGGCGGACTGAACGCGCCTAAGGACAAGGTCGCCTTCATCAAAACACCGGGCATGAACCCTGCGGCTATGATAGCGACGCAGGGCTTGCTGATAGCATGCAGCACGCGTAGCAGCCCGAAGACGGTTCTCCTCGAGAAGCACGGCATCGTCACGCATGTGTTGTTTCTGCGCTACTTCATCATAGGCAAGCACTCGAGGTGACCCGTAAATGAGTTCCTTGGGGATAACTGCTTTTGCCCCATAGACTAGGGAGAAGGGAGTCTGCCCAGTAGCTCGGTTTGGTGTCGTTCTGAGGGACCAGAGAACCACGGGCAGCTCATTGATCCATTGCCTGCCATGCTTCCGCAGCTTATCAAACGTTCTCGTCTTGAGTCCTCACAGCACTTCAGCGTTCGCCCTCTCAGCTTGTCCATTGCTTCTGGGATGTCCGACAGAGGCAAATGAGATCTTGCTTCTGAGGGCATGAACATATTGCATGAAGGCGCGGCTCGTGAACTGGGTGCCGTTGTCGGTGATGATCCGGGCAGGGACCCCGAAGCGGCACACCAATCCTTTCAAGAACTTGATAGCTGACTGAGCAGTCACCTTTCTCACGACATCTACTTCCGGCCACTTTGTAAACTTGTCGATTGCAACGAACAAGAATTCAAAGCCCCCGGAAGCTTGGGGAAAGGGCCGAGGATATCGAGTCCCCAGACCGAAAACGGCCATGACAAAGGGATTGTCTGGAGTGCTTGGGTAGGCAGATGGATATTTTTGGAATGGAACTGACAGGCTTCACACTTGGTGACGAGCTCAACCGCATCTTGGAGGGCTGTGGGCCAATAGAATCCTTGCCGGAATGCTTTCCCAACCAAAGCTCTTGATCCAATGTGGGAGCCAAACATGCCTTTGTGTATCTTGCCAGCAGTTCCTTTCCTCCTTCCCGGCAAATGCACTTCAATTTCACACCGTTGGGCCTTCTTCCGTATAGTGTGTCATCGATAAACTGATACATACTAGCCCTCCGGGCTACTCTTTCATCTTCTTCTTGCTCTTCGGGAAGTTCTCCGGTTTGGAGGAAATGGACTATGTGCCTTGCCCAAGTTGGAGCCTGAGCCTCGGCAATGAGAACTAGCGGCACCTCCTCATTCGTTGGGGCGCATCCCTTGACCGCGGGGACCAGTGGCCCGGCAGGAGGGTGCAGCCCGACAATCAAAGGGGAGTTGTTCCCAGCAGGGTCCCTGCCAGGAGCCCCGAAAGGCTCTACCGGGAGAGGCTTATCGGAGTCCAATTTCCTCCTCTTTCGGGCCATTGTTGTTGGGGATACGGAGGGCTGAGTAAGATGGAGAACAAAAGTCCCTGGTTCCACAGGAAGCTTCTGCGCAGCGCACTTTGACAGGTGATCAGCAATGCTGTTTTCCGCACGGGGTACGTGCTTTGTTTGCAACCCGTCAAAGCGCTCCTCCAATCTTCTCACTTCCTCGACATATGCCTCCATCAATGGGCTTTGGTAATCCTTGTTGACTTGTCTCACCACCAGTTGTGAATCTCCTCGAATGATCAGCTTCTTGATTCCCAACTCTGTAGCAATCCTGAGCCCGCACTAATAGGGAAAAGCCTAGCAGTAGCGCTGGTTTTTTGCCTAGCAGTAGCGCGGGGTGCCGCGCTACTGATAAGGTGCTACAACTAACATGTAGCAGTAGCGCGTGTTGTCCCACGCTACTGCTATACATGGCTAGCAGCAGCGAGCTTCAGTGCAACGCGCTACTGCTAATAGCTACAGCGCTTTTAACTAGGACGCGCTACTGGTAAGAGCACGCTGCTGCTAACTTTATTCCCCCCGCTACTGCTAGTTTTATTAGTTTCTGTTTTTTTTGCATATTTGTTTTGTATTTGAACAGGCTTTATACAATAATCTTTAGCATATCATACACATACAAATGTAATCATAACATATACATACAAATAGTCTCATCAAATCATGTCATCATCATAATCATCATCCAACACAAAGTGGTCTCTAGTCATCATCTCAAAAATAGCGATACAAGTCTCGATTACTTGCAACTACATCGCCATCCATCTAAACAATGATATACGCGAGAAGAGCTATCACTATGAGTGAGAGCGGAACTATGCAGTACATGAGTTCGTATCCCTCTCTCGCATTAGCGTGAACCTAAACTAACTACTGGCTGTCGCTCGGAAACCGGAAACCGGTACACCTGGGCCTGACACTCCGGCCACTCGTCGTATACTCCTGGCGTAGCACTTCTTCGCCATGGATGATCTATGCACCTGCATCGTCACATGAATCGATGATATGCAACATATATAGTTGAGCAACAGAAAGAGACAGACTTGGCAAAATAGAAGCAACATATCATAAGCATAAACAACAAAGTTCATCGTACCCAAAATGCCCTAACTAGAGTGATCTTCGCTAGTTGAGGAGGACGGTTTAATTACATCACAAATAAAGTTTCGTCGTGCATAACTCAAAGTTTCGTCATACAGAAAGTATGGACTAAACGGACACATTGTCATATACCGTCAATCACTCCAACATGTCGTGCCATCCATCCAAGTCAGGGAGATAGTCCCCGAGCTTAGTGAAAGGCTTCAGGTCAAGACGCTGAGCGGCTACGCGTGTTCAGACGTCTTCCCGCGACATTTGCCCTTCCTCGTAGAACATCCCTGTTTTTTCGAGGACCTCCTTCATGATGATTTGGGCAAGTTCACGCTGGATGTGATAGAACTCAGCTCGAAGTCGATGAGCCGGGATATCTCCTAGGTTCTTTGCCTATTGCAGAATATGGGCATCGCCGGATGTAGGTGACATGCGAAGGTTCTACTGATCCCGTCTGTACTCCAGCATGTTGTGGAGGACATAGAATCCATCACTAAGAGTACCACTCGGTTGCTGGATGCAGCAGAAGTCGCTCTTATGGCCGAAGCAGGGCCTGCGGTCCCTTGTCTTCTTGGTCTTGATCTCTCCACCCCGTGCGCCGTAGATAAAGATAGCATTGTCGAGAACAGACTTGATGTGGGTGTAATCCTTTTTCTTCATGTTCTTCGATGAGTCCAAGTAAAGAGCGTGGAAGAATCGGGGGTAAAGGATGATGAGGACGGCTCGCCCGTCGCTGCGCAAAATAAGTACACCTCAAATTAGCCTCCACCGTGCAAATGAATGATTGAAATCGAAGGAAGGATATCCGTGCGGATGACTTACATGGGATGATAAGGCACGAGAATTGTCTCCTTGTCCTTATTGGCGACCATGAAATTGGCTGTCCCTCGCGTATTCACGGTGCTCTGGGCAGACTGCCAAGAAGGCCTCGTGCATGAAGTACGGGTCAGCGACACAGATATAAGGTATGTGCTCAATCCTGATGATGTAGTTCATGTGCAAGGCAAAAAGGTGGACAAACGTAAAATCCAGCTTTTTCAAGTGAAACATGTCGAAGATGTAATCGAATCGAAGGAAGAACTTCTCTGCGGGTAATGTATCAACGTACAACCTTTGTCGTGGCACGTTAACCACGTAGAGTGGGTATCCTGGATTTTTCGAGGCGATTAGGCTTTTCTCTCTCTGCAGCACATCGTCATGAAGTCTCCTTAGATCGCCATATATGGCCTCTAACGCTGCCTTAGGTAGGATAGGATGACCGGGGATATGGTGTTTTGCCGCACCAGGGACAGGTATACGGTCTTGAACCAGAGGCTGCGGAGGCGGCTGGATCATAGAAGCAGCTTTGTTGCCTTTTCTCGCTCTCTTCCTATGCTTCTTTGGTACTGGAGGGTCGTCTATAATACGTTCAGCCTCCGGAGGCGGCAATTCAGGCACCGACTCATGACGCTCAAACCCTGAGTACTCATACTGCTGAGCCATCAATCCTCCATCGTCATAGGCGCCAGTATTGATAAACTGTAGAGTGTCATCGTCATCCTCATCCTCATCCATGGCATCGATATCATGCATTGCTTCTTCGACGGCGGCAACGTCATCAGCGACTAATGGAGCCTCTTCCTCACCCCGTCCGCTATCACCCGGCACAACAGGCGACGCTAATTGGGTAGGTGGGGTGTTGATGTTCATACCTTGCTGAGGCTGTGTAGTTGTGGGTGTGCTCCCGGCCGCCTCCAGACGAAGCAGACTCTTTGGCCACAACAGGACCCACCTCTTGCAATCGCCAAGCCGCCGCGGGGTCTCGTCGTCATCTCCCCCTGGTACCGGAGGAGCCAAATTCTCGTGGCCCGGTTTGACACTGGCCACGAAAACCTTGTAGACATCAGGGGGGATCGGCCGACTGTGGAACAATGGTTCCTTCGGCTTCACTATCGTCGCCTTCCCCACGTCCACCTTCTGGCCGCTGATATGTCCTAGTTTGTAGCACAAGTCATGCCGAAATTCACGAAAAATTTCGGCATGACCTTTGCTAAAAAGTGGACAAATCGAGCACCTGAAATTTGCCGGAACGGAAATGAATCAACATTCCGGCAAAACATAGGCCACTCGGAATCATTCCCTGCAAACAACAAAAGGCCACTTGGGCACAATCGAACCACTTCAATGTTGCATATAACAGGACCACTTAAGAATATGTACATGAGCAACTACAACAGTAGATAAACATGAGCAAACACAATTAAGGAATTTGCATATATCATGACCACTTCAATGTTTGACACTTCAAGAAAATCTACACAAATTTCAAATTATGAACCCTAGAACTCAATTCAAATTATGTCCTAAATTTCTGTCATAATAAAAAATCAGTAAAAATTAGGAACCTAGTACACTTGCAGCACTGATAGAAATTTATATTTTTATACTGAATTTTTTCTCTAAAATAAACCCTACTGCCCTAATTAACATCTAGTTAAACCCTACTGCCCTAACCCTACTGTCGTAGTACTTAAGCATCTACAAGTACTAACTAATTAGATGAACCCTAGCTAGCTACTTAAGCATCTACAACTACTTAAGCACCCATTGATGAACCCTAGGAATTATACAACTACTTAAGCATACATTGGGTGCAGAACAACTACATAAGTACTTAAGCAACTATATATACAACCCTATAATATATTTAGTTAACTACTTAAGCATATACAAGTTTGTCCTAAAAATAATATTTAGTTAAGTACTTAAGCATATACAAATTTGTCCTAAAAATTCAGTTAACTACTAATTTCATTCATTTAACTTCACCTAATTAACCTAGTAAAACCCTACTTCCCTGACTAAAAAACATCTAATTAACATCTACTAGTACCACTACTGCCCTAACCTAATTAACCTAAGTTAATTCCTAGGGTCCAGTTATATGCTGCTGCTCTACTACCCTAACCTAATTAACCTAAGTTAATCTAATTAACATCTACTAGTACCACTACTGCTAATTCCTAGGGTTCATAACTAAATTCACCTAAGTTAATTAACCTAGAGAGGAGGGGTGGGGCTTACAGAGAGGAGGGCGTTGAGGGTGGCTCGGGGGAATGGTTGCGGCGAGGCAGGGGCGTCGAGAGAGGCAGGGGCGGCGAGGAGCGGACGAGCTGGCTCCGGGGGCGCGCGGCTTCGGTGGCCGCGATGGCGCGTGGCTCCGGTGACGGCGACGGAGGCAGGGGCGACGAGGGAGTAGGGGTGGCGAGGAGCGGACGAGGGTGTGGCTCCGGGGGCGCGCGGCTCGGGCGCAGGGGCGATCGACGGCAGGCGAGGGTGGGGGGAGAAGGGGAGAGGGGGAAAAGGACTTAGCAAAATTTTGAGCCCGCGCATGTGGTTAAGTCAAACTAGCAGTAGCGCTGGCAAGGAAAACGCGCTATAGCTAAGGTAGCTATAGCGCTTTCCACTAAAACGCGCTACTGCTACTGGAAGCAGCTATTTAGTTTCCTTTTATCTAAGGAACTTAGCTATAGCACGTGACCAGAAAAGCGCTACTGCTAAAGTAGCTATAGCGCTTTGTGAGAACAAGCGCTACTGCTATGCCTTTCTCCTCTATTTTTCTTTTTCTTTTTTTCTATTTCTTTCATTTTCATTTATTTTTCTATTAATTTTTCTACTTATTTTATTTTTCTTAGCAGTAGCACTCTACCATAGAAACGCGCTGCTACAACGCACTTAGAAATAGCGTGTTTCACACAGGCTCGCTACTACTATTCCTAGCCTACCGGCAACAGTGTGGGAATTATAGTAGTAGCGCTTTTTTGCGCAGAGGCGCTACTGCTACAACTATAGTTGTAGCGTCCTTTTGTGACGAGCGCTACTACTAAGTAGCAGTAGCGCTTTGTTTTGACCAGCGCTGCTGCTATACCTCAGTGTATAAGGTTTTCCCTAGTAGTGCCGGCAAGAAGCCCTTCATATTCTGCTGTATTGTTGGTCGCCTCCTCCCGGGGAAAGTGCATCTGGACGACGTACCTCAGGTGCTCTCCAGTGGAAGCCACGAGAAGCACGCTAGCCCATGCGCCTTGTAGGGAGAAGGCACCATCGAAATACATGATCCATTCTTGGGGCGCTTCCTTGCCGGGGATAACTATTTCCTGTACTTCTTCATCAGGGGTTGGCATCCATTCTGCAATAAACTCTGCCAACGCCTTGCTCTGGATTATTGATGTGCTTTCAAACTTCAGGCCAAAGTTGGATAACTCCAATGCCC
Source organism: Thinopyrum elongatum (assembly GCA_011799875.1). NCBI lineage: Eukaryota > Viridiplantae > Streptophyta > Magnoliopsida > Poales > Poaceae > Thinopyrum > Thinopyrum elongatum. The sequence continues at coordinate 351,281,720 of CM022303.1, forward strand.
ACTCCACTATCCTGCCAGTGGCCTCTGGGTTTCGAAGTATCCTTTTTAACGGGAAGCGGGTGACAACCGTGATCTCATGGGCTTGGAAGTAGTGGTGCAGTTTTCTTGAGGCCATGACAAGGCCAAAGATCAATTTTTGCACGCCAGAATACCTGGATCTAGCCCCCTGCAATAGGGAGCTGGCGAAGTATACTGGGCGCTGCACCACCTTCTTCCTTGCCGTGTCCTTGGGGTTGTTTCCGCTGCCGTACTCTTCTTTGTCCTGATCCGTATCTGGCCTTGCCGGGCCGCTCTCTTCCTCTTCCCCGGGCGGGACACTTGCTGAGGTGGCTGCTTCTTCCACTTCCCGCTGCGCTACTAGGGCCGCACTAACCACTTGATTAGTTGCTGCCAGATATAGCAGCAACGACTCTTGTGGTTTGGGTGCGACCAAAGTAGGCACAGAAGACAAGTAGGCCTTCAAATCCTGCAGTGCTGCATCTGCTTCTGGGGTCCACTTCATGGGTCCTGCCTTCTTCAAAATCTTGAAGAACGGCAATGCGCGCTCGACAGACTTGGAGATGAATCTGCTAAGCGCGGCAACGCATCCTGTCAAACGCCTCACATCCTTAACTGTCTTGGGTGCCTGTATCTGCTAAAAAGCCTTGATCTTATCGGGGTTGGCCTCTATCCCACGGTGGGACACAAAGAAACCAAGTAGCTTGCCTGAGGGAACGCCAAACACGCACTTCTCCGGATTCAGTTTCAAGTTGATCTTGCGCAGATTAGCAAATGTCTCTTCTAAATCCTGGATGAGGGTTGATCTGTCCTTGGTCTTGACCACAATATCATCCATATAGGCTTCAATGTTCCTGTGCAACTGTGGTTCAAAACCAATTTGGACTGCTCTTGCAAAAGTGGACCCGGCACTCTTCAACCCGAAAGGCATGCGCACAAAGCAGTACGTGCCGCATGGGGTGATGAATGAGGTCTTTTCTTCGTCTTCCTTGGACATAAAAATCTGATGGTATCCAGAGTATGCATCCAAAAAAGAGAGCAACTCACATCCTGAAGTAGAATCCACGATCTGGTCGATGCGCAGCAAGGGAAATGGGTCCTTTGGGCATGCCTTGTTCAGATCCCTAAAATCTATGCAAAGCCTCCATTTTCCATTAGCCTTGCGCACAACCACTGGGTTTGCTAACCATGTTGGATGCAGTACTCCTCTGACCAAACCAGCTGCTTCAAGTTTCTTGATTTCCTCGGCAATAAACTGCTGCCGCTCCAAGGCCTGCTTCCGAACCTTCTGCTTGATGGGTCGGGCATGTGGGCAGACAGCAAGGTGGTGCTCGATTACCTTCCTGGGAACACCGGGGATATCAGATGGTTGCCAGGAAAACAAATTGATATTCGCCTGCAGGATGGTAACAAGCACGCTTTCCTATTTGTCATCAAGGGTGGCGCTGATAGTGAAAGTACCATCAGCGCCAGCCAGCCCTGCCGTGACCTTTTTCACTTGGGGAGGAGCAGCCTTGGATCTCTTGCTGTTGGAACTCTTGGCATGTCATCAACGGGCGTGGCACATTCCACAGAGGTACGCTTCCCGGATTCTTTGCCAGTGCCTCTGCTATGCTTTTCCTTGGCAGGAACTATGGCTTCCGCGAGCTCTACCGCGACCGCGTCCCGGTACATCTTATCCACGCAAATAATTGTGTCTTTCTTGTCCGACGAAACGGAAATGACGCCCATAGGCCCTGGCATCTTCAAGGTGTTGTAGGCATAGTGGGATGATGCCATGAATTGGGCCAGGGCCGGGCGCCCAAGGATCCCGTTGTACGGTAGGGAGAAGTCAACCACATCAAACACAACTTTCTCAGTCTTGTAGTTCAACTCCCCTCCAAATGTCACTGGCAACGTAACCTTTCCCTTAGGACGGCTCCTGCCGGGATTGACTCCTTGAAATGTGCCTGTGGCCTTAAGTTCTTCCTCTGCTATCTGGAGTTTGCTGATAACCTTTGGGGAAATCAGATTCAACCCGGCCCCGCCGTTAACCAGCATCTTTGTGACCTTGAGGTTGCGAATTGTTGGTGAGACCAACAATGGCAAGCACCCTATCGCAGTAATGCGATCGGGGTGGTCCTCTTCATCAAAGATGATGGGCGTGCGTGACCACTTGAGCGGCTTCCGAGAATCTGCCGCTGGCTCCACGGCATTGACTTCACACGCCCACTATTTAAGTTGGCGGTGAGAGGAGTGCAAAGATGCACCCCCGTCAATGCACAGGGCGTCAGTGGCTTTCTGGAACTCCTGCTCGCTGGTTTCCTCTTCATTCCCTCCATCACTCTCATTACTGCAATCCTCCTTCTCTCGGCCCTTGGCAGGTTTCCCTTGGTTCCGAGGAGCCTTGCCGGGGCGATTTGCTTCACCACCCCGGCCCTTCCCGCCATCGCCACTCTGACCTTTTTCCTTATCACGCTTCTCATACTCAGCCTTCGGTCTCTTGATGAGCTGCTCAACCTGATGACACTCCTGGAGATCATGGCCCTTGGTCCGATGAATCTTACAGTATGTCCCATCACTTTTCCCAGTTTTCTCGGCAGCCGCCGCCTCCCGGCAGTCAGCGCATGCGGTAGCCTCCTTGCCGGGGGCTTTAGCCTTGGCCTTCTTGCCGGTACTAGGCGTGCCTGACCCCTCAACAGCCATCACTGTCTTATCCTTGCGCTTCTTGTTGTGCTTCTTGTTCTTCTTCTTCTTACTGATGATTTTGTCGTCATCTTCTGAGTCGATGTCGATGCAATCTTCCTCTCCAGGAAGTTTCCTCCCCTCCTCCACCCGAGCACATTTGTCCACCAAAGTGTAGAGCTCCTTCACAGTCTTGGGCAACTGAACGTTCATCTTGGAACATATCCTGCGGTTGCGCACGTTGGATTGGAAGGCAGCTATCACGGCAGCTGGGTGGATATCTGGGATATTTCTGTGGACTCGACTGAATCTCTGCAAGTACTTCCGTAGAGTTTCTCCTTCTTTCTGCTGGATAAGCTGCAAGTCACTGGGCCGCCCTGGTTCTTGATGGCCGCCCGTGAAGGCACCAATGAACTCGTGGCACAGGTCAGTCCAGGTCGAAATGGAGTTCTCTGGCAGGTGCATCAGCCAAGACCTCACATTTGACTTGAGGGCCAAAGGGAAGTAGTTGGCGAACACCTTCTCATCTCTTCCCCCGGCAGCTTGAACAATGATGGTGTAGATGCTCAAGAACTCTGCCGGGTTTAGTCTCCCATCATACTTCTCGGGTATCTCTGGCTTGAACGTGCTAGTGGACGGCCAACGGACTTGCCGCAGCTCACGGGTGAAGGCAGGGCACCCAACCTCAAAAGGCAGGCACCCGCCATCTCCGAGCGCGGGCTCATCGACGTCGGGGCCATCGCATCCATTGGACCGGCGGGGGTTGTCGCGGCGCCGCTCGTCGATGATGCGCACGCCTTCCCTTCGCCTGCCCTCTGGGGCACGCTGTCGGCCTTGACGTGCTTGAGGGTCTGATGAGGCCATCGAGACGTCATCGGGTACTTGGTTTTGCGGCTCCCGAGCGGCTTGCCGTGGTGGGGATTGCACCGTGAGGGTGGCCCCGCCCGCACGACCAGCCGCACGAGCCGTCGTTGCTGCCTGGGAAGGTTGTGGCGGTCCGGCCCGTTGTGATCCTTCTGCCTCGGCAAAACCAATCTGATCTGCCGCCGGTGGAAACCTCAACAGCAGTTGGGCTCGCGCCATGGCCTCTGAGGCAGTGCTTGGCATAGGTGATGACGATGTAGATCGTAGTGTTGCTCGGCTCCTGACGTTGCCGGTGGCGACCGCGCCGCGCTCTTGCTGCTGCGAACCAGCCGTTTGGACGGCATGGTGATGCGGCGGAGGCGCCTGAGGGCCAGCGGCTCTGTTGGGCATAGTAGCTGGGTCAGCCCGCCCCAGGGGTGGCGCGTGCCCTACGGTCGCGCCTGCAGCGGGGGCGGGCGGAGGGTTGCGATTCGCCCCAGAACGAGCATCATCACTGCGGCTGTGCCCGTTGGCGAGGAGAAGGGGTTCAGGCGGAATGGTCCCTCCATCCGTACCTCATGGAGCATGGCCGTCGGGATGTTGCTGATGCTGTCCTTCCCCGGTACCTCCCGTTCCTGCTTCGGTTGTGGGGGAGGTGGTGATGGCACCGCCTGTGCCGACCACGTCCCCCGCAGCATCGACACCCTCGCGAGCCCCCGTATTCCCCGCGATGTCGGCGGTCGCGGGCGGCGGAGCCTTCGAGGTGGACAGGTGAATTGCAGCTCCGGGCTTCCTCTTGGGCGCCATAGTCGATGACGCCGTTGATGACAAAAATGTCGATGAAGATGACGCGCAGCGTACGCTCTCGGTTTCACGCAAGTGATCCCCCTACCTGGCGCGCCAAAGATGTCGTGGGAAACCACGGCCACCTATGGGGCCATGAGCCCCTTCTGGTTCGGCGGGGGGATGGGCACGTTGCACAAAGAGTGGAGAAGCGTCGCGCAGCACGGCAGAGATCACATGGGCAGTCTTTACCCAGGTTCGGGACGCTGTGAGGCGTAAAACCCTACTCCTGCTTTGGTGGATTGATGGTGGATAATGGTGGTGAATGTAGTGCACTCGCCCAGCAAGGTCGCTCTGGGGGCGAGAGTGGCTACGCGCGTATGGATATGCGAGGGTCCAACCCTTTCTACGGTCGCAATGGGCCTCCTTTTATAGATTAAGGGGTCACCACAGTGGCAAATCAGTCTTTGCGTACTGATTAGATAACTGTAACATCCCTAGGTTACCCCCACTCTGGTTAAGCTACTTAACCTGCCATGTCATCATGCTCATCTTCATAAAATGGCATTAGGAAATAATTCAACTTCAAATTCCAATTCCGAATGCAAGTCAAATGAATATTTCTTCAAATGGCAGAATTAAATTGTTCATAATGCTTCAAATATTCCCAAGGCCTTTATAAAATTGAAATCAACTTCATATAAACTCCAAAAAAATGCCCCTGGACATTTACAATAGTAGTCCAGCAGCCTTTAACTCACCTCATTCAATTTCTAAAAATATTAAAACTATAACAATTGCCTCCAAAAATATTTGTGGCACTGTCTAAACCCACCAGTGAATTAATGGGATACTTTCCATATTTTCCCAAGGTGAATAGTGTGCCCAAATATTCTGTTACTCCTCTCTGTTAATCAAATAAAAGAAAACAGAAAAGGAACTAAAGGAAAAAAAGGGGCCAGAGGCCACTTACCTGGCAACTGGGCCGCGCTGGCCCAGCCCACCTCCCTCACCTGCTCCCCTCCTGCGTGTCACCGCCGCCATGGCCACGCTCGCCGCACCGCTCGCGGCTCGCCACTGCGACGAGGCAGGAGTCTGGAGGGGATAAGGGCGACGCCCGAGCCATCCCCCCTGGTCCTCCTCGGCCACTCCTCCCATCTTCCCTCACTTTCTCCTCCTCTCCCCATCGGAGCCCGAGCGTGCTCGCCGCCGTGCCTCGCCGATTGCCGCGGCCACCGACGCCTGCTCCACTCTCCGAGGTGTCCAGAGGATTCGCCGGGGTCGACTCCTTCGTCTGGTGCCCGCAGTCAGAGCGGGGAGGCACTGCATCCACCGAACACCGCTGCCCCCTTTTCTTCTCTGTCTCCGGTGCCCGCCGGCGACCTCGAGTCCTCTGCTACTACTAAACCCCTCGCCGAGCCACCGTGAGCTCCTACGTAAGCTTCTCCCTCCTCTCTCTCCTTCTTGAGCTCGTTCCCGAGCTCTAATCACCGTCGCCATCATCGCCTGAGCCCTGCTCCGCCGGCGAGCTCGTAGCCGTCGCGCTTGGCCTCGGCAAGCCTAGCCATGGCCTCCATCAAGTTCCTTGAGGCCCGTAGAGCTCGCCAGCGCCGCCTGTTAGCTCGAACGCCACCCGTAGCCTAGGTTTCATCGATGCCCGACTCCGGCCGTCCGCCGCGGCTCGGAGCCGGTGAGATTCCGGCCACCTCCGGCCCGGAGACCACCGCCGTTGGGTGCGCGCTGCACTGCCCGTTCGAAAGCACCCAAGCGCGCCCGAAACCGAGCCCCGTAGCCGTTTTCCGACGAGCTCCGGCACTTCCGCCGCGGGAGAGCCCGTCGGCGCAACTCCGGCGCCGGCGCCGATGTGTCTGGCCGGCCCCACCGGTCAGCGACACTGGCCGTGGGCCTAGGGGCCCCCGTTGACTGGTTTGACCAGTCAACGCACTGACGTGGCAGCACAGTGCCACTGACGTGTGGGCCCCGGCGGCTAATTAGACTAATTAAACAGTTAATTAAATAAAATTAATTAGATTAGCCTAATGTCTCACTGACAAGTGGGGCCCGTCCCCTAATTAACCATGGAATTAAAATTAACCCACTGTTAAAATAACAGAGGCTGACATGTGGGTCCCACTGGACCCACATGTCATATTTGACCAGTCAGCGCCACTGTTGCATGCTGACGTCATCCTCACGCAATGCTGACACCATCAGGCACTATTCTGGATAATGTTGATTTTATTAAATAAAAATAAATTCCAGAAAATCAATTAACCTTTAAAAATTAATAACTTTTAAACCGTAGCTCAGATCGAGAAAGTTAAAACATGAAAGTTGCTCAGAACGACGAGCCGAGTTTGATCGTGCCGTCTGTTTCTCCATCGGAACCCCCTACGTAGAAGAACTCGTAACTCCGGACCCGAATCCGGCAAATGAATAGTGCACGCACGTCGGATATTAAATCCCAGATTAATTCTAAAAATAACTAAAATGACTTAGATGCATAATTAGGCAACCCTGCACTGCATCATAGCATCACACGCACCGTATTGCATTTGTTTGCATTATGTTTACCTGTTTCTTCCCCCTCTTCTCTCTCGGTAGACCCCGACATTGACGTAGCTCCCGAGGCAGATGCCGCACAGGAGTATGACTACGTCCCCGACGGTACCACTAAAGACCTTGTCCTTGCCCCAGAGCAAACAGGCAAGCACCCCCATTTTGAGCATGCCTATATCGCCTATTCTCTTCTCTCCTATGCTTGCATTAGAACTGCTACTGCTACTGTTTTCCTATATCTGCTGCATAGCCTGATTATTGTATCCTACTTTGTTACCTTACTGGTTATCCTAGACTGCTTAGTATAGGCTGGGTAGAGACACGACAGAGACCCCCACTTGATCCCGACTGCCCTGCTGGATATCAGAAGACCCGATCAACGGGATTGAAGACTAGACCCTAGCACCGCACATCACTTTCCCTTAGTTGCCGACACTGCTGGGTTACCGTCGAGTGCCGAGGGTGATACCTCGTCAGCACTTCTGATGTTAACCTTGTAGGTTAGTTACTCGGTCGTGGTAAGCGAGGGTGATTCCTCCTACACCACCCCCGATAACGACATCGTCGCGCAACTCCTCAAGTGTGGACCTCGAGGGTGATTCCTCCTTCGTTCACCTTGATGATAACATCGAGCGGGAATTCCATCGAGGGTGATTCCTCAGGGTTCCCTTCGGTGTCAGACACACATTTACCTTGGATATTATGACCTGCAATAAACCATGTTACTAAAGACGGGTCGGCCCTGAGGGGTACCCGCGCGAGCTTATTGCGAAGTGATGTGGAGTCGGGTTGACCTGGATGGTGCCCGCGAGATAACTACGAGGCGTGGCCGGGCATCCTTAGCCCTTGCCGCAAGTCCTCGAGACGGGGCGACGGGGTCACATCGATCGTGAGTCTCTGCTCGTTTCCGCGCGCTCCTAATCCACTATGGTTTGGATATTTGATCCGAGGGGCCTCTGGCCCGATAGCACTAACCATCACGTGGGCATAGTATGGGCGTTCTGCGTCGTATACATCAGCCAAAGCTCTATTGACGTCAGCGAGGAGCGGCCCATTTTGGATTGGACTGGGAACGCAACTGCGCTTGTATTAAGGGGTTGCTAGGTCTGCTTCCAAAACGTCCTCGCAACGTGCAGGGTTCCCGGGGCGAAGGCCCAAGACCCCCGGGGGCGTAGGTTAGTCCGGCGTGCTGACCTCTCTTTAGAGCCTAGGTCGGGTTGCGGCGTGTTGTTTGGCCGAGGCCGAGCTTGACCCAGAAAAGTGTGTCCGGCCGGAGTTAAGCGAGCGTGGTGGGTAAGTTGGTGCACCCCTGCAGGGAAGAAACTTCTATCGATAGCCTGTCCTACGGTAACGGACACTCGGAGTTGTATCCCGATCGGTACAACTAGAACTTGATATGAGAGCTGGATAGTACAGCTCTGGGATTGCTTTCTCGCAGGGAGTCGAGAAAGGACCTCAGGTCGAGGTTGATGATACCACTACTACTACTTTACATTATGTTCATCTGATCTCTTCTATTGCTGCAAGACTGTCGAAGGTTGTTGAAGATGCTAGTCTTCGATAGGACTAGGCTTCCCCCTCTATTCTGGCATTTCTGCAGCCCAGTCCACATATACAGCCACTCCTTCGACAATGATGCATATGTAGTGTAGATCCTTGCTTGCTGAGTACTTCGGATGAGTACTCACGTTTGCTTTATTTTCTTTTTCCCCATATCCAATTGATGCCACCAGACAACGGAGCCCCTGAGCCAGACGCCCCAGCCGACGACCAGTACTACTACCCGCCTGGCGAGTACTACTACTACGAGGAACCAACTGACGACCAGGAGTAGGATCGGAGGGTCCAGGGCAGGAGGCCTACGCCTTTCGATCATAGTATTTTATTTTACCCCGCCTCTTTGAAGGCCTAATTCTCTCTCTGTAATATATCTGTACCCAGATATCTAATGCTTCCGCTGACGCTTGTATGCCATCGAGCTATGTATTCGAGCCCTCGAGGCCCTGGCTTGTAATATAAAGCTTGTATGACTTTATTTATGTTTTAGAGTTGTGTTGTGATATCTTCAAGTGAGTCCTTAGGCTTGATCGTGCGCATTTGTGTGTATGGTTAGTGCACGATTAAGCCGGGGTCGTCACAGGTTGGTATCAGACCCGACTGCCTCTAGGAGTCCCCCTTTCCAACTCTTTGGCTGAAGTTGAGTCTAGTGGTCAAAAACTGTTTTACTAACTTGGCTGTGTGGCTTACGGGCCCACGTCGCCAACTGGGTGGTATTAGGATCTTTTATTCCTCGTCTATACTCTGGGACTCTGATCTCTCTCCTATTCGGGTTAAAGATTTTACTAACTCCGACATTAGGATCCCGTAACCGTTTTCCCTCGGAGAGCCCCCTCATTCCATAAGGTGACGTGACATCATCAGAAGGCTTCGAAGATACTTCCCGAAGTTTTCCGAGACCCCTTTACCCACTGCTTTTGCAGTTTACTAACACCGATAATCCCCGTGGATATCTACACATCCTTGCCATTGTATCATCATGGCCAGTCAATCATGCCTGTATGAGGTACCCCGTAATGCTCCTCGTTAAACCGAGAATCCTTTGAACCTACTGCGGTGCAGTTTCTTTCGCACTACGGTTAATTACTCACAGTACCGGGGATCCGATCATCCCCAGTTGTTTCTGTGATTCCTAAAACACTTTGAAATATCATCTTATCTTCCGAGAATCCCATGCATCCTACTACTACTGAAATTCTTCCTAGCTTATATTATGGTTAGCTCCATATGTCAAGTAATTGTTGTTGATATCCCTTGTCATTATCATTTCGATTCCATTGATTCAACATGTGTGCAAATACTTGCAATCATCAGTTCATCCCTACTAATTCATCCTTCTGGCTCAGACATCATTTCGGAGATGAGCTGGAACTCGGCCAGTCAAGTTGCAAATGGTTGCCCATCTAGTTCTATCCAACTTACTCATCCTTTGATTAAAACTTCTACTTCTGATCCTTCGTCTTGAGAATCGTAACCCCTTTGTGCTTAAGAGCCGAATTATTTTGGTGTTTCTATAATCCGATGCCTTTGCATCCCTTCTTCATCTGATTGATTGCCGATACTCACAATCTTGTCTTTTGCGATCCGCCAGATCTTTTGGTGGAACATTATCTGGTAGTGTCCTCCATATTCCATAACCTTGATAGTTATCCCCTGTTACCCAATACCTTCGATACATTGTATCACCCGCTTTGATTCCGATACTCTGCTTTCAGTTCGCATCCCTTGCTTTGGCATCTGGTTGTATGGATTCGTAAAATGTCCCGAAGGGTTGAACCTATGCTTTCTCTAATTCATGTGAACTCGAAGGTTATGCGAGTCAAACTCTTCTGGTGCTTCACCAGATAAAATCTCAGCACTACAATTTCTTCGAAAACGAGAAGTGAATAAAAGGTTATGCATTGAAGAAGTGGGAGTCGACCTTGAACCTTGTGTTCATGCCCGTGGACCCGATGCAGAACTTATCATGGAAGCTGCTCGTAAGAAAAATTATTTCCTTGGTACAAGTTCATCTTGTATCTATGAATTGATCCTTTGCAATCGTGGTTCCGACCATATTTTCTCCTTGATTCCATTTCCTGGATAAGTTAAATACTTGTCCTCTGTTATATCTTTATCATGCCAACTTTCAACTGTGCTACCTGGTCCTTATGCCCGGAGCAACTTCCGACGATGAGCTAAGCTTACGTCGATCCTCCTCATCTTATCATTTCACCTCGAGCAACAAGCTTGATTTCGAGCTTGTGACGTATCCGTGGTTCCAATAAACTTTTCGCCTCATCATTCCTTACGATTGTTGACGTCACTGTTCGATGGCATCTTCATAGAAACCTCTCGACAAATTTGTCGTGATCACCGTCCACGCTTTGACTTCCTCGGAGATGCCCATCAAATTCATGGCTAGAAATACCATCTCTGCCCCTCGATGATTTGTGATATCATCAATAACATCCTTTGACTTCTTACCAACAAAGACCTGGTCGCGATATCCTGTGAAATGATCCTTTGAATTCCTTGAGATCCTCTGCTCCAAACCTTAACTGAAACACTATGTTATTGCTTCCTCGAAGCATGACTACGGTATTCTGAATACCCTTTAGAACAGTGGAAGATCCATACCACCTGTTCCTTAATTAATTATCCCAAACACCATTGTATGGGTAATATCATGATTCTTCCTTCGCCCCTCTATCTAAATGCTTTTGAACTTGTTGTCCCATCATGTATATCATGCCCCGCTTTTCCTTGGACAGGATATACTCCCAATTATTGTGGGTAAACACATTTTCCTTTCCATTGTTTTGTTTAACCTTTCTTGAAATCTAATTTATCTTAGCAGAGATAACTCCCTGCTTATGAAAACACCTCGTGGTACAATTCGGTCAGTACGACCCTGTTACAATTGTTGATGATATACCGGTAGCCACCGATGGACGAGAACTTTGCCTATTGGTCTGCCTCGTTCAACGAGCAGGAAAAAGGTTCTCTTCGTCCCTCGCCCTTGGTACCGATGTTGCCACCGACATAACTGACAGGCTACCCTCTGGCATACCTTGTTATCGAGACCGGTAAGATGTCACCGATCTCCCGACTTTTGATCGACACCCCACCACAGTTCCACAGGATCGGAACCTGACTCTCCTGTATATTCTTGATTCCGAGGTATTCTTTGATTTTGACTATGTGAGTTATCCCGAGTCACCCCTCGAGAGATGATCTACCCTCCATACCCTGAACCCCTGTTCACACTTTGTTCAGGTATCGATTGAATGTCCATTCAATTGAAATTTCTTATTGTACCTTCATACTTTGCTCTCGATGTTTCTTTAAGTTTCAACTCGACAGATTCTTCTGCCTCACTCCCTGAATTGTTCACCAGATGATCGACCTTGCAAAGGTCAGTTCTTCTGAAGTTACCCTTTACTTCCCTACTTAAATCTCGGGACGAGATTTCTTGTAGTGGAGGAGACTTGTAACATCCCTAGGTTACCCCCACTCTGGTTAAGCTACTTAACCTGCCATGTCATCATGCTCATCTTCATAAAATGGCATTAGGAAATAATTCAACTTCAAATTCCAATTCCAAATGCAAGTCAAATGAATATTTCTTCAAATGGCAGAATTAAATTGTTCATAATGCTTCAAATATTCCCAAGGCCTTTATAAAATTGAAATCAACTTCATATAAACTCCAAAAAAATGCCCCTGGACATTTACAACAGTAGTCCAGCAGCCTTTAACTCACCTCATTCAATTTCTAAAAATATTAAAACTATTCCAATTGCCTCCAAAAATATTTGTGGCACTGTCTAAACCCACCAGTGAATTAATGGGATACTTTCCATATTTTCCCAAGGTGAATAGTGTGCCCAAATATTCTGTTACTCCTCTCTGTTAATCAAATAAAAGAAAACAGAAAAGGAACTAAAGGAAAAAAAGGGGCCAGAGGCCACTTACCTGGCGACTGGGCCGCGCTGGCCCAGCCCACCTCCCTCAACTGCTCCCCTCCTGCGTGTCACCGCCGCCATGGCCACGCTCGCCGCACCGCTCGCGGCTCGCCACCGCGACGAGGCAGGAGGCTGGAGGGGATAAGGGTGACGCCCGAGCCATCCCCTCTGGTCCTCCTCGACCACTCCTCCCATCTCCCCTCGCTTTCTCCTCCTCTCCCCATCGGAGCCCGAGCGTGCTCGCCGCCGTGCCTCGCCGATTGCCGCGGCCACCGACGCCTGCTCCACTCTCCGAGGTGTCCAGAGGATTCACCGGGGTCGACTCCTTCGTCTGGTGCCCGCAGTCGGAGCGGGGAGGCACTGCATCCACCGAACACCGCTGCCCCCTTTTCTTCTCTGTCTCCGGTGCCCGCTGGCAACCTCGAGTCCTCTGCTGCTACTAAACCCCTCGCCGAGCCACCGTGAGCTCCTACGTAAGCTTCTCCCTCCTCTCTCTCCTTCCTGAGCTCGTTCCCGAGCTCTAATCACCGTCGCCATCATCGCCTGAGCCCTGCTCCACCGGCGACCTCGTAGCCGTCGCGCTTGGCCTCGGCAAGCCTAGCCATGGCCTCCATCAAGTTCCTGGAGGCCCGTAGAGCTCGCCAGCACCGTCTGTTAGCTCGAACGCCACCCGTAGCATAGGTTTCATCGATGCCCGACTCCGGCCGTCCGCCGCGGCTCGGAGCCGGCGAGATTCCGGCCACCTCCGGCCCGGAGACCACCGCCGTTGGGTGCGCGCTGCACTGCCCGTTCGAAAGCACCCAAGCGCGCCCGAAACCGAGCCCCGTAGCCGTTTTCCGACGAGCTCCGGCGAACTTCCGCCGCGGGAGAGCCCGTCGGCGCAACTCCGGCGCCGGCGCCAACGTGTCTGGCCGGCCGCACTGGTCAGCGACACTGGCCGTGGGCCCAGGGGCCCCTGTTGACTGGTTTGACCAGTCAACGCGCTGACGTGGCAGCACAGTGCCACTGACGTGTGGGCCCCGGCGGCTAATTAGACTAATTAAACAGTTAATTTAATAAAATTAATTAGATTAGCCTAATGTCTCACTGACAAGTGGGGCCCGTCCCCTAATTAACCCTGGAATTAAAATTAACCCACTATTAAAATAACAGAGGCTGACATGTGGGTCCCACTGGACCCACATGTCATATTTGACCAGTCAGCGCCACTGTTGCATGCTGACGTCATCCTCACGCAATGCTGACATCATCAGGCACTATTCTGGATAATGTTGATTTTATTAAATAAAAATGAATTCCATAAAATCAATTAACCTTTAAAAATTAATAACTTTTAAACCGTAGCTCAGATCGAAAAAGTTAAAACATAAAAGTTGCTCAGAACGACGAGCCGAGTCTGATCGTGCCGTCTGTTTCTCCATCAGAACCCCCTACGTAGAAGAACTCGTAACTCCGGACCTGAATCCGGCAGATGAATAGTGCATGCACGTCGGATATTAAATCCTAGATTAATTCTAAAAATAACTAAAATGACTTAGATGCATAATTAGGCAACCCTGCACTGCATCATAGCATCACACGCACCGTATTGCATTTGTTTGCATTATGTTTACCTATTTCTTCCCCCTCTTCTCTCTCGGTAGACCCCGACATTGACGTAGCTCCCGAGGCAGACGCCGCACAGGAGTACGACTACGTCCCCGACGGTACCACTGAAGACCTTGTCCTTGCCCCAGAGCAAACAGGCAAGCACCCCCATTTTGAGCATGCCTATATCGCCTATTCTCTTCTCTCTTATGCTTGCATTAGAACTGCTACTGCTACTGTTTTCCTATATCTGCTGCATAGCCTGATTATTGTACCCTACTTTGTTACCTTACTGGTTATCCTAGACTGCTTAGTATAGGCTGGGTAGAGACACGACAGAGACCCCCACTTGATCCCGACTGCCCTGCTGGATATCAGAAGACCCGATCAACGGGATTGAAGACTAGACCCTAGCACCGCACATCACTTTCCCTTAGTTGCCGACACTGCTGGGTTACCGTCGAGTGCCGAGGGTGATACCTCGTCAGCACTTCTGATGTTAATCTTGTAGGTTAGTTACTCGGTCGTGGTAAGCGAGGGTGATTCCTCCTACACCACCCCCGATAACGACATCGTCGCGCAACTCCTCAAGTGTGGACCTCGAGGGTGATTCCTCCTTCGTTCACCTTGATGATAACATCGAGCGGGAATTCCATCGAGGGTGATTCCTCAGGGTTCCCTTCGGTGTCAAACACACATTTACCTTGGATATTATGACCTGCACTAAACCATGTTACTAAAGACGGGTCGGCCCTGAGGGGTACCCGCGCGAGCTTATTGCGAAGTGATGTGGAGTCGGGTTGACCTGGATGGTGCCCGCGAGATAACTACGAGGCGTGGCCGGGCATCCTTAGCCCTTGCCGCAAGTCCTCGAGACGGGGCGACGGGGTCACATCGATCGTGAGTCTCTGCTCATTTCCGCGCGCTCCTAATCCACTACGGTTTGGATATTTGATCCGAGGGGCCTCTGGCCCGATAGCACTAACCATCACGTGGGCATAGTATGGGCGTTCTGCGTCGTATACATCAGCCAAAGCTCTATTGACGTCAGCGAGGAGCGGCCCGTTTTGGATTGGACTGGGAATGCAACTGCGCTTGTATTAAGGGGTTGCTAGGTCTGCTTCCAAAACGTCCTCGCAACGTGCAGGGTTCCCGGGGCGAAGGCCCAAGACCCCCGGGGGCATAGGTTAGTCCGGCGTGCTGACCTCTCTTTAGAGCCTAGGTCGGGTTGCGGCGTGTTGTTTGGCCGAGGCCGGGCATGACCCAGAAAAGTGTGTCCGGCCGGAGTTAAGCGAGCGTGGTGGGTAAGTTGGTGCACCCCTGCAGGGAAGAAACTTCTATCGATAGCCTGTCCTACGATAACGGACACTCGGAGTTGTATCCCGATCGGTACAACTAGAACTTGCTATGAGAGCTGGATAGTACGGCTCTGGGATTGCTTTCTCGCAGGGAGTCGAGAAAGGATCTCAGGTCGAGGTTGATGATACCACAACTACTACTTTACATTATGTTCATCTGATCTCTTCTATTGCTGCAAGACTGTCGAAGATTGTTGAAGATGCTAGTCTTCGATAGGACTAGGCTTCCCCCTCTATTCTGGCATTTCTGCAGCCCAGTCCACATATACAGCCACTCCTTTTACAATGATGCATATGTAGTGTAGATCCTTGCTTGCTGAGTACTTCGGATGAGTACTCACGTTTGCTTTATTTTCTTTTTCCCCATATCCAATTGATGCCACCAGACGACGGAGCCCCTAAGCCAGACGCCCCAGCCGACGACCAGTACTACTACCTGCCTGGCGAGTACTACTACTACGAGGAGCCAACTGACGACCAGGAGTAGGATCGGAGGGTCCAGGGCAGGAGGCCTACGCCTTTCGATCGTAGTATTTTATTTTACCCCGCCTCTGTGAAGGCCTAATTCTCTCTCTGTAATATATCTGTACCCAGATATCTAATGCTTCCGCTGACGCTTGTATGCCATCGAGCTATGTATTCGAGCCCTCGAGGCCCTGGCTTGTAATATAAAGCTTGTATGACTTTATTTATGTTTTAGAGTTGTGTTGTGATATCTTCAAGTGAGTCCTTAGGCTTGATCGTGCGCATTTGCGTGTATGGTTAGTGCACGATTAAGCCGGGGTCGTCACAGGTTGTTATTAGAGCCGACTGCCTCTAGGAGTCCCCCTTTCCAACTCTTTGGCCGAAGTTGAGTCTAGTGGTCAAAAACTGTTTTACTAACTTGGTTGTGTGGCTTACGGGCCCACGTCGCCAACTGGGTGGTATTAGGATCTTTTATTCCTCGTCTATACTCTGGGACTCTGATCTCTCTCCTATTCGGGTTAAAGATTTTACTAACTCCGACATTAGGATCCCGTAACCGTTTTCCCTCGGAGAGCCCCCTCATTCCAGAAGGTGACGTGACATCATCAGAAGGCTTCGAAGATACTTCCCGAAGTTTTCCGAGACCCCTTTACCCACTGCTTTTGCAGTTTACTAACACCGATAATCCCCGTGGATATCTACACATCCTTGCCATTGTATCATCATGGCCAGTCAATCATGCCTGTACGAGGTACCCCGTAATGCTCCTCGTTAAACCGAGAATCCTTTGAACCTACTGCGGTGCAGTTTCTTTCACACTACGGTTAATTACTCACAGTACCGGGGATCCGATCATCCCCAGTTGTTTCTGTGATTCCTAAAACACTTTGAAATATCATCTTATCTTCCGAGAATCCCATGCATCCTACTACTACTGAAATTCTTCCTAGCTTATATTATGGTTAGCTCCATATGTCAAGTAATTGTTGTTGATATCCCTTGTCATTATCATTTCAATTCCATTGATTCAACATGTGTGCAAATACTTGCAATCCTCAGTTCATCCCTACTAATTCATCCTTCTGGCTCAGACATCATTTCGGAGATGAGCTGGAACTCGGCCAGTCAAGTTGCAAATGGTTGCCCATCTAGTTCTATCCAACTTACTCATCCTTTGATTAAAACTTCTGCTTCTGATCCTTCGTCTTGAGAATCATAACCCCTTTGTGCTTAAGCGCCGAATTATTTTGGTGTTTCTATAATCCGATGCCTTTGCATCCCTTCTTCATCTGATTGATTGCCGATACTCACAATCTTGTCTTTTGCGGTCCGCCAGATCTTTTGGTGGAACATTATCTGGTAGTGTCCTCCATATTCCATAACCTTGATAGTTATCCCCCGTTACCCAATACCTTCGATACATTGTATCACCCGCTTTGATTCCGATACTCTGCTTTCAGTTCGCATCCCTTGCTTTGGCATCTGGTTGTATGGATTTGTAAAATGTCCCGAAGGGTTGAACCTATGCTTTCTCTAATTCGTGTGAACTCGAAGGTTATGCGAGTCAAACTCTTCTGGTGCTTCACCAGATAAAATCTCAGCACTACAATTTCTTCAAAAACGAGAAGTGAATAAAAGGTTATGCATTGAAGAAGTGGGAGTCGACCTTGAACCTTGTGTTCATGCCCGTGGACCCGATGCAGAACTTATCATGGAAGCTGCTCGTAAGAAAAATTATTTCCTTGGTACAAGTTCATCTTGTATCTATGAATTGATCCTTTGCAATCGTGGTTCCGACCATATTTTCTCCTTGATTCCATTTCCTGGATAAGTTAAATACTTGTCCTCTGTTATATCTTTATCATGCCAACTTTCAACTGTGCTACCTGGTCCTTATGCCCGGAGCAACTTCCGACGATGAGCTAAGCTTACGTCGATCCTCCTCATCTTATCATTTCACCTCGAGCAACAAGCTTGATTTCGAGCTTGTGACGTATCCGTGGTTCCAATAAACTTTTCGCCTCATCATTCCTTACAATTGTTGACGTCACTGTTCGATGGCATCTTCATAGAAACCTCTCGACAAATTTGTCGTGATCACCGTCCACGCTTTGACTTCCTCGGAGATGCCCATCAAATTCATGGCTAGAAATACCATCTCTGCCCCTCGATGATTTGTGATATCATCAATAACATCCTTTGACTTCTTACCAACAAAGACCTGGTCGCGATATCCTGTGAAATGATCCTTTGAATTCCTTGAGATCTTCTGCTCCAAACCTTAACTGAAACACTATGTTATTGCTTCCTCGAAGCATGACTACGGTATTCTGAATACCCTTTAGAACAGTGGAAGATCCATACCACCTATTCCTTAATTAATTATCCCAAACACCGTTGTATGGGTAATATCATGATTCTTTCTTCGCCCCTC
The DNA here is from genome assembly GCA_011799875.1 of Thinopyrum elongatum. Taxonomy (NCBI): domain Eukaryota; kingdom Viridiplantae; phylum Streptophyta; class Magnoliopsida; order Poales; family Poaceae; genus Thinopyrum; species Thinopyrum elongatum. The sequence goes on from CM022303.1 coordinate 351,299,914, forward strand.
TATCTAAATGCTTTTGAACTTGCTGTCCCATCATGTATATCATGCCCCGCTTTTCCTTGGACAGGATATACTCCCAATTATTGTGGGTAAACACATTTTCCTTTCCATTGTTTTGTTTAACCTTTCTTGAAATCTAATTTATCTTAGCAGAGATAACTCCCTGCTTATGAAAACACCTCGAGGTACAATTCGGTCAGTACGACCTTGTTACAATTGTTGGTGATATACCGGTAGCCACCGATGGACGAGAACTTTGCCTATTGCTCCGCCTCGTTCAACGAGTAGGAAAAAGGTTCTCTTCGTCCCTCGCCCTTGGTACCGATGTTGCCACCGACATAACTGACAGGCTACCCTCTGGCATACCTTGTTATCGAGACCGGTAAGATGTCACCGATCTCCCTACTTTTGATCGACACCCCACCACAGTTCCACAGGATCGGAACCTGACTCTCCTGTATATTCTTGATTCTGAGGTATTCTTTGATTTTGACTATGTGAGTTATCCCGAGTCACCCCTCGAGAGATGATCTACCCTCGATACCCTGAACCCCTGTTCACACTTTGTTCAGGTATCGATTGAATGTCCATTCGACTGAAATTTCTTATTGTACCTTCATACTTTGCTCTCGATGTTTCCTTAAGTTTCAACTCGACAGATTCTTCTGCCTCACTCCCTGAATTGTTCACCAGATGATCGACCTTGCAAAGGTCAGTTCTTCTGAAGTTACCCTTTACTTCCCTACTTAAATCTCGGGACGAGATTTCTTGTAGTGGAGGAGACTTGTAACATCCCTAGGTTACCCCCACTCTGGTTAAGCTACTTAACCTGCCATGTCATCATGCTCATCTTCATAAAATGGCATTAGGAAATAATTCAACTTCAAATTCCAATTCCAAATGCAAGTCAAATGAATATTTCTTCAAATGGCAGAATTAAATTGTTCATAATGCTTCAAATATTCCCAAGGCCTTTATAAAATTGAAATCAACTTCATATAAACTCCAAAAAAATGCTCCTGGACATTTACAACAGTAGTCCAGCAGCCTTTAACTCACCTCATTCAATTTCTAAAAATATTAAAACTATTCCAATTGCCTCCAAAAATATTTGTGGCATTGTCTAAACCCACCAGTGAATTAATGGGATACTTTCCATATTTTCCCAAGGTGAATAGTGTGCCCAAATATTCTGTTACTCCTCTCTGTTAATCAAATAAAAGAAAACAGAAAAGGAACTAAAGGAAAAAAAGGGGCCAGAGGCCACTTACCTGGCGACTGGGCCGCGCTGGCCCAGCCCACCTCCCTCACCTGCTCCCCTCCTGCGTGTCACCGCCGCCATGGCCACGCTCGCCGCACCGCTCGTGGCTCGCCACCGCGACGAGGCAGGAGGCTGGAGGGGATAAGGGCGACGCCCGAGCCATCCCCCCTGGTCCTCCTCGACCACTCCTCCCATCTTCCCTCGCTTTCTCCTCCTCTCCCCATCGGAGCCCGAGCGTGCTCGCCGCCGTGCCTCGCCGATTGCCGCGGCCACCGACGCCTGCTCCACTCTCCGAGGTGTCCAGAGGATTCGCCGGGGTCGACTCCTTCGTCTGGTGCCCGCAGTCGGAGCGGGGAGGCACTGCATCCACCGAACACCGCTGCCCCCTTTTCTTCTCTGTCTCCGGTGCCCGCCGGCGACCTCGAGTCCTCTGCTACTACTAAACCCCTCGCCGAGCCACCGTGAGCTCCTACGTAAGCTTCTCCCTCCTCTCTCTCCTTCCTGAGCTCGTTCCCGAGCTCTAATCACTGTCGCCATCATCGCCTGAGCCCTGCTCCACCGGCGAGCTCGTAGCCGTCGCGCTCGGCCTCGACAAGCCTAGCCATGATCTCCATCAAGTTCCTGGAGGCCCGTAGAGCTCGCCAGCACCGTCTGTTAGCTCGAACGCCACCCGTAGCATAGGTTTCGTCGATGCCCGACTCCGGCCGTCCGCCGCGGCTCAGAGCCGGCGAGATTCCGGCCACCTCCGGCCCGGAGACCACCGCCGTTGGGTGCGCGCTGCACTGCCCGTTCGAAAGCACCCAAGCGCGCCCGAAACCGAGCCCCGTAGCCGTTTTCCGACGAGCTCCGGCGAACTTCCGCCGCGGGAGAGCCCGTCGGCGCAACTCCAGCGCCGGCGCCGACGTGTCTGGCCGGCCCCACCGGTCAGCGACACTAGCCGTGGGCCCAGGGGCCCCCGTTGACTGGTTTGACCAGTCAACGCGCTGACGTGGCAACACAGTGCCACTGACGTTTGGGCCCCGGCGGCTAATTAGACTAATTAAACAGTTAATTAAATAAAATTAATTAGATTAGCCTAATGTCTCACTGACAAGTGGGGCCCGTCCCCTAATTAACCCTGGAATTAAAATTAACCCACTATTAAAATAACAGAGGCTGACATGTGGGTCCCACTGTTGCATGCTGACGTGAGCGCCACTGTTGCATGCTGACATCATCCTCACGCAATGCTGACATCATCAGGCACTATTCTGGATAATGTTGATTTCATTAAATAAAAATAAATTCCAAAAAATCAATTAACCTTTAAAAATTAATAACTTTTAAACCGTAGCTCAGATCGAAAAAGTTAAAACATGAAAGTTGCTCAGAACGACGAGCCGAGTCTGATCATGCCGTCTGTTTCTCCATCGGAACCCCCTACATAGAAGAACTCGTAACTCCGGACCCGAATCCGGCAGATGAATAGTGCACGCACGTCGGATATTAAATCCCAGATTAATTCTAAAAATAACTAAAATGACTTAGATGCATAATTAGGCAACCCTGCACTGCATCATAGCATCACACACACCGTATTGCATTTGTTTGCATTATGTTTACCTGTTTCTTCCCCCTCTTCTCTCTCGGTAGACCCCGACGTTGACGTAGCTCCCGAGGCAGACGCCGCACAGGAGTACGACTACGTCCCCGACGGTACCACTGAAGATCTTGTCCTTGCCCCAGAGCAAACAGGCAAGCACCCCCATTTTGAGCATGCCTATATCGCCTATTCTCTTCTCTCTTATGCTTGCATTAGAACTGCTACTGCTACTGTTTTCCTATATCTGCTGCATAGCCTGATTATTGTACCCTACTTTGTTACCTTACTGGTTATCCTAGACTGCTTAGTATAGGCTGGGTAGAGACACGACAGAGACCCCCACTTGATCCCGACTGCCCTGCTGGATATCAGAAGACCCGATCAACGGGATTGAAGACTAGACCCTAGCACCGCACATCACTTTCCCTTAGTTGCCGACACTGCTGGGTTACCGTCGAGTGCCGAGGGTGATACCTCGTCAGCACTTCTGATGTTAACCTTGTAGGTTAGTTACTCGGTCGTGGTAAGTGAGGGTGATTCCTCCTACACCACCCCCGATAACGACATCGTCGCGCAACTCCTCAAGTGTGGACCTCGAGGGTGATTCCTCCTTCGTTCACCTTGATGATAACATCGAGCGGGAATTCCATCGAGGGTGATTCCTCAGGGTTCCCTTCGGTGTCAGACACACATTTACCTTGGATATTATGACCTGCACTAAACCATGTTACTAAAGACGGGTCGGCCCTGAGGGGTACCCGCGCGAGCTTATTGCTAAGTGATGTGGAGTCGGGTTGACCTGGATGGTGCCCGTGAGATAACTACGAGGCGTGGCCGGGCATCCTTAGCCCTTGCCGCAAGTCCTCGAGACGGGGCGACGGGGTCACATCGATCGTGAGTCTTTGCTCGTTTCCGCGCGCTCCTAATCCACTATGGTTTGCATATTTGATCCGAGGGGCCTCTGGCCCGATAGCACTAACCATCACATGGGCATAGTATGGGCGTTCTGCATCGTATACATCAGCCAAAGCTCTATTGACGTCAGCGAGGAGCGGCCCGTTTTGGATTGGACTGGGAACGCAACTGCGCTTGTATTAAGGGGTTGCTAGGTCTGCTTCCAAAACGTCCTCGCAACGTGCAGGGTTCCCGGGGCGAAGGCCCAAGACCCCCGGGGGTATAGGTTAGTCCGGCGTGCTGACCTCTCTTTAGAGCCTAGGTCGGGTTGCGGCGTGTTGTTTGGCCGAGGCCGGGCATGACCCAGAAAAGTGTGTCCGGCCGGAGTTAAGTGAGCGTGGTGGGTAAGTTGGTGCACCCCTGCAGGGAAGAAACTTCCATCGATAGCCTGTCCTACGGTAACGGACACTCGGAGTTGTATCCCGATCGGTACAACTAGAACTTGATATGAGAGCTGGATAGTACGGCTCTGGGATTGCTTTCTCGTAGGGAGTCGAGAAAGGATCTCAGGTCGAGGTTGATGATACCACTACTACTACTTTACATTATGTTCATCTGATCTCTTCTATTGCTGCAAGACTGTCGAAGATTGTTGAAGATGCTAGTCTTCGATAGGACTAGGCTTCCCCCTCTATTCTGGCATTTCTGCAGCCCAGTCCACATATACAGCCACTCCTTTGACAATGATGCATATGTAGTGTAGATCCTTGCTTGCTGAGTACTTCAGATGAGTACTCACGTTTGCTTTATTTTCTTTTTCCCCATATCCAATTGATGCCACCAGACGACGGAGCCCCTGAGCCAGACGCCCCAGCCGACGACCAGTAGTACTACCCGCCTGGCGAGTACTACTACTACGAGGAGCCAACTAACGACCAGGAGTAGGATCGGAGGGTCCAGGGCAGGAGGCCTACGCCTTTTGATCGTAGTATTTTATTTTACCCCGCCTCTGTGAAGGCCTAATTCTCTCTCTGTAATATATCTGTACCCAGATATCTAATGCTTCCGCTGACGCTTGTATGCCATCGAGCTATGTATTCGAGCCCTCGAGGCACTGGCTTGTAATATAAAGCTTGTATGACTTTATTTATGTTTTAGAGTTGTGTTGTGATATCTTCAAGTGAGTCCTTAGGCTTGATCGTGCGCATTTGCGTGTATGGTTAGTGCACGATTAAGCCGGGGTCGTCACAATAGCTAACAGTGCTATCATATCTAACTCTGCAGGCTGACAGAGCGCATTAAATGCGCCGCTCAGTGTCACATCACAGCTCGCCCGGCAGGCCCTGTCAGGCTGTTTTGCCAGCTTCGCGCCTGCTTGTTTGACACGTCTCAGGACGAGTGTCATATGGAGGTGTTTGCTATAGAAAGTGGCTGCCATGTGGCAAAAAGCAGCCACTTAGTCACCTTGGAGCTCGACACCGCTTTGATTAATGACATGCATTGCTTGTGAGGTGGAGCGGTGGAGTGGCTTGCCTCCGCCAGCCCCGGCAGGCCTGCCGGGACGATCTGGGAGCTTGCTTCTGGGGCAAAACCCAACCCTGTCGGGCTCGCCTGCCTGGCAAGGTAGGTCCTTCCCTTAGCGATGCCTCGTTCCTCTGGCTTACTTTGGCCTTCTCGACTTGCACTTGGATCCTTCAAAGGAATTGAACCTCCTTGTTTGGTCTGATCTTGGTCTTGTAATCTTGTCTCTGGCCTAGGCACAGTCCGTGCAATGGACCCAGGGTCTATTGCACCGACAGATGGAGTGGATGGATGGCTGAATGGTGCACCGCCACGCCGGCCTGGCTGCGGCGACGGCCGGTGGTTCAGAAGAAGGGGTGGAAGAGAGGAAGAGAGATGCCAGGTCCGAAGGGGATCGGTGGCTGCCACTAGGGATTTGATCCCACGATCAAATTTGCATCTTGCTATTTAGCCCTCCTACTACTCTTATTTCTTCCCAAGTTGGTCCTCCCATCTTTAGTTTGGCCCCTTGGTTACTCCTTTCCTACGCTCGGGTCCTTGACTCCGTCACTTGATCATTTGTAGTGGAAGAATTTTTGTGCCTTGTCGCACTTTTTTGCAAAATAAACAAGTGACTCATCAACAATCCTTTTATATGATTTTCATTCAATTATTGTATATTTCATAGCAAGTATTGGTGGTTAGAACTCAACAAATGGTATATTTGTATGCGAAAATTATGTATATGAAATGTGCGTATCAAGCATGATCATTCATCTTATTATTCATTTCATTAAGCAAATCATTTTGAGACTTAGCAACTTGTCCTAGCTGGGTATGTACCATGGATGCATGTTTACCTAGACCCTTAACATCATTAGCAATTTTGAACATCAAGTCACTCAAACAATCAATCATGATGGCATTACGTTTCAATTGATTCTTAATATACATATTAAAATGTTCTTGCATAACAATGTAATTATCAAATTCATTCAAGCATTGACTGGCAGATTTATTATAAGGAATATCACCTTCATCAAATCTATAAAGATAATTTACCTTTACTACTTGTGTTGGGGTATCAATTCCATGTATTTCTTCAATAGGTGGTAAATTCTTAATATCTTCAGCTTTAATACCATTTTCTTTCATAGATTTCTTTGCCTCTTGCATATCTTCAGGACTGAGGAATAGAATACCTCTCTTCTTCGGAGTCGGTTTAGGTAGTGGCACAGGAAGTGTCCAATCATTCTCATTTCTCAATATATTATTCAATAGTTCTTCAGCCTTTTCAACAGTTCGTTCCATGAAAACGCAACCAGCACAACTATCTAGGTAGCCCCTAGAAGCATCGGTTAGTCCATTATAAAAGATATCAAATATTTCATTTTTCTTAAGAGGATGATCGGGCAAAGCATTAAATAATTCGAGAAGCCTCCCCCAAGCTTGAGGGCAATTCTCTTCTTCAATTTGCACAAAGTTAAATATTTCCTTTAAGGCAGCTTGTTTCTTATGAGCAAAAAAAATATTTTTTAGAGAAGTAATATATCATATCCTCGGGACTACGCGCACAACCAGGAGCAAGAGTATTATACCATTTCTTAGCATCACCCTTTAATGAGAAAGAAAACAACTTAAGAATATAGTAGTAGCGAATTTTTTCCTCATGAGCAAATAGGGTGGCTATATCATTTAATTTGGTAAGGTGTGCCCAACCATTTTAGTTTCATAACCATGAAAAGGATCAGATTCAACCAAAGTGATTAACTCAGGATCGACAGAGAATTCATAATCCTTATCAGTAACACAGATAGGAGAGGTAGCAAACTTAGGATCATATTTCATTCCCTCCATCATAGATTTTTCTTTCAGTTTACTCAGTAAATTCTTAGCATCATCTCTATCATTACAAGCAAGAAATTCCCTAGCTATCTACCCATCCATAACATAACCTTCAGGTACCTTAGGCATTTCAATTCTAGGAGAGCTAGGCCTAATAGGTGAATCATGATTTTCATCAGTTTCATCATTTTCAAGTTCTTTAGCTTTAGCAAGTTGTTCATCAAGGAAGTCACCTAGTGGCACAGTTTCATTAAGCATAGTACTAGAATTGTCAATAGCATCATTCATAGCAGAAATAGCATCATCAATTACTTGTGACATATCAGATTGAATAGAAGGTGGTGGTGTCGCAAGCCTACTTAAAACAAAAGGTGAATCAAGTACAGAGCTAGATGGAAGTTCCTTACCTCCCCTCGTCTTAGAGCGTACGATCCTTGTTCTAGTATCTTTCAGATTCTTCATAATGTAAAATCCCAAGTGAACTCAATAAATAGAGCTATGCTCCCCGGCAACAATGTCAGAAAAAGGTCTTGATAACCCACAAGTATAGGGGATCATGATAGTCTTCGAGGGTAGTATTTCAGCCAAATTTATTGATTCGACACAAGGGGAGCCAAAGAACATTTATGAGCCTTAGCAGTTGAGTTGTGAATTCAACCACACCTAGGAAATTATATTTCTGCAGCAAAGTGTTTAGTAGCACAGTAACAATAGTAAGAGGAACAGTAACATTAGCAATTTGTAGTGATTGTAACAGCAGCAACAACAAAAGTAACTTAGCGAGAACCAATATGAGGGCATTGGATCAGCAATGGATATTTGTGTTGGATGACATTCATCAGATAACAGTCACAACCTAGAGCGATACACAATAGCTCCAATTCATCAATGTAATATAGGCATGTATTCCGTATATAGTCATCCATGCTTATAATAAGAACTTGCATGACATCTTTTGTCCTACCCTCCTGTGGCAGCGGGGTCCATAAGGAAATCTAAGGGATACACTGGTACAGCGAGGTGCTATACAAACGGTTTTAACCCCTTTCCACGACGGCATTCTGAACCATCGCCGAGTGAGTGTGTGTGATAGGGGGTCCTTCCCACACGACCCAGAAACCATCGGGGATAGGCCCTCCTGGCACACACGCTCGGCAAAATGAGGTCGTGTGCGACGGGCGAGCAATCAAATAAGGTTATACATACAATTGTGCTAAAAAAATACAATTATATAGGCCAAATCATTTCCGGTCGACAGTACATCCCACACAGTCAGTCCCGGCTAAACGTTTCCGTTCGTAAGTACATTCCACATAGGCAGTCCAAGGAATACGTTTCCGTTAGTATGTACATCCCACACAGTCAATCCAAGAAGTATGTTTCCGTTCGTATATACATCCCACACAGTCACTCCAAGGAAAACGTTTCCGTTCGCATGTGCATCACACACAATTTTCCCCATTAAATCGTTTGTGATAGCGTTGCCATTGCAGGTGATATTAACAATTTTACCGTTTGCGTTATTGAATGCATCACACATGGTGCGTAGAAGAAACTGTGTGGCATAGCCTATCCATCGCACACACTTTTTATGTAGTAAACGTTTGCGCAAGGTGGCCTAACGCAAACAGTTTTCAAGAGGATGTCGTGTGTGATTGTTCATTGATCCAACATGGTTTATTCCTAGAAACTATGTGCGTTGCCTGAGGTCATCGCCCACGGTGTTTTCTCAATAACCGTTTGCAATAGAAAAACCCAATTAGCAGGCTAATCGGCCATTAGCAGGCTAATTGTCCTATTATTAATAATCCATTTATTACTCTAATTGACATTTCATATTAAGCACACAATATATTTCATTTTCGTATTAACGAAGCCGGATTTCATAATTCAAATACATTAGAGTACAACATCATATAGCTACAGCACTCAGATACCCCATTACACAACTGCACCAGCACCAAGTTGCACATGCAACATTTATAACCTTTCGAAATTAGCATCATAGACGGTACATAGACAGATGAATCTCATCTAGAAAACTGCTGAAGCGGAAGGCGAATATTGAGCCTTCATTGATGTTGAAGGTCTTTGCAACTTTAGGCCAGTGCTTGTGGATGATTGACCATCCATCCTTTGTCCTCTTCAGGAACACTTCAATATTGAACCATGGGTGTTGTATGAATACCTTCCTGGCCTCCTGACCATACATGTGGTTTGAGAGGTAATCATCAGTGAACTGCTTTGGAAAGGCCTGAAAACAAGGATATGCATAAATATCTTCTCTAGATTAGAAATGGGGCAAAGGAAAAAAAAAGCCAAGGTATAATAGTTAGTACCATCCTGTAGTGAACTGATGTCTTCTTCATTGTGCAGACAAAGATCTTGTTGCTTTTTGTTGCTAATTTCTTTATCCTAACAATCTTTCTGAGTTTCTTGACTTGACTGATATTCATGGACAACTTATTTCCCCATATGCAAAAAGGGTCGAACAGTGGGTCAAAACCTCTGATAGTAGGACCTACATGTGCAAGATCAAATTGTTAAAAACCTAAATATTAGAATGGTTCCTGCAATTGCACAATAATGTGCTATTAGACAAAGGACCATGCATGTGCAAACCTCGATGTTAAACCTCAGTGCTTCCCATTGTTTCCCTGCAACACATATAAGGTAGTTAGTGATGAGGTTAAGTGAGGGTTCGCATGCTATCAGTAAAATATGTTGATGAAAAATAAGAACATTCCAGATTCATCAGATTAATCCGAGCCACATGGAAAACCCATTTATTCAAACCAAGCATGATTAAGAACTAGGAAATATAGCAATTGTATATGTTTCTCATGTATTAAGTGCAGCCAAATTCGATTTATTCCTCACATGCACAACAATACAAAATTCTACCCACGACAATTGGACATCGCATTGCAGAATTGAACCAAGCAGTTAACTAAACACCACAACAAATGAACCAAACATTAACTGAGCACCACATTGCACAATATAACATACTACTAATAGAAGATCAGACAATTAACCAAACCAATCATGCTTAACAACTTGGAAATATAGCAATTGTATTTGTTTCTCATGTATTTAGTACAGCCAAATTCGATTTATTTCTCACATGGTATACAATAACAAAATGCACCCACAACAATTGAACATAGCATTGCAGAATTGAACCAAACAGTTAACTAAACACCACAGCAAATGAACCAAACATTAACTGAGCACCGCATTGCACAATATATAACATACTAGAAGATCAGACAGTTAACCAAACCAAGCATGCTTGACAACTTGGAAATAAAGCAATTGTATTTGTTTCTCATGTATTTTGTAAAGATAAATTCAATTTATTTCTCACATGGAAGACAATACAAAATTGCACCCTGAAGAATTGAACATCACATTTGCAGAATTGAACCAAATAGTTAACTGAAGACGACAACTAATTAACCAAACAGTTAATAAGTGAGCACCACATTGCATGACATATAGAACATATAGACTAGAGCAACAGATTGCATGATAAAAGTAGATAGGACAATTCACTAGAATTTGTTAAGGAAAGGCAGGAGCAGCACATGCAACAGGTAAACCGAGCATGCGTAACCGGCGTAGCTAGCAAACTGAACATAGGTCCTTATAGTGAGCTAATAAGACAAGCTACTCCTCATCGTCGGAGATATCGATGATGATTGGCTCCTTGGACATGGAAGAGGGTGAGGCCTCCACATCGTGGGTGCCCTCGTCGTAGTGATGAGTTTCCTGAGCCGCTTCGGGCACCAACCTGCTGCCTCTCGAGTTGAGGTAAGCACGGGTACGCTGAGAAAACACCTCGTAGTCTTTGTCAAAGGCATCGACGGTGGTCTCGAGAAAATGCCATGAACTGTCGTTTAAAGCAGCCAACCGTGTCGCGGCGTCGGCGCGTGAGGCGTCGATGGTGGACTCAACGGTGAGGTGCTCCTCCAAGATCTGGGGGTCAGCATGAATTGCAGCCATCGCGACCTCATCCGCGCGTGTGGCAGCGATTTGCTTCTCCGCTGCCAAATGCTCCTTGAGCTCCTAGCTATACTGCGTGCACCATGGCTTAGGGCGGTGCTTATTTGGGGGAGGGGTCGATGATTTGGGTGGAAGGTGTCGTGCCGGCGGTCGAGGCATGTGGGATGTGGAAGGAGGAGGATGGGGGTCGGGTGTGGATTACCTGCCTGGACCGATGAGGCCGAGCAATGTGAAGGAGGGTCACCGGCGAGGAGGCGGCGCTGCAAGCAAGGAGTGAAGGTTACAACTTGGAATGGAAGGCAGAAACAGGGGAAATGTGGCTTTTGGTAAGGGGGGGGGGTAGATATTTCCGCGGAAGCCAAAAATTTTGGATCGGTGCAGCGAAAAAAACTGGCGCGCAAAGTGTCATCAGACACGGTCCCTTATTCAGCATTGTGTACGATATGTGAACATCACAAACAATTCATATAGCTTAACCCATGTGTGATGAGTTTGAACGTCAAAAATTTTGGTTCGAATTTCCCTGGTTACAGTGGTCATCCACATCATTGCATAATTTGGGTACACAAAAGAGACTACAGTACACCCACACTTCTTAATCGAGCAAGTTCAGCTATTAAACAAAGCTAGCTGACCTAAACATTACTCTAACAAATTAAAGACTGGTGCTCTTAATTAAACAAAACAAAGAGTACTACTACGGCTGGTGCTCGTCGATCTCCGCTGCCTCCTCCATGTCCAGCTCGCAACCGACGATCTCCTGGGGAAGCGGCTCCATGGCATCCATCACACCATACTCGGCAAGCATCTCGCCATTTGCGTCCGCCATCTCTTTGGAAAAGGCCGCCATGAGCTGGGCATGGGTGGCCGCGATCTGGGCTTGGACGGGCTCAGTCGTCGCAAGGTATGCCGCGGAGGAATGGACGGCTGCTTGAACGCTCTCGACGATTGCCAACTCTTCGGTCGTGGGTTGCCAACCGTTGTCGGAGAAGCTTCATTCGATTTATGCGGTGACCGCCATGAGCTGGGCGTGGGCGGCCTGGACATGGTCGTGGGCGGCCTCCATCAGGGCTAAGGCCGCCGCTGCAGAACGGACAGCTGTTGTGCCACTCTCGCCAGTTGCTATCCCCGAGGCAGATGTTGATGCCGCCACCTGAGAAGCAACATCGGCTGTTTGGGCTGCCTTGGCCGCCCGGTCGCAGATTGTGGTCGTGCTCACCAACCTTGTTAGCACGCGCCTGGTGGCTGCGACCGCGCTCTCGCTGGAGTGGGCCGCCGAAGTTGCCCTCACGAAGCAGGTCCACGTCCCCATCTTTCACCGGTGACGATTGAACAATGAAATGATATTTGGGGAGCGAGCTAGTGTGCTTGACACACTAGCTGTGGCCTGTAGCCGACGCACCTTCTCGCATAAGCCATATGCGTACTATACTCCAACGGTGCTCCAAGATATTTTGTGTTGCATCTCACACGGTTGGTGATAATTAAATATGTGCGATCTACTTGATTTTTCGTCTTGATTTGAACTACATAATGGGGTCACAGCGGTAAAGGAGGGTGTTTGAATTGCTAGAACTTTTATCTGCAGTGAACATGCAACTATAGGTGTGTCGTCAAAAAAATTGGAATTATTCAGGGTTCGTTTGGACATTTTTATACATTAACTTGGTTTTCTAGGCATTTCAGGTGCACAATTCAAAATTAAACTACATGCACATGCTCCGATGCACCAAAATGGGTTGTAAAATCATATATGTGTCCATGGGTTGATGCTTATGTCCCATGCAAGAAATGGGGATGAATTTCAAACACCACGGCATCGTGGCTCTCCGGCAAACGTTGAGGTACTTGCTTTTGTAATTCTCGTAAATCCAAAACTCGTCTGAAGTTCATGAACCTTGGCATGCTATCATGGAATAGCATCAACATGCTGGGGTAAAAAATATTGTCCCATTTGGGGTAGGTTATGGTATAAGCTTCTCACAAACCAGAGCTTCTCACAAGAAGCCTCATGGTTCCGGTAGGGAAACGTGTCACCTTTGTGGACGAAACGATATCCGTTGCCTCTTCTTGCTTTCAAAATGTTTCTAGTGTCAACGTAGAACAACAGGAGTGTTGTGTCATTTTTTGGGATTTTTCGTGGTTCGCTAGGACATTTTTATACATTAACTGAGTTTTCTATGCATTTATGTGCATAATTCAAATTTGAACTACATGCACATGCTCCAGTGCATATAAATGGGTTGAAAAATCAAATGTGTGTCCTTGTTTGCAAGCTTAGGTCCCATGCAAGAAATGGGAATGAATGTCAAACACCTTTGCCACCGTCGCTCGGCCGCTAACATTGACATACATGGTTTTAAAATTCTAGTAAATCGAAAACTCGTCTGAAATTCATGAAACTTGACATGATATCATGGAACGGCATAAACATGTCGTGGTAAAAATATTGTCCCATTTGGGGCAGGTTTGGGTATAAGCTTCTCACAAACCAGAGCTTCTCACAACAAGCCTCATGGTTACATTGGGGAATGTTTCACCTTTCTGGACGAAACAATATCCATTGCCTCTTCTTGATTTCAAAAAAATTCATGAGTGTTGTGTTAAATTTTGGATTTTTTCGTGGTTCATTTGGACATTTTTATACATTAACTGAGTTTTCTATGCATTTATGTGCATAATTCGAATTTGAACTACAGGCACATGCTCCAGTGCATATAAATTGGTTGAAAAATCAAATATGTGTCCTTGGTTGCATGCTTAGGTCCCATGCAAGAGATGGGAATGAATGTCAAACATCTTGCCACCGTCGCTCAGCCGCAAACATTGAGATACATGGTTTTTAAATTCTAGTAAATCCAAAACTCGTCTGAAATTCATGAAACTTGGCATGCTATCATGGAGCGGCATCAACATGCCGTGGTGAAAATTTTGTCCCATTTGGGGCAGGTTTGGGTATAAGCTTCTCACAAACCAGAGCTTCTCACAACAAGCCTGGTGGTTTCGGTAGGGAACGTGTCACCTGTGGGGACGAAACGATATTCGTTGCCTCTTCTTGCTTTCAAAATTTTTCTAGTGTCAACATAGAACAACAGGAGTGTTGTGTTAAATTTTGGAATTTTTTGGGGTTTGTTTGGACATTTTTATACATTAACTGGGTTTTCTAGGCATTTTATGTGCATAATTCAAATTTGAACTACATGCACATGCTCAAGTGCATATAAATTGGTTGAAAAATCAAATCTCTATCCTTGGGTGCATGCTTAGGTCCCATGCAAGAAATGGGAATGAATGTCAAGCACCTTGCCACCATCGCTCGGCCACAAATGTTGAGAAACTTTGTTTTTAAATTCTAGTAAATCCAAAACTCGTCTGGAATTCATGAAACTTGGCATGCTATCATGGAGTGGCATCAACATGCTGTGGTAAAAAATTTGTCCCATTTGGGGCAGGTTTGGGTATAAGCTTCTCCCAAACCAGAGCTTCTCACAACAAGCCTGATGGTTTCGGTAGGGAACGTGCCACCTTTGGGGACGAAACGATATCCGTTACATCTTCTTGCTTTCAAATTTTTTCTAGTGTCCACATAGAACAACAGGAGTGTTGTGTCAATTTTTGGCATTTTTTTGGGGTTCGCTACGACATTTTTATACATTAACTGGGTTGTCTAGGCATTTTATGTGCATAATTCAAATTTGAACTACATGCACATGCTCTAGTGCAGAAAAATGGGTTGAAAAATCAAATGTGTGTCCTTGGGTGCATCCTTAGGTCCCATGCAAGAAATGGGAATGAATTTCGAACACCAGGGCACCGTTGATTGCCGGCAAAACGTTGAGATACTTTGTTTTTAAATTCTAGTAAATCCAAAACTCGTCTGAAATTCATGAAACTTGGCATGTTATCATGGAATGGCACCCGACATGCTGTGGTATTTTTCATGTACATTTTGAGAGAAGGCGCACTCGAATAACAGCCAACAAAGCCATTTTGAAACAAATAGCTGCCACTTTAACATCTCAAACGTTTTGTATAATTAAAATTGTGTGCATTCTGTTAACCATTCACGTGACGCCATGCCACACTCTTTTAATGGCTAGGAGGTGCCGTGCGAATAGGTGCTTGACTGAACAGGAGGCGTGCGAGTTGTACTCCAATGCGCAGGCTCACCAGGAAGCGTGCGAGCTGTACACCGCGCGGGCTCACTGGGAAGCGAGCCCTTTGACTTCCATGGCCGTCCACCTTGCTCGCATCCTCTCCATTAATGGCGCCCAAGCCGCAGTTTAATATGGGTGGCCTTACTATTCACCTCCCATTCCCCTCCCGCACACCTCCACCAATGCCACGGCGCAGAAGGATCATCTGCCACTAGTCTTCCAGTTGGCTTTAATACTGTATCTCGATCATATGAATATAAATTCACAGTGTGACTGAATGAAAGATATGGTTTGAACAAACTTGCATCTTTCTCTCTGAATGTACAGACTTATCAAACGATTTTCTTTAAAAAAACATCAATGGTTTTTAAATATAAAACACTCATTGCAAACGTTTTAGTTAGAACACCCGTATGCAAACCGACAGCTTCCCCAGGAAGCCAAGGGAAAATGTGCCGAGTAGGATTTGTCCAGCTCTTGATCACAAATGTTTTAGATAGAACACACGTATGTAAACTGACAGCTTCCCCAGTAAGCCAAGGGAAAATGTGCCGAGCGGGATTTGTGCAGCTCTTGTTTGCAAACGTTTTAGATAGAACACCCGTATGCAAAGTGAGAGCTATGGTCTTCCCCGGTAAGCCAAGGGAAAATTTGCCGCGCAGGATTTGTGCATCTCTTCAACGCAAACGGTTCAGATTGAATATGGTATGCAAAGCGAGACTTCGGCGCTAAGCCAAGAGAAAAATTGGCAAGCAGGATTTGTACCTCCCTTCAACGCAAACGGTTTTTTCGGATGACCCGTGTGCAACCACGTACAGAAAATTTGGTAAGATTTGCATCTGTCATATTGGGTATATTGCCATTTGTCAAACTGGAAAGATTGACATTTGTTGATCTAGTAATATTGCCATTTGTCCACCTTGTAACATTGCCATTTGTCAAAATATGCAGCTAAAAATCACTAGCACTATCTAATTTTTGCAACTATAATTCAGTAATTAAGCATAGATTTCATTCATAGATTAAGAAGTCATTATTTTATACAAATAGTTCAACTCGACAGCTGAACCGACTAAACTTTTCCCCAATTGTTGCCAACCACGTACTGAAATAGCTAGTTCAACTATATATACTAGCTAATTTCAAGTACGTTGTACAGTTCCACCACATCTATAGTCAGATGAACTGAACAAAATAGCCCCTAAATACTACTACTACAAAGGGGCTTTGTACTACTTCCGGCAGCCTCTCCGCTGCCCAGCGCTCAGTAAGAGGCAGAGGAGGAGGAGCCTACCGACGAGCTGGACAACTGCAATACGGTGCCTGCCGCTGCTGCACCTTCAGCGACGCTCACCTCGAACGCCCTCTGCCGCTCCAGACGACCCCTCTCCAAGCGGCGGGACTCCTCATAGATCTCTTAATTTCTCGCCTCTGCGTCGGCGTGTGCTGCGGCCATGGCGGCGGTAAGGCTCTTTGCATGCTTGACGAGGTGCTCCTCCTCCTCCCGCAGGAACTCGATGTAGCGCGCAAGGTCACTGACGCACGTGCGGGCCTCCACCTCCGCCTCCTGCCTTCAGGCGGCGATGGCGGAGCGGGTGATGACCCTGGCGGTCGACGGTGGGCTGGCGGCCACGGCGGCCGACGATGGGGTGGCGGCCACCACCACCACCTCCCGTCTTCGGGCCGCAGTGGTGGAGCGGGTGATGGCCACGGTGGCCGGCAGTGGGGTGGCGGCCACGACGGCCACCTCCAGCCTTCGTGCCGCGGCGGTGGAGCGGGCGATGGCCCTGGCTTTTGACGGTGGTGTGGCGGCCACTACGGCAGATGGTGGGGTGGCGGCAACGGCGGACGGCAACAGCTGCCGACGGGCAGCGGCGACGGAGCGTGTGGTGGGTGTTCCGTGCATACCCAACAGGGATGCCACGCGCACTACACTACGCCCAGGACTGAGCCGCCGCCATGGTGTAGCCTCCCAGCTAGAGTTGTCCTCTGATGACGGCGGAGTGGCTCAGCGACGACGACGGACCGGTGCCATTGGCAAATGTGGGAGAAGCAGACGAGATAAGCTACAGGGAGGGAGGGGAAAATGCGACACAGGACTCGCCGGCCTTGAGGGTTTATATAGCAGCCTGGTAAGCATTTGGATTTTGGGGGATTTCACTGAGTCGGGCAGGAAGCTTGAGCGGGAACCTGCGCGGTTGCGCAGGATCGGGCTCACCACCATTTGGCCAAAAGAACGCCCCCACGCCCTGCTCAAGCTTGCGCTCGAAGCCGTCTGCGGCAGCGGGGTGACAGGACGTGCGAGAGGAGGACGAAAGGACATGTACACATACGGTTAATAAAAAAACGTTTGTGATTTAATTACCTACTACCCTCGTCCTGGTTTATAAGTAGGATTTAACTAATAAAATACGAATGCATGTCGCCAAAGATTATATAGTTAGATTCGTATTTGAACATAGTTTCCAATTATATAATTTTAATAACATGCATTAACATTTTGTTGGTTAAATATAAGGTCAAAATATGGCACAGAATATAAAGGGGACTAATAGACCAAGATGGAGGTAGTAGCACACGGCTGCTCTCTACGCAGCGACGCAACTGTCGGCCGGCTTGTAGACGATCATTCCCGTCGTGTTCAACTGCTCTATGCGTGTGGTTGCTCGCGGTTGAGGCAGTCGCGGCGCGCTCTGCTCGCGTCCCGCCCGACTCGGTGTTGTCGGCGTTCTGGGAATGGGGGTACCCGGACTTGCCTGCCTGCGACCCACGGCGTGGCTCCATCGATGGCCTGGTACGGCCCAGCTTCAGCAACAACAACTCAAGACCCTCGCGAGGGGCCAAGCCTCGCGAGGCGGATAACACCAAGACCTCCACGAGGAGCAGCCTCCTCAGGCTGGCTCCTGAGGAGCGGAGAGTTCTATGCAATCCTCACCTCGTGAGGTCCGGATGACGTGATCCATGATGATCAAGGCCAGGCGAGCGCCAGCGGGTGCAGTGTACCAGTTTCCTCTTTGGTGCTAAAGAGGCAAGCGCAGGCGCGGAGTCCCGAGGAATCAGCCAAAGGTTTCTATTCCTGTGCAACAAGACCAAGACCGCCAGGATGGCAGAACGGAGGTCATCACCAAGCCCACCATGGAGTCACAACCAGAGGCTTTCGCAGGCGAAGACTACTTTTGTCAGGATAGCATGTACTAGTTGTCCCCCTTTGAATTTGGTCGTTATGGGATCCATTCCCGCCTTTCATTTGGGAAGAGGACCAAGGCCGCTATAAATAGGACTTAGCCACCACCATAGACGGGGACGGATCATTCAGATCACCCTCACTCCGCCAGCTCGCTCGCTCGAGCTCAAGAACACCTCTCCTCCTGAGGCTGTTCGCCTCAGTACTAGTTCATCCTCAGCCCCTCGAGGCCAATCCACCACAAAGCAGGAGTAGGGTTTTACACCACAAGGTGGTCCGAACCTGGGTAAACTGTTGTGTCTCTTTTCCTTACAGTTCGTCGAGCTAGGCTGTGAGATTAGCGAGTAGGCAGACTGGGGAGGGCGAGTTCTTCGCACGCACCCCAGAGTTCGAACCTCTCAAGGGTTTGCGGAACCCAAAATCCGACATTTGGCATGCCAGGTAGGGGTGCGTCGAAGCTTCGCCTCTCCGTCCGCCGCACTCCGCCCTCGTCGTTCAGTTCTCATGGCGGGCGCCTCTTCTCCGACTGGATCGACAGGTGCGCACGGAGGCACCGTGGGTCTCCGGGCCTTCACCCCCGCCTTACGGCGAGTGTAGTGGCCGCCCAAGTTCAGGCCGGAGATGCCGCCTCGCTACGACGGCGCGACAGACCCAGTGGGGTTTCTCCAGGCGTAAGAGGAGGCGGTTCTGGCGGCCGACAGCGACGACAAAGTCACGGCGAATTGGCTCCCCATGGCCCTCATGGGCACTCCACGCGCTTGGCTCCTGGGCCTGCCAGAATCTTCGGTGGCCTCCTAGGAGGAGCTGCGTGGCCTTTTCGTCATGCAATTCGTGGCGCCGGCACCTCACATTGTCGCAGCCATCCTCGGCGGCTCGCAGGCGCCGCCCTCGGATCACCACATCAAGCAGTTCTTTTGCTAGGCGGGCAACACCCACGTGCAGCGGGCGGCGCCGCCGGGTTGGGCGGCGCCCAAGGCCGACCTCACCTTCGACTCCAGGGACCACCCCGCGGTCACGGCCGGCGCCGACGCTCTTCCGATGCTCTGCACCCCCACCATTTGCAACGTGGCGGTCACCAAGACCCTCATCGACGGAGGAGCCGGCCTCAATGTGCTCTCAGTGGAAGCATTCGGCTTGCTTCATGTGCCCCATGGCCGGCTCCGCCCCACGAAGCCCTTCTCTGGAGTCGTCAACGGCTCCACCAACCCCATCGGGCAGATCCGCCTCCCCGTCACCTTCGGCACCCGCGACAACTACCGCACCGAGCTTATCGACTTCGACATCGCCCGCATCAGCCTCCCGTACAACACCATCCTCGGGTACCTGGCCCTGGCCAAGTTCATGGCAGCGACTCACCCTGCCTACAACCTCATGAAGATGCCAGGAAGCAGCGGCGTGATCACCGTGGTAGGAGACACCAAGGACGCGCTGTTGTCCCTCAAGCTCGCCTTCAGGGCCGCGGTGGCCGCACAGCCGACTGAGGAAGGGGCCCCAGAGGCTTCGGGGGCTGCACCAGCGAAGAAGAAGTTGGTGTTCTCTCAAGATCGGGCCGAGACGAAGCAGGTGTCGGTCGATGAAGACGGGGCGTCGGGTGCCACCTTCACCATAGGTGCCAGCCTCCCTCCAGATCAAGAAAAGGCGTTGGTCGACTTCTTACGCGCAAACAAGGAAGTGTTCACATGGGAGCCCAAGGATCTGGTTGGGATCCCGAGGAGAATAATCGAGCATCACCTGAGGGTGTGCCCTAACGCACGACTAGTGAAGCAGAAGGCGCGGCGACAGTCCACAGAGAAGCAGTCGTTCATCGTCCAAGAGACCCGCAAGCTGCAAGAGGCTGGTGTCATTCGGGATGTGCAGTACCGAGAATGGTTGGCGAACCCGGTCATCGTCCCCAAGAAGGGCGGAAAGGAGCGTATGTGCGTCGACTTCACTAACCTCAACAAGGCTTGCCTTCAAGACCCCTTTCCGCTTCCGCGTATCGATCAGATCGTCGACTCCACCGCCGAGTGCGACCTGCTGTGCTTCCTGGACGCCTTCTCAGGCTATCACCAAATCAAGATGGCAGTGCAAGATGTTGAGAAGACGGCTTTCTTGACCCCATGCGGGGTGTATTGCTACACCTGCATGCCGTTTGGGCTGCGTAACGCCGGAGCAACCTTCCAGCGGCTGATGCACATCGCTCTGGGCTGGCAGCTCAGGAGGAACGCAGAGGCATACGTCAACGACATAGTGGTGAAGTCTCGGGAGGCAAGAACCCTTATTGAAGACCTGGAAGAAACATATGCCAGCCTGTGCAAGGTGGATCTGCGACTCAACCCGGAGAAATGTGTGTTCGGCGTCCCATCCGGCAAGCTGCTAGGTTTCTTGGTATCGCACAGAGGGATCGAGGCTAACCCAGAGAAAGTAAAGGCCATAGAAAGGATGAGCCCGCCGTAGACCCTCAAGGAGATGCAGAAGCTGGCAGGTTGCGTGACCTCGCTGGGGCGTTTCATCTCCAAGTTGGGAGAACGCGCCCTCCCGTTCTTCAAGCTGATGAAAAGGAAAGGACCATTCGAGTGGACTCCGGAGGCTGACGCGGCCTTCCAAGACCTCAAGAAGTACCTCACCAGCCCACCGGTGATGGTGGCGCCAAGTCCCCTTGAGCCCCTGGTGCTCTACTTGGCCGCCACGCCTCACTCAGCCAGCGTAGCACTGGTGGCAGTGAGGGAGGAGCGCCTGGTCAAGGGCTCACGACGGGGCGCCCCATCACCAGATGGGGCGTCGCGGTCTCAAGAAGGCGCCCCTGAGGCTCCGACTCCACCACCGGCCAACAACGCTCCTGAGACCTCAGCCAACCCCCCTGGCAGTGGGTCTCCTGAGGACGATACTCCTGAGGGCATGGCTGCCATGGCGGATGATAAGGCTCCTGAGGACCCGCAGATTCAGGAGTTGCAAGACCTCACCAATGCTTCCTCCCTCGTCGAGCACCCGGTATACTTCGTCAGCACGGTGCTGCGAGACGCGCGGGCACGCTACCCCATGCCATAGAAGCTACTGCTCGCGCTCCTCGTCACCTCCCGAAAACTGCGCCACTACTTCCAAGGCCACCCCATCAAGGTTATCTCAGCTTACCCTCTGGAGAGGGTGCTCCGGAGCCCCAACGCTGCAGGAAGGGTCGCCGAATGGAACATTGAGCTGCAAGCGTTCCAGTTGGAGTTCAGTACCACCAGGATCATCAAGGGTGCGGCCCTCGCTGACTTCGTGGCGGAATGGACTGACGTCCCTGACCGTGAAGTGTGTGAGGACCGCTCCCTCATACCCGGCGACGAGGCACCAGATGGTTGGATCATGTACTTCGACGGCGCGTTCTCACGCCAGGGCGCGGGGGCTGGAGCTGTGCTTGTTTCGCCCACCATAGACAAGCTCTACTACGCCGTGCAACTCTGGTTCCAACACGGCGAGAAGGTCTCCAACAACATTGCAGAGTACGAAGGCCTGATCATGGGACTCAAGGCCGCCGCAGCACTGGGGGTCAGGCGCCTCACCATCAGGGGCGACTCGCAGCTCCTCGTCAACTTCTCCAACAAGGAGTACACCCCGAAGGACAAGCACATGGAAGCATACCTTGAGGAGGTATGCAAAATTGAGAAACGATTCTTGGGTCTGGAATTGCAGCACGTGCCGCGAGGCACAAACAAGGAGGAGGATGACATTGCCAAGAGGCCGTCCCGGCGTCCGCCTCAGGAGCCTGGCGTCTTCGAAGAGCGGCTCTTCAAGCCATCGGCAGCGCCACCAACCGCAGAACTAGCACTGCCTCACGAGGATCTCCCCCAGGCTCCTCCGTCAGGCGCCCCAGCTTGTGGCCCGACCTCAGGAGCTCGCCTCCTCCTCGCGATGGAACCTCAGGAGGGGTGTTGGACCGAGGAGTTCAAGGCGTACCTACTTTGGCGCACCCTACCGGAGAAGGAGGAAGACGCGGAGCGTGTGGCCCGCCAGGCCACAGCATACTGCATCCAGGACGGTGAGCTCTATCGGAGGTGTCCAAATGACGTTTCTTTACGGTGCATCTCCAAGGAGCAGGGATGCGAGCTGCTGGCCGACATACATGGCGGGGACTGTGGGCATCACTCTTCATCGCGCACACTCGTGGGCAAGGCATTCCGCAGTGGGTTCTACTGGCCCATTGCGCTCAACGATGCTGCCGAGCTGGTGAAGTCCTGTGAAGCCTGCCAGTTCCATGCCAAGCAGATCCACCAGCCCACTCAAGGCCTCCAGACCATCCCGCTCACATGGCCGTTCGCGGTCTGGGGGCTGGGCATCTTGGGGCCATTCCCATGGGTGCCCAGGGGCTACCGCTACCTCTACGTCGCCATCGACAAGTTCACCAAGTGGGCGGAGGTGGAAGCCGTCCGCACCATCCCGGCCGACTCGGCCGTCAAGTTCATCAAAGGTCTCGTGAGCCGGTTCGGGGTTCCTAACCGCATCATCACCGATAATGGCTCACAGTTCACCAGCAACCTTTTCAAAACATACTGTGCTAACCTTGGAACGCAGATATGCTACGCTTCGGTGACACACCCCAGGAGCAATGGCCAGGCCGAGCGCGCCAACACAGAAGTCCTGAGAGGCCTCAAGACAAGGACCTTCAAGAAGAAGCTCGAGGCCTGCGGCAGGGGCTGGCTCGACGAGCTCCAGTCCGTGATGAGGTCCATCTGCACCACCGCAACCATGCCGACGGGCGAGACTCCGTTCTTCCTCGTCTACAGAGCCGAAGCAGTTCTCCCTCATGAGGTCAAGCATCGCTCCACGCTGGTCTTGGCGTTTAACAAGGCATGCCAGGACGCCACGCGGGGGATGGACCTCGTGCTGGGGGAGGAATGCCGCCGTCAAGCCTCGCTCCGAGCGGCAAGGTACCAGCAGGCGCTGCGGCGGTACCACTGCCGCAGCGTCCGCTCCAGGACGCTCGAGGTGGGTGATCTCATCCTAAGGCGGGTGCTCTCTAGGGAGGGGCTGCATAAGCTCTCACACATGTGGGAGGGCCCGTTCAGGATCGCCCATGTCTCCAGGTCTGGCGTCGCGCGCCTGGAGACGCAGGACGGGATCCCCATCCAGAACGCCTGGAACATCCAGCACCTCCGGAAGTTCTACCCATGAAGCAAGGCCCCGTGCCTGTGAAGGTCTCTGCTCGTGACACTCTCACGTAATAATGAGTGGGGCTGTACACGCCCCAGAGTCTCCTGAGTGTCGCCCGCGGGCCTCATGGGGGCTCCCTCCCACGTCCTAGTGGCAGCACTTAGCTCCGCGCTGGTGAGAAGACTAGACTAGGTGCCGGGCGCGGCTATTCTTTTGCTTGCTTTCTGTAGTTGGTTTGCATCTTCTTAATGGAATTTGGAGTTTTCGCGTTTCTCGTTTGCCAAAGCTAGAACTTTCTTGTCCTCTGTTCGTTCGCCTCTCCATCCTTGTCCTAGGAAGAGCGGCAGTTGCCCGTTGCTCCTCCTCACGCGTCCCGTGCGCGGGGGCTAGGTAGGTGTGTGCGCTTGGCGGTGTGTGCGCTTGGCGCTCGCCGCGACCACACCTCACCGAAGCCGTGTCGCCACAGAGCTTCGGTCCTTAAATCCTTGCGAGACGCTCTCAAACGACCTTGTGGGCACGCGTACCTTCTCAAGTACGTGCCTCCGGGCATTGCGACACGGTGCACCTGCCACAACCAACCCACGCTCAGGGGCTCGCGCAAGGAAGGGCATGACACCCTGTGAAGTTTTCTAATAATTCTGCAGCTGTACAATGCCTCCTGAGGCTCGACGGCTCCTGAGTCGTTAAGAAGCAAACTTTGCCAGATGTTGTTGGAGAGGCGCACCCTCGCGAGGCGGGAAACTACAGCAAGCATATCAAGCTAAGTTATTCTAACCGCACCTGATCGGAATATCGGTATCCCGGCACAATATCAAAATAACAAACATAGCATAGTGGCACGAGTGCCTTGGTTCATTACACGCCCCAGCGGGCCCTCTACTTTTTTCAAGTGCAGGAGAAAGGAAAGGTTAAACAAAAGGCCAGGCTCCGGCGGCCCCCGGGCTCAGTCCGAGTCTTCCTCCCGCTTCACCAGAGCGCGGCGACGAGACGACTCGTTGCCTTCCCCGATGAGAGCCCGGCGGCGTGGTGGTTGGTCGTAGTCGCCGCTACTGGTGCTCTCGCCGGAGGAGGAGCCGCTGCTGCTGAAGGAAGCGCGGCCGTCGACAACGCCAAGCTCATCGTCGCCGCTGCCGTCTTCCGGGCAGCACCCTGCACGACGGCCGTCCTCCCCGAACACCCTCACATAGAGGGTCGCGAGGCCGTCGTACCTGAAATGAAGGGTGCGCCTCCCGCTCAGGCCTCACGCGCGGGCAAACGCCTGCCAACTGCGGGTCCAGGACACACTGCCCGTCTCAGTGACTTCGACCCCAACCCAGGAAGCCTTGCTGCAACAGCCGTCAGCCTGCAGCTAGAGGCCGTCAAGCCCCGCGACCGGTAGCTCACTCACGAAGAAGCGCGGGAGTGGGAGCCAGGTGCCGGCGGGCCTCTCTGACCACACGACAAACTCCGGGAGCACATCCGCCGAGTGGAAGCGCGGCCGAGGAGGCCGGGCAACCACGGCGCGCCGCCCCTTGTCACAGGGGCTGCCTCGCCCTTGGCGGCCCCTGCCTTGAGAAGAAGCACTGTCGCGGCCGCCCAAAGTGACGCCGATCCCCGAAGGAGTGCGCCCGTGCCCCCGAGGAGCTACCGCCGGGGTCGCAGCATGCTTGCGGGGGCAGCCACGCCCTCTCTTGGGTGGCGGCGAACCCGGCCCCTCCTTGGGGGCCTTCCCCTTCTCGGCCGCAGAGAACCTCCTCGTCGGCGCCATGGATGCTATGGCAAGACGGGGAGGTGAAGAAGAAGAAGAAGGAGCGAGCAACGAGAAGATGGAGATGAGTGAGGGGGGCTCTGCCCCTCCCCTCATTTGTAGCCAGAGGGAGGCCAACCACCGGCCTCCACGATCCCACGCAGTGATGGTTTTTCTCTGCATGCAGCAGAGTCTCGTCAAGTCGAACGGTTGCCGAGGCGGCGTGGGGAAGCGGAGACGCCCACGTCCCATCAATCGCCACGCGTCGACCAAGGCCGCAGGCGGTTAGGGCCCGCAGTGCTCCGCACTTGCCCCTTGGCTTCGCCTCGAAGCCAAGTTCGAGCGCGCCTCGGGCCCGGGGGCTACTGTCGGCGTTCTGGGAACGGGGGTACCCAGACTTTCCTGCCTGCAACCCACGGCGTGGCTCCATCGACGGCCTGGTACGGCCCAGCTTCAGCAACAACAACTCAAGACCCTCGCGAGGGGCCAAGCCTCGCGAGGCGGACGACACCAAGACCTCCACGAGGAGCAGCCTCCTCAGGCTGGCTCCTGAGGAACGGAGAGTTCTATGCAATCCTCACCTCATGAGGTCCGGATGGCGTGAGCCATGACGATCAAGGCCAGGCGGGCGCCAGCGGGCGCAGTGTACCAGTTTCCTCTTTGGTGCTAAAGAGGCAAGCGCAGGCGCGGAGTCCCGAGGAATCAGCCAAAGGTTTCTATTCCTGTGCAACAAGACCAAGACCGCCAGGACGGCAGAATGGAGGTCATCACCGAGCCCACCACGGCGTCACAACCAGAGGCTTTCGCAGGCGAAGACTACTTTTGTCAGGATAGCATGTACTAGTTGTCCCCCTTTGAATTTGGCCGTTGTGGGATCCCTTCCCGCCTTTCATTTGGGAAGAGGACCAAGGCCGCTATAAATAGGACTTAGCCACCACCATAGACGGGGACGGATCATTCAGATCACCCTCACTCCGCCAGCTCGCTCGCTCGAGCTCAAGAACACCTCTCCTCCTGAGGCTGTTTGCCTCTATACTAGTTCATCCTCAGCCCCTCGAGGCCAATCCACCACAAAGCAGGAGTAGGGGCCAATCCACCACAAAGCAGGAGTAGGGTTTTACACCGCAAGGTGGCCCGAACCTGGGTAAACTGCTGTGTCTCTTTTCCTTACAGTTCATCGAGCTAGGCTGTGAGATTAGCAAGTAGGCAGACTGGGGAGGGCGAGTTCTTCGGACGCACCCCAGAGTTCGAACCTCTCAAGGGTTTGCGGAACCCGAAATCTGACATTTGGCGCACCAGGTAGGGGTGCGTTGAAGCTTCGCCTCTCCGTCCGCCGCACTCCGCCCTCGCCGTTCAGCTCTCATGGCGGGCGCCACTTCCGCCAAGTTGTCTTGCATCAGGATGATAGTATCATCTGCATATTGCAATATGGCCACACCTCTATCAATCAGATGTGGCACCAGCCCAGTCAACTATCCACTATTCTGAGCACTTTGTACCATCTTAGTTAGGCAATTAGCAGCTATGTTCAAGAGGAAAGGAGATAACGGATCACCTTGACTCACCTCTTTGAAACTACCAAAGTTCTTGCCTATAGTATCATTCACTTTGACATTAAGAGTACCTCCCAAACCTAGAGTAGCTAAGTGTGGAAGTAAAATCAATCCTTGTTCATACATGGGCTTTCCTGGTACGAAATGGACCACTTCAAATAGGTTCATTGCTCCGGCCCAGAATACGATTAATCCGGCATGGGCTACGTGAGCTCCAAGTAGTTTACCGAACAAACTGATAAGTCTGGCATTCCTAGCCCACAGTTCTAAACCAACCCATCCATTTTTCATTAAATCCTCTATCCACCAGATTATGGAATAAGAAGTTCCAGATTACTTTGTCATATCCTTTTTCATAATACAATTTTAGCACAACACCTTGTTACTTTTTTTTACCCTGGCTTCATGCACAATCTCATGCAAAGACATAACCCCATCCATTATGTTTCTCCCTTTGATAAAAGCAGTCTAGTTCCTTGCAATCAGTTTTGGCACAACCAATTTTTTTCTTTCATCCAAAGCTTTAGGTTACATCTTAAAGAAAACAGGGAGGAGGCAAATGGGTCTAAACCTCTGTATGGTGTCTGCACCAATCCCTTTAGGTAACAGTGTAATGATACCATAGTTTCTCCTCGACAGGTCAAGCTTCCCAGCATAAAAATCATGGAAGCATACCATCAAATCAAACTTGATAAAGATCCAACATGCCTGATGGAATTCAATAGGAAAACCATCACATCCAGCAGCCTTATTTTTATTCATGCCAAAGACCACCCTCATGATTTCTTCTTCACTAAAAAGCTCACTCAACATCTCATTATCAGCATTGGTTAGTTTCTCCTGTTCTCCCCAGACATCTGATCTCAGTATACATTGAAACCCTACAGCAGACCCAAATAGCATTTTATAATATGTGGTGGCATGATCGACTAGGTCAGCAGTCCCCTGAATGATTTGATCCCCATTCTTAAGAGAGAATATATTTTTCTTCCTCCTCCTCCCATTGGCAATTTTATGAAAGAACTCAGTATTGTTATCACCTTTGAGTAACCATGTTTCATTTGATCTCTTGTGCTAGTATTCTTCCTCTTCTTCTAATAAGGTAGCCATGCCACTTTGTAGTTGACTCCTTCTGGCCATCTGCTCATAGGTTAAGGTCTGGATTTCTTCCAGCCCTTCTAAACAAGCCAACTCTTCCAACCATTCAACTCTATTTTTCAGTATTTGTCCTCTCACATTTCTGCCCCACCCTTTCAGATATTTGCCAACTTTCTTAAAATTTTCTGCATAACCTCCAAGCTGTCCTTTGCTACCATGGGCTCATCCAAATATTCTCCACTTTTTCAAGGAAATCATCTCTATTGAGCCAATTGGTTTCAAATCTAAAGGATTTGTGACCATTCTCTTTTTCCTCCATGGTGTCACGGATCAACGGGTTATGGTCAGATACCACCCTAGTCTGTTTTTGTACATTTGCCAGAGGAAACAAGGATTCGCACTCATTACTCATCAGCAATCTATCTAATTTCTCCAGGGTGGGATTCTCCTGGTTATTTGACCATGTGAACGCACCCCCGGTCTGGTCAATCTCACTCAATTCATAAGTGTTGATAATGTAATTAAAGGTATCATTATTTCTATTACCCTGGTAATCCATGATCTTCTCATCTGAAGATCTCAGCAGGTTAAAATCACCCACCAATAAGATGGGGATAGTTTGATTAGAGCACACAGTAGCCAGTTCAGCCAGGAACTCCTGCTTGTGTTCTTCTTGGGCAGCTCCATATACAAATATAATTGCCCAACTCAATAGGAGTTTGGTGTCAAACAGCTGCATTTTGATGTGGAACTCCCCCTTAGATGACCCAGTGATGTTAAATCTACATGATTTAACCCCACCAAGTATCCCTCTAGATTTTCCATTTGAAGGAATCTAGTGCCATAAGAACTGATCAAAAGGATCAATCTTCCTAAAAAACTAGGAGTGTATTTTTTTCTTCATAGTCTCTTGCAAGCCAACAAAGTCCACTTCATGCTCTTTCATGATTTCCAGCAAGTAGGTTGATAAGCCTTTTTTCCACACCCCCTACAATTACATATCAGTCCTTTCATTGATAACATTTTTTTATTTTTTCTTCCCCTGCCTCTTCTTACCTTTTATCGGAACAGGCAAACCATCATGCAAAGGACGAGTGGTCAACCCCCCCCCCCACACACACACACACACCCCTCTTAATCATACTCCTTGTCACAGTCCCATTAGTATTCAAAGAGAACTTACTATCCTTCCTCAATTTCATCCTGTCGATCTTCTTTTGCTTTTTCAAGGTGGATCTGGATCTTACTTTAACAAAACCTTCAGAATCAGACTGATCAAATTCTTTTTCCCATCCCAGGAATTTTACAGGACTATCCTACAACTTATCAGGCATATCATTGTTACAAAATAGATTAGCCCTAGCCCTCTCAAGATCTCTTATGTTATCAATGGTTTCTAATTTTTAAAGAATTAACATCCACCCCTAACTCTAGAGCTTTGGAAATAATAACATCATTATCAAGAACAGCAAAGGAGTTTTCCTCCTAGGTTTTATTAACTTTTGTGTCTTGCATGTCTTGCATGGCCATCTTCCTTTCTGCTTCCTTCTGCACATTCTCACCTCCAACATGTTGGGCCTCAATCCTGGAGCTAGCTCTTGTAGGCAGCCCAGTTGGAACAACAGGCTCCTCAATCTTCTCCATTTCTACATCACCAACGTCTACCTGCGATGACACAACATCAGGTTGAGACACATACAACTGCATAGATTCCTGTGATCCCTGCAACACTTGTTGCACACCTTCAACTTCCACCCCCTCAACCACAGTAAGTCCAGAGTCTTCATCCTCTGCTCCACTGATATCAGATCCCCTCCCCTCACCATCATTCATATGATCTTGAACATCATCAAGTAGATGCTCTTCTTCAAGAGGGTCCAGGATAGCTTGATACTTCCTCTTCCAAGTACCACATTTGTCACTTCCAGATCTAACAACTTGTCACGCCCAATATGTGATCCTATCCAAGAATAACTTGCAGGTCCCACCAAGGATAGAGCCGCATATGGAAGATGCTTTGCAAGGTGGATATCATTACATCGTACCATTACATAATAGATGGGGATACATACAAGGGGCATACAAATGCCACAAGAATACATCAATACATAGCAACCGTCAAACTGAAGAGCGGCATCCGACTATGGATGAAAACAAATGAAAAATAAAAATGGCATCCACCCTGCTAGCCCAGGCTGCCGACCAGGAACCTATCCCCTGATCGAAGAAGAAGCAGAAGAAGAACTCCAAAACAAGCAAACGTCGCTCTCATGTCAGATAATCGCATTACCTGTACCTGCAACTGTTGTTGTAGTAATCTGTGAGCCACGAGGACTCAACAATCCCATTACCATGGGTATCAAGATTAGCAAAGCTTAATGGGTATGGAATGGATAAGTGGTGAGGTTGCAGCAGCACTAAGCATAGTATGGTGGCTAACTTACGTGTACAAGAGTAAGAAGAGTTACTACGCATAAAGGTCACAACTAGTAATGATCAATAAGTGATCCTAAACTACTTACGAGTCAAACATAACCCCACCGTGTTCTCTTCTCGACCTCACTCGAAAAGAGACGGTCACGGTTACGCACGCGGTTGGTGTATTTTAATTTGGATCTGGTGTCGAGTTCTCTACAACCGGATATTAAAAATTCCCATCTGCCACATAACCGCGGGCACATCTTCCGGAAAGATTAAACCCTGCAGGGGTGTCCCAACTTATTCCATGACAAACTCTAACGATCAGCGGAGGCACATCTCCATCTTGGGGACAACCCGATCAAACTCGGAATCCCGGTGCACAAGACATTTCGACAATGGTAAAACAAAACCAGCAAGACCTCCCGACGTGACGACACCCTGATAGTAGTCGCGTGTATCTCGTCTCAGGCCACGACGGATGAGCTACGCATACACGTGCCAAAATACCCCAGGTTGCCCCGGGGCAGCCC
The DNA here is from genome assembly GCA_011799875.1 of Thinopyrum elongatum. NCBI lineage: Eukaryota > Viridiplantae > Streptophyta > Magnoliopsida > Poales > Poaceae > Thinopyrum > Thinopyrum elongatum. The sequence continues at coordinate 351,330,782 of CM022303.1, forward strand.
CGCACAGTGCTCTAGTTTGGACCAGCACCAACAGCACTGGCCCCCCTGTATTATGTGGAATTAAGAATCCTCGGGTAGCGCTAACTCCCTATGCATCGAATTTAATATCATGTTTATTATGTTGGGAAAATGTTAAAACCAATGTTGGGCCTTGCTGGAAGAGTTTTATTCAAAGCGAACTGTCAAGGGGGGCCCATAAACCTCGACCGTGTTAGGAACGCAAAATCAAGGAACATAACACCGGTATGACGGAAACTTGGGCAACAAGAGTGGAACAAAACACCAGGCAAAAGGCCGAGCCTTCCACCCTTTACCAAGTATATAGATGCATTAATTAAATAAGAGATATTGTGATATCCCAAGATATCCATGTCCCAACATGGAACAACCTGCAATTACATCTGCAACTAGCAACGCTATAAGAGGGGCTGAGCAAAGCGGTAACATAGCCAAACAATGGTTTGCTGGGATGGTGGAAAGGTTAGAGGCTTATCATGGCAATTTGGGAGGCTGGATAAACGAGTGGTAGGTAGCGCGACATAGCGATAGCATCGAGAGAACTAGCAAAGCAAAGATAGTAATGGTATCTAGGGTAATGATCATCTTGCCTGAAATCCTGCTAGGAAGAAAACCGAGTCCATGAAGAAGACAAACGGGTGTAGATGAACCAAGCGTAGTCGAACAAATCCTCACAATCGCAACGAAACAGGAACTATCAAGAAGAAGCACAACCGGAAAGAAGCAAACAACATAGTAAACACACAAGCATAAACATGACATGATGCTCAACCAAGTATGATGCATGACAAGGCTACATGATGCTACTTATGGCAAGAGATGATGCATACAAGAACCCCACAATCAAAGCAAGTTTAAATGAGGCCGGAAACAACATATAACAATTCCGGTAAGTCCTCATATGCAAATTTTGAAATTGGTCCAGATCTGAATAACACATTATGTTGAAGTTTTTAAACAGCAAGTTAATATGCACCATGATGATCTACACATTTTTCTAATCAAGTTACATATAAAGTTCATTTAATTCGGAGTTATGGCCTAGAAGATATGAGCAAAACAAGTTAAACATGGCATTGATGCAAAATGCATTCAAACATCAAGCTCACATACTCAAATCAAGGATGCAACATGACATGATGAAACTACATGCAAAACCAAGCAAGTTTCATATAGGACATGAGCAAAACGGAGCAACGGTTCAACACATACACTCAAAACAAGATATAACAACAATCTGCCTAAACAGCAACTAGGCATTTTGCAATCATCAAAACAACATGCTACAGGAACCACATGAGCACAAACTTGATATGCACTTCAAGTATAGATTACATACTTCAAATATCATTAAGGTTCAGGTTCATAGTCATCAATATTAAACCAATATGATCAATGTAAAAAGCAACTTTATAACACAGATTAGGACTTGGTGAAAAACTGGGCATATACATGAGCAGAGTTAATATGATGGCATGTTGGAGGCATGAAATAAGTATGCTACAGTGCATGAACATGGCATCAAGAGGTATAGAATGCTAGTACATATCATGAAGCTCAAATCACACAACATGGCATATATATAGGAGAAACAAGTTCATGGGAATCATCAAGACAAGATGCAAACATGAAATAGCAGATTCTCAGACTTTGTGAAAATCTGGGAATGCAAAACAGTAACATTATGATACTAACTTTAGAGGCACGTAACAGCAAGCATAGCAATTTTAATAAATATGAAAAGGTCATGAGCATATAGTCGGCATGACATACTTTCAGTTAAACCAAAGGTACAATTTATAAGATGCATATATTAATTACAATGAGCTTTGCAAAATGGAACATGTTGTTAACAGACTGACAGATATGTTTTTAAGTAATTTGAGAGCATGAAAAGAATAAGCTACAGTAGGCTATAATTGCAAACAAGGGAATGGATGGATAGAGCTACAGTAGTCTACAATAGGATAGCAGAATGTCGCACGGGCGAGGATTAGGCGGGCGGCGCTCACCTAGGGCCCGATGGGCCGGCTCGGGGCTGGGGCTGGTGCGGCGCCGGGCCTCGAGCTGCTGCTGGGCCTCGGGTGGCTAGCGCCTGCGCAGGAGCTGGGCCAGGCCGGGCGCTCGATGGCCCATGCGTGCGAACGGGACGAGCAGCTCCCTGCTCGATCCCGAGCAGGGCCATGGCGGCGGCATGGCAGCGGCGGGGACCGGCGGCGATGGGGTCCAGCGGCGACGGCGGGGTTCGGTGGAGCCGTGAATGCGTCGAGGGGGCCCAGATCCGGCGGCTGGGGTCGGTGAGGGCGGCGGATCCGAGCACGGCAGGAGCTCCGGCGTCGGTGCTCCGATCCACGGTGCGGAGGCGGCCTTCTGCACAGGAGAGAGGTTTGAGGGAGAGAGAAAGAACGGGAGGAGGGGAAAAAGGAACGGCGCGGCAGGGTACTCATCTCCGGCGAGGGTTCGGTCGCTGACGGCGAGGTCGCCGGAGGGCGCAGACGGCGGGATGGCGCGGGTTGACGAGGGGCTGCGGGAGCGAGGAGGCCGAGCGGTTCGAGAACCAGGGCAGCGCTCGCTCGGGCTTGGCGGCGGGCGCGGTCAGGCTCGCGCGGGCCCGCGATGGGCTCGGCGGACCACAGCCGCGGGGTGGAGCGAGGAGGCGAGGTGGCACAGCGGGATTGGGCGAGGGAGGCGGATGCGGCAGCGCTAGCTGGACAGGGGCACGCCAAGTGGCGGCGGGGGAGCTGGCCGGCGCGGAAATCAAGGAAGATGCGGTGGCTGGAGGTGGGAGGAGGTCTAGGGTAGGCTAGGGTTCCATTTTTGGAAGGAGGAGGCTGTCTATATATAGACAATGGGGCTAGAAGGGGGCTTTGGAGGCCGTTTTCCGACCGTTTGATCTCCATCGGACGGTCCAAAACGGAGGGGTAGTGTAGGTGGTCTAGTGGGCTGCGTAGGAGGCCTTGGGCTGAGAAGAGAGAGATGAAGTGCGGCCCGGCACGGGTTTCCGGATTCCGAAAATGTCTGACGTTTGACCGCCTATATTGCCGCTATAGTTATCCGTTGGGGCATCAAACGGACTCCGAATGCGATGAAATTTGGCAGGCGGTCTACCTACAACATAACAACACCGCATGCCAACTTTCAACCCATTCCGAGAACGTTTTTATCCCACTTATAAAATAATATTTCGAATGTGCCACGGGCGCGTGCAAGTGTGTTCGGGCTCGGAACGGACAACGGAGAGAACTGGGAGACCCGAACGGATGCAAGTTTTGAAAAAAACTATGCAGATGAAATGCACATGAGGACATGGTAAAGTGCAACACGCAAACGAATGACATGGCAACGACGGCGAATAACTGGAAGACATCTGGCGCATCAGTCTCGGGGCGTTACACCACCCCTTGTAGGAATTCCTTGTAACAACCCAAGACCGAGACCTCCATTAGTTTATGTTATGCTTGCATGCTTTGATGTTGTTTTATTTTATTTTGCATCATGCATCATCTCCATAATCTTGTTGTGATTGTTTTTAATGTTTCTTCATGTGCATTGCAATTTCTTCTTCTCCCTCTCTTTGATCCTCCCATAAATCTCATGTCTATTTACATTTAGCTCTGCACCACTTCCATTTTTCTCGATGCTCCACCTCCAACTTGGTTTCACCCAAGACCCAATATCTCAAAGTGCAACTTCCTTTTTTTTCCCCATTCATTTTATTTATTTATTTTGAGTTGCATTTTTTTACTTCTTCAATTCTTGCCCAAACCTTGCCCATAAATCATATATATTGTATCCAACTAACCTCTCAAGGTTCAACCCATTTGAACCTCATTTGAAGGGGTTTTCAAAGTCCAACATATTGGATATGTCCAACATGTTTGGATTTTACTTCTTCCAATAATTACTAGAAAATGTTTATAAATCACATTTCATGTGTAGAACCCTCTCCTGAAGATCTTAGCCCATTTGGGTGTGGTTTGGTCAGGTTTAAAGTTCAAGCAAGTTTGAATTAAATTCAAACTTGTTTAAATTTATAGCCTACAAAATTCCCAAACCATTTTTATTTATTCAGTCATATTTCGAGGTTTCTAGAAATGTGTATCTCTCTCCATAATTCCGCTCCTACCTCTTCAGGCATTTCTGCAAGATCTATTTATTGTCATAAATGGAAAATAGAAGAAATCAAAGAGGGAGAAGGAAGATTACCTGTTAACTTGCAGCCCACCAGAGCCGAACCCCTCTGTTCGTCTCCTTCCTCCTGTACGGCAGGACATCCACGCACGCCACATCGAACTCCCGATTGATTTGACGGCTTGAGAGCCCCCCCCCCCCCCCCCCCCCCCCCCCAGGCCCCTATATAACATGCCCCGGAGCCCTAGTCCTCCTCCTCCCTCCATTCCACCCCTCTCACGCCCCTGCCGCCGCCAGGTAAGGATCCCGCGCGCCCTGCCGAAGCCATGTCATGCCGAGCTCGAGCCCGGCCTGACCACAGCCTTCCTCCTCCGTTCGTCGTCGCGACGGTGACCTCCTCGACATCCGCCGTCCCTGCTACCTCACCCGCGTCCACACGGTCCACGCAGCTTCTTCCATGACGTCCCCTTCGTCATCTTCTACTCGGACTGAGACCCTTCCGCCATGGTCAGCGCTTTCTCCGCCGTTTCCGATCATCGTCGACCCCGTATGACTCCAGCAGCACCCCCACGGTGACATCCGCACATCCCCTCTCTTGTGCACCGAATTTTGCGACATCATAGGTCATCGTTCCGAGAGCTCTGTGTACGTCCATCGTGAATGACCATGGCAGCAAGCAAAGCTCCTGTCTTGGGTATCTGTGCGGCCTCCTGTGCTCTCGCAGGCCACGTACACGCGCACCTATCCACACCTGTGCGCACGCCCCACATCGTCTGCCCACACACCCTGCTTGCTCGCTGCCTCGCCGCGTCTCGCCATGGCCAAGGAGCTCCAGCTCCATGCACACGACCACCCTTTGCTTGCACTCGCGCGTGCAACTCCCGCACACGCCACACAACGCACGCATAGTCTCACGCATCGCCACCACCGAGGCCGCCGTCCATGGGTGGTGTGGCCTGAAGTTCGCCTCGCTCACTCCTGTAGATGCGTGCTCACTCACACAGCATCCACACACCCTCACACATGCCCCGCAGCAGCAGCCGTTCGGTTCACTTGCACACACACGTTTTTCCGCACCCCCGCGAACGCTTGGTAGCCGCAGCACGGCTGCTTGTTCTTGTCGCCGGCCTTTGTTTCTGTACTAAGTCACGCTCCTAGTTATTATCGAAAACACAGCATAGCTTAGTGGCACTGACCTCTTCCTATTACCTGGAAGACCAGAGTTCGAATCACCAATGGGCAAGTGGATTTTAGGACACCATTTTTTTGCTCTATTTTCTTACACTGACAGTGTGACCCCACTCGTCATCCTCTCCATCCACACACAGCCCTCTCCACACCCACACTCCTACCACCTCAGCACCTCGGGCCCCCTTGTCATTTACAGTGGCTGGCCCAACCCGCATCCTTTATTGTTTTCCTTTTGTTTTGCATATTCACATGAATGCCATTATTTTGAATTGTTAATAACTAAATATCCATGCATCCAAATAAATCATGTCATATATGTAAAATGCTCGGATTTTCATGTAGTTTCACAATATTGAACTTTCATCCATGTTTAAAATTGTTGTTTGCATTAATTTGCACAAATGACATGCTAACATTGGTTTATTTCATAACTAAATAGTCGTAGCTCCGAATTAAATAAACTTTAGATGCAAATGGTCTAGAAAAATGTGTAGTGAAACATGGTGCACTTATTTCCCCTATTTAACAACTCTAAAAATAAGTTTTAGGTAGAACAGTAGCAAATTCACTCGTCATCCTCTCTGTCCGCGGTGCTGAGGTGGGACCTCACTCGTCATCCTCTCTGTCCACACACACCCCTCTCCACACCCATACTCCTACCACCTCAGCACCCCGGGCCCCCCTTGTCATTTACAGTGGCTGGGCCAGCCCGCGTCCCTTATTGTTTTCCTTTTGTTTTGCATATTCACAGAAATGCCATAATTTTGAATTGTTAATAACTAAATATCCTTGCATCCAAATAAATCATGTCATATATGTAAAATGCTCAGATTTTCATTTAGTTTCACAATATCCAACTTTCATCCATGTTTAAAATTGTTGTTTGCATTGATTTGCACAAATGACAAGCTAAAATGGTTTATTTCATAACTAAATAATCGTAGCTTCAAATTAAATAAACTTTATATGTAAATGGTCTAGAAAAATGTGTAGTTTAACATGGTGCACTTATTTTCCCTGTTTAACAACTCTAAAAATATTTTAAGGTAGAACAATAGCAAATTCAAAAATTACATGTGGGGATTTCCAGAATTGTTATTTGTTGTTTTCAGCCTCATTTAAACTTGCCTAAATATATAGTCTACTTATGCTTCACCTCTTGCTATCTTAACCAACATTTAATATTGATGAGTACATAAACGAGATTGAACTAAATAATTCGAACGTAGAGTTCCATCAATATGCAACCCATTGCATATTGAGTCTCACTTAAAGTGTAGTATTTGATTGTTGCATCTTGCCATGCCATGCCTAATTAAACTGGACTTGCATCATACTTGCTTGTGCATCATGCCATTTTTATGTTTGTGTGTTTACCGTGTTGTTTGCTTCTTTCCGGTTGCGCTTCTTCTTGATAGTTCCCTGTTATGTTCCGGAGTTGTGAGGATTCGTTCGACTACGCTTGTTCGTCTACTTCATGGATTCGATCTTCTTCCTAGCGGGATTCCGGGCAAGATGACCATTACCTTGGATATCACTACTATGTTTGCTTGTTAGTTGTCTCGATGCTATTGCTATGTCTCGCTACCTACCACTTGTTTGTCAAGCCTCCCAAATTTCCATGAAACAACATCTAACCTCCACCAGCCTAACAAACCATTGATTGGCTATGTTACCGCTTTGCTCAGCCCCTCTTATAGCACTGCTAGTTGCAGGTGCAGTGCAGGTTGTTCCATGTTTGGGACATGGATATCACAATATCTCTTATTTAATTAATGCATCTATATACTTGGTTCTGTGTGGAAGGCTCGGCCTTTTGCCTGGTGTTTTGTTCCACTCATGCCGCCCTAGTTTCCGCCATACCGGTATTATGTTCCATGATGAGGGCTCCTAACACATGTGGGGTTTTATGGGGACCCCCTTGATCATCCATCTTAGGATAAAACTCTTCCATCAAGGCCCAACATTGGTTTTAAAATTTTCCAACATAATAATATTGAATTAATGAATTAACTCATAGGGCATCTTGAACCCACGAATTCTTTATTCCACGTAATACAAGCGGACCAGTGCTGATGGTGCTGGTCCAAACTAGAGCCCCTTACAGCGCCACCATGGGGAAACTCGAGGACTGGTTTTTAGTTTTATGAACTGCTCATCCGTCCTGTCCTGAGAATGAGATACGTGGCTTTTATCGGGATCGTCGACACGTCAGGAGGTCTTGCTGGTTTAGTTTTACCTTTGACGAGAGGCTTGTCCACCGGGATTCCTTATAGGCATCGTGTATCACGATGTGAGGTTTTCCATTGGATGCATGTGGTAATTTATATTGGACTACTTGGAGCACCCCTGCAGGGTTAAATCTTTCGGAAAGTCATGCCCGCGGTTATGTGGTGACTTGGAAATTTATAATATCCGGTTGTCGAAAAGTTGACACTAAATTCAATTAAAATACACCAACCGCGTGCGTAACCATGATCGTCTCTTTTCGAGGGAGTTCGAGAAGAGAACATGGTGTGATTATGAATGACTCGTAAGTAGGAGTTCAGAATCACTTCTTGATCATATTAGTTTGCGCCCTTTTATGCGTGGTTTACTCTTCTTATTCTTGTACTCGTAAGTTAGCCACATATAAATGCTTAGTGCTTGCTGCAACCTCACCACTTAACCATTCCATACCCATTAAGCTTTTCTAGTCTTGATACCCATGGTAATGGGATTGTTGAGTCCTCGTGGCTCACAGATTACTACAACAACAGGTGCAGGTACAGGTAAAGCGATGATTTGGCATGAGAGCGATGCTTGTTTGCTTTTGGAGTTCTTATTCCTCTTCCAAGAACATAGGATGGGTTCCGAGTCGGGAGCCTGGGATTAGCAGGGTGGATGTTATTCCTCTTTTCATTTGATTTCATCCGTAGTCGGATCCTGCTCTTTTGTATGATGATTGCTATGTATTGTTGTATTGATGTATTCATGTTGTAGCTTGTGGTGAGGGTAAGTCTTTATCTTGTATTCTCATCTATTCAGTACATGGTATGTTGTAATGATATCCACCTTGGGAAGCGTCTTTGATATGCACTTCTATCCTTGGCAGGACTTCCAAGTTCCTCGAGGATAGGACCGCACATTGAGCGTTACATTCATGGAATGAAGGGTCATCACCAAGGCGAATCACTCCTCCTCTTGTAGGCTGAATTGGGGCCAAGGCCTCAAGCACCTGCATGTGTACCTCTCCTAGTTCAACAGATTTTGAATTTGACTTTGCCTCAGAGACCACTCCTCCGGGCAGATGAATGGAAGAGATATCATTACTTCTAGGAGAGTCAGCCTGTCCCTCCAAGATGTGAACAGGTAGAGATCCTTGGAAACCATTTTCACCTTAGCACCAAAGGACATACTCTCTGCAGCTACTGCTCTTTGTCTCCCATCTATTCTTGCATCCATCATCAGCCCTCCTCCAGCATTTCCCAGGTTGCCATCATTAGAATCACCAATTGTTTGTCTTTCAGCCCCCCCCCCCCTATCAGTCTTCGATTTTTTTTGGAGCAGACTGACTGCCACTATCTTGGTTATCCAGCTGAACACCAGAGCTTCTAGGATTAGGCTTTGTAGTTCCCATCACCTCCCTAGTGTACTGAAATTTATAGAATGCTCCCCCTATTTCACCCACCCTCATTGCAGGGGCCAGTCCCACATCAATGCAACCTATCTTCACCTTAATGATGAGGACATCAATACCATAGTTACACCCACAGCCCCTGCTACTATACATACTGGACCAATTACTAGAGCTCGTGCACGCCAATTAAATTATCAGGTACTTTCATTTCTTGGGAATAATTCTAATGTTCATGAGAATATGATGCTGCGTGGAGATGGAGGTGTGCGTGAAGGGAACCAGAACGGCGTTTCTAATGGAGTTTTCAGCATTTTGAAGCCTCCATGATGACATACAAGGACATGGACAAAATATACAAGATGCCATTTCATAAATTTTGTCCATAGCTTATTATAGGTGATGCGCCACCTTAGTTTTGGACCAGACCCATGTAATTTCGAAATAATACTTCATAGGCTGAGTTTAGAGTCCGTATTGTAGGGGAAACGACTTAGAATGTGTTTTAGTCCCACCTTGCCAAGGGTGGACGAAATCCCCTCCCTTTTATCCTGTAAATATAGCCCTTAAGGCACCGTTTAGGCTTGGGTTTTTTATTTAGATTAAAAGTTTGCCATAGCTGCAATTTTGTGTTCTTCATTTGTGTTCTACGACTAGACCAAGACCTCACAGAACCCCGCTTTCACTAATAAAGCTTTCCTCTTATATTCGCAATGTTCAGATTGCAATTTTAGTTTCTTGCTTGTTCTTCGTTTGCGTGTAGGAAATAGACCTTCGTGGTCGGGTTGATCATGCTCCAGCTTGGTCAATAACCTCTCGGAGTTGGTTTAGCGATTGCTAAGGCGCGACGTCCTCACACGTTTGTAGTCGGATCGTCAAAGTCTACTCCACCGAAAATGATAGCCACCATCTCATCGAAAAACGGGACACCTTTGCCTCTATCACCTAACATAGGAGAAATTTCTGATGGTATTAATGTCAAGGGCCACTAGTTTGCCAGCCATAGCACACACCCTGAAGAAGGTTTTATTGTTCCTCTACTTCATTGGTATCCCTTGTACTCTAAACCAGGCTTCTTTGAAGTACCCAATTGGCACCACATCTTGCACCCCTGGAATTATTCCCACTACTGCTCCAGTGACTCGTTTCATAAAGATTTTACCAAAGTAAGCTTGATCATCCAGAGCCTGAGAAGTAGGGAATCTAACAATGAATTCCCCAGGAGCAGCAGGTTAGGCATAAAATCTCCACTTCAAGTATACAGATTTTTCCCAAGCATCAAATTCACTCTCAAGTTGTTTAGCACTCACCTCTCCCTGAATCACCTTTACAAAGCCTTGATGCAATTCTTCTTGTGATCTCACCTCAGAGAATTCTTCAAGAATAGAAAAGAAGCCCTGGCCAAATTCATCGGACCCAAAGTAATCTAGAGTAAACTCCCATGGTTTCATCTCAGTACAATTTACCACCAGATGGCTAGCCCCACATGCACCACACCGCAAAGGAGTGGATGTCACGGGTGATACGTCTCAAATGTAACTATAATTCTTTATTGGTCCATGCTATTATAGTATCAATCTTGGATGTTTTATCTGCAATTATATATCATTTTTGGGACTAACCTATTAACCTAGTGCCCAGTGGTAGTTGTTGTTTTTTGCTTGTTTTTTTGGCTTTTCAGAAAACAATATCAAATAGAGTCCAAACGAAGAAAAAACTTTGGATTAACTTTTCTAGACCAGAAGGGACCCTCGAAGGTTCGGGAGAAGACCAGACGAGCCACGAGGGAGCGACAAGCTCGCTAGGCGCGCCCCGGGGGGGCGTCCCCCAGGCTTTTGGTCCCCTCGTGGCACGTCCTGACCTAATTGCACCTCTATAAATTCCCAAATATTCCCAATACATCAGAAAGCCACCCAAAATACTTTTTCCGCTGCCGCAAGTTTCTGTTCTTCTGCGATCCCATCTGGATGCCTTTTTCGGCACCCTGCCGGAGGGGGAATTAACCACGGAGGGCTTCCACATCATCCTTGCTGCCCTTCCGATGATGCATGAGTAATTTACCACAGACCTACGGGTCCATAGCTAGTAGCTAGATGGCTTCTTCTCTCTCTCTCTCTCTCTCTCTCTTTGATCTTCAATACAATGTTCTCCTTGATGTTCTTGGAGTTCAATTTGATGTAATCTTCTTTTGCGATGCGTTTGTTGGGATCCAATGAATTATGGGTTTATGGTTAGATTATTCATGAATATTAATTGAGTCTTCTCTGAAATCTTTTATGCATGATTATGATAGCATTGTATTTCTCTCCGATCTATCCGCTTAGTTTGCCCAACTAGATTGATTTTTCTTGCAATTGGAGAGGTGCTTTGTTATGGGTTCAATCTCAATCCTAGTGACAGAATGAGACATGAAACGTATTTGTATTGTTGCCATTAAGGATAAAAAGATGGGGTTTATTCATATTGCTTAGGTTTACTTTGTCTACATCATGTCATCTTGCTTAAGGCGTTACTCTGTTTTCATTAACTTAATACCCTAAATGCATGCTAGATAGCGGTCGATGGGTGGAGTAATAGTAGTAGATGCAGGCAGGAGTCATCTACTTGTCTCGAACGTGATGCCTATATACATGATCATTGCCTTGAATATCGTCATAACTATGCGCTTTTCTATCAATTGCCCAACAGTAATTTGTTCACCCACCGTACTTTATGTGCTCGAGAGAGAAGCCTCTAGTGGAAACTATGGCCCCGGGGTCTACTTTTATCATATATATATATATATATAATCCAAAAATACCTTGCTACACTTTTATTTATTTCTATTTTATTTTGCAATTTATTTATTTGCCTACCACTATGAGATTTGATCCTTGCAAATAACCGCTGAGGGGATTGACAACCCCTTGTTTGCGCTAGGTGCAAGTATTTGCTTTCGTGTGTGCAGGCGCTGCTAACGAGGTTTTGTGTGGTTCTCCTACTGGATTGATAACCTTGGTTCTTAACTGAGGGAAATTCTTATCTTTATTGTACTGCTTCATCCTCTCCTCTTCGATGAAATCCCAACGCAGCTCACAAGTAGCAGCGGGCAAGGCAAATTTGTCCCATGACTTCTCATTTATTATCTGGTTCTCTCTCTCTCATCCTCTTCACTATCTCTCTTAGCAGAAGGTATTGGGATAAATGAAGCTAAAGAAAGACCCTCATTCTCAAGGGAAGATCTCTTGGTTGTGTACCTAGGTTCTAACTCATTCTTGGATATCAGTGTGTTTGCCTCCATCCAGACTGATCTGGCACCATCCGTAACTGATGTAGAGACCTCAGACCCTCCTGCTCTCATCTCTGGCCGATGGCTCCACTTGTCTTTGCTTGTTTTGAGATCATCAACCCTCCGTTGTGCATCAATCAGAGCCATCTCCCTAGCAGCGAGTTCCTCCTCTTTCGCTTCAGATTTGCCCGTCGCATCTCATCCATGCTCCTCTCCTCACTCATCCTTCATTCCTCCAAATCTTCTCCTTTCATCTTCTCTTCTCCGGGCCTCAACAAATCTCTCCTCTTCCCTCCGTCTATCCTCAAATCAATTACGATATCCCCCATCCCATCTTCTCACATCATCTCTAAACTCAAAATCATTTGATCTACCCCTTCCTCTTCCCGCAACGCGACTGCTACTTCTTGAGCTTGCGTTGGTTTTTCCCTTGAAGAGGGAAGGGTGATGCAGCAAAGTAGAGATAAGTATTTCCTTCAGTTAAGAACCAAGGTATCAATCCGGTAGGAGGAACACACAAGTCTCTGATAATTGCACCTACACAAACAAACAAATACTTGCACCGAACGCGATAAAGGGGTTGTCAATCCCTTCACGGTTACTTGCAAGGACAAGATCTGATAGTGATAGATATAAAAGATAAATAAAAGTGCAAAATAAAATAAAATAAACTGCAGCAAGGTATGTTTGTGTTTTTGATTTTATAGATCTAAAAATAATATGATAAAAGATAGACCCGGGGGCCATAGTTTTCACTAGAGGCTTCTCTCTTGAAAGAATGCATACGGTGGGTAAACAAATTACAGTTGAGCAATTGATAGAAAAGCGCAAAGTTATGACGATATCTAAGGCAATGATCATGTAAATAGGCATCACGTATGTGACAAGTAGACTGACTCCTGCCTGCATCTACTACTATTACTCCACACATCGACCGCTATCCAGCAAGCATCTAGTGTATTAAGTTAATAAGAACGGAGTAACGCCTTAAGCAAGATGGCATGATGTAGAGGGATAGGTCCAATCAATATGAACAAACCACATCTTTTTATCCTTAGTGGCAACAATACAAATACGCGTCATGTCCCTTTTTGTCACTGGGATTGAGCACCGCAAGATTGAACCCACTACAAAGCACCTCTCCCATTGCAAGAAAAATCAATCTAGTTGGCCAAACCAAATCAATAGATCGGAGAGAAATAGAAAGTTGTCTTAATCATGCATAAAAGAGTTCAAAGAAGACTCAAATATTATTCATAGATAATTTGCTCATAAATCCACAATTCATCGGATCTCAACAAATGCACCGCAAAAGAAGATTACATCGAATAAATCTCCAAGAACATCGAGGAGAACATTGTATTGAAGATCAAAGAGAGATAAGAAGCCATCTAGCTACTAGCTATGGACCCGTAGGTCTGTGGTAAACTACTCACACATCATCGGAAGGGCAACAAGGTTGATGTAGAAGCGCTCCATGGTTGAATCCCCCTCCGACAGAGTACCGGAAAAGGTCCCCAGATGGGATCTCACAAAAACAGAAACTTGCGGCGGCGGAAATGTATTTTTTGGTGTGCCCCTGGTCTACGGGGAATATTTGGGTATTTATAGAAGAAGAATTAGGGCTAGAGGAGTCACGGGGGGCCCACAAGCTTGCAGGACGCCCCCCTAGGGCACGCCCTGTGAGCTTGTCGTTGACTTTTGGCTCTTATGGCCTCCTCCTGAAGCTTCCAGGGTGTCTTGTGGTCCAAGAAAAATCGTCAAAAAGTTTCATTCCATTTGGACTCCGTTTGGTATTGATTTTCTGTAAAGGCAAAAACAAGGAAAAAACAACAACTGGCATTGGGCACTAGGTTAATAGGTTAGTCCCAAAAAAATGATATAAAATAGCATAATAATGCATATAAAACATCCAAGGTTGATAATATAATAGCATGGAACAATCAAAAATTATAGATACGTTGGAGACGTATCAGCGACCATGACACTCCTGGCGTGGGAAACACCGTTCGTCGGGCCTGCGATCCATTGGTTGGGCAGCAACCACCTGCGCGTACGATCTACTCTGTGTGGGGCAGTGGGGGTGGCGGCGGTCGGCGGAGGAGAGGAGGAAGCCTTGTTATTTATTCATTCAAAAATGTTCCAAATGTCGGATGCTACAGTGTGAAAAATGTTGTGATTAATTACCATGTATTAATTGGAGGGAAAATCTCCTCTTGCCTAAACATTGTGGGGTTGCATAGCAATGGATATGTCTCTTGTTGGGGAACGAAGCATGAAAATCAAAAAAATTCCTACGAACACCCAAGATCTATCTAGGAGAAGAATAGCAATGAGATGGGAGAGTGTGTCTACGTAGGTTATAGACCGTTAAGCGGAAGCGTATGTCACGTGGTTGATGTAGTCGTACTCGTCATGATCCAATCATGACCCAAACCGATCTAATGCCGAACGGACAGGACCTCCGAGTTTAGCACACCTATGGATCGGCGGCGTCCTCTCCTTCTTGATCCAGCAGTAAGGGAGAGGAGGTAGATGAGATCTGAACCAACATGATGGCATGGTGGTAGTAATGGCAGCGGAACACCGACAGGGCTTCACCAAGCGCTGACGGATCAAGGTGGAGGCTTATCAGGAGAGAAAGGAGGCTTGGGTTTGGTGTGTCCAACCCTTGCGCCCCCTCCCCACTATATATAGGGGTGTGGGAGGGCTAGGGGCGCAGCCCTAGCCCCTCCTCCAAGGAGGGGAGGCATCCAAGGGAGGAAACTTGCCTCCCAAGGCAAGTGGACTCCCTCCCACTTAGGGTTTCTCCTTCCCAGGCGCATGGGCCTTGTAGGGGCTGGTTCCCTTGCACCATTAAGGCCAGGACCCCCCCCCCCCCTACAGCCCATGCTACTATATGGGCCATGGTGTAACCCTACGAGGACTTATGGACCCCTCCAGAACCTTCTGGAACCTTCTAGTGACTTCCCGGTACAATACCGAAAAAACCAGACTTTTTCCCGGAACCACGACAACAACTTTCCATATATAAATATTTACCTCTGGACCATTCCGGAGCTCCTCGTGACGTCCTGGA
Organism: Thinopyrum elongatum; assembly: GCA_011799875.1. Lineage (NCBI taxonomy): Eukaryota > Viridiplantae > Streptophyta > Magnoliopsida > Poales > Poaceae > Thinopyrum > Thinopyrum elongatum. The sequence continues at coordinate 351,346,085 of CM022303.1, forward strand.
TCCCATCCAGGACTCCAAACAACCTTCGGATTTTCCACTATTAATATCTCAATACTACCCTAGCGCTATCGAACGTTAAGCGTGCGACCCTACGGGTTCGAGAATCATGTAGACATGACTGAGGCTCCTCTCCGGTCAATAACCAATAGCGGGATCTGGATGCCCATATTGGTTCCCACATATTCCATGAAGATCTTTATCGGTTGAACCATGATGTCAAGGATTCAGTTAATCCCGTATACAATTCCCTTTGTCCGGCAATATGTTACTTGCCCGAGATTCGATCGTCGGTATCTCCATACCTAGTTCAGTCTCGTTACCGGCAAGTCTCTTTACTCGTTTCCGTAATACAAGATCCCGTGACTAAACTGATTAGTCACATGCTTGCAAGCTTCTAGTGATGTTGTATTACCGAGAGGGCCCAGAGATATCTCTCCGTCATACGGAGTGACAAATCCCAGTCTCGATCCGTGCCAACCCAACAAACACCTTCGGAGATACCTGTATTACACAATTATGGTCACCCAGTTATGAAGTGACGTTTGGATACACACTAAGTATTCCTTCGGTGTCAGGGAGTTGCACGATCTCATGGTCTAAGGAACAGGTACTTGACATGAAGAAAGCTATAGCAAATAACTAAACGATCTTATTCTAAGCTTACGGTTGGGTCTGTCCATCACATCATTCTCCTAATGATGTGATCCTGTTATCAAATGACAACTCATGTCCATGGTTATGAAACCTTATCCATCTTTGATCAACGAGCTAGACTAGTAGAGGCATACTAGGGACACGGTGTTGTTTATGTATCCACACATGCATTTAAGTTTCCAGTCAATACAATTCTAGCATGAATAATAAACATTTATCTTGATGGGAAATATTGCCTCTAGGGCATATTTCCAACATCTCTCTTTCAAACCATTGCATCCCTGGAATTAGCAACCGACCTAGGATATGACTATTCGAACTATCGAGCATGTTCGACGCATCTCTTCCAGTCATATATAAACTGTACTCTAACTATCAATCAATACAAGTTGATCATTTTCACTCAAACATGTTACCAGCACGAGCGCTATGTCTAGCAAGTAGATTCACTTCAACGTGCAATTTGCAAGATACATGAGCGCTCCAACAGCACTGAGAAATGGAACCTCGGGTCCCAATAATTATTCTCCATCATCCCTTAGCGTGAACAAATCTTTCTCTACGTATAGAGAGCAAACCACCATGGGAATTTTACATGGGTAGGATTTGTCCATATTGAATTTCTCCTGAGGAAGGTGCTTAAGTTGAATACATAAGCAAAATTTGGTTTTACCCAAATCCTTCATCTCAAATTTGATTTTTAGGTGATGTTGAGATCATCTACGTACACTGAAATGATGCAAAATCCTATAGATGACTTTCTGATAAAGACACTTGGGCAATCACTACTATTGGAGTAACCTTTATGAAGAAGCAACTCACTGAGTCAGTCGTACCACATCCGTCCTGACTATCTTAAGCCATATAATGACTTATTTAGTTTTACACAATACATGTTGTGTTTTGCGCTTGGATTCAGGATAGAGATTCTGTCAGGAACCTTCGTATACATGTCTGAATCTAGTGACCCGTAAAGATATGCGGTCACGACGTCCATCAACTGCATAGATAGACGATTTTGCACTGCCAAAGATAATAGGTATCAGAAAGTGGTTCCACTCATTACAGGAGAATATGTCTCATTGAAATCAATGTCGGGTCTCTGCGTGAACCCTTGCACTATGAGCCTTGCTTTGTATCTCACCACCTCATTGTTCTCATTCCGTTTCTGGAGAAAACCCCATTTGTATCCGACAGGGAAAACATTGGGAGGTGTCGGTATTACTTCATTGAATCCTTTCTTTCGTTAAGTGAAGCAATTTCTGCTTATATTGCATCGTTCCATTTAGGCCAGTCGGAGTGCTTTTGGCACTCAATGATACTCCTTGGATCATGATCGGTGAGAAGGATATCTGCAATTTTTTCAGCAAAATAAATGTCGACGGCCGTAGACTTACGATCGAAAGTTTTTCCAAAATCGATATAGTTGATGGAAATTTCCTGCACCCCTAGTGACTCTTTCATGATTTCCCAATACGCGTGAGTCAGGGTGTTCCGATGGCCCAGCCAGTGTGTGCAAACTAAAGCTGGGTTGTGGAGGTTGCCTTTCCACTGGGTGTATACTACCCATCAGGTGCTTGTCAACATTGAGCTGACTTGCATTTACCGACTCCAAGGTTTTTCTCCTTGATTTCCTTTGTTGCTTGTTGGGAGCTTGTTCCAGGTCAGAGGCCACACTACTCCCCCTCTTTTTAGGAACAAGGAGCTGTGTGGTTTTTATTGCTACCTCACCCTTTTGGGCGCATTTCAAACCTGGCATGATCGCCTAGGCTATCCCGGGATCGAGATGATGAGAAAAATTACCATCACATAATTTGCTTGAGTCAAAATTTCCTCAATCTTCAGACTTTGTGTGCACATCTTGTTCCACGGCTAAGCTAATTTTGAGAACGACAATACTATGCAGCTTTATACATCATAAGGCACCATATTCACCAAGGTCTCAAGTCTGAGTACTTAGAGGAGGAATCTCCCAGTACTTTGTTTCTCGCCCTCAAAACGAGATATGAACAGCAGAAGGCAGTCGTCCTGCCAGAAGTACTCCATGATTGGACTCACCTTCATCTTCAGGATTTCAAGTCCATTGGTGAGTACAGTCACAAGGTTCATAAGATAAGTTTTGAACTACGCTTTGCAGGAAGGAACCTACTGATGCGGAGAAGATAGAGAAAACTTTATCTACTATGCTCCCTTCAGACAGGATCCTCCAGCAGCAATACCGTGCTTGCAACTATACTATCTATTCCGAGCTTATTCATATATTACTTCAGGCTGAAAAGCATGATGAGCTACTCGCTAATAATGGCTCTCAGCGCCCGGTTGGGGCACAACCTTTACCTGAAGTTCATATGAATGTCGCAAATAGACAGAGGTTTGATGGTGCCTTTAGGGGCAATCAATCAAATTTCCAGAACAAGCAAAAGTGCAATAGGAATAGGAGGTCTAGGAACTCAAACAAGGGAAAAGGCACTGCAAAGCCTAATCATGATAAATCTCAGCTTTGCAACAAGTGTGGATGCTACACGCACCCCACTGACAAGTGCAAGATCCCAAAGCATCTGGTTATGCTGTACCAGCAATCTTAGGCACGCATATCACCTCAACGAAGAGGTTCGAAGCCAACTTCAACCTTCATCCAGACAGTGCCAATGGAACCGGTAGTTCAGACGATGTTCCTCCTGGACAGAGCAACACCATGGCATTCCATCAACCAGAGGATCTTACTGACACGGAGAACGTGATGATTGAGTATACCTCAAATGACGTGTTTGGAGACTTCGGCTAGTCCCACAATCTCTTTAGTGATCTATTCAACTATGTCCATTTGTGATGTTGTAATAAGAACATAAGTATTGTTGTTGTCTTTATATTGTATCAGCACATTTGATATAATAAGATTGTAATTGTGTCAACATATTTGATATAAATAAGATCGTATTCTATGTATTTACATGAGATTTTCTCATTGAAAGTTATTTCTCTTATATATAGTTCTCTACAGTGACAATCCGATGAAAAAGGAGTTATGCCTTGTAGATAGTGCAACCACAAACTCCATACCGAGGGAGATGAAATATTTCCAAACTCTTAAAAAGATGAATGGAGATATTTTAACTATGGTTGGACGCAGTACGGTAATCGTTGGCACTGGACGTGCCATATTTACCCTCCTAGGGGTACACAAGTGACAATTGAGGATGCTTTGTTGTATCACAAAATACAATCCGGTGGAATATGAAACCAGATTTTGCAAAGCTCATTACTACATTGTTCCTTAGCTAAGATGTGACCGTCCGCACATCCTTAGAGCATCTAAAGCCGGGCGCCTCAAACCCGCCTCATATGCCTGGGCGGGCCACCCGGTCACTTTTTTGACCTGGACAGGCTCCTTAAACGGGCCTCAAACGTCCGGGTTGATCAGCACCCCCCATATCCAGCCCAAATACGGGGTGGATATGACGAGCCCGGGCGCGCCCGCCACGTCGGACCCGACAGCCTGACCCCCACCCCAAATTGCACCAAATCCACCAAACCCTTCGTCCTCCTCCCGCCGCCCTCCAACCTTTCCCGCGCCCGAACCCTCGCCCGTCATCCACCCTTGCTCCCAATCCTCACCTCTGGTCCCGATCTACCGCTGAAGATGTCGTCCAGCCCGACCCACACTGCCACGACGAAGATGCAATCTGCCTCGTCCGTCGGCGGCGTCAATTCATCAGCTGCGACTTGCAAGGTGGAGAACGTTCGGGCATGGATGAGCACGGGCTCCGACAGTGCCCGGGCTGCCCTCGACATGTTCGACGGAATGACTGAACAAGAGTCGGTGCGTTTTCTTTGCTCTTGCCCGATCAGATTTTAGCATAGACGACTAGTTCGTTTCGTTCATGATGAATGCTTGCAAACCATAATCATGTAGGAGGCGTTTTTGTCAAACATGATCAATGACAATGAAGATCCGACCGAAATGGAGTATGAATTGGAGGCCACCACCGCATTTGAAGTTGGGACAACATCTGATCCCAATCCGAGCAAGAAGAAGAAGACCAAGACGCCGAAGGCAAGAGGTCCGGCATTCTCAAGATTTGAGGACATCTTGTTAGTCAAATCTTGGTTGGCCACAACGATGGATTCAATATGTGGCATCGAGCAAAAGGGGAACACCTATTGGATGAAGATTTGGAAGGAGTATTACGAGCAAAAGGAGTATGTGGAGCTGCATCCTATCGTGACCACCCGCAGTGTGGCATCTCTCCAACATCGATGGGGGATCATTCAAGGGGAAGTGAATAAGTACATCAGCTACTACTCACAAGTGACTAAACGCCCTCAAAGTGGGATGGGAGTCACAACTCACGTAAGCTCGATTGCCTCATCTTGTCGTCCATTGCATATGCTTCTAGTGTTTGCATTCTCGTGCTCATACATATGTTGTTTGCTAGACGGTGGTGGCGGCCACTTTGTATCACGAGATGGAGAAGAAGCCATTTGCTTTTAGCCATTATTGGGTCTTATTGAACGGCAAGACGAAGTGGAACCAACTTGTGGCCGACCTCAAGTCCGGCAAGAAGAGGAATGGTGGCTTAGGCTCGAACCAATCAATTGGATTGGACGATGAAGAGGACGATGTTGTCGTGACGAATGGAAAAGCCGCCAAAGGACAACCGCCAAGTCATGGGAAACAAGTGGGAGAAGGCACGTGTCGCCCGTGATGTCGCGGCTACCAAAATGTCGTCCACATGGATGGGCATTTTTTCGGTGAGGAGAACAAGAAGGAGGAGAGGTACAAGCTCATGTTGGATGCGCAAAAGGAAAGGATGGAGTAGGACCGGAAGAGGGCGGAGAGAAACTAAAAATTGAGAGGGAGAAGATCGAGTTGGAGAAGCAATAAGCGGCGATCAAATGGGAGCTCGAGAAGGCCAAGACATTTGGTTACATAGAGCTTGAGAAGGAGAGGTTGCAACTCGCACGGGACGCTGAAGATGTAAGGACAATATTGGCGGACAAGACCCTCTTGAATGAGCATGCGAAGAAGTGTCTTGCGGACAAGAAGATGGAGTTCAACGACCGCTAGGAGGTACGAGGCGGCGAGGGCGGAGGAGGCATCTTGGATGCAGGCGGAGGAGGCTGCCTGGATGCAGGCAGAGCAGGACGACGCATTCCGCTCGGAGCAGGCGCACAGCCAGTGATCCGAGGCCATCCGTCACGCTCGGACATTGATTTCATTTTGTCATGTCTAGATGTTGAACTATGATTTGCTTTGCTTTGTTTTGAACTTTGGCATTCGGACAGTTTGTATCGTATGATCGACGTGCATGGATTTGAGGATCAGAATTTACGGTATGTGGATGTGCGACGCAACATTTGAGGGGTGCTCGGTCAGTGCCCGCGGACGCGTCCGGGCGCGTCCGCGGGCGTTTGAGGGACCGGATTTGCCAAATCCGGCTGTAGATGCTCAGCTAAGATGTGCAGAGCACCGTTCGCACATCTCCACATCCATCGGACTCTAGAGGTGTGTTTGGTTGCGGAACGAAGTGAAATGGAATGGAATGGTTCCATTCTACTAGAATGGGTCGATTTCATTCATGTGTTTAGTTGGAGGCAATATATGGAATGGAATTGTTACATTCCAGTGTTTGGTTGAAGAGATGGAACATAATGGATTTGGTTTACTTTGGCAAGGTACATTCGCAAAGCATTATAAATATGACATCAAACCTATCTGCAACTATTTCTTCTTTCACCAAAGCATTTCTACAAGATGACCCTGTGGCTAAAAAACGCATTTGTACAAGAAAAATATATGAAAAAAGAAAAAGAAGATAATAATGCACATTATGACAATGATGTATCACATCTAACTCTTAAGTCCTAAAGCCACGGTCAAACTATGATTAAGAGCTAATGAACAGTTTGGCTGGTTGCCATTAGCGATCTGCCAGTGCTCCTCTGCTGCCACTAGTCCCCTTAGTAAAGCTTCAGATCCAATGAAGAACCAGAAGTTGCTCGCCTTCTAGTCTTCGTCGAACAATACCACACCAGGCTCCTCTTCCCATGTCCCTGCGTCGCTATACCATTAGGCTAGGTTGCTGCCAGCAGCAAGGCAGCAGGTCAGTCGCCCACTCACCGGCAAGTCAGGCCGCCGTCACCCACCAGCATATCAGGTCGCCGCCACTACCCGGAAGATCTGGTGGACGCCACAAATTTGCAGCCGCCTCCCTCCAGGTCAGGCCGCCATCTAGGGTGTGGCCGACGCCAGCAACCAATTCCGCCGCCTAGATGGGAGCGTTGTGGCTGTGAGAGAGCAGAGAGAGGGAGGGGAGAAACGAGGCGGAGGCGGCTCGAGAGAGGAGACGCGACCGGTTCCGCGTGATTCCTCCGATTTGGAGGTACCACCGGCCCCTACCGGTTGCTACCCATTCCGCCGCCTAGATGGGAGCGTTGTGGCTGTGAGAGAGCAGAGAGAGGGAGGGGAGAAACGAGGCGGAGGCGGCTCGAGAGAGGAGACGCGACCGGTTCCGCGTGATTCCTCCGATTTGGAGGTATCCGCACGTTCCGCATATCACTCGAATATTCACTCGGTGGGAACGACTTGATTCCCGTTCAGGAACGAGGCCCAGTCACAGGTTCGACCCATGCCATTCTAGTTGGTGATCGAAACCAAACACACCCTAGACTCCTGAAACTTGGTGAGTAACCCTTCCACTTCTTTAATCACCGGACCGAGCGCGAAGAGGTTCTTCTCTGGATCATTCAACATAGCCACTACACCTTTCGAATCCAGCTCAACAATAAGCTTTGGAACTTTCATCTCAGCGGCTAGCAGCGCAGTATGTCGGCAAGCCAATAACTGGTGTTGTAAGAGCATCTACAACCGGGCGTCTCAAACTCGTCTCATACGCCCGGACGGGCCGCCCGGTCACTGACCGGTCATGTTTTTTCGATTCAAACGGACGTCTCAAACGGGCCTCAAACGCCCGGGCTGACCGGCACCCCTCATATTCAACTCAAATATGGGGGCGGATATGAGCCTCCCGGGCACGCCCGCCACGTTGATCTAACGGCGGGGTCCCACGCGAAAACGCCCGAAAACCTGGCGGTTCGACGGACGCCGCGTCCGTCGCCGCGGTGTGAGCGTCGCGTGGCGCCGCTTCGGCTCATCGTCCAAGACCAAATCCGGCTATTTAAGCCGGCCGGCGTCCCGCAACCCTAACCCATCCATCTCCCTCCTCTCCGCGCCGCCAGTCTGAGCCCATCCACCTCCTACCTCTCCCGCTCCAGCGCTCTGCACACGGTCCGACGCTCCGCCCACGCTCCGGCACTCCGCCATGGTCCAGAGCAAGATTACCTACTATGTCATGCTGACGCCGGAGCGCCGCTACGAGATCCAGCAGGAGATCCGGGCGAGGCAAGCCGCGCGCGCCGCCCGCATCGCTACCGGGCTGCCTCCGGACTCGCCGGAGCCAGAGGAGGAGGAGGAGGAGCCGGGGGAAGAGGAGGAGGAGATGGCTCCTGTTGAAATTAATTATGTAATTAAGGGAAATCTCCCCTTGCCCAACGGTCAAGCAGTTGCACCGCACGGACGCCTGTGTCCTGGCAACCGACGCATCTCTCTGGAACCGACGCCTCCTCTGGATCGTCGTGTCTCTCCAGAAGATATATAAGCGTCATTTAACCATCGTCAAGAGTAATCGATCATTTTGATTCCGAACACGTTATCACGCACGTAGAATAGCCAGCGAGAGCAAAAGAAACAACAGAGAAAGGAGAAGAGAGGGAGCACTCGCCGTCGGTGAGATGCCTAGCCTCGTTTCCTTCTTCCTCCGCCTGATCCGTGAGGATGGTCGTCGCTACCGTCGTCACTACCATGGAGTGGGTGGACTCCGGCGTTTCCGTCACCGGATGTAAGCCATCCGTCGGTTCGGCCGCAGCGCCGCTAGAAGTGGCGCACCTGGCCGCCACCGCGCCGCTGAACGTGGCGCTCCTGGCCGCCACCGCGCCGCTGGACGCGCCCCCGCGGTGCTCCCCTCGCCCCTGGACGCGCCCACGATGGTGCTCCCCGCGCCCGTGGCCAGGCGCCCATGGGGTTCGACCCCTAGCTAGTGGCCGGCCCGAGCGCCTCCATGGTGCACAGGGCTGCAGCCGCGCCTGCACCGCCCCCTGGGTCTTCGCCTCCACCACCTCCTCCGTCGGCCGCGTGGCTCGTGTCGTCGACGCCAACGCCCGCTGCCGAGGCCGCTGGCCCGCCCGGATACATCCCCGTGCCGATGCGCGCCGTCATGAGCGAGGAGGAGGCGCTCGCCTTCGTCTCCGCACCGACCGGCGACTCCGGAGTCGTTCGCCTTGGAGCCGGCATGGAGGGCGCCGACGCCACCGCCACGCCTCAACAGGAGACGGCCGCGGGCTCGAGCAGCCGCACTGAGCAGCGCTTCGGCCGCCTCTTCGGGCGAGCCGTCGCAGCCCTCGACCGCCGTTCCGGGCGCCGCACCGGCTCGTGGGCTCCGGCGAGCCTCGGCCTCGCCAGCGCCACACCTCCAGTAGCCCGCTTGGATCCCGTCGTCGTTGAATCTTCTTCGGACGAGGAGGGCTCGACGGTGCCGCGCCGTTGATCACCGGAGCCATGAGAGGATGCGGCGGCGGCCTCTCCCACCCGTCGGCGGCGCCGTGCAGTGGTGGGGATCGAGCAGAGGGTGTGCGGGTGTCGGCTACTCCGACCCTCATCCAATCCGCCCCTCCCCTCTCTCTTATGCGGCGTGGCCGCGCGTGGGCTGGCCAAAGGCCGTGCAGGCCCAGGCCCAGGCGCCTGCGTGACCTCCGGCTGCCTCCTCTGTGGCTACGATTTTTTTTCTCTATTTCATTAATCATTAGTACTAATTATTGTATTAGTGCTGTTTTAGACTATGTTTAGTACTGTTTAGTACCTAGTTTGACTGCTACTTACATTTAGTCCAGTTCTAGATTTACTCTAGTTTAGGATTTGTGTAATTATTGGTGTGTTTATATTATGCAATGGGTTGATAATATAAATAAAGTACCGAATTTCATTCGGGAAGAATGACATGTTCCATGTGTTTACCACATCTCATTTTTATTGAACATGTTTTTGCGATTGAGACCTTCTCTCGCATATCAAAATTGCAAATTTTTGAATGTTTCTCCCTCATCTTATTTGGAATCACAAGGTAATGAGTTGTGATCTACTGCACATTTGCAGACTATCCTCTCTTACCGTGAGGTCTACGCTTTGTCAATCCCGACAAGCGATTACCTTCAACGTGTATTCCTTATATCTAAATTGTAACATACACAAGGTAATGGCCATGTAGCCTATTACTGTGAGATCTAAGTGATCTTCAAAGTGTTATGTTCACACAATTGAGGTTGAGAATTTTTCAAGTTTACACTTGAGTATAAATTTTTTGCATTCTTATTACAAAACCATGATGGTTTTTAATTTACCACCCGTAAATTAATTATCTCTGGTTTTCCCATGTAGGCAAAGATGACTGCCAAAGAGTTTGAGGAGCTTGCCCTCAATGGCCACAATTACCCTACATGGGCTATGGGCATCAAGATCAGTCTTGCGTCCCGTGGGATAGCGCGTGCAATTCAACCCTCGGAGACTCCTCTCCCGGCTGGGGCCACGCCGCTGACAGAACAGCAGAACTATGCTACTTTATTCATCATAAGGCACCATATTCATCCAGATCTCAAGTCTGAGTATTTACAGGAGGAATCTCCTAGTACTCTATTTTTGGCCCTCAAAACGAGGTATGAACAGCAGAAGGCAGTAGTCCTGCCAGAAGCACTTCATGATTGGACTCATCTCCGTCTTCAGGATTTCAAATCCATTGGTGAGTACAATCATGTTGTTCATAAGATATGTTCCAAACTGCGCTTTTGTGAGAAGGAACCTACTGAGGGGGAGAAGATAGAGAAAACTTTGTCTACTATGCTCCCTTTAGATAGAATCCTCCAACAGCAATACCGTACTCGTAACTACATTGTCTATTCCGAGCTTATTCACATGTTACTTCAGGCTGAAAAGCAGGATGAGCTACTCGCTAAGAATGGCTCTTAGCGCCCAGTTGGGGCACAAACTTTACCTGAAGTCCATCTGAATGTTGCAAATAGACAAAAGTTTAATGGTACCTCTCGAGGTAAACAATCCAATTTCGAGCATAAGCGAAAACGCAATGGGAACAGGAGATCTAGATACCCAGGCAAGGGAAAAGGCACTTCAAAGCCCAGGTTTGATAAATCTAAGCTTTGCAACAAGTGTGGATGCTATACGCATTCTACTGAAAAGTGCACAATGCCCAAGTATCTGGTTATGCTGTACCAGCAATCTCAGGGACGCAAAGCACCTCAAGGAAAAAGGTTTGAAGCCAACTTCAACCTTCATCCGGATAGCGCAAAAGGAGCTGGTGGTTCGCACGATGTTCCTCCTGGACCGAGCAATGCCGTGGTTCCTTATCTGCCTGAGGATACTGCTGAAATGGAGAACACATTGATTGAGTACACCGCAAACAACGTGTTTGGTGACTTCGACTAGTCCCTCAATCTCCTTAGTGATCTACTTAATTATGTCCATTTGTGATGATTGTAATAAGAACATAAGTTTGTTGTTGTCTTTATATTGTATTGTATCAGCACATTTGATATAATAAAGATTGTATTATATATATTACCATGAGGTTTCTTATTGAAAATTCTTTGTTTTATATAGTTCTCTACGGGGACAATCCGATGGAAGAGGAATTATGCCTTGTGGACAGTGGTACCACAAACTCCATACTGAGGGAGATGAAATATTTCCAAACTCTGAAAAAGATGAATGGAGATATTCTAACTATCGCTGGACGCGATACAGTGATTGTTGGTACTGGACGTGCCATATTCACCCTCCCAAGCGGTACACAAGTGACGATTGAGGATGCTTTATTGTATCGCGACTCATCACGTACCCTGATCAGTTATCGAGATATCCATAAGAATGGTTTTCACATTGAAACCCATGAAGACAACAAAGAGGAGTACCTACTCTTTACTAAAGATCACGGATATGGCAAAAAGGTACATGAGAAAATTCCTTCTCTATCGTCTGGTTTGTACTATACGTACATCAAACCCGTGGAACATGTTGCATACAAAGTAATTTTTCAGAATGTTAACGCATTCCAAACCTGGCATGATCGCCTAGGCCATCCCGGAATCGGGATGATGAGAAAAATTACTAGCAATTCCATTGGTCATAATTTGCTTGAGTCAAAATTTCCTCAATCTTCTGATTTTGTGTGCACATCTTGTGCCACGGGAAAGCTAATTTTGAGGCCCTCACACCTCAAAATACAAGCTGAACCACTTCAGTTCCTTGAATGTATTCAAGGAGACATTTGTGGTCCCGTTCAGCCATTATCTGGACCTTTTCGGTATTTCATGGTTCTCATTGACGCATCTACACGATGGTCACATGTGTGTCTTCTATCCACACGGAACCATGCATTTGCCAAGATAATGAGGCAAGTCATTAAGTTGCAAGCCCATTATCCTGAAAGTCGAATTAAGTCAATTCGAATGGACAATGCTGCAGAATTCTCCTCACGTGCTTTCAATGATTATTGCATGGCTTTGGGGATTGAAGTTCAGCACTCTGTTCCATATGTCCATACACAAAATGGTTTGGCTGAATCATTGATTAAGAGGATCAAACTCATTGCAAGACCTTTGTTGACGAATTGCAACTTGCCAACCTCTTGTTGGGGTCACGCTGTTTTACACACTGCTGACTTGATACAATTGAGGCCAACTGCATATCACAGTTCTTCCCCTCTGGAATTGGTACGTGGAAATCCTCCAAGCATTTCCCATATGCGTAAGTTCGGATGTGCTGCATACATCCCGATCTCACCACCACAGCGGACATCTATGGGCCCACACAGAAAGTTGGGGATCTATGTGGGGTACAAATCGTCGTCGATTATCAAGTACCTGGAACCCCTAACTGGGGATCTGTTCACAGCCCGTCACGCTGATTGCATATTTAATGAGGAACATTTTCCGGCATTAGGGGGAGATTTCAAGTACCAGAAAGAATGCCCGGAAATTGATTGGAATGCTCATGCCATTTCATCCTCTGATTCACGTACCCATGAGACCGAACTTCAAGTTCGGAAGATCATTAATTTGCAAGATCTTGCAAATAATCTGCCAGATTCATTTACTGATCTGAAAGGTGTTACAAAATCCTTAAGTCCGGCCAGAAATGCGCCAGAAAGAGTGGAGGTACCAATAAAAACCACTCAACTCCCTATTCCTAAAAAGAGGGGGAGTAGTACGGCCTCTGACCTAGAGCATGCTTCTAGCAAGCAGCAAAGGAAATCGAGGACAAAAACCTCGGAGTCAGTAAATGCAGGTCAACTCAACATTGACAAACACCTGATGGATTGTATACACCCAGTGGAAGGGCAACCTCCACAATCCATTTCCAGTATGCACAAACTGGCTGGGATATCGGAACACCTAGACTCAATCGTATTGGGAAATCACGAAGAGTCACTAGGGGTGCAGGAAATTTCCATCAACTATGTTGATTCTGGAGAATCATTTGGCCGTAAGACTACGATTGTCGACATATATTTTGTTGAAAAGATTGCAGACACCCTTCTCACTGATCATGATCCAAGGTCTATCGTTGAGCACCAAAAGCGCTCCGACTTGCCTAAATGGAAGGATGCAATCCAAACAGAAATTGCCTCGCTTAACAAAAGAAAGGTATTCACTGAAGCAATACCGACACCTCCCAGTGTTTTCCCTGTGGGATTCAAATGGGTTTTTCTCCGGAAACGGAATGAGAACAATGAGGTGGTGAGATATAAAGCAAGGCTCGTAGCACAAGGTTTCACGCAGAAACCCGGCATTGATTTCACTGAAACATATTCTCCAGTAATGAGTGCAACCACTTTCCGATATCTTATATCCTTGGCAGTGCAAAATCGTCTATCTATGCAGTTGATGGACGTAGTGACCGCATATCTTTACGCGTCACTAGATTCGGACATATTTATGAAGGTTCCTGATGGAATCTCTGTCCCGAATAAAAATGCAAAACGCAACATGTATTGTGTAAAGCTGAATAAGTCATTATATGGCTTAAGGCAGTCGGGGCGGATGTGGTACAACCGACTGAGTGAGTTCCTTCTTCAGAAAGGTTACTCCAATAGTGTTGATTGCCCACGTGTCTTCATCAAGAAGTCCTCTACAGGATTTTGCATCATTTCTGTGTATGTTGATGATCTCAACATCATCGGCAGCACACCAGACATTGATGAAGCACGCAATCACCTAAAGATGGAATTTGAGATGAAGGATTTGGGTAAAACCAAATTTTGCTTAGGTATACAACTTGAGCACCTTCCCTCGGGAATCATGGTACACCAATCTGCCTATATCCAGAAAATATTGGAGAAATTCAATATGGACAAATCCTATCCATCTAAAACTCCCATGGTGGTTCGATCTCTAGACGTGGAGAAAGATCCATTCAGACCAAGGGATGATGGAGAAGAGGTGTTGGGACCTGAAGTTCCATACCTCAGTGCCGTTGGAGCGCTTATGTATCTTGCAAATTGCACAAGACCTGATATTGCATTTGCAGTGAATCTACTTGCTAGACATAGCGCAGCTCCCACCAAACGTCATTGGTCTGGAGTGAAGAATATCTTTCGATATCTCCAAGGCACAAAGGATCTTGGCCTATTTTTCCAGTTCCAGAAAAATCAGGACTCTGATATGATTGGATATGCAGATGCCGGCTATTTGTCTGATCCCCATAATGCCAGATCACAGACCGGCTTCGTGTTCCTACATGGTGGCACTGCTATATCATGGAAGTCTTCGAAACAGACTCTGGTGGCAACTTCTACCAATCATTCTGAAATAATTTCATTATTTGAAGCAACATGCGAATGTGTATGGCTTCGCAGAATGATAAACCACATACAACAGTCATGTGGGATTGGTTCGATAAAATCACCTACCATTATCTATGAAGATAATGCGGCCTGTGTTGCACAGATGCAAACAGGATACATCAAGAGTAATATCACCAAGCATATTTCTCCAAAATGGTTTTTCCCCCACAATCTTCAGAAAAGCGGGGAAATAAGCATTCTGCAAGTCAAATCATGCGGCAACCTTGCTGATTTATTTACCAAGTCTCTACCAAATTCAACATTCCAGAAATGTGTTCATGAAATTGGTATGCGACGACTTAGGGACTTGCAGGTGTCAGGGGGAGTCTCTTCTTGAGATATCCTTGTTCAAATATCACATCACGCTATCTCTCTTTGTGAGTATATGTTTCAGGATCTCATCAAAAAAATTATGAAGAACTTTTGGAGGAGAATCTTTTGAGATGATAGAGCTTCCCGGACAATCGTGAAGATGATTCTACATGGTCAAGCGTAGATTAGGGGGAGTGTTGAAATTAATTCTGTAATTAAGGGAAATCTCCCCTTGCCCAACGGTCAAGCAGTTGCACCGCACGGACGCCTATGTCCTGGCAACGACGCATCTCTCTGGAACCGACGCCTCCTCTGGATCGTCGTGTCTCTCCAGAAGATATATAAGCGTCCTGTAACCATCGTCAAGAGTAATCGATCATTTTGATTCCGAACAGCTCCGATGGAGGTGGAGGAGGCGGGGCCGCAGGAGCCAGAGCAGCAGCTGCCGGACTTCAACATAGAGCAAGGGAAGGCGGAGTTCGCCGTCGTCCAATCCGACGAGATGGCGAAGCAGCAGGCCATCCTGAAGTCCATCCAAGATAAGGCCTATACGGAGGCCAACCGAGCGTTCCTCCGACGGGAGCAGGCGGAGTCCGACGCGCTCTTCGCCGAACTCAATGCGGAGATAAGAGGCGGAGAAGGCCGAAGCAGAGCAGACGGAGGCGCCGAAGCTGCAGCTGCCGTCCATGCTGCCGGAGCCGGGCATGGAGATCGTTGACATCTCCGACGAGTGACTAGGTGATCGACAAAGTAGGTTTATTTTAGTTTACATGTCTTTGTATGGTTCAAACTTAATTGTTGGTGCCTTGTACCAAGAAATTATCAAGAGCAGAAGGAACATCAGGTTTTGGACTGAACAATATGACATGGCTCGTAGACGAGTAATTTTCCATCTTGCTGTGCAGTTTACAGGCACCAACAGCCAGACAGGTACATTTGCCACAGGGATCTCACAAGTAACAAGAAAAACAGATCGGTGTTACAATGCAGTTCCAAAAATTGAAGACCAGAGGTGCTGCACAAAGCATAGGCAACTGCTCTATCGGATGAATAGCTCATTTTGGGAAGTACATCGGTTCGCCAGACAACGCTGCATGAGGCAGAGTAGCAGGGGCTGTGCCATATTGTGCCATCTGCTGCGAAGCTTGGTACAACATCGGAGGAGCACCAGAGCTTGATCCGACTGCTGGAAAGTGCGGGCCTGGGTTTGCCATCAATAATTGGGTAGGGTACGAGGTTGATGCATGTGCAAACGCCCCTCGCTGCATGTTAGGATTCCAGGCTGGCACTTCTCCGATAGAGGTCGCTCCTGCTGAGCTTCCATAAAAAGCAGCAGGCGTGGTGCTTTGCCATGCTGCTCCAGGAGTGCTTAGACCAGGGGCTTGACCTGCAGCTTGTACCTGAGCACTAGGATCCGAGACGGTGTAGTCTCTGCTTCTCCCGTCATGTGCCTGAATGCCACAATATGTAGATCCCATATCAGGAAAAACGTGGAACCAAGCAGTAGGAAAACAAGATGTTCCAAAAGCATTGTCAAACTGAACAAATGATAAGACTATTCCACCTCAATATAGCAATAGTATTTTTTTTTTCCTAATTGGATGCATTCATTTATTCTTTGTTAATTTACACAGCCTGAAACTATTGTTTATACCTTCACATTCAGATCAGTATGACGAGAGTATGACAGATGAAGCTTACAGTAACCACCATCATATATGCAATGTCCCTCCAGAGCTTGTTTAGCAACTCCTGCTGTTGTTATATCTGCGAATACGGATTCTGTTAGCTCTAGCACTACTTCTGAACTAGAGGTTGTAGTGAATATGAATATGGATTCTCTCAAGTTAAACATTTAGATTAAAAAATGCACTGTAATGTGCAATGCCATCTGTTTTGTCTCACTTCCAAAGAAGCATCAAAGACAGGTTAGATAAATTGATCACACATAAGACGCTGAGATGCTCATTTGGACTACAGATGTATAAGACATGTTCTCATTTCTCAATAGAGGTTGCAGCTAGAGGATGTGACTGTTAGCCCATAATTAACTTCCTTATGTTCCTAAAATACAGATGGCGTAACAAAACCCCCCATAAGAATGATATAAAATCAAGCATTCTACATAAATTCAACTGTTACATTAGGAGAGAAGAAGAAAAAAAGACAAATTCAAGTCAACAGTGTTTTCTCTTTCCTTTGTCGAATTCAGCAGTTTGTCTCAGTGGTTTCTCCATGTGTAGACCAAAATGTAGGTTTGAAATTCTGTGGCATGGTAGATTGATTTTCTTTCAACAATTGCTAAGAATTTTTTCTGACCATTTGCATCAATTTTAGGACCAACCACAGTAGTCACTGTCAGGCTAGAAAGCACTGGATTCATCCTCATGGTGACTGCTACTCTAACCCAAAAAGGTAACAATTAAGACAGCTGCCGTCTGACAGAAGAACAGGGTGCCAAGAGGAAGAAAATCGACACTAAGATGACAGGAAGACATGACTGTACCAAACCTCTACTAAGAAAGTGAATATGCTTACAGGAAACGGTAAGAAAAGAATAAGAAATTACGAAAGGTAACTTTATAGCTGTGGATAGTTGTAGATGTCCATTTTAAGTCTTCAGGGACTCCAAGACCTCTCTGCTGAAGTCAGAAACTTTGACGCATAAACAAATATTAACTCAATAATCAACACAGCATCATTAAGATGTCCACAGAGTTCAGTATCACCTATGGACTTGGCTTATCAGGAGTTAACAACAGAGTGAACAAATTACAGCAAAGGAGCATGGGGCCAGTCTACATCCCCTAAATCAAGGTGTAGCCATATCATATCCTAAAGATAATGTGATATGGTGAGGTTTACAGTTGTTCGCACATACCTGCATACTGAATTAGAGCCTGCATTCCACCATTCTTCTCGAACATTGCAATCTTTTGGACAGCACCAAAAGAAGAGAACACCTGAAATTATCTCATACAATGAGTATATATAATATATTTTCTTACAAATATTTTTCTTATTTAATTCAAAATAATCTTGAGGAAAAGATCACTCAAATACTCTTACAGTGTGTAGAACATCCACTCCCACAGCATACTGCATGTTCTCGATTGATGCTAAAAGTACATTGCTCTGTGGCTCCTTAATCTTCCCATCAGAGCCTAATATGGGCTGCAAAACTTACATGGTGTATAAGCAGCAACAGAAGAAGATGAAGAGTGACATGACATCAGATATACTAGTTTGAACTACAGGCAAACCTGTGTGATTCCCTCGATTGCAGTTGGATTAACAGGAAGATAAGGATTTGTGTAATCCCTGCTTAATCAAAACAGACACTGTTACAAACTTGTGTCTCTGAAATTAATTTTTAGCGGAAATTAATTTTTAGCGGACAAGAGCTTAATACAAACCAAAATAGAATTGAACACAAAAAAAAATAAAGCTGTAAACTATCTTGTACCTGCTGCGATGTGATTGAAATTTAATATTCAAATCTTTGTGCGCAGAAAATGTTATGCGCAGGTGACAAATGCTGACGTGTTCAGCCAGTAGATACCTGCAATAGCAATATCACATCAGTAACTTCTATATCAAAGATTGGCTAAAATGCAATAGTAAAAAATGCACCCTTTGCGAGTTCAAGAAGTAAATTTTCAAGGGTTCACATTACTCTCGTGAATTGCCAACTCAGAGTAATAAAAATGGACTACCTCGGGATGCTTCTTCCGTCTAACGAATTTTTTGCCTCTAGAGCAGTTGGAGCATCAGTATATTGGATAAGTGCCTGAAAAAATTTCGAGCTAGTAGTTAGTAAAAAAAAAATCGAGCTGTCAAGGTAATTTACAAAAATAGTAATATATATGAAACTAGACATAAGCACTATGTTACCTGGAAACCAGCGGCTTTCTCAAACGTTGCTATCTTGTGAACAAACCCAAAAGCAGAAAATACCTATTGCAAAGAATGCAAAAAAATAAAACATTACAAAACGGAAAAAGAATTCATTAACTATTTGAATGCATGTCCCGTGTAATACTTACCAAATGGATAACATCTATGCTAACATCATTAGGCTGGACACCTTCAAAGGTGACAAGCAGGACATTGCCAGAAGAATCACCAGTGCCTTTATTGTTTGTTATTTCTTGCCTATTTGAATACTGGATATATACAGTTTTACCACGAACTTGGGCAGGTTCTGAAGATGAAGCATAATATGAAACCATTGAAATTGCCTGGTTTTGATCTGCCTGAAATAGGCAAATTTAAGATAGAAAGTCAGGAACCCATCGACTTGGCAAGAAGTTCCAATTATATAGAGCTAACAGTTCTTCAGGCTCACTTTTCACATGAAACTTCCGCTAAATCAATCTACAAAAACATATTTTTGCAACTAGAAAATTACGTATGCAATATTCCCCGTTGAATAGAGTTAAACAACAGGAAGGGGACTGTTTTGTAGTTATTTAACTCCTCTGGGGTGGGGGTGAGGGTGGGAGGCCTTCAGAAATTTGACCAAACAGGCCATCTAACACTTGATTCTTGGGTACTCCCTATAAAGCGTCATGGCAGCAGCTATTGCTTGCACCGTTCTTGTAAAAAAAATTGCGAGCAACCACAACAGGTGAATCGTTGATGACACCAATCAGTTATGACTACAGGATGATGAGCAATATCCGTTAGCAATCAACAAACTCAAAAGAAAATAGGGAAAATACAACGTGCGCCCGCTCGTTCTCCCCTGCGGCTCGGCTCTGCATAAATAGTAGCATCGCGATTTGTTTTGGGGCCCGTAAGCAAACTAGGCCACCAGGCCCAGGAAGAAAAACGGGGTAAGTGCGCTACAGGCTGTGGTTTGCTACAAGCGCTCGCTACATTGAGCGCAACCATGCGCTATGCTTGCACCGGGGGCTGCTACAGTGTTCTGTCTCGATTTCCAAAAGATATACATCTTGTATTAAAAAAGTAAAGAATTCAGTTCTATTCTACATGCTATTAATCTTTTTTGCGAATCAACGGGTAATTATTTTCAAAAACTTGGTTGTTTTTCCTAAACAATCTGACAACTACATTTTTGAACAACCATTGTGTTTCAAGGAAACTAGCTCAAGTGCTTAACACAATTTAACCAAGACATACATGAAAACAACAAATCACCTTGAGAAGTTCAATTTTTCGCAAATAATGTCATGATGCAAATACGGTAAATCAGCACAAATTGAAATGGCAATCATAAGGATATATACTATAACTAAAGCGGGAGCGTTTCGAATTTTCTGGTTTTTTTGAATTTTTTTCGGCACATACTATTCGTATTTACACGGCAACGTCGCAGTCAGTGAACAGAAATTTTTTTGGCGCATACTATGAACAGTACCACGTATGAACAGTACTTTCTGATGAATAGTCCGTAGCCAGTGCTTTCTTTCTCTGAAAAAAAAATCCCCCGAAGAAAAATATGCAATTTAAAAAAATAAAAAAATAGATATATTTTACACATCATTTCTCTCCCCTTCCTCCACCCTCATGTCCTTATATAGAGAGTTAGGATTTAGAATTTTCTATACATCATTTCTCGACACCGACATACCGATGCACAACACCGCCGTACCAGTACACAACCGCCTCAATCATCTCTTAATTCTTTCCGATGATAGTGTTAACAGAGCACAAAAAATATTAGGTCGCAATTGTATATTTGCACGAACAGTAATCCATGAAAAATAAAATTCTGGACCGATTACTGCCCATTTTTACAACGCAGCAACAATTAAAAATACACAACAAATACCCGAACAATATCCGGACATTTTCCGAATGAATTCATGACTACTAACCGAAACAGTAGCCCAAATAAACCGAAACAACAACTCCGAATAACCTGGAGCAATAAAACCAGCGAAACGGAACAACACCCGAATAAACCGAAAACATTAACCCACATGGATCATAAAACTGAAACAGTAACCGAATTTTAAACCAAAAACAATACACCCGAATAAACCGAAACAACTAAAAAAAATACTGCACATTCACATGAACAAAAATCCATAAGAAATATATTAAAAAAATGAAACTCCTCCCCAGATCCGAAACAGTAAAACCAGTGAAACGGACCAATACCGGAATAAACCAAAAACATTTGCCCACCCGAATCATAAACAGAAACAGTATCTACTAACAAATACCCAAACAAAAACCGGACATTATCAGAATGAACTCAGGACTACTAACCGAAACAATAGCCTTTCTGGTTTTTTTAATTTTTTTGGCATCTACTGTACACTTTACGGCAACGCCAACATCAGCAACCGTAAAAGTGAACAGTAACAAGACGGTACCAGCGAACAATAAATAGACATGGGCATGAACAAGTAAAACGGGAAGAGTTTTTTTTTTTTTTTGAAAGGTGCTGTTGAAATATGCGTCTGATAAACAGTACCGATGAACAGTTACCATACTTCAGAAAAAAAAAGACTTCTTTTTTACGTACTGAATATCATCATAGGTACTTATGTTTCAAAAAAATATTTTTCATTTTATTTTTCTTTAGGTCCGTTCTTACACACTGGTACCCCATAATTTTATTTTCCTCCAACGGTTTAAATGAAATACATATGATTTTTTAGAACAATAACCTGAATAAACCAGAAAAACAAATCCGAATAAGCCGAAACACTATTCCTGAAACAATAATTTCGTACGCAACAGTGTTTACGTGACCGGTGTTTCCATACCCGCCGAATAAACCAAAATATATACCTATACCCACCACGAAAAAAAAAGAACATAACTTTGAATGAACAGTGGTAAAGTGGTAAAGGATTGTTTTTTCTCTTTTAAAGATTTTTTATATTACCCACTGTCGAAAAATTATGTAGGGCGATTACACTTGCTGTATGTCAGTTTACCTCAGAAATTTCTCAATCCGAGTCCTACCACTCACCGCTTATCTCACTCACTAGCCACTCTTTGCGAGACATCATCGACCGCTTTCTTCTACTAAAACAATTCTTTTCGACTCCCCTTCTCTCTCCTGCCCTACCCCTCTCTCGATTCCTAATGTGTTTCGTTCCTCTGAGGGTAAATCTGCAATAAATCCCACAACATTTCTATCTTTTTTCCCCAAAAAATTATTTTAACATACATGATACGTCATCTTGCTTTGTTAAAAAATTCCTGTTAATTTGTCCTTTATCTATTTTGTAATTGCAGCACCACAACATAGAGATTGGATTTTGATACCATTTAATGGGATGCCCTATTAAAATTTCTAAAGAGTCAATAGAAAATTATTTTGTATTATGTATTTATTTCCTACGTACAATCGAGAGAAGAGTAATATTTTACCTATCCAATGTAAAATTTATCTCCCTTAGTGAGCATATTCTATGGATAAAGACAAAGCAAAACTTGATTTTGTATATATTCTGTTTCCAGACAATTGATCCGATCAAAATGGTGTATTGTATATCTTCTTCTGACATAAACTATTTAATTATATTTTACTTCAAAGTTGACAAGACAATAATCTTATTATAACAAAATTGGTGAGAAGACTTACCACCTAAATTCTCATTTATTCGATCACGAGTTCCTTATAAGAATTAAATGTCTATAACAAAAAAGTTCCCTACTAAATGAGGTTCATTTCCATGGCTTTGTAAGAGAACGGTGGGTCAAAACATAAGATAGCGAAGTTGATCCATAATATAGATAGGAACAAAGAGTTACTATAATTTTGTCCAAACATTCCATAGAATATAACCAAATATAGATGAAGATATAGCATATAAGGTGTCATTGCCACTTGATAATTCAAAGTGTGAAACACCTAAACATTATCTTCAAAGTCAACTATTGAATAAGCCCTCTTAATAGTTTACGCAAAATAAACCATTTCTTGCTTTTTTTTGATAGAAATATACTAATAATAGATTAATTGCTGAAAAGGATGTACTACATGTTCAATCGGAAGAAACTATCCAAGGACCTACATCAAACTATTCGTCGTAAAAAAAGTCACTCAACCAACCTCTTCACTTCACTTCCTATTCCTTTTCTTTAACCAAATGAACAACAAAAATTCAGACGGTCTTTCTTACAGGCGCGGACGCCGCGCTTTTTTCGGCGCTAGTAGCAAATCATCCCGGGAGTTATATGTAAACAAAATGACAAGTTGTACAAAATAAATATGGCAACTCCACAATTAAAATAGCAAGCATAGTAAATCATGCCAGAAACTGTGTGTAAACAAAATGGCAAGACAAAATAAATTGGCAACTTGGCACAATTAAAAATGACAAGCACAACAAATTATCCCAGCAATTACATGTTAATAAAACGGCAAGCATTACAAAATAAACATGGCAACTCGATACAATTAAAATAGCAAGCACAGTAAATCATCTCAACAATTACGCATAAACAGAACAACAAGTAATATGAAATAAGATGGCAACCCAGTACAATGAAAAATGGTAAACACAACAAATTCCCCTGGCAACCGCGTGTAGACAGCACGATAAGCAGGATGAAATAATATGGCAACTCGGCACAACTTTCCTGGAAATTGCATGTAAACCTGGTAATATATATCTGGTTGAACATGACAACCATGTGTATCTACACCTGCTTCAACCTGGCAACCATGTCAGATCATCCATTTTTCACTAGCGCAACTCCTTTTTTTTCCTACATGTTTATGGGTAGCTTATCTACATCATTGTGCAATGGTTGAGCTGGTGGATTACGGAGAAGCAGCGCTAGGATTTGGTGGTGAAAGCGACACGAGTGAGTTAAGGTGCAAGAGATGGTGATGCACGACAAGAGATTGGCCGAGTTTGGACGGCCCATTAAGCGACAGGTGGGGCTCATGTGCAAGCACGACAAGCTTTACTGCCTGATCAGCGAGCGCCGCATGGGAAACATCAGATGATGCGCCACTGCATAGTAGCGTCCAAGAAAATATTCACCATACAAGAACAAGGATTTTCTAGGCCTGGCCAGGAGTTCCGATCATGAGAATAGATCTGTTAGCAATCAACAAACTCAAATAAAATATTCACCATACAAGAACAAGGATTTTTCTAGGCCTGGCCAGGAGTTCCACTAATACAGTTAATAGCTCTTCAAGCTTAGGCTAAAGTCCACTTTTAACTTTTTCCCAAGTATCACATTTCTGCAGTTCGAAAATCACTTATGTGATGTTCTCTATTGCATATAAAGAGTTTGCATGTAGTATTTCTTGCACTATAGTTGACCTTGTAAAATATAAAGCAACCAAGACAGGAGATTTATATATGCCACGGGTATGCCGCCCCTTGGAGCTCGGCGGCCTCGGCATTCAGGACTTGCAACGCACCGGCATTGCTTTTCGGGTGCTCTGGCTGTGGCTCCAAGAGAGTGGCCCTAAACGCCCTTGGCACCATCTTCCTCCACACTGCGAGCCTGAGGTCAAGCAAATCTTTCGATCCTCCACTTCCTGGATTTTGGGTGACGGACGCACCTGCAAATTCTGGACCGATCATTGGCTTCAGGGCTCCTCCATCTTCGAGCTTGCTCCGGCCCTGGTCGCCCTTGTCCCTCGCCGCCGCCTTGTCTGCGAAGCCATCCCCAACCAGGCCTTGATCCAAGATTCGTGGCAGCCTCAGGCCGGTGGCCACCATGGAATACGTGGACATTTGGTGCCGCCTTCGCACCACCACCCTTGCCAATGTTCCCATTACCACGGATTTCATCACTTGGCGCTGGACTACGAGCGGCGTCTACACGACAAAATCTTGCTACCTCGCGCTCTTCCAAGGATCTACTACACGACAAAATCTTGCTACCTCGCGCTCTTCCAAGGATCTACGCAAGCCCCCCACTGGTAGCTCACTTGGAAGCCATGGGCCGCACTCAGCATCTAGGTTTTCCTTTGGTTAGCTGGGCTCGACCGCTGCTGAACTGCGGCTCGGCGTGCTCGCCATGGCCTTCCTCATGCGCCGGCATGCCTCCTTCGCGACCAGAATACTGAGACCATGCAGCACCTCCTGGCGGAATGCGTCTTCTCTCAGATGGTTTGGCATGAACTCCTCTCCTGGTGCCGGCTCACCACTCACCCTCCAGACGGCAACACCGATTTCTTCACGTGGTGGTCCTCCGCCACGCTCCCCGGCTAGCATTCAGAAGTCCTGGATTACTGATCGCCCTCTATGCTTGGTCCATCTGGAAGAACCAGAACGCAACTCAACCCTCACTCAGCAACCTTATCCATTCCATCCAAGAAGAAGCTCGCTCTTAGGCAAGAGCTGGAGCTACAGGCCTAAGCATGATCGTGTCCCTGCAACCTGACTATCTGTAACCCCCCCCCCCCCCCCGGGCTGACTATCCCCATCCTGTCTGCTCACTTGCGACCCTGACTGCACCTTGTAGTGTACGCAGATCTAGGTTCGCGCCCCTGTAATTTCTACCCTTCTATCAATGGAAATATACGCTCATACGCAACCTGCGTATTCGCCAAAAAAATAAGCACAAATCTGTCCATAATCGACAAACCTACTTAAACAAAATGGCCATTGTACAAGAACATGGATTTTCTTGGTATAGCAAACAAAATTATCTTTTATTCCAACACATCAAAATTCCACATGTGCCAACAAGCAAGGAAAGTATCTTCAGATAGTTAGAAACTCACAAAAGTATGGCTCGTATTTGACTGGATACAGCCACAGATTAGACACAAGATACATGTGATACTTAACACATGGAAGAGAAGATTGCGAATGAAACATAAACTGCAATCACCGGTAAGAACAAAGCGTTTCTCACCTAAGACATGAAGTTGTATGCATCTCGCTCAACAGAGGCACACCACCGTTGGAGATTACGTTATGGTTTGCAACAAACAATCAACCCCAAATTTTAAAATCAAATAACACCAAGTCGTGTATATAATAATGCCCTGACAGTCAGCCAGCACTGCCTCAACCACGGGACAGTATAAGTATCAACAAGAAATTCCTCCAATAGATCATGCTCCCACAAAATCTAGCAATCAAACGGCCACTGATTGATACTAAAATTGACGCCAAGCAGAAGTGTCATACCTAGATGCAATCACATGAATAAAGGAGTACATCGCATCAACAAACGTGAATTATTCATCAAAATACCAGCCAGCACCCGCCATGAGGCAAAATCGCAACAGAGGAAGGGACAGGGCGGGGGTGAGACGGAGGAGAGGAAGGGCGCCTTACGAACTCCACGAAGGCCTGGTTGCGGTTGGCTCCGACGTTGCACATGGTGTTCACAACCCTGCCGAATGGTTTGCAGAGCTCGACGAGCTCCTCCTCAGTGCTCTCCCACGGCATGTTCCGTAGGTGCAGCACCTTGGACGGCGTCTGTGTGTACCGGAACTGCGTAGACCCGGACGGCATCCTCGGTCGCCCGCCACGGCGGCCGCGCGCGCGCTGGGTGAGATGGGGGACGAGCTGCTAGGGTTAGGGTTTGGTAAATTGGGATGAGGAGGGGAGTCTGACTCGGGGCCACGGCTTGAGAGGAGAGATTAGGACGGCTGGGGCGATGGGTGGTTCGAGAGAGAGACGAGCCGGCGATGGGACGCGGAAGTGTTGAGCGGTTGAACCCCAACGGGATTATCCAGGGGGTGTTTGGTTAGCTGCGTTGCATGTGGGTCGCATTCATCATGCAATTTTCGGCTGTTTGGTACCACGTATTGGCCCGATGGATACAAAAAGGGGCCTCTCAGCCAAGCTGAAGGAAACGCAGGGATCGAGTGTAGCTCTCGTACAGGCTCGTTCCTTCGCTTTTCTGCTCCCTCGTTCGGTCTCTGCGGACCAAGCGCCGTCGTGCCCTTGTCAACGCCGCCGCCCCCGCGCCCTCGTCAAGCCCCGTCGCCGCACCCTCATCAAGCGCCATCACCACCGCGCCTTCGTCAAGCTCCGCCGCCGCGCCCTTGTCAAGCGTCGTCGTTGCCGGCCTGGTCAAGCGCCGCCGCCGGCCTCGTTCGCCCTTGTCCAAGCGCTGCACGGCGGATCATGCCGCATTGCGCTGTCGCAAGCCAGGATCCACTGTCAGGCCATCTGTAGTCATCGAGCCCCAGATCCCGTCACCCAACACTGTCGTCTGATCTACTTTCTTCCTGATTTCAGCTATATTCTGAAGAATTTGCACGTACAGCCAGCCATCTCATACAAGTTTTACCAAACACTCATCTCGGCTCATCGTTGCATCGGCTCAACCAGGCCACACTCACCCAGCATCCCTCATGCCATGCAGCCTAAAGCTACCCAGGGAACCAAACACGCCCCCAGTTTCTAGGGTCTACTGGCTTCAGTCGGCCGGTAGGTCACCGTGTAAGAGCATCTCTAGCAGCGTAACGCGCGAACCCGCATAATTTCGGCGAGTATACGGGGTCGGCCCAATTTTCTGGTCAAAACAGAGCCCGTATACTCGTCCGGCCCATAAATATTTTTACCGCGGCCCGCAAACGTTACCCCCAAAGCCGTATAACTACGGGTTTGCGGGGCAGATGCGGGTCGAAACCCTATCCCCCGCAGCCGCCCGCCGCCGCGTTTCCCCCCGATTCCCCACCGCCCCGCTCGATTTCTCGCCGCCAGCGATCCTGCGAAAGCCATGGACGGCTATGGTAGCTCCAGGGATGAGGCGGAGCGCCGCCGCCATGCCAGATCTGACGCCACGCGCAAGCGGGGGCACGTCGGTGGCTCAACCGCGGTAGCCGACCGCCGCCGGCGTTCAACCGCCGCGAGCTAGACGAGTTCGATCGCGAGCTGGACGAGTTCGATCGCGAGCTCGCCCGCCGCCGCCACGCCTCCTCCGGCTCCTGGTCCACGGGGAGCTCATCCTCGGGCGCATCGAGCTCACGGCTCATTCCGGTGAAGAGGGAGCCGGAGGAGGAGCTCTCGCCTCGCGCCGTAGAGCCTGATGCGCTGTCGCGCCGAGGCGTCATCGGGCCCGAGGACTACCTCCCCCCGGGGCAGGAGGAGCTCCTCGAGCGCGTCGTCCTCGAGCGGTCGGCGAGGGAGCAGGAGGAGATGGAAGAGCGCATCCGCCGCGAGCTTGAGTACGAGCAGCTCTTCCTCCAGACGGGCGTCGCCGCGTCGCAGGCGCACGCGTCTAAGGAGGCTGACCTGCGACTAATGAAGGCGGAGCAGGCGAAGTTCTACATCGACCTCGACTCCTCCAACTCCGATTGAGTGCCACCGCTGGTCAGCTACCGCACGAGCTCCGGTGAGCTCAATTTTGTGTAGTGGTACGGTAGCGCGACCTAGCTCCGGCGAACTTATATGTAATATATGCATGCTGTGTACGAACTTATATGAAGAAGAACTATCTATGCGAGCGAGCTCCGGCGAGCTTTTGCTTAAATTTCTCGCGCGAAACAAGTTTTTTTAAATTTTTACGGGTTTGGATACAGTTTCTGTTCTGCCGCGGCGATTTTGAGCCTGCATAAACGCCCCCATGCGAACTGTAAACTGCGTTTACAGTTTCGCGGAATAGGGGGTCTGCTAGAGATGCTCTAGGCAAAACAGATGATGGTAACATCACATATCTCTAGGCAAAACAGATGATGTGGCGAGTAATTAATGAGGAAAGAGTGGCATGTGGTAACATAGCTAGTTACTGTAACATCACACATACCAAGACAAGATAAGTCTACAACCTAATAAATGAAGCATTGCATGACACCATGCATATGTTACTAGTCTATGTTACTACCCATTGGGACTAGTCTAAGTCCACAAGGTTTTTGAAACCCGAAACTCCACATGTTTGGGTGAAATCCCGTGAGTACGGCTGTTATGGGCTACCCTAGATACCTAGGTAGATCTAATCATCCCTAGAGTCTCGTAAATCACTGTCGTCGAACACGAAGAGTGAGGAGGAAGAAAAATAAAGGACAACAAAAGGGTAATAGTGACAGATGGGTTTGCTGATTGTGTGTTGTTTCAATGGATTGTCGTCTCTCAGATATAAGGTGGATGAGCTTCCATACAAGAAAAGTCTTAAATCTCGTTCAAAACGTCAAAATCTAACTTAACTTATATAGATGGGACAATTTCATTTCTGCCCCTAACTGGAACCCACTACTCAAATCTGCCCCTAACTTCAATGTGTGCTCAAATTTGCCCCCCTATCGTTAGTTGCCCTTATAGAAATGCCCTTCTGCGTCATTACTGGCCGGTCAAACAGCTTTGACCATCTCGAAAAAATAGCAAAAAAAATAAAAAAAATCTGAAATTTTGTGGGATCGAAGGTACTCAGGTTCGCAATGTGCGTGCAAATTTTCATGTCGTTTGGGCATTCTAGGAGCTCGTGGCAAAGGAAAAACAGTAAATATATACGCGTGTGAACAGTAAATTCAAAAAAATAGCAAGAAAATTCAAAAAAATATAAATTTTTTTGGCATCCAAGATACTCAGGTGCGCAAGGTGTATGCAAAATTTTGTTGTGTTTGGACATTGTAGGAGCTTGTGGAGAAAAAAACAAAATTTGTCTAAAAAAAACTTATAAAAAATACACTATTTTGGTTTTTTTTGCGAGAGCTCCTCGCATGTCATTTGATAACAAAATTTTGCACACACCTTGCGTACCCGAGCATCTTGGATGCCAAAAAATTTCATATGTTTTTTAATTTTCTTGCTTTTTTTTAATTTACTATTCGAAGATGTATAGATTTATTGTCTTCCTTTGCCACGAGCTCTTGGTATGTCTAAATAGCACGAAAATTTGCACACACCTTGCGCACATGAGTACCTTCGATCCCACAAAATTTCAGATTTTTTTGATTTTTTTTGCTATTTTTTCGAGATGGTCAAAGCTGTTTGACCGGACGGTAACGGCGCAGAAGGGCATTTCTATAAGGGCAACTAACGGCAGAGGGGCAAATTTGAGCAGTCATTAAATTTAGGGGCAAATTTGAGTAGTGGGTTCTAGTTAGGGGCAGAAATGGAATTGTTCCTATTTAGATAGGGCCGAAACTAACTTTTGGTCTAGCCCGGAACTTCCGCGCTTAATATATACTCCCTCTGTAAACTAATATAAGAGTGTTTAAATCACTAATGTTGGGGATATAACCCCGCGATATGACCTGCCATGATGGGTCGGGTCATTCAAATGGCGACTTACGATCAAGACCCAAGATGGGCCAAGGCGCCAAGATATCAAGACCCGATGGGCGACTCACATAGTGGGCCGGCTTAGGGCCCAGCACTTGAAGACGGCGGCTTAATGGCCCAAAAGTACAAGTCGCCACATGGAGTTTTCCTTACTTAGAGAATAAAATAAGTAGAAAGTATATTAGTACACAGGTCGCAATACGACCCAGACTCTGTTGTAAAGCCCAGGGACTCAACATATATAAAGGGAGCCCCTGAGGCAAAAAAGATTAAGTGGCAAGCTCTCGAGTACTAGGTTAGCCAAGTCGCACCCTTGTAATCGAGATCATCATCATTAATATCAATCAAGCAGGAGTAGGCTTTTACCTCCACCGTGAGGGGCCGAAACCTGGGCAAACCCTTGTCTCTCGACTCCGATCAACCCCGTTCAAGCAATCACTTAGCGGCGATGGCCTCACGAATAAGTCCTTTCACGAGGATATCTGCCGTGACAAAACCACGACAGTTGGCGCCCACCGTGGGCTATCGCTCGATGGTGTTGAGTTCTTGGAGGGAGCTCTCCCAGGGATCGAGGGATACGCGATCGGCCGCATGACCAAGAGTCACCGTGACAAGCTCTACATCGACGACTCAAGCTGGAGCCCCGAGGCCGACTCAATCGAGTACGGGTACTGGATCCCCTTTGGCAAGATCCACGTCTTCATCGGCAAGATCGACGAGTCAGGACCCGAGCCGGACATCTTCACCGACATCCTCAAGTCGGCTCGGCGCACACAACCCGCCCGGGCTCAAGCCGGGCAGAACCACGTTTTCGTTGACTTCACCCAGGGAGTTGACCTCGCAGACAATTCAGCGTCGAGCAGCGACACCCTGGTCTACTCCGATGGCGAGTCATCGGCCTGGGAAACAAAGTCAATCCGCCCTGTGTACGACTGCAGGCTTAGAGGCTGCTCCAACGATGAGTCGGCCCCGGTTGATCATGAATCGCCCTGCTGGACCACTGCCTATATGGCAGGTGAAAGTGCTAGTTATAGACTAGAGGGGGGTGAATAGGCGATTTTTATGAAAGTCTTCGAGACAGGCAATGTCTTCGAAGACAGACATCCAAATAAAACCTACATCATATGCAGCAGAAGATAAACTACACTAGCCATGCCATAGTCAAGGAAATAGTACCGAGTAAACACAAGGACAGATAGCAGTTAGGTAGAGTGGATCAGAATAGGAAGATAGTATGAAGCCAAATATGCAAACAGATAGAATGTCTTCACACAGTGAAGTCAAACAGAGCAAGCAAGCAATGACTTCATGAAGCTAAACAGTAAGTAAAAGGGTGAAGTGATAGAACCAGGTGCTTGACGAAGACAAGGATTTGGTAGACTAGTACCAGTTGCTGTGACAACTGTACATCTGGTTAGGGAGGCTGAGATTGAACTCAGAAGACCACGTCTTCACCTTATTCCCCTTGAGCTAAGGTCACTTAGTCCTCGCCCAATCACTCTGGTAAGTCTTCAAGGTAGACTTCCAAACCTTCACAGACTTCGTTCACCGGCGATCCACAATGACTCTTGGATCCTCAGAACGCGACGCCTAACCGACTGGAATATCACAGTCTTCAAGTGTAATAAGTCTTCAGATCACGCGGACAGAAAGACTTCAGTGATGCCAAACACTCTTTAGGCTCTGGGTGTTTTGGGCTTTGTCCTTGCAAGGATTCTCTCTCAAAGGCTTCGGAAGTGGGTTGCTCTCAAACGACAAAAGATGTGCACTAACTCTGAGCAGCCACCAATTTATGGTGTAGGGGGTGGGCTATTTATAGCCCAGAGGCAACCCGACATGTTATGTCCGAAATTATCCTGGGTCACTAAGGAACCGACACGTGTCCAACGGTCGGATTTCAAACACACGCGACAGCTTGACTTGGGCTACAAGCAAAGCTGGCTCATCCAACTCTGGATAAAATTTTCTCTCATTGTCTTCACTCGAAGACATAGGATTTTGGTTGAGCATCACGTCAGTCTTCTGACTTTGTTCACCTGGACCCCACTTGACAGTTCGGTGGTTCCTATGACTCAAGAAAGAAGAAAATGAAACTACGAAAGAAACTACGTCTTCGCACTCCATTGACTTTAAATGAATGTCTTCACACGTCATTATCTTCGACGTGAATGTCTTCACGAACCACCATTGTCTTTAATGTCTTCATACATTTTTAGGGGTCATCTCTGATGAGTAAACCGAATCAATGAAGGACTTCTACCTGTGTTCTCCTATGAATCTCACAAATACATTAGTCCCTCAACCACGTTTGTCGTCAATACTCCAAAACCAACTAGGGGTGGCACTAGATGCACTTAGAATCTCCCCCTTTTTGGTGATTGATGACAAACTGGTTGAACGGGGATAAAAATATGTGAAAGTTAAAGTACGTGGTCAATGGCTTCAGGAAGTTGAAAGGGCTCCTCCTGAAGATGTGCATATAAGTAATTTGCCTTTGAATGCAAATGCACATTGTAGGTTTGCTTTGTGGAGATCTCTTTCTGTTCATGAAGTTAAATCATCGTGCATACAAAAATGTATTGAAGATAATGGCATGCACAATGAAAAATGGGCGTCTGTAGAATGATTTCATGCGCATAAGATAGGAATTCAACCACGCAATTAAAAACAGCAGAAAATGTAGCAGACGTCCCATCTGGACTTAAGTGTTACAACTCAAAAACCAACAGTTCACGAACGAGAGTTGCAAGACTTAACAAAAATATAGCACCCGACCCATATGAACCTGCTTGAAGACTATCAACCCATATGCTTCTCCCCCTTTTGTCATCGAATGACCAAAAAGGAATGAAGACATAGGGTGTCTAAGCGTTCCCCGGAGGTGTTGGTGAAGATGTTGGGGCAGCCGGGTCGACGTTGGAGTTGGGCGGTGCAGTGGGGCCTGATGCAGCATCGTGATGCAGTGAAGCCATAGCTGGAGAAGTGGCGTCGTCCTCCTCATTAATGACTCGTGCAACAACAGTTGGAGCGGATGATGAGTAGTCAGAATCTTCAATTGATGGTGCAGGATGCCAATTAGCTGATTGCGGAGGCTTGGAGTCAAACTTAAATCGTTCAGTGAAGTCATCTGCTATGAGGTCATCTTCAGAACAGAGCAGAGTGAGGCTCTTCCAAGCACGCTGACAGGCTTCATGTCCAACAAATAAGTTCTTGGTGGAGAGGTTGCGAATACGATTGACATCCACAAGAAGACTTTGCATCTAACACTTCATCCAGTCATGATGTCTATCATGCTTCTGATGTAGAGAAACAAGAAGTTCTCTGTCATTGAGGACACGAGCACGCTTCTGATGCCTTTGAGATACTGTGATGGCGGTTGCATCAGTGTTAGCACGATGCGGTAGGCGAAGCTGACCGATAAGTGGACCAGCAACAGCAGTAGGATTGGGCACATGAGTGGCTTCAAGAGGTGCCGAGAAGCTCTGGAAAGCAGCATAGTCTTCACGAACTGGTTCCTTAGCAGGTTCTGGATAGATGGCTTCATGAGACATATCGACTTCAGGCAGGAAGACAACATGATTGCGCACTGAAGCTTGATAGTTGACGGTTGAGCGAAGCTTAATCAATTACATGATCCATGGTGCATAGAATTTTAGGCTAAAAAGATCAATACCTGAAGCTGCCAACTGCCTGATGAAGAAATCATGCGTATTGAAGCAGATGCCATTGAGAATATAGAAGACCAATGTCTTCATGGTGCCTTCAATCTTCACATGAGAGGAGTGCCCTTTGATTGGCCATAGAGTATGCCGCACAATGTGGTAGATGGTGCGAGGCAAGTACTCGAGGTCATTGACGTAGAAGTGTGTGGGGGTACTCAGCGTCTGCAGGAAATGGCTTCATCATGCTCAACATCTGGCTCATGTTTGGCTCTGGCTTCTAGAAGATGCTTTCAGTTTCCTTTTCATACAGTTGACAACCTGGCTCATAAATATCACCAGGAGTGGGCAGGGAAGTGAGCTCGAGGATATCCTGAGCTTTGGTTTCATGATGAACATCTCCTGTCATCTACTCAAGGACCCATGTCTTCGGATCCCTGTTGTAGCCTGATACGTGCAATGTGGCATAAAATTGGAGCAGAAGCTCTTCATTCTAGTGCTCCTTGTCAACGACAAATGGGAGTAGGCCAACATCACAGAAGCAGTCGAGGGCTTCTTCCAGGCATGGCAGTCCAGCCATGGCATCACAACACAGGCGCTTGTGTGGGAAGATCCTGTCTTGGTTGTATAATATGCATGAGTAATAGCTTCATTGTAAGTGACTCCAGAATCTGTCCGAAGATATCTTGGGCTTCTTGTAGGGGTTCTTGGCCTTGTCGAAGAAAGTGTTGTGCTCTCTGAAGCTTAACACATTGAATGAGCTCTGAGTGGTGACTGCGCTTGGAAGCCTTGGCATTCTTGGCATGGGCTTCTGTGTCTGAGGCCTTTGCTCAACATGATAGTCATAGAGTGGCCCATGAGCATCAGGAGGTGCAAGGACTAGCCACCTGACGCTGATCAGCTCTCCTTCACGGTTGAAGGCCCTCGCCATGGTGTGCGGAACTGGTGGAGCAGCAGCAACATCCGAGGTGGATGGCTGAGCATCTTCAGTGGCGTCATTGGCTTCAATCTGAAGGGTGGCTTCAGACTGCGGATTGGCTTCAGCCATGATAACATCATTGGCTTCAGTTTGTGTGGCAGCAGCAGTAGCAGCATCACTGGCTTCATTCACTGGAGGGTCAGACAAATTCACTTCTGGAATCTCAACATTTGCAGTAGGGGGAATAATAACTTGTTATTCTTCAGTTTCTTTGACTGATGCAGCCGGAATGTCTTCAGCCGCTTTAGCTTCAGACTCTTGAGCAGTATCTGAGGAGATGGTTTCAGGGAACACTTGGCGTGCTACTGAGCTGGTGGTATGCACATCCTCTTCAAGAATACTGGACATGGAGACAGATGGCCTTGGGCCTCTGCGAAGCCTTCGGAATGAGGGCGACGCATGCGGTGTGGTGTCATCTTCTCCATGTCTTTTGGTGTCGCTTGGGGGGTCTCAAGCACTAGGGTAATGACATGAGCCGGTGGAGTACATGGAATCACTTCATGGAGCGGGGAGTTGGGGTGTTGCTCTTCCCAGAACTCATCTTGTGCGATTGGCGTCGTGGGACCGCCAATGCTAATTTGCTCACTGCTCGTGGGAGCAGGCAATGATACCAGATTCTGGGTCAGTAGTGGCACTTGAGGAAGGACTTCATCATCATTTCTGTCCACATTGTCTTCACGACCAATGTCTTCAGCTGCGGTGTTGTCAACAACTGGAATCTCAACAGTGACATGGGCCTCTGTGGGAGCAGACTCATGCACAACAAGTCTACGTTCTTGGTTGGAGGAGGTAGATAGGGCAACAGACAAAGGCTTCACAAGCAACGGCTCTGGAGGAGCAGATGAGGACTCTGGTGCTTGTGCCTTTCTTGAAGCCTTTGAAGACTTTGTCTTCTGCTTCTTCTGGGATGGAGCAGCATCAGAGGCTTCTTGGATTTTGCGCTTCTAGGCTTCAGCCTGAGCTTGCTTGGTCCTTTTCCTTTCGGAAGCAACAGATGGAGCATTAGGCTTCGGACCAGTCATGCTAGAAGGGAAGATGATCTTTGGCCTTTCTTGCCTTGTAGCCTCAGCTTCGGGTTCAGATGGCTTCTTCTTCTTGGCAGCCAGCTTGGGGTCAATGCCGGGGCGCCCAAGTGCCTTTCTCTTCAAGGCTTCATTGTGAGCCTGAACACATTTCTCGGCATAATATTTGAGGCACTCTCGAGAGCCCTTGGCGTCATCACGACGCTTTTGGAACTCTGCCTTCAGGTCAGCCAGCATCAACTTGAACTTTTGAACATCAGAAACACTGAGCCTTGCCATGTGCTTCTTGAAGACTGCCTTCTCATAGTCAATTTTGTTTTTCTGCTCAATGACCTTCTGAGCAATGGCGAGTTCCTTGGCCATACAACCTTGGAAGGTGACACTGATGTCAATGGGCAGCTGGAGATCATCAATGGCGAGAGAGGTGTCTTCAAACCATTCATAAATGAAGTTATTTAATATGCCAACATCAAACAGAGGCAAATCTTTGAAGATCTCATCCTCCTGTTTGCTCTTGATCAGCAGCTCCAGGGCATCATCAGCAAGATCTTCATCACCGGACAGATCTATCACATCTTCATCATTGCGTAGGATGCTTGTTGGAGTAAGGCCTTGCACTAAGATTTTCTTTGTCTTTGCAGAAGTACGAGACAAGTCTTCAGAATGCACACTGGATTCAGGAGGTGCAATTTTCAGTGGCTTCACTCTTGAAGCTTTCGGTGCAGATGCAGGCTTTGAAGCCTTTGGCTTCTTGGTAGGCTTCGAGGGCTCGGGAGCAGCAGTCTGTTCTTCCTCTTCAGGAGCAGCTTCAACACTGGCTCTCTATGCAGCATAGTGTGCCAGAAATGCGGCAAAGTCATCAAACGGGCCAATGAGATTAGGTTCGGCTTCACGACTGCCATCGGGCCTTGGCTCAGCTGGACCTGGGTTGAAGTCAATCCCAAGATCCTTCTTGTTTTGGGCAGCAGAGGCCTTGGCGAACTGAAAGTTGGCTTCAAACAAATCATCTTCATGACACCATCACGAGCTGGATGATCTACATTCTAAGGCATTGGCCTCCTTACCATGCAGGGGAAGAAGCCTTGTTGAATGGCTTCAGCCTTGGTCTTGGGGTGAAGCTTTCGGTACACAATGTCAGCCCAAGGTGGCCTCACAACATTCTTGTCAGCATACTCGGGGGTCACGAAGTTGTACTTAAACCACTGCTCTGCCCAGTATCTGCGAATCCACTAAACGCGTGACTTGCGCTCCCCATAGCTTTCTTCAGGATCTGACTTGTACATCTCGTATAGATCTGGAGGCAGATCTTTTGCAGTGTTGTCACGGCGCTGTCTGCCCCCCTTCTTAGCAGATTTTCCTCCTGCCATTGGCTTCACAGGTATGATTGGCTTCGCTCTACTTGTCACACAAGAACTGGCTTCAGGAGAGTCAATATGACGCTGCAAGAAGTCTGCAAATGAATTTAGACTATGAGAACCAAGAGACTCGCCCACGGACATGTACCTGTGACAGCATTAGAGATGCGAGGGAAGTAGGAGAGGTCATATGCATTCTCAGAGGATTTTGAAGATAAATAAGTTTGAAAACATTGACCTCATAGTGCGAAGACATTCACTTATTAGGGATAAGTTGGTTCCAGCTTTGTACGAATCCACGAATAAGTACAAGTGAGGAATCAAACTAGTTGTGAAGCATAAGTGAAAGTACTTGCGAATAATGAGATGCAGAAGATGGAAGAGCCAGATTTGGATGTGACAAAACAACTTTCTGAAGATATAGAAAGTTCATCGGATCAAATAAACGATAAAAAGTAAGATTTTATTTACCGCTCAAGAACAGATGAGGAACTGCTAGACGAGTCGAAGGAGGAAGCCAAGCACTTCGATCTCCCGCGCCCTAACTTGGCGGCGGAAGACAGCTATGGCGGCCGGGGGGGTGAAGAAGACCGTGGCTGGCTTGAGGACGATGATGGAGAGGCCGCGGCAGCGAAGCGCTTCTTCTCCGGCGACGACGAGAGCTAGCGATGGTGCTAGGGTTACAAGCGAGACAACGAAGGAAGTAAAGAATTAATGACCGCTGGGGGCTGTGTATTCATAAGGAAGGAGGCGGAGCTGTGAATTTACTCAGCTGCCCCTGGCGATACACATCTGTGCGATGCGTGGCATGCATGCAACAGTTTAAAAACTGTGCCACGACCCCACGCTCACCTGGTATGACGGGCGGTCGTTCCGGCTTCTCCGTATTCCGGCATAAAGGATAAGAACAATAAATGTGTTTTAAAAGTTTGTCTCAAAATCTTCGACTGACAAGGACACAGTGAAGACAATCGACACGTGTCAAATAGAATGCATATGAAGATTTAGATAGAGTAGGAGAGATAAGCACAGATGAGGTAAGGGTCCAATCACATTCACTTAGTGCAGAAAAAGCAACTCGAAGACTTAGCTATAAGTGAATGTTGTAGAGGATAGAACATATATATATATATATATATTTATGGATAGGCAATGAACTTCAAATCAAGCATTGTGAAGATAAATCATGAAGATAAACAAATGTTGAAGACAAATCAACTATGAAGATAATGCAATGTGACACCAACCAAAAATCTTCAAGAAAGATTGGCGGTGGCATTACCCACCATATAGGAAGTATTAGACCCAGACACGACACACAATTATCGTGGCGCTCCGAAGTCAATTTCCACATTAATGCCTTCACACTTAGAGTGTATATCTTCATGGATTGAAGACATACGTTACTTCGTGTGTTGCACATCTAAGTCATCAACATGCATAAGCGTTAGGATGTGTGTCCATTCACAGGACATTCGAGGATTCTAAGATATTTAGCTCACACCGCAGCTTGCAAAACCTCTTCTCATCCAAAGACTTCGTGAAGATATCTGCCAATTGCTCTTCAGTGTTGACATGAATGATATCAATGTCTTCCTTCAACACATGATCTATGAGAAAGTGATGATGGATCTGAATGTGCTTTTTCTTCGAGTGCTGAACTGGATTGTGAGCTATCTTGATGGTGCTTTCATTGTCACAGTAGAGGGGCACCATTGTCTTGTTGATGCCATAGTCCTTGAGAGTTTGCTTCATCCAGATAAGCTGAGCGCAACAAGATCTAGCAGCAATGTATTCAGCTTCAGCTGTAGATAGTGACACACACTTCTGCTTCTTTGAAGACCAACAGACAAGTGATCGATCGAGAAAGTGGCATGTGCCTGATGTAGACTTGCGACCCACCTTGTCACCAGCATAATCAGCATCTGAGAATCCAACTAGATCAAACTCTGGGCCCTTTGGATACCATAATCCTAGCGTTGGGGTGTGAGCCAAATATTGAAGTATTCGCTTCACCGCGAGGTGATGCGACTCCTTTCACTACAAAAAAAGACACACCCGTGACATTATGGGTTGAACGAATTTTTTTTGTCATGCTTATGACACTTCTATGACGATAATTGTGACAAAACCACGTATCATCATAGATGTGGTGGGCTCCTACTTCTATGACAAAAAATCTTGACAGAAAATGGGCTTTTCGTCCTGGGCGGGCCGAGGACACGCCTGCATGACATTCTTTGGGCCGTCCATGACGGAAAAAATCATGGTAGAAGCGAGGGCGAGGAAAATTTCGGGGAGTTCCTAGTTATGGTGGGTGGTCGGGGCCGAGCGATGCACGGAGGTTTGCGCGTTTCTCTCGTACACATATGCGCGTGTGTGCGAGGTGTTGGGCTCTAACTGAACCCGAGCGAGGCGTTCGCTTACTGAACCCGAGCGATTGCGCTAGCTACGTTACTGAACCCGAGCGATCGATCCCTTGGCTGTTAACTGAACCCGAGTGATTCCTTCGCTACTGCTACTAACTAAAGCCGATCGAACCTACTGCCTCTTGATGAACAGTGACCGTTGTTGGGGGTTGGATGAACAGTTCCTGATGGGGGTTGGATGAACACGACCCCGTGGTAGTAGAGGTCGTTGCCGCTGGATGAACAGGACCCCGATCGAGGAGGTGGTGGTGGATGAACAGGACCCCATGGAGGGCTGGTTGAACGGTAGCCGGTGGAGGCTGGATGAACAGTAGCCCGTGGATGAACAGTAGCTGGTGGAGGCTGAGGAAGTCGACGGTGGATGAACTGTAGTAGGTGGAGGCTGGAGGAAGTCGACGGTGGATGAACAGTAGCCCATGGAGGCTGCAGTGAGGCACTAGACGGTGGATGAACAGTAGCCCGTGGAGTCTTGTTTTGCGGTACGCCACACCCCTCCCGATGAACAGGACCCCATTTTGACCGTAGGCGCTCCAACACAAGTCCGTTTCCTCCGTTTTGCGGTACGCCACACCCCTCCCTATCAACAGCACCCTGTTTCGATTGTAGGAGCTCGAACACAAGTCTGTTTCCTCCGTTCTGCGGTACGCCAGACCCTTCCTGATGAACAGGACCCCGTTTCGACCTTAGGCAGTCGAACAGAAGGCCGTTTCCTCCATTCTGCGGTATGCCAGACCTTATTTTAGCTGTTTCGTCCAAGCCGGTTGGCTCCCGATGAACATGACGTACTCCGACCTAGTCGGTTGCCTACCGATGAACACGACGTTGTTTCCTCCATTCCGACCCAGCCGGTTGGCTGCCGATGAACAGGACGTCGTCGCTGTCGTCCGTATGCATGAGTACGCATTCGAGACCCCGCCCGTATGACGTATGTATGTACGTGGCTGTATTTTTTGCCCTGTGGCTGTACGTACGTGTACACGTTTTAGACGGGACTGCCTGAACTGCTACATCAGGGGCTCAACTACGACACGTGCTGCTACTTACTCGGCCACGGTTCATTGTTACAGAGAGACGGATCGACCAGCATGTATGTACATGTTTGCGACCAGAAAGATAACCGTACGTACGTTCGACCTGGTAGGTCCCAACTGTTAGGGGGATAAGGACGCTCATCCTTGCGTGCGAAGATATAGCTGGTGGGTCCCGGCTATCACGGGGAGGAATCATATTTTTTTCACGTAATAAGGAGGCACTTCCTTGTGTCCAAAGATGTAGCTGGTGGGTCCCAGTTGTCAGGGGGAGGAAATATTTTTTCCGCTTAATAAGGAGGGACTTTCCTTGCGTGCGACTCTGTCGGGGGGATGGACCCCGGGCAGGCAACGGAACCCGGATCCTTTTCAAAAACGTCGGGGCTAGCAACGCCCCTCAATCCGGCTTGCCCTTGGTAGGGTTCCTCAACCCGGCCAGGTCCCGCAACCCGGCCAAGCCCGCTGGCGCATGCCGGCCGGCCCCAGCAAGTCAAGACTTCTTCAACAAGGAAGCGCAACCACAATGCACCCCTCAACCCAGCCGCGGGTCAGCTCCCGTCCCGTCCAAGGCGTACGATGGAACAAGTCCCCATGAAGGGATGAGCGTGGCTACAGTGGCCCACCAACCCCGCTGACCGGCAGGAGCGTGGCAACAGTGGCCCACCTATCCCGCTGACCAGGGTCGGCATGGCTACAGTGCATCCCCCGTCCGGCTGACACAAGCTGACGGCGACCAGGCGACGCACCACTGTAGCCGAGCTGGCCCAACCACTCCTTGACGCATGACAAGATGGAGAACAGTGCCCTCTGGCGCACGGGGCCCGCGCCCGAAGAACCCGGCGTACCCTGGTACCTGGCGGGCCCCAGCGCCGGCTTCCCAGACGCTGACATCCCGGCCCCACGGCCATGTAATTTTACCATTGTAACCCTGGGGGGTTGACCTATAAAACCCCCCGGGAGGCCTCCATGCACGGGGGATGAAGAGAGATCATCAGTAGAATACACACCCAAGGAGAAGGAGCAACCTATGCTTTGGCATGTCTTCCTTCCTCCCCGAAACAGCTCTAGGAGCAAGCTTGTACCATTCACATATAAACCACACTCGGCAGGACTAGGCGTGTTATCTCTCCGGAGAGCCCCGAACCTGGGTATGTCTTGCGTTCCTCACTCCTCATGCCGACCTCGCCTTTGGAGCCCACCGGTGCCCTCGAGCCTGTCCCTCTCTTTAGCCATCCTTTGGCATCTGTCGTGCGCCCACCACGACAGTTGGCGCCCACCGTGGGGCAGCTCGAGGTCCCGGCCGGAGACATGTTCCAGACGGGGCCCTTCATTGACTTCGGTGAGCACATTGTGCACTGTGCGTTCCCCGCGCCCGGCGCACTCGCGGCTGACTTCACCGACTCGCTCACCGCCTCCTTCGGCGCGCTGTGCATCTCCGATGCGTCCGTGGCCGATGAGTACCCCAGCGGGGTGCTTGACATTGCCGACTCGCCTGTCCCCCTCGACGACGATGTCTCCACTGGGGTGGCAGATCTCTGCGTCCGGGTGGAGGTGCTCGCCACCGGCTCCGGCTCCACTTCGTCTAGTGCCACGAAGAATGCCGCCGCAGCCAGGGCAGCAGCGGAGCGCACCAGCGCACCCGACCCACTGCGCGCCATGATGCAGAACCTCAGCATCCCCATCGCCACCAACGTCAACGCCACCAATGCCGCTGAGGCCCTGGCCCAGCTTGAGGAGGGGCGCAAGCGCCTGCTGGATGAGGCCGCGACGCTCGCTGCTATGCAGCGTCGGTTGGAGTCCGCCCAGCG
Organism: Thinopyrum elongatum; assembly: GCA_011799875.1. Lineage (NCBI taxonomy): Eukaryota > Viridiplantae > Streptophyta > Magnoliopsida > Poales > Poaceae > Thinopyrum > Thinopyrum elongatum. The sequence continues at coordinate 351,388,444 of CM022303.1, forward strand.
GGAACGCAACGCCGCGTACGGCTTCACGCCAGCCACTGCCGAGCCCAGCCGGGTTGGCGAGGTGCGGAACCATGGCGCCTCCATCGGCCGAGCGCTGGGAGCGATCCTGCCCGTCTACGACACCCCCGTCAAGAACATGCGCGCCGCGCAAGCGGCCGCCGTCGGCTTGGAGCAGCTACAGGGCGAGGAGCTGCAGGAGCGCCTGCGGCACATGAACGAGCTTCTCGGCGCTACGAACACGCATCAAGACCGCCTCGACCGTCCCGCGGGATCCATCTCGCGCCACACCAAAGACCCCGAGCGGCCGAACACGGCATCTTCCCCGCCCCCCAGCGAAGCCCATTCCGGCCGAACCCGAACCTAGTGCAACCGCGCTCTGATGGCTGGTGACGGCCTGGGCAATGAGCCGGCTCCAGAGGAGCGGCACCGGCAAGATCCCTCCCACCGCAATTTGGCCGACGTACCCGACCGGCTTCGGTTGACCCGGCCCCCCGCGGCCCGGTCGCAAGCAGGTTGGGACCACGCGCCATCGACGATACTGACGCTTGCCATCGCCTCGATCAGCTCGCCCTCTCCCTCGAGCTGGAGGAAGACAACGCCGTCGGTCCGGCATGCTTCGGTCCGCGCATCCGGGATGAGCCCTTCCACAAAGGGTTCACACTGCCCCGTGACACCCCCAAGTACAATGGAACCGTCAAGCCAGAGGACTGGCTCATCGACTACACCACCGCCATCGGCATCGCGGGCGGCAACCGCCACCTTGTTGTATGCTACGCCCCGCTCATGCTCCAAGGGTCGGCCCGCACGTGGTTGAACAGCCTGCCGGCTGGCAGCATCAACGCGTGGGTTGATTTCGAGCAGGCCTTCGTCCACAACTTCACCGGCACCTACAAGCGCCCTAGACGCCATAGCCAGCTCGCCATGTGCATGCAGGGGCTGACGGAAACCGGCTGCGAGTACCTCGCACGCTGGACCAAGCTCCGGAACAGCTGGGAGGGCGTCCGTGAGGTCCAAGCCATTCAGTACTTCGTGAGCGGTTGCCGGGATGGCACCCTCCTCAAGCACAAGCTCCTGCGCTCCAAGCCGACCACCATGGCCGCGCTCATGGTCACGGCTGACAAGTACGCCAACGCCGACTCCACCATGAAAGTCCAAGTGGTGCTGGACGAGGCCGGCAAGGTGTTGTCGGCATCCCCCTCCAAGCCGGGTGGCGAGAGCAGCCGCCAGCAGAACCAGCAGAACAACAAGCACAAGGCCGACCAGCAGACCCCCCGCTACAACAACCGCCTCGTCGCGGCCGCCGAGCAGGCGCCCGCGGCCGAGCCGGCCGGCAAGCGCCGACAAACTGGCAAGACGGCATGGCAACCTGCCATGAGCTTTGAAGAGATGCTCGACGCTCCCTGCAAGCACCACAGCGGCGCAAGGCCGTCCACGCACATGCTTCGGCAGTGCGCCATCACCAAGCGCATCATGAGGGGTGACATCCCGCCGCCTCCAGCTCCGGCTCCGGGTGCGGGACAGCCGCCTCCGCCTCCTCCCCCTCCCCCGGCAAATGGCGCGATGCGCGATGATGTCTTCCCCAACCAGAACGCAAGCTACATCATCTTCACCAGCCTTGGCGACGACAAGCGTAGCGAGCGCCTGCTCCGGCAGGAGGTTAACACCGCCGTCCCGGCCGTGCCAGAATACATGCACTGGTCGGAGCGCCTGGTCAGGTGGACCCGGGAGGACCACCCGGCCGTCATGCCAAACCTGGGTGGCTATGCCCTTGTCCTCGACACCACCGTCGTCGCCGCCAAGCACACTTGCAAGTTCTTGCGGGTCCTCATCGATGGCGGCAACAGCATCAACATCCTCTACCGCGACACCATGACCAAGCTCGGCATCGAGGCCAAGCACTTGGAGCCATCCCGAACGGTGTTCCACGACAGCGTGCCGGGACTCTCCTGCTCTCCCATTGGCCGGATCCGGCTTGACGTCTTGTTCGGCACGAGCGACCATTTCTCGCGCGAGCCTATCTGGTTCGAGGTGGTGGACTTGTCCAGCGCGTACCACGCGCTGCTGGGCCGGCCTGCGCTCACCAAGTTCATGGTGGTCCCCCACTACGCCTACCTGAAGATGAAGCTGCCGGGTCCCAAGGGCCTCATCACTGTCGTCGGCGACTACAAAAAGTCTTTGGAGTGTGCTCAAGCTGGCGCCAAGCTGGCTGAGTCACTAGTCATAGCCGAGGAGCGGCGCCTGCTCGACCGGATTGTGGCGCTGGCCAGCGAGGAGCCGGCTGTGCCGGCTTCGGCTAAGGAGCCGGCCGGCGAGGCCTCGTTCTAGCCGTCCAAGGAGACTAAGAAGGTCAAGCTGAACCTGGAAGACCCCAGCTGCAGCAAGTACGTCATCGTAGGCACCCGTCTTGACAGCAAATAGGAAGGCGAGCTCGTCGACTTCCTCCGTGAGAATCGGGATATCTTTGCATGGACCCCAAAGGACATGCAGGGAATTCCGAGGAAGTACGCCGAGCACAAACTACACATCCGCAAGGATGCCAAGCCTGTCCATCAACCGTTACGTCGCTTTTCAGAGGAGAAGAGAAGAACCATCGGTGAAGAGGTCGCCAAGCTACTCACGGCCGGCTTCATCATGGAAGTGTTTCACCCCGAGTGGCTGGCCAGCCCGGTCCTCGTATTGAAGAAGAACAACACCTGGCGCATGTGCATAAACTACACCAGCCTGAACAAGGCCCGCCCCAAGGATCCTTTTGCTCTCCCGCAGATTGATCAAGTGATCGACTCCACCGCCGGCTGCGAGCTCCTGTCCGTCCTGGATGCTTACTCTAGCTATCATCAGATAAAGCTGGACCCGGCCGATGCCCTGAAGACGTCCTTCATCACGCCCTTCAGGGCGTATTGCTACATCACCATGTCGTTCGGCTTGAAGAATGCCGGCGCCACCTTCCAGCGCTGCATGCAGAAATGCTTGTTGACGCAACTCGGCCGCAACATCCACATCTACGTGGATGACATCGTGGTGAAGACCAAGCAGCACCTCACGCTCCTTGACGACCTGAAGGAAACCTTCGCCAATCTGCGCGAGTACCAGATCAAGCTTAACCCGAAGAAGTGCGTCTTTGGCGTACCGGGCGGGAAGCTGCTCGGCTTCCTCGTCTCGGAGCGTGGCATTGAGGCAAACCCGGAGAAGATCAAGGCCATCGAGCGCATGCGCAAGCCAACCCGGCTGCGCGATGTCCAGAAGTTCACCGGCTGCTTGGCCTCGGTCAGCCGGCTGGGCGAGAGGGCCTTGCCCCTATATCAGCTGATGAAGAAGACATCGCCGTTTGAATGGAATGACTAGGCAGATGAAGCATTCCGGGATCTCAAGCGCATGCTCTCCACCGCACCCGTCCTGGCCGCACCGGCCGACAAGGAGCCGCTGTTGCTATACATTGCCGCCACCTCGCGGTCGGTCAGCACGGTGCTGGTGGTCGAGCGACCAGAGAAGGGCAAGATCCAGTCCGTCCAGCGCCCGGTCTACTACCTGAGCAAGGTGCTTTCCGCCTCCAAGCAGAACTACCCGCACTACCAGAAGATGTGTTACGGCGTGTACTTTACCACCAAGAAGCTGAAGCAGTACTTTCAAGAGCATGTCGTCACCGTGGTCAGCACGGCCCCCATCGGCGAGATCATGGGCTGCCGGGATGCCTCTGGCCGGGTTGCCAAATGGGCCATCGAGCTGGCCAGCCACACCATCCTCTACAAGCCCCGCACCACGATCAAGTCCCAGGCCCTGGCCGACTTCCTCGTCGACTGGATGGAGACCCAGTACCTGCCGCCGCCACCGGATTCGACGCACTGGCGCATGCACTTCGACGGCTCCAAGATGCGTACCGGCTTGGGAGCCGGCATCGTGCTATCTTCCCCGAAGGGCGACCGGCTGCGGTACGCACTCCAGATCCACTTCACCGCCTCCAACAACGTCGCAAGGTTGTCAGAATCGCGATTTTGTTATACGATTCTACGACTTTACGATCCAAACTAACCCCTATGATTCTACGATTTTAGTTCATGGAATCTACGTTTCTACGATCCTGATAGTAAAGATTCTACGATTTGCGATCCTACCATCGAAGCTCCGATCCGCTTCAAAATTGCAATTCTGACAACATCGCCGAGTACGAAGCCCTTGTGCATGGCCTCCGGCTTGCCAAGGAACTCGGCGTCCGGTGCATCCTATGCTATGGCGACTCGGATCTGGTGGTGCAGCAGTGTTCCGGCGAGTGGGACGCCCAGGATGCCAACATGGCCAGCTACCGCTTCCTGGTCCAGTAGCTCTCCGGCAACTTCGACGGCTGCGAGTTCCTACACGTCCTGCGTGCAGAGAACGAAGCCGCCGACATGCTAGCCAAGATTGGCTCATCCCGGCAGGCCATACCATCTGGCGTCTCCCTCGAGTACTTGTGCAAGCCGTCCGTCAAGCCGTCTCTGGATTCAAAGTCCATCTTCATCCCGGACGACCCTGCAGCGCCCCTACCCAACCCGAACCCGGGGACTGCAAGTCCAAGCTCGGGGGCTGCCGTTCCCAAGACAGTCCCAGGGGCTACTGATCCCGGCCCGGGGACTGCTGATCCCGGCCCGGGGGATGCCTTCTCTACCCCGGCCCGGGGGCTGCTCAACCCAGCTTGAGATCTGCTATGCTCAACCCGGCCGCTGCTGTCCTTGACCTGGGGGCTATCGGCCCGGAACCCGTCCTGGCGGCCGTCTTCACCGTGGTGATAGCTCCGTCATGGTCCCAGCCGATCCTGGCTTTCCTGGAGAGCGGGGTGCTCCCCATGGAGGAGACCGAGGCTCGGCAAGTGCAACACCGGGTGTCAGCCTACAGCATCATCAATAACGAGCTTGTCAAGCGCAGCGCGACGGGCATGTTCCAGCACTGCGTCGAGCAAGACAAGGGCATAGAGATCCTCCTCAACATACATCAGGGCGAGTGCGGGCACCACGCCGGCTCCAGGTCCCTGGTGGCCAAGGCTTTCTGCCATGGTTTCTACTGGCCCACAGCCCTCAAAGATGCCGAGTCGCTCGTCCTCAAGTGCGAGGTTTGCCAACGCTTCAACAAGCGCAGCCACCAGCCGGTTTCAGCCCTGCAAACCATCCCGATCACTTGGCCCTTCGCGGTCTGGGGCCTCGACATGGTGGGACCCTTCCAAGCCGCTCAAGGCGGCATGACGCACTTGCTGGTGGCGGTCGGCAAGTTCACCAAGTGGATCGAAGCACGACCGATCAAGAAGCTGGACGGGCGAACGACCGTCCGGTTCGTCAAGGACATCGCGGTGCGCTACGGCGTCCCGCACAACATCATCACGGACAATGGCACCAACTTCGCCAAAGGCACTCTGGCGCAATACTGCTCAGTATCCGGCATCCGGCTTGACCTAGCCTCCGTCGCTCATCCCCAATCCAATGGCCAGGTCGAGCGGGCCAATGGCTGATTCTGTCCGGCATCAAGCCGCGACTCATCAAGCCCCTCATCTGCTCACCCGGCAGCTGGCTTGACGAGCTACCGGCCGTCCTCTAGAGTCTCCGGACAATGCCAAACCGGTCGACCGGGTTCACCCCATTCTTCCTTGTCTACGAAGCAGAAGCCGTCATCCCGACCGACATCGAGTTCGACTCACCACGAGTCATAATGTACACAGAAGCCCAAGCCAAGGAAGCCCGCGAAGACGGCGTCGACCTACTCGAAGAGGCACGCCTTTTGGCCCTTAGCCGATCCGCCATCTATCAGCAAGGCCTGAGGCATTACCACAGCAAAAAGATCAAGCCCTCGCATTCCACGAGGGAGACCTCGTCCTCCGGCTTGTCCAGCAGCAAGTCAGCCAGCACAAGTTGGCCTCCTCATGGGAGGGCCCCTTCATCATCAGCAAAGCCCTGTGTGACCGCAATGCCTACTACCTCCTCGACGCTAGCAAGCCGAACAAATGCAAGAGAGACACTGCTGGCGAAGAAACAAGCCGGCCCTGGAATGCAGAGCTCCTCCACCCGTTTTACAGTTAGCCGTATGCACGTATGTATCACTGCCTTTTGTACTTTAATGAAAGACAATGGGACCCCCGAATGACACTCGAGGGCTAACCTTTCCTATCAAGTTGCTGCGTCTCACACATCCTTGTAAATTTTCTTAAACCCCCACCGCCGGGTTGGCCCGCCCAACCCGGGGGCTCAGGGGCTAGCCGGCTTGACCGCAACCCGCCGTCCCCCTTAGTGCATCCCGGCATGTCCGAGTTGCCAAGGCCCTTCACTTCGCCCTAAGCCGCAGTCCGGCTTTGGCTGCTGGCCGGCAAGAACTAAGGGTCGAAGCGCCGGCACGCCAAACATCACTAAGTTGGATTCGTTGGATCGGCCAACCCGGCCTCATCGCACTAAGTTGCTGCACAACTGGCTGCTCGCCAGCCGGCTTCGCCGGCTGTTGCCAGCCGACCCAGTGGGTGTTTCGCTCGCGCTCAACATTCGAAAGGCCTAAGTACTGCGCGCTCTTTCCAAGGACCGAACTCCTTGTCACAGACCAAAACCCGGCTGTTCGACTCGCGGGGGAGGGGGGGAGGCCCAAAGAAGGAGCAAGCAAGAAAAAAGGCTTAGAGAACAAAGAGCAAAGATGTAAACACTCGCGAAAATATTTACATTACAGAAATATGTGCCCAAGGCCATAGTTCATTACATTCACCAATACTCCCCAGTGGGTGGGTGGACCTGCCACTTAACAAAAGTACGAGAAAGATAAACAGGGCGGCTTCAGGCGATTCCCGCGCCAGGTTGCGCAGCTGCCGGCTCCTCCGCGGTGGCCTCCGGGTTCACCGAGGCGCCGATATCATCCAACCCGGCCTCGTCGTCCGTTTAGGTGCCCGACTCCTCAGAGCTGCCTTCCGGGCCGTCGAGCAGCAAGCCGAAGCTGCCAGGCGGCACCACCCTGCCGTCTTCGGTCCGTTCTACCTGGAACTCGTCATGCAATGCAAACGAGGCCAGGTAGCTGGCATGTGCGGCGATCCGGCCCGCCTCCGCCTGCAGTTGGGCTCCGCGCCCGCTCACTAGGCCGCCAGCTGGTCTAGGTTCAGGCCCGGATACCAAGACATGACAAACCTCAGCGCCAGGTTGGCCTTAGCATGAGCGGCAGAGATGCGCCATGCATGAAGCCGCGCCGGTCCAGCTTCCAGCCACCGCGCCAGCCGCGTGAAGCTTTTGGGCTCGACGGCGCCGGGCCAGAGGGCCGCCGTCATCCCCACTCCGGCTTCAGACACCCGCGCCATCTGCGTGCCCAGGATCTATAGGCGGGCCTCGGCAGTGTGCATAATCTTTGAGAAACTCCAGGCGATGTTCGGGTCAAGCCCGGCACCCACGTCCGCCTGGGTCGACCGATGAGCAAGCACGGCCTCGTCCGCCGTCCCCTGCGTCTCCTGGAAGTGCCCTGTCAAGAAGAGAAGCAAGACAGTCAGCCAATAAAAAACTCAGCCGGCTCGCAACCCGGCAAAACCAATAAAGAAACACTTACTGGTGAAGGCCTCATCCAGGTGCTGCCCTTCGAGCAATGTACCTTGCCGCTCCAAGTCCCCGACACGGTCGCGCGCTTCAAGCACCTTCTCCAGCTCGACGCGCTTGTCAACGACCGCCTTCAGCTCGTCGTCCTTAGCGGCGGCCGCCTTCTCATGCTCCTCCTTGAGGCGGAGGAGCTCCGCCTGGTGGGCCTCCACCGCCTTGACGGCCTCCGCCTTCAGGCGCCCCCACTAGTCGGCTACCAGAGAAAAGCTAAAGGAAGAAGCCTTACAAACACGGAGCGCTCCAGCTCCCGCACTCGCTCTGTCTCGGCCTAGGCGAAGGCCTGAACCAGGTCCGCGCGCCCGCGAAGATGCCGGTGCACGGCGGCCATCGACGCCTCCTCCTGCGTTAGCGGCCCGAAGATGGCCCGGCTGGACCCGGCCTGCACCGGCTGCGACCCGGCTGCGGGACGGCCTCCCAGCGCCGCTTGCGGCTGCCTGATCACCAGGGCGTGCTCGCCGCCCGCCGTCTCCTCGCCAACCGGCCTTGACTCCGGTGCGCCAGCCGGCGTTCCCTTTGGCACCCCGTCCATTGTTGACTGCGGCGCCCCTCCCGGGGTGGCCCCCGCTCTGCCTCCTTCGACCTCCACCCGCTCGACCATGTCGGTCCAGGGTGGGGTGTCGTCGTCAATCTCCATGACCTCCTGGCCGTCCACCGCCATCTCCACCCGGCCGTCCGGGTCGCGCCCCTCTTCCGTCGGCGGCACGATGACTGTCTCCGCCAGCTCGAGGCCCGCCGGCATCTCCGGCCATGCCGGCTCCTCGGCGGTCCTCTCCCTTGCCTCCGCGGCCCTAGCCCAGGCTTGGGTCGAGGCCGCCTCCAGCTCCTCCTCGGCCTTGTTCTGGGCCCGCCAGGTGCAGCGCTCCGTGTCCGCCGGGTCCAGGCCAAGGTCCTCCTCGACCGAGCCCTCGGGCAGATCGATGGCGCTGCTCCAGGTTTTCTGGAATGAGAAGCCGCCCCGGATGCGGCGTCCGTTGCCGCCAGTGCCAAGTCCAGCGGCGATCTGGACCACACCAAGAAAAGTATGAGAAAAGAATGACTCGGCAGCGCGTCGGAGTCAGCAAGAAAATGTACCCGATCCCCGTCAGGGATGGCCTATCTCGTCGGCGCCGCCGGGTTGGCGCGGCGCCTCTTCTTGGCGGTCGGCTGGCCGCCTGCGGCCGGGTCCGCCGTGCGCTTCGCAGCTGGCTTCTTGTGCGCCACGTCCTCCTTCCCGTGCGGCCGGCTCGCCGCGGCCGGCGCGCGGGACGACCCAGCGTCGGCCGTCTTGGAGGGGCGACGCTGCAGTCTCCTTCCCTCGGTGGCGCTGCGCTATCAGCATGCATCAAAGGCCTCCACGTCATCGCTTGACCAATCTCGCACGGGATCAGAACACGGAAACTTACCCGTGCGCGCCTCGCTAGCTTCGGCCTCGGCCGTCTCCTTGGCGAGGATCTCCGCCTCCTCCGAGCCGGCTCGTTGGGCGGCCGCTACCTGCGTCGTCGTTCCATCATATGGATGCCAGATGGCGTTCAGCAGCACCTCCCTTGTCGCATCAGGACGAAGAAAGAGATGGCACGTAGCAATATAAGGAGACCAAGGACTCACCGCCGGCGCCGGGTTTCCTTGGCTGTAGGGCGCCTTCCCGAAGTGCCACTCCTCCGGCATCCCGGCCTTCGAGATGTCATTCACTCGACCTGCGATCTGCTCCTACGTTAGCCGCCGGGATGACATTCGGTTGGGGTCCTGGAGGCCAATCATCTGGCCGACGATGTGCGTCCGGCGTTGCAGTGGCAGCACCCGGCACGCAATGAGGGCGGCGATGAGGTCCGTCCCGGTGAGCCCCTCGCGCGTCATCATTTCCGTGACCTGGCTGCTCAGGTTCAGCACCTCCTGCGCTGGGTTCCTGGAGCAGTAGGTCCAGTTGGTCTTGGCATGCGGTGTCACGTCGATGAAGGGCGGCAGGTTGATGCAGTCCGCACCGAGGTTACGGGCATAGAAGAAAGAATTCTGCCACTTCTTGGCGGAATCCTCCAGCGGCATCTTGGGGCACACCCCATGCGGCCGAGTCGAGACAACGATGGCCGCACAGGCAGACATCACATCGGCCACCGGCCCCTGCTGCTTCAAGAAGAAGAAGCGGACCCAGCGGTCGATGCTGGGCTCGACGCCCAGGTAACCCTCACGCAGGGTGACGAACCCGGAAAGCTGCAGCACCGCGTTCGCCCCCAGGTGATGTGGCTGGAGCCCAAAGAAATCCAAGAACGAGCGGAAGAAGTCGCTCGCGGGAAGGCCAAACCCACGCTTGAAGTGGGGGAAGAAGACCACGCGCTCGGTCCCCTCCGACCGTGGCGCCAGCTCGCCGTTCGACAGGTGCACGACCACCTTCATCACCGGTGGCAATCGCCGCGTATCACGCAGATACTGAAGATCTTCTACAGTGACCTTCGACCCCTCCCACGATCCCTTGGGTCTCGCCATCGGTGAGTGTGGTGGGGGAAGAGAGGCAGCTCGACTAGGCGAAGGGTTTGGGTGGCTGCTGGGCATTGCAGAGCGGCGGCAGTGCGTTGCTCGTGAGCGGCAGGACTTTGCGGCGTGCGACGGGCTCGGAAGCAAGGGCGAGGGAAGAAGAAGGAGGTAGGGGGCGCGTGCATGAATGATTTCCACCGCCCCTCCCCCCGATTTATAACCGCGGCAAGAACGTGGGGAAGTGGGATCGGTTGCGCGCACCTTTTCCACTTCCCCGCATTAAGTGGGCACGATCTCCCCATGCATAAACTGCATCGAGAAGGGCAACCGTCCACAGCCACCACAATAAATCACTGCGCGGGGGCCGAGGGCGCGGCATGGTGGGCCCCAGCCCGCTGTTGTGTCCTGTCACGCGCGTGGCCTGTCAGGGCCTCTTCAGCTACCGTTCGCCACGTGGCGCACGCACCAGACCGTGGGAGGCGTGTCCCTTCCCCTTCAAGATTCAGCAAACTCCTCGGTTTCTCGCCCGTGCTAGGATGCCGCGATCCGGCTTCTGGAAGCCGGCACACAGTGGGTGTTGCCAGACCCGGCGGTTGCAAGCCTCACCAGCACCAGCCGCCTTCTCAGGGGGTGAAACTGCGAAGGCCCCCCTGCTTGAAGTCGGCGAGCCTTCACAGCTTCGGGGACTACTGTCGGGGGGATGGACCCCGGGCAGGCAACGGAACCCGGATCCTTTTCAAAAACGTCGGGGCTAGCAACGCCCCTCAATCCGGCTTGCCCTTGGCCGGGTTCCTCAACCCGGCCAGGTCCCGCAACCTAGCCAAGCCCGCTGGTGCATGCCGGACGGCCCCAGCAAGTCAAGACTTCTTCAACAAGTAAGCGCAACCACAGTGCGCCCCTCAACCCGGCCATGGGTCAACTCCCGTCCTGTCTAAGGCATATGATGGAACAAGTCCCCATGAAGGGATGAGCGTGGCTACAGTGGCCCACCAACCCCACTGACCGGCAGGAGCGTGGCAACAGTGGCCCACCTACCCCGCTGACCAGGGCCGGCATGGCTACAGTGCATCCCCTATCCAGCTGACGCAAGCTGACGGCAACCAGGCGACGCGCCACTGTAGCCGAGCCGGCCCAACCACTTTGTGACGCACGATAAGATGGAGAACAGTGCCCTCTGGCGCACGGGGGCCATGCCCGGAGAACCCGGCGTACCCTGGTACCCGGCGGGCCCCAGTGCCGGCTTCCCAGACGCTGACATCCTGGCCCCACAGCCATGTAACTTTACCATTGTAACCCTGGGGGGTTGACCTATAAAACCCCCCAGGAGGCCTCCATGCACGGGGGACGAAGAGAGATCATCAGTAGAATACACACCCAAGGAGAAGGAGCAGCCTATGCTTTGGCCTGTCTTCCTTCCTCCCCGAAACAGCTCTAGGAGCAAGCTTGTACCATCCACATATAAACCACACTCGGCAGGACTAGGGGTGTTATCTCTCCGGAGAGCCCCGAACCTGGGTATGTCTTGCGTTCCTCGCTCGCTCATGCCGACCTCGCCTCTGGAGCCCACCGGTGCCCTCGAGCCTGTCCCTCTCTTTAGCCATCCTTTGGCATCTGCCGTGCACCCACCACAACAGATTCATTGACGTGTGACCATGGACCTCGTGGGTCCCTATCTATCAGCCTCTCCATGTACAGTCCTCTTTCGATGACTCTCGTTTGTTGACAATGCATCGCCGAGCACAGCAAGGCGGTGGACGACGGCGAGGCCCCGAACGGGAATGACCCGAAGATGGGGAAGATGCGGCAGTGGAGTCGCAGCCTGAGAGGAGTACGACATACGAGGGTTGACTGGTTCAGTGCGGCCTGGGGCTGTAGTCGGCGGAGAATAAGAGGAGGGGTGGAGGGGTGGAGGGATGGACTGGCGGGCGGTGGAGTAGCGCTTCGCAGCGAGGCGTGCGAAGCAGCGCCGCGGGCCGTCAGAGGCGGGAGCAGGAGGTCCCGCCGGCGCTGGAGGAAGAAGACGAGAGATTGAAGATGCATGCCGGCGGCCGTTGGATGTACATCCAACGACTACAGATGTCAGAATCATTTTTTTGACTAATTTGACAACGCCTTCCGTAGGCGACCTAATGGCCCACATGTCAGACTCCTTGCGTGCGAAGATCTAGCTGGTAGGTCCTAGCTGTCAGGGGGAGGAATAATTTTTTTTGCCCATAATAAGGAGGCACTTCCTTGCGTGCGAAGATTTAGCTGCTGGGTCCCAGTTGTCCAGGAGAGAAAACATTTTTTCCGTGTAATAAGGACGCACTTGCTTGTGTGAGAAGATGTAGCTGGTGGGTCCAAGCTGTCAGGGGAAGGAATAATATTATTCCGGCCTAATAAGGAGCCAGTTGCACGCGTGCGTCCATGAACAGGTGCGTCCCCACTGTCAGCCTCTCCACGTACTGTCCTCCTCCGATGACTCTCGTTTGTTGACCATATTGACTATGCAGTGCCGAGCGCACCAAGGCGGTGGACGATGGCGAGACCCCGGACGGGAACGAGCCGGAGATGGGAAGACGCGGCAGTGGAGTCGCTGATGGAGAGGAGTACGAGGGTTAACTTGCTCTGGTGCCGCATGGGACTGCATTCGGTGGAGAATAACAGGAGGTGTGCAGGGCTGGAAGGATAGCTTGGCTGGCGGTGGGGTAGCGCTTCACAGCGATGCGTGCTAAGCAGAGCCACTAGCCGCCTGTCGGGGACAAATCCGCGATCACCTATGGGACCCAGGGAAGGACCCCTTTACGTTCGGTAGGGAGAGACGGTCGCACGAAGAGCAAATCTAGCGAAGAACACGACAGTGCACGAGAGAGATTTACCCAGGTTCGGGCCGCACGGATGCGTAAAACCCTACTCCTGCTTTTTGGTTTATTATCTGTATGATTGTTCTAGCTCCAGGAGCGCTACAGTACAGAGTAGCTGCGTACAATACTGGAGTTCTCCATCTCCCAGTTCCTCCCTCCCCCTCCACGTTGCCTATGAGCCTCCTTTTATATGCACAAAGGGGTCACCAACAGGTGGCAAACAGTAAAGGTAGAGGTGGAAAGTTGCTACAGTAAGGCCATTATTACCAGGATGACATGTCCTACCTACCACTGACGGCAGGGGACAAGGGCATTAAATGCCCATGCCTTAGCTGTCCAGATACATGTACCCGGACGTCTTGGACGTGGGAAAAGCCTATCCCACCTGCTCCTGCACCGCTAGCTACAGTGTACCGCCGTCTACACAGTGCCCTGCCACACACGCTTGGAAGGACCCAGAGCGCCACGCTGGCAGAGGCACCGGAGCAGCACAGTAGCACAGTGGTACAGTAACGCTTGCCGCGGCAAGACCTTGCCGCACCTGACAGCTTGCCGCAACCCATAGCTTGCCGCGCAAGGTAACTTGCCGGGGCAAGTACCTTGCCGCAGCTGCTATCTTGCCGCAGCCAATACCTTGCCGCAGCCAATGACTTGCCGGGGCAAGTACCTTGCCGCGGCAAGTACTCTGCTACAGCAAACCTCAGGCTGGGCCTCAGCTGTCCCTCCCGGCAAGCTCCTCTTGCCGGGGCCTTAACTCTTGCTTTGTATGCTTTGTTCTTGAATGGCTTAATAATCTTGAGCTTCTCTGTGGCTGTCCTCCCGCAAGCCTGGCTGCGGGATGCTGCTACTGCCCGTGCACAAGTACGGGGTACTAGGGTACCCCTATTCTAGTACACCGACAGGAGCCCCCGGGTCTGGGCCACACACGGTGCCGGGCGTTGTTGGGCCAGGCCCAAACAGTGCACGGGCACGCGTGGCTGGGATAAGCCGAAACGTCTCTATGCTGTTTAATTGCACGCTCTCCCACGCGTCGCGCGTTGAATGCGGAGCGTGGGAAGCGTGCGCAGTTATCTCGAATGACGAAGAGGCGGATGGTTCCGCATCTTTCCCCATAAAAGGAGGGACCTGCAGAAGCACTCACACACTCCTCTCACCATTCTCGATCTCCAAATCTCCGCCTTCTTGGGGATGGAAAGAGGGGGGCCATCCCAACAGCACCGCTTGGCACAGTGCTCTGCCACGCATGCCTGGAGAAGGGTCCAGAGTGCCATGCTGGCGACCGCACTGGAGCAGTAGCATAGTGGCATAACCTTGCCGGGCAGGAACCTTGTCGGGCTTAGCTGGTCATCCCGGCAAGAACCTTGCCGGGGCCTTGTCTCCAGTCTAGCTGTCCCCCGGCAAGCCTTGCCGGGTTCAGCTGGTCATCCCGGCAAGAACCTTGCCGGGGCTCTATCTTCAGTCTAGCTGTCCCCCGGCAAGCCTTGCCGGGTTCTGAGCTTGCCGGCCCTGATCTTGCCGGTGGCAGTAGGCTTGATCTTCTGGTCGACCCGCCTGGAGTCGAGTCTTGTCTTGCCAGCTCTGCCTTGCCGGCGATGCGTAGACCCCATTCCCGGCAAGTAGACCTCGCCGGGAACCGGGCTTCGGACATACTCTTGAGTGAATTCTTCCTCCGCCATGCCCTTCCCGCCTGGAGGCTGCAACTCGCCGGTGCGCGTCCAGGGCTAGTGAACACCCCCCTGTTTACTACACCGACAGGAGCCCCCGGGCCTGGGCCGGACAGGCGTGCATAGTGGTTGTCCGGGCTAGGCCCAACGACGCGCACCGGCAACATGTAGATCTGTTCCCTGCCGTTCCTCCCGCCTGGAGGTCGCAACCCTGTTGCTGCAATGGCACACATAAAGAAACAATTTACCTTAATTAGGCCAAGCTTTATGGCACAAGAGATATTCCTTCATGCTGAATGAATGCATGCTTCCCCCTTGATTGATCCCGTCCTTGCACATATTTTATACCCTACGCTGTTTGGAAAACCCTGCCGGTGCGTACGCTTGCCGCGAGCGCTAGGCGCGGGTCTTTAGCAGCCTGCTGGAAACGCCGCCGCCGGCAAGGCGACTTGCCGGGCCAGAACGCAGCTACTAAGTCTGCCGAGCGGACTCGAGGCGAGACCAGAGCGCGGACTAACCACGGCAAGGTCCTTTCGCGTGCAGGTCGATATACGAGAACGAGGAATCAATCAAGATGACCCACGCTTGCTGGAAAGCTTTCCGGTGCGCACGCTCCAGTCAGCAGCGCTTGGGGAACGGGTCCTTAGCAGCTCGCCGGGAACGCCGCCTCCCGGAAAGGTTTACCTCCCCGGCTCTAGCGCAGCTGCTCACATCGCCGAGCGGACTCGAGGTGACTAGGAGCGCACTTAGTCCCGGGAAAGCTCCTTCGCGTGTAGGTGTAAGAAGCGAGTGAGGACAGTAAAATGAATGTAATTGCCGAAAATCTGTGCAACTTAGCTTTTCCTGCTAGGGCGCCGCCAGCCCCCGAGCTCGCCTTCCATGCGTGTTCCTGCAACACTGACTGGGCATGAAATGCCACAACACCGTTTTTAGCACAACAAGTTAATTAGCTTCTGGTTAATGTCTAATTCGCTGCAATCTTGACTCCTGCTGAATATTCCCTTGCTTGCCGGAACACTTTCCGGTGCGCACGATCCAGTCAGCAGCGCTCTGAGGAACGGATCCTTAGCAGCTTGCCGGGAACGCCGCCTCCTGAAAAGGTTTACCTTCCCGGCTCTGGCGCAGCTGCCCAGGTTGCCGAGCGGACTCGAGGCAACTAGGAGCGCGACTAGCCCCGGGAAAGTTCCTCAGCATACGGGTCTACGCAGGAACCTTAGAATAAAACTCGCTAAGTCCTTCTCCTTAAACGACTGCATTTTTGCACAACGAGCCCCCACGCTTGCCGGAATACTCCCCGAATGCGCACGTTCCGGTCAATGGCGCTTAGGATCAGGTCCTGTCTAGCAGCCTATCGAGAACGCCGCCTCTTCGGGAGCTTAACGCTTTAAAAACAATCGCAGCTGCATCTGTATTGTTGGGCGGACCCAAAACAACCAGGAGCGCAGAATGCTTCAGGAGCGCTCCTTCGCGCACAGGTTACGCACAAAAATATCGTCCAGGATAAGACTCAACAGCAGAAAGTAATTAAAGCTTAAAAACTTAGCCATTCTGCGAAGGTTCAAGCCCTTCTTCTCGGACGGTATGGCGGTGAAGATGGTGAAGAAACTACCGCGCCGACCGCCGGATCAGGTTCGCGCAGCCCCTCACCCCTACCTGGCGCGCCAAAGATGTCGGGGACGAATCCGCGATCACCTATGGGACCCAGGGAAGGGCCCCTTTACGTTCGGTAGGGAGAGACGGTCGCACGAAGAGCAAATCTAGCGAAGAACACGACAGTGCACGAGAGAGATTTACCCAGGTTCGGGCCGCACGGATGCGTAAAACCCTACTCCTGCTTTTTGGTTTATTATTTGTATGATTGTTCTAGCTCCAGAAGCGCTACAGTACAGAGTAGCTGCGTACAATACTGGAGTTCTCCATCTCCCAGTTCCTCCCTCCCCCTCCACGTTGCCTATGGGCCTCCTTTTATATGCACAAAGGGGTCACCAACAGGTGGCAAACAGTAAAGGTAGAGGTGGAAAGTTGCTACAGTAAGGCCATTATTACCAGGATGACATGTCCTACCTACCACTGACGGCAGGGGACAAGGGCATTAAATGCCCATGCCTTAGCTGTCCAGATACATGTACCCGGACGTCTTGGACGTGGGAAAAGCCTATCCCACCTGCTCCTGCACCGCTAGCTACAGTGTACCGCCGTCTACACAGTGCCCTGCCACACACGCTTGGAAGGACCCAGAGCGCCACGCTGGCAGAGGCACCGGAGCAGCACAGTAGCACAGTGGTACAGTAACGCTTGCCGCGGCAAGACCTTGCCGCACCTGACAGCTTGCCGCAACCCATAGCTTGCCGCGCAAGGTAACTTGCCGGGGCAAGTACCTTGCCGCAGCTGCTATCTTGCCGCAGCCAATACCTTGCCGCAGCCAATGACTTGCCGGGGCAAGTACCTTGCCGCGGCAAGTACTCTGCTACAGCAAACCTCAGGCTGGGCCTCAGCTGTCCCTCCCGGCAAGCTCCTCTTGCCGGGGCCTTAACTCTTGCTTTGTATACTTTGTTCTTGAATGGCTTAATAATCTTGAGCTTCTCTGTGGCTGTCCTCCCGCAAGCCTGGCCGCGGGATGCTGCTACTGCCCATGCACAAGTACGGGGTACTAGGGTACCCCTATTCTAGTACACCGACAGGAGCCCCCGGGTCTGGGCCACACACGATGCCGGGCGTTGTTGGGCCAGGCCCAAACAGTGCACGGGCACGCGTGGCTGGGATAAGCCGAAACGTCTCTATGCTGTTTAATTGCACGCTCTCCCACGTGTCGCGCATTGAATGCGGAGCGTGGGAAGCGTGCGCAGTTATCTCGAATGACGAAGAGGCGGATGGTTCCGCATCTTTCCCCATAAAAGGAGGGACCTGGAGAAGCACTCACACACTCCTCTCACCATTCTCGATCTCCAAATCTCCGCCTTCTTGGGGATGGAAAGAGGGGGGCCATCCCAACAGCACCGCTTGGCACAGTGCTCTGCCACGCATGCCTGGAGAAGGGTCCAGAGTGCCATGCTGGCGACCGCACTGGAGCAGTAGCATAGTGGCATAACCTTGCCGGGCAGGAACCTTGTCGGGCTTAGCTGGTCATCCCGGCAAGAACCTTGCCGGGGCCTTGTCTCCAGTCTAGCTGTCCCCCGGCAAGCCTTGCCGGGTTCAGCTGGTCATCCCGGCAAGAACCTTGCCGGGGCTCTATCTTCAGTCTAGCTGTCCCCCGGCAAGCCTTGCCGGGTTCTGAGCTTGCCGGCCCTGATCTTGCCGGTGGCAGTAGGCTTGATCTTCTGGTCGACCCGCCTGGAGTCGAGTCTTGTCTTGCCAGCTCTGCCTCGCCGGCGATGCGTAGACCCCATTCCCGGCAAGTAGACCTCGCCGGGAACCGGGCTTCGGACATACTCTTGAGTGAATTCTTCCTCCGCCATGCCCTTCCCGCCTGGAGGCTGCAACTCGCCGGTGCGCGTCCAGGGCTAGTGAACACCCCCCTGTTTACTACACCGACACCGCCGGAGGCCGAAGCAGGCGGTCCCGGCGGCGTTGGAGGAAGAAGACGAGAGATTGAAGATGCATGCTGGCCGTTGGATATAAATCCAATGGCTGTGGATGTCAGAATCATTTGTTGACTAAGTTGACAACTCCTTGCGTAGGCTTCGACCTATTGGCCCACATGTCAGCCTGCAAAAATGCAGAACATATTTAACCTTTTTTTAGAGAGAAACATATTTAACCCATGTTTTCTAGAATTTACAGTCAATTTGCGGGGCTGGGTGAACAAATAATGTAGCGTCAATGCGGCCCATTTAATTTTTTTCTAAGAAATCACAGTAGATTTGCACTTTCTTGAAATACACGGATTTGCTGGGCTTGTTGTAAATAAATTGATAGGTTAGACGGTGCAATTAGTATCAAAAAATAAACGGGAGGTGGACATTTTATTATATATAAAATTAGCTAATTAGCGAGTTATTGCTCAAAAGAAAAATGAGCGCATTATTATTATGTTGGTCCTTAAATCTTCGCAACTTTTGTGAGCAATCACCAGGATTTTCGTTGCCTTAACCACGATTTCCCTTGCCAACTTCTGTTAAGCATTTATTTTTATAAGTTGATAAGACATGGGATGTTTTTATAATGTATATATAAGTTTAAATTAAATATACGATAATAATAATAATATAAATATATATATAATGTGGTTAGAAGGGAAAACATAAATTGGACCCGACATTCTTATTCTTATATATAGAAAAATAGAACAGAGATCTGCGTTTTGTTATAAACAGATAAATTGGGATGCCGATGTTTAAGGAAAAATAAAACCTAGGCTGGGAGGCCCATAGGCCGGTACATACATGATGGACCTCAAAAAATTAAGTTGAAACCACGGTCTCGGTATGTCGTGGGCTGCGCATGTTAAATAACATAACCTAGGCTGACCTGATACTAGTTCGCCCTCTTAAAAATATGATACCTGCTACTGCTAGATCCCCGATACCCCTAAAAATAGCTCCCCGATGACAGTCTTTGTTGTAAAAAAATCATTTATTAACTAGGCTGACAAACCCGTGGATTTAAGAGGGGGCGGGGGGCACGACGCGAGGCAGCGCCGCCGGCCCCTGAGCAGCAGCAGGCAGTCCGGCCACGCTGCTGGTTTGGGCGGCGGGAGAATAATTAGAGGGAAGTCTGAAGAAGCACACCCGACGCGAATTATTCTTTTCAGTGGATGGCTCTCGATGGCGTATTTTTTTACTTGCCTCTGCACGATACAACTTGTATTTTTAGCCTCCCAGTCCATGGCGGACCGGCAGCCCATTTGCTGGGCGGGCCAACCTACAGAAAGCAGCACTTGATCTTTTTCATCAAGGCCCAAAAACAATGCAGTATTATGTTTTGTTTTTTCGGCCGAAGACATTATGGCGGGGGTTGAGCGGGAAGGGGGGGAGACTGAGCAAAAAGATAAAAAAGGAGCTCACGCGCTGTTGCTACCCTAACAAGCAGGTGCCATTCTTCTCAGAACGAAGGTGTGCCGTGTGACACTCACACGTCACAATCCCACAGTATACATTCTAACTATTCACACACAAGTACAACAGAAAAGGTAAACATTCAGGTCAAACTCAGGTTCACAGGATACGTTCATATTCATAGCCAACATTGGCAATCAACAACTCAAAAAATTCATGTATAGACAAGTTCAACATGCCTATGCATCCAAATGATTCATACTTAGATCACAAGCCAATATTCATAGCTAACATTCACAAAAGATTCAGATATACACAAGTTCAGCATGTTTACGCATCCAAATGATTGAGAGAACACAGCCAATATCATCCATTGACACACATTAATTACCTACGATACAGACGGGCAAGTGATGTTCACTCGGTGGTACTTCTTGGTAAAATTAATGCTTGTCTGAGCAAACTTTCGAGTACATAAGAGGCAGAAGAGACCATCTAAACTTTGCATAGAGATGACAACACACTAAGTGGGGGGCGGGAGGCCGGATCCACCGACACGATACAAATAGAGATGACAACACACTAATCTAGATGAAGGCCTTAGGCCGGTACCAACCTAAGCAAGGAAGCTTATTCAACTAGTCCAAGAAGAGAAGATAAAGCACTGACTGGAATCATTCAATAGTACATATTTTTGTGCACTTCCAATGTACGGTTGACATCACTCTTGTTTACCAGTGCTGAGATTATATCGCGAGATTATCAAGAACTTCCAGCAGAGTTAAAGCACTGGCTGGGATACAGTTCATTGTATCCTCTTGTGCGGTTCCACTAAAATGTACGAATGACACAACATGATCCATGTTTGCACAAGTAGGAATAAGGTGAAACCTTCATTAGCTTAGTGAGGAAGGATAGAAAGACAATAGCATATTACTTTAACAATAGCATCAAAGCATGATGACAATACAGTAGCAAAACATTAGCTCATTGAACCAATGGCAATAAATTGACATGCAAAATAATAGCATTACTATCTCATGACACTGCCAAGATCCCCTCCAGGCTCCACCACCACATGGTCCACCTGCACAGACAGACAAACACACACACGCGCGTACATGATTCAGCATGAGGTGCTACTAAAGATTTGTTTAATTCCGATAGGACAATTAGGCAGCGATTAATTAGTGCTGCTTAATACTCCTAATTGATTAATGACCTTGCAAGAGAGGCAGCAAAAGTGGAAGGGCTCCTGGAGGATCGTCTCACATGTGAGGCAGACATTGCCGGAGCCCTTGAATGGCCTCGACTGAGGCCTCAGCTTCAAGAAGATCATCTTGGCACTGTTGATCGTGTAGGGCTAGGTCACACATGCATCCAGAATACAGTTAATTAGTATGATGTGTCGTCAAGCCAAGTACTACTCTGCTACGTACTACAAGTGCATTTCTTCAAGTAAATTAATACTAGTAGCAACACAGCAATACAATACCACTAGCAAGATGTCAGGATAAAATAGGATGGTACGAGTGTCGTGGGAACGATTCCGACAATGAGAGAGGGGTAGGACAAAGGAGCATGATCTATCGAGATGTATATGGGTGACACAGTGGTTTTAGCGAGTTCGGGCCTCTCACGGTGGAGATAACAACCCTACGTCTCGTGCTCTAGAGAGGCTTTCCTTATCTGTCATGAACGCGGAGTTACATGATGTATTTGAGAGAGAGAGAGGGGAGAACGGATCTCCATGCCTCAGCCCAATGGTGAAAGAGAGAGAGAAAGGTCGAAGAAAAAAGCCCCCCAGTCTAGTGGTGGGGGTGGCTTATATAGAGTGCGCCACCCCTCACCTCCTATGTTACAAAGAAGGGCATAAATGCCATAATGTCAGCCCACTACGAAACCTCCACTATGAGAATGATGCTCCGACTGCCTCGTCGACTGTTTGGTCTTCGCATATCCGAGTGAGATCAGGTGCTCCGAGTGGAATGAGTTCGTCGAGTGGAGTGCTATGCTCCGAGTGGTTGTTGCCTTCCGAGTGAATGTCACTCTGCAGAACAACTGACTGTTGATCTGGCCCTGGGGCCTAGTATAAGGTGTGTGGTGTCCTAGGGTAGGGTCTTTAGGTCAGGCCTGTTACCCTACCCCCAATACATGTCCTCGTCATTAGCCCCCGAATCGGTCAAGGTTGAGCGGGTCGAGTCGAGGTGAATTCCCAGATGAGTCGAGTGCTACGGAGGCGCTCATGAACTCCCTCTGGTCACCCGGCGGTCTCATCTCCGCGTGTTGCCTTGGCGGATTCCGGACTACATAGTGTCCGAGTGAAATGAGCTCAAACGGGTCCGCGGAGGAGCGTTAAACTCACCTTATAGCAATTTTTTTTGGAGTGATTTGGAGCTGGTCCTGCATCGAGTAACTGATTACTCGGAATTTCTTCACGTCTGGAACGTGTCTTTTTTTGCTGTTTGGCCGTCACTCAGACCGGGCGGACCGTTCCGAGTGGATACCATTCCAGTGGGGGCACGCTGAGTGCACCCACTGGGTGTAGTCCCCGAGACTGCCGTCGACTGCGGGCAGTCGGCGGGAGTCTTAGAGCCTGTCTTTTTTTTTGTTGTTGTTTGGCCGTCACTCGGACCGGGCGGACCATTCCGAGTGGATACCATTCCAGTGGGGGCACGCTGAGTGCACCCACTGGGTGTAGTCCCCGAGACCGCCGTCGACTGCGGGCAGTCGGCGGGAGTCTTAGAGCCTATCTTTTTTTTGTTGTTTGGCCGTCACTCGGACCGGGCGGACCGTTCCGAGTGGATACCATTCCAGTGGGGGCACGCTGAGTGCACCCACTGGGTGTAGTCCCCGAGACCGCCATCGACTGCGGGCAGTTGGCGGGAGTCTTAGAGCCTCTTTTTTTTGTTGTTTGGCCGTCACTCGGACCGGGCGGACCGTTCCGAGTGGATACCATTCCAGTGGGGGCACGCTGAGTGCACCCACTGGGTGTAGTCCCCGAGACCGCCGTCGACTGCGGGCAGTCGGTGGGAGTCTTAGAGCCTGTCTTCTGGTCTGGAACTGAATTAAACAGGTGAACCCTCATGCGCTCGGCACGGTAAATGACTTCAACCTAGAACTATGGCGGGTCTTCATGCATTCGGAATGGATCTTCACGCGCTTGGCACGGTGAATAAGCTCAGTCTGGAGCTGAATCAGTCGGACTGATCTTCGTGCACTCGACACGGTAAATAAGTTCAGCCTGGAACTGGGTCAAGCAGGCGAATCTTCGTGCTCTCGGCACGATGAATGAATTCGGCCTCGAAACTGCCGACTGTAGAAAAGAGCTGTACACTCTAGGGAGTAATCGTTCCAGTAGTACTTCTTACATCGATCGTTAGCTTTTTGCATGAAAGGGGTATTTGTCCGAGTGGACGTGCTTCCCGACTGATCGGGGTATGTTGGCTGCAAGGAAAAACTTGGTGGCACTCGTATGTCTCCCGGAGGAGATAGACTAGTGGTCCGACGTGGATGTGCCATGAAACCCGAGTGTCGAGGCTAGTGTGTGGGCTGACTCTCCGGAGAGAGGCCACTCATTATCCCGGGGGAACACCAGCACATGCCATCTCTGAGTCCAAGTTTGTGAAACTGACGCCTTGGAGCCTAGAATAAGGGCCAAGTGTATCCGTAGAGGAGCGTCGTTTTCACCCTTTTGCAGTCCTGAAGATGACTCCAGGTAATGATTTGGGCGATCGTCCGAGTGGACGGTGCAACCCTTATAGATCTTCGGCGGACCGAGCATGTATGGTCAAAAAAATATTCCTGATGTGATCAACAGGTCGATCAAATGAGCGTAACCCCTAAGGGCGGAACTGCCCACGGCTGTGCGCAGCCCCCGAGTGATGCTCGAAAGAGGTAAGCTTGCTACAGAGTGTGATATGAGGTTTGATCATATGAGTAACTTAGTCGTTCCCGTGTTGGGGTGTAGTGGTGAAGACATGTCCAACGGATGGTGATGCGCGGGGCGGCCGAGGGGCGAGGATGTGTACAACTGAGTGACGACGCGCGGGGCGGCCGAGTGGTGCAGACGTGCACAACCGAGTGGCGAAGAGCGGGGCGACCGAGTGGTGAAGACATGCATAACCGAGTGGCGACGCGCGGGGCGGCCGAGTGGTGAAGACGTGCACAACCGAGTGGCGACGCGCGGGGCGGCCGAGTGGTGACGACGTGCACAATCGAGTGCGACGCGCGGGGCGGTCGAGTTGTGAAGACGTGCACAACCGAGTGGCGACGCGCCGGGCGGCCGAGTGATGACATGCGGGGCAGCCGAGTGAATGACTACGTGTCCAGCCCAGTGGAGACACATGGGGTGGCCGAGTGACGACGTGTGAGGCAGTCGAGTGGCAAAAATGGTCCTCGAAGGAGTTAGCCATATGCTTTCGAAGCCGATGTAGCGACGAGGTCGGTGTAGTGTGGTTGCGACGCAACAAGATCGACGTGACAACTGAGTCTGAGTAGGAATGAAGATGGCGCGCAAAGTGTCTGAGTGATTATGTAACTTGTCAAAGTGGCGGATCGAATGCACTTGTTTGAAGTGAAAGATCTGTCTGGTGATGAAGTATTCAACCACTCAGGAGAGTGTGATTCTGAATGAGCTGCAGCCCCCGAGTGCGGTGTAGCCCCCGAGTGTGGCGTAGCCCCCGAGCATACTATAGGCTTCGACCGCGGTCCTGTCGGAACACGATTAATATAGTTTTGAATGGATAAATTGTAATTCATCGAGTCGGACTCGGGTAATGGTGAGGAGGAGCTTCCGAGTGATGCTTGAAAGAGGCAAACTCGCAAAGGAGTGAAGTGTGCAGTTTGATTACAAAAGTGACTTATCTGTCTCATGCCTGACAAGGTCTATATCATTGATACGATGAAGAGGATTCCATAGAGGGGTTGGCCAGATGTGTTTGAAGTCAACAGAGCGACAAGGTCGGTGTTGTGGTGCGCTAGGACCGGTACGGTGACCGAGTCCGAGTAGCGATGAAGTTGGCGCATAGGGCCGTCGAGTGGTCGCGTAACTTGTGTATGAAAAATAGCACAAGCCAACGTAACAATTTCTCGAGGAAATTTGATGTTTGCTGAAATAATTTGTGTGAATAACACCCATAGACACCCGCTGGGAGTGCAAGGGGCTTGCTGGTTAACCAGTAAGAGTCTGGAAGAGCAAAGGATCCGTTCGAACTTGTCGAAGTGAAGGATCCGACTGAACTTGTTGGAGTACTGGCTCAAATAAAATGGAAGTGTAGTGTTTCGACTGAGTTGCAGCCCCAGAGGACCGATGCAAACTCGAAATGAAGAACACATGGTGTTTGTGAATGATGTATGCGAAAAAAATAGAAGTTGGACTCGGGAGTCACATAACCAGTACTAAGCAAGTATGTGAAAATAAGTAGCCGAGCGTAGAGGTACACTCGGTGGCGTGGCCTCTGAGTGAACGTGATGTGTGAATTACAGGATACTCGGGAACGCAGAAATAACAGAATGTAGCGCATGTAGAATGACTTAGTTGTCTAAAGGCGCGCGAGTGGCCGAGTGGTGAAGATGTGTTCAACCGATGGCAATGCGCGGTGCGACTGATTGATGTAGATGTGCCTCACCGAGTGGCGACGCGCGGGGCGGCCGAGTGGCGAGGATGTGACCAACTGAGTGGCGATGCGCGGGGCGGCCGAGTGGTGATGTGGTGACCAACCGAGAGGCGACGCGCGGGGTGGCCGAATGGTGATGAGGTGACCAACCGAGTGGCGACGCGCGGGGCGCCCGAGTGATGATGAGGTGACCAACCGAGAGGCGACGAGCGGGGCGGCCGAGTGGTGATGAGGTGACCAACCAAGTGGCGAAGCGCGGGGCGGCCGAGTGGTGATGAGGTGACCAACCAAGTGGCGACGCGCGGGGCGGCCGAGTGGTGATGAGGTGACCAACCAAGAGGCGATGCGCAGGGCGGCCGAGTGGTGATGAGGTGACCAACCAAGTGAAGTACACGCGTTCCGCGGAGTGGCGAAGCACGGGGTGTCCAAGTGAATTAGACGCGTCCCGCGGAGTGGCGAGGTGTGGGGCGTCCGAGTGAAGTAGACGCGTCCCGCGGTGTGGCGAGGCGCGGGGCGTCCGAGTGAAGTAGACATGTCCCGCGGAGTGGCGATGCACGGGGTGTCCAAGTGAAGTAGACGCGTCTCGCGGAGTGGCGAAGCGCGTGGCGTCCGAGTGAAGTAGACGCGTCCCGCGGAGTGGCGACACACGGGGTGTCCAAGTGAAGTACACGCGTCCCGCGGAGTGGCTACGCACGGGGTGTCCAAGTGAAGTAGACGCGTCCCGCGGAGTGGCGACGCACGGGGCGTCCGAGTGAAGTAGACGCGTCCCGCGGAGTGACGATGCGCGGTGCGTTCGAGTGAAGTAGACGCGTCCCGCGGAGTGGCGACGCTCGGGGCGTCTGAGTGATGGAGACGCATCCTGCGGAGTGGCGATCCGCGGGGCGTGTGAGCGAAGTAGACGCGTCCCGCGGAGTGGCGATGCGTGGGGCGTCTGAGTGAAGTAGACGCGTCCCGCGGAGTGGCGATGCGCGGGGCGTCCGAGTGAAGTAGACGCGTCCCGCGGAGTGGCGACGCTCGGGGCGTCCGAGTGATGGAGACGCATACCGCGAAGTGGCGATGCACGTGGCGGTCGAGTGAATCTCCATAGGAAGGTCGATGGCGCGTTGAGCGAAAGGAAGCAGATGTCGCAGTCGAGGGTCGCCCTGACCTGCCACCGCGTGCACCGAAGGGAGACGAATCCACCAGTGTGCTTGCCGCATGGAGTCGAGCCGCAGGCGAGTTGAATGAAGTTGTCATGGTCGTTGCTGTGGAGGACCGGCCGAGTGAACCCCGCGACCTCACGGTCGAGTGAGCCCCGTCCGAGCGGATGCCTCATCCGAGTGTTCCCGCCCGTCCGAGTGAACCGCAGCCACTGCTGTGGAGGTGCGATGCAGATGACGCAGCGATGCGATACCGTGCTGGAGCTGGGCGGTGGACGAAGAAGTCAACTTGGTGCAGGGCTCAGTCAGTAACGGAGCAATAAATCCTTGTTAATTAGGCGTAATTGCTTGGCTAGCCAACGCATGGAAGGAGTAGCCCACGTCCTGACCATGTACGCAGAATCTGCATGCAAGAGGCATTAATTAGCGCTAATTAAGCCGGAATTAAAATATGGAAGTTTCTGCATGTGATGGGGGTTGAAATTTGGAGAGTTGTGAAGGCAGCCTGGAGTCCGGAGAGCTCCGCTGCGGTGCAAACTGCCGGTCTTGCCGGATCACGAGAAGGACGAGCGGCTGGCCGCAGCCCAGGGGCCGGAGACGCGGGCCGGCGCAGCCAAGGGCGAGACTGATGCGAGCACCGGTGGCCGTGTTTCGCTACTCGGGGAGCCGGAGCTGTGTGCCGGTCGAAGTAGTGCTTCGACGCCCGCAGAGCCGAGCCGAGTGGAGGCAGCCGCTCCCCGCCGCCCGAGGAAATGGGTTGAGCGCCGGTCATCGTGCTCTACCGCCCGAGGAACCAGGACGAGCGTTAGCAGCCGTGCGTGTGTGGGCGCTCGGCTACAGCGCTGCAGATGAAGACGGAGATTACGATGGGCGGACAACGGCGCTTCGTCGTCTGGGAGCCGAGCCACCAATCGGAAAAGAGAGATGTCCTTTTGTATGAGCTCATGTGCATACAGAAGAAGAACAAACAATAGTTAGATCAATGGTTGATTGTAAAGAGGATAAGTTGAGATGAGCAACTCCCTGATCTTTTTGTACGATGAGGAGTATTTTGTGTGATGGCCGGGACTCCAGTAGTCAAAATTGGTAGTGATGATTGTTTGATCTCGGGGGATCATCCCAAGAAAGCTTGGGTCGCCTGCCGAAATTAGTCTGTTGTCGGCGATTGAAGAAAAACCCATATGCATCATGGCTCGATAGACGCCATGCCCCACGATGGGCGCCAACTGTCGTGGGAACGATTCCGACAATGAGAGAGGGGTAGGATAAAGGGGCATGATCTATCGAGATGTATATGGGTGACACAGTGGTTTTAGCGAGTTCGGGCCTCTCACGGTGGAGATAACAACCCTACGTCTCGTGCTCCGGAGAGGCTTTCCTTATCTGTCATGAACGCGGAGTTACATGATGTATTTGAGAGAGAGAGGGGAGAACGGGTCTCCATGCCTCAGCCCAATGGTGAAAGAGAGAGAGAAACGTCAAAGAAAAAAGCCCCCCAGTCTAGTGGTGGGGGGTGGCTTATATAGAGTGCGCCACCCCCTCACCTCCTATGTTACAAAGAAGGGCATAAATGCCATAATGTCAGCCCACTACGAAACCTCCACTATGAGAATGATGCTCCGACTGCCTCGTCGACTGTTTGGTCTTCGCATATCCGAGTGAGATCAGGTGCTCCGAGTGGAATGAGTTCATCGAGTGGAGTGCTATGCTCCGAGTGGTTGTTGCCTTCCGAGTGAATGCCACACTGCAGAACATCTGACTGCTGATCTGGCCCTGGGGCCTAGTATAAGGTGTGTGGTGTCCTAGGATAGGGTCTTTAGGTCAGGCCTGTTACCCTACCCCCAATACATGTCCTCGTCAACGAGCGTGTGATCCTTCTTCTGCTTCTTCTTCTTCCTTGTCTACCTCTTCTTGGTTTGTTTCTCTTTCTCCTCACCAATTGGTGAAACCAAGTACATGATTGGCCTTCAATGTCAGATTTGGTTTTGTTAGTGAGGGAGTACAAGTCTACTAGTAAACAATAGCATTATTTTTTCATGGCAGTTGCAAAATAGAGGTGAACACATGCATTAAATATCATTCTTACCTAAGGGAAGGTTAGGGTGCCAATATGGAGGATGAAGATTGGAACACAGATATCCGTTTGTGCAGTTCCACTGAAATCAACCAACGGTTCCGGTGTGACATTCCAGTTAAAAAGAAGTGATTTTTGTGCAGTGCACCAAAAGGTTGCAATAGCATCGAGGTGAAATGTATATTCCTGTTTGCACAAAAAGCTACAAAGGAAACAGTCAGAGTCTCAAACAATTACTGGCAAAAACAGTTGGTTAAACTTGTGATGACTTGTAACAGTGGAATGGCTTCATTTTACCAGGGGCATTAGATTAAGAACAACTAAATAAGTTGCTCTAAGGACATGGGACAGTGGGTGCACCAGCAGTCCAGCACCACGTACCTAAATCGGGGCATAAAGTGGTGATTCAGAGTTTGTTGCCCCGAGAAACAAACATCCAAGCAACATATCTGGGTTGGTCTCATCTTTGTTCACTTTAGCCACCTATTCGTATGTGTGGATAGCAAATCTAGTCCTGGCCATACCAGTGTGTAAAGCATTTCACCTTTATTTCCGTTTTCGACCAAGAGACCGGTTGGATGGCCAGTCTGTACTACTTTCAGCCCCTTTCTTTCGTGTTTGTACCAAGTCCTATGTACATACTACATCTTTTCCCCCTTTCTATCCTGTTTGAACCAAGTACTACAAGATTCGACTCCATGAAGTAGCTTTACCTCTAACAATAGAAAAAAATTAGGTGGCGTTGGACAATCCGATCGAGCCTAGCTACGTGGGGGGCTGAGAGGTAGAAAATGATGCGCATGTAGTGACGTAGCGAGCTGGGGAAGTAGAGCTAGGCCGGTTTCGAAGGAAGATATACCTAAAGGTCGTCGGGGTGTGGCTAAGTGGGGGGCGGGAGGCCGGATCCACCGACACTACGGAGGACCTCGCGCACCAGCGCTCGGCCAGAGATAACAGTGCGGCCGGCAGTTGGTTTCCTCCCTCGCCATCGACGACGGCCTAAACGCTGCCCCTCCTCCCCTTCCCCGGCGGAGGGGATGCGTCAGGATCTGTAACCAGCGGTGAGGATAGAAAGGCAGTGTGACCACTGCTATCTTATTTAGATCTGGAGAGGATGAGAGTGTGTGAATAGAGCAACCCTAGCAAGGAAGCGCTGAGGCTCCTGCCTATAATATATATACACGAATAGTGGGGTAGTTTTGTTTTTTCACTCCATCAAAACAATCGTTTAAAATAGTGTATGTGCCAGGTCGCCGTTTTTTTTTGAGTTGTTGATTGTTTTTTCAGATAGCTACCCGCTTATTCCAAGTGGTCTGTAGGGGTGGATTAACGAGCTGCTCGGCTCATTAAGTTCATGCTCGTTAAGCTCATGGTCGTTAAGGTTTGGCGCGTTAAGCTCCGAAAGATTAACGAGCAAAAAACCCTGCTCAGCTCGGTTCGTTCGAAGCTCATAAAAAAATTCACTTAAGATGAAACATGTGTTGTGTTGTTACTAACGAACTTAGCGTGAAACTCGTTAGCTGGTTCGTTAAGCTCCTTAAGAAATTGATGATTGGCTTTGTTCATTAAGAAGCGACCCACGAGGATAACAAGCCGAACTATCGAGGGCTCATTAACGGTGTGCCAGGTCGCACTTTGTATCGTTCAAGTCTGGGACTAGACCCTCCATTAAGTGAACAACCACCGCCCTGTAAAAATTGTGAACAAGCCCACGGCTCAAATTATCGAAAACGTGGGCTGCACCAACATGCATCATTATTTATATTTCTATGTGGGAGTATCCTCAAAACAAAATGTAAGAGTACAATCTTTATTGGCCCCCTTTGTAATTTGTGCTAAATTTTGACCAAAGATTTAACTGACAAAATGTTAGTGCATGTTAACAAAAATTATATCCTTGGATTCGTATTTGAACATAGTTTTCAATGATGTAATTTTTTGTGACATGCATGAACATTTGGTTAGTTAAATTTATAGTCAAAATTTGGCACAGATTATCATAGGGACCAATAAACCAGGACGGAGGTAGTACTACTATTGCCAGCTCCTCGTCTATCGTCCAAACTCTATGACTAGCCACTCTATTACATGCGGGACATCAAGCATCCGAGCCCGCGTGCCATCCACCAAATCACAGCGAGGTGCTACAGTCAAGACTCACCAGTCACCCCGGTGTGGCCATCATGACCCGTCATATCACAAAACCCACACCTTTACCAGCAGTGGTAAAGTGGCCTCGAAGTTGGATGGGACGAAGCAGCCATCATTTCACTGGAACGCTCGTTGAAGCCCTTTCTCCCCTATCTTGAAGAAAACCTCACTCCAGGCTACTCACTTCTGCCATTTTTCTTCTGTACCGACGAAGGAATGGTGGGCGAATCAGTGATGCTACTATATTTTCATGCCAAGAATCTTCTTTTTGCGAAGCACCGACCGATTCTCACTGCCTATTCTTTTCCTGTTTCCATTGCGATTGTGGTTTCTTTTCGATTGCTTTTTGTTTGTCAGTTTATTGATGGATCCTGGAGCACTAGGCAAAGAGTTGTCGGTGGACAACCCACTTGAGACAGAGATCTCCAGGAAGCGAGCACCGGCCAACGAGTTGGCCATGTCGGTGGGCCAACCCATGGAGACGAAGAACTCCAAGAAACAAGCACTGGCCAAAGAGTTGACGACGTTGGCGGACAAACTCCTCAACCAAGAAAGCGGGAAGAACAGCAAGGGCCCCACCGTGCCTACCCCAGAAACTCTAATGGCCACCTATGAGAGGCTCAAGGCCGAGTTTGAGGAGATAGTTGCTGTTGAGAAGCAGTATTTCCTTGGCAAGGCGATGGCCCCCATAAAGGAGATGGCCCCCGGAGGGATGGGATCCCCCGGTGAGCTGCACAAGGTAAATAAAATTGCTTACCATAGTTGTGGTTTTCAATTATTTGCAATGTGCTTGCTAATATGTTAGGGTTGTGCAGGTGCCGATGGACGTCCTTGATGATTCTGATGTCACGGTCCATCCTATGACATCGCCGCAGAGATCGATTCTGATGTCGTGGTCTGTCCTATGGACATCGCCCCAGAGATCGATTCCGATGCCGCGGTCCGTCCTATGGACATCGCCTCAGAGATCGATTCCCATGCTGCGGTCTGTCCTGTGGACATTGCCCCAGAGATCGATTCCCATGCCACTGTCCGTGCTGTGGACATTGCGACAAGAAATAGTTGGTCGCGCTAATCCTTCATCGTAGTTTGCATTGTGTTTAATTACCAGAACGATGCGTGTTATCAAACCATCTTAGGGCTACTGCACTGTCTTGTGTGGGAAGTACTTGCTACTTTTGTTTGATAGTGAATCATGCGAACCCTCTCCGAGTTATGGAAACAGATGTATCCTCACCAGCTTTTGATGTAATATATGGCATGCTTAGATGTAAGTTTGAACTGTTTATCATATCAACATGGCTTGTTTGATGATTCTTGGTGTTAGTAGGCTAGCTACTGTGCGAGCTATAGTGTACTTGCAAACACTCACCAAAGAGAAATGTTGGGGCTGATGAGCTCGTGGTACGCTTATAGGTCTGGTCGTCGATCGGCCAATAGCCCAAGCTCCTAAAATTATAGGCTTAGCGATCGATCAAACAATAGTACACAATTATACATTAATTCACATCAAACTCAAAGAGTTGGTTCACGGATACATTCACATTAATAGCCAACATTCGGAACAAAATTGGCACGTACTTGTAACATGCGTGAATGTGTAATTTTTTTTGCTGGAAGCGTGAATGTGTAGTGATGTCGTACTTTCGAAGTGGCTACAGAGAGTGTGTATGTGTGCTAGAGGGGTTGTGAGATGGAGAGAGATCTAGATAGAGAGAAAGGCCCTCCATTTCTTTCTAGTTGTTAGATTGACAAAGGATATGTGTGCTACAAAATCATAGCAGTACAGAGACGTACAAATCCTAGGCGGCCTAGTTTAGCCTAGTGGGTTTCAATGATATGACATGCTACAGTGGCGTCCAGTCTTCGCGTGTGGTAGAAGTATTGCGGGTACAGTAAGTTTTCTTAAAGAAGCGGATTCAATGAAGTCATGATGGTTCCTTCGTCTAAGCAACTTACAGTGGGAAAGGTTGGGCCTACGATTTGACAGCTCATTAGTCATTTATTACTGCGGAGCTACGACCGGAGTCACTCTCCCCTGCAGTACTTTGTGATGTGCACTTTGTGCATGGCAAGTGGACCAAGATGGATGTCGCGACCCCGATCCTAAGTCACACCGATCTAGCATGTACATCATATCACTTTGCGGCCTCACGCACGGTACTCCCACGGCCGCAGCCTTACCCTTGCCGGGACCGTTTGCGCCTTTTGGCTCACGTATATGATAGTGTCGCTAGCATCCATATGACAGAGAACCCGGGCCGACATGACTAGTCGTAAACCCAAGGTGGCACAAACTTACAGGGACAGGCATACATGACCCAACAATGCACGTGTCGGTAAGCAGTGAGTGCACCCGGGCTGTAGCAAGCTATCAGGACTCCGGTAGACACGGCGTGAGATTTCCCCGAAGGGACAGACACAGGAGCAAAGAAGGACACATGCCGGTCAATCCATGTGTTCCGGAGCAGTAGCAAGCTACCATGGCTCAGTGGAAGCACTAGGAGGCATTTCCCCATAAGGAAGGCTACCAAGAATAAACAACTAGGTGTCGGATCCCACACATACCAAGAATTTCAATAACATACACACAATATGCTCAATATGTGTAAATACAACATGGCATCACAAAAAAACTCTACGACTCAAAGTATTTATTCAATAGGCTTCGAGGAGCCAGATATTACAAATATGGGTCTCATGACCCAACATACAAGTCATACAAGCAACAAACGGAAGCATAAACATGTCTGAGTACAGACATCTAAAAAGAAGAAGGCTAGAAAGCCTGACTATCTACAAGACCCTCCATAGGAACCAGACCTCTGTCTGGGATTCCCAAGCTAATTGTCAAAGCCCACGAAGAACTACTGGAGACTAAAGTCTCTATGCAAAAACATAAATTAAGCAAACATGGGTACAAATGTACCCAGCAAGACTTACATCAGAACTATCTACTTATGCACCAGGTGTCAACAAAGGGGTAGTGGAGTTTGACTGCAGCAAGCCAGCTTTGACTCAGTGGCTATCCTGTACTACGACTACCAGCATTTTCTTTGAGGTGAGAAAGCGCACATGAGTCCACATATTCACCATAACAATACACCACTATGGATCCACTCCCGTCTCCCTACAAAAAGGCCATCCATAGCACTCACGCTTATCTTGCACATTTTAGAGTATCCATTTAACTTGTCTATGAACAATGTAGGCATTCCAAGTAGTCCATATCCGCGGACGTGGCTATTCGAATAGATCATATTATCTTGCAGGGATGTACTTCTTCACACACGCTCTCATCACTTACCGCCATGTACACATCATGTATCTCGGCAACCTTTAAGCGGAAGCCTCGCGAGGGTGTCGGCCATGACCTGACTAACCACGCAAGACTCTAGTCCAGGTTTATTGCCTATCCGAGGCTAAACTCGCAAAGGAAGTCCGGCCGAAGTTTCCATCACGGCCCCAAACAATGTGAGAAGGGTTCCCAAGCCCACCATCCGGGTGCCACTTGGTACACCGTGCCACTATGCCTAGTCTGTCCCAAGCCCCCTATACCGGGTGCCACTTGGT
This sequence comes from Thinopyrum elongatum, assembly GCA_011799875.1. NCBI lineage: Eukaryota > Viridiplantae > Streptophyta > Magnoliopsida > Poales > Poaceae > Thinopyrum > Thinopyrum elongatum. The sequence continues at coordinate 351,422,519 of CM022303.1, forward strand.
AGACTACTAACACAACCTACAAACACCAGAAACTAGTTGCAACTCCTGGACAGAGATCGAGGCGATTAATAAGGCGAGAGAGCTTGGAGTGCCCGGAGCCCAATGTGTGGTAGTAACTGTCTTGGATCACAAACACGGAACTCAGTTCCTGAGGACGGTCCCAATGAGACAACCCACCATGTACTCCTACATGGCCTCTCATCGCTACCTTTACCAAATCGTGTTCACACACTTAGCTCCCACATAGTCGGACATGTTCACCACCATTCCAATCCATCCCAGATGAATTAGACCTGACACAACTCTAAGCATAGCAGGCATAACAAGCAAGCATGAATGAGTAGGCACATCAAGGCTCTAACAACTCCTACTCATGCTAGTGGGTTTTCACTAATTACTGTGGCAAAGACAGGTCATGCAGAGGAATGGGTTCAACTACCGCAACATGTAATAGTTGAATCATTGTTGTCCTAATGTAGTAAAAGAGAGCAGGAGCAAGAGAGTGGGATTGTATCGGAATGCTCAAGGGGGTTTGCTTGCCTGGCACTTCTGAAGATATCACCACTCTTCATCAGTGACAACAGTCACAATGTCGGAAACATCGGCTATCGAGAGGGAACAACACCGACTAGCAAAGAAGGAACACAATCAATGCAATGCACATTCACATGAATGACATGTCATGTTAAGGTACTGTATTCACCTAATGCAATATTTATTCAAGTTAAGTTGAAGTGGAATTCAAACAAGATCAAATTCCAACTCCAGATGTTATTTCACAAATTGTCCTAATCATCATTTGTCCTATTCAGTGAGGTTAACTTGTTCAAACATGCATGATCATGGCATAAACAGATTCTTCATATTTTTCTGATCATTTTTCATATATAAATATTTCATTCTGAGCTATAGATTATTTTCTATGATTTTTAGAAGTTTATATCATTTTCTGGATTTTCCTGGTTTATTTCAATCCAGAAAATGTATTATTGTGTCAGCACTACATCACTGTGATGTCAGTAGGTCAACTGGGTCAAACCTGACATGTGGGGTCCACACGTCAGTGGCACAGTGGTTAACTGGGGTCTAATCCTGCGCTGATTGCGGCTTTGACCAGTGTGGGGCCTAGCTATCATAGGCTCTAGGCCAGATTAATTTGCGTTGACGGTGGGGTTAACTGGTGGCACTAATCCGGTGCGGCGGCGATCGCCGGCCGGCTGTTTCCGGCGGCTTCTGGACACGTGGCTGGGGGCGTTGGAACGACCGCGACGTGGTGCATCTAACGGTGGTGGTGGCAGGTGCTGGGGCGGTAGGAGACGACCGCGGCGTTGACCGCGACGGCGGCCGAAGCTCGGTCCAGTGCGGGCGCGGGGCTGAAGGGCGGTAGGGGAGGAGCTGGTGGCCTAGATGGCAACCACGGGCCACCAGAAGCACTCTGGTGCCACGGGTTCGGGCGGAGGGGCTCGGGGCAAGGGAGTTAGGCGGCCATGGCGGACAGCGGTGCTCGGGCATGCGGACGAGGGTGCTACGGCACAGGAACGAGCAAAACACAGAAGGGGAAATGGACAGGAGCTCACTGTGAACTCGCTGGCGTCGTCGATGAGGTTGGGGAGGCTCCGGTGGCGGCGCAGGGTCGCCAGTGATCTTGGCGGCTGAAGGTTGAAGATGACGATGAAGCCGACGATGCAGAGTGTTCGGCGATGCGTGGCTCGGTGAGGAGGTCGAGGATGGAGTGGCGGAGCTTGTGGACAGCTCAAAAGGTCGAGGGGGAGGCAGTGGCTGCGGTGGTGGCAAGCGGCGGCGACGGTTGCTCTCGGGTGACCGCGGGCGTGAGCGCTAGGGAGAGAGGGAGTAACCAGAGAGCGAGGGAGAAGAGGCAGAGGGGTCGAGGCGGTCCTGGGCAGCGGATCAGGATGAGGGGGAGCAGTTGCGTGGCCAAGGACGCACACACGCGCGCCACGCTTCCCCTCTGCCTACTGGCAGGAGGAAGAAGGTGGCTCTGCCCCCGGTGGGATGGGCCAGCCAGGTGGGCTACCAGGTGAGCGCCAGGTAAGTTTCTGCCTTTCTTTAGTTTTCTATTTTTGTTTCTGTTTTCTAATTTTGCAGTTTGTTTCTGATTTAGTTTTAATACCAAACCCATTCTATAAATCTTGAAAATATTTTTGGGCAGTAACTGAATTATTTCAGAGGCCCTTAGCTATTTTCAGAATTGTTGGAGCATTTAAAATTATTTATAGAATTTAAATGTCCCAATTCAAATACATATGATTTAATTCAAAAATCCAGGATGACCTAGAAAAATGTGCACCATTTTTGGCAGAGGTTTTCAACCAATTCAAAAATGATGAACTTTTATGAAGGGCATTTTTGGGTTCATTGAAAAATACTTTAGCTGATCCTGGTATTTTAGAGGGGTGCTAGGGTTTGGTCAATCCCCATTTGAATTTTCAAATAAATTTAGACATGATGCATGGAAGCTTATGCAACTATCTGCAATCAAATTCTAGGGCTGTGACAACTCACCCCCAATAAACAAGAATCTCGTCCCGAGATTCAGGTGTAGGGTAAGAGGAACAGGGGACACAAAACTGCCACAATCTTCATGATCCAATTGCCCTTCTTAAGAACGTTGATTCATTACCTCGACTTGATCTTGACGTCTTTGCTTTTGAGATATTCATCCAACACAACGACAAAAGAAAGGAAAACTCTACAAGAATCGATCTTCACGAAGACCGAGCAACTCTGGATCAACTCATGGTTTGAGACGTAAAAACATCTCTCGAGCTGAGACACAAAACACACAATGAGAGGGGTGGAAAGAAATAGATGACGAAGGTTCAATTTGGTAGGCAACAATTCCACTCTTAAGAAGATGGTGGATGCGTTTCGAAGTAGCGAGGGGTTAATTACCCTTCATACCATAACGGGGCACCCTAGAAGAGGTGACTCGTAGAATTATTCCCTTAAGTGGCAAAAAGAATTACTTTTGATACATAGATCTTGAAACTCTTCATACCATACTGAGGCAATTCACAAATGATCATTTGAAGGAATTTAGAAGATTGGCATACTCAGTTTGGAAAGGGAGCTAGAGTTATAGGACAACTCGACAAACGGAAGGTATATTCCAGTTGATACCGAGGATATAAACTAGTGTCTGAGCGTGCTCTCAAGGACTTGAGCGTTTCCATATTCATCAAGGTGTTACCAACATCTATATATGCCATAGATCTTGGCAACACATCATACTACCAAGATGAACAATGATGGAGAATGCAGATGCAAAGGAAGACAACACTTTCTCAGATTTGTCCTTAGCAATGCCAAGGGACAAAACCTGGATGATCGACCGAGACATTTAGCACTCCGCTTCTAATGTTCTCCTTGATGTTATAGGTACCACGATCATGCTTAAAGCACCAACATGGCCATCAAGTAAAGGTCGGACTTCGGGAACACAAGGATCCATAAGGATCGACTTCCAGAATAAGTCAAATCCTCATGGGGAGTGGATGATATCTTGACTCAGCAAAATGACCACTACACTGACTTACCAGGATTACAGAAAAACCAAGATCAAAATCTTTGAAATGTCCCAACCATCATATCTGCCTGAGATTCATATCTGGTTGGTGGCAAGATGCTTCAGACTCAGCATGTCTGAAGAGAAAGGTTGCAACACAATTCGACAAGATGATGTTGCGAGATTCTCGGGAAATGAACTACTATAGCAAGCTCCAAAATATGAGCTGGTTCTGCTACACACATGTGAACACGCTGTCCCAGACAAGCATGACCACATTGTAGTCTTACAAAAAAAACACTACCGAGTTCTGGTTGGGAACCATAATTAATGATATCGAAGTCTCCACGCGGAAGTCTAAAGGATTAACACTTTAGAACAGACTCCTTTATCTTGAACAAATCAACCAGTGGCTTGGTGTGCTAGGGATACACATAGAATGAAGGTTGCAAGTCTCCAAACCATAGAATACTTCGCACATATGCATGACTGACTTGGGATGGTTCCGGAGGAAGCAAAAACAAGCTTTCTCGAATTCACGGTGGCAACTTGCATCGAATGCACATGAATTAGAGGAAGTCACTTCGTACACCAAACATATACTTCATGAACGGGACATGAAGGTAATGCTTACAAAAGTTTCCAACACTAGATGGATGTTCAACACGAATTATGGAGGAGATAGAAATGTTGCCGATGGGCTCAACAAAAATTCATCCAAATTCCCATATAAATGGAATTCCACAATTAAGTGAACACGGTGATAGCATTGGTCAGACCAAAAGAATATAATGATGCATGCTCGAGGAATAACCACGAGTAAAACAACATTACGAATATCCTTGGTTCTGATTTGATTTGACGATAGCCCACACTCAAATCAAAGTTTTGACAAGACAATAGATCCAACAACTAATCACGAGGACCAATTGATGAAGATATCATCTTTCTTCAATACACACACAAACACAAAGATATCCCTTCAGAACGAACTAGGTTAGGCAAAGCTTTTATCTTCCAACTCTCCAAGTTGTTGTTTAGCTTAACCAACTAGTTCAGGGGTATCCAACACAGATTCTTGGAGATGGGGTGGTTTAGAGGAAAACCCAACTTGATCACGAACTCAACATAACGATCAGGGGACAACCTGGTAATACTTTTGAGAAGATATTCGGAAAATCACGAACCATCGATATGTTATTAAGCTCGAGAACAATCTTGCTTTTCAGGGCAAGACGATATGATCACAAGAGCGAGGGATTGACACAATCCTAACTCATTGATCGAAGAGTACACCAGGAAAAATGGACTAGGTAGCATGATCAATCTTAGAATGGTGATTCAATAACCAACACACTAAGAATGAAATTATCGTCCATTAACTACCAAGCAATGGGATTGCTAGGAGTATTGATTTCACACATCACGATTCATTTTTCGATATTCCGGTTACAACAACACAGAGACCAAGAAATGAATGATGATGGCGAGAAGTATCACTACATCAAGAGTTCATAGGAGGTGGTGCAATTCCCATGACATACTCGATATAAACAGGGTAACACTCTAGGGTAGAACAGAACAAAAGCTGGATAGCTTTCTTGATCTGTGTAACACAACTGCTCTGACCCAATCCTAGAAATGGATAAGGTACTGGAGTTTGTTTCTCCTAGTCATTCTGAAATAGAATGACTTGACGGACCATAAGAGTAATAGGCATCAAAGAACATGAATGCACACATACCCTTGACTATCAACTGATAGATGAGGGTCGGAATACAGCTACAAAGGAAACAACTCAAAGGAACACATGATTTTTTGAGTTGTGGATGCATAGATTAGTATGTCAAACGAGTTCAACACATTTCTTCCAGATAAGCCATGCAGAAAGGTAGGACTGGCAGAGTCATAAAGTAGAATGGAGAACACATCAAGAGCACTCTGGTTGTGATCTTTTGGTTCAAAAGAACTTCTGCCATATTGGTTCATGGTATTGGAAGAACAATATACCATGGACCTCGAAGGCTATCTCAAAGGTTACTAATATCCTAAAGGAACGAGCAAACACTATCAACAGGAAATAAGTAGAGTGAATCTTGGGTTCAAGGACCCAGAAATGGAATACCTACTAGCTAAATAGCATCACGAGATGCTTTCGAGAATGGTGGCCAGAATCATCACACTGAGAACACAACACATGGCTAGATCACTAGGTGGTTCTCTAAGATGTCCTGGTGTCCTAATAACTTCAACATATATGTCAAGGCAACGAAGTACCTCAACACACCGATTAGTGTGGTTAATCTGGCCTAAAAGGACATCGGGAACAGGGAGAAAGATTTGCAAATGCATCAGATTATGTAGGAACGTGGGACAACTCGGATAGCATAACGGCTGTAAATGCTCAAAAAAGATTTGAGACATCCTGCAAGTTGGTGGCATAGCCACTCAACATCACAATAACAAGGTTCCAAGACCAACTCTTAACGCACGAAAGTACTAGAAACTGAACTAAGACTTGAATCCAACATTCCTATAAGTCTACGGATTAGTAACACGTGATCCTGAGGAAAAGGAGAAGCCTAGTTCTTAATCCCCGTAGGAAAGAAGAGGGTGACTCAGATCAGAAGGACATAAGGTAAAGGAGTAAAAAGAGCCTTACGTTCCCTTCCACAATCAATTCCCTTATATAAGTAAAGCATTTCTAGACTCGACTTCGGCTAGTTTGGCTTGATAATCCTATAGGCAGTCAGGCTCTGATACCAAAGCTGTCGGGACCCCGATCCTAAGTCACACCAATCTAGCATGTACATCATATCACTTTGCGGCCTCACGCATGGTATTCCCATGCCTGCAGCCTTACCTTGGTCGGGACCATTTGCGCCTTTTGGCTCACGTAGATGATAGTGCCGCTAGCATCCATATGACAGAGAACCTGGGCTGACATGACTAGTCGTAAACCCAAGGTGGCACAAACTTACAGGGACAAGCATACATGACCCAACAATGCACATGTCGGTCAGCAGCGAGTGCAACCGGGCTGTAGCAAGCTATCAGGACTCCGGTAGACACCGCGTGACATTTCCCCGAAGGGACAGACACAAGAGAAAAGATGGACACATGCCGGTCAATCCATGTGTTCTGGAGTAGTAGCAAGCTACCATGGCTCAGTGGAAGCACTAGGAGGCATTTCCCCATAAGGAAGGCTACCAAGAATAAACAACTAGGTGTCGGATCCCACACATACCAAGCATTTCAATAACATACACACAATATGCTCAATATGTGTAAATACAACATGGCATCACAACAAAACTCTATGACTCAAAGTATTTATTCAATAGGCTCCGAGGAGCCAGATATTACAAACATGGGTCTCATGACCCAACATACAAGTCATACAAGCAACAAGCGGAAGCATAAACATGTCTGAGTACAGACATCTGAAAAGAAGAAGGCTAGAAAGCCTGACTATCTACAAGACCCTCCATAGGAACCAGACCTCTGTCTGGGATTCCCAAGCTAATTGTCGAAGGCCACGAAGAACTACTACTGAGACTGAAGTCTCTCTGCAAAAACATAAATTAAGCAAACGTGAGTACAAATGTACCCAACAAGACTTACATCAGAACTAACTACTTATGCACCAGGTGTCAACAAAGGGGTAGTGGAGTTTGACTACAGCAAGCCAGCTTTGACTCAGTGGCTATCCTGTACTACGACCACCAGCATTTTCTTTGAGCTGAGAAAGTGCACACGAGTCCACATATTCACCCTAACAAAACACCACTATGGATCCACTCCCGTCTCCCTACGAGAAGGCCATCCATAGCACTCATGCTTATCTTGCACATTTTAGAGTATCCATTTAACTTGTCTATGAACAATGTAAGCGTTCCAAGTAGTCCATATCCGCGGACGCGGCTATTCGAATAGATCATATTACCCTGCAGGGGTGTACTTCTTCACACACGCTCTCACCACTTACCGCCATGTACACGTCATGTATCTCGACAACCTTCAAGCGGAAGCCTGGCGAGGGTGTCGGCCACGACCTGACTAACCACGCAAGACTCTAGTCCAGGTTTATCGCCTATCCGAGGCTGAACCCGCAAAGGAAGTCCGGCCGAAGTTTCCATCACGGCCCCAAATGATGTGAGCAGGGTTCCCAAGCCCACCATCCGTGTGCCACTTGGTACACCGTGCCACTGTGCCTAGTCTGTCCCAAGCCCACCTGTACCGGGTGCCACTTGGTAGACTACTAACACAACCTACAAACACCAGAAACTAGTTGCAACTCGTGGACAAAGATCGAGGCGATTAATAAGTCGAGAGAGCTTGGAGTGCCCGAAGCCCAATGTGTGGTAGTAACTGTCTTGGATCACAAACACGAAACTTAGTTCTTGAGGACGGTCCCAATGAGACAACCCACCATGTACTCCTACATGGCCTCTCATCGCTGCCTTTACCAAATCGTGTTCACACACTTAGCTCCCACATAGTAGGACATGTTCACCACCATTCCAATCCATCCTAGATGAATCAGACCCGACACAACTCTAAGCATAGCAAGCATAACAAGCAAGCATGAATGAGTAGGCACATCAAGGCTCAAACAACTCCTACTCATGCTAGTGGGTTTTCACTAATTACTGTGGCAAAGACAGGTCATGCAGAGGAATGGGTTCAACTACTGCAACATGTAACAGTTGAATCGTTGTTATCCTAATGCAGTAAAAGAGAGCAGGAGCAAGAGAGTGGGATTGTATCGGAATGCTCAAGGGGGTTTGCTTGCCTGGCACTTCTGAAGATAGCAATGCTCTTCATCAGTGACAACAATCACAACGTCGGAAACATCAGCTATCGAGAGGGAACAACACCGACTAGCAAAGAAGGAACACAATCAATGCAATGCACATTCACATGAATGACATGTCATGTTAAGGTACTGTATTCACCTAGTGCAATATTTATTCAAGTTAAGTTGAAGTGGAATTCAAACAAGATCAAATTCCAACTCCAGATGTTATTTCACAAATTGTCCTAATCATCATTTGTCCTATTCAGTGAGGTTAACTTGTTCAAACATGCATGATCATGGCATAAACAGATTCTTCATATTTTTCTGATCATTTTTCATATATAAATATTTCATTCTGAGCTATAGATTATTTTCTATGATTTTTAGAAGTTTATATCATTTTCTGGATTTTCCTGGTTTATTTCAATCCAGAAAATGTATTATTGTGTCAGCACTACGTCACTGTAACGTCAGCAGGTCAACTACGGTCAACTGGGTCAAACCTGACATGTGGGGTCCACACGTCAGTGGCACAGTGGTTAACTGGGGTCTAATCCCGTGCTGACTACGGCTTTGACCAGTGTGGGGCCCGACTATCATAAGCTCTAGGACAGATTAATTAGCGTTGATGGCGGGGTTAACTGGTGGCTAACCGGCAGCGCTAATCCGACGCGGCGGTGATCGCCGGCCGGCCGTTTTCGACGGATTCTGGACGCGTGGCTGGGGGCGTTGGAACGACCGCGGCGAGGTGCGTCCGATGGTGGTGGTGGCAGGTGCTGGGGCGGCAGGAGACAACCGCGGTGTTGACCACGACGGCGGCCGGAGCTCTGTCGGGTGCGGGCGCGGGGCTGAAGGGCGGTAGGGGAGGAGCTGGTGGCCTAGATGGCAACCACGGGCCACCAGAAGCACTCTGGTGCCACGGGTTCGGGCGGAGGGGCTCAGGGCAAGGGAGCTGGGCGGCCATGGTGGACGGCGGTGCTCGGGCACGCGGACGAGGGTGCTACGGCACATGAATGAGCAAAACACAGAAGGGGAAACAGGTAGGAGCTCACTGTGAACTCGCTGGCGTCGTCGATGAGGTCGGGGAGACTCCGGTGGCGGCGCAGGGTCGCCGGCAATCTCGGTGGCTGAAGGTTGAAGATGACGATGAAGCCGATGATGCAGAGTGTCTAGCGATGCGTGGCTCGGTGAGGAGGTCGAGGACGGAGCGTGGGAGCTCATGGATAGCTCAAAAGGTCGAGGGGGAGGCAGTGGCTGCGGTGGTGGTGAGCGGCGGCGACGGTTGCTCTCGGGTGACCACGGGCGTGAGTGCTAGGGAGAGGGGAGTAACCAGAGAGCGAGGTTGAAGAGGGAGAGGGGTCGAGGCGGTCCTGGGCAGCGGATCAGGACGAGGGGGAGCAGCTGCGTGGCTGGGGACGCACACGCGCGCGCCACGCTTCCCCTGTGCCTGCTGGCAGGAGGAAGAAGTCGGCTCTGCCCCCGGTGGGCTGGGCCAGCCAGGTGGGCTGCCAGGTGAGTGCCACGCTTCCCCTTTCTAATTTTGTTTCTGTTTTCTAATTTTCCAGTTTGTTTTTGATTTAGTTTTAATACCAAACCCATTCTATAAATCCTGAAAATATTTTTGGGCAGTAACTGAATTATTTCAGAGGCCAATGGTGTTTTCAAAATTGTTAGAGCATTTAAAATTATTTATAGAATTTAAATGTCCCAATTCAAATACATATGATTTAATTCAAAAATCCAGGATGACCTAGAAAAATGTGCATCATTTTTGGCAGAGGTTTTCAACCAATTCAAAAATGATGAACTTTTCTGAAGGGCATTTTGGGTTCATTGAAAAATACTTTAGCTGATCCTGGTATTTTAGAGGGGTGCTAGGGTTTGGTCAGTCCCCATTTCAATTTTCAAATAAATTTAGACATGATGCATGGAAGCTTATGCAACTCTGTGCAATCAAATTCTAGGGCTGTGACAATGGACGACGTCCCACATGTCGGCTAATGAAAGTATTCTTTCGGATATCGAGAATGAGCAAGGAGTATTCATTGTTTATTTTTGATGAAAACTATTGTCTCCACTGTTACGACGGAGGAGTGTGAAACACGGCAGCCCAGTGAACTTGGCATGTGCACAACTCCCTCCTTCCTTGTGTACCATAGTGTTGACTATAAGGTTGGCTATAAGGTTACAAATTTTTCTCACTTTCTCTCTATCTATTTCCTCTCAAATGTTTTTACCTTCTTTTTTTTAGTCACGAATATTTTTTTATACCTAGAAGCACGTGTAGAGACGGGCTCTTGCATTAGAGCCCACTCCTTCACTTTTTTCAATGCCTCTCTCCTCCACATAAGCGGTCTTATAGCCCAGTATTGTACTTGCTCTGAATGCGGGCAGCTGGCGCCTAGGGGGAGCACGCGCGGGAGGGGGAGGGGTTTTCTGGTGGGCCAGGGCGGTCAGAAGCGGTCTGGACTCCCGCATGGCCACCTCACATTATCACCATATTTCTTGGAGTCCATGCGCGACGGGCGGGCGATCTCTTCTCCCTCCTCGTCTCTCTCTTCTCAGCCGACGCCCGCCGAGCGATTAGATTTCGGCTATCAACGGTTTATTCAATTGTAGTTCCACATGTCAGTGAAAATGCAAGACAAAGCAAATTTCATATTAACCGGATGAAATTCATTACATTTCAAAAACTTTTCCTATAAACCGGACGAAATTCATTACATTTTTCGCACAAACCGTACTAAAACCTACTGTAAACCTAATCTAAATGATCGCCGGTGCTCGACCACCATGTCCGGCCCGGCTATTGCCTTTGCCTCCTCCTCATCCGCCTCGGCTTTGTCCAGCTCCGCCTCCATAACCTCCTCCTCTAGAGCACAAGGTTCTGAAGATTCCCGCCTCCACATTGCCGTCAAGCGGCTAATCGGCCGCCGATGTTTACCCCACCAAGCTTGGCGTCAATGGAGTGGAGGAGCGGTGGCCTTCCTGGGACCAGAGTGGCAGTGACCTACCATGTACTACTCTTCCTCGCTGTCAGCTGCACCCGTGCACGCGTGCCGGCTTCATGGTCGTGGCGGCGGAGGGCAGCCGGGGGGAGCCGGCGATGTCCTCCGTCTGCTCCTACGACAATACGTCCAAGAGAGCTTTGGAGCATGTCCGGAGAGGAGCCGTCAATGTCCTTCGTCTGCTCCAGCGATAGTATGTCCAAGAGAGCTTTGGAGCACGAGGAGGCCATGGTTGGAGTGGTGCCGACAGAAGGAAGGGACTGGAGGAGAATGACTGTGGGTCTGTGGCTATGGCTGGGTCTGAAGTAAATATAGCGGGGGAATGGCAATGAGCCGCGGCAAACGGACGGACGGCTGGCGCCGGAGTTGCTTCGTCGGCAACCGCGTGTCATTAATGTGGGCGGCAGACGAACGGATGGCTGTGGTGTCGTTAACGCGGAGCAGTCGCTTGCACCGGGATGCCATGCGGGTGGCACTCTCTTGGCCGTCGCGCTGCTGCAATGCCGGCGCCAGTGAGAGGTCGCGTCAGGCGTGTATGCGGCATTGATGTTCTGGAGCGACGGTGACCGTTTCAGGTGGGAAGCGCACGCGAGCAAGGGAAGGGGTTTCGGTGGGCCAGGGCGGTCAGACGCTGACGTGGTGGTATATTGTTTTTGTAGTTTGCAAAAGTACTCAATTAATGTGGTAGTTGACTTTTTTTTTCTACGATCAACATACACCCTACAAAGCACCGTGTTCAAATTTGGCACTTCTCCAGGTTCATTTACCATATTTAGGCCATTATGTGCATTTTGTAGAAATTTACTACCACCATCCTGATTTATTGGTCCCCTTAGTATTTTGTGCCAAACTTTGACCACAGATTGAACTAAGAAAATAATAATGCATGTCGCCAAAAATTATATCGTTGGATTCGTATTTAAACATAGTTTCTAGTGATGTTATTTGTAGTTACATGCATCAACCAGGACGGAGGTAGTAGTGCAGAAACATCAAATCCCAGCTACAGCTACACGGGTGTGATGATAGGGACGTGGAATGCCATTCGATCACAGTGCACACGCGTGATCCGCGTGGCTGGGGTGGCGACCAATCAGAAAGCAACCCAAAATAGGGTCAATGCACACAGTTTCCAGAGGCTACGGAAATTAACCGTGTGCGGTAATAAATGACCAGGATTGAGGGGGAATCCAAATTTCCTTCGTCGTCTATCCTTGAGCTCTTGACAAACCAATGCACTATACTGTTGTCCGGCCACTCCGCCCCAGAGCTCTCACCAAGCGTCGTTCATACCACCGCGCCGCACACTAACCGGTAATGAAGTGATGGCATCCCGCCGTGCCGAGTTCCTCGCCGCCCACAACCACACACAAAATGGTAGGGAAGCGATGGCATCCTGCCGTGCCAAGTTCATCGCCGCTTGCGACCTCACACCTACGTGGGCAGACTTTGAAGCTGCCAAGGCCGAATGGGAGGTAGAGCAAGAGGTGGCCTAAGCCACACAGAGGGAGCGGAAAAGGCAGAAAGCACTCAAGAAAAGAGAGTCCCACCGCCGCAAGAAAGAAGAGGACGCACGCGCTGCTGAGGAGAGCTCGGCGAAGATCCAAGCACGATGGGGTGTCACCGACAAAGCCGGGAAGGAGAACTACGGTGTCTGGCCAGCATGTGAGAAGTAGTAGTACTAGTAGTTAGTGTGTGTGTGTCTGTGTCGCCCGTACCTTTGTTTAATTAATTACGAGCATCTACCAGTACTAGTTACTACTGTAGTTTTTAGAGCAAATTACCAGTACATTAGCCCAGACTCAATGGAAAAATTCCTATCCTATGCATCAAATGGCATCTCTTTCTCTATAGGAATTGAGATGCATGTCATCTCACTTCCTATGATTTTCCTATTCCTATAAAATTCCTATGCTATGAACCAAAGGAGGCATCCGCTGGTGTACAGTAACACTGTAGCTAGCAGTATTGCTGGGAGAGTAGTTTTCTTCAAGAAGCGGAATTCAACGAAGTCTTGATGGTTCCTTTATCTGAGCAACTTTACAGTGGGAAGATTGGCCTGTGATTTGACGGCTCATTAGTCATTATTATTGCGGCGCGATGACCGGGGTGACTCTCCCCTGGAGTTCTGCGTGCATGGCAAGTGGACCAGGATGGTCTACGTCGCACATGTCGGTGAACGAAAGTATTCTTTTCGATATCGAGGAGCAAGGAAACTGCATGGTATAGTATCACTGCAGATTTATATTTATTTTTTTATTTTTGATGAAAGCTAGCGCTTCAACTCTTACGACGAAGGAGTGCGAAACACGGCACGTGCTGGATGTCCCACACGTCAGCGAAAGGAGTGGGACATGAACATCGTGGTAGAGCGTCTCCACTTCTTCCACTTCTAGGTCGGAGACCACACGTAGTACTAGTAGTAGTATATAACGATACAAAGTGCGATCCGGAGAGACAGACGCGTCTAGTTGGAAGGTCTCGGACCATACACGTAAACAAATATAAAACCTAATTTGTGCCTCCAATTAATATAGTAGTAGAGTATTTAGGCACGTACATCATAATATCACCGTGCATTGCCACGCAGGTTCATACTATTTGTGCCTTTCTACTTCACTTACTGCGCTACATTACTCAGGTTTGCACATCCCTGCGTACATGTCCATCTCGATGTTCCAGTCCCACGTGTTCTTCATAGATGGCATGATCCATAACGGTGGGCAACAGGAGTCCATATCATCGCAACTTCTTAGTGTGGCTCCCCACGATGGAGACTCATCCAAACTGAAGCGGCATAGATCAGGGATAGGGGCGTTCAAGATATGAATCCATCGGTGCGCAATGAAAACACACCTATTCTTCATGAACGGCAGGCCATCGGTGTCGTGCACGGAAGGTGGCATCGTTTGCACTATGGGGTAGTTGTCCCCAATGAAAATCGAGTACTCTTCAAGTGTGTTCATCCGCACCCAGGTAACATCACGGGGGTCGAACACGCCGCCGTCCATCTAGTACACCTGGCATCTCAAACCTGGATACATGGTGACATGCATGGTTATGGTCCATGCAGTATAATAAGGTGACGTAAGCAGAGGATACGGATTAAAATAAAATACTTGATATTGCTTATTTCTATGAGGGGGAAGGGAAGCAATGTATAGACCGGCTGTGGCACGGGCGACGACAAACAATTTGAGAGTGTTACCTGGGTCGTGTGCATTAATTAAAGGAGGAGTAGTTTTGTTTGATGGGATTATGGCTACCTAGCTAGTACTACATGAAATTGAAATTGTTAAGTCCTTTATAGTTTATACAACTGGCATTATAAAGTTGCGTAGATGACTATCCCAATCAATAAAAAAAAGAAGGAAAGAACTACTCCTGCTCCTGGAGTATAAAGAGACATGTACTGAAATGTTATAAGATGACAAGGCAATAAGATATACGATAGCTCCTGGCTCTACTACTCTTAGATCGGAGAGAAGGGATTACGTGGATACATGATCAGGGTCTGATCGTGATAGATCGTGGCACCTTGTTGCCCTTCAATGGTACCATGGGTAACGACTGCTAAGATAGTACATCCCAACTGGGTGTTGTCAGCTACAAGGTTCCAAGTTAGACCAAATGCCCCATGCACATCGATGATTGGCGATCTGATTTTGATCGGGGATGACTTTGCCCTGCATAATCATGCAAACAAGGCGGAATTCATAGAAATCGGATGAAAATCATTACATTTTGAAAACTTTTCATATAAACTGGACGAGATACATTATAGTTTTCATACAAACCAGAGTAAAACCTACTCTAAACAAGTTGCAACTGTAATGTTGGTGGCGCACGGACGCCGGCCGGCCATGGTGTCGTTTTAGGCTACTCATAGTGGGGAGTATCATATACTCCCTCCGTTCCTAAATATTTGTCTTTCTAGATATTTCAACAAGTGACTACATACGGAGCAAAATAAGTGAATCTACACTCTAAAATATGTCTATATACATCCGTATGTGGTAGTCCATTTGAAATCTCTAAAAGGACAAATATTTAGGAACGGAGGGACTACAACATACTAGTGCATGATATACTACTTTTATACTCCCCCTGTCATAGAGTAGTATCATAGATGATCATATTATCATAGAGTAGTATCATGGATGATCATATTTATTACCATGCATGACCCCCTATCTCTTCTTTAATTCTCTGCCACATCACCATGTATGCTATTCCCGAGTGTATGTACCAGCTAAGTTACCACCACTATGGCCAGCCTCGACGCGGAGCAGTCGCGTGCACCAGGAAGCGGCGCTCTCTCGGCTGTCGCGCTGCTTCAAAGCAAGTGCCAGTGAGAGGTCGCCTCCGCTCTGGCCGGGCATTAATGCGGCACTGACGCTCTGGGGCGGCGCTGACCATTTCAGGCGGGAAGCGCGCGCCGACAAGGGAGGGGGTTTGGGTCGGCCAGGGCGGTCAGACGCGGGCGTGGTGGTGGTATTGATTTTGTACCGTTTTAGGTGTAGTACTGGTAGTTTGCAAAACTACTCAATTATTGCACTCAGTTTCCTAAAAAAATGTGATAAAAAACGTTACTTGCAATGCATGCATGTGTGACCAATATAAATGACCAATAAAAAACTACTACATGCACACAACGATTTAATGCACATTGTAATCTCAACATGTGATGGGGAGCTCTAAATTTGAATTTGAAACTTATAAAACGGAAAAAAATTGAAAACAAATAAACTGGAAGAGAGGGAGAATATCGTAGGATGTGTCCCATATGAAACAACTCCCCTGGTTTGGCACTGCGAAGATGCGGTTAGAAAGGAGCACAACATCTTCGTACTCGTACGACAACAAATTGGCCGCAGACAGCATGGTCCACCTTTGACCGCCATGTGCAGGGTTCATGAAAGCAATCGCGATGTCGAACACCGCGATGAGAGTGTAATTTTGGTTGGCGGACGACCTTATCGGGGCTTCTGAGATTGCTATCTTCTTCAATCTCACCGTGGTTCCATCGTGCCAATTCAGGCGATGGCCCATTGCATGGCTGATCCCAATGTTGGACAAAGGTTCTACGGGAACGGTGTCACCGTTGTAGATGTTGTGCAAATTGATGTTGGTACCCTCCCATACATATGCAAGCCAATCTCCACTGGCACCAAGCCTAAGCTGTGAAATAGTGGGCAGCGGGGGAATTAGGAAATGGACACAGAAGTAGTCTTTAGAATGCATTTACTACGTGATTAAACTCATCACTTACCTGCTCATCGGACAAAATCCAAGTGCCCCTCAACGTCGGCATCTCAAGGGGCATCAACTTGCAACTACGGCCACGCCGTGCTGGAGAGACCCCCAAGGAAACATCCTCATCCTCGAGGACGCATGGCAGACCAACTAGCATGGCCTTCTCCCATGCATATTTACGCACCCTCTTAAAATATTTGGTGCAAGTATCGCTAAGTCTTGCAGATGTGAGGAAGTTGGAGCGACTTACGATTTCTCCCAAAGGATCATCATCCAAGGTCTCCCAACCTTGACGAGGACGAGAAGCCCCACACTGCCTTGCGAATCCATGGCAATGGCGATGAACTGCCTTGTCCCTTGTGGAGCTGGTTTACACGAGAGGAGATGGTAACTACAGGGCTTTGTCCCTTTGGAAAGGATGTTCTGCGGGCGCGCACTAGTGCAGTTTATATTTGGGATTAGGGAGCTGGCGGGCGGTTTGTTGTACGGCACGTTCGCGTCCATCCATTAGCCCGGAATTAAAGCACGCACGACATTTCACTACAAAAAAAAGACACATCCATGACATTTTGGGCCGAACGAATTTTTTTTCTGTCATGCTTATGACACTTCTATGACGATAATTGTGACAAAACTGGGTATCATCATAGATGTGGTGGGCTCCTACTTCTATGACAAAAAATCATGACAGAAAATGGGCTTTTCGTCCTGGGCGGGCCGGAGACGCAGCTGCATGACATTCTTTGGGCCGTCCATGACGGAAAAAATCATGGTAGAAGCGAGGGCGAGGAAAATATTGGGGAGTTCCCGGTTACGGTGGGGTGGTCGGGGCCGAGCGATGCACGGAGGGATTGCGTGTTTCTCTCGTACACATATGCGCGTGTGTGCGAGGCGTTGGGCTCTAACTGAATCTGAGCGAGGCATTCACTTACTGAACCCGAGCGATTGCACTGGCTATGCGTTACTGAACATGAGCGATCGATCGATCCCTGGCTGTTAACTGAACCCGATTGAGCGATTCCTTCGCTACTACTCCTAACTGAAGCCGATTGAACCTGCTCCCTCTTGATGAACAGTGACCGTTGTTGGGGGTTGGATGAACAGTTCCCGGTGGGGGTTGGATGAACAAGACCCCGTGGTAGTAGTAGGCCGTTGCCGCTGGATGAACAGGACCCCGATCGAGGAGGCCGGTGGAAGGTGGACGAACAGGACCCCGTGGAGGCTCCATGAACAGTAGCCGGTGGAGGGTTGATGAACAGGACCCCGTGGAGGGCTGGTTGAACAGTAGCCGGTGGAGGCTGGATGAACAGGACCCCATGGATGAACAGTAGCTGGTGGATGCTGGAGGAAGTCGACGGTGGATGAACAGTAGCATGTGGAGGCTGGAGTGAGGCAGTAGACGGTGGATGAACAGTAGCCCTGTGGAGTCCCGTTTTGCGGTACGCCACACCCCTCCTGATGAACAGGACCCCGTTTCGACCGTAGGCGCTCCGACACAAGTCCGTTTCCTCCGTTTTGCGGTACGCCACACCCCTCCCGATCAACAGCACCCCGTTTCGACCGTAGCCACTCGAACATAAGGCCGTTTCCTCCGTTCTGGGGTACGCCAGACCCTTCCTGATGAACATGACCCCGTTTCGACCGTACGCGGTCGAACAGAAGGCTGTTTTCCTTCATTTTGCGGTACGCCAGACCCCGTTCCGGCTGTTCCATCCAAGCCGGTTGGCTCCTGATGAACAGGACGTGTTTCGACCCAGTGGCTTCGCTCTCGATGAATAGGATGTGTTTCGACCTAGTCACTTGGCTCCCGGTGAACACGACGCTGTTTTCTCCGTTCTGACCCAGCTGGTTAGCTACCGATGAACAGGACGACGTCGCTACCGTCCATTGCCTCTCCATGTACACGAGCCCTGGCCATAAGTATGCGCGCGTACACATTCGAGACCCCGCCCGTATGTACGTATGTAGCCGTATTTACTTTCTTGCAGCGTGGCTGTATGTATGTGTACATGATTTATACAGGACTGCCTCAACTGCTACGTCACACGTGCCGCTCCTTGCTCGGCCACGGTTCATCCTTGCAGAGAGACCGATCGACCAGTATGTACGTACATGTTCGCTACCAGAGAGACAACCCTATGTACAGTTCGACCCGGTGGGTCCCAGCTGTCAGGGAGGATAAGGAGGCACTTCCTTGCGTGCGAAGATATAGCTGATGGGTCCCAGCTGTCAGGGGGACGAATTCAATTTTTTTGCCCTTAATAAGGACACACTTCGTTGCATGCGAAGATGTAGCTGGTGGGTCCCAGCTGTCAGGGGGAGAAAACATTATTTTTTAGGGTAAAAAGGATGCAGTTGCATGCTTGCATCCATGGGCGGGTGCGTCCCCACTGTCAGCCTCTCACGTACAGTCATCTTCCGATGACTCTCGTTTGTTGTCCACATTGACCACACCGTGCCGAGCGCACCAAGGCTGGTGGACGACAGCGAGGCTCCAGACTGGGACAACCCGGAGATGGGGAAGACGCGGCAGTGGAGTCACAGATGGAGAGGAGTGGGAAACTTGACTGGTTCGGGTGCGTGGCAGCACTGCCGCCCACGGGAGACAGAAGCAAGAACAGAGGTTGAAGAAGCAGCACGGCTGTTGGATTAACATCCAACGGTCCAGCTGCTAGAATCATTTATTGATTAAGTTGACAAAGCCCTGCGTACGCGTTAGCTTGGTAGGCCCACAAGTCAGCCACCAAATCTGCCGGGTCCCAGCTGTCATCGGGAGGAATAGTTTTTTTTTGCATAACAAGGAGGCACTAACTTCCGTGCGAAGATAGAGCCGGTGGGTTCCAGCTGTCAGCAGGAGCAATCATTTTTTTTGCGTAATAAGGAGGCACTTGCTTGTGTGGGTCCCTACTATCAGCCTCTCCACTTACATCCCTCTTCCGATGGCTGTTGTTTGTTGACCATGTTGACCACGCCGCGCCGAGAGCACAAACGTGGTGGACGAGGGCGAGGCCCAGGAAGGGAATGACCCGGAGCTGGCGAAGCCACAGCAGTAGATGCCCACGCTGAGGGGAGTACGAGGGCTGACTGGTCGGCTGCGAGGTGAGGCTGACGTCGCCAGAAAATAATAGGATGTGCGGGTGGGTAGAGGGATGGCCTGGCGGCAGCACAGCCGGCCACAGGAGGAGGGAGCAGGCAGTCCCGCCGGCGCTGGTTTGGGTGGCTGGAGCAGGAAGACCAGAGATTGAAGAAGCACGACGGCCATTGGATGGACATCCAACAGTCACTGCTCTGTGTTGCCTAAGTTGACACAGCCTTGCATACACGTCAAATTTTTTTTAGGACAGCGTCATCGTCAACCTAGTAGGCCCAGAAGTCAGCCTCCAAATCTGTGGAAAATAGCATACAGTCCATTTGCCATTATTTTCAATAATTTACAGCCCATTTGCTAATTCTTAAGGATATTTTGAAGCCCATATTCTTTTTATTAGCATTACAGACCATATTCTGGGCACTGCTAAAAAATTCAACGAAATTTTGCATATTTCAGTGGGGTTCGAACTCTTTTAATCACGAAATTTCGAGTCACGTTAAAAATAATTTTTAAAAAATTATATCAAAATAAAATTCAAAAAAAATTCTCCGCAAAAAAAAAATGAAAGAGATTTAAAATCTTGAAATCCAGAAAAACGATATTTGAATGTAATTGCCGGTTGGCTTTTGTTTAAAAATCTACAGCCCATTTCTTACTACTTATAGCCCATTTTTTGGGGAAGCCGAATACATCCCTCCTCGTCTTGAAAGATTTGCAGCACAGCAGGGCTGAGAAAAGCAAGTAGGCCTTGGTTGGGTATTCTCCAAAAAAAAATAGAATTGGGCTAGCCATTTTGAGAAAGAAAAAAGATATCAACTCGGCTCGTCATGTGCTTAAATAAAAGCGTAAGCGTGGGCTAGACGGGCCACAGCCCCCGCACAACGCGCAGTTGAGCTCCATCTCTAAAACTAAAAAAACAACTGGGTGAGCTGCTTCTTCTCAAAAAAAAAAATTGGGCGAGCTGCTAGGTCCCTGGTGTTAGCCCCTTGTTGTGTTATTTTCTCGTTTATTGACTACATTGACAATGGCATGTGTCGGTGTACTAGAATAGGGGTACCCTAGTACCCCGTACTTGTGCACGGGCAGTAGTAGCATCCCGTGGCCAGGCTTGCGGGAGGACAACCAGAGAGAAGCTCAAGATTATTAAGCCATTCAAGAACAAAGTATACAAAGCAAGAGTTAATGCCCCGGCAAGAGGAGCTTGCCGTGAGGGACAGCTGAGGCCCAGCCTGAGGTTTGCTGTAGCAGAGTACTTGCCGCGGCAAGGTATTGGCTGCGGCAAGATAGCAGCTGCGGCAAGGTACTTGCCCCGGCAAGTTACCTTGCGCGACAAGCTATGGGTTGCGGCAAGCTGTCAGGTGCGGCAAGGTCTTGCCGCGGCAAGCGTTACTGTACCACTGTGCTACTGTGCTGCTCCGGTGCCTCTGCCAGCGTGGCGCTCTGGGTCCTTCCAAGCGTGTGTGGCAGGGCACTGTGTAGACGGCGGTACACTGTAGCTAGCGGTGCAGGAGCAGGTGGGATAGGCTTTTCCCACGTCCAAGACGTCCGGGTACATGTATCTGGACAGCAAAGGCATGGGCATTTAATGCCCTTGTCCCCTGCCGTCAGTGGTAGGTAGGACATGTCATCCTGGTAATAATGGCCTTACTGTAGCAACTTTCCACCTCTACCTTTACTGTTTGCCACCTGTTGGTGACCCCTTTGTGCATATAAAAGGAGGCCCATAGGCAACGTGGAGAAAAAGAGGAACTGGGAGATGGAGAACTCCAGTATTGTACGTAGCTACTCGATACTATAGCGCTCCTGGAGCTAGAACAATCATACAGATAATAAACCAAAAAGCAGGAGTAGGGTTTTACGCATCCGTGCGGCCCGAACCTGGGTAAATCTTTCTCGTGCACTGTCGTGTTCTTCGCTAGATTTGCTCTTCGTGCGACCGTCTCTCCCTGCCGAATGTAAAGGGGTCCTTCCCTGGGTCCCATAGGTGATCGCAGATTCGTCCCCGACATCTTTGGCGCGCCAGGTAGGGGGAAGGAGGTTGTGTGAACCTAATCTAGCGATTTGCGCGTAATTTTTGGGCCATCCTCCGTCTTATGGCTCCAAAAAAGAAGACTTCAGCCATCGGTGCGTCTACGTCCAACCCGCCTGCTCCCATGCAGGAGGGTGCCGACGTGATTGCGGCTGCTGGGGGGACTAGAGAGCGAGAGCTCCTATTACCTCCACCTGTCCAAAACCGGGCCAGCAACGCCAATCTTGGCGCTGCTGGGTCTGGGAACGCAGCGCTGCTCGCTGCTGCTGGCCCTGCAAGCTCCAGAAAAGGTGCTGCGCGTTCTGGAACGCCTGCGCCGGTTCAGACGCCGCGGCCTTCGCAAGAAGCCCGTGACAGGCAGCGTCCTGACGCCCCAGGTGCCAGGCGCTCCCTGGATAATGAACTTGCGCATCGATCTCGAGGTGCGCGGAGTCACCATACGCAACAACACGTTGGCGGGGTCGAGGTGCGGTCGCCTGGGCGTGGAGATGCTCCTTCTAACACTGTTAGGAGTAAGAGCATCCCACAGTCCTCACGCCACTCGATACCTCCCTCACCAGCAGAAGCGTTGGCGCGTGCGCAGCTGCTCCTGAACTTCCCCCCACCAGCAGATAAGCTTGACGAGTGGAGGGCAACCATTCAGAGCCTTCTCAGCTTCGCTCATGCCGACCCGGTGCGCGCGGCCGACAAGAGAACTGGTGACAATGCTGTCACCAACAAGAACGGCGAGGGGGCAACAACCGTACACTCCCCACCCAGACGGCCTCGGTCGCCGACACGTCGAAATGACGCCCGTGGCGATGATTCCACGGCGTCGTCTGACCCGCGAGCTCGTCGTGACCAACGCCTCGTTCTTCAGGAACGCAGAGGAGAAGACGCTCGTACCACTATCGAGCGAAGGAGAGAAGCGCATCGTCAGTCCGACAGACGCGCAGGGCCCGCTGTTGACATGCATGCGCCAGGGGATCCTGGCGACTTGCCGTACGCGGTAAGTTGTCCAGCGTTCACCCGTGAGCTGCGGCAGGTCCAGTGGCCCAATCGCAAGGCTTTCAAGCCTGACGTGCCGGAGAAGTATGATGGCAAGACACACCCGTCGGAGTTCCTCAGCATTTACACCATTGCGGTGCAAGCTGCCGGGGGACGAGACGACAAGATTCTTGCTAACTACTTCCCGCTCGTGTTAAAGCGCAACGTCGTCTCATGGCTCATGCACTTGCCGGAGAACTCCATTTCTTCATGGGCGGACCTGTGCCATCAGTTTGTTGGTGCCTTTACTGGCGGTCATCAACCTCATGGCCAGGAGAGTGATCTTCATCTCATCCCCCAGAAGGAAGGAGAGCCCCTGCGCAAATACATTCAAAGGTTCAGCCGCGTACAGTACAACATCCCAGATGTTCACCCCGCTGCGGTTATTAGCGCGTTCCATCAGAACGTGCGTAACCGCAAGATGCGGGAGGAAATGGCGATGACCAAGGTCAGAGACATT
This sequence comes from Thinopyrum elongatum, assembly GCA_011799875.1. Lineage (NCBI taxonomy): Eukaryota > Viridiplantae > Streptophyta > Magnoliopsida > Poales > Poaceae > Thinopyrum > Thinopyrum elongatum. Next base: position 351,445,716 of record CM022303.1, read on the forward strand.
GGCCAGCTATATGCTCTCGCCGACAAGTATGCGCGCGCTGAAGAGGGAAGGAAACTTCCCGGTGAAGGTGTTGGCGCAGGGGGGAGCTCCAACAGCGAAGGTACCGCCCCGGCAAAGAAGGGCCGGCGGCGGAACAACAGGAAGAAAAAGGGCAAAGCTGTGCTTGCCGTCGAGCAGTCCAGCGGCAACGGCAGCGCCGACAAGGCCAAAGTCGAGGGCTCCGGCAAGGAGATTGCCGCGTGCGCCAACTGTCAGGCCTTGGCGGCTGCCGACAAGCAGGACGGCTCCGACAAGCAATATTGCAAGATCCACCGCACCAAGGGACACGATCTCCAGAACTGTCGACGAGTCGAGCAGCTTGTCGAACAGCAGAAAGCTGAGTATGAGAGGCGCGACAAGGAGAAGGCCCCAGAAGGTGCTGGCGGGACCGGCAAGAAGTGCACTGCCCGAGGAGGGCGTCGCGGCAACGCCAAGCAGCAGCAGAGAGACAGGCCTCCTCGTGGCCGCGACAAAGATGATGATGATGATGGTCTAGATGATGAAGAATCCAGTGAGCACGAATTTCAGAAAGCCGCAGAAGTCTTGTGTGTTGACGGTGGTGCTTCGTTGCATTCTTCTCACCGCCAACTTAAACAGTGGGCGCGAGAGATCAATGCGGCGGAACCATCTGTTGACGCCAGAAAGCTTCTGAAGTGGTCCGACACGCCTATCGTCTTTGACATTGAGGACCACCCTGACCGCACAACGGCGGTCGGGTGCTTGCCGATGTTGGTTTCACCAACGATCCGCAACCTCAAGGTCACGAAGATGTTAGTTGACGGTGGGGCTGGCTTGAATCTGATTTCGCCCGCTGTGCTCCGGAAACTTCAAATCTCTGACGGCGAGCTTGAGGAAACTGGTACTTTCCAAGGAGTCAACCCAGGAAGGAGCAAGCCGAAAGGGAAGATCACGCTGCCAGTGACATTTGGCGGCGAGCTGAACTACCGGACCGAGAAGGTCACCTTTGATGTTGCCGATATTCCATTGCCTTATAATGGGATACTTGGCCGTCCAGCGCTCGCCAAGTTCATGGCAGCCTCTCATTATGCCTACAACGTGTTGAAGATGCCAGGCCCAGTAGGTGTTATCGCAGTTCCCTGCGACAAGAAGGATGCGCTTATTTGCGCCGACAAGATCTACCGGGATGCAGCTGCCGCGACTGCTGCCAAGGCACTTGCCGCTGAAGCTCTCGGGGGGGAGAACAAGAGGAAGTCTGGCAAGAGCTCCTGTGCCCACTCCGGCAAGCGCACCTCTTCGGAGTGCTACGCTGCCGTCGAGGACGCACCAGAGAGCTCCACCGGCAAGTGCAAGAAGAACAAAGCCGCTCCGCCGGCGACAAAGAAGGTGCCCGCCAAGGAGGACGACACTGGTGGTTCCTTCACCATCAGTGCCACACTTGACAACAAATAGGAAAGCGCGCTCGTTGCTTTCCTGCGGGCGAATGTCGACGTGTTTGCATGGCAACCGTCCGACATCCCCGGTGTTCCCAGGAAAGTAATTGAGCACCACCTTGCCGTTTGTCCCCACGCGAGGCCCGTCAAACAGAAAGCCAGAAAGCAAGCTGTGGAGCGGCAAGAGTTTATTGCGGAAGAAATCAAGAAGTTGGAAGCAACAGGCCTCGTCAGAGGAGTGCTCCATCCTACGTGGTTGGCCAATCCTGTTGTCGTGCGCAAAGCGAATGGAAAATGGAGGCTTTGTATTGATTTCACTGATATCAATAAAGCTTGTCCCAAAGACCCATTTCCTTTGCCCCGCATAGACCAGATTGTTGACTCCACGGCAGGATGTGATTTGATTTCATTTCTTGACGCATATTCAGGGTATCATCAAATCTTCATGGCTGAGGAAGATGAGGAAAAGACCGCATTTATCACACCCTGTGGCACATACTGTTTCGTACGTATGCCATTTGGTTTGAAAAATGCTGGTTCGACATTTGCAAGAGCCGTCCAGATTGCTTTTGAGCCTCAGCTGCACAGAAATGTGGAAGCCTATATGGATGATATAGTGGTCAAAAGCAAGGACAGGGCTACTTTGGTTCAAGATCTAGAAGAAACTTTTGTAAATCTGCGCAAGATCAACCTGAAGCTCAACCCCGAGAAGTGCGTGTTTGGAGTTCCCTCCGGCAAGCTTCTCGGGTTCTTTGTGTCTCAACGTGGAATTGAAGCCAACCCTGACAAGATCAAAGCCATTGAGCAAATTGAAGCACCGAAGCGCGTCAAGGATGTACGACGACTTGCCGGCTGTGTTGCTGCTCTCAGTAGGTTTATCTCCAAGTCAGCTGAGCGCGCCTTGCCATTTTTCAAAATCTTAAAAAAGGCAGGTCCATTGAAATGGACTCCGGAGGCGGAGGCAGCGCTGCAAGACTTGAAGAGATACCTCTCCTCTCCTCCAATACTTGTCGCGCCTAAACCACAAGAGAAGTTGTTGCTGTATCTAGCGGCAACCAATCAAGTGGTTAGTGCTGCGCTGGTAGCGGAGAGAGAGGTGGATGAGGAGGCAGTAACTGCGGCAAGCACGTCCAGCGACAAGCTGGGGGCTCCCCCGACAAGTTTTGCTGCCGACAAGGATTCGTCTGCGCAGTCAGGCGAAGTGATACAAAAGAAGAAAATGGTGCAGCGCCCGGTCTACTTTGTGAGCTCTCTTCTGCAGGGAGCTAGGTCAAGGTATTCTGGTGTGCAGAAGCTGCTTGTCGGCCTTCTCATGGCCTCGAGAAAGCTGCGCCATTACTTTCAAGCACATGAAGTTACCGTCGTCACTCGCTTCCCGCTGAAAAGGATTTTGCAAAATCCAGAAGCGACAGGCAGGATTGTCGAGTGGGCGTTGGAGTTGTCGAGCTTTGGTCTCAAGTTTGAGAGTACATCAACCATACAGAGCCGAGTTTTGGCAGAGTTTGTCGCAGAATGGACACCAACGCCAGACGAAGAAATCCCAGAGACGACTCTCCCCGGCAAGGAGACAAGCAAAGAGTGGCTTATGTACTTTGATGGTGCCTTTTCGCTGCAAGGCACCGGTGCTGGCGTACTACTTGTCGCACCCACCAGAGAGCACCTCAAGTACGTGGTCCAAATGCACTTTCCCAAGGAACAGGCGACGAACAATACTGCAGAATATGAGGGGTTGCTTGCCGGTCTCAGGATCGCGGCAGTCCTTGGGATCAAGAAGCTTATTGTCAGGGGAGATTCGCAGCTTGTCGTCAGGCAAGTGAACAAGAACTACTAATGCCCATTGATGGAAGCTTATGTAGATGAGGTGAGAAAGTTGGAGGAACGCTTTGACGGCCTACAAATGGAGCACGTCCCACGTGTTGAGAATGACATTGCTGATGGTTTGTCAAAGCGCGCCGCACTCAAATTGCCTGTGGAACCAGGCACTTTTGTGCTCCAACTAACTCAGCCATCCGTGACGCCATCAGTAGGGCAAGGCAGGAAGAGGAAGTTGGCTTCTGGCGACCACTTCCCGGCAGAGCTCCCCGAAGCCGCCGGCAAGAAGGCTGCCAAAGCCAGCGCCAAAGATGCAGAGGGGCAACTTGCTCCGACAAGGCCTCACGCTCTTGTCGTTGAAGCGGGTGCTCCTAGGCAAGAGGCAAAGGGGCAACTTGCTCCGACAAGACTTCGGGTCCTTGTCGTTGAAGCAGGCGCTCCTGATCGAAGCACTGAGGAGCAAGATGCTCCGACGAGGCCTTGGGCTTCCGTCGTTGAAGCAACTGCTCCCGACGAGCTTGTTGAAGGACAGCACGCTCCAGCAGGGCCCCAGGCTCTTGTCGTTGAGCGGCTGTTCCCGCCAAGCTCGTCGGGGAACGGCCGGCTCTGGTAGAGCGACAAGCTCTTGCCGTAGGGCCTGATGTTCCCGCAGCAGAAGAAATGCCTTTAGTCCTCGTTGTCGAGCCACAGGCTCCAGCGTGGGCGCAGCAGATCATCCGTTTCCTTCAGACAAGAGAACTTCCCGAAGAGCAGGAAGAAGCGGAGAAAGTAGCCCGATGGTCCAATATGTATCAATTTGTCGATGACATGCTGTGCAGAAAAAGACCAAACGGTGTGAAATTGAAGTGTATTCCCCGGGAAGAAGGACAGGAGCTGTTGGCGGAGATTCATGGAGGCATATGTGGTCACCACATAGGGTCAAGAGCCCTTGCTGGAAAGGCTTTCCGGCAAGGTTTCTTTTGGCCCACCGCCCTCCAGGATGCAACTGCACTAGTAACCAAGTGTGAAGCATGCCAGTTTCATTCCAAGCAGATTCATCAGCCAGCTCAAGCTCTCCAGACAATCCCTCTCTCCTGGCCATTTTCGGTCTGGGGGCTCGACATCCTCGGCCCCTTTCCCCGTGCCACCGGGGGCTTCGAGTACTTTTATGTGGCCATCGACAAGTTTACGAAGTGGCCGGAAGTGGAAGCAGTGAGGAAGGTGACAGCACAATCAGCCATCAAGTTCTTCAAGGGAATTGTTTGTCGCTTTGGTGTTCCTAACAGGATCATCACCGACAACGGTACCCAGTTCACGAGCCACGCCTTCATGCAGTATGTCGAAGACCTTGGCGCCAAGGTCTGTTTCGCTTCTGTTGCTCACCCCCGAAGCAACGGTCAAGCTGAAAGGGCAAATGCTGAAGTGCTGCGTGGGCTCAAGACGAGAACTTTCGACAGGCTGCGCAAGTGCGGCAAGAACTGGATCGAGGAGCTGCCAGTGGTTCTTTGGTCGATCAGGACGACGCCAAATCGAGCTACTGGCCAGACGCCTTTTGCTCTAGTTTATAGAGCAGAGGCAGTTCTCCCCACGGAACTCGTATACGGGTCACCTCGAGTGCTCGCTTACGATGAGCTTGAGCAAGAGCAACTACGGCAAGATGACGCTGTGCTCCTCGAGGAGGATCGTCTTCAGGCTGCTGTGAGAGCTGCTCGCTACCAGCAAGCTTTGCGTCGCTACCATAGCCGCAAAGTTAATGCCAGAAGTCTCGAGGAAGGCCACCTTGTTCTTCGGCGCGTTCAGTCGGCCAAGAATTCAAACAAGTTGACGCCGAAGTGGGAAGGCCCTTATCGGGTGAAACGAGTCACCAGGCCCGGCGCTGTCCGCCTGGAGACCGAGGATGGCATTCCAGTGATCAATTCCTGGAACATTGAGCATCTTCGTAAGTTTTTTCCATAAGGCGCGGTTGCCGGGCCCTTCCCCGGCAACCACCTTTTGTACAAGTATTGCCGCTGTTGCATGTAATCCTTTGTACAAAGCCAGGCGCAGACCCTGTGCATAAATAAAGCTTTTGTATTTCGTAGTTTTTGACGATTTCATGTTTACTTTTATTTTGCATGATTATCTGACATACTGTGCAGTACAGCCTCCCCGGTAAGCATTAACGAGCCGCCAAGCTCCTATATCTTTATTTTCTCTTCTTTCTTTTTCTCGAAGAGACAGAAGCTTCCCTCGCGCACAAGTTTGCCGGGGGGATGGGATAATGATATGGACCAGGCGTGGACCAGGCGTCGTTCAAAGAAACTTTGGCTTGCCGGGAAGGAGACAGCGGCAAGCAGTGACAAGACCTTGCCGCGGAGAGATCAGCAACAAAGCTAAGTGCCAAAGTTTGAGCAATCAAATTCTTTTTTATTTTCAAGGTTATTTTCCTAAAACGATACTACTCTTTGTATGGAAAACCTGTGCGCGACGGAACCTAAGCGTAATTGGTCGCACCCTTACCTTGTTTCGAGTCCGCTCAACAACCTAAGTGGCTGCACTGAGCGCGACAAGGTTGCTTGCCGGCAGCGGCACCGCCAGCAGGCTGCTGAAGTCCCGCACCCAGCGCTCGCGGCAATGGTGCGCGCACCGGCAAGTTCCCTATAAGCGTAGGGCAAGTACACACAAAGAAAGAAATTGCTCAAGGGAGATGACATGCATTAACTCCAAAATATTGCAAGTTATATTACAAGATAAGTTGCCGCGGCTTAAACAGATTGTTCTTTAACATGTCTAGCGGCGGCAAGGAGGGAGAAGAATGGGATCTCTAATTGCGGTGCTCGCCTTCGACTCTCTGGATTTGGTCCACCCTCTCCACGATGGGCGCGACAAGGGCCTCTAGTGGCGCGGGGTCGTATCCCTTCGGCAAGCTTTTGAAGATGTTGCTGAAGTCGACGCCCGGGTTTCTGTATGCTATCTTCACCAACAACCTCCGGAGAACTCCCCAGCAAAGCCTGCGTGACTCGTCGGCCAATTGAGCCTTGTGATTGACTTGGAGCTGTTGGAGTGCTTCTACTACTTCGTCGAAGAACTCGGCTAGCTTGACGCTAGTTTGCGTGTTCTTGTCGGTGGAGTACCCGAAGTCCGGCACCTTCAGGGCAGTCAGCTCCTTATCGATGTCCTCGGCGGCGCTGGCAAGCCTGTCTGTGAAGATCCCCACGTTATCCCTGAACTTCTTGTGGGTTGCAATAGCGTCTTGAAGCAGACCCTTTTCCTTCTGGAGCTCTGTCATTAGAAGCCCTTCGCGCTTTCTGGTGGTGTCGAGCGTCTCCTTTAGCGTGGTCAGCTTCAGCTTTAGGTCTGCTCTGGAGTCGTTGGCGGCGGCAAGCAGATTGTTCTTCTTGGCTATGGTAACTTGCATCTCCGCCAAAGTGTGGGTCACCTTTGCCCTCTCACTTTCAAGCGTTGAGAGCTTGTCACCGTTTGCCTTGAGGGCGGCCTCTAGTCTTGCCACTTTCTCCTTCGTTTCCTTCCTGTTCACTTCTGCAGCAGCGACAGCATTGGTGGCCTCCACCAACTTGCTGGCGTATTCTTGGGCCAAGGCTTCGATTTCCTTCTGGTGTTTTTGTGCCTGCCCCTGGGTCCGCTCTGCGACAAGTCTTGCCACCTCCTCGTCTTTCTGCTGGAGGGTTTCGGCAAGTTTCTTCTTGCGCTCGGCAAGTTCTTCTTCGTGGGCATCAAGGTCCACTTTCCGCTGGTTCAGATCACTGGCCTGAGCAGACAACTCCTTGGCGGTCTCCTCCTGTTTTTGTTCAATGTCTTGCTTCATCAGGAGGAGGGCCTGCCGTTCTTCGGCCAGCTGTGCCCGCTTGACCTCTAGCGCATTAAGAGATCGCGCGCGGACGTCCGCCAAGATCTCCGCGCGCCTCAACATGTCAGCTTCGGCCTTCTCGATGAGCGCCTCCCTGGAAGCTAGCTTCTCCCGTCGGGCGCGATGAAGATTCAGCAGCTTTTGAAGCAGTTGCTCCTCTTCAGACGTGCTGCTGCTGCTGGCGCCTGGCGCATCCACAAGCTGGAGCCCGGCAGCGGCAAGGATCTCCTCATCCACAACATCCTCCTCGGTTGGCGCTCTGGAGCCCACCGTCCAGGGGAGGCTGACGTAGACGTTCTCGCCGACCCGGATGTATTTGCTTGGCGGAGGCGAGTTGGGCGCTGCCGCCTCGTCAGTGGTTGAGGGACCCGTGGTCGGAGTAGCGCCTGGCGCTCCTGTGGCCTCAGGGCCGTCAGTACGACCACCGGCTCCCTCGCCGGCCTCCTCAGCAGCCTTCTGGGTGGCCTCAGCTTCAGCAGCCTTGGCGGCTTCATCGGTGGGCGCCTTGGCGGTATTATCCTCGGCGGCCTTGCCGGCCTCTTCGGCAGCCCTGGCAGTTTCTTCGTCGGCAAGCTTGTCGGCTGCCAGCTTGTCGGCCTTGGTAGCGGCGGCCTTGGCAGCCTCGTCGTCGACGGCCCCTGTGGTGTTCTCCTCGGCAGGAGAGTCAATGTTCATTGGCTCCACCGAGGAGGGCTCTGCCAACCCGAGAAGTAAAGCAAAAAGAGCTTCAGGAAGAAATTCAAGAAGACAAAAGAAAGAAAGCAGAAAGAGTTTTGCGGCAAGTGGGTTTACCCGTGTTGAGCTCAGGAGCGGTGGGCTCCCCTCCCCCGTCAACGTTTGTCATTGGGGTGGGGTCGCCAGCGCTGGTGCTTGGCACTTCGGCGCTTGCCGGCTCCTCTTCGTGGCTCGGCTCGCTAGTGGGAGCCCTTACCGGAGATCTTCTCCTTGGCGGTGTGGTCGAGGGGGGTGGTACTTCTGGAGCACCTTCAGATGGCTCCACTTGCTGCTCCTCTCCTACACGCCCAAAGATGTCAGTGACAAAATGCTTGTTCCTCAGCGACCGCCAGCGAAAGGTAGTTGAAATACTTACGCTGGGGGCTGCGACGAGGGCTGGGCTCCGAGCTGGTCGGGATGGTCTCAGACGCTCTCCCGGTGGTTGCCGTGGGCTCATCTTCGACGACCACCACGGTCTTGCTCGTCGAGACCTTAGCTCTCTTCCTTGTCCTCTCCGCCAAGGTTTCCTCCCTGCGGAAGCAAGGCCGGAGCGCGACAAGTGAGGACAGAAACAAAACCTTACAAAGATTGAGGGTCGCGGCAAGGGAACTTACTCTTCCTCGTCGTCCTCTTCGCTGAGAGCGGAAAAATCAAAGTCCGCCTCCATGTGAGGAGGGGGAGGAGGGGGAGCTGGGCTCCTTGGCCGCTTGGCGGGGGTAGTAGCAGCGGTCTTTGATGACCCTGCTCCAGTTGCCGGGGCCGCGTGAGACGCTCCCGCAGCACCAGCCCTTGCCGCGGTCGAGCGCGTCGAACGGCGCTCCGGCGGTTGTTGAACTTCTTGCCGCTCAGCCACTTTGCCAAGCCTGTGAAGGCGTTTCCTCCTCAGAGGGGCTGGGGACTCTAACTGCGGTGGGCTTTCGGTGCCCTCCTCGGAAGAGGAGCCCTCATCCTCCGAGCTGCCTGACTCGTCGGCAGGCTGGCTTGGCCCGACATCCTTGCCGGGTGCGGCGAGCTCGCCCTTCCCGGCAAGCATCCCCTGCTCGGCAAGGCTCTCCTTTTGTGCCTCGTCGAGCTCCGCCAAAGTATAACCAAAATCGCGAGCTTCCCTGGCGAGCCTGTCCTCCTCCACTCTTTGAGCAATGAATTCTATTTCTTGCTCAGTGGTGTTGCGGACGAGCCACTCCTCCACCCGGACCTGCTTTTCGACCGTGGAGTCAAAGAATCGCCGCACGTCTTCTTCAAGCGGCACGTCCCAAGTTGCTTCAACGCTGTGCGCATTGCAGAGCGGCATCATAGCGATGATTGCACTCAATGCGGAGTTGTTGCAAAGGGGCACGATGTGCTTCGGCAGCGTGAACGCCTTGTCGCGCTTCTCTGGATCTGTCTCTTGCTTGAACAGTTCTCGCATGAAAAAGTCGTGCTGCAGAACTGTGAAGTTGTTGATCAGTCCAGGGCGCAGCCGCATGATATCGGCTGGGTTCTTCCAATCAGAGGCCGGCCTTCCTCTCTGCTGCAGAGGAGCAATGAGGCGGCGGAGGAAGTCTGCGCCAACCATCCCTATGGTGAGCTCGGCCTCCCTGAGCCGTATGATCCTGGTAGCGGCAATCTCCAGCTTTTTGTCCTGGGGATCCAGATCGCTCCAGTCTGTGCCACGCGCTGCTTGGGTCTTGCGAAGCTCACAGTATGGTGGCGGCTCATCATCAATGATCCAACACCATTCAGACCGGATTTCTCCCCATCTTGGGCGGAGATCCCCCTTCAGATAATGCTCCTTGGCGCCCAATCTTGAAACAAACGAGACGCCAACAGTGAGAGGCTCCCCCTTTTCAGCACGGGGAGTGAAGTAATGCCTGAACAGCGCGGTGTTGGGTGCGACGCCGACGAAGTTCTCGCACAGATGCGCAAATATTGCCATGGTGGATACGGCATTCGGTGTGAGATCCAACAGACGGAGATTGAAGGTGTACATGACGTCGCTAAAGAAATCCGAGTACGGTGGGCAGAGCCCGCACCAAAAGTAGCAAGCAAAGAAGGGGTACTTGCTCACTTCGCTCTCGTCGGTGGCTGGGCAAACGCGGGTGGCCGGATGCGCCTTGGTCCTCGCGGCCCACATGCCTTGGAACTTGGCCTTCAGATCCGCCCCCGTGAGCGTCAGAGCGAAGAGCGCGTACTTTTGCCTCTTCAACTGCGCCTGGGTCTCCGTCCTTGAGGACTTCCCCGTCTTCCCCTTTTCTCCTTTGGGAGGCATGGCGAAGGCGGAGCTGAGGACCGAGGGAGATGCGGACGCGCGCGGTGGCGGAGGATTGGGAAACCGCTTTGTTTTGGAGCGGAGGAAGAAGAAGGCGGAGATTTGGAGATCGAGAATGGTGAGAGGGGTGTGTGAGTGCTTCTGCAGGTCCCTCCTTTTATGGGGAAAGATGCGGAACCATCTGCCCCTTCGTCATTCAAGATAACTGCGCACGCTTCCCACGCTCCGCATTCAATGCGCGACGCGTGGGAGAGCGTGCAATTAAACAGCATAGAGACGTTTCGGCTTATCCCAGCCACGCGTGCCCGTGCACTGTTTGGGCCTGGCCCAACAACGCCCGACACCGTGTGTGGCCCAGGCCCGGGGGCTCCTGTCGGTGTACTAGAATAGGGGTACCCTAGTACCCCGTACTTGTGCACGGGCAGTAGTAGCATCCCGTGGCCAGGCTTGCGGGAGGACAGCCAGAGAGAAGCTCAAGATTATTAAGCCATTCAAGAACAAAGTATACAAAGCAAGAGTTAAGGCCCCGGCAAGAGGAGCTTGCCGGGAGGGACAACTGAGGCCCAGCCTGAGGTTTGCTGTAGCAGAGTACTTGCCGCGGCAAGGTACTTGCCCCGGCAAGTCATTGGCTGCGGCAAGATAGCAGCTGCGGCAAGGTACTTGCCCCGGCAAGTTACCTTGCGCGGCAAGCTATGGGTTGCGGCAAGCTGTCAGGTGCGGCAAGGTCTTGCCGCGGCAAGCGTTACTGTACCACTGTGCTACTGTGCTGCTCCGGTGCCTCTGCCAGCGTGGCGCTCTGGGTCCTTCCAAGCGTGTGTGGCAGGGCACTGTGTAGACGGCGGTACACTATAGCTAGCGGTGCAGGAGCAGGTGGGATAGGCTTTTCCCACGTCCAAGACGTCCGGGTACATGTATGTGGATAGCAAAGGCATGGGCATTTAATGCCCTTGTCCCCTGCCGTCAGTGGTAGGTAGGACATGTCATCCTGGTAATAATGGCCTTACTGTAGCAACTTTCCACCTCTACCTTTACTGTTTGCCACCTGTTGGTGACCCCTTTGTGCATATAAAAGGAGGCCCATAGGCAACGTGGAGAAAAAGAGGAACTGGGAGATGGAGAACTCCAGTATTGTACGCAGCTACTCGGTACTGTAGCGCTCCTGGAGCTAGAACAATCATACAGATAATAAACCAAAAAGCAGGAGTAGGGTTTTACGCATCCATGCGGCCTGAACCTGGGTAAATCTCTCTCGTGCACTGTCGTGTTCTTCGCTAGATTTGCTCTTCGTGCGACCGTCTCTCCCTGCCGAACGTAAAGGGGTCCTTCCCTGGGTCCCATAGGTGATCGCGGATTCGTCCCCAACAGCATGGGACCTAGTTGTCAAACAATTAGGAGGAAGTATTTTTTTTACTTGTAATAATGAGGCACCTGATTGCGTAATGCCATGACCCTGGTGGGTCCCTACTATCAGCCTCTCCATGAACAGTCATCTCTTGATTCCTCTCGGTTGTTGACCATGTTGACAATGCCAGATGGCGGCAGGCACAGCGAGCGAACCAAGGCGGAGAACGACGGCGAGGCCTCGGACGGGAACGAACGGGAGCCATGGAAGATGCGGCAGTGTAGTGGCTGGCGGAGGGGAGTACGAGGGCGCCAACATGTAACTCAAGCTTACAAACGGTACAAAAGCCCAAGGATTAATTGTTCATCAAATCTAGACAAAACCCAGATTGAACATGGCAATAACATCTAACCCAACCACTGTTTTTGGCAGTCACAAACAAATGGATCGGTCTGATCCATAAAATCAACATCCTATGCCAAAAAATTTATTGGAGCATGACCACAAGTTGTTGTAAATATAAGCCGAGCACGTTCAGAAGCCCATTTGTCCACCTGAAACTTCTTTTTTTGCTGTTCAACATGTCCATCCATGAGAAATTTCTTGTTGAAAAACTTAAGCCTCATGGACAATAGTAACCTCGCATTCAACAGGAAGAATGTGACAAAGCTTCTATTTGCCTTGTTGGATGCATATCCTTCCATCGTTATTGTCCTCAAATGAATGTCATGAGAACTGAGAAAATCCCGATGCTTATTACGCCACCGATTGGTTATATGTTTTTCTCCATGTGTTAGTGCCTAAGTAGACATGAAGATTGAAAACAGTTAAGGTCTGAAAAAAGAGTATGTTGAAAGAGCGATAACTGAACGGTTAATTCTAGTACAATATATACAGGCTTTCAATGTGCATGAAATCATCACCTTCATATATAAATTCTCTAGACATCGAAAGCATCGCAGCAAGCCAATAATTATGTTCAGATCATAACTAAACATTCCGATATATAAGATCTTGACAGAATCCAGTAGCATTGATATGCTATACATGGACGAACTCTTCATTGAGCATATCAGTACCCAAAGTGTACTCCAAGATGATTTAAAACTTATGCGCACAAATGAAAAATGCAGCCTATGATTACAAATGTGTAGATGACAACATACGGTACCGGAATAAGTGTGGAGCCAAACACCAACTTGTGATCATTAAACATATCACGAATTACACCCAAGGTCTCCAGTTTGGGTGCATAGACGACAGTTATTTGTGAAGGTATATAACAATAATGAAGGAGCAACCTTTGAAGTGAAGGGGCATCTTCGATGATGAGCTGTTGTCCTTCAAAACAAATTCCAATGCTTTTAAGGTGAAGCGACTTTATTTGGAGACAACTGATACATATTTCTATTCCCAAAACAATCAGCAAGTGCTCCAGGGCAGGGCAACTGGAGTGGATGATGCTGTGCAGTGAGGCCTCCGACAGATAAACCACCACAAGTGAAAGTTTTTTTAGCAGTGGGAGTCGAAGCATTTGTACCAGATCGTTTGGTAGATGGCACCGGGCGAAGGTGGCGGTGTGGAGAGAGGAGGAAAACTACGAGACGGACAACGGTGGTGTGGGCACAAATTCTTGGTGTTCGGTTCGTGGTATGAAACTTTCATGGTAATGGTAGAACTCAAACTGCTGGAGTTTTTCGAATTCAGGGGATGTCAGCCAAGCGTCCACCGTGCAGGGTATGGACAGCAGGTAGCGTGTCGGGATGCAGAGGCGTTGAACGGAGCCCTGTTGGGAGGAGATGATGGCTCTGAGGAGTTCAAAATCATGAACGACAGATAGCTGACGACAGTCAAGATTGAGGGGCGTGGCGCGCCATAGAGGGCGCCACCGAGTTGAGAGGACTTGGGTGCGGTAGTAATCCTTGGTGGGGAGAAGCGAGATGATCTCCCCAAGGATGGCGTCCGGGAGATCGCTGATGCAGTCCCCCCGAGATTCTACGGGTTCCTCAGATCCGGTGGGGGGGCTGCCGCTTCTCCCCGCGCTGCCGGGTGCGGGATCTACAACCGGCGTCGCCGCTTGCAGGAGCCTCATCTTCTTGGCACTGGGGCCAGCCGACTCCATTTTCCTTGTGGGCGTCGCACCGAGCTCACGGGTTTGAGCAGAGTATCCAGAGACGAGCCTAGTGGCAATGCGAATGGGGAAGGAGGGCTGGGGTTTTCTGTAGGAGTGGAAGAAGAGGAGCAGGCGTTTTCTGTACTAGTGAGGAAGAAGGTGAGCGGGGGTTTTCTGTACGAGTGAGGAAGATGGGGAGCGGGGGGAATTGGGGGGCGACGGAAGCGGGAGAGTCCAACGAGCTGCAGTATAAGTGGAAGCGAGGAGGAAGGAGGGTTTTTCTGGGATCGCCCCGTCTTCAAGAAATATGGGCTTTTCCTCGCAAAAAACAAAAACAAATGGGCTTTAAGATGGATAGGCTTTTGTATCGGCCCAGTCGGCTGCCCGTGTTTCGTATTGGAGGGCCTTAACACTAGAGGCAGCCCATTAGAGACATTCTCGAGCTCTCCAGCTTATTGCCCATTCGAAAGAAAAAAAGAGACGCCTCCAGCTTAATTATGGCTCCTCATCGGTAACATTTTTCAACTTGAAAAAAAGTTATAGCCCCTTTTCGGGCCGTCTTGGCATCCACCAAATTAGAGGATGGTGTACTACATGCAGATACTCACACTGGTCGTAGCGTGGCAAAATGAGGGGTCAAATAACATGCCCACAATATACATAGATTATAAAGGTTGACACGCTAACATTCACACTAATCTAAGCTTCACAAGATACGGTATGCATACTAGCTAACATTCACAAGCACTTAAGTTCAGCATGTTTACGCATCTAAATGATTCACAAGACTATAACCAAGACAAAGCTGTGAGAAGGTGTAGAAATAAAGAAAAAATGATAGATGCTTCTCTGAGCAAAGGGCCTCCCTATGCACGCATTAATTTCCTGGGCATGCTTCTTTCTGCTCAATGTTGCGTGCACTTTGAGCATGTTGGCAACTCCACAGCTAGCTTGATGGCTCATCTTGCAATTTATGCTGACACATTGCAGCAAATAGAGGAGGCAATAGAGATCAGTCAACATCAGACCATTTTGTGTAGTTCCACTGAAATCATCTTCATTGTCCTGAATGTTAAAAGATAGGAAAGCGATGTACTTAAATGGTGTCGCAAAACAGTAGCAGATATCAATAGCTCGGCATGACAAAACACAATCATCTGGACGAAGGGGATACTGACCTGCGTGAGGAAGATTATGCATAATTTTATAGGTGGTTAGTTGATTTCCACCTTGGGATCTCCTATGATGGCACGGAGGAAATTCTATGCAATCGATGAGCGCAATTCCTTTCGTGTGGCTGTAGAAAATTTGTCCGACTAACCCCAATATCTTTTTTGTGCAGTTCCACTAGAATAATGCACCGCTGTTTGCACGACCCCTACTCGCCGGCTAGGCCATCAATGACTCGGTCTCTTTTATCTTGCATTGACGGAGCGGCTGCAGTGCTTGTTTGCTCCTCCACACATGACAGGATCGTTCCACACTACAAACAACAAGTCAACGTACGAATAAGCTTATTTCATCTTGCGTTGGTCATTCTACCTAGTTAAGAATGTAGGAATACCTGGAGCACCGTGAGGTCAGCTGACAGCAGGTTCCACTAAAATTGAGGTTTGTGCTTCCGTTTGCACAAATAGACACCATATGGAGATAGACAACCCTGTTTGCACAAATATGTAACATGGTTATTTAAGCAGTGTCATTTTTTTGCAGCGGCATATGATTAACAACAGCATCTCATATGTTATCAATGGCATTACAGTGACAACATGAAAAAGTGCCATTAACTAAGAAGTGCCATCACATCAAATCAACACTGGCACTAGATTAGCGGGGGCTTACATTAACATGCATAACAATTGCATTATGACTATGTGATGACAGATTGGGAGTAGCACTTGATCAGTACGTACGTGCATGGTTAACAGGAACGATCGTTCTAACAAAGGGTGATACGGAAAGGAGAAACACATCGCCGTGTCAACCATTATGCAATTAAATTTTGTGCAGTTCAACGGAGATGCAGCTATGTTACCGGTGTCAGAGTTTAGTGTAATGACCCAAAACACTCTTTATGAGAAATAAAGCAAGACATAAGCATTTCATAAAACGGTGGTGGCATTGATTCATTTTATCAATGGCAATAGATTGACAGCAGCATTACTTAACAGCGACATCACATTAACAGTGGCATTGTTTCATCTTACGTGTGATGTTAGATTAATAGCAGCGGTAAGGGCATAGGGACAGGGAAGGCACAAGCACGTTTTACATCCACCGAGGCATAAAGTGGTGAGGTAGAGATGTTGCCGAGTGCGGCAAACATGCAAAGCATGTCTGGATTTGTGCATTTTTTTGTTCTTGTCAGTGACCTTTCCTATGTGACCACAAGAAATCTAGACGTGCTCATTTTCGGTTGCATTGTCGACCCAACCCCCCCCCCACTTTCTGTCCTTTTTCGACCATGAGACCGGTCAGGCCAGCATCTTTATTTCCCTTTCCAACCAAGAGATCGGTTCGTTAGCCAGTATCTGCAGTACCTTTTTTCCTCTAATAGTAAAAATTTAGGTGGTGTTCGAGTGTTCGACAAGCCGACGGAGCTAGCTACATGGAGAGCATTGTAATACTAGAAGAATATCCACATGCAGGATGCAGCAACGTGGGGAGCAATCCTAACTTGATGAAAAAAGGGATGCAACAACGTGGGGAGCTGGGCCATTAGAACAAGGCCGGTTCTAAAAAAAGTTATACCTCCGGTCGGTGGGATGTGGCGAGGCAGGCGGCGGGATCTGCCAACTCGACGGCGGGGAGCAAGGGTGAGGAGGACCTCCCATGCTGGTGCCAGGTCAGAGAAGATGGCGCGCGTCGGCTTCCTCCCTCGCCATCGGCGACCACCAGCGGAAGGTATCCGGCCAGATCTGTGTCAACCGGAGAGAAGAGAGAGAGAGACAAAGAGAGTGGACAGCACGGTCTTGTTTAGATCTGGAGAGGGTGAGAGAGTGAGAAGAAGAGAACAACCCTAGCAAGCAAGTCCCAAAGTGGACTAGTGGAGTAGTAATTGTTTTCCCCTCCGTAGTGATCATTTTAAATTGAATACGCGCGCAACCATATTTTTTTCATTTAACGTACCAGTAAAAAGAAACTCGATCAATAACAACGCTACCACGTTCAGGTCGCACTTGGTATGGCTGACATTTGGTCCCAGACCCCACATTAATCATGTGTTTGGCTCCATATAAGAGATGAGCTAATTATTTAGGACGGGACCACCAATCATGCTCACATGGTCATGCATGCAAAGGGTGGCCATTTGATTCGACCACTTTGGTTGGGTGAAACGGTTCAACATCTTTGAGGCATATTCTCTTTTTTTTACTCGAACCATTCAAGTGATTTATAACCAAACACGTATATTTTTTGGACGATCCCAACCCATCTGTGGCCACCCTTGCAACCAAATGCACCATAAGTGGACGACTAGATGTCTCAAATTGTCACGTTACCTGCCTTTTCGTGTGCAAATGCGCTCCACCGTGAGTGTACCCGGGCGTGTGCGTGAGGGGAGAGTGAAGTTCGATTTATAAACCTTGAGGTTGTAGAGCTAGTCGGAAACAAACCCTCACCTTTAAATCCTTGAAGTTTGTACCCTGTCCTCTGTAATCCTGGTCATTTTTAACCTTAAGGGCATGTGCAGTTCAAGGGGTTTTAACGGGGATTAACAGGGATTGTGGGGGATTAAATCATGTACAAGCCAAATTCCCCTCCATTCCTCTCCAAACCCCTTGGGAGGAGGTTGAACCGAACAAGGCCTAAGACTAACCACAGTGGGAGTAACTTAATTCCATACGGTATCATAATATGATACTCAACCCTCTCTTTCTTCATTTAATTCTACGCCACCTCATCAAATTTGCCTAGTTGGCATGCATGATACTACTTATGATACTCCCATTACAACCAGCCTGGTAGAATTAATATACCTAATCTAAATGGTCGCCGCTCGATCACTTTGTCCTCCTCCAGCATCCGGCTGAAGAAAAATCGTGCAAGACACCGGCTGTTTTCGCCGGCGTTGCCTCGGAGGTGGCCTTCATGGGATACAATCGACGGCGGCCTCCCGTGTTCTACTTCTCCTCAATGATGGCGGAGGGCGGGGACGTGCTGGCCGTCACCTCGTTGACATCCGCGTAGCCGTGTCACCTCATCGACATCCGCGGCGGCTTCTTTCTCTGCCTGCATGTTGCGGCTATGCGCGCATCGATGGCGGATGGCGCAGTCGCAGGCACTGGAGGCGGCGACGTCGAGGGCAGCGATGATGCCCGTGCCACCGTGCTCCCCGACAAGCCGGCGTGGAGCAAGTCGGCACTCTTCCTCGAGCTGTATTGGAGCGGCCAACTGCGGAACCACACGCTGGCTTAGTGCGGCAACTGCCTTCGACGGGCTAGGCGAGGTAGCTGGAGCAGCGAGCTGCCTTGCTCATAACTGCCGGGCTCGGCTGGCCACCTAGACGACTTTTATGCCGGAGAACTGCTCTTCCTGCTCGTCGGATGCCGCCGAAAGAGTGGAGAAAATGGTGGAAGGAGGAGCTTGGCCGGCGCCCTCCTCCTGAACGGACGTGTGTGGCCGGAGTGGGTTTCTTGCATTCCACGCAGGTTTAAATGTAGGTTTTTGAATGTGGCGAGGAGGCGGGTACAGCTAGGAATGCAGTGGGCGGCACCCTCGGCCGGCGTCCCACTTCAAATGGCGGACGCAGTGAGAGGTCGCGTCCGCCCTGACCCACTTGACCGTGGACCTTGACCGTGTACGTCTGGCTTTGAGGACAACATTATCCTTAAGGCTTTGTTTGGTACTAGTGTATTTTAAGGAATTGGTGGGGATTATCCCGGTCAAACCCCTAAATCCCCACATATCCCAGAACACCATTTGGTTCTAGTGTATTTGACATGTTTCATCCCCACATCTCCCCACAAATCCCCAAACTCTAGTGCATTTTTCTCAATACCCAATACACTACTCCTACCTAGTGTATTGGGGTTAAATGGGGATTTGAAGGGATTGGGTGAAGGTTGGGGTTTCACCCAATCCCTATGGGGATTATCCCCACCAATCCCCTCAAAAACACTAGTACCAAACAAGGCCTAATGGACCTTGACGATGTACGTCACCTTGTGTCTATATCTGAGATACCACGTGTACCAGATGAATGACTCCAAGTTCGACCACCGTGATGCTAGGCGCGAGTCGAGGAACACTGTTGGAGAGACCCCATCATAATTTTCCTACATTGGTCGTTTGATTCATAGGATAGAATGCTATAGGATTTTTTTCCTATGAAATCATGTGTTCTAAGTTGTTCATCTTTTCTTTTCCGGAGTTCCAATTTTTTCTCGGTTGTCTCGTCGCGAAGCTCCATCTAAATCATCGAGGCTTTGTCTTGTTCTTTTCAACATTCATTTCTTTAATCCTTTTGTTTACTGGAGTTCTTCATGGTGGTTCATAAAGGATTTAACTCATTCTCGTCAAGGATTTAATTCATTCTTCAAGTCCGTCAAGATTCTTGTTGGAGCTCAAGTATCCCTCTTCTTGCATACCGAAGTGCAACTAATTCTTCCTTGTCTTTCAGACATGTTGTTTCACATATTTTCTTTCGTCTCAAGCAAACAATCATTTCCGTTTGTGGCCGGTTATCACCTCATAAATTTTGAGATGTTTTCCATAAGCCCACAACAAACTTATTCTTTTCGTTGTTGAATTTCCAACAACTCCATTTAACCCTTCCTTGTAAGGATGCTCCTCATTTCAATTATGGTGGAAGTTGTCTTTTGTTCCTCCTTTTGTTTTCCTTTCAATGATTTAGCTTATATTCTTTTGCTCCAAAGGCTTTGTGATGTTGCTCTTTTGCACATCATCTCGTTTCACCAAGACCTTGTTCTTTCCTTGCTAATCCATTTTACCGGAGTGTGGTGCCCTCTTTTCAAATATCTTATCTTGTCTACCTCTCCTTTTTCTCTTATACCGGGATGCTATCCCAATTCTTTCGTTCTTATTCCTTTTCTATCTTGTTCTAACCGGAGTGGTTTCAGAATCTATCTTATTCCTTAAGCCTTTGATTCTCGTCATAATCGTCGTTCTTCTTTTCTACCCAAGTGCTCTCGATCTTGTTCATCTTCTCTCTTGCGCTCTTGTTTTACCTCATCCTCTTTTTCTTCCGTCTTGTTCCTAAGATCTCGGGACGAGATCTTCTGTTAGTGGAGGAGAGTTGTAATGCCCCGAGACCGATGCTCTAGATGTCTTCCGTTTATTCGCCGTTGTTGCCATGTCATTCGCTTGCATGTTTCTTTTTGCCATGTCATCGTGTGCATCTCATTTGCTTGTTTTTAAAAAACTTGCATCTGTCTGGGTCTCCCAGTTCTCTCCGTTGTCCGTTCTGAGTCCAACCACACTCGCACACGCCCGCGGCACCTCCGAAATATTATTTTATAAGTGGGATAAAAATGTTCTCGGAATGGGATGAAAGTTGGCGTGCGGTCTTGTTATGTTGTAGGTAGACCGCCTGCCAAATTTTCTCGCATTCGGAGTCCGTTTGATGCCCCAACGGATAACTATAGCGGCAATATAGCCGGTCTATTCGTCGGACATTTTCGGTATCCGGAAACCCATGCCGGGCCGCACATCTCTCCTCTCCTCTCAGCCCAAGCCATCCTACACAGCCCACTAGCCCACCTACCTACCCCCTCTGCTCCGAACCGTCCGATGGTGATCGAACGGCTCCGAAACGGAGCAAAATCCCTATTCCTAGCCTCCCCTGCTATAAATAGACACTCCCTCGTCCTAATCTGGAAAACCTACCCCTCCTAGCCTCCCCTAACCTTCAGCGCCGCCGCCCACCTCCACGGAATCTGCGCCCGACCAGCCTCCCCACGCCACTTGTCACCGCCAAATCACCAGCGCGCCGCCGCAGCCGTCGCCCTCCACCAACCAGGCACTGCCACATCGCCCCCTATCCACCCGCAGCCGCCGCAGCCCTCCCGGTCCACAGCAGGCCCGCCCGGGCCTGAAACCCGTCGCCCGTAGCCACTAGGAGCAGTAGCTCCTCCTCGATCCGATCTGGATCGGGAGGGAGCTTCGAGCTCAGCCGCCCCGCCGCCTCGCCCGCTCCGGCCACCGGGCCTCGCCGGAGTCCTCGGCCACCACCTCCGCCAGAAGCTCGCCATAGAAGTTGTCAGAGCCCGCACTGCAGCCTTGTCAATGGCCTCCTCCGACCGGATCCAGGCGGGGGTCTACCAGATCCGCAGCCCCCGCGCCGATCCCTTCGTCCTCGACCTTCACCGTCCCCGCTCGCCGGCGATCGCCTCCGGTCGCCGTCATCCGCTTGCCGCCGCCACCCTTCAGGTCGATCGGAAGGAGCCCGATCCCATCGTCCTTGACCACACGTGGCCTGCGCATGGGTCGCACCCCTCCCCAAGGCCCAGCTCCTTCACCCGGGTGGGCCAGCGACCAGCCCAGCCGCCCTCCGCGGCCTGCCGCACCGCTCCTCCAGCTGGGCCGAGCCCACATGGTGAGCATCCCGCCAGCTCCACTATCCTTCGCCTAGTGCGCCCGTTACTATCTGACGCCCAGTGCTGAATTCTACAAAGTCCTTTTCTGAAAAGTTATCATATGTGCATTTTTGTCCATAACTATGTGCATGTTTGTCCAATTGAAATGATCTAAACATGTAAATTGTTCTACATTTCGTGCTCTTCATGATGGTTGCATTTGCATTCATGTTAGAGTTCATCTTGATGCTATTACCCCTGTTGCAAAAATACTAAGTGATATAAACTGCTAAAAACTGTTGAAACTTGCCATTTTGTCTTTTTCATATCTTTTTGTGTGATTTTCTTTCGAGCAACATGTCTACATGTTTTAGGAGCATAATCATGTCATGTTTGCAATGGTATAACTCTCATGCCATGATATGTCTGTGGTTACTAGCACGAGCTTGCAAAGTAGGGTACCTGCTGTTACTGTTCTGCTAAGCCTGAGTCTGTTATATCTTCTTGCCATGTTCACTTGATGCTATCATCATATCCATGCCTCTTTTGAACATGATCAGTAAACAAGTTTTGTTATATATGATATGCTCTATCATGCCATGCCATTTTATGCCATGTTCTTGCCTTCTAGCATATTTATTTCTTGTATCCAAATGTGCATCTTAAATCTGTTTCTGCCCTGTGAATTCCACCAAGTCTGAGAATCTGCTATTTCATGTTAGCATCTTGTCTTGATGAATGCCATGAACTTGTTGCTCCTATGTATGTGCCATGTTGCATTATTTGAGCTCCATGATATGTACTAGCCTCTATACCTTTTGATGCCATGTTCATGCACTGTAGCATACTTGTTTCATGCCTCCAACATGCCATCATATTAACTCTGCTCATGTATATGCCCAGTTTCTCACCAAGTCCTAATTTGTGTTATAAAGTTGCTTTTTGCATTGATCATATTGGTTTAATCTTGATGCCTATGAACCTGAACCTTAATTATATTTAAAGTATGTAATTTGTACTTGAAGTGTATATCAAGTTTGTGCTCATATGGTTCCTGTAGCATGTTGTTTTGATGATTGCAAAGTGCCTAGTTGCTGTCTAGGCAGATTGTTGTAATATCTTGTTTTGAGTGTATGTGTTGAACCGTTGCTCCGTTTTGCTCATGTCCTATATGAAACTTGCTTGGTTTTGCATGTAGTTTTATCATGTCATGTTGCATCCTTGATTTGAGTATGTGTGCTTGATGTTTGAATGTAATTTGCATCAATGCCATGTTCAACTTGTTTTGCTCATATCTTCTAGGCCGTAGCTCTGAATTAAATGAACTTTATATGTAACTTGATTAGAAAAATGTGTAGATCATCTTCGTGCTTATTAACTTGCTATTTAACAACTTCAACATAATGTGTTATTCAGATCTAGACCAATTTCGAAATTTGCATATGAGGACTTACCAGAATTGTTATATGTAGCTTCCGACCTCATTTAAACTTGCTTTGATGTGATATTCTTGTATGCATCATCTCTTGCCATGAGTAGCATCATGTAGCCTTGTCATGCATCATACTTGGATGAGCATCATGCCATGTTATGTGTTGTGTGTTTACCATGTTGTTTGCTTCTTTCCGGTTGTGCTTCTTCTTGATAGTTCCTGTTTCGTTGCGATCGTGAGGATTCGTTCGACTACGCTCGGTTCGTCTACGCCCGTTCATCTTCTTCAAGGACTCGTTCTTCTTCCTAGCGGGATTTCAGGCAAGATGATCATTACCCTAGATACCACTACTATCTTTGCTTTGCTAGTTGTCTCGATGCTATCGCTATGTCGCGCTACCTACCACTTGTTTATCAAGCCTCCCAAATTGCCATGATAGCCTCTAACCTTTTTCACCATCCTAGCAAAGCATTGTTTGGCTATGTTACCACTTTTCTCAGCCCCTCTTATAGTGTTGCTAGTTGCAGCTGCAGTGCAGGTTGTTCCATGTTGGGACATGGATATCTTGGAATATCACAATATCTCTTATTTAATTAATGCATCTATATACTTGGTAAAGGGCGGAAGGCTTAGCCTTTTGCTTGGTGTTTTTTTCACTCTTGCCGCCCTAGTTTCCATCATACCGGTGTTATGTTCCTTGATTTTTGCGTTCCTAACGCGGTCGGGGTTTATGGGCCCCCTTGACAGTTTGCTTTGAATAAAACTCCTCCAGCAAGGCCCAACATTGGTTTTAACATTTGCTCAACATAATAAACATGATAATAAATTTGATGCATAGGGAGTTAGCGCTACCCGAGGATTCTTAATTCCACATAATACAGGGGGGCCAGTGCTGAAGCTGTTTGTCCAAACTGGGCAGCCTACGGGGCCACCATGGGGAAACTCGAGGATAGGTTTTACTCATAGCTTGTCCCATCCGATCGTGGCCTGAGACGAGATACGCGCGGCTACTATCAGGGTGTTGGCACATCGGGAGGTCTTGCTGGACTTGTTTTACCTTTGTCGAAATGTCTTGTGAACCGGGATTCCGAGCTTGATCGGGTTGTTCCGGGAGGAGGGTTTTCCTCTGTTGATTGTGAGAGTTTGTGATGGACTAAGTTGGGACACCCCTGGAGGGTTTAATCTTTCTGGAAGCCGTGCCTGCAGTTATGTGGCAGATGGGAATTTTTAATATCCGGTTGTAGAGAACTTGACACCAGATCCGAATTAAAATACACCAACCGCGTGCGTAACCGTGACCATCTCTTTTCGAGTGAGTCGAGAAGAGAACACGGTGGGGTTATGTTTGACTCGTAAGTATTTCAGGATCACTTCTTGATCATTACTAGTTTGCGACCGTTATGCGTAGTTTCTCTTCTTACTCTTGTACTCGTAAGTTAGCCACCATACAATGCTTAGTCGCTTGCCGCAACCTCACAACTTATCCTTTCCATACCCATTAGCTTTGCTAGTCTTGATACCCATGGTAATGGGATTGCTAAGTCCTCGTGGCTCACAGATTACTACAACAATAGTTGCAGGTACAAGTAATGCGATGATCTGACGTGAGAGCGACGTTTGCTTGTTTTGGAGTTCTTATTCTGCTTCTTCTTCTTCGATCAGGGGATAGGTTCCTGGTCGGCAGCCTGGGCTAGCAGGGTGGGTGTCGTTTGTGTTTTCCATTTATGTTCATCCGTAGTCGGATGCCTCTCTTCTGTATGATGTTTGTTGTATTCATGTGGCATTTGTATGCCTATGTATGTATCCCCATCTATTATGTAATGGTACGATGTAATGATATCCACCTTGCAAAGCGTCTTCAATATGCGCTTCTATCCTTGGTGGGACCTTCGAGTTCCTCTTGGATAGGGTCGCATATTGGGCATGACAGGAAGCTGGTCCTTGCCGATATAGGAAGCCTCTTCGCATCCTTTATTGTGTACTCGGATGACCGCGTGTTGCGGCCCAATGGCCAATGCCACGTCCCCCACGAATGTAGAAGCTTCCCTCCCTCGTCTAGCTGGTTCGCGCGTTTTCCCCAGTTTTTTGCCGCCTGCCCACCTATAGAACCGCCTCGCGCCGGCCAATTCCTCTCCAAACACCTAGGGAGGCGGTTGAACCGAACAAGTCTAACTTGTTTCTAGTGGGTACATTGACGTGGCATCAAAAGGGTGTGATAGCTGACTCTGGCAAAATAATTGACTACCACGTTGGCATACATGAGCATGGGGCCCACTTGTCAGCGTGCTGGACGGAGGAAGGAACGCAAGACAAAATGGAGCGCGGAAGGGTGCGAATCGATTGGCTCACATGTGATGACCACTGGAGCAATCCACTCAGATTGTACTACGTTAAAAAATTCGTGCTAACACGGCCGGTTATACTGTGAGTAGGTGACCGTGCACTTGGTACTACAGTATAGATACTTCTGGCAATCTGACACCGAATGAACTGTTGCACGTCCACCGCCTGTATTAAGCACACTATCATAAAGCAAAAGCTTCTCCTCGTCCTGCGAGCCACCGCGCGCACGCGTGAGCGAGGGAGAGGTCGTAGTAGTAGTAAGCAAAGCTTCTCCTCGTTTGCGAGTTGACGGGACACATCAAAAGTAGTGTATTGGTCTCCAAAAAGGGCTGACCATGTCCATGGCTACCATCCCATGCTCCATCATTCAGTGCGTGCACAATTCACGTTCCATTGAGAAAATAATGTTGCGTACGTGCCATCGAATAGAATAACTTAATTTATAAAAAATGCGCCACCGCGTCATGATCGAACTTTGATTCGTCCACGCGTGGTTCCCATGAACAACTACTACACTCGCCAAATTATCAGGTGAGCTGCCTCTTCGTACAGAAATGAGCTCACCGTGTACCCGTGCGTGAGTATTAGGGAAAGAGGCAAAGAGTACCTGCGTCGGTGCCTGCACCTCTTCTCTTCGTGCTCGTATTCCTTTTTTTCGGGTGATTCATGCACATACTCCACCTACGTTCGTGACCATTGGTGAGTCTCTCCTACTATACTTAACTCCATTTTCTTGCATGACACGTGGACCTGGATGCTGGATGTCCCACGTGTCGGCAAAACTTAGAAGAACGCTTTCCGACGACCGAGAAGGAAAGAAACCTCGCGGTGGAGCGTCTGGACTCTTTAATATTTTTATTCAGTGATATAAAATCTACCCAATCTTCTTCACAGTAGACCGAAAGAGTCCGAAACACGGCAGCCCAGTGTAGTTACATCATACATGGCCAACCCACGCTATCACCATATTTCTTGGCCTCCGTGTGACACCTAGCTCTAGTATATTCCACCAGCCCGTAATCTTCTCGCTCCTCATCTCTCTCAAAGTGCGGTGGGCTGGCGATTTTGCCGTCTATTGAGGTCGGTTAACTCATCACTCGCTCCCACATGTTAGCAACATGCCAAGAGAATTCTAAATTTTTTACTGTACTCTATTGTTATGCCAAGAAGAGGAAGCGCTTTGACCGACGGACCAAACGAGACAGGCGTGCCGTGCCGTGAGTGGGTTCAGTTTCTCGTTTTGAACTTGTTTGGTGTAGTAGTAACACTTGGTTTTGCACCTTCATAGAATGATGAAAAACCCCGCTAAAAAGGCGCTTTGCTTTCTGCTAATCCCGTCAACCGTTCTTGTTTTGTGCATTAAATTGTTAAGTGCCATAACTAAGATATAATTAACCAATGCATGTAAAACATTCTTGTTTAGTACTGTAGTACTCCACACGCATGCATGCGTTGCGATTAGTACTACTTCCTTCATCCATACGTATATATAGGGCCTAATGTATTCTTCAAGGTTGCCTTTGACTATTGATAAGATTTTATATAATTTGAAAATTATATCATTCGAAGATCCTTTCACGTACGAATTTGACGGTATGCTTTGAGCAACTTGCATGTCCTATATTGCTCCTGTTTGGATACTCTAACTTAGCTAGATGTTAGACTAACTCATGACTAACCATTAACTAGCTCTAGCCAAAGAGGTGTTTGGATGACAGGGTTAGATTGACAATAAATGCACTTGATGGAGAGAGAAAAGTGATTTTTCAGTGGGCCCCACGAGAACTAGCTCCAATTAGCACCACTTGGCTGGCGGGATAGAGAGAGAAAAGTGATTTTTCAGTGGGCCCAATGAGAACTAGCTCCAATTAGCACCTCTTGGGTGGGATAGTTTTTTTGGTGGGTTAGGTGCAACTTGCTCCAATTTAACCCTCATGTTTGGATACTTTAGGGCTATTTGAGCCCCAACTAGCTCAAACTAACTCTAACCCATGGATCGAAACAGGGCCAAAGTTAGTCTCGGAAAATGCATTAAGCCCTATATACATGGACAAACGGAGTACATGATACTAGCAAACACTCACCATTAGTAGTAGTTCATTGGTTGGTTTTGATTTTTGATTCAGTTGCTGTGCTGCTACCGTCCAATATTCGCGTGTGGTTGTTTCTAGAAAAAAAAGGAGGTAGTACTTACTGTGGGAAATGTGAAGTGATGGTTGCTTCGCCCGAGCAACTTATTACTCTGGGAATATTGGAGTACCAGCGGATTCAACGAAGACATAAATGATGGTTGCTTCGTCCGAGCAACTTACTATGGCGAAGGTGGGGCTCTGTGATTTGACTGCTCACTAGTCATTATTACTGCGGCGCAACGACCGGGGTGAATCTCCCCTGTAGTTGTGCACTCAATATTGCTGCATGGCAGGTGGAGCCGGATGAAGGATGTCCCACATGTCGGTGAAACGATGTTGAATTGTTTCTGGCATTGCTATCAATCTTTCAGGATTTGTTTATATGTACGCATAATTTTCCACCATAATGAAATTGTACCGTGATGCTATGAAGGTTTCAACTTTGGTTCCCGCAGAAAAAAAAGGTTTCTACTTAGGATTCATGTGTCCTCTTGCCTCAAGATTGTCTCGTTACAACATTCCATCAAATACAAATGAAACTACCATGGCTGCTAATGCATCTCAATGGTTCACAGATCAACGCCAATATTCACATCACAAGTGAAGACAAAGTTGTGAGAAGGTGTACAAATAAAGAAAAAATATAATTGATCGATGCTGTTCGTAGGCATGGCTCCATTTCCTGGGCACGGTGTTCATTGGTTGGCAGCTAGTTTCACGCAGCTCTGTAGCAAGAAAGAGGTGTATGGAGGACATCACAATCCGATCATTTTGTGCAGTTCCACTAAAATCGAGCTGATCATCCCTGGTTGCAAAGATATTCAGTCAGTGTGATTACAATAATAGTGGAACTAGATGATGAAACATAACACACACAAATAGAAGCCGATCACCTCTGCGATCTCTCTTTAGGACTAACTACTTGTTGGAGAAGATTAGGCACGGAGTTGTATGAGGAGGATAGCAAAACCAATCTCCCTTTCTGCAGTCCCACAAAAATGTAAAAATGTTGCCCGTGTGACATTTTGGCGGAACTGCACAAAGCACTCTTAAGAAAAAAGTGATTTGTGCAGTTTACCAAAAGGTCGCAATAGCAACGAGGTGAAATGGATAGCCCTGTTTGCAAAAAGAGGTAGAAAGGAAACAATTACTGCCCAATAAGAGGAGTTGAAGGCACATACGTCGACAAAAAATAAGCATATTCCATGTCATAAGGGAAAGATAGCAGCATGGTGGTTTATGAAAAACGGTTTGAGGACGAGATTGCAAGATGGAAAGTACGCCGGCCGAGATATGTCTTAAGCAAAGAACTAAAGAAGATCCACATGCAGGATTTTCCACATGCAGCAACGTGGGAAGATGGGCAGTGGAGCAAGGCCGGAGGAAGCTATACCTGAGGGTCGTCGGGATGTAACTAGGAGGGCGCCGGGGGCCGGGATCTGCCCATACTGCGGCATCGAGCAAGTTTAAGGCCCTACAGTGCCGGAGCTTGGTCAGAGAGAACGGCGGGTACCGCAGATCGGGACGTGCTGCCTCAATGCCGTTGAACGGAGAAACGATGCACATCCTCCCTTTCCGTCGGCGGACTGGATGCGGCCGGATCAGTGACCAACAGTGAGAGAGAGAGAGAGAGAGGCCACCGCCGCCTTGTGTGAGATAGTGTGACGAGAGACAAACCCCGGCAGGCAGGCTCCATTGTATATAGTGGAGCGGATTTCTTTTTTCCCGATGACAATCGTTTTATATTCTGTACGTGATAACTTTATTTAATACTAACACGTCAAGTCGAACTTTGTTCCGTCTACGCGTGGTACACGACCCTCCTTCGAGTAAACAACCGCTACATGCGTCAAATTATCACGTGGGCTGCCTTTTCATATAGAAATGAACTCCACCGTGTACCTGCGTGGGTGTGGCCGGGAACGAGACATGAGTACGTGCATCGTGCGTGCACCTCTTCTTTACGTGCAGATACATACGTGGGTGGGTGTGAGAGAGATGGTTTGTGCGAAACAGAGGCAATGTGTCGATTATATCTCAAAAAAAAATGTAACATATGCAATGTGTGTGAAACAGAGTCATGGATATATCATATATAGAGGGAGCGATCCACGAGAAGAGAGTGGAGGGATCATCAGCGTGAGATATCGATAGAATCGAAAACACGGATGAAGTGTGTGGGTGCGCGATTGATAAAGAGTGCCATCGAATTTCTGTTTGCCCACGTCAAAGATACAGGGCGGCTGGCCTACTGGAATGTGAGAGGGCAGAGGTGTAGTTTGTCTCTGTGGCATGGATACCTACCTACAACGTTCGACTATTGGTGTGTGTGTGTGGGGGGGGGGGGGGGAGGGGGCAGAGACCTAACTATAGAGAGGTAGATCGACTGGTATATGTGTGGAGAAGGAGAGAGACCTAGCTATGTATTGAGGGAGATCGATCGGCATCCATGCATATGTGTAGCAAAGGAATAAGGTTGGGAGAGAGACAAAGGTAGAGTGTTGGAGGGTTGGTGGTGGAGTTGCTTCTCACAAATGGTGGGAGAGGCCGCGAGAAAAATGGAGGATATGAGTGCAATGTCAATAAGAGAGGGGATGTCTGCCTGTCTATGCACGTGCGTGTGAGAGACGGGTCGGGAGGTATGCAAGGATGATGAGGGGGGACGATATGGTTGTGGTAAGTAGACGTAACTACATAGGAAGATCAATCATTGTGTGCCAGAGAAAGGGAGAGACATAACTAGTGAGGTACGTCGATCGGTGCGTGGGGAAAAAGAATTATAGTCGACCTAGCTATATGTAGGGAGATCGGTAGGTATACATGCATGCATGTGTTAGAAGCAAATAAGGTCTAGAGAGACGGACAGAGGGAGAGGGGTGCGGCTAGGAGGTGGTGCGAGAGGCCTACTATGTCGAGGGGGAGGAGTGTGCGAGTATGAGATCGATGAAAAGAGGGGCGGGAGTGTGCACCTGCTTGGAACCGTATTGGACATAGGGGGGCATGGATGGTGAGAAGAGAAGAGGGGAAGTGTGTGTTTGTGGTAGGCACACTTGGCTAGAGAGGTATATCGACCGGTGTGTGCCAGAAAGAAGGAGCCGGGGGGCCTACACACACCGTGGGTGAACGACCTAAAGAGAAGTAACAAACGTGCACGATGGAGGGGACGCTGAGGGAGGGTGAGAGGGGGGGCGGGCGTGTGCATGCACGATAGAAAGTTAGCGCTAGCTACAAAGAGAAGAGGATTGTGTGGGTGTAAAAGACGAACAAAGATCATAATTCATTATAAAAAAGTGGATTCGGATATTTGAAGAAGATATCATAGTGTTTTAAACCGACACATGCATGAATGAATATATATAATGGTGATACGCATGGTGTGGTTATGAACATGTTATACTACATATAATATATAGAACATTGATTATAATTTGTGATAATGTGTGGCTTTTGCAGCTCAGGGCTAAATACTTGTCATAATGTAGGGGGCGGGGCACTATACTTTGTGTGATAAACACGGTGTACGTATGGAACATGGTTTAGATTATGAAGATCTAGTTAGTACATCAAATGTACTGTTATCTGGAATCAACATCCAGCGTATTCAAAATTTTGAATTCGAGTTCATATAGTACACATAGTTCATATCTATCTCTATAGTAATCATGTGGTGTGTTGTTAAGATAATACACGAATGATGGTTTAAGTTGGCAACAATCATGATTGTAGATTCTTATTCAAATAGAGAAATGAATTCAAATTTAGTTCGAATTGCAGTGGTAGTATAGACATTTGGAATGCACTAAAATGTTGGTATGAGTAGGTTACATGCATTATACAGCCATCGAAAAAATTTAATTGGACATAACATGAATTCATAGCTTTGAATAGCATTTGTACAGTAAAATGGGACAAGACTCTCTCTTTGTGTGGTGCGAATAGTTTTATTTATTTCTTTTTTTGTTGAGGGAAGTGCGAATTGATTTGGTACGTACAATATTACACGTTAGGCTTGTCCCTAAAATTCAACCCGCGCCTTGTTATATCCCGAAAATTCAGATATCGTGCTCCCAAAACTCGCGCCTTGCTATCCCGAAATTACAACGCGCGCGAAAACTCCCTCCAGCTGCCAAATCTCGACACGCGAAATCCCCCTTCTAACCCTGAGCCGATAGGGCCGCTAGATCAAATCGGTGGGGGTACTTTTGTAACACACCCTACATTTTGGACAAGCACATCCCTAAGTCATGGTTCCTCCCTCCCATCACCTCCTTTTCGCCATTCGAAATCCCCATTTGAAATCCCAGACCGCCATAACCTCTCTGCTCTAGCCGCGAAACCCCACCCTCCTCCGTCCGCCACCCCACCCCACCGCTGCCCAGCCGGAGCCTCTTCCCCGACGACGTCGTCCACCGCAATAGCCCGACGTCCCTCATCCACCTCCCTGGATGAGGATCCGTCGTCGATCTCGTCGTCCCGCTGGTTCAGCCGCCCCGTCCTCCACCTCCAAGGAGCTGCTCCAACGATCGCCCCCTCTATCGCGGCTGATCCATCCCCACAGCGCCGCCTTAACCTGCTCCACCGGAACCGCAACATCCTCACCGACTCCTCGGACGAAGCCGAGGCCTACTCGGCGCCACCAAAGAGGTTGTACACTCATTGCATCGCACCTTCTCCTTAACTCGACCTCCCGGCGCTGACGGTGCTCCATCCTGCACCCCCATGGCGCGGCTACCTCAAAGCCGGCGCCGCGGGCGACATCTCCACGGTGGCTCTCCCCCAGTGCGAGGCCCCTTCGGTGGCGGCGTTGATACCAGCCGGATCTACTGCTGCTGCTCCGGCTCTCGCTCGCTCGCTCGCACTGCTGCTGCTCCATCTCTCGCTCGGTCGCGCTGCTCTCCCCCTCGCTCGTGCTGCTGCTCTGCTCTTGCTCTCGCTCACGCTGCTGATGCTGGTACACGGGCTGCTGCAGCTACATGAGTTGCTGCCGTGGCTCTAGTTCGCGCTACTCCTCCAGGCGCTGCTACTCCAGCTGCTATCTGCTACTGTGCTCCCCGTCGATCGCCTGCTGATTTAGATTACTGTTTCTCTACTACTAGTGCTCGAGCAGCCTAAACTACATGTGAAGTGCCTCTCTGCTACCAGTGTGTTCAGTTTCGACAGTAACATTCAGATACCACAGTAAATTTCAGTTTCGACAGTTAAGTTCAGAGTCAATAGTTTTTACCTCATCTGTTGTAGTCAGGTGTTTTTTGGTGATGTAAATTTTACATCTATCACTTTCTGGTAATGTATTTTACATCATCTATTGGAGATGCTATTAGAATCCCACTTGAGATTAATGATGCCTGTCTTGTACTGCTTCAGCCTCGACGTCTTACGGCTCGCCGGAGCTCCTCCAATGACGGAACCATCCATCACAACAGAGCAGTGCCCTGGACGCCGTCTACAGATTCCTCAGATCTTCCTCCACACCTCCGTTAGCCACCTCTGCCGCAACTTCTTTAGCGACCAACCCAATGATGCCGAGGTCGACACGGCTACGGCAAAGAGGTTGTACACTTGTCGCATCACTTATTACTCTACATTCATGTCAATCCATTAGGGCTATTTTGGTTCAAAGGAAAAAGTGAAGGAAAAACATAGCAATAGGAAATTTTCCTATGGCACTCTACTATTCAATTATTCATGCATTTTGTTGAAAGGAATGGAGCAAAACATCCACCTGGACCTCCTACTTTATCGTCCTATTCACCTCTTAGACTCCAAGTCAGGTCCAAATTAATGTTCAAACTTGAGTTTTAAAATTACTTGTGGGGCACATATCGAGGTAGCAATGAATAGTATCTCTGTCTATTATCTGGTTCACCTAGGGTATGCCTATGTTGTCCATCTTGGGTGGGAAACAAATAGTAAAGCAATCATCATCTGTCTTCTTATTAAATTAAAGCTATCATCAGCCTTCTATCATTATTTTTGGATCCATCCACTGGTTGTTACCATCACTCTAGATTTCTGCATGCTCTCCTTACATAATCTCACTATATTTTTTTCGTATGCATGTCAGATATTGTACATAGTCATGCTGAACATGTAGAGAAAAAGAGAAGAGTTTTGCGCGGCAATACAATGTCATGCAGACATTGCTCCATGGTGGGTTCAATGGCAAACCCTCCCCCCTCTCCAGATTATAATCCAGAGGAAGATATCTGTTCTGAGGCGGATTCAGACGTAGCTGACCACTCCTATTTACCTCCCAAGGTGTTTGCTCTAACTTGGCATGATGATGTTGGTCATATCATGCATATGTTGCCTTGCAGTGCCTACTTTCGACATCATATATGTCATCTGCTTAGTTTAGACATGTTCTGTAATGCCACCTGTTTAGTTTCTATATCATATATGGGAATTATGCAGTCCCATCTCTTTTAGCCAGCCATAATATATGTGAAATATGCAATGCCATCCTGTTTAACCAGGCATCATATATTTGAATGATATCTTGCCCATCCTTTTCTTCATTAGATTTCCATTTGTCGACAATGTTTGTACATTAAACTACTCTTCCTGTGAATCAGCCATTTGAGTGGGTGATGGAAAAATCTGGAGTGAAAACAAGGTCTTCAGAGCAGACAGTGCTACCTGTCGAAGCAGATCTCTTGCTGGGTCCCGATAGCTCCTCAGAGATGGATTCAGAGACAGATGACCAGTCCTATTCCCCCACCGAGGTGTATGCTCTAACTTGGCATGGTTATACTGCTCATATCATGCATATGGTGTCTTGCATTGCATAGTTTAGACATCATATACACAATATTCAACACCATGTTCTTAGTTCAGACATCATATATGCGAATGCCCTCTGCTTAGCATATAAATCACATATGTGAATTAAATCATGCGATCCTGGTTACTTAGATAACATGTATGTGAATTATGTCATGCGAACCTATTTACTAAAGACATCATATAACTATCTCATGCCATCCTGTTTAGTTAGTCATCATATCTTTGAATTATGTCATGCTATGCTATCCAGCTTAGATAGACATCATATATGTGAAATTATGTCATGCTATCCTTTTTAGTTAAATAATATACATGTCAACTATTTCATGCCCTCTTTTTTCCACACTATCTATTGCATCTGTCTCTCATACAAGGTCTGTACATTCAACTATGTTTCCTGATTATCAGCCATTTGAATTGGAGCGGGTAATGGCAATATCTAGCGGAGTAAAAACACGGTCTTCAAATAAAACAGTGCTACCTCTTAGTGGAGATAGCACCCCGGTTGTACATGCACGAGAACCAGCCCTACCACACATAACCCAGACTCTCGCAGATTGTACCTCTACTGCGATGGACAAAGAACCAGCTTCACCCAATCTAACCCCAACCCCAGCAGATAGTAACCCAGTTCCTGTTGACACAACACCATCTCCACCACAGAGCTCCCAAGCAAGAGCAGTTAGTAAGGCAGCTCCAGTGCCCAAAGCGCCAGTACTACCACGGCGAACCCTAACTCCACCAGTTAGTACACCTATTCCTGTGGAGGAAGCACAACCAACCATTCGTAGTTTAGCATCTATCGCATTTGATGTTGTTAAATCCTATGTGCGTATCTTCCCATCATGGAAATATTATACTGAAGATGAAGGAAAATGCCAGTTGCAGGTGTTCGTCCAGGAGTTATGTGTAAGTAATGTTATTCATGGCAATTACTTTGCTTTGTCCCATACATTCTACCTCCATGATGCTTATAATACAGCAAATTTTCCCATTTTTCTCTATAGAGAAGGACCGATTTGGAAACTCAGGATGAGGTAACCTGTGCTAACACCTCTGCTATCTTCAAGAATGCTTGGTGGCAGTATCGGAATTACCTGAAGAAAACATACTTCACTGGCAAAGAAACTCATCAAATTCCCTTACGTTCTCCTGAGACACATTTACTGGACGATGACTGGGAACGCCTTGTTCTGTACTGGTCCCAAACCAAGAATGTGGTAAGGTCTATGAGCTCATTTTTTATTTTTAAGTACTATATGCATGCGTCTTACTGTACTCTGTTCGTGTAGAACAAGTGCTTATACCTGAAGAACAACTGTTCTCATTTAAGATTCCATTGCTATCGTGAATACTGCTTTGCTCTTGTATCACTTTATTTACTCATGCAAACTTATTTTTAAATTGAAGGATCCAATTGAAACTCCAATGGCACAACAGGTATGCTTACGCATGTTTCTTTAACAGGTTTGCTCTTATAAATAGCTCTATTGATTTCAATTTCAATTGTGTATACAGTTGACTTCTCATATCATGCACATTACTAGCATCACAACAGAGCCAATAGTGTTGTTCTACATGTAGACCCGTGGTACCCATCTGAAATCTTGTTACGCCGTGTAGTTTCCCACGCTTTGTATTCTTTCAGTGCTGCTTTGTCTTGAACTGATATGATTTGAACCGTGTCTCTATTTTGATTTGGCAAGACAATGCAGTGACCATAGGACATAGATATATGTTTGTTTGATGTTTTTATTATGTACTACTTGGCAATAGAAGACTTGGTAGTTTAATCCTGTCCACCTTACTAATGAACTGGTTTGCCGAAATGAGTTTCATATACTAGTACATGCTAAACCTGTTATGTGTCTGCTTGTTTCTTCTTTTAGAATGCTGACAGAATATTGGGGAAGAGTGCCTTATTAAGCAATGGTAAAGAAAGTAATGCAGATAAGGTTCAGGATAGTGAGACATCCTTGTTGGTCTCCAATAAAGCTGATAAAATAGCTAAGGAAAACTATCTTGAAGACAGTGAGACAACCCCAAAGTCCTGTCTTGGTGTAGTGTTTGAGTTACTGGCCACTACCGCTGGCACAAGCTATTCAAACTCACTGTCTGAATCAGTTCGGTTTCTTGAGTCTCAACTACAAGCTGAAAGACATCGATCAGCTGTGCCGCGACAAGAAGCCAAAGGACTGCGGAAGTCCCTGGAGAATTCAGATGCATACTTTCTGGTGCAACAACAAGCTTTGGAGGATTTTAGCGCCAAACAGGAGAAAACTAATAAGCTTGCTAAGCTTATTGCTAGCATGGTGGATCCCCAGGATAATGTTTCTTGAGCTCTTCTGAAGTTGTTTCAGCTATGGACTTGTTTTGCTGCCGCGTTTATTTGCACTGGTGGCCAATTTAGACGGCCAGTGTATGTAATATGCTGCTTTGTTCCCTATATTTGCACTGGTGGCGAACTTTGATGCCCAGTGGATGTAATATGTGTAATAGCCGTACTAGCTTAGCGTTAGTTGCTTGCTTATTTATTTCCTTATTGTCTTGTTTAGTTGTTTGCTTGTAGTCACTCCAGTTCTTTTTCCGCGTTTTTCTAGTGGCCACAATAACCTATTTTTATAACTAGGCCACAATAACCATGGCAACACACGGACTGTTGTAACCATGGTCCTGCTACCTGCTGTAGTGACCATGGGCCTCCTATGGGCCGTAGGATCCAAGGGCCTTCTATGGGCCGTAGGATCCATGGGCCTTCTACGGGCCATAGGGTCCATGGGCCTTCTACGGGCCGTCTAATCAATGGGCCTTCTATGGGCCGTCTAATCGTTTCGCCAAACATGGGCTGTACTATTCATGGACCAATAACGGTCCGCAAATTGGGCCGTAAACGGGCTAGAGTGGAAATCGTCTATTTATGGCCCGACCATAACGGGCCGTTAATAGGCCGTATTTTATGACGCTATGAAAACAGCCCAACGTGTTAACGGGCCACAATCGGGCCGACTATAACCACGGGCTGAATTTAGCCCAGAAGCGGAACTGACTAGTAACGGACCGTAAGTAACCGAATTCTGGAAATGAGCAAGAATAATTGGGCCCTTAGAAGGCCAAAAGTTAACACGGGCTGGAAACGGCCTACGGAATAATGGGCCGTTAATGGGTATAAAGCGATACACTGTTCATTATGGGCCAGTTTCACCTCGGGCCTTTAATGGGCCCAGAGTTACAAAGGGCCTCGTATGGGCTGAAAGACGTCATGGGCCAGAAGTTACAACGGGCTGGAATTATATTGGACGGCCCAGATGATGCTACTGGGCCTAATTCGGATAGGCCGTAACGGGCCGTGAGTTAGGGGGCTGTTAATGGGCTATATGCGAACATGCCGTTAACAGGCTTTCCGTGGGCCGGCCCGCTACCTTTTGACCAAGTCAAACGGGCCGGCCTTTTCACTGGAATGGGCCTCTGTTGGGCCGTGCCATGTGTCGATGTATCATAGGCTCCTCCGGTCCAATGAGTGGATGACATCTGTCCCAACAGTGATCCGACACGTGGTTCCTCTGGCCATTGAGAATTTTACACGTGGAAAATCCCCATTGGTCCGGGTTGTTAACGGGTTATCGGATTCAAACCGGAACCCGATAGCTTAACGGCGACCCGTTATGGTGGATGCCACGTGTCGGTTACCCTTGATGAAAGCACTTCCATGACGCATCATTTATCGTCATGGAAGTGGACACTTCCGTGATGATAATTTTGGTATTGTCATGGAACACTTCTACGACAACACAGGTATGACTATCTTGATTCTGTCATAAAATCATCATGGATGTACATGCATGACAGAAAACATGACCTACTGTGACAAACACATATAATCACGGAAGTGTATTTTTTTTGTAGTGTTTACAGCGACTGGGATTAGTTTGTTTTCCGGGCGCATGGACTAACGTGGACTAGCGGACCTTGTCGCCCTTTTTCGATCACGACTTCAACAACTACGTGCGTGACATGCATGCATGCAAATCTTGCATGACCAAACACCGTGTGAGGCGGAGTGGTAGGCTGTCAAACTATAGCCTACATGTTCTAGCCATGTCACTCCGCTGGTGTACTATGCATTGTTTGGCACGAACGTTCCTTGGAGCTCGTGCTACAACTGGCGTACTACTCGATAGCCCGCTTCCCTTCTCCTTCCTCTTCCACTGCTCGGGCACGTCCGCGGGAAGCGACCGATCAACCCTAATATAGTAGTACTACTGAGTAGCACAAAAGATGCATGCTTGACCACTAAAATTTCCTTTCTCTTATCTCTATGAAATAAATGTAGCGTGAGACTCAAAGCCCTTTAAGTCTGAGTATAATGGAAATCTATTTTTTTAGATGAGCCCTATAAACAAGAAAGGAGGGAGTATTAGAATTATGTTTTTTAACAAACAAAAGGCGCTCGCCAAGCTTTCATTCATTCATCTTAAAAGCAGTTTACATTAAGGAGTAGTACTAGATATCTCAAATCCATACATACCATGCAATAGTAGAACTAGTACTACTAAGTACATAACCTAAGCTAGACCACACTACTCGTCGTCGGAGATGGGTAGGCGGCCACATGCTGCAACTCCAGGTCCTCTTTCTCCTCCTCCAGTTTGGCGAACATCTCGTTGATCCCCCACTCCCGCTGGCGGTGGAAGCGGCGGTTGGCCTCCACCTTGGCCTCCGACTGGATGGACTCGAGGATGACCTGCTGTTCCGCCGCCCCCGTGTCGTCGTCCTCCTCCGGCTCCGCCTTGCCCGCGTTGTCATACTCCTCCTTCGGCTCCACTTCGCCCGCATCGTCGTTCTCCTGTTCCGGCTCCGCGTCGCCCTCGTCGTCGTTCTCCTCCTCCGGCTCCGCGTGCTGCTCCATTTCCACCGCCTCCTCCTCTGGCTTAGGCTAGTCCGGATTCCGGAGGCAGGGCGGCTGCGATCCAGCCTTCACGCCGCCTCCAGATCTCCGTAAGCAGATCAAAGCGCCGCTCCGGCGGGGGCATGGCGTATGTCGTTACCTTCGGCCGGGCCATGGCTATCGGGCGACGGCGACCGGATAAGAGGCGGCGGGAGGGGAATGAATGCGGCTACTGTTTGGGGTCGCCGTCCGGCTTAAATAAATGTGCTCCATCATGTGTACCCGCGCGTGCACAAATTGTACACATATAGGTCTGTTTAGGGGGCGTCACGTAACTGGTATGTGTGTGAGATTCTGAGAGACAGAGTGTGTGTGTGCGCCTCTACTCTTCGGACATGTACTCCACCTTTTGCATCGGGATATAAGTATAATGGTTACTACACTTTAGCTTGTGATTTATACCGTTTACGTGGCCATATTAATGTGGTTGTGTAAAAAAAGTGACTTGCTGCTCGTGATTTGCATTATATAATTATGGGAAGTTTGTTAACTACAAAATAAAGTGGAATTTGTCCATGTTATATAAGTAAATTAAGGTCATTGATTATCATACGGGTAAGGTTGGATGAAGGGTGGTAGGAACAAATGCTCCACCTAGAGTATGCGTGTGTGAAATGGAGCCTTATAGTGTGTGTGTGAAACTGAGACTTTGGTAGGGAAAGTAATTAAGTGTGTGTGGCTTCATCGTAGAGAGGTGATGTGTATGGCAGAGGCCTCCAATGATGGGAGGTACGAGAGAGAAGAGGCCCGTAAAGAGGGAAGAGAAGGAGTGTGCGCGTGAGAGGAACATCGAGATAACGTGTTTGTTCGAGAGACACCAAGGAAGACTACTATCGATGGTGCATGTAGGCGGGAATTAAACGAAGGGATAGTCTTATTGGTTTCTGGGATAGAGGGAACGAGTGGGAGAGGGGGTAGCTAGAAGGAGATAGTTAAGTGTGAGTGTGTGTTTTAGAGAAGAGACCCATCTAGACGGAATTCATGTGCACACAAGAAGAGAAAGATTCGATGTGGGGTGAGGGTTGAGGGTAATTAACTACGTATGGAGACATATGAGACCTTTGAACATGCATGTGCGAGAGGTATACATACGTGGGATGTGTGTGTGTGTGTGCGCATGATCGAGATAACAGAAAGGAAACATAAGTCATGAGATCAATGGGATGGGGGAGATGGATTGGTATGAGTATGGCAATATGCATGCATGTGAGAGTGGAGGGAAGAAGGCCTGATGATTGAGCATGTGTGTTTTTTTCTTTAAGAGAGAGTGGCGTGGGCTGGAGCATGCATCTATGGCGAGGAGAGAGAGCGAGACACAATGTGTGTGCAAAAGAGATCGACCTATAGATGCATGTATAGAGAAACACATATAGTGTGCGTGATAGGAAGCAAGAGTGCGTGCGAGAAAGAAAGGTTGACGGAGAAACAAATAGATAGAGGGATAGAGATGTTAGCTAGAGGGACATCGGCTAGTTTGTGTGTTAGAGTTAACAGTCGAGTGGTTCAGAGGGGTGAGTTATGTGTGTGAGAGAGAAAGATAAAAAAGGGTGCATGAATGCATGTAGAGAGAAATAGATATAGTGTGCATGATAGGAAGCAAGAGTGCGGGCGAGAAAGAAGGTTGGTGGAGAAACAGAGAAATAGAAAGATAGAGATGCTAGCTAGAGGGAGATCGGCTAGTGTGTGTGTTAGAGATAATAGTCAAGTAGATCAGAAAGCTGAGTTATGTGTGTGGGTGGGAGAGAGATAGAGAGAGGGTGCATGTGAGTGACATACAAACGAATATCAGAGATAAATGAGATCCCGAGAGACGGAGTTTTGTGTTTGCGAGAGAGAAAGTTATTTCACAAAGAGTCATCGCTAGAGAGACATATCTAGGAACGCGAGATATCCCTAGGGAGAGAGGGTGTCTGAGCGGCATACAAAGGGAATGGTGGAGAGATATGAGACCCTGCGAGACGGAGTTTGTGTTTGTGTGTGAGAGAGAGATATTTAAGAGGGAGAGTCATAGCTACTGAGACATAGGGAGCGCAAGACATCTATGTGTGAGAGGGTGTGTGTGAGTGGCATACATGGGAATAGTAGAGAGAAATGAGACCCCGGGAGATGAAGTTTGTGTTTGTGTGAAAGAAAGAGATTTCACAGGGAGAATCATAGTTAGAGACACATAGTAGTGAGTTAGATATACTTCGAGAGAGATAGAGTGAAGGTCGAGGGAGAGAGTACCGTCAGTGTGTTACGAAGATAAAAGACTGTTGTCGACATACAAGTAGCACGAGAGATACCCGTGAGACGGTGAAGGCGTATAGGTCTAGAGAGATATATAAGCATGAGTGATAGCTATATGAGAAGAATATCTGGATTAAAGGGGATTCAAATATTTAAACTAGAGATCAGGACATCGATAAATATCATAATGAAAATTGGTCTATCAAACATGCATATTCATTTGAATTTGGGGACACGTGTAATGTTATTTAGTTTATCAATATTAGTGATCCATAGATTTTTTTTAATTAGAGACAATGCATGGTTTATATGCAATTAATGTCTAAACGGGATTACACTATATATATGTTGCATGTGTCAAACACATTATACGTGTTTGAGAAGTAAAAAAAACCCGCATGAAACACACATTAATTGGAGACAGTTAGCGGGGAATGCATACATTGGATTTCAACATAAAGTGGTTTCAAATATTTGAAAAGTCAAATTAAGATGGATTCAGCCTTATGAATCTGAGATCATGCCATTTGTAAACCATATTTATGTATAAAGGGTGTTGTGCTTTTGAAAGTATATATAAAAAATGATGTATATAGATTTGTATTGGAATACAAAATGGATCCTACCCAAAAAAAAAGAATACAAAATGGATTCAAATTGAGTTGGCACAGTAAATGTGCAATCTTTTTCTCAAAAAATTTGAACGAAGCGGCGTGAAATCAGGGAGATGGAAATTACTGCCTATCCCTGACACGTAAAACCAGTCGACTCGATTTCTATAGGTTTTGATAGGGACAGGCTTGTAATTTCACTCAAACGTGACATAACCGCCTCTCACCTGGATTCATACACGGCGGGCGCCAAAACACGGTTTCTCCTCGGCCGAAATCGCCTCTCACCTCCCCCGGATTCATATAGGATGGGCGCCAAAACAAACTCTCCTGGGCCAAAATCTCCGTCGGCAAATATTCGGTGTATGCGAGATTACCGCCCTATCCCCAACCGACCAATATTGTTGTGATATAGGAAAATATAAACGGGGGCTAAGTTTGTAAATTTCCTCGCATTTGAGACAAGCGCGTCCTGAAGACATGGTTCCCCCTACCTCTCTCCCTCCATTTCCCCATTCATACTCTGTGGGCGCCAAAACACCCTCTCCACCCCAGTTTCCTCCGTCCGCCACCCCATCCACCGCCGTCCTCCTCCACCATGCCGGAGCTGATACCCTGGAGTCGTCGTCCATTACAAGAGATCGACCTCTCTCATCCACGGCTTCGGACCAGGACCCTTGCATCGCGTCCTCTCGCTTCATCCGCGCCGTCGTCCACCTTGCCGAGGCCGCTCGTACGACCGTCTCGTCCACCACGCTGGGATATTTCCCTCGCCGCCACTG
Organism: Thinopyrum elongatum; assembly: GCA_011799875.1. Taxonomy (NCBI): domain Eukaryota; kingdom Viridiplantae; phylum Streptophyta; class Magnoliopsida; order Poales; family Poaceae; genus Thinopyrum; species Thinopyrum elongatum. Next base: position 351,487,999 of record CM022303.1, read on the forward strand.
TCTGCCCTCCTAGATCTGCTTCCACACTACCGACAGCCATCGCTACTGCAGCACCCTCAACATCTCATCAGATGCTTACACGGTGCCATACCAGAGGCGGTACTCTTTCGTATCTGCTCAAGTTACTTATCTCGGCAAGAAAATAGATCACCACTGCTTTACTGTGATTTCCTATCCATCACTTAGAATCTTACTTGTTAGTTGAAACCAAACATTGGTTGCGATGTTGCCTTTGTCCGGTTTGCACCTTCAGATCCGCCATGGCACGCTCACCACTATACTCGCAATGCTTATGGGTTTCCCCTTTTATATTCCGCATTAGCTTAAATGACAGCCGACTGAATTTCAATTTGGGGTCAGTCCATTTTTGGGAGTTCGCCGGAGGGAAGGAAGGGGCTCGCCGGAGGGCTTCCCCATTATCTATCTTAGGGTTTCGGGTGGGGACAGTGGTTATGGGGTGCGGTCGTCGGGCTATGGTGGGGCCTCGCTGGAGGCAAAACTCGACCCTGGTGGGTGGATGGGGGCGTGGGGTTGGCTAGAGGGATGGCTGGGGCCGCCGGAAGACCGGAGGTGGTGGGCGGTTCAGGGGAGGGCGGGGGCCGGTGGTTCAGCCGGCGGCCCGTGCGGTGGTCTGTAGGGGAAGAATAAGAGGCGAGGAAGAAGAAGGGTTAGGAGACGTAGGATCTTCATCCAACCGCCTGAAATGGTCGACTGACACAAATGACGAAAGTTAGGCGACTTGCGTCAAGACATTCCCATATATTCAGTACCATCATCATACGTGCTTCGAGACGTTCAAGCAGTGCTCCTCAACCCATCAAGCTAAACAACATGACACTCATAATTCCAAACTTAGTTGCTCAAATATGAATCTGATATGATGCTGACATGTTGTACCAAAACAGAGAATGTTTAATTGGTCAGCTAATGTTCCTACTTTACTTTCAAAAAGCACGTATGCCACATATCGAGGGACAGTAGGGAGTTGCATTCTTTATGCGCCCTGGTTCATCATGTGTGGGCAACGAACATTTTATTATCCAAAATCTGCTTGCTCTTCTTTAGCATGCTCCTCTTCTGTTCTTCTTTAATAAGTACTCCCTCCGTTCCTAAATATAAGTCTTTGTAGAGATTCCTCCATGGACTACATACGGAGCAAAATGAGTGAATCTACACTCTAAAATGTATCTATATACATCCGTATGTGATCCATAGTGGAATCTCTACAAAGACTTGTATTTAGGAACAGAGGGAGTACAATAGTAGTACAGTATGTTCCTTGTAGTGAAGAGGAGCCGGGACATTTGCAGTGTACAGGTCTATTCGGTCGCTTGTCATGGACGGTTTCAAGTCTTCGTGTTGGTCTGCCGTAATATCCAGTAAATGCTGGAAGCTGTGTCGCCTTTGAGAGTTAGACTGATAGTAACAGTACTGCACCTTCAGTTGTAGAAAGCTGGTATCCGAAGCCTTTCTAGCCGTTCCGGCAATACTAGCACATATTTTCCAGCAAGTTCCACTTTCCTGATTTTACTCGTGATGCTTAGGGTTTTCCCATTATATCTACACTTTGATCTGTGTAGGTGCTTTGTGTCGTACTAGCAGCAGTCCACTCTTGAAGCTAAACAACACACGAATCATACGTCCAAAGGTTACTTCTTCAAATACGAATGTGATATGATACTGACATTAGTTAACAGACACACATTTAATTGGTCAGCTAATGCTCCCACTTGAGTTTCCAAATGCATGTGGCCACATATAGAGAGACATCATGGAATGGCATTTATTTGGGTGCTCTGATTCATCATGGGTGGGCAACCAACATTATAGAAAAAGAAGCAGAATCTCAATAATATGCTTCCCCTTCTATTCTTTAACATGTTCCTCTTCTATTCTTCTTTAGTAAGTATAGTATGTTCCTTGTCAGGAAGGGGAGCAGGGACATCTGCAGTCAACAGCTCTATTGGGCCGCTTATGCTACATGATTTCAACACTTCGAGTTGGTCTGCCATAATATCCAGGAAATGGTGGGAGCTGTGCGGTCTTTGATAGACTAGACTGATAGTAACAGCAGTGCGCCTTCAGATGAATAGAGCTGGCATGTAGGTGATCGATAGGCTTTATATTAGTAGTGGTAATACAACCCCATATTTTCCAGCCAGTTCCACTTTCCCGATTTATTTATGATTGTTATGGTGTACCCCTTTTATCTACACTACGATCTGCCTAGTGGCCGTGCGCTCGCGTTATCATGGTTTGGCAATAAACTTCCTATACAGTATATTATGAACCTATCATCTGCCAACTATCCTTACATCTGGAGCTCCCAACGGGGAGCCTATTTTTTTTTGTAGTTGTGCCAAATTATATTAATCTACACACCATATTACAGCACACATGGGCTCTCTCATCAGAATCCATTGATAGCACACAAGGGTTTACAGAGAGCCCCTATCATATTAGAATATCCTCTTCATTACAAAGATAATCTCACTACTATTATGTTTTCATGCTTCTCAGATATTATACGTAATCACAATGAATATAAGAATGCGCACATCAGAAGAATATTGCAAAACAGTTCAATGGGTAACAAACTTGGCATCAAGAGATTGAGGTCCATTCTGGATGCAATGAAACCCACATGCTCCCGACCTATAGATTCATATTCAGCATATGATCCTAATGACTATTCTGAGCTCAAGGAGTCAAAGGCATATGGCCTATCCTGTTCACCCAATAAGGTGCCTGTTCTAATTTGGCAAGGTTTCATTGGTTGCACGTATCTTGCATAAGGTGTCTTGCATTTCTTCTGTTTCGTTGCACCGCCATCTGCTTAGTTTACTCATGACATATGTGAAGATGCCATGCCCATCCATTATCAATACCTATTCCATTTGTCGTCATACTCCCTCCGTCCGAAAAGCTTGTTCCTCAAATGGATGTATGTAGCACCAAGTTAGTGCTAAATACATTCATTCAATGCACAAGCTTGGGACAAGCTTTTTTGGACGGAGGGAGTACCATGTTTTTCCATTCAAATGTTGTTCTTGTGTTTCATACATCCAAAAGGAAGAGGGTGATTGCAGAACCTGAGGGAGTACAAGCAAAGTCCTTGAAAAAGGTGGTGGTACCGGAGAAATCAGATAGCACCCCACTTATATTGGCGATAGAACCAGCGCCGCAAAACCTAGGATATCGCAACTATGCTGCTCGCTGCTTTGCTCTTGTTAGTACCTGTTGTCCTATCGTTGTACTTACATTCATACCTGGTGGATTATGTGACATCATTGTGCATTATAGCTTGCTTATCCACTGTTCGCTCCAAATTATTAGATCTATATTAATGCTTACATTAATGTAGAATAAACCCAATGCTTATGTAGAAGTTTTGCTCTGCATTGTTCTTATAAGTATATGTTGTCCTTCATCACTGTACTTATATTGTCAGCTAGTTGTTCATGTACACTTTGCAGCTTATTCCCTTGCCCTCCATTTTCTACACATCACATCTATATTTACTACTGCCAAAATATTGAATAAAACCAATGCTACTGAAGAAGTTTAGCTATGCATTGCTCTTGTCAGTGCCTTTTGCATGTATGTTGTACTTACATTTATAGTCTGCATCTTAGCTTTAATAATCACCATTTGTTCCTATATTATCACATCTATATTTACTCTTCACAAAATGTAGAATAAAGGCAATGCTCTTGAAGAAGAGTCTGTGGTAAAGTTCTTGAATTGCCCCCCCCCCCCCGTCAATATGGACAAGGGCTTTATAGAGCCGATCTTCACTACTAACGTAAGTTTGTGCTCCTCAAGCCTTCAAACTTTGTTGTGTATATTTGGATAGCTATGGCTGCAAATGCTGTTTATTTTTGTCGTCTGCATCAAATTGCATGTTCAAAGTTTATTATGAAGAAGTACATAAACATAAGTTTGTCCTTCTCAATTTCAGTTTTTAGTTGCACAACCTAGTTCCTTATTCATACCATGTAAATTAAACTAAACATAGCAAGTTATCTTCTTTAGAACTTCATGTATGCTTGTGTTCTTGATCTGTAATCCAGTGGTGTGGTGAAACTACCAACTCCAGCACAATGTCATATCCTGCTATGTCTTAACTATGAACAATGCCATATTATGTTAATGTTATTTAAATCATGTCTCTTTATTTACCAACCTGTAATGGTATAAATTGACAGTACACTCACCATTCATGCTTATACGTTGTTTAGCACTACATGTATGCTTGTGTTCTTGATCTATAATCCAATGGTGTGGTGAAGCTGGCCGCTCCTGCACAATGCCATTTCCTGCCGTCTTAACTATGAACAATGCCTATTATGTTAATGCTATTTTAAACAGTGTCTCTTTATTTCTGACTAGGAAATGAGATGAATTGATAGCACTGATGCTAATACGTGCAAAACCTGTTATCTACCTACTTGTTTCTCTTTTAGCGTGACATCACTGATGCTAGGAAGAACTGCCACAATGATAGTGAGACGAACCCATTGCTTGTCCCTCCAACATATATTCCAGAGAAGAAGGCAACACATCTTGAGGATAGCGATACAACCCCAAAGTCATGTCTTGATGTAGTGTCGAACTTACTCGCTAATAGCAGTGACACAAGGTCGATGAAGTCGCCGCCTGAATCTGTTCGACTTCTTAAATATGAAATTCAAGCAGAAAGACATGCTTCCGCTCAAATCCGACTGGAACTCCAATATCAATGCAAGATTAACCATAAGTATAGGACGTCTATTGATGCTATGCAGCTTGAGTTCGTGGATATAAGCGTCAAACAAGCGCAGTCTCATCAGGTTGCTAAGCTGCTTGCGCTGCAGCTCAGCCCGGGCGTTCGGTCTTTTCGGTTTGTTCGGTTCGGTCTTTTCGGTCTTCCAAGAATTCGGTCTTTCATAATTGAAGACCAAAATAATTTCGGTCTTTTCGGTCCTTCACTATTCGGTCTTCGGTCTTTACTATTCGGTCTTCGGTCTAGACCAAACAAACCAAACTAATTGGTACAACTCAAATTCATGTTACTTCCAGTACCAAACTTCATGTAGTATAGAGGTGCATATATACAAAGACAACAAATATGTGTATAGAGGTGCGTATGTACATTAGAAAAATTAAGACAAGTAGCAATTGTATTGTATGCAATCTTCATGGAGTACAATACACATGCACAACACAAAATCTGGACATCATAGAACTTGAACATCACAAAATCTGGACATCACAGAACATGGTCTTGCACTCTTGCGTATGGGATTTTTTAATTCCGTCTATACGGTCTATTCGGTCATGAAGATATGAGGACCGAATAGACCGTAATTATTTCGGTCTTCTATTTGCGCAGACCGTATTTTATTCGGTCTTTTCTAGTTCGGTCTTTTCGGGTTCGGTTTTTATGCCCAGGGTGAGCTGCAGCTCCTGGGCAGGGCTAACCTTTCTTGAACTGTGTTGAAGTGCTATCGGTTCTGTCTATTATTTTGTCGGCGTGTTTACTTCCACTGGTGGCGACCTGCCTAGTGTATGGAATCTGCTGTCTGGTTGCCCTTTATTATCACTGGCGGCGAACTTTGATGCCCAGGGGATGTAATATGCTATAATTTCTTTGTTGTATAGTCTAGGTTTATTCTTCGTCACGATGCTGTAATTTATTTGTTGTATGTGATGTCATCGCTCTGAGAAAAGGTCGTAATCTTTGATCTGATCGCAACTAGCCAATACGTTAGGTTTATATATAAAAAAAATCGGTACTAAAACTGGCCGACCGCTAATCACTATGAATTGGCCGAACCGTGGGCCTACAATCATCTTGGGCCTTTAGTAGGCCTAGACTTAATCTGGCCCTATATTAGTTTTGGGCTTTAAAAGGCCGAGTAAAGTGCTTGCCTTAATTGGGCCAGAAAATAAAATGGGTTTTTAACAGGCTGAGATGTAGATTGAGCCTGAATTGTGTCGAACAAATCACGGGCCGACAGCAGGCTGGAATATACATCGGCCCATTATTGGCCCAGTGATATGACGGGCCATTAACAGGACGAAATGTTGTTGGGCCTTGGTGGGCCCAATTTCAGGACGGGCTGGAAGCATGCCGATTGCATAGCGGGCCGAAATTAGGCCCAACACTATCAAGGGCCTTTTACGTGCCGATAGGCAGTTTGGGCTAAAATGTATCCACGAAGACTACGGGCCTTTAAGAGGCCGAAAGTCACTACGGACCAGAATTAGGCCCAGATGCAGCTCGGGCCTTTAAATGGCCGAAAGTGAAACCGGGCTGATAGAGGCCCATATGTACATAGGGCCGCTGAAAGGCCGAAACTAATATCGGGACAAACTATTAAATGGGCCATTAACAGGCCGAAGAGCAAAGCAGGCCCCCAATTGGCCCAAAGGCACAATAGCTATCAAAGGGTCGTATCTGTTATGGGCCGTAATTTGCCCAAACTATTGTAGGCTGTTAACGGGCCGGATCTGATATGGGCCATAAACTGGCCCAGAATATTGCAGGCATTTAACGGGCCGTATCTGATGTGGGCCACAATTTGGTCTAGAAATTGAATGGGCCGGCCCATTAGATCTGACGAAATTTTGTGGGCCTTTTCCTAGGCCGGCTTTTAAACCTATATGGGCCTCTATTGGGCCGTCCCACGTGTCAATGTTTCATTGGCGACTCCTGTCCAGTGGATGGTTGATATCTGTCCCAACGAGGAGCTGACATGTGGATCCTCCGGCGAATGAGAATTTTACACGTGGAAAATCCCCATTGGTCAGGGTTGTTAATGGGTTATCGGATCCAAACCGGAACCCGATAGCTTAACGGCGACCTGTTACGGTGGATGCCACGTGTCGGTTACCCTTGACGAAAACACTTCCATGACGCGCCATTTATCGTCATGGAAGTGGACACTTCCGTGATGATAATTTTGGTATTGTCATGGAACACTTCTACGACAGCACAGGTATGACTTTCTTGATTCTGTCATAAAATCGTCATGGATGTACATGCATGACAGAAAACGTGACCTACTATGACAAACACGTATCATCACGGAAGTGGTTTTTTTTGTAGTGTTTGGTGCCGCTTGGAATCGGGCACACATGCAAACGCTAAGCATTATATCTAGCCTAGATGCACATAAGTACAATAAAGAACCAATCATGGAGCGGTATACCTTTTGATCGAACTCTTTACCATTGTCGTCGGAGCCCAATTGACCATTGGTTGGCATTGGCGCCGTGTAGCCTTTGCAATCCTACATTCCAAACTTCTTTAGGCAATCTTTGAGATATTTTTCTTAAGAAATGAAGATGACATTTCTTTGTTGACGGTTTTGAAGACCAAGAAAGAATTTCAGCTCCCCCATCATGGACATCTGATATTGCTCTTGCATCATATGACTGAACTCATCACTGTATCTCTTGTCAGTGCTGCCGAAGATAATGTCATCCACATAGATTTGGCATACAAATAGTTCTCCATCATATGTTTTCGTGAAGAGAGTGGGATCTAGAGAACCAGGTTTGAAGCCTTTGCTCTTCAGGAATTCTTTGAGTGTGTCATACCAAGCTCGAGGTGCTTGTTTGAGGCCATACAGTACCTTGTTGAGCTTGTAGACTTTGTCAGGATGCTTGGGGTCTTCAAAACTAGGTGGTTGGGCTACATAGACTTCTTCAATTTTGCCGTTGAGGAAAACACTCTTCACATCCATTTGATACAGAAGGATGTCATTGTGGTTAGCATAGGCTATCAGTATGCGAATGGCTTCAAGTCTAGCCACTGAAGCAAAGGTTTCATCGAAGTCAATTCCCTCTCTTGTGTGTAACCTTGAGCGACGAGACGAGCTTTGTCTCTGATGACTTGACCATGTTCATCTTGTTTGTTACGGTAGATCCATTTGGTGCCAATAATGTTGTGCTTGCGAGGATTAGGACACTTGACTAGCTCCCAGACATTATTGAGCTAAAATTGTTGAAGCTCTTCTTGAATAGCTTGAATCCATTCTGGTTCCATAAAGGCTTCATCAACTTTCTTGGGTTCGGATATGGAAACGAATGTGAAATTCACACAAAAGTTTGCTGGTTGCGTATCTCTTGATCGAGTAAGTGGACTAGGTACGTTGATGCCATCAATTATCTTCTCAATCTGAACTTCATTGGTGACACGAGGATGAACAGGGTGAAGACTTTGCTGTTTCTGATCATTGTCTTCATCTTCAGAATTGTCTTCAGGCTCAACATTGTCTTCACGCTGAGTAGGAGCAGGAATGACAACTTACTCTTCTACTTGTTCCTCGGTGGGTATGATTTCTCCAATTCCCATTAGCTTGATAGATTCACCAGGAGAAGCTTCATCTAGCACATTTGGCAGGTGCTCTCTTTGCGAGCCGTTAGTCTCATCAAACCACACATCTACAGTTTCAACCACTTTATAGTGAAAGAGGTTGAAGACTCTGTAGGTGTGCGAATCCTTTCCGTAACCAAGCATAAAATCTTCATGTGCTTTCAGTGCAAATTTGGAAGTGTGATGTGGATCTTTGATCCAGCACCTAGCACCGAAGACTTTGAAATAACTGACATTTGGTTTCTTACCAGTGAGTAGTTCATAAGATGTCTTCTTGAAGAATTTATGAAGATAAACTCTGTTGATGATATGGCATGCAGTATCAATGGCTTCAGGCCAAAATTTTCGCAGAGTCTTGTAGTCATCAAGCATCGTACGAGCCATCTCAATAAGAGTCTTGTTCTTGCGCTCCACGACGCCATTCTGCTGAGGTGTGTATGGAGCGGAGAGCTCATGAGTGATGCCCAGAGTGTCAAGATAAGTGTTGAGGCCAGTGTTGTTGAATTCAGTGCCATTATCACTCCTGATGTGCTTGCTCTTGATGCCATAGTTGGTCATGTCACGATTGGCGAATCGTCTCAAGACATCCTGCACTTCAGTCTTGTAGAGAATTATATGCACCCAGGTATATCTAGAATAATCATCAATAATTACGAAACCATAAAGATGTGCAGTGGTAGTAAGGGTAGAGTAATGAGTAGGGCCAAATAAGTCCATGTGTAGCAGCTCGAAGGGACGTGAAGTCATCATGATTGTCTTCGAGGGATGTTTAGCCCTAGTCATCTTCCTGGCTTCGCAAGCACCACATAGATGATCCTTCTTGAACTTGACGCCCTTGATGCCAATGATGTGATTCTTCTTCACAAGAGTGTGCAAGTTCCTCATGCCCGCATGCCCTAGCCTTCGATGCCAAAGCCAGCACTCTGAAGCTTTTGCTAGAAGACATATGGCAAGCTGTGGTCCTACGGAGAAATCTACCATATACAGATCACCTCTTCGATAACCTTTGAAGACTTTAGATTTGCCAGAAGCAATTAGCACAAGACATCGATATTTTCCAAATATCACAATCATGTCAAGATCACAAAGCATTGAGACAAATATTAGGTTGTATCCAAGGGATTCAACAAGCATCACTTTATCCATGTGTTGATCCTTTGAGATAGCAACCCTACCTAGACCCAATACCTTGCTTTTGCCAGTGTCAGCAAATGTGATATGGCTTTTTGTAGATGGTCGAAGAGTAGAATCCATGAGAGGACTTCGATCACTAGTCATGTGGTTAGTGCATCCACTATCCATGATCCATTCAGTATCTTTCGGAGTTTTACCCTACAGTGCAATTAGTAGGATAGGCTTCACCAAGAGTATCGTGCAGTGCAAGCATGCATTGATAAAGACGTTCATCATAGGTAAGCATAGTTGAGGATATGATAGGACGATCATCAAGAAAACCATGGGTGAAATAAGTGGTAAGACCACTTGGACATTTTATCTTGCGCCCAACAAGATTTTTTAGGTCCCCAACATTGTCTTCAGAAGTCAATGATTTTCGGCGGGAGACCCGACCCTACAAGAGAAGTTAACTCTTCTTAACCACCCACATCTGAAGGGGTGGCTTAGAAGCAATAAGTCTAAGTGAACATCTGAGAATTTTGGCTTTGAAGCCCTAGCAAATAGTTTTACAGGAGGTGAATAGTACTCAAATGAATATGCAGAAAAGTTCTTTGATTTGTGAACATAACGGTTCGAAGAAACACACTCATATTCATGATTCTGATTATAGTTTCCCTGCAAAACATTGGCGTTAGGGTGACCATATGAGGTCCTTTGTCTGTATGATGCCTTTGGTCCATATGAAGCCTTTGGTATGGGGTTTGTCTTCTTCCCAGGTGGTGTCATGAAGACATTCACGGGAAGCTTCTCAAGATGACTTTTAGGAACCCTGATCTTCTTCATAGGTGACCCATTCCTGCAGTTAGTTCCAATAAACCTGGCAAACACTTCATCGTTCTGATTCTTGAACAGTTTATAGTTTGAGTCAAATGACTCATCAATGATAACAGGGTTAGCACAAGTGAAGCCAGATAAGGTGGATGGGTCCACTGAAGGGCCCTTTGCAGCAACCCATGTGGTTTTGGGGTCCTGCTCAGGCTTCTAGTAAGAGCCATCAACATTCATTTTCCTCTCGAAACCAACACCCTCTTTCCTAGGGTTTCGGTCCAGAATTTGTTTCTTGAGGACATGACATAGAGTCTGATACCCTTTGAGGCTTTTGTACATGCCTGTTTCAAGCAATGTCTTCAACCTGGCATTCTCATCAGCAATAGTAGTGGTATCCTCAGATGAGGGGTTAGTTACCACATCAACAGTTGAAGATATTGCAACTTCAGAAGCATTTGAACATTCAGCAGTAGAGATAGCATTATTATGCTCAAGACATTTTAAGCAAGGTGGCACAAACTCTTCCTGAGCGGAACTGATCTGTTGAACGAGTAGTGAATCATTTTCCTTTTGAAGATCTTCATGAGACGCTCTCAGTTTCTCTAGATCTTGCTTCCTTTGAAGATAATCATAGGAAAGCTTCTCATGATTAGCTGAGAGGGTTTCATGATGACTTGCAAGTTCCTCATACTTAACACGAAGATTTTTTATGTCTTCGATTAAGGCCTTAGTTCGATTCATTTCCTCGTCCAACATGTCATCGCTTTTGTCTAGCAATTTTTGAATTTTTTCCATAGCAGTTTGTTGGTCAGTTGCAATTTTAGCAAGAGTTTTATAGCTGGGTTTGGATTCACATTCAGAGTCAGCTTCACTAGAGGTCTAAAAGTAAGCATCGCGTAAGTTTACCTTAGCACCTCTTGCCATGAAGCAGTAGGTAGGAGTAGAGTCGTCGTCATCATTGGCTTCAGCATCGGCGACGTGACCATTGTCTTCAGTGTTGAAGATGGACTTGGCGACGAATGCCAAAGCTAGAGCCAGGCTTGCCATGCCTGAATCAGACTCCTCCTCAGACTCCACCTCCGCCTCCTCAGTAGCAGACTCCTCCTCTGAATCCATTTCCTTGCTAATGAAAGCACGAGCCTTGCCAGATGAGCTCTTATTGTAAGATGAAGACTTTGAAGATTTCTTCCTCTTCTTCTTATCGACAGAGTCATATTCCTTGCTCTTCTCCTTTTTCTTGGCTTCCTTTTCCCATTGAGGACATTCAGATATGTAATGATCTGTCTTCTTGCATTTGTGGCAGGTTCTCTTCTTGTAGTCATGAGTGGAAGCCTCAACATTCTTGGAGCTGGATTTTGAAGACTTTCCGAAGCGATTCTTCTTGGAGAACTTTGGAATTTTCTCACAAACATTGCTAGCTCTTTGCCTAAGTCTTCAGGATCATCAGAACTACATTAAGAGTCTTCAGATGAGGAAATGACCTTTGCCTTCAAAGCACGAGATCGACCATAATTGGTACCATAGATATCTCTCTTCTCAGATAGCTGGAACTCATGTGTGTTGAGCCTCTCAAGTATGTCAGACGAATCGAGATCTTTGAAGTCAGGACGTTCTTACATCATCAGTGATAGGCTATCAAATGAGCTGTCAAGTGATCTCAATAGCTTCTTCATGACTTCATGCTTGATGATCTCAGTGGCGCCAAGTGTGCGAAGCTCATTTGTGATATCAGTAAGCCGGTCGAAAGTGAGCTGGACATTCTCATTGTCATTCCTCTTGAATCGGTTGAAGAGATTGCGTAGCACATCGATTCTTGAGTCTCTCTGAGTAGAGACGCCTTCGTTGACCTTGGACAGCCAGTCCCAGACAAGCTCCACAGATTCCAGTGCACTCACACGACCATACTGCCCTTTGGTCAAATGACCACAGATGATGTTCTTGGCAGTCGAGTCCAGTTGCGCGAACTTCTTGACAACAGCTGCGGTGACACCTTCACTGACTTTTTTTTCGAGAGTACGCCAATGGCGTACCATATTCTTATAGAAGGCAGAAAGTTAATTACAAGAGCCCTAGCGTGATGCGAACAACACGTAGGATTACCAAGACACCCACTCCTACACATTGGTACAATTAGCTACTCTCTCACAAAAGGATCTAAGGCACCAACACCGCCCAGTCCGGCCTTCCTCCAGTCGTCAATCTCGTTGAGTATCTCCATCTTGAGCTGAGAGGTTGTTCTTTGTCTTGAGATGTTATTGAATACTCTTGCATTTATCTGTTTCCATAGAGCCCAAGCGATTACAATGGTGATGGAGTCGAACCCTCTTTGTATCTTCCCTTTGAACCGTTGCCATTGTAATAGCCACCAGTCTAAGAATGTTGCATCCGTGGACAGGCCTTGAATGTTGACATTGGGTGCTTGGAAGCAAGAATGCCACACTTCTCTCACATAGACGCATTGGGCGAGGATATGGTCAACGTTGTCTTCTTCTTGTAGGCAAGTGTAGCAAGGAGATGGGGCATCCTGCAGTCCATGTCAGGCTCGACGATCAGACGTCCATAACCGGTGTTGGGTGGCTAGCCACATGAAAATTTTGCATTTAAGTGGCGCCCAACTACGCCAAATGCAGTCAGCCATGGTGGACAGAATGTGTCCCAAACAGAGTCTCGTATACGTCGATGCGGCAGTGTAGTTCCCAGACACGTCGCAGGGCCACTTGAATCGGTCCGGCGTCGTGGTGTTCTTGTCAACCGTGGCGATGGCTTGGCAAAGTCCATGGACTTGCATGTGGCCCATGAAAGATAGCTCGCCCTGGACGTCCTCGGTCCAAGCATTATCAGTGAGCGCATGCTGTACAGTTCTTCTGTTGCGGTTTCTTGTACTGGCAGACTGTAGTAGGAGAGGGGCAATATCCGCTACCGCGACGCCATGGATCCAACGGTCTTTCCAGAATAGCACTTTCGATCTGTCGCCCACCGTGATATTGACAAAGCTATCAAAAACACCTCATGCTTGCTCGTCTACCATCATATGTAGGCCTTGCCACGGCCTATTCGGGTCGGTTCTTCTCATCCATTCCCAACGCACTCGAAGCGCTAGCGCCTGTAAGCTCATGTTTTTAATCCCAAGGCCTCCAAAGCTGGTCGGCCGACAAATCGTGTCCCAGGCAACGAGACATTGACCGCCATTGATTTTGTCTTTCCCGGCCCAAAAGAACGACCACATACATTTGTTGATGTCCTCAAGAACCCAAGCCGGGGGGTCAGGCACTAATAACTTATGAATCGGCCTGGCAGCGATCATAGACTTGACAACAATTAGCCTTCCTGGACGTTGAATGAAACCACGTTGCCACGCAGGAATGAAGTTCTGGACCTGGTCTATGGGTGGCTGCCAGTCTACTTTGGTCAGCTGGTTTATTCCAAGTTGAAGGCATAGGTAGCGACAGGGGAAGCATCCAATTTTGCATTGTAGCATCGCCTCCACTCTCTGTATATCCAGCTCGTTCTGCCTGACGAGGATCACGTTAGACTTGCTATAGTTGATTCGCAGTTCAGAGGCTTTACCAAAAATGTCAAAGGCTATTTTCACGGATCTTGTCAAAGGCTATTTTCACGAATCTAAGATCTTGCCGTGAGGGCCTGATGAATAGGGCAAGATCGTCAGCATACAGTGACATTCGTTGAGTGGCAGAGATCCCTTGGAACGAACTCAGAACTCCTTCGTCGCTTGCTTTGTTGATTACGTAGGTGAGGGAGTCCATTGCAATGACGAAGAGCAGGGGGAGACCGGATCCCCCTGCCTCAGACCTTTGGCGTGGTGGAAGCGCATCCCTGGGACACCATTGACAACCACTCGGGTGTTCGCAGACTGCAGTAAGATGGAGATCCAACCAATCCATCTATTGCCAAAGCCCCTTGCCCTCAAGTTCTCAAGTAAGAAAGGCTGGGACAAGGTGTCAAATGCTTTGGTGATATCAAGTTTCAGAAACAACCCCTTTTCGTTCCTCGCCTGCAGCTTACAGGCCACTTGCCTGACTAGCAAGAAGTTATCATGTATGTTTCTCCCCTTAATGAATGCTTATTGGTTGATTGCCACAATCTCAGACATACGCGGCCGCGCTCTTGAAGCCAGAATCTTAGCGAATAGTTTGGCAAAGCTATGGGGTAGGCTGATGGGTCTGTAGTCTCCAATTTTCGTGGCATCAGGTTTCTTAGGAATTAGAACCGTGTGGGCTCGATTTAGCTTGTCGAAGCCTCTCCCATCTCCCACATATAGTTTCATCAGTGCTGCCATGGTGTCGCCTTTGATGATTTGCCAAGCAATGTGGTAGAACGCACCTATGAATCCATCCGGGCCTGGTGCTCTGTCAGCTGGGATCTCTTTAATAACCTTGAAAACTTCAACTTCTGTGAACAATTGTTCCAGGTCTAGAAGGTCGCACTCCGGGATCTGTAAGTAGCTCAAGTCTAGCGTGATGTTCATGGACTGCTCCTTGCCAAGTAGATTTTCGAAGGCCTTGGTAAAGACTTCCTCCTTTCTCGATTGGTCCGTGATGATCTCGTCGCCATACTAGATGCTCGCGATGAAGTTTTTAGATCGCCTCCCATTAGCTACCGCTTGGAAGAGTTTGGAATTCACATCTCCGTCCTTAAGCCAGCGTATCCACGACCTTTGCCTATCGATGGTGTGCTCCAGAGAAGCAAGGCCAAGTAGGGAAAGCTTGACGGTATGACGCAGCCATAGCTCCAGCGCTGAAAGAATTCTGCTTTCCTGTGCACGGTCAAATCTGTGAATGAGCTAGTTCGCCATCTGCATGAGCAGCTTGATATTACCAGTCTTTCTTTGGCCCCAAGCTTGCAAGTATGCGGCCGTGTTTCTGAACAGCGCATCTAGCCTCTTGAATGGGTCGAAGATCTTGTTGCTACACACCCACGCCTCTCTCACGGACTCCTCGAAGCCCTCTAATTTAGTCCAGTAGAGCTCAAAGCGAAAGCGGTGTTTTGCGCAGAAGTGGGTGCTCGTTGAAAGATGGAGGGACGCATGATCCAAGGCACTAGTAGAGAGGGCTTGCAATAGGTAATCTGGGTTGCTCAATTCCCATTCCACATAAACTAGTATTCTGTTGATTTTTGTGAAAATAGGAGCATTCCTCTCATTTGACCAAGTAAATCTGCGTCCGTGCATGTAAAGCTCCTTCAGCTCATGGTCGTACACAAAATTTTGGAACTTTGTCATCATGGCTCTGTTAAGATTCATATTGCTCTTTTCCGAACCTCTAAGGATCATGTTGAAGTCTCCGAGACACACCCAAGGGCCTGGGCACAACGTCCTTCTGGCGTATAAGTCAAGTAAGAATTGTGACTTTAACTCGTTGCCTTGTGGTCCGTACATGACCGTGATCCACCATGTGGTGCCATCTAATTGATGAACTTCACCGGTAAGGAAGTTGGTATCAAGTTGTATGCAATCGATAGATAAACTCATCGTGTCCCAAGCAAGCAAGATCCCTCCTGGTGTCTCAAGCGCCAGCAAGTAAGCAAAGCCATCAAGGGACGGTCCTAAACATTGCATTACGATGAACTGGTCGACAATCTCGAGCTTAGTCTCTTGTAGACACACCAAATTGAGCTTAAAAGAAGCTAAAAACTCCCTAACTACCTTCGTCTTGGCTGGGTTGTTTAAACCTCTCACGTTCCAGCAAATGACTTCGGGGTTGTGATCCATTTAAGAAGGAATGACCCACACCACCACCGTCCCGAGGACGTGACTCATTGCATGCCAATCTTCGTGGCCGCACTGCATGTGAGCTCGTCGTTGGTGGGCACACACTTGCCAAACAGTGTTGCGATGACCCTCACATGCTGCTCCCTGAGAGGTGAGTCAAATAGATCTTGGAGTTCTTTCACAGCCTCATCATCCATGACCATATCTTCCGGAACTAGTCTCAGTGCACGGAGTAGCACGTTTTCAACCTTGCTAGGCTTGGTCGTGCTCTGCCTAGATGCGCGCTTGGTGGCCCTTGTAGTGCGCTTGGGTGTGAAAGGCTCCGCTTCAGGCCTCAGGGAAGAAACTTCGCGCAGCAATGGAGGCGCCAATTTCTTGATAATGCTGGAATAGAAGCACTTCAGGCGGGCATAGGCTATGGCTTCCTTGCAGTCATCCCATCCGCGGTGGTGACTAGCGCCTGGG
This sequence comes from Thinopyrum elongatum, assembly GCA_011799875.1. Lineage (NCBI taxonomy): Eukaryota > Viridiplantae > Streptophyta > Magnoliopsida > Poales > Poaceae > Thinopyrum > Thinopyrum elongatum. The sequence continues at coordinate 351,504,501 of CM022303.1, forward strand.
AAGAGCTATCTATCATGCCCGCTGCAGATTCCACAGTATCATCTTCGGGGGGTTGGATGAGTTCACGTAAAGCATTAGGAGTGGCGAGGTCGGCGTTGCATGCGTCCCAACCAGGAGCCAATTGAGTGGCTGAATGTATCTCATCAACACGTCCCATCGGCGTTGGCATTATTGTTGGTGGGTCCCTCTCAGAGATCAGCGGCCGTCCCACCAAATCAATATCGAGCCTGTCAGCCTCAATGGCAGCCGTCTTCGGTGGCGACTAGGCATGCTTGTCATTCTCGCCTGGCTTGGGATCTGAGTGCTCCCTCCTGATTGGCTCCAAACATGAGGGATAGGCGTTGGGCCCATCAGTGCCGGGATGGGCGGGAACTTCATCATGGGTAGCCGTGCCATCGGATTCTCCCTCGGTGTCAGGCAGTTGCTGCACCCGGTTGGTCTGGTTGCCCATGTCAGTAGAAACCGCCTTAGTGGCCCCCTCTGGCTGCGCTGCGTTCTCTCTGTTAGCCAGCGCAGAGCGAGGCTCAGTCGTTTGGGCATCCAAGGACCTGCCCGGAATGGTCATCAATTCCATGCCCGCCATGTTATGATTGATGATGGGCTCCTCCTCTCTCTCTTCTGTCAAGGGTGTGGCCCCTGCCAAATCTGGGCCCAGTGTCATAGGGCGTGTAGTGTTGGTTGGCTGTACCTCAACGACAACATTGGAGTCTGGTTGCTGGGGCGGATTTGAAATCCCTCCTGAGGCCTATGGCCCCGGCTGCATGGTCAGCCGGTCAAAAGCCGAAACCCTGACTGACAGCCTGTATCTGACTGGCACGGGGGGCCCAACGGCCGTTACCTCATCCCTTGCAGTCATGGGAGGGAGGCGCCAATCGCCGCCGGCGAGCTGGACCGGAGAAGGAGTGCCACCGCGTGAGCAGGCGCCAACCCCCTTTCCCCGCGCGCCCCGGGCACTGAACCGCCAAGGCATGCATCGGGGAACTATTGTGTTGGTCGCGCCGCCGCTAATCCTCCCATCAGATGGCACGCCGCTCTGACCGCTGCCCGAAGAGACCCCCAAGAACAAAGGTTCATCGCACCCACTGTAATCCAAGACTGAGTCAAGATGGATCAGAATTTTGTATTGGAGCAGAGATGGCTCCATCAGCAGCATGACCAAGCCTGGCTCCGGGATCGCCAGCCAGCGAAGTGAGCGAATAGATTCAAGATCCGCCGTCCATGCCGTGAGCTTCAACACGGACAACTCTCGCCGCGAACTGGTCTCTGGCGCCACCATGTCCACCAGGCATGAGGAGCCCAGCAGATCTTCAGCGACCTCGTGCTCCCAGGCGTGTGGCGGAATACCGTCCAGAACGAGCGAGACCTTGTAACTAAGCACGGAGTGCACTGCTTGAGCTTGCCGATTCCACTGCCAGAAGTAGAGGCGGACACCTTGGAACTCGAAGAATGGCCTGGCCGCCACTAGGTTGCGGTAATCTTGGCACACGAAGACGACCAGAAAATCTTCCGGATGGTAGCAGTGAACTGAAACCCACTCAGGCGCGACGTTGGTCACCACCCCCAGCGCTTGCACGACGAACTCCGGGGTGATGTCATGGCGGGTGCCGCCAACATAAGCCACCATGGCGAATTGTAGCCTCCTCTCAAGGTCAGCCATCGTCTTGGTGCGGTGGACCACGCAAAGCTCCTGTGCATTGAGCACTTCATGGCTTGCGGACTCGAGGCGTGGGGCATAGAGACGCGGCCAGGCTGCAGGGGTGGCGAGCGCGGAGGGAGGCGGAGGGGGTGGGGGCATCGATGAACCCACGTGCCTGCGCGCATGGCCCATGGTGCGGTTGGGCGGCGCCTGGTCCCTCCGCGCGACCTTGGCCGCGGCAAGGTGCCTGAGGTCCTCTTCCGGCGACGGGATCCTGGGTCTCTTGCAGTCCTTGGACTCATGGCCGGGTAATTTGCAGCGGAAGCAGACGACTTGGTTGGTGCAGTCCTTCTTGTAATGGCCTACTTCGAAGCACTTAAAGCAAAGCCCCACCATCTCCGGTGAGACTTCGCGGCGTTCCCGGGCCGGCAGTGGCGGCCGAGAGGCCCCTGCTCCATCGTTGTGTCGGTGTCTCCACTTCTCTCTCCTGGACGGACGGGGCTGCTCCCATCCCGCCCTAGTCGTCGCCACGATGCTTGGCGTGGGGGCCTATCGCGCCGGACCAAGCGTCTCCGAAGCCTCAGAGCAGGAGGAGGGACCGAGCCCCGACACCACCGGCCACTCGCCGGCCCGACGGACGGTGGAGGTGACCGAGCATGGGCTGGTCTCCATGCGGAAGGGGGACGAAGGGGCATGAGGGTGGGCGCCGGGACCGGAGTGGTTGCCGATGAGGCTGCTGGACGCCGGGGTCGGAGCGACCGTCAGCGAGAAGGTGGACGCCACCGCCGGGGTGGCAGGCAGCGGCGAGGGGGGGCTAGTCTAGGGGCTAGGGGCTACTCGCAAGATCCTTTCACTACCTTCACCGACTTTGGGAACACCAATCTTGACGACATACCAGAGGTCGCTGTTAATAGCTTCAAGATGCATGCGCATCTTATTCTTCCAGTAGGGGTAGTCAGTGCCATCGAAGACGGGGCACGCAGCGGAGACTTTGATTATCCCTGCAGTCGACATAACTAAAAGTCCAGGTGGTTAAACCGAATCACACAGAACAAGGGAGCACCTTGCTCCGATACCAATTGAAAGTGCTAGTTATCGAAAAGAGGGGGGGTGAATAGGCAATTTTTATGAAAGTCTTCAAGACAGGCAATGTCTTCGAAGACAGACAACCAAATAAAACCTACACTGATGCAGCAGAAGATAAACTACACTAGCCATGCCATGGTCAAGGAAATAGTACAGAGTAAACACAAGGACAGATAGCAGCTAGGTAGAGTGGACCAGAATAGGAAGATAGTATGAAGCCAAATATGCAAACAGATAGAATGTCTTCACACAGTGAAGTCAAACAGAGCAAGCAAGCAATGACTTCACGAAGCTAAACAGTAAGTAAAGGGTGAAGTGATAGAACCAGGTGCTTGACGAAAACAAGGATTTGGTAGATCAGTTCCAGTTGCTGTGACAACTGTACGTCTGGTTAGGGAGGCTGAGATTGAACTCAGAAGACCACGTCTTCACCTTATTCCCCTTGAGCTAAGGTCACTTAGTCCTCGCCCAATCACTCTGGTAAGTATTCAAGGTAGACTTCCAAACCTTCACAGACTTCGTTCACCGGCGATCCACAATGACTCTTGGATCCTCAGAACGCGATGCCTAACCGACTGGAAGATCACAATCCTCAAGTGTAATTAGTCTTCAGATCACGTGGACAGAAAGACTTCAGTGATGCCAAACACTCTTTAGGCTCTGGGTGTTTTGGGCTTTGTCCTCGCAAGGACTCTCTCTCAAAGGCTTCGGAGGTGGGTCGCTCTCAAACGACAAAAGCTGTGCACTAACTCTTAGCAGCCACCAATTTATGGTGTAGGGGGTGGGCTATTTATAGCTTGGAGGCAACCCGACATGTTATGTCTGAAATGATCCTGGGTCACTAAGGAATCGACACATGTCCAATGGTCAAACACATGCGGCAGCTTGACTTGGGCTACAAGCAAAGCTGACTCATCCAACTCTGGATAAGATTTTCTCTCATTGTCTTCACTCGAAGACATAGGATTTTGGTTGAGCATCACGTCAGTCTTCTGACTTTGTTCACCTGGACCCCACTTGACAGTTCGGTGGTTCCTATGACTCAAGAAAGAAGAAAATGAAACTACGAAAGAAACTACGTCTTCGCACTCCATTGACTTCAAGTGAATGTCTTCACACGTCATTATCTTCGACGTGATGTCTTCACGAACCACCATTGTCTTCAATGTCTTCATACATTTTTAGGGGTCATCTCTGATGAGTAAACCAAATCAATGAGGGACTTCTACCTGTGTTCTCCTGTGAATCTCACAAACACCTTAGGTCCTCAACCACGTTTGTTCGTCAATACTCCAAAACCAACTAGGGGTGGCACTAGATGCACTTACAGCAGGAACCACTCTGGCTCTTAACTCAACCGCGACAGGAACTGTGGGAGGTGTTGGCGCGTCAGCAACCGATCCAAACGCAGCTGGCCCCGTCAAGCCACCAACTCAGGTTCTCTCAGAGCTGGTTGCCTCATTGATGACTCTTATAGAGTCGCTCCTAACTGCAGAAAATCAGGAAGAACGCAATGCCAAGGTGGCCAAGGTTCGTGAGAAGATGGCTAAAGCTCAGGAAGATATCAACGCTGAGAGTGCTCGCATGGCGCAATTACAAACCCATATTCAACAAGAGACAGAGGGCTTCAGGACAGAGGCTTGGCATCTGGGTCTTCGTCACCACGCTTCTGAGGCGGTTCACAGGAGTCGCCACGAGACTCGTCTCCCCCTTGACTTTGAAGGGAGATTCTTATTTAACACGCCAGGTACAGGACCAAGTGCTCCTCAGACGCCGATCATACCCCAATTGAACCAGGTCGTCCCACGAAACGACAATGGCGGGCCATCCCTGAACCAGCGAGCTCCGAACCCGCCGCCCACCCGGACGACCCCCGATCGCTTCGTGACGCCGGCGGGTCACTTCTCCAACCCTGTTGATAACCTGGTGGCAGCGGCTGCCAATCTTACAAGGCTCTCGATCATAGGCGCTACCCCTATGGAGAGAGAAGCTTTGCATGCCATCGAGTTATTAAAAACAGCAGTCGCTCAGCAGGTGAATTATTCCTACAGTCAGCACCGGCTACACTCTACCCTGCACCCAAGCCGCAGGCGGAGTCGTCATGCTGAGTCGCCGACCATCTCGAGCAACGCCCGACGGATACGCGAGCAACAACGCGACCCGCCCAGGTAGGGGGCTATGGATGCTCAGGAGATCGTTGACTCGGCCTGGGCACGACGGGAAGCAGAGGCTGCTAATGCGGTGGCTTATCAATCGCCTCCTATGACCCCCTTGGCTTCACAAGGTGTCGGGTCAAGCACTCGAACCATCGGGATTCCGTGCTTAGTGTCAGCTTTGCGTAATGAGTGTATGCCCAAGGATTTCATGGGCCCCCGAAAAGTATCCAACTACACACCCGACCTCGACCAGACGGCTTGGATTGAGAGTTATGAGATTGCCATGGACATGCTGGATGTCAGTGATGCGGTCTATGCCAAGTATTTGACTATGATGTTGGAAGGGTCGGCCCGCAACTGGCCCAAAAACTTGCCGCCTAACTCCATCAACACTTGGGCGGAGTTGAAAGCATGCTTTGTCAAACACTTTCAGGGAACTTGCAAGCGTCCTATGATGATTGTTGATCTACAATAATGTGTCTAGCGCGAGGGCGAGTCTGCCCACCATTGGTCTCACTGGGTCACGGATATCATCCACTCCTCAAATGGTATATTGGCGGCTCAACCTGTGTTGATTCTGGAGAAAAACTGTCACTTCGACCCTCTCGTCCAAAAGCTTGGCCGGCTCAAGAGGACGGTTACGGACATGGGCGAACTCATGGTTGTCTTACCCCGGTACGCGGACTCGGACACCACCAAAGATCCTAACCCGGACGATGACCAGGCAAATAAGGGTAAGAAGAATGGTGGTAGCAAGGGTCAGTAGCAAGGTAACCTGGGGCACAATGGCAACCATGGTGGTCAGAACAATGGTGGCAAATGCAAGCACCCGGAGGGCGGCTCAGATTTTTTCGCTAACACCAACACAGGTTTCAAAGGCCAGAGGCGGAATAATTCTGGGAGGCCATTCAATGCTAATAAATCTCGTAATTTTGAGGAAGCCCTCAAAGGCCCGTGACCAAAGCATAGTACCCCGGATAGGCCGGTGAGCCACTCTTGGGAAAACTGTCATATAATGCAGGCTTATCGCAACCAAGTCCACCAAAACCATCCTGGCCGTGGTGGAGGCAACCCTGGTCAACCAGGTGTTGGCAGCTCAAATTTCCCAGGAGGCGGCTCATCGGGTAATTATCATAACCCGGGCTATCAAGGCTCGGGCGGCTCAGGATCTGGATATCAGGGGTCTGAAAACCAAGGTGGCCATCAACACTCAGGCCAAGGTGGCAATCAGCATCGAAACAACCAGATAGGGTTTCAGAGCAATCCTAAGCAGTTAAGCAGTGGGCAGTATCACGTGTTTACTACTAGTACCTGCAAGAGGCATATCAAGGTTCAGAAACGTGACGTTAATATGGTTGAGCCGGCGATTCCTCAGTACCTGAACTGGTCAGAACAACCGGTCACTTGGAGTAAGGATGATCACCCGCCTCGGGTTGATAACCCTGGCAGCTTAGCTCTGGTGGTGGCACCTCGGGTTGGTGGATATAATCTCACGAAGGTACTCATGGACGGAGGAAGCAGCATCAACATTCTGTATTATGACACCTTCAGACGTATGAACTTGTCAGAGAAGCAGCTTTCATCTTCTTCCACCATTATTCATTGGATTGTTCCTGGGAAATCTGCATACCCTATTGGTCGGATCAAGCTTGAGGTCGCATTTGGCGATGAGTATAATTACAGAATGGAGTTTCTGACATTTGAGGTGGTCAAGATCAAGAGCCCGTATCATGCCTTGTTCGGGCGGCCGGCTTATGCTTGTTTCATGGCTCGGCCCTGTTATGTCTATCTCAAGCTCAAAATGCCTAGGCCGAAGGGTACCATCACAGTTAATGGAAACAGAAAGATTGCTCATGAGTGTGTAGAAGGAGACGCAGCTTATGTTGAGTCGGCCTGCGCAGAGGAGGAGTCGAAATTTTACAAATCCAATGTTGACCTGGCCGACATGACGCTCTGAAAAAATCCACCATAGAGCCTGACCCGCCCCTCAAGTTCTAGGTAGCCAGAGACACAAAGCAGGTTGATTTCGTCCCTAGCGACTCATCTCAGCAGTTCACTATTGGGACTAGCATGGATCCCAAATAGGAAAGCACGCTCATAGAGTTCATCCATGAGAATCGGGGCATGGAAACCTTCTGACATGCCTGGTGTACCGAGAGAATTCGCTGAGCACCACCTTAATGTTTATCCTAAGATGAAACTAGTTCGGCAATACCTTCGACGTTTTAACGAGGAGAGATGCAAGGCTATTGGGGAAGAAGTAGCCCGGTGTCGGTGTACTAAAGTTTGGGCCCTTTGGTACCCCTTACTTGTGCACGGACAGTCGCAGCCGCACCTGCTGCGAGGCTTGGTAGGAGGAGTTGGAGGCAAGATACAAGACAACGAAGACGCCGTCCAAGCCAGTAACTTGGGAGCAGAAGACAAGCTGGAGCCCCGACAAGGTCCTTGCCGGGGCGGCTCGCGAGCCCCCGGCAAGATCCTTGCTGGGACGACTTGCGAGGCACTGACAAGAACACCACCCTTGAGGTTGAAGAGCTCTGACACCATCGACAACGTCAAGACCAAGACTCAGGGGCACCTGCGTGGTGGCATGCAGATCTTCGTGAAGACCAGAGAGTGGATTCCCCAGCAAGGTTCTTGCTGGGGGTGACCGCGAGGCCCCGGCAAGGCTCACACACGACAAGGCTCCACCACCTTGCCACCGTCCCGGCGCAGCAATAAGCCAGCCAACCTGGCGAGCACCTGCATGGCAACATGCAGATCTTCGTGAAGATCATGCCACCGCTCCAGCATAGCGGCTAGCCAGCCAGCTTGGCACTCGCATGACTCGTCATCTTGGGTGCGTGTCAGGACGGAGTGAGGCGGCGATGGATGGGACGGGCTTTGTTTCCGTCCCCGATAAAGTTAGGGGGGCACGTAAGCAGCGCATTTAAGGCGTTTGTCCTAAGACGCCAGAGATAAGCACATGCACTGTAGCACTTTACACCTCCTGTGTGCCACTGTGGCAGCCCCTTGGACGTATAAAAGGAGGCCCAAGGAATACTGTAGAAGGATTCGGACTTTTTGAACTCTCCGGCCCAGCTTGCATGCATAGCAGCTAGCCGAAGCTCAAGAACACATAATATACACACAAAGCAGGACTAGGGTTTTATGCTTCTCAGCGGCCCGAACCTGGGTAAAAATCCCTCATGTTGATCTCTAGATCTGCTCTTTGCGCACCCCTCTTCCCTGCCAAACCATAGAAGGGATCCACTTGATCCCATAGGTGTCGTTTCCCCGACATCTTTGGCGCACCAGGTAGGGGAGAGAGAAGTTGTGCAGACCTGATCTAGCGGTTAGCACGTCAGTTTCTCGATCACCATGGCTCCCAAGAAGAAGACGACCGCAGCGATCGGTTCATCTGCGGCCGATCTGCCTGTGCCAGCACGGACGGGCAACGGTGTAGACACGAATGGCGGCGGGGGTGCACATCACGAGCATCTGTGATGTTCCGACGAGCGGAGCCAGGGGAGCGGCATCATCCGCAGCCACGACGACGACCCACGCGCCGCTGGGTCCGGGGGCGGGGCCGTGCTGCCGATGGGTGGCGCAGCGACCTCCAAGACACCCCCGCCGGTGCGTGTGCCACGGTCTTCCCAGGCCGTGTGCGACGAGCGGCACCGTAATGTTGGGGGCCCCGAGCGTTCCCACGGAAAGGGCCCTCAGCATCATTCTTGAGATGCACAGGGCCGGCATGCATGCCAAGATGCTGGTGGAAATGGCGCATGGCCACGGAAACGTGATGGGGCTCCTTCTAACACGGTTAGAAGTCCAAGCACCCCCCGTTCTTCGCGCCTGTCGCTGCCACCTACACCAGCCGAAGCGTTGACGAGAGCATAGCTTCTCCTGGATTTTCCTCCCGCTGCAGAGAAGCAAGACGAATGGAGAGCTATGATCCAGAGTCTCATCGGTCTCGCCAATAGAGATGGGCCGCAGCTGGCGGAGCCTTCGCGGCGGCAGTCCACTGAGTCGGCACGTGTCGATGACGGGAAGAACGGAGGCGCCGCGACCACAGTGCACTCCCCTCCACTACGACGTGAGCGGTCGCCAGCTCGACGGGTCGACGCTTGCGATGACGAATCCACGGCGTCATCCGATCCGCGAGCTCGCCACGACCAACGTTAAGTTCTTCAGGAACGGGTCAAAGAAGACGCTCGAACTACCATCGAGCGGCGGCGGGAAGCGCGCCATCAATCGGATAGGCGCGCAGGGCCCACTGTAGAAAAGCCTGTGCCAGGGGATTCTGGTGACTTACCTTATGAGGTGGGTTGTCCAGCTTTTACCCGTGAGCTGCGGTGATTCCAGTGGCCCAATACCCGCACGTTCAAACCAGAGGTCCCGGAGAAATATGACGGCAAGGCTCACCCGTCCGAGTTCCTGAGCGTTTACACCATCGCGATGCAAGCTGTCGGGGCTCGCGACAGCAAGGTGCTCGCCAATTACTTCCCGTTGGTGCTCAAGCCCAACGTCAGGTCATGGTTGATGCACCTACCAGTAGATTCCATCTGTTCTTGGTCGGACCTGTGCCACGAGTTTGTTGGCGCCTTTATCGGAGGCCACCAAGCTCCTGGCCAGGCAAGTGACTTACATATCATCCCCTAGAAAGATGGTGAGTGCTTACGCAAATACATACAGAGGTTCAGCCATGTGCAGTACAACATCCCGGATGTTCATCCTGCCACTGTTGTCAGCGCATTCCATCAGAATGTGCACAACCGCAAGATGCGCGAAGAGCTGGCGATGAACAAGATTACGGATGTTACCGAGCTCTATGTTTTGGCCGATAGATGTGCTCGGGCTGAAGAAGGAAGGAAATACCCCGGCGAAGATGCCGGCGCGGGAACTGACTCCGGAGATGAAGACGTTGCCGCCCCGGCAAAGAAGGGCTGACGGCGTAATAGGAAGCGCAAGGGCAAAACCGTGCTTGCCGTCGAGGGATCCGGCAACCCCGGCACCGCCAAGAAGACCAAGGTTGACAACCCCGGCAAGGAGGTTGCCGGGTGCGCCGCCTGCCAGGACTTGGCGGCTGCCGACAAGCCGGAGGGCTTCGACAAGCAATACTATAAGATCCACCGCACCAAGGGCCATGACCTCCAGAACTGCCGGCAGGTTGAGCTGCTCGTCGAGAAGCAGAAGGCCAAATATGAAAGGCGAGACAAGGAGAAGGGCCAGGATGGTGCTGAAGGGTCCAACAAGAAGCGTGGTGGCCGAGGGGGCTGCCGCGGCAAAGACAAACAACAAGAAAGGCCTGCTCGAGGCCGCGACAAAAAGGAGGGGGATGATGACCACGAAGATGATGACGACTCCAGTGAGCATGATTTTCAAAAAGCTATGGAGGCCATGTGCATTGATGGTGGTGCCTCGTTGCATTCTTCTCACCGCCAACTTAAACAGTGGGCGCGCGAGATTAATGCGACAGAGCCGTCGATCGATGCCCAGAAGCCACTGAAATGGTCCCGCACGCCTACCATTTTTGACGTCGAGGATCACCCTGATCACACAACCGCGGTCGGGTGTTTGCCATTGTTGGTTTCCCCAACAATTCGCAACCTCAAGGTGACAAGAATGCTAGTTGACGGTGGGGCCGGTCTGAACTTGATCTCGCCCAATGTGATCAAGAGGTTACAAATTCCCGACGGAGATCTCGAAGAGACGGGCACGTTTCAAGGGATCAATCCGGGAAGAAGCCAGCCGAAGGGTAAGGTCACACTACCAGTTACGTTTGGTGGTGAGCTAAACTATAGGACAGAGAAGATCATTTTTGATGTTGCCAAGATCCCGTTGCCGTATAACGGGATCCTTGGCCGGCCAGCATTGGCCAAGTTTATGGCAGCATCACACTATGCTTACAACACGCTGAAGATGCCCGGCCCGTTGAGCATCATCACAGTCAACTATGACGAGAAAGACGCACTCATCTGCGCCGATCAGCTCTACCGGGAGGCAGTTGTAGCACCTGCCACCAAGGCACCTGCTCCTGCCACTGGAGCTCCCAGGAGAAGAAGACCGGCAAGACCTCTTGCCCCGGCAAGACCACCTGCACCTACTCCGGCAAGCGCACCTCTTCGGAGTGTTGCGTTCCCGTCGAGGAAGTGCTAGAGAGCTCCACCGGCAAGAGCAAGAAATCAAAGGCTGCCCCACCAGAGACCAAGAAGGTGCCCGTCAAGGAGGATGGCACGGGCGGAGCTTTCACCATAAGCTCCACCCTCGACAGCAAATAGGAAAGCGCGCTCGTCGCCTTCCTGCGGGAGAATGTCGATGTATTTGCATGGCAAGCATATGACATCCCCGGCGTTCCCAGGGAGTTGATTGAGCACCATCTTGCCGTCTGTCCTCATGCGCGGCCCGTCAAGCAGAAGGTCAGGAAGCAGGCCTTGGAGCGGCAAGAGTTTATTATTGAAGAGATCAGGAAATTGGAAGCAGCAGGCTTGGTTAGAGGAGTGCTCCACCCAACGTGGTTGGCCAATCCGGTTGTGGTGCGCAAGGCGAATGGGAAATGGAGGCTGTGCATTGATTATACAGATATCAACAAAGCATGTCCAAAGGATCCTTTCCCCTTGCCGCGCATCGACCAGATCGTGGACTCCACGGCCGGGTGTGACTTGCTGTCATTTCTTGACGCATACTCCGGATACCACCAAATCTTCATGACAAAGGAAGATGAAGAGAAGACCGTGTTTATCACCCCATGTGGTACGTATTGTTTTATACGAATGCCTTTCGGGTTGAAAAGCGTTGGTTCAACATTTGCCAGAGCAGTCCAGATAGGTTTTGAGCCCCAGCTACATAGAAATATGGAAGCCTATATGGATGATATAGTGGTCAAAACCAAGGACAAGGCGACACTGATACAAGATCTGGAAGAAACATTTGCAAATTTGCGCAAGATCAATCTCAAGCTCAATCCTGAGAAGTGTGTGTTTGGCATTCCTTCCGGCAAGCTTCTCGGGTTCTTTGTATCTTAGCGTGGGATCGAGGCGAACCCCGACAAGATCAAGGCAATTGAGCAAATTGAAGCACCAAGACGAGTCAAGGATGTATGTCGACTTGCTGGCTGTGTTGCTGCTCTAAGCAGGTTCATCTCCAAATCTGCTGAGCGCGCCCTGCCCTTTTTCAAGATCTTGAAAAAGGCAGGTCCAATGAAATGGACTCCGGAACCGGAGGCAGCGCTGCAAGATTTGAAGAGGTACCTCTCCTCTACGCCAACACTAGTCACGCCTAAACCGCAAGAGCCGTTGTTGCTGTATCTAGCGGCAACGAATCAAGTGGTCAGTGCTGCACTAGTGGCGCAGAGAGAAGTTGATGAAAAGGCAATAGCAGTGGCAAGATCGCCGGATGACGAGCCGGAGCTCTCCCCGGCAGGGTCTAGTGCCGGTGAGGCAAGACCCCTGGCAGGATCTGGTGCCGGCAAGGCAGGTCCCCCGGTAGAGTCTGGTGCCGGCGAGGCAGGATCTGCGCAAACAAACAAAAAGATACAGAAGAAGAAGGTGGTGCAGCACCCGATTTATTTTGTCAGCTCCCTCTTGTAGGGGGCTAGATCAAGATACTCTGGGGTGCAGAAGTTTCTCTTCGGCCTCCTTATGGCCTCGAGGAAGCTGCATCATTACTTTCAGGCACATGAGATCACCGTCATCACTCGCTTCCCGTTGCAACGGATCCTACACAACCCAGATGCAACTGGAAGGATTATGGAGTGGGCGTTGGAACTGTCAAGCTTTGGTCTCAGGTTTGAAAGCACTTCAACGATTCAGAGCAGAGCCTTGGCGGAGTTCATTGCAGAATGGACCTCAACGCCTGACGAGGAAATTCAAGAGACCACTCTCCCCGGCAAGGAAACAAGTCGCGACTGGATTATGTACTTTGATGGGGCTTTCTCGCTGCAAGGCGCCGGTGCTGGTGTGCTACTTGTCGCACCCACCGGAGAGCACCTCAAGTACGTGGTCCAGATGCACTTTCCCCGGGAGAGATCAACAAACAACACTGCGGAGTATGAGGGACTGCTTGCCGGTCTCAGGATTGCGGCAGACCTTGGAATTACAAAGCTCATCGTCAGAGGTGGTTCGCAGCTTGTCGTCAAGAAGGTTAACAAAGATTATCAGAGCCCGTTGATGGAAGCTTATGTAGATGAAATGAGGAAGTTGGAAGAGCGTTTCGACGGTCTACAAGCAGAGCATGTTCCTCGAGCAGAGAACAGCATTGCTGACGACCTGTCAAAACGTGCTGCCCTCAAGTTACCTGTGGAACCAGGAACTTTTGTGCTCCAACTAAATCAGCCATCCGTTGAACCATCGGCAGGACAGAATAAGCGAAGGAAGTTGAGCCCCGGCAAGTACTTTCCCGCCGAGCTCCCATGAGCCACCGGCAAGGAGGTTGCCGGGGATGACGCCAAGCTTGCCGGGGGGCCACAGGCTCCGGCAGAGCCTCAGGCCCTTGCCGTAGAGACAACTGCTCCCATGGCAGAAGATGCGCCTTTAGTCCTTGCCGTCGAGCCTCAGGCTCCAGCAAGGGCACAGCACACCGTTCATTTCCTCCAAACAGGGGAACTCCCTGAGGAACAGGAAGAAGCAGAGAAAGTAGCCTGTCGGTCCAGCATGTACCAGTTTGTGGACGATGCCCTATACAGGAAAAGACCGAACGGCGTGAAATTGAAGTGCATCCCTCGGGAGGAAGGACTGGCGCTGTTGGCAGAAATACATGGAGGTGTTTGTGGCTCTCACATAGGATCAAGAGCCCTTGTCGGCAAAGCATTCCGGCAAGGTTTCTTTTGGCCAACTGCTCTCCAGGATGCGACTGCACTAGTAACCAAGTGTGAAGTGTGCTAGTTCCATTCAAAGAAGCTCCATCAGCCAACTCAAGCTCTTCAGACGATCCCTCTTTCCTGGCCATTTTTGGTCTGGGGGCTCGACATACTAGGCCCCTTTCCCCGTGCTGTCGGGGGCTTTGAGTACTTGTACGTCGCAATCGACAAGTTCACAAAGTGGCCAGAAGTGGAAGCAGTGAGAAAGGTGACGGCACAATCAGCCAACAAGTTCTTCAAGGGACTAGTTTGCCGTTTTGGTGTGCCAAATAGAGTCATCACCGACAACGGCACGTAGTTCATGAGCCGCACCATCATGCAGTACATCCAGGACCTCGACAGCAAAATCTATTTTGCTTCTGTTGCACATCCGCGAAGCAACGGCCAGGCAGAAAGGGCAAATGCTAAAGTGCTGCGAGGTCTCAAACAAGAACTTTTGAGAGGCTGCACAAGTGCGGAAGACGCTGGATTGATGAGTTGCCGACAGTTCTTTGGTCAATCAGAACGACACCGAATCGAGCCACTGGCCAGACACCCTTCTCCCTGGTATACGGGGTGGAAGGAGTTCTCCCCACAGAACTCATATACGGGTCACCTCGAGTGCTCGCTTATGATGAGCTTGAGCAAGAGCAGTTGCAGCAAGATGAAGCTACGCTCCTTGAGGAAGATCGTCTTCAGGCTGTTGTATGAGCCGCGTGCTACCAGCAAGCCTTGTGCCGCTACCACATCCGCAAGGTTCATGCCCGAAGCCTTGAGGAAGGTGGCCTTGTTCTTCGGCGCGTTCAATCCGCCAAGAATTCCAACAAGTTGACGCCAAAGTGGGAAGGCCCTTATCGGGTAATACGAGTCACCAGGCTCCGCGCAGTCCGCCTGGAGACCGAAGATGGCATCCCAGTGAGCAACTCCTAGAATATCGAACATCTTCGCAAGTTTTACCCGTGAGGCGCGGTTGCCAGGACCCTCGGCAACCCCCTTTTGTACTAGCTTTGCCAGCAAGGCATATGACCCTATGTACAGAGCCAGGCGCAGACCCTGTGCGCAGTTGAATAAATTTAAGTATGTATAGTTCTTGTTGATTTCCATGTTTATTCATATGCATGCCTGTCCAGGATATTATACTGCGTTCACTTCCAGCAAGTAATGATGAACCGCCAAGGTTCCATGTTCCTATTTTCTCTTCTTTCTTTTTCTTAAAGGACAGAAGATTCCCTCGCATACAAGTTTGCCGGGGAGGATAGAGAGTACAGACATCAGCAGGTGATGTTCGAAGTGGCGTCTTGCGGGAAAGAGTACAACAGCAAAAAAGCTAAGTTGTAAAACCTTGAGGAATTTTTCTTTAAATATAAAGTTATTTTCCTCGAACGATTTCAATTCCTGTATGGAAAACCTGCACGCGAAGGAACCTCATCGCGATTGGTTGTGTCCTTGCTCTGTTTCGAGTCTGCTCAGCAGTTCAAGTGGCTGCACTAAGAGCGGCAAGGTGTCTTGCCGGCAGCGACACCCCCAGTAGGCTGCTAAGGATCCGTTCCTCAAAGCGCTCACGGCAAGGCTGCACGCACCGACAAGCCCTTCCAAAAAAGTGTAGGGTGTATGCCATACAAGGAGGGATCAAACAAGGAAGATAGCATGCATTCAATCCAAAATACAGCAAGTTATATTACATCAATGCTTGCCGCGGTTCTAACTTAAGATAAACTGTCTTGGGCACGAGTTCATAGCGGCAAGGAAAAGCGGAGCAACTAGTCCCGGCGCTGGCCTTCTACCCTCTTGACTTGGTCAACCATGCTGACGATGGGCACGACACGCTCTTCAAGCGCCCTGCGATCCGCATCCGTCGGCAAGCTGTCTTGGCTCAGGTCGAGGCCGGGGTTCCTGTACACCACCTTGGTGAGCACTTTGAGGAGGACGCCCCGGAAAAGCTTGCGGGACTCGCTGGCCAGTTGGGTGGCTCGGTTGGAGTGGAGCAGCTTCAGAGCCTCATTGATGGCCTCGAAGAACATGGTCAGCCTGGCGCTCTCAGAAATCCCCCTGTCATGGGAGAACCTGAAATTCGGCATCCCCATGACGGACAGCTGCGTAGTGAACCCCTCCGCGGCGTTGATGAGGCGTGAAGTCTAGAGACTCACGCCCTCTACATAATCATTGTGGGTGGCGGCGGCGCTCTCAAGCAGCAGCTTCTCATTCTTGAGGTCCTTGGCCAGGATCTTCTCACGAGCCCTGCTGCCATTAAGGGATTCCTCCAGAGTGGTCAACTTCAGCTTCAGATCAGCAATGGAGTGATTGGCTTCGGAGAGCAGCTTGGTCTTGTCAGAGATGGAGACCTGTAGCTCCGCCAAGATGTGGACAGTTTTGTCTCTGTCGCTCTTTAGCGTCGAGACCTCCTTGTGGTGCTTCTCCAGCTCCGCCTCCAGTTTCTCCACCTTGCCGGCCAGCTCATCCTTGGCGGCCCCTGCGGCTTCGGCAGCGTCGATGTCCTCCTTCAGCTTGCCGGCATGATCCAGGACCAGAGCGTCGAGTGCGTCTTTATGCTTCTGCTCTAGCTCGTGGGTCCGCTGCACGACAAGCTTCTCAATTTCTTCGTCCTTGCCGCGGAGCTTGGCGGCAAGCGCCTTCTCGCGAGCGGCGAGGTCTTCTTCTTGGGCGTCAAGCAGAATATGGCACTGATTTAGACTGGCCTCCTCCTTGGCGGCCTGTGCAGCGGCCTCCTCCTGTGCCTTCTCAATATCAGACTGCTTCAGGAGGAGCTCGTCCCAATGCCGGCCTAACTCCTCCTGGCCAATCCTCAGCTCTTGTCGGGCCTCGGCGAACCAGACCTGCATCTACTCGACGCGCTTTTGGAAGTCTGCCTCCGCCGCGATGGCAACCGCTGCTCTGGAGTCCAGTTTCTCTTTACGTGCACGGTGGAGCGCCTGGAGCTTCTGAAAGTTGTCACTCATGGCCTGGAGGAGCTGGTCTTCTTTGGATCCACTGCTGCTGGCGCTCGGCTCGTCGATGACCCTGAGCCCGGCAGCAGCGATGACTTCTTCATCGAAAGCCTCCCCCTCGGTTGGCGCTCCGATGCTTGCCGTCCCCGGGATGCTGACGAACAGGTTGTCGCCAATCTTAAGGTATCTGCTTGGGGTGGGGGCTTCGGAAGCTGACGGTTGGTCTTCAACCACCGTCTCCCCAGCGGCTGAGGACCCCAGGACCGATGTAGCACCAGGCGCTCCTGCGGCAGGGATGCCGTCAGTACGGTCGCCGGTCCCCTTGCCAGTCTCCCCAGCAGACCCCTTGCCGGCCTCCCCAGCAGGGCCCTTGGCGGCCTTGTCAGCAGCGATTTTGGCGGCCTCGGCGGCAACGTCCTTGGAGGTTTCCTCAATGATGGCGTTAACATCCATCTGATCCACCAAGGAGGGATCTGGAGGCCAAGAAGGAGAAACAAGATGAAACCCAGATTGAAGCTCAAGGCCAGCAAGGAAAAGAGAAAAGAGATCGTACTGAAGAAATGACAAAGGCCAGGAAGTAGGCGGTTTACCTGTGACGAGCGATGGAGGGGCGGTCCCCTCCCCGACGACGCTCGTTGCCGGGATGGAGCTGTCGGCGCCTGTGCTCACCGGCTCCTCCCACACGCGAATGGGATTGTCGGTGGGAGTCCTTGACGGGGACCCGCCCCTGGGCGGTGTGGTTGATAGTGACGGCGTGTCAGGGGTGGCCCTCAGCGGCTCCTCCTGTCGCTGTTCTTCTCCTGCGAACCCGACAAGGTTAGCAGTAAAGATACACACCCCGACGCCCGCCAGCGGGAAATGAGTAATAGACTCACGCTGGGGGCTGGGCTGGGGGCTGCGTTGAGGGCTGGGATCCGGGCTGATTGTAATCATCTCCGGTGCACCTGAGGAGCTTGCCGAGGGCTCATCGCCCATTGAGGTCTTGGCCTTCTTCGCCATCCTCTGCGCCAACATTTCCGTGTCTCTGTGGGGACAGGCCAGGGCAGAATTAAGATAAGATGAAGCAAATCAGAGATTCAAGACATAAAGAAAACGGCAAGATACTTACTCATCTCCTTCTTCTGCCCCCTTTTCCCTCCTCGGGCTGAAGGAGGAGAGGTCGAAGTCGACCTCCGTTGTGGTGTCCACTTGAGGAGATGGGGAAGGGGACCTGGGCCGCTTGATTGTGGCAAGAGCGGCAGCCTGATGTGAGCTCGCCACCCCCGCTGCCTTCTTTGCCGCCGCCCTTGTCTGGCGCCTAGTTTGCTGTCGCACACCTTGCTGCTCCGCAGCCTTGCCGGCCGGCCCCTTGTCGGGAACTTCTTCGAACGAGGAGCCTGCTGGACTGGCTCGCCGGAGACGGCTCGTCAGAGGACGTGTTTCTTTTTGGACATTGGGGGCCCCACTTCATCAGTCTCTTCAGCTGTTTCTTCGGTGAGTGAGCCCCCGACATCTGCGCTACTATGCCCTCCGGTAGGTTCCTCATGCTCGGCGGGCTCCTCATCTGCATCCATGTCATCTCCCGTGAAGCCGACGCTGCCGGCCTCCTCGGCAAGGGCCAGCTCTTCCGCCCTGCTGGCGATGTACGCCAACTCTTCGTCAGTGGTCTCGCGGATGAGGCGCGGTTCTTCCCGAATGGTTCTCTCCGACAAGTTGTCGAAGAACTCTTGTGCTTGCTCCATTGATGGCTCGACCCAGGTTTGGTCAAGGCCATGAGCATTGAACACCAGCATCATAGCGATGATCGAGTTCAGCGCCGAGTTGTTGCACAGAGGGACAATGCTTGCCGGCAGCTTGAACACGCCGTCTGGCCTAAATAGCTTGTGACAGAGGGCTCTGTGCTGAAGGACCGTCCAGTTGTTGTTGAGGCGTGGGCGCAGCCTCATGATATCCGCCGCATTCCGAAAATCCCAGGCTAGCCTCCCCTTGTTCTGCAAAGGGGCGATGCGGTGACGCAAGAAATCGGCGCCCACCATTTCCACGGTGAGCCCGACAGCCTTGAGGCGATGAATCCTGTTGACGGTGATAGTGAGCTTCTCATCCTGAGGGTCAAGACCGCTCCAATCGCCGCCACGGGTCGGCTTCGTTTGCCGGAGTGAACAGAACGGGTGTGGCTCCTCCTTTGTGATCCAGCACCACTTGCTCCGCCACTCATCCCACTTCTCGTGGTATTCCCCGTCCAGATATGTGTCCTTGGTCCCTAAACTAGGGATCCAAGTGATGCAGCCAGAGAGGGCCTCTCCGGCCTGGATGCGAGCGATGAAGAAGTGGCGGAAAAGGGCTGTGTTGGGGACCACCCCGGCAAAGTTTTCGCAGAGGTGAGCAAAAACAGACATGCAAGTTACGGCATTTGGCATGAAATCAAGGAGATGGAAGCCAAAGGTAAACATGAGGTCATTGAAGAAATCAGAGAAAGGGGGGCAGAGCCCGCAGTATAAATAGTCAATGAAAAAGGGGAATTTATCTGGGCCACCTTTCAACTTGGCGGCTGGGGTCACGCGAGTGGCGGCGTGTCCATTCGTCGCCCTCCCCCACATGAGCAGGTACTTGTCCTTCAAGGCATGAGCATCGAGCATCGGGGGGAAGACGGCGAGCTGCTTCTGCATCTTCACCAACTCACTCTCCGGCACATCCTTGCCCTTGCTCGCTTTGGGCGCCTTGGGCGGCATGGCGACTGGGGAGAGTGAGGGAAGACGAGGATGGCGGGAGCACGGAAGGGGCGAGCGGACGAACAAACTATGGTTTGGGCTCGAGGAAGAAGAAGACGGTGGCGGTTCCTAGATTGGGTAAGGCAAGGGAGAAGGGTAAATGAGCAGCGCCCCTGCGGATTCCTCTTTTTATGGGGAAGGCGCGGGGCTGCCTCTTTACTTTTCAATATGAAGGTGTTTTCACAGTCGTGCTGCGACCGTTCCACGCATGACCCCCACGTCGCGCACCCAATGCAGATCGTGGGGAAGCGCAACAGACGAGATGATTACAGCAGTTAACCCCCGCCACGTGTGCCCGCGCACTATTTGGGCCTAGCCCAACAACGCGTTGTGCCTGCGTGTATGGCCCAGGCCCGGGGGCTCCTGTCGGTGTACTAAAGTTTGGGCCCTTTGGTACCCCTTACTTGTGCACGGGCAGTCGCAGCTGCACCTGCTGTGAGGCTTGGCAGGAGCAGTTGGAGGCAAGATACAAGACAACAAAGACGGCATCCAAGCCAGTAACTTGGGAGCAGAAGATAAGCTGGAGCCCCGGCAAGGTACTTGCCGGGGCGGCTCGCGAGCCCTCGGCAAGATCCTTGCTGGGACAACTTGCGAGGCACTGACAAGAACACCACCCTTGAGGTTGAAGAGCTCTGACACCATCAACAATGTCAAGACCAAGACTCAGGGGCACCTACGTGGTGGCATGCAGATCTTCGTGAAGACCAGAGAGCGGATTCCCCAGCAAGGTTCTTGCTGGGGGCGACCGCGAGGCCCCGGCAAGGCTCACACACGACAAGGCTCCACCACCTTGCCACCGTCTCGGCGTAGCAATAAGCCAGCCAACCCGGCGAGCACCTGCGTGGCGGCATGCAGATCTTCGTGAAGATCCTGCCACCGCTCCAGCACAGCGGCTAGCCAGCCAGCTTGGCACTCGCATGCCTCGTCATCTTGGGTGCGTGTCAGGATGGAGTGAGGCGGCGATGGATGGGATGGGCTCTGTTTCCGTCCCCGATAAAGTTAGGGGGGCACATAAGCAGCGCATTTAAGGCGTTTGTCCTAAGACGCCAGAGATAAGCACGTGCACTATAGCACTTTACACCTCCTGTGTGCCACTGTGGCAGCCCCTTGGACGTATAAAAGGAGGCCCAAGGCATACTGTAGAAGGATTCGGACTTTTTGAACTCTCCGGCCTAGCTTGCATGCATAGCAGCTAGCCGAAGCTCAAGAACACATAATATACACACAAAGCAGGACTAGGGTTTTACGCTTCTCAGCGGCCCGAACCTGGGTAAAAATCCCTCATGTTGATCTCTAGATCTGCTCTTTGTGCACCCCTCTTCCCTGCCAAATCGTAGAAGGGATCTACTCAATCCCATATGTGTCATTTCCCCAACACCCGGCTACTAGCTGTCGGGTTCATCATCGAAGTATTTCATCCTGAGTGGCTGGCTAATCCAGTGCTTGTCTTAAAAAAGAATGGCACTTGGCGTATGTGTGTTGGTTACACAGATCTCAACAAGTCTTGCCCCAAAGACCTGTTTGCGCTCCCCCGCATTGATCAGATCATCGATTCCACTGCTGGTTGTGAGAGTTTGTCTTTTCTGGATGCTTACTCCGGCTATCATCAGATTAAGATGTCTGTTGAGGACCAGGAGAAGACGGCTTTTATCACACCCTTTGGGGCTTTCTGTTATGTCTCGATGCCTTTGGGGCTTAAGAGTGCCGGGGCAACTTATCAATGTTGCGTGTAGAATTGTTTTCACAATCAGATTGGGCGCAATGTTCATGCTTATGTCGACGATACTGTCATCAAATCTCGGAAGAAGGAGACTTTGCTGGATGATCTCAAGGAGACCTTTGACAACCTTCTGCGGTACAAGATGATGCTTAACCTGGCCAAGTGTGTCTTTGGAGTTCCAACAGGCAAATTGCTGGGTTTCCTGGTGTCTGAAAGAGGCATAGAAGCAAATCCAGAGAAAATCAAAGCGGTCACTTCCCTTGGTAAGCCGGCCAACATCAACGATGTGCAGAGGATGGCGGGTCGTATTGCTACCTTAAGCCGGTTTATAAGCCGCCTGGGTGAAAACGCTATCCCTCTGTATGAGATGTTGAAGAAAATGGATAACTTTGTCTGGAGTGACGCTGCAAACAATGCTTTTGAAGCCCTCAAGAAACAGTTGGCTGAGCCACCCGTCTTGGCTGCTCCTATTGACAAAGAGCCTATGCTCATGTAGATTGCTGCCAATAACAAAGCGGTAAGTGTTGCAGTTGTCATGGAGTGCAAGGAGGCAGGGAAAGAATATCATGTTCAGAGGCCAGTCTACTACATCAGCAAAGTCTTGACAGAGTCCAAACAAAGATATCCACATTGGCAGAAGCTGGTATTCGGGGTCTTCATGGCGAGTCGCAAGGTGAAACATTATTTTCTAGAACACCCAATAACTGTGGTTAGCTCTGCTCCATTGGGAGACATTATCCAAAATAGGGAAGCCACATGAAGGATTGCTAAGTGGGCAATTAAGCTTGGGCCACATCATCTGAAGTATGTACCTCGTACAACCATCAAGTCCTACGCACTAGTGGATTTCATCAATGATTGGACTAAACTTCAAGTTCCCGAAGAGAGGCCAGATAAGACTTATTGGACAATTCATTTTGATGGTTTCAGACGGTTGGAGGGCTCGGGGGCTGGAGTTATTTTATCTTCCCCAGGAGGTGATAAATTTTGTGATGTCTTGAGGATAATGTTTCCTTGTACTAACAATGCAGCTGAGTATGAAGCTCTCCTCCATGGACTTCGGATGGCTAAGGAGATGAATCTCAGCCAGGTCAAATGTTTGGGTGACTCAGATTTGGTTGCTCGGCAAGTTTCTGGAAAGTGGGATTCGAAAGACCCGCTCATGGCGGCTTATCGACAGGCGGTGGCTAACATCGCAGGTCATTTTAAGGGTTATCAAGTGGATCACATTCACAGGTTACTCAACGAGGCGACTGATGCATTATCATGACTTGGTTCTCAGTGCAAGCCGGTCCCTCCAAACGTTTTCCTGGATGTCCTTCATAATCCTTCTGTCAAACTGCCATCTGAGGAAGATCTAGCTATAAGTGACCCAGAAGCACAACTGGTGGCGGCTCTTCATGCTACTCCTGACTGGACGGTCCCTTATTTGACTTATCTGACTCGAGGCGAGCTCCCTGAGGATGAACTTATCGCTCGTCAGATCGTCCGCCATTCAAAATCCATTACTATTGTTCATGGCGAGTTACATAGACGAAGCATCACCGGTGTTTTTCAACGTTGTGTCTCCCCAGAGGAGGGCCACGAGATCCTTAATGAGATTCATTCTGGTGACTACGGTCACCATGGTGGCTCAAGATCCTTGGTTGCAAAGGCTTTTCGACACAGTTTCTATTGGCTCACGGCTCATGCAGATGCTGAAGACATCGTGCGCAAGTGTGATGGATGTCAGAAGTTTGCACGACAGGCTCATGTACCAGCTCAAGAACTCCGGATGATTCTCATCACTTGGCCCTTTGCGATTTGGGGGCTTGATATGGTTGGTCCGTTCAAATGGTCCAAAGACAAGAAAACCCATCTTCTCATGGCTGTTGATAAGTTCACCGTGGGTTGAAGCAGAACCTATCAATAATTGCGATGCAGAAACAACAGTCAAGTTTGTGAAAAAGTTGATCTTTCGTTTTGGTTATCACACAACATCATTATTGATAATGGGACTAGCTTGTCCAAAGGAGCCATGAAGAAATTCTGTCAGCAAGAGCATATACAGCTTGACGTGGCTTCTATGGCACACCCTCAATCCAATGGCCAAGCAGAACGTGCTAACCAGGAGATTTTACGAGACATCAAGCCTAGACTTATGGTTCCTCTTGAGCGTACTCCGGCTTGTTGGGTCGAGGAGATTCCTTCTATTCTCTGGAGCATACGGACCACCCCCAACAGGTCAACGGGTTATACGCCCTTTTTCATGGTCTATGGTGCTGGAGCAGTACTCCCAAGTGATATTCGTCATGATTCTCCCAGAGTGGTGGCTTATGTTGAAGCAGACAATGAGATGACTCGACAAGATTCCCTTGATGATTTGGAGGAGGAACATGGCTTTGCAGCATCAAGATCGGCAATATATCAGCAAGACCTACGCCGCTATCATAGCCGTAGAGTTCATAGCCGTACTTTCCAGGAGGGAGACTTAGTGCTTCCATTGATTTAAGATCAAACTGGTATGCATAAGCTTTCACCCCCTTGGGAAGGGCCTTTCGTCATCAGCAAAAACCTTAACAATGGGTCATATTATCTGATTGACATAAGTGAACACAAGAAGTCACGTACATCTGAGGAGGAGACCAACAGGCCTTGGCACATTGCTCATCTCCGTCCTTATTACACTTAGAGCCACTGGCTCCAACCCTTGTACATACATCAGTGTATATATCTTTTTATGATCAATGATAATAAAGTTGGCACCCCCGAAACTCGGGGTCTTTGTCGGTTCATCCAAAATATTGTGTATGAGTCTTTATTCTTTGATCATAGGTCATTTGGGGGCTTCAACTCAACGAGTTTAGCTCATAATAACCCTCTTGACTTGGCATATGCCAGAATATCATGGTTAAACTTGCCTGTTTGCTAGATGTTCATCCACCAAGATGACCAGGCGTACTCTTGACAGTCAATCTATTATGACCCTGAACTTGTCAAGGTTAAAACTCCGGCTTAAGTCATGTGAGAGCCGGTCTACAGAAAGCTAGGACAAACCATGGGCTATCACGCCAGCTTTATTGAAGCATGACTCGAGCCTCGAAAGCCGGTCTTTTTGTCGAGCCTCAAAAGCCGACTTATTATTTATATGTATTTGTTTAACTTATCTGTTCTACACGCTATCTGTTTTTTACAGGTTTATCTCTGTTGCTCATCAATTGGCCATGAGCCGCCAGGTCGTTAATACAACAGTTCATCCTGATCTTAGAGTTTCATTACGACCATGAGTCGCCGGGTCTATAAGACACCACGTTATGCTACTCCTTATTTTTGAATCAATCCACACAAGGAATTGCAATTGGTAGCTCATACAACAGTGCCTTGCCATTTTCACAGAAGTTGAGATTTCATAAATGCACTGGGTGGGTTAAGAGAAGAACCACACCAGTCATAATATTTCTGCTTTCAAGGTATCAAAAGATGCACGAAGGCACCACAGACATCGCAGTTTTTACTATCCTATTACATAGCCACACAACGGCTCAAATAAGTCGCCAAAAGTTTTTTTGGAGTTATCACTCCTGCAAGTCAGCACCTATACTCTCCGGGTTGTGGCTCTTCGGGTTAGCTTCCCCTTGATGACCTCAAGCTGTTGACGCCTCCGGGTCATCCTGAGCTGACTCTTCTATGTCCTTGATCTGAAGGTTGTCTAGATTCCAGTCGATACTGGTTAAGGCTTGGAAGACGGCGTCATCATGCATGATAGGTGAGGGGTCAACATCAGGGGCAAAGGTATGCTTACGATGTTGTGGAGTCAGGTCAAAGGGCTCAATGGTTGGTGGTTGAACCCTCGTGTTGTCTTCATCATAAGCCGCCTGGTATTTCTTCAAATCAAGCTCTTCAACCAGCTGACTCACCAATACACTGGTCTCCTTTGCACAACGAGCATAATATGCTGCTAAAAATTATGTGCCATCATCTTTGAATTGAGGAAACCCGCCAGCCATCTCTAAAGGATCCATATTTGGCACCTATGCTTTGGCCCGGACTAGAGATGTCATCGCCCCTGCTCGGGCGGCTGATTTTTTCATTTCTTCAATTTGTTTGGGGATGGTTGAGAGTATCTTCAAAACATCTCTAATGAAACGTGGTGGCTCTTTTCCCCCGTGAATGGCCATGATGGTAAACAAGCTACCAGAGTACAATCTCTCAAGGAACGTGTATACGGCCTTTAATTTCATTAGACTATCTTGTCGGAGATTCTGACTTCTAGGACATGCACATGTTTCAACATATAAGACGTCAGACGCGTTATTCATATATGTGAGTCGCCCGGAGAAGTTATTCCTACATTTTTACAGAAATCACTTAACAAAGATAGCTTGTGTCATTTGAGCAATGTGACACTTCAAGCCGTCTAGCTCTTCAGAGATTGGCTTAAGTTGGCTATCTGCATCTTCGGCACGCTTAATTAAGGCGGCCTTCTCAGTCTCGAAGGTGGCTTGTTCCTTCTCAAGAGTCGCCTTGACTTTTTCAAGTGCTTCAGCTGAAGATTGCAAACTTGTTTCTGCCTTGTTTTGCAAAGATTGTTCAGCATCAAAATCTTTTTTCAACCCAGCCAATTGTGACTCGGCCGTCCTCAACGTCTCCTGAAAAGCAAGACAAGCATTTTCAGTTACAAGTTATTTTAGTCCTGGCTCATCAAGAATTCATGACCCGGAGACTGGGAAACAGAGTGAAAATTTCACTTATTTATTTCACAAGTCCCACGTAGGTTCAAACAACCTGTTGGAAGGCAATGCAACTCTCGATATTGATCGGGTGCACAACACACGTATATATGTACAAGTGTAGCCCACGGCCTCATCTATACAAGGAAACTAGAGGCAGGGCCGGTAGGAGATTATCCTAACCATATACATGTGTAAGGGCCTACAACAACCCCCCCCCCCCCCCGCAGTCGATACGTCACCTGTGACGCATAGACTAGATCAGAACTCCTCAAATCAAGGCGTCGGTAACCCCTTGGTCATGACATCGGCAAACTGCTGAGCAGTGGGAACGTGAAGAACACAGATGCGTCCAAGAGCCACCTGCTCACACACGAAGTGGATGTCGAGCTTAATATGCTTCGTGCGATGATGATGAACGGAGTTGGCGGAGAGATAGACCGCAGAGACATTGTCGCAGTAGACAATGGTGGCCTTTGACACGTCAAGGAGAAACTCCTGGAGTAGCTGGCGAAGCCACGAGCACTCGGCGATGGAATTGGCCACAGCGTGATACTCAGCCTCGGCACTGGAGCGCGATATCGTGGGTTGTCATCTAGACGACCATGATATAAGCGAAGGCCCAAGGTAGACGCAGTAGCCGGAAGTGGAGCACCGTGTGTCGGGGCAGCCAGCCCAATCAGCATCACTATAGGCAACAACGTCGGTCGAGGATGAGGCCGTCAACGTAAGACCAAGAGCCATAGTTTCGCAAATGTACCAAAGAATCCGCTTCACTAGGTTCCAGTGAGCATTACGAGGAGCGTGCATATGGAGGCACACCTGCTGAACAGCGTACTGCAAGTCAGGCCGAGTGAGCGTCAAGTACTAGAGAGCGCCGATGATGGAGCGGTAGAACGCGGCATCCGACGAGCCGTAAAGGGCAGAAACCTTGGCCTTCGTGTCGATAGGCATGGGGATAGGCTTGCAGTTAAGCATGCCTGCCCGCTCAAGCAGGTCCTGCGCATACTGCTGCTGGTGAAGGAAAAACCCGTCGGCATGTCGCACCACCTCTATCTCGAGAAAGTAGTGGAACGGACCGAGGTCCTTGATGGCAAACTCGGCGCTGAGGCACGCGGTGAGCTGGCGAAGGAGCTCAGTCGAGGAGGCCGTCAGGATGATGTCATCGATGTAGAGGAGTAGGTAGGCAGTCGCATGGCCCTGGTGATACAAACAGCGAGGCATCGGAGTGAGTGGCTCGAAACCCAAGCTATTGTAGAAAGGCGGCGATGCGCTGTTACCACGCTCGTGGTGCCTGCTTCAACCCATACAAAGAGCTGGAGAGCAAGCACACATGATCCGAATGAGCAGCATCGACAAATCCAGTAGGCTGCTGACAGTAGACCTGCTCGGCAAGATGACCATGCAGAAAGGCGTTAGAAACGTCCATCTGGTGTACCGGCCATGCGCGAGACACGGCAAGCTGGAGGACAGCATGAATCGTGCCCGGTTTCACAACCGGAGCGAAGGTGTCGGTGAAGTCAACTCCGGCACATTGACGAAAGTCACGCACCACCCAACGAGCCTTATATCACTCAAGAGACATGTTGGGATGAGTCTTATGGCGAAAGACCCGCTTGCCACTGATGACGTTGGCATGAGGTGGCCGAGGAACAAGCTACCAAGTGTGGTTACGCAGGAGCGCGTCGAACGCTTCCTGGTTACGCAGGAGCGCGTCGAACTCTTCCTGGATTGCAGCGAGCCAGTGAGGATCACGGAGAGCGGCTCGAGATGATGATGGGAGAGGAGACGGCTCAGAGGTCGAGGCAGCGAGAAGGTACTCATCCATGGAGTAACACGTGCTTGGGCAATGGATGCCTGCCCGAGCACGTGTCAACATGCATGGCAGCGGGGCCAGCGGATCCACCGAGGGCAAGGTCGAAGAAGAGCCTGTTAGGATCTCAGCCAAGGCAGTCGAGGAGCCAGGATCAGTTGTGGGTGCCGCACTAACTGATGGGGCTGCGACTCGATGGGTGAGGGGGGCACCGAGGGCGCCGTGGCCACGGAGCCGGCCACCGGGGACAGCGCCGATGATGGGCTGGCCGGGCCAACCGAAGAGCCCGGCACGGCAGCCGTGGACGTCGAGCCCGACGCCGGGGACCCCGTGGAGACCGCGGGGCTGGGCGATGAAGGAGCCCCCGAGGGGGCCCAACCCGCGGTGAAGGTGGGTGCCTCGAAGCTGGGAGGTGTCCCTAGCACCACGTGTGGGAACAACCACCACGAGGAGCAGGCGGAGGAGCTCCGGAGGCCGAGGTCGATGGCGGCGAGACGTTCGTCAGCGGTACCTGGTGAAATGGAAAAACCCTCTCATCAAAGTAAACATGGCGTGAGGTGAACACGCGGTGCGAAATTGGGTCGTAGCATCGGTAGCCTTTGGTGTTTGGTGGGTATCCGAGAAAGATGCATGCCACGGAACAAGGAGCGAGTTTGTGAGGGGTGGTGGAGGCGATGCTAGGATAACAGAGACCTAAAAACACGAAGATTATCATAAGAAGGAGGGGCACCGAAAAGAAGATGATGTCGTGCAAAATTCCCACGAGCACGACAAGGACGAATATTGAGAAGGAGAGAGGCGGTGGCTAAGGCATCCGGCCAAAATTAGGGCGGGACGTTGGCGTGGAAGAGGAGGGTGTGAACACAATCGTTAAGAGTGCGAAGAACCCGTTCGGCACGACCATTTTGTTGCGAGGTGTACGGGCAGGTAATACGAAGAATCATGCCATGTGTGGCAAGAAGGGTGCAAACACTGATGTTATCGAACTCCTTCCCGTTGTCGGTTTGAAACGCATGTATGGGGCGCCCAAACTGCGTAGTAACATAGGAGTAAAAGGTGGTAAGGACGAAGAGCGCATCGGATTTTCTTCGCAACGGGAAGGTCCACACATAATGCGAAAAATCATCTAGAATAACAAGATAATAGAGATAGCCTGTATTACTAGCAACTGGAGATGTCCACATGTCACTATGAATCAACTCAAATGGATACGACACCACCGATGAGGACACACTAAACGAAGGCGAACGTGCTTGCCTAGACGACAAGCATGACAAGTATGATCATCGGTTTTATTACACGTGAATGGAAAACTCCTAAGAATACGACGAAGGGTGGTAGGGTTCGGATGACCCAATCGAGCATGTGAAAGGTCCACGGTGACAGAGAGAGCGACTGGAGTGGTGGTGGTGGCAGCGGAGGAGTGGACTAGGTAGAGCTCGCCCGGGCTATCACATCGATGGAGCACCATCCGGGTACGGGTGTCCTTGATAGAAAAACCAATATCGTCAAATTCAACGGTGATAGGATTTTCACGTGTAAAAGAATGAACGAAGACAAGATTTTTGATTAAGTCAGGCGAAACAAGTACGTTAGACAAGTGTAAAGGCATGGATGATGACGGAAAAGAAGCATGACCGACATGAGTAATGGGAAGGGAAGAACCGTCCCCCACAGTTATACGAGTGGAGGTATGAATGGGATATGAAGAAGTGAGGTTACCGGGGTGGGAAGTCATGTGGGCGGTAGCCCCGGTCTCCATATACTAGTCGCCTCCCCCGGTGTAGTTGTTGGGTGTCGGAGCGGAGTGGAGTGCCACGAGGAGGGTCAGGTCCCATGGGGCCGGCAGAAGGGCGAGCGCTGCGGCCGGGTATGAGGGCGCCGCGGCCAGGTAGGTGGGCGCCGCACAGGGTACCCTCCAACGGATGAAGGCAGGGGTAGCAGCAGAGGGTAGCCGCCGGACTGCTGACCCTGGACCGGCGCGGCGTGGAATGCCTGGTGGGCGCCCGGGCGAGTGCCAAGGAGGCCGGTGGGTACCAGGGCCCGTGGAACGGGCATAGTGTACACATGGACCACCCCGGTCCATGGGTTCGGCGCGGCGGCCCAGGGGGCCGGTGGAAGCTGCTGGCAGGGCGCCCCCCCTGACGCCGTTCTGCTGCTGTTGCTTCCACCCGCGGCGGCCATCGCGGCGGCGGTCGTTGCCGGCCGGCGGTGGCTGGTGTTGGTGAGGGAAGGCGGCGGCCATCGGCGGCGGTGGAAAGTAGGAGGCTGGTGGGGTGGGGAACCGCGGCGGCTGTGGGGCGGGTGGTGCAGCGCCACGAGAGGTCCCCGCTGCGAGCGCCATGTAGGTGGCCCGGGACTTGACCATCTTCATCCTCCTCTCCTCCAGACGAAGGTAGGCCACAACCCTAGGGAAGGTCGGGTCCGGAAGGAAGGTGAGTTTGAAGGTCGCGTTGCTGAACTCCTCACTCAGCCAGCAGTGAGAGTGCTAAGGAGAAGCTCATCGGAAACCTTGTCCCCAAGATCACGGAGCTCATCGGTGAGTTTCTTAAGGCGCATACAGTAGTCGTTGATGGACGACTCGTGTTGATGGAAGCCAAAGAACTCCTGTTGAAGTAAGACGTGGCGCTGGTGGGCATTGTCGGTGAAGAGCCCGTTAAGCTTCACCCACACGGCGTGCGCGTCATCCTCGTCTCACACAATGGTGTGGAAGAGGTCCTTCGACATGGTTTGATAAAGCTAGCGGGTGATGGCAGCATCAATGGTCATCTAGTCATCATCACCGAGCATGAGGGTGGTGTCAACGGAACCGTCGACGTGATCTTGGAGATGGTATTCATGGAATACGAGGGAAAAGTAGGTTTTCCAGGCATAATAGGTGGAGTTGGTGGAGTCAAGAATGATGGGGACGCGTCCGAAGATGTCAAGATCGCGGATGAGTTCCACAGGAGGAGGATCGGGACCGGCAAAGGGGTTCGTGAAAGCACAAGTGCTCCCTGGGTGATTTTGGTAATTAATGTCGACATATCTCTTGTTGGAATAATGGTATTATCTAGTATGTTTCAGACAAGTTCAACAATGGCGTGGCATGGACAAGAGGATGTGGAACCCCTTCAAAATGCTAAGGACAAAGATTGGCAAAATCTCAAGACTCTTCATTTATATTTTGGTGATCCAAGATCACATTGAGTCCATAGGAAAGCCAATACTATTAAAAGGGGATGAGGTGTTGCTTAATGGTCTACTTGCTCAAGTGCTTAGTGATATTGCTCCAAAACCCTCAGCCACTTTCTCCATCCAAATAGGTCCAAACCCTAAACTCCAACTCGGACCCACCGATTCTTTCTATCCGGAGCCACCGAGTTCATTTGACATAGTCACTGCAAGAAACCCTAACAGTTCGGTCTCACCGATACGGATCTCGGTCTCACCGAGATGGCCTTGCCAACTCTCTGTTATCAGTTGCAATTATTTTGGTCTCACCAAAATTGCAATCGGGTCTCACCGAGATGGCTTGACCAACTCTCTGTTGCCTTATTGCTTCACTTCGGTCTCATCGAGTTGATGCAATCGGTGCCACCGAGACGCGGTTTGCCCTAAGCCCTAGCACATCGGTCCGGCCGAGTTGTTCTAGTCGGTCCCACCGAGATTCCTAACGTTCACATTTTTGAACTGATCAGTGCCACCGAGTTTAACTAATCGGTGCCACCGAGATGAGTCAAATGTGTGTAACGGTTGGATTTTGTGTGGAGGCTATATATACCCCTCCACCCCCTTCTCCATTTGGGAGAGAGCCATCAGAACGTGCCTACACTTCCACCATACATTTTCTGAGAGAGAACCACCTACTCATGTGTTGAGATCAAGAGATTCCATTCCAACCATTCGAATCTGGATTTCTAGCCTTCCCCAAGTTGTTTCCACTTAAATCCCTCTTCCACCATAACCAAATCTGTGAGAGAGAGTTGAGTGTTGGGGAGACTATCATTTGAAGCACGAGAGCAAGGAGTTCATTATCAACACACCGTCTATTACCTTTTGGAGAGTGGTGTCTCCTAGATTGGTTAGGTGTCGCTTGGGAGCCCCCGTCGTGATGTGGAGTTGAACCAAGAAGTTTGTAAGGGCAAGGAGATCGCCTACTTCGTGAAGATCTACCTGTGTGAGGCAAGTCCTTCGTGGGCGATGGCCATGGTGGGATAGACAAGGTTGCTTCTTCGTGGACCCTTCGTGGGTGGATACCTATGTGGACTTGCGCAATCATTACCCTTCATGGGTAGAAGTATCCATCAACGTGGACGTACGATAGCACCACCTATCGGAACCACGCCAAAAATTCTCCGCGTCTCCATTGCGTTTGCACACTCCAATCCCATCCCTTTACTTTCTTGCAATTTGCATGCTTTACCTTTTCCGCTGCCTATACTCTTGTCATGCTTGCTTGAAATGTATTGTGTGTGCCTTAATATGTGCTAAACTCAACCTTAACTTGAAGAAATTAAAAACTGCCACTTTTGCTTGTTAAGGGTCTAATCGCCCCCCTCTAGACCCCTCTTCTCGATCCTTTCAATTGGTATCAGAGCTTTGGTCTCCATTGCTTTGGTTTAATAGCCATTGGAGGAAGATGGATGAGTCTACGTTCGGGAGTATTAGACGTAGAGTGCCTATTCTTGATGGGGAGTTTTATGGTTCATGGAAAAATGAGATGCTTGATATTTTCAATGAATATAATTTGAACAAGTATATTCTTAGCCCTTATGTGCCTCCCATTGATCCTTTGCATCCGACCCCCGATGAGTATCTTGACATGGTTCGCAATCTTAGGACTATTGATCTTATCATTAGAGGATTGCCTAGAAATTTGCTTATTTGCTTGCCAACCTTTATATGTGCTTATACTATATGGAAGTATCTTGAGGAACACTTTCCAAATTTTTCCTTCAAAAATCTAGATGAGATTCTTCATAAATCCATTGCTTTTCATAAAATGAAGCCTAGTGATCGCAAGTTTGATGAATGTCTATTTGAGCTCTGTGATCTTATGCGTGCTAAAGGAAATGTTGGAATCATTAGTAGCATCATCTCGGAGACAATTAGAATTCATAAGCTTGAACATTGTCATGATCATAAATCTAACTAGATCATTGATGGCGCGCGTTGCGGCGCCCGTCCATTTTTGCACTTTAGTATTAAAGATTGGTACCATTATATGGAGCGAAATACAAATACTCGTCATGTTAAATTAAGTTAACAGGTCTATTAATTCCATGGCGTAGCCTTGCGATGCCAAAATTCAAAATTATAATGCTATATAGAGAACTTCCCCTTCAATTGAAGATAGAATAGACAAATGAATCCAGGAAAAAAATCACTTATCAATATTATTATTTACTCTATTAAAAAACTTGACTACATTATTCGTGATACAATTTTCAATGGGTCAAAAATCAAATGCCTAACTCAAAACAGAAATTTCTCATGCCTTAGATCATACATTGGCACTTTGGCAGCTTTCTGTCACACATGAGCTTATTTTCCACAACTACATGATACATAGGGAAGCAGATTTATTAGTGGGAATTCGCTATTTTGAGACTCAATGTATATGCCTACATGTATATGTGCCTGTGATGATAAAGTACGATACCTTTCCATATGTTAATGGTGGAGCGACATTACCTACTTGGGCAAAGAATTGCAGTTCAACAGTTATGGTGAGAATTCAGTAAACACAAGATACATGTGCGTCGACATACTTTCGGCAACAGATTTATGGTGTAGGTATATAAATTTTATTTGAAAACCAAACCTATTACCTCTAGCGACTCGATGTTTGAGCATAGAAATGATAACAGCCCTCTCCGTGGGTGGTTTCTTAGCATCTCAACAACACACGGGAGCAAGTATGTCTCTTCTTGTATTGGAAGCTAGATCATTTGAATTGGTGAAAATTTAACATGCAATTGTGGTCGTTATATATACTCACATGCTGGAAGAAGATATGGATTTATAATGAGATTTAAATCATCCTAAGCATTCCTATTTACAATATTAAATTTTCTAAATTGGTATGCTTAAAAACTAAAAGGAACAAATGGGAGACATGACCTACCAAGATAACATTGTTTCTTTTGCAAATTACTGTTGGAGAAATAAAAAAGAAACACATCTGTTATAGGTGTCCTTGAACAAACCGACAAATAAGATGAATTAGTGACATGTAGACATAAATTTTACAATTCTCTGCAAGCAATATTAGAAACATTCAAGAGGCAGTCAAAAAATAAAGGTACCTTCTCTGTCTAACTAATTCATGATGTGCAACATGTGCCATCATGATGATCAGATGATGAGTAAAAAAATAACCTGAATGTGAGGACCTGCACAGGAGTGGATCATTCAGAATCTTGTGTGGAGGATAAAGTCACTCATAAGTAAGCATGTGAGATTCTAACATAGAGATAAAAATCAGTTGACAAAAAGTAGAGAACTAAATTCAATGCCTTCACCTTACTTTGTCGAATTTATAGGAAAAACTGAACCAATTGATCTATTGATAGTAGTAGTGCAATTCTATAACCACTGAGAAGAATACCAAAAAGATATCCTCTCTTTTTACGAAGATCATATCCTCTTATATATTATAATCTCTTCAATGAAAAAGATCATCCTCATATTCATATATTGTCAGATCTACTATAGTAATTGGACATAATAATTTTCTTATAAAGAACACACGTCTATGACCTTGTGCTCAGATCTCCTATCAACTTGGTGACTTCCTGATTGTCGTGGAATACTAATCCTAGGCACTCAGAAAGGACAAATCCAAACCAGTAGTGAACACTGATTATATCCAAGATAAAGGGAAGGGAATGATCTGTACCAGCGGACTCCATGGGGAAGTTGGCATGTCCTAGTTCCCTTGCCGAATCGTTCTTGTAAAGACATGGGGAGTCGCAGCCACCCCATCGCCATCTGAAGTGCCACTGCTCGAACACCAACCTGATGGATTCTCCGAGCGCCGCCCCCGCATCGGTGAAGATCGGGGCCATGGAGCTGTTGGATGCGGCAATGCCGTCGCGCCTCATCGGTCTGAGAGTGGAGCCCCTCTCTGCTGCAATTGAAGAAGTAAGACAACAATGGGTGGTCAGCATCTTGGAGGCGCGAAGATTCATCGGCGGCCGCGAGGGAGAATGAAGGGAGAGATCTCTGCCCCTTCGATCAATGTCTGACCTGAACTAAAGCTACATCACACACCAGCTAGCTATTTTTCCCTGGGTTGTTCTTTCCCCAACCGCTAGGTGGGCTGCCTGGCCCAATCAACCAGAAGCCACCGATTTTCCAACCGGAATAGCCTCCCTAAGACACCCAGCCCACTGATTAATTACGGGATTAGATAGTCACCCGACGACCAGCAATGACCTGGAACAGACATCTGACGGCCAGAAACCTTGATGGCCTGGGAGGGCAGGGAAGATGCTCAGTTTTAATGTATCTAAATGAATCACTTGCTCTAGGTGATGATCACACACATGATGATGATGACATTGAGCATGGCCATTATGATGAAGATGAACAAAGTGATATTGACTATGAGGAGACTATGAGAAATCTTAGTCTCATGGCCAACTTTCGTGGCTACATGGCCGGAGGAAAAGAGTGGATTCTTGATAGTGGATGTACCGATCACATGACTGGAGATAAAGACATGTTCTGTGAGCTTGCTAAAAATGATGGTCCACACAAGTATGTCACTTTTGGAGATAACTCCAAGGGTAAGGTACTTGGCCTTGGTAAGGTGGCCATATCAAACGATAGCTCTATTCAAAATGTTATGCTCTTTGAATATCTTGGTTACAATCTTCTTTCCGTATCTAGACTAGCCGACTTTGGTTTCAATGTTCTATTTACCGAAGTAGATTGCCAAGTGTTTCGTAGAGATAATCATAATATGGTCTTTACCGGTATCCGTAGAGGTGATCTATACATTGTCGATTTCGTTAAAAGAGCCCAACCTCGTACTTGCTTAGTTGCTAAATCTTCTAAAGTATGGTTATGGCATAGAAGGTTAGGTCATGTGGGCATGCAAAATCTTGATAAGCTTATTAAAGGTGATCATATCCTTGGTGTTAAAGATGTTATATTTGACAAGGATAGACTTTGTAGTGCTTGTCAAGCAGGAAAACAAGTTGGAGGAAGTCATCCCGTGAAGAACATCATGACCACGAGAAGACCACTTGAGCTACTTCACATGGATCTCTTTGGTCCCAGTGCTTATAAGAGCCTTGGTGGTAACTCCTTCGGTTTGGTCATTGTTGATGACTTTTCAAGATTTACGTGGGTGTTCTTTTTTGATGATAAATCGCAGGTCCAAAAGATCTTCAATAACTTCGCCAAGAAGGCCCAAAACCAATTTGAAGTGAAGATCAAGAAGGTTCGAAGTGATAACGGAATGGAGTTCAAGAACGCCAATGTGGATACCTTTCTTGAAGAAGAAGGGATTTCACATGAGTTCTCGGCTATGTACACGCCTCAACAAAATGGTGTTGTTGATAGGAAGAACCGGACACTTATGAAGATGGCGATAACGATGCTTGATGAATACAAGACGCCAAGACACTTTTGGGCGGAAGCGGTTGAGACAGCTTGTCATGCTACGAATCGACTATATCTTCACAAGCTTCTCGGCAAAACCCGCATACGAGCTACTCACCGGTAACAAACCCCAAGTTGGATACTTTCAAGTATTTGGCTCAAAGTGCTACATTCTTGATAAGCATCGTCGTTCGAAATTTGCTCCTAAATCTCATGAAGGTTTCCTACTTGGTTATGGCTCAAACTCTCACACTTACCGTGTCTACAACATTTTCACCCAAAAGGTTGAAGAGACGGTAGATTTGAAGTTTGATGAATCTAACGGCTCGCAAGTAGAGCAATTGCCAATTGATGTAGGAGATAAAGATCCCTCGGAAGCAATTCAAGATTTATCTATTGGCAAAATTCGACCAACGGAGGTGAAGGAGAGCATTTCGTCCATTCAAGTGGAAGCCTCAACTTCACATCAAGGTGAACCACAAGTTGACTTGGAGGCATCACAAGTGGAACACGTCAAGACGAAGGAAATGAGGAAGTACAACAAGATGAACCACCTCGACCTCCTTCTCCACCTCCACAAGCGAACGACAATGCCACCAACAATGAAGAAGAAGAAGATGATGATGAGGATGTTCCACCCCAACCCAAGCAAAAGCTCTCACGAGTTAGAGCAAGAATCTCAAGAGATCATCCCATCGAACAAATCTTCGATGACATCCAAACCGGGAGAATCACTCGCTCTAAAACTCGTTTAGCTCACTTTTGTGAACACTACTCATTCATTTCTAGTGTTGACCTATGAAGGTAGAAGAAGCCCTTGAGGATCCGGATTGGATAATGCTATGCACGAAGAGCTACACAACTTCGAGAGGAATCAAGTGTGGACATTGGTTGAAAAGCCCTTGAGGATCCGGATTGGATAATGCTATGCACCAAGAGCTACACAACTTCGAGAGGAATCAAGTGTGGACATTGGTTGAAAATCCCAATGATGATCACAATGTCATTGGAACCAGGTGGGTGTTCCGGAATAAGCAAGATGAGGATGGACAAGTGGTACGCAACAAGGCGCGTCTCGTTCCTCAAGGCTACACTCAATTCGAAGTTATGGACTATGGTGAGACATATGCCCCCGATGCTAGACTTGAGTACATTCACATTTTACTTGCTTATGCCAATCACCATTATATCACTTTATACCAAATGGACATTAAAAGTGCTATTCTAAATGGTGAAATTGAGGAGGAAGTTTATGTTAAACAACCTCCCGGCTTTGTTAATCCCAAGAAACCTAATCATGTCTACAAACTTCACAAAGCTCTTTATGGTCTTAAACAAGCTCCTAGAGCTTGGTATAAATGCTTGACCAAATTTCTTATTGAAAAAGGCTTTAAAATTGGGGAAATTGATTCTACTCTTTTTACTAAAAGGGCTAATGGAGAATTATTTGTATGCCAAATTTATGTGGATGATATCATATTTGGTTCTACTAACCCCCATTTTAGTGAAAAGTTTGGAAGGCCAATGTCGGAGAAGTTTGAGATGTCTATGATGAGTGAACTCAAGTTTTTCCTTGGTTTGCAACTGAAGCAAACTAAGGATGGTACCTTTGTCTCAAAAACAAAGTATACGAAGGATCTTTTCAAGAAGTTCAACATGCAAGAAAGCAAAGGTATGAAAACACCAATGCCTACTGGTGGACATCTTGACTTGACTAAGGATGGCAATCCAGTTGAACAAAAGTTTTACCGATCAATGATTGGTTCATTATTATATCTATGTGCCTCCCGTCCCAATATTATGCTAAGTGTGTGCATGTGTGCACGTTATCAAGCGGCTCCTAAATAATGTCATCTTAAGGCCGTGAAAAGGATAGTGAGATATTTAATTCATACACCAAACTTTGGCATTTGGTATCCTAAGAGATCATCTTTTGATCTTGTTGGCTATTCCGACTCGGACAATGCCGGTGACAAGGTTGATAGGAAGTCCACTTCGGGTACTTGTCAATTTCTTGGTAGATCCCTTGTCTCTTGGTCCTCCAAGAAACAAAACTCGGTATCCTTATCCACCGCCGAAGCGGAATACATTGCCGTCGGATCATGTTGTGCTCAATTACTTTGGATGACCCAAACTCTTAAAGATTATGGGATACATGTGAAACATGTTCCATTGCTTTGTGACAATGAGAGTGCTATTAAGATTTCTCACAATCCCATGCAACATTCTCGAACTAATCATATTGAAGTTCGTCATCATTTCATTTGTGATCGTGTTGCTAAAGGGGACATCAATCTTAAGCATGTTCGTACCGACAAGCAATTGGCGGATATATTCACTAAACCGCTTGATGAAAAGATATTTTGCCGTTTGAGAGGTGAATTGAATATCATTGATGCCTCAAACTTGGAATAGAGATTCCATTTCTATACATGCAAGGCATGAGCCTATGAGACTAATCCTTGATGTTTCTCTTATGATGATGATCATTTGTCTTGGATATGTGTTTGCACCCTTGCATGTTATCTAACCTATGTAGGTACTTGGATGAGCCCCAATCTAGGAGATTGCATATCACTCACATTTTGAGCAATCTCTACATCACCAAGTATCTATGCTTTGGATGTTGAAATCCAGGAAGCATGAACACACTCGACATATCCTTTGACTATTACAATATATCTAATTTCATGATTGTCAATTTGGATACACAAGTGTTATACCTTGCAAGACTAACCCATGTAGGAAGATGAACTTCAACTCCAAGGGATGCTCCCAACTATTGATGGACTACATCAACCTTGAGCATCCAACACAAGTTCAACTACATGATCAAGACCAACAACACAACCCAAGGTATGTCATTCCATCTTAGAGAAGCTTTACTCCAAGTCATGAGATAAAGCAACTCAACAAGATGTGAATACATAAAAAATGCTTAAATGAAAAATGGCAACCCCATTTTGAGCTTAAACGATGAGTATGACATATGATCAAGTGATCTCACTTGACTCCTAAGTCAATATACTCTAACATAGGTGACTTTGTCGCCGACCTCCTCTAGATGAGGTTCTCTAGTGTTATTTTCATTCATTGCATTTCTTCTTGTGTTTCCCTTCTAAATCAAAAAAACTTCATCTAGACTCTCTTTGTTTCTGTTCTTTTCTGACTTATTTCTTCCAGCAAATTCATTGCAAATCCTTATAAAAATTCCTTGAAAATCTTTATGAAAATTCATTTGCCAAGTGAGCTGAGTTGACAAAACTTTTCCTCTACATTGAACTCGGCGTCACTGATCTCAACCTATCGGATAGACCGAAGCACAAGGATCACTTGTGCAATAGTTCATCGGTTCAACCGAAACAGACTATCTCGGTCTTACCGATGAGCACCTTCAGTGGCTCTGCTATCTCAGAGCTACCGATTGAAACAGATCGGCGCCACCGATTTCACTGCTGAGAAAACTATTCTGCCATCTTATATTGCCTATTTTCTTCAGCTCCACTCAATTATTCTTTCCCTCTATCAGCATCTCAATCTACATGCTGTTTTGTTGTGTCTCTCAAGGACCACACCTACTTGACTCATGCTCCTGAAGTTCCCTTCTTGGAAATTGATGTCAAAGGGGGAGAGAGAGAGAACATCAAAGCCTATCAAGAGAGAGAGAGAACATCTAAGCTCTTCTAGGGATGCATGTTTATAAGAGGAGAGAAGCCCATGTCTTTAAGAGGGGAAAGACATGCTAGTATTTGATTTGAGTTATGACTACTCTTTATCTAGTTCTGCTCTGATTTTATGCCCTGATCTGGTCCGCTCTGATTTTATCTCACCCTACCTTCTCCCATTATCCAATATTAGATTCAGGCGGAGAAAGTGCCTATGCTTAAGGGGAGAAAAATTCTTGGAATTTATTGCAAATCTTTAAATCTTTGGGGACATGTCTATATCTAAATGAAGTACTCACTTTGTGATACTCACCTATTACATGTCATCCAGTCTTGGTACTCTTGTGGATGTCATCCAGTCTTGGTACTCTTGTGGATCTTGGAATTTATTTTTGTTTGGAGTCTTCTGGTGTTATCTAACCTTGTTTTCTTAAGTTTACTCCTTCAAAAGTCAGCTCAAGAACCACAAGGTAAGTATATGCATCACACTCTTGGGCATGATGATCTCTTGCTTTTGCACATACTGTTTGCAAGAGGGATTCATATAGCCAAGATACATGTAACTCAATGCCTACTCTCTCATGCTATGCATTCACATGATTCTTCAATGCTATCTTCACATGCTTGCATACATGTAGGGGGAGCCTATGCATGTTACATGTTCTTCCAAAGCTTTACTTACTACTCTTCATATCATTTACTTGAAGCTTTGATGTATGTTGCCATCAATTACCAAAAAGGGGGAGAGTGAAAGCACAAGTGCTCCCTAGGTGATTTTGGTAATTAATGTCAACATATCTCTTGTTGGACTAATGGTATTATCTAGTATGTTTCAGACAAGTTCAACAATGGCGTGGCATGGACAAGAGGATGTGGAACCCCTTCAAAATGCTAAGGACAAATATTGGCAAAAGCTCAAGACTCTTCATTTATATTTTGGTGATCCAAGATCACATTGAGTCCATAGGAAAGCCAATACTATTAAAAGGGGATGAGGTGTTGCTTAATGGTCTACTTGATCAAGTGCTTAGTAATATTGCTCCAAAACCCTCAGCCACTTTCTCCATCCAAATATGTCCAAACCCTAAACTCCAACTCGGCCCCACCAATTCTTTCTATCCAGAGCCACCGAGTTCATTTGACATAGCCACTGCCAGAAACCCTAATAGTTCGGTCTCACCGATACAGATCTTGGTCTCACCAAGATGGCCTTGCCAACTCTCTGTTATCAGTTGCAATTATTTCGGTCTCACCGAAATTGTAATCAGTCTCACCGAGATGGCTTGACCAACTCTCTATTGCCTTATTGCTTCACTTTGGTCTCACCGAGTTGATGCAATCGGTGCCACCGAGACGCGGTTTGCCTAAGCCCTAGCACATCGGTCCCACCGAGTTGTTCTAGTTGGTCCCACCGAGATTCCTAACGTTCACATTTTTGAACTGATCGGTGCCACCGAGTTTAACTAATCGGTGCCACCGAGATGAGTCAAATGTGTGTAACGGTTGGATTTTGTGTGGAGGCTATATATACCCCTCCACCCCCTTCTCCATTTGGGAGAGAGCCATCAGAACGTGCCTACACTTCCACCATACATTTTCTGAGAGAGAACCACCTACTCATGTGTTGAGATCAAGAGATTCCATTCCAACCATTTGAATCTGGATTTCTAGCCTTCCCCAAGTTGCTTTCCACTTAAATCCCTCTTCCACCATAGCCAAATCTGTGAGAGGGAGTTGAGTGTTGGGGAGACTATCATTTGAAGCACGAGAGCAAGGAGTTCATTATCAACACACCGTCTATTACCTTTTGGAGAGTGGTGTCTCATACATTGGTTAGGTGTCGCTTGGGAGCCTCCGTCGTGATGTGGAGTTGAACCAAGAAGTTTGTAAGGGTAAGGAGATCGCCTACTTCGTGAAGATCTACCCATGTGAGGCAAGTCCTTCGTGGGCAATGGCCATGGTGGGATAGACAAGGTTGCTTCTTCGTGGACCCTTCATGGGTAGAGCCCTCGGTGGACTCGCGCAGCCATTACCCTTCGTGGGTTGAAGTCTCCATCAACGTGGACGTACGATAGCACCACCTATCGGAACCACGCCAAAAATTATCCGCGTCTCCATTGCGTTTGCACACTCCAATCCCATCCCTTTACTTTCTTGCAATTTGCATGCTTTACCTTTTCCGCTGCCTATACTCTGGTCATGCTTGCTTGAAATGTATTGTGTGCGCCTTAATATGTGCTAAACTCAACCTTAACTTGAAGAAATTAAAAACTGCCACTTTTGCTTGTTAACGGTCTAATCACCCCCCATCTAGACCCCTCTTCTCGATCCTTTCAGTTTGATCTGGCTGAGACGGAGGAGTGGGGAGATGCCATCGGGTGGGGAGGGAGTGGTGGGCGCGGCGGCAGATGGTGCGGCAGCGCGGG
Organism: Thinopyrum elongatum; assembly: GCA_011799875.1. Classification (NCBI taxonomy): domain Eukaryota; kingdom Viridiplantae; phylum Streptophyta; class Magnoliopsida; order Poales; family Poaceae; genus Thinopyrum; species Thinopyrum elongatum. The sequence continues at coordinate 351,546,814 of CM022303.1, forward strand.
ACAGAGGGATGGCGTGGGAGCGATCGGGTGGGGAGGGGTGGGGTCGGGAGGAGGGAAGAAGGAGTAGGAGACATGAGGAGGCGTAGCGGCGGCGACAGGGAGCGGCGGCGGCGGCGGGGGGGGGCTGTGGTGGTGGAGCGGAAGGTAGGGTTAGGATCGGGAAGGGAAAACTGATACCATGTTGGAAGGCAATGCAACTCTCGATATTGATCGGGTGCACAACGCATGTATATATGTACAAGTGTAGCCCACGGCCTCATCTATACAAGGAAACTAGAGGCGGGGCCGGTAGGAGATTATCCTAACCATATGCATGCGTAAGGGCCTACATAATATGTTCAACACAACCCACCTGACACATGGGGGCTAATGCATATCATTCTTCTTCAATGCAAAGTCAGAAGACCCGACTCAGTTCATACAAATGAGTCGACCCTTGGGGGCTACATGGTATTTTCTTTTTCATTTATAATGATATATTCTTCAAGAACTGTCGTGGGAAACCACGGCCACCTATGGGGCCAAGGGGCCCCTTGCTGGTTCGGCAGGGGGGATGTCGCGTTGCACAAAGAGCAGAAGAACGTGGGGCAGCACGGCAGAGATCACACGGGCAATTTTACCCAGGTTCGGGCCGCCGCGAGGCGTAAAACCCTACTCCTGCTTTGGTGGATTGATGGTGGAAAAGTGGTGGTGGAGCGTAGTACACTTGCCCGGCAGGCTCGCCCTGGGGAGGCAGTGACTACGCGCGTACGAGCGTGGGGGTGTTCAACTTTTCCAACCCTTGCTACGGTTGCCATGGGCCTCCTTTTATAGGTTAAGTGGTCACCACAGTGGCAAAACAGTCATTATGCACTAATAAGATAGCAAACAGTGCTATCATACCTAATTCTGTAGGCTGACAGAGTGCATTAAATGCACCGCTCAACGTCACATCGTTGCTTGCCCGGCAAGCCTTGTCGGGCTCGTCTTGCCAGCTCGATGCCTGCTTGCTTGACACATCGCATGACGGGTGTCATCTGTAGGTATTTCCTGTAGAAAGAGGCCGCCATGTGGCGAATGGCTGCCACTTAGTCACTTTGCGGCTTGACACCGCATTGATCAGTGACGTGGGTAGTGGTGAGATGGCTTGGTGAGGTGTCTTTGCCCTCGTGAGTCCCGGCAGGCCCTGCCGGGATGTCTTGAATGCTTTCTTCCGGGGAAGCCCTTGTCCTTGCCAGGTCCGCCCGCCCGGCAAGGGAGGATTTTCTCCTGGTGGTGTCTCGCTTCTCTATCTTGGTCTTGGCCTTCTTAATCAGCATGTTGGTTCTTCGAAGATCTTGGTCTCTTGTATCTTGGCACAGCCTTGGTGTTGTAATCTTGTTCTCGTGCCTGTGCACAATCAGGGCAACAGACCCAGGGTTTGTTGCACCGACAGAAGCCCCCGGGCCTGCCCCGATCGCGCTGTCGGGCGTCGTCGGGGTAGGTCCTAATAAGTGCATAGGCAGGGGCACTGAAGAGGTTGATCTCTTGGAGTCTTCTTTGCTTTTTCATTAATCTTGATTCTGGGCCAATTTCCGGTTTTCCCGCTCGTCGTGCGTAATCCTGCGGAAAACTTGGACTGTGGCCCGTGGATTGCCCATGCCCCACGATCACAGGGCGGAAACTGCCATCCCACTTGCTCCCCTCCTCGCACGCACCTGCCATGTGTTCCGCATGCATTGGTCGTGGTAGGTGGTGGATGCGGAGAGTGCGGGGACGAGTGCCACGGTTGAGAACCAGGCGTCGATGGTTGCGGCAGAGGGTCGGCCTTGATTCTTTGGGCCGCAGAAGGTGCAGGGAGGCCACATTGGGGGAACGGGGCAGCCGTTTCCTGCGCAAAAGGCTAGCCCCCCGCTCTGTCCTTCTATAAAAAGGATGGAAGAGCAGTGCATTTTCACTCACACCTCTTCTCCCTACTTGCAATCTTCCTCCACTCGCCATGGTGAGAGGACGAGGGCGCGGCGGCACTCCAGCGGCGGCGACGAGGGCTTCTACTCGATAGCGCATCCCTCCTCCTCCTGATCCCGTGATAGGGAAGCCCACCACAAGAGGAGGAGGGAGGGGGCGAGGCCGAGGTCGCTGCGGTGCTCGAGGAAGAGGGGGACGGGGCGATGCCTTAGCCGCGCCCTCGCCGGCGGTCCTCCCTCCAATGGACGGCCATGTCGGGGATCAGCCTCGAGAGTTCATCATCAGGCTGTACAAACCCCCATCCGGCCACCTTCGCCACCCTACTCCATTTGCACGGGAAATGGAGCTCGAAGAGCCACGCGCTCTAAGGTTGCACATGAGGGGCTGTGGGAACGGTGGCATGTGGGTTGATGTCGACTTCCCTGCTCCTCATGTGATGTACCTCCGTCGTGGTTGGAAGACCTTTGCTCATGCCCACGGTTTCTCGAAAGGGCATGTTCTCCAATTCAAATTAATGGAGAGCGGCCTACTCTCCGTCAAGATCTTCGGGCGCTCAGGAGCTCGCTTAGGGTGCTGCGTGGAGAGCTCAACCGACGTCGAAAGCTCCTCCTCGAGCGAAAGCGACGAGGAGGACAGTGACGGCGATGACGACGGCAGCGCGCGGGAGGGCGACGACTCTGGCTCCGGCTGAGCATCACCCGCACCATCTTCATAAGGCGGCAGCACCATCATCTGCATCTGCCTCTACTTCCCGGAAAGGTGATTTGCCGTGGAGTTGGATGCAGGGGTGGGGATGGTGCCACCTGGTTTCCTCCAGCAGTCTTCCTCTCGGACTACAGCTCCGTTAGCCCTGCCGTGTCCTGCTGGCCTTGGTGATGGCGGTTGGCGGGTCGCCTCCGTCGTGCTCTCCATCGATGCGTTCCCCGGTGCTCCCCCGTCCCCGTCAGGCTACCTCTCTTGGAGCCCGATGGGAACGGGCCGGGCTTCTGCTCAGGCACTCCTTTTGCCCTTCTCGCCTTCAACTGCTGCACCTAGGAGGAGAGGGGCAAGAAAGGGCATCACGGGGCACTTATCTTTTTTCAATCTTAAACTCGTAGGCATTTTCCAAATTTTAGTTCAAATAATGTAATCTCTCGAGTCCATGTCTGTGTTCTGTAAGGTTTGTACTTGTATGACCAGCATATTAATGAAAAAGATGAACCTTGCCGGGAACTCGTGCATGTATATGTCCATGCAGAGGTGAAATGCCTCTTTATTTTAAATAAACGAGTTTTCCCCGGCAGGCTATCCTGCCGGTACCCTTTCTTCGTTGCCAGGGAACTGAGCTTACCGGCAAGAAATAGAGGGACCAGCCCCCCGCCAACTTCTTTTCATCAAAGGCCACTATGACCATCCAGGCCGAAGCAATGTTCGAGCCAGGGATGGGAGCACCTAAGTTTCGAAGAGTGGTGGGGTTTTCTTATGCACAAGTTTTAGCTTACAGAACACTTATGGACAAGAGGTAGAACTTATCTGTTTGGTTCGCCAGGGATCGCAGCATTGGTTCATCTCCCCATCTTCTTGCAGAAACCGAGTTCTCGGCAGGAACCTGCAGCTTTATGCAGATGAGAATGATGCAGGATGCGATCCTATCTATATGCATATGCAAATGCTCATGAAATGTTTATGCAAATGCTCTTGGAATGCTTATGCATGCATGCAACTTGGTCGGGGGGCCCCCAGCGCTTCGTTTATTTCTCTGGTGCTCAGGGTCATCGCCTGGCTTTGTACAAGGGGTTACATGCAACTGAGGCAAGGCCTGTACAAAAGGGTGACTGCCGGGCAGGGCCCGACAGCCGCGCCTTACGGGTAGAACTTGCGGAGATGCTCAATATTCCATGAGTTTTGCAATTGAATGCCATCTCTGGTCTCCAGACGGACTGCGCCAGGTCTGGTGACTCGTACTACCCGGTAAGGGCCTTCCCACTTCGGCGTCAACTTGTTTGTACCCTTGGCAGACTGAACGCGCCTAAGGACAAGGTTGCCTTCCTCAAAACACCAGGCATGAACCCTGCGGCTATGATAGCGACGCAGGGCTTGCTGATAGCGTGCAGCACATGTAGCAGCCCGGAGATGGTTCTCCTCGAGTAGCACAGCGTCGTCACGCCGGTGCTGATCTTGCGCTACTTCGTCGTAGGCAAGCACTCGAGGCGACCCGTAAATGAGTTCCGTGGGGATAACTACTTCCGCCCCATAGACCAGGGAAAAAGGAGTCTGCCCGGTAGCTCAATTTGGTGTTGTTCTGAGGGACCATAGACCTACCGGCACCTCATCAATCCACCGCCTGCTGTGCTTCTGCAACGTATCAAAGGTTCTTGTTTTGAGTCCCTGCAGCACTTCAGCGTTCGCCCTCTCAGCTTGCCCGTTGCTTCTGGGATGTGTGACAGAAGCAAATGAGATCTTGCTTCCGAGGGCATGAACATATTGCATGAAGGCACGGCTCGTGAATTGGGTGCCGTTGTCGGTAATGATCCTTGCCGTGATTCCAAAATGACACACCAAATCTTTCAAGAACTTGATAGCTGATTGAGCAGTCACCTTTCTCACGGCAGCAACTTCCGGCCACTTTGTAAACTTGTCGATAGCAACGAACAAGAATTCAAAGCCCCCGATCACTCGGGGGAAAGGGCCGAGGATATCGAGCCCCCAGACCGAAAATGGCCATGATAAAGGGATTGTCTGAAGAGCTTGGGCAGGCAGGTGGATTTTCTTGGAATGGAACTGACAGGCTTCACATTTGGTGACTAGCTCAACCGCATCTTGGAGGGTTGTGGGCCAATAGAATCCTTGCCGGAATGCTTTCCCAACCAGCGCCCTTGATCCAATGTGGGAGCCGCACATGCCTTTGTGTATCTCAGCCAACAGTTCCTTCCCTTCTTCCCGGCAGATGCACTTCAATTTCACACCGTTGGGCCTCCTTCTGTACAGAGTGTCATCGACAAACTGGTACATACTGGCCCTCCGGGCTACTCTTTCAGCCTCATCTTGGTCATTGGGGAGTTCTCCGGTTTGGAGAAAGTGGACTATGTGCCTTGCCCAAGTTGGAGCCTGGGGCTCGGCAACAAGGACTAGCGGCACCTCCTCAACTGTGGGGGCACATTCCTCATTCGCAGGGACCATGGGTCCGGCTGGAGGGTGCGGTCCGGCAGGTTGTGAGGAGTTGTTTCCGGCAGGGTCCCTACCAGGAGCGGATGGCTCTATCGAGAAAGGCTTACCGGAGTCCAGCTTTCTCCTTTTCCGGGCCATTGTTGCTGGGGATACGGAGGGCTGAGTAAGATGGAGAACAAAAGTTCCTGGTTCCACAGGAAGCTTTTGGGCAGCACACTTTGACAGGTGATCAACTATGCTGTTTTCCGCATGAGGTATGTGCTCTGTTTGCAACCCGTCAAAGCGCTCCTCTAATCTTCTCACTTCCTCAATGTATGCCTCCATCAATGGACTTTGGTAATCCTTGTTGACTTGTCTCACCACAAGCTGTGAGTCTCCTCGAATGATCAGCTTCTTGATTCCCAATTCTGCGGCAATCCTGAGCCCGGCAAGGAGCCCTTCATACTCTGTTGTATTGTTGGTTGCCTCTTCCCGGGCAAAATGCATCTGGACGATGTACTTCAAGTGTTCCCCGGAGGGAGCGACGAGAAGCACGTCAGCCCCTGCACCTTGTAGGGAAAAAGCACCATCAAAATACATGATCCATTCTTGGGGCGCCTCCTTGCCGGGGATAACTATTTCTGGCACTTCCTCGTCGGGGGTTGGCGTCCATTCTGCAATAAACTCTGCCAATGCCCTGCTCTGGATTGTTGATGTGCTCTCAAACTTTAAACCAAAACTGGATAACTCCAAAGCCCACTCCACTATTCTGCTAGTAGCCTCAGGGTTCCGGAGTGTCCTTTGCAACAGGAAGCGAGTGACAACCGTGATCTCATGGGCTTGGAAGTAGTGGCGCAGTTTCCTTGAGGCCATGATGAGGCCAAAGATCAACTTTTGCATGCCAGAGTACCTCGATCTAGCCCCCTGTAGCAGGGAACTGATGAAGTACACTAGGCGTTGCACCACTTTCTTCCTTGTCGTGTCCTTGGGGTTGTCTTCGCTGCCGTGCTTATCTCTGTCCTGATCCCTATCTGACTCTGCCGGTCTTTGCTCACTCTCTGTTTCATCCACTTCCCGCTGCGCCACCAAGGCTGCACTAACCACTTGATTGGTTGCCACCAAGTATAACAACAACGGCTCTTGCGGTTTGGGTGCAACCAAGGTGGGCACAGAAGATAGGTAGGTCTTCAACTCTTGCAAAGCCGCATCTACTTCTGGAGTCCACTTCATGGGCCCTGCCTTCTTCAAGATTTTGAAGAACGGCAAGGCGCACTCGGCAGACTTGGAAATGAATCTGCTTAGCGCGGCAACGCACCCTGTCAGACGCCTTACATCTTTAACCGTCTTTGGTGCTTGGATCTGTTCGATGGCTTGGATCTTATCGGGGTTGGCTTCGATCCCCCGATGGGATACAAAGTACCCGAGCAGCTTGCCAGAGGGAACACCAAATACACACTTCTCCAGGTTGAGCTTCAAGTTGATCTTGCGCAAATTGGCAAATGTCTCCTCCAAATCCTGGATAAGGGTTGATCTGTCCTTGGTTTTGACCACAATATCATCCATATAAGCCTCAATGTTTCTATGCAGCTGTGGCCCAAAACCAATCTGGACTGCCCTGGCAAAAGTAGACCTGGCACTCTTTAATCCGAAAGGCATGCGGATAAAACAGTACGTACCACACGGGGTGATGAACGGGGTCTTCTCTTCGTCTTCCTTGGACATGAAGATTTGGTGGCTGAAGATTGTCAGCCGACTCGTCTGGATTGACTTGCTCATCAACAATAGTTGCCCCTTCATCAGTGGGTGGCTTGTCAGTCACAATTGTTTTTTGAATTTCTTCTGGTTTATCTTGCGCCACGTCTTGAACCTCGGAGTTAGGAGGAACAGCAGATGACTCGCCAGTTTTTCTTTTCTTGGCTTGGGCTCCACAATCACGATGGATTAAGTAAAAAAGAAATGACCATGAAGAGATAAGCATTGTTCACTAGTGCAGAAAAGCCTAGCTATGGCGTGCCAAAAAGTGCCTTGCTGGCGTAGGAGCCCGACGCCACCAATATGGCGCCAGTGTTAAAATATAGCGCGTTGGTGTTGGTTCCTACGCCAGTAGAGTTTCTGGTATCTATGGCGTTGGATAAAGTGGCACGACGGTAATGTCAAATATACCTACGACGTATGTACATCTCCACATGTCATAAATATGGAGAAGCATTAGAGGCGTTGCATATACTTCTGACGCCATTACTTAGTTTGAATGCATAATAGGAAAAACGCTACCACGTCAGCCGAAAAATGGTGTCGTGGCAGCGCTTTTTAAGATCAAAAATATTTCTAGCTAGGTAACATTAATTAAAATGCATCCATGATAATTATGTGTAGCACTTAAAATTAAGATAGCTAGGCCAAGTTTTGAAGTACGATAAGACGACAAAATGACATGTGTAGCTGATCGAGTAGTTTATAGAACCACAACAGCATAGCTAGCTATCACTATCCTATTACATCAATAATAAGGATCATCAATGTATTTCTTTGTCGGATCCGCAAGAGACACCGGTCCGTCAACATCGCGACCCTGCTTATTAAGACGAGTTTTTATCTCCTCCGAGCTGGCAGGTGCACCGCCGTTGAAAACGTCGGCATGGTGGATGACATCCTTGTTGAGGATGGTAGCAAACTTGACCTGGAAGCGTCTGAAATCATCTCTACTATCTCCTGGGCTAATTTCCTCCATTTTCTTCCCCCATGCGATGATGTCAGAGTTCTTTTTAAGGCGTTGTCCCTGCCGTATGTAGTCCTCCATGTGGTGGACGACGTAGTAGCCATCTGTATCACTGTTTTGCGGCTGCTGCATGCAACAAAAGTCAGTTTTGTGGGCGAAGCATACCGCTTTAAATTTGTCGAACTTGCGATACCCCTCTCTGATCACTCCTTCTCAGCTAGTATAATTGACCAGTACTTCATCGAGAACCTTCTTGATGCCTCTGTAGTCTTTCTTCACTTTCCTCGGTGAATCCAAGAAATAAGTTTCGGTGAATTTCGGGAAAATAATGATGAGGACACAATGTTCTCTACGTAAAAAGTAGAGAAAAATCAATTATGCTTGAGTATATAATGTTTTGACGTGGAAGCAGAATGAGATTGTACGAAAGAATAGTGTGTACCGAGTACCGAATGACTTACTTCGGATAGTAGGGCACTAGAAGGCAATCTTTTTTCATGTTGGCAAGCATGAAGACTGTCAAGTAGTTCCTCATAGCTTGACGGCGATCATGGAGGTTGACGTTGCTCTCGTGCATGAGGTAGGGGTCCGCTACCGCGACAACCTTGTTCAGCTCACATATGGCAGTGTAAGCGGTATTGATTGCCCATAGGCGTATTAAGGAAGGACCAAGCTTGTATAGGTGGAATAGGTTGAAGATGTCTTCGAATGGCACATAGAACTTCTCCGCGGGGAAACTGTCACAGAAACCAATATTAGATGGCACCATCACTGTGAAAACGGGGCGATGTCCACCTGCATGAGTAAATGCGTACTTCTCCCTACAGAGAACTGCGTCATGTAGAAGTCTCAATTCTGTCTACAGAAGATCGGAGAGCTCCTTCGGAAGGATGGGTTCACCCGGGGAATAGTAAGTCCACCATGCGACACGATGAACTACTTCTTTATTATTCTGAGCCGGCTGGCTGGCGGCGGCAGTGCCCTTCTTAGCATTTCCTGGGCGCCTCCTCTTCTTGCGTGACATGTTAGGCTGGCTGGCTTTACCGCCCGCCAGTGCATTTGTTAGTGTCGCATTGATTGTGTTTGGACTCAGCAACGCTCCCCTGGATGGTGGCACTTGTGTGTCTGGTGGCGTGAAGTTCCCGTTGAACAGTAGACTCTTCTGGCAAGGAACAACACGGTGATCAGCTTGAACAGCAGGAGGCACAGAGATTGCTTGGACGGGATCAGCAGGCATAGGTCCATCAAGATCAGCAGCTGAGTTCTGATATTCTTCAACCAAGAAGAATCGATTGACAAGTAAGTCATCATTATTTACTTGGTCCTCAATGACATCCACATTGTTGTTATGCAATTCAGGTTGACTCTAACCCAAAGGAGATGGTCCTCGACACGACGTCTTTCCATTGTTCATCTACTTCGAGCTTGTTGGAATTTGGACGTCTCCTAGCCGAATTTGACTCTTCGGCCACATCATTGGCCAACATAAGCACTGTCCAAGGGTAAGCTGGCTATCCGCACTAGGAGCTTGTATCGGAGGAGCAATATCTTCGTAACCATTTAAGACAACAGACAACTCAACTTTGAAGACCCCCTCAGGCATATGCCCTCCGTGCATGATTGTATCTTTGGGGCGAATGATCGAGCCGATTGCAACTTTAATCAGCTCACCATTCACATGGGCTAAGAGACTGCACCGAGTGTCTTCTGTAAGAGCGTCAAGAGCAGCCATTGGCGACGGGTTGCCAATGAAAGAGACAGAAGGGTTGCTATCCTTGGGCGATGCGTCGATGACAATCTTTCCTAGTTAACCGTTTTTGATCCATTGCTTGACGCTCTCGATTATTGAAGGCAACATGGCTTGGGCATGGGCTTGGCTTTGCGTGTTGATGCGTGCTTCAATGTCGGCAATTGCTGCAGCTGTGGCGGCGGCTGTGGCTGCAATTATTTTCTGTTCGATGGTCTGCTTGTTGGATCTCCTTCTCTACCATCGCTGCTCGCGGTCTTCGACATAATGATCGTCCCATTTGGCTCCGCATCCGGCGCCGTTCACACGGCCACCCGCCGGCGGATGCAACGGGTCCTTGCCGACGGTCACATTGATCGACTAGTTAAGAGGAGTGTTCCACCTGGCCATGGACCCTTGAGAGCTTTGAGGTTCCGCATGCTGCCTTCTAGTTCTTCTTCAAGTTTTCTAGTTTGGTGATCGGCGGAAAATTCCCCTTACTTATAATCATAATGGTACCGGCCCCTGACATAGTTATATTCGAGGGGGTCTTTGAATTGCTCGAAGTAGTTTGGGATGCCCTTTGCTGCAAGTATAGAGTCCTGCTTGTCCAACACGGGCTTCTTCCCAACAAAACCACGGCTTCCGAGGGTGTGGTTACTTAATGTTTTTGATCGCATATCCTTCCCCCATGTCGACTGGCTCTGCACCACAGGGTTCTCCGTATTTTGCATCTTGAAAATGTTCCAGTCATCTGCACTTATGGTAGGCCACTTCTCCTTGATCACGGAGTAATCTTCGTGAACCTCTTTTCTTGCAGCTGATTTCCAAGAACTCAAATTCTTTGAGAACTTATGGATTGCATGGTTGTTGACCTGATTCTTTGGGTACGATAGGTTGCCGTACTCATCAGGAAACTTAAATCTAGCATGCACCCTTCTTATGAGGAGTTCTCGCAGATTTTGTTTGCCTGAATCCCTTATATTGGACTCGTTGATGGAGCAGACTTCTCAAAGGATGACACCTAGGGCGTTGCCGTAGTGAGATGCGGCCTTCCGTGGACTAACGGGCTCACCAGTGGAGTTGACTCGAGTGACCACAATCCTGTCGGTGCCGATAGCATTTCGGCTCCTAGGTTTCCGCTGCTTCTTGGTTTTTGGAGCATCCTCCTCCTCATCCTCAGCACAATACTCATCCGTATCATCTTCATCAGTAGCAGCGTCCTTATCAGGATTACTATCCTCACCAGGAACATCTTTGTAGCCACTGCCTTTGATGTAGCACTCATCCGGATTTATATCTCCCGGCCCCTGAAGATCTTCTTCATAGTCATCATCGTTTCCCTGCGCGTCCGTAAATACATCTTCGTCGTTGGCCGAATGTGTTGAAGAAGAGCCCACGTCGGACATCGACAAACAAATATGACATATACTTAATTCGTATACAAAATGCAAAATTTTGGCATGACCTTTGCTAAAAATATGACATATTGGTTGCCAAAAATTTGACGAAACAGAATTTAATCAACCTTTCGACAAAACATTGGCAACCCTATACAGTCCCTGCAAACAAATCAGCACCTACAATACATGACTTCAACCACATTTCCTCAAAAATTCGACAAATTCATGTCCATGAACAATTAAATCTTTGTGATTTCAGCCACATTCCTCAAATCCATGTCCAATACAACTCACAATATTACAAATACAACTAATTTACGCTAAAATATAGATGTGTACCAATTGTAACAAATATGTCTATGAACTTCAAGAAATTGGAGAGATCTCACTTACCGGCGGAATCGCGGTCTCCGCGCCTGGGCAGAGCGACGTCGGACGCTTTGCAACCCGAGATGATGGAGGCGAGGTCGAGGTGGTTGCCGCCGTCCAGGGAGGGGGCGGGGGCCGAGCGAGCGGTGGGGGAGGGGGCGAGGACTTGGTGGGGGAGGGGGTGAGGGCGCGGCGAGGTCGACGGGGGCATCGATGGCAGATGATGCAGCGGCGGGCGACGACGAGGGTGGCGGCGGAGGCCCGAGATAACTGGAGTGTGTGGGTTTAGCGCGAAACAAAATCTGCCCCAAATCGGCTAAGGGAATGGTGAAAAATAGCTATGGCGTTGGTGACGTCACCAGCGCCATAGATATTTAGCTATGGCGTTGGCTACGTCGCCAATGCCATAGATATGTTCCACCATTCCCTTAGCCGCTTTTGGGCAAATCTTCACCCGCCAAATTCCGTTTAGCGCTATTTTGCACGTAGCTCTTTTACATCCAAAAAAATACGTGATAATATTTATTTTATTAAGATTGAAATACATACAGTCGATACACACTACAGTGCTGCTTAATAATAAAAGATATATATAAAATTAAGTGCAGCGTCGTTTCTGAATTCTCTCGACAGAACTTTCTACACCCAACAATGTGTTTCGGCTTCTTTTCGTACACTTTGTTTTGAGCTGGACTTCACTTTCTTCTTGATAGACGCCAGATTGTTTATCATCAGCATGCTCATCTAGATCTTCCTTCTTAGACAAATCTTTATCGTTCTGTTCTTTCTGTCTTTTGTACAAAAGACTTCTCACTTCCTGAACCTCTGCACGGATTTCGTGTCCGTCCGGCTGATTTTCATGTCCGGCCTCTTTCTTCATGCCTCCTTCTGGCTTATCATCATGTGTCGCCCCTTCTTTGACTCCGGCATCCTCCTTGTCCACACCATGACTTGTCCATCGTGTGTAACCAGGCATGAAACTATGTTTCAACAAGTGCATCTTCACATGACCAGTGGAAGGGTCAATCAAAACTCTGTTTTTGCACTTCTTACATGGACATAATATCTCTATTTGCCTCTGCGATTCATATCTTCCAACGCCACCTCGAAGAACTCATTTATAGTTCGATCCATATAAATATATATGTAAGAATCTTTTCATACCATTTCCTACAAAAAAGGTCTTTCAACACGACAATATATATATATATATACACCTTTTGCTAAAAAGTGAAAAACGGAAAATTGAGCATATTACCTAGATTAGATCGATATAGTCGTCGATAGATGATATCGGTCCAGGGTAGCGGACAGCCGGGTGTATTACTTAGGATCTGCAGAGAGAAACAAGCAGGATAATGTTCATAGTATGAGCTAGATACACACAGCAATCAATCTATATACATATAGAGCTGCATATACCTATGCCGTGCTACCAGCTGCGACGCTAGTACAATATCTGTTAACTGATATTGGGCCCCACTTAAGCACTAATGGCGTTGCCACAACGTCCTACGACACAAGTATCAGACACAGTGCTGGTGTAGGTGTTTTCCCTACGCCAGCAGTACTCCACGGAAGGGGAGGATGACCGGACCCACATACTAATGGCGTACACTCGAATTCCTACGCTAGCGCTATGCATCTACTAATGTCGTATCAAATAAGACGACGCCACCACTATTTGAAAAAAGTAGTGCTGGCGTTGGCTGGAAATGGCGCGCCACCAACGAGAGTTGTGGCTAGCACTTTTTCCACTAGTGGTTTTATATGCTCACCCTGGCTTGATGACAAAGGGCGGCAGCTGAATACCAGTTGAACCTCCAGAGGATGGTGGTGACGTCTGATAATTCGAATCAAAAGGGTTAAGAGGCTACCTTATAAGGCCAGCTTCATAAGGTTGGACTATGAGGCACCTCTGTGCGTCGCTTACAGGCGCCTGGTGCGTTAGATAACCCGGCAACTAGCTCTCAAGAGCCGCTTCGGGTTTGGCGTCTCGAGGTACCTTCATGCTGTGCTTTCTTCAAAAGAAAGTTTGGATCTAAATGAGCGTCAGGGTAAGAAAACTTTACTTTCCGAACGGCTTGTCGTATTTTCTTTGCTGAACAGTTTTCTGAGCCGGAAGAAATTGAAATTACCTAGCATCGCTAGCTCGACTCGCCTCAGTGTCATCCTGAGAATAAGAGGCGTCGGCAAGTTCAATAAAAAGACGGCCGAGGGAGTCAAGTTCTACCTCCGACTCATCGTCAACCGCTGGCAACTCTTCTTCAATTGCCGGTTCGTCTCCAATTACCGGCTCGTTTGCAATGGCCGGCTTATTCCTTCTTCGCTTTGGGACGGGTTTCGGTTTGCGAATTTCTCTCCTTCTCCAGAAGACATCAGTTGCCTGCAATTGTGATGATACGGATATCAGTGTTATGACGAGTAAATCGAAACAGAAAATAAGTCAGAACAATACAAAGATACTTACCGAAGGCGCAGGGTTCTTCAAACAAAAATGAGCAAGCCTGGCTTTATTGCATTTCTCCTGAGGCTCGTGCAGCAGCTTCTTCACAGCTTTGTTGACTTCACCTTCAGTCATGTCAACTTCACTGACGCGTTGAACGTCATTTGACTCGCCCGTATAATTGTACATCAAGGCAGTTCGGCGACTTAATGGTTGAATCCGCCATTTGATCCAACACCAGATTAAGTCAATTCCGGTGAGGCCGTTTGCTTTCAAGGCCCTTATCTTAGTGTAGAGGGGGGCGATGTCTTGGCGCTCTTCATCAGTACCCCAACCCGGATAAATATGGTGTGCATTGAGACGATCTAGCCTGTAACCAGGCAAGGGGTTCTCGTCAGCAGGGCGGTGTTTTTGCAGTAGAACCATGTTGAAGTCCTTCCTTTGGGGCGACTCGCCAATTTAGCCTCTGGAAAGGGACAATTTTTCCGTCTTTGCAATGATACACCGCCAAGCTCAACACTAGGACCATCTGCGCACTCCATTTGATGATTGATATACAAAAACTCTCGAAGAAGAATAACATTCGGCTCTATTTGGAGATAGACCTCGCAGAATACTTGAAATTGACACAAGTTGATTATCGAGTTTGGACCAAGGTCTTGAGGGCGAAGGTCAAAAAAGTGAAGGAAATCCCTAAAGAATTTTGAGCCAGGTGGCGTAAATCCCCTCTGGATATGATCCGCAAAAACAACAACCTCTCCTTGATCAGGCTGAGGTGGGTTCTCTCCTTCTGGAACTCGCCAGCCAATGATATTTTGAGTCGGCAGGAGACCTTGAGTCACAAGGTTGTCAAGTACAAGTTTGGTGACTTTCGACTTTACCCAGTTGCAAGTCGTTGTTTTTGACATAATGAGTCGCCCAAAGATTAAGAGTTGCATGAGCATAAATGACGGGTCATTTTCTAACAATAACTCACCTGGTGATCTATGTCATAAGGAGGTAGAGATATAGAAAGGCTATGGTTAAATAAGACGGCTAAGGTAAAAGGCGAATCAACTACATATTCAAATATTCATGAACCGCCAACATTGTAAACCGGCCTAAGGGAAATACAGTTGCTCTCTACAACTGGCGAGTTATATGCATGATTTCTACAGCAAGTGGGTTATACGCAAAAATGAGCCGGCCAGAGTTGAGGCGGCTTATCTTAAGATGAGGATTATTCTGATTTTCAGCTAAGTATTGGACAAACAGTTTTCCGCTGAGGTATCTACAATTACGGATCTACAAAATAGTCTAAAAGGCAAAAAAAATGCTAAACCTAAGAGGAGTAGTGGAAGCAGTGGTCGTCTTACTTATGGATTCTAAAGGGGATGTGAAGCTCCTAGATGCAAAAATGAAGTTGAGACTAGCACCGCTCTGTTTCTATAAGGACATCATGGGAAACTGGATCTAAACAACGGCAGTAATGGAGAACCGATGAACCACGAAGAACATTGATGAACTACTGCAGGGTTAATGTAGATCTGGAGATGTGTTTCAACTTACCTGGATGCGGAGGAAGCCTTCAACTGTTCCTGGATGGCGTCGACGGCGACGCGCACAGGGTCGATGAGGCCGTTGACGTCGCCGGAGCGCTTGAGGTCGTACGGCGGCTGAGCTCGGTTCGTGAAGCGACGCGAGGAAGAAGACGCGAGGGGATGGAAAGGTAAAAGTGGGAAAAGAAACCCCTCGGGTATATTTATAAGGAAAAAGGAGGAGAAGCAGCAGGCGCAAAAATAGAGGAAGCACAGTAACTTTTTGAGTAATGGACGCCTCGATTTTTGGCCTCCACAGATATACTCAAAGATTCGTTATGATGTCATACAACAGTTCCCGAAAATCCGAAAGATGATGTCATAATATTGGGGACTTGGAAAACAACAAGGGTGAGTTATCATAAGCCGGAATCCTTAACCCGGCAATGAAGCATTTCCAAGAAAGGGAAGGCGACTCAAGGAGTTCATCAGATTGAAAGATTGATACGAATAAATTCAAATTAATCTGGGGACTAATGTTGGGGATATAACCCCACGATATGACCCGCCATGATGGGTCGGATCATTCAAATGGCGACTTACGATCAAGACCCAAGATGGGCCAAGGCGCCAAGATATCAAGACCCGATGGGCGGTTCACATAGTGGGCCGGCTTAGGGCCCAGCACTTGAAGGCGGCGGCTTAATGGCCCAGAAGTACAAGTCGCCACATGGAGTTTTCCTTACTTAGAGAATAAGATAAGTAGGAAGTATATTAGTACACGGGTCGCAATACGACCCGGACTCTGTTGTAAAGCCCAGGGACTCAACCTATATAAAGGGAGCCCATGAGGCGGAAAAGATTAAGTGGCAAGCTCACGAGTACTAGGTTAGCCAAGTCGCACCCTTGTAATCAAGATCATCATCATCAATATCAATCAAGCAGGAGTAGGCTTTTATCTCCACCGCGAGGGGCCAAACCTGGGTAAACCCTTGTCTCTCGACTCCGATCAACCCCGTTCAAGCAATCACTTAGCGGCGATGGCCTCACGACTAAGTACTTTCACGAGGACATCTGCCGTGACAAAACCACGACAACTAAAGTAGTGATATAAACGCTCTTATATTAGTTTACGGAGGGAGTATAAAATAGCCCCTTTGTATTGATCATGGAGGTCCTCATACGATATCAGATTAAGATGATCACAAAAGCAAATTTGGTCTTCTTGTCAAGATGAATGATTTCCATGTTCATGAATTGTTTTTTCATCCAAGATCATTTTGCGAGTGCATTTGTGCATGTAAATCGGTAAAAAAAAATTATAACTCCAGTTTCCTACGTGCACCACGTGCAATCTTTCCGTAAATTCCGGAACTTTAGGGGCTAGTCCGGAACTTCTGTATCAACTGTTTCGGCTCTCGAGGTTGCATGCGATCTTGACTGGAGATGGCACAAAAATTAAAGTTGTTCGTTTTGACGATACGGGTATTTTTCAAGTTGAAAGCTTTTACGCTTGAGGTCATCTTACCTGCATTTTCTGCCACACCGAAATCTGTGTCAACACATGCATCTTCGAACTTGTCATACTATTGCGTGCAAACTCCGATTTGGCCTACCATCATATCCACTAGATGACCCATTGCGCCAATTGGCGCGGGGACCAACTCCAACCTGCAAGTTAAATGAAATATATGGAATTTAAAATGGAAGTCAAGTGAACCATTTGAAGAGATAAATAAGAGAAACAACTAATTCAACTGAAAATTTAGGTGAATTATTCGCCCATGCTCGTTTCTAAACACAATCATATCGACCTATGCCCCTCACGTACACGAACGCGCACTCCCTCTCTATCTCCATCTCTTTATCTTCTATCTCTGTGAAAATATCCCTGGCCGCCAGGAAGTCAAGTGACCTAATCGAAACATAGAATGGAACTTAATTGAACTACTAGTAGAACGTCCGTGCGTTGCTACGGGCTACAGTGCATATAAATGAATCAAACAAATGATTAAGGGTGTCTCCAAGGTCGAAGATCATTCCTCCTTCATACATCTGGACATGTTCGGACATCAAACAGGTGCCCAGCGGGTTCCTCAAAATTCAACCATTTGGATAATACGGGCTCCCTAAAATCGAGCCCATATGAAAATACCTTTGATAGCTAGCGGTAAGCCAACAAAGAACTTAGTGTTGTTCGGCTGCAACCTTCCACCTTAAGACTTTTCTTGCCACCAAAAGAGAAGCATGCTTTGGCGGGAGCAGCGGCATAGGGTCTAACAATAGGTCATCAATATAATGAGCAATAACAACTCTCTATCCCGCTTCTTACTTCCCCGGTAGTCGTCCAGCCTCCTTAACCATCCTCCTCTTACAAGAAGATAAAGCATCATCTTTCTCCCTACCTTTGCTTTCCCTCCACTTTCATTCTCTTGATCCGCCCATCGTCTAGCATTATTGTTGTTCAAAAGTCCCATCCCGTCTTACCATCCCTTATACACATTTTAATAACTTTAACAAAATCTATGAAAATAGTTCTCATGTGCACCTTCATTGCTAGTGATTCATGCCCCTTCATCCGCTGCCGCTCGTAATACCTACCGACCCTCATAGTACCTATCTATCCAACAATGCAAATTACTACTACATTTTATGAGTGTTCCCTAATTTACAACATATAGTGATGGAGTCTTAGTAGACAAAAACATTATCACTTATTGTGTTACCAATTTGCCAGTTATTAGCCACATTGACATCAACGGATTTAGCGGGTTTTGTATCTTCCTCATCGAAGAAAACTACTTCCTGAAAATGATAAAAAAAAGACATCATTGGAATACATATGTAGAAATCTTAATTCATCTCAAACATTTGCAGCTAATGTTAATGAAATAAATGATGAAGTATATGCACAACAATGACGATCTTCTCGGTAAATAAAATCCAAATACCGTACATGATTTGATGACAATTATTTATATTTGGCAGATATAGGTTTTAACTCAATACATTTTTTGTTCAGTGCAGAGGGCTTCTTTGCTATTTGCTAAGAAAAAAAAATTATTCAGAAAACATAGAGATGGATGAAATAACAGAAACAACTTTTGCATTTGTCCCCATAATGTTACACGATGATAAGTATAATGCTAGATGCGGATATGAATTTTTGTTCAAATAATATATATTTTTTTCACAGAGTGAATGGATAAAATAATACCACAAAACTATCAAAGAAAGGCGTGAAACAATTGTCAGCGTATTCACCTCATTCTCATTTCTTGCATTTAACCTCTCGTATTGGCAGGTCTGATTCTTGGAATGGTCCCACCTGCACATCAGTTATCAGAGAAACATAATGTTACATGGGTTACTACATACCAATGGGAGACTGGAAGTTCGGCTCAAGCAATAACGGTTTCAAACGCGCTTAGCACTACCATTGCTGCAATTCAAATTTGTATTCAAATTATTTATAGACGGAATGCAAAATAGTGTAGCCTGATGCAAAATAGTGTAGCTCGTGCGTTGTTACGGGCTACCATACATGTTGATGAATCAAACAAATGATTAAGGTCGTCTCCAAGATCGAAGCTCATTTCTCCTTCATATGTTTGGGCATGTTCGGACTTCATACGTTTGGGCATGTTCGGACATCAAAAGGGCTCCCAGCAGGATCCCCTTTTTTGCAGGAAAAACTTTCGATCCATCTCCATCCATCAACTGTAAGATAGTATAAAGAACAACAGTTGCCAACCATGTAGACGCAATCATCCCCGTGTACAAAGCCATCACACGGTAGATCAAATCAATCATACTACTATGCAACTTCGTGCTGTAATGAAGCGTATGAATTTGACTTATGTTTTTCTAGAACAGAATATCTGAATGTAGGAGCGAACTACATACACTGATACACCACACATTGCTGTCAGGTTCACATCACTGTACGTCCTGATATTTTGCATCCCGATTGGTATCTATTTTGTCTCGCATTCTACTCCCTCCGTCCCAAAATTCTTGTCTTAGATTTGTCTAGATACATTAAGATACATCCCAAAATTCTTGTCTTAGATTTGTCTAGATACATTAAGATACGGAATGTATCTAGACAAATCTAAGACAAGAATTTTGGGACGGAGGGAGTATTTGGTAAAGGTTTAACCAGTTGTCGGCCAGATCCAGTAGGCCTTGGCGATGGGCACAACAACAACGGCATGCTCCTCAGAGTGGCACGCCGCAATCCATGCCCTCTGGCATCATCATGGACACTCATGAACGCGAACTTCTGCACCCCCTAGGCGAGACGGGATGGGGGCTTCATCAGCCCTGTCAGTTGTGTATAGTTGACCTGCAAAATTTCAAGGTACGACTCATTCAAAATTTGAAATTTGACAAATTTAAGTTTCATCAAAAAAACTGGAAATATTTTATACAAAGAGTGGCACTTGTGTATAGTTGACCTGCAAAGTTTCAAGGTCAAATGTTCTCTTGTTTGGAAGAAACAAAAAGGAGAAATTTATATACAAGGATAGCATGGATCTTGATGCAAACTGTAAGTTCTAAATTGAAGGTAGATGGGGGTATGAAAAATCCACTCATCTAATATCTCTTTCCCACTGTTGGGGTACATCAAAATGGACTTACTTGTGACCTTTGGTAATATCATGGCTAGTCAAACAAAGAGAACTGTAGCTTGCTCAGCAGCTAACATGGTAACACATTTTGTTCAACGCAAAAAGAGGATGTAAGCTTAATTGCATTTATTTATGAGAAAGCCCTTTCATTCTGACTTGAGAAATCAAGGCCATGAATAAATTTAGAAGGTGTGCAGTTTTACCTCAACACCATGGCAAACAGTAGCATGTGACTCGAACTTCTCTAGAAATTAGTGTGCTGCCCTGATCTTTAGAAGCACCATCTTCAATTTCAGATTTGAGTGGCGACCAACCTAGAACAGGAACCATGATAGGAAGACAAGTACCAAAAGAAGTATATCTGCAATGATAGACATCATGTCATCCCTAAACCTCTCAACTTCTATTTTCCTGTGTGGCACATACTTGCTTGAATAGACGGGGGAGCATTAAAACATTTTTATGTGCATTTCATACATTTCCTTTCCAAAAATAATGCATGATAATGTAGATATATATAAGTTAGTGAACTGAACAAGGATAGTTGGAAATATCAGCTCATCACATTCACAGAATAATGACAAGGGGGAAATATGCAGCAACCATGTAATTGCCCAGGAAACTCTGCATATTAGAGGAGCACTGATCGGAGCTGGGATCCTACCTGGGATCCTACCAGGCCTAGCTCTTAGGTTGTAGGGGTGGAAGGGAGGGTGGCCAGGAGTTGGGCGCGAGCGGCGGCGCGATGGCGCCGTGGTCGCGCGGCGGAGGAGGAGGAGATGGCGCAGGAGGCGGCTAGGGTTAGGGTTCCGGCTCCTGAAGGGAGCCGGGCAATAGTTATGACTTATTGCTTAATTCCAAAACGTGGTCTTACAAGTGTTTATATAATCCTCGAGGTGCTAATAAAAATAAAGATAAGTTGAGCTAAGCCCCTAACTAGACGCGCCATTGGGCCTCCTCCGGCTATAAGTGACGCCGGTCATAACATCTCTCCCCGCCTGCGCAAACAGCTCGTCCTCGAGCTGGAAGTCTGGAAAATGCTGGCGGAACTCCTCGAGCTGCTCCCAAGTGGCGTCCTCCTCCGGAAGGCCTTGCCACTGGATCAACAAACGCCACACGCCGCGGCGCTGCTGGGCCTTCAACACCTTCGCCGGGCCCGGAAGAAGACGTCCATCGGAGGTTGGAGGAAGCGCCGGCGCGGCCGCCGGCGGATCACCGTGGAAAGGCTTCAGCAAGCCCACATGGAAGATGTCATGGATGCGAGCGCCGGGCGGAAGCTGAAGGCGGTATGCGACCTTGCCGATGCGTTCCAACACGGAAAACGGTCCCGCGTAGCGAGGACCCAGCTTGCGCTTAGCGCGCGGATCCAGTGACTGCGTGGAGCAATGAAGGAGCCGCAACCACACCCAGTCGCCCACCGCAAACTCCGCCTCGCGGTGGTGGCCGTCGTAGTACTTCTTGGACAGCTGCTGGGCCTAGAGAAGATGCTGGAGCACCTCGGCAAGGATCTCATCCCTGCTGCGGAGAAGGTCACCAGCCGCCTCCATTCAGGCCGTCCCGGGGTCAACCGGCAGGATGGGTGGTGGAGGACGGCCGTAGACCACCTCAAAAGGTGTGGCGCGCAGGGCGGAGTGGTAGGAGGTGTTGTAGCAGTACTCCGCCCAAGCGAGCCAGTCCACCCAAGCCCGGGGACGATCACCTGTAACACAGCGCAAATACATAGCAATCACCTTGTTGACCACCTCAGATTGGCCGTCCGTCTGGGGATGGAATGCCGTACTCAGGTGCAGTTTCACGCCCGCCATCCGGAAGAGATCGCGCCAGACATGACCAGTGAACACCGGGTCACAGTCGCTGACGATCAAAGAGGGGAACCCGTGGAGGCGGACGATGCCGTCGAAGAAGGCACGCGCCACGGAGGCGGCGGTGTAGGGATGGCCGAGCGCAATGAAGTGTGCATACTTGGAGAAGCGGTCGACCACCGTAAGGATGACGGACTTGCCGCCCACCTTGGGAAGGCCCTCGATGAAGTCCATGGAGATGTCGGCCCAGACCTGAGAGGGCACCTCAAGGGGCTGTAGCAGCCCCGCCGGCCGTAGTGTCTCCGTCTTGTTGCGCTGGCACGTCATGCAAGACCGCACCCAGTCTCGCACCAGCGCCCGGTTGCCGGGGATGTAGAAATCTGCTCGGAGACGATGAAGGGTCTTCTGCACACCCTCGTGACCGGCCGAGTGGGCCAGCAGCAGGGCCTGGTGAAGGAGGTCGCTGTGATCCGGCACGAAGAGCCGGCGCCCGTGTAGGAGCAGGCCATCAGCCATGCGCCACGGCTCCTCCAGGTCGCCGGCCTCGAGGCGCTGCCGAAGGAGCTGCGCATCCGGAGCGCTCACGGTGGCCCGGCGGATGTCGTCGATGAGGACGAAGGAGGGCCCCGAGCGGATGCAGAAGGCCGCCCCCACGGGGTCGACGGTGTCAGTGTCGTGGTCGGCGTCGCGGCGGGACAGTGCGTCGGCCACGGTGTTGAGGCGGCCCGGACAGTACTCGACGGTGAAGTCGAAGCCAAAGAGCTTGCTGATCCACTGATGCTGCGGCACGGTGGAGAGGCGCTGGTCCAACAAGAACTTCAGGCTGTAGTGATCCGTGCGAATACGGAACGGCCGCCCCCAAAGACACGGCCGCCAGTGACGCACAGCCTGCACCAAGCCGATAAGCTCCCTCTCGTAGGCCGCGAGCTTGTGATGGCGCGCGGCGAAGGGCCTGCTGAAGAACGCAAGCGGCCCATCGCCCTGATGGAGGACGGCGCCAAACCCCACGCCCGAGGCGTCGCAGTCCACCATGAACAGCTTGTCAAAGTCCGGCATCTGGAGGACCGGCCCCGTCGTGAGAGCCTGCTTGAGGGTCTGGAACGCCTCGGTCGCCTTCGTATCCCAGGAGAAGGCGTCGCGGCACAGCAGGCGCGTAAGTGGGGCCGCGATGAGGCCGAATTCCCGGATGAATTTCCGGTAGTATCCAGCGAGGCCCAAGAAGCCGCGGAGGGCCCGCGGCAAGTGCGGCGTTGGCCAAGCCGCGACCTTGTCAGCATCCATAGCGACGCCCTCCGCCGAGATGACGTGGCCGAGATAGGCGACTGATGTCGTACCGAACGAGCACTTCGAGCGCTTGAGGTGCAGGTGGTGCGCTTGAAGCTCGTTGAAGACGATGGCCACGTGTTGCAGGTGCTCCGCCCACGATGAGCTGTAGATAAGAATGTCATCAAAGAAAACAAGCACAAACCGGCGCAAGTAGGGGCGGAGCACGTCGTTCATCAACGCCTGGAATGTCGCCGGGGCATTGGAGAGGCCATCTCGAAGTGGCCATGATGAGTGCGGAAGGCCGTCTTCGCGACATCGTCCGGGTGCATCCGCACCTGGTGATATCCCGAACGGAGGTCGAGTTTGGTGAAGAAGCGTGCCCCGTGTAGCTCATCCAGGAGTTCATCCACGACGGGGATAGGAAATTTGTCCTTGGACGTCTTGGCGTTGAGAGCACGGTAGTCGATGCAGAAACGCCACGAACCGTCGGCCTTGCGCACGAGGAGCACCGGCACGGAAAACGGTGACGTCGAGATCCGGATGATGCCCTGGGCGAGCATGACCGCACACTGCCACTCCAGCTTGTCCTTCTGCAGCTGGGGGTAGCGGTACGGCCGCACAGCGACGGGAGCGGTGTCCGGCAACAGGTGGATACGGTGGTCGTAGGGCCGAACCGGTGGCAGGCCCTGCGGCTCATCGAAGAGGTCACTGTGCTGCTGCAACAGGCTAGCCAACAGGGGATGCTCAGCGTCGATGACGGCCGACGTCAACTGGGGCTGAGGAGCCGCCGGGGAGGCGCCGCCGACGCCCTCCCACCGAACGCGGCGACCCAGGCGCCAGAAAATCATCGTCATGGCGTCGAAGTCCTAGAGGATGGGACCCAGAGTCCGCAAGAAGTCGACGCCGAGGATGAAGTCGAAGCAGCCCAAGTCGATGCCGACGCAGGTGACGGTGAAGTGCTCGGCGCCGATGACGATGGGGACATCCCTAGCAATACCCTGGCAGTGGAGACGGTCACCGTTGGCCACGGTAACGCGTAACTGCTCTCCGTCGGTCGGCTGCAACGCCAGGCGGCGCATGGTGGACCCTGGCAGGAAGTTGTGGGTGGAGCCCGTGTCTAGGAGTGCGAGGAACCACTCGCCGTTGATCGTTACCGGCAGCAGCATAGTCTTCTCCGTCCAGATGCCCGTGAGTGCATGGAGGAAGACGACGAGGGCGTTTGCCTGGGCCGGCCCCGGCGGAATCTCGTCGGCCAATGGAGGGGCCGGGTCGCCCAACCCGGCGACGGCGGCGTCCTCCTCAAATGTAGTCCGCGGCCTCCAAGTAGAACAAGCGCGGGCAAACGTGGCCCGGGACGTAGGGCTCGTCGCAGTTGTAGCACAGCCCCTGACGGCGGCGCTCGAGCTGCTCGGCCAGGGTGAGCCGACGGAAGGGGCGCGTCGCGGCCGGCGCGTTGGGCACCGCGGGGGCCTGGGACGGACGCCCCGGCACTGGTGGTGTCGGTGGCGGCCGGGCGGGCTGTCGGGCGCCCCGGGACGGTGACGACTGCTGCATGGCCATCGTGCGACGCTCGAAGGCGCGGGCATAGTACATGGCCGTCTGGAGGTCCTGTGGTCCCCGCATGTCCACGTCCACGCGGATATGATCCGGCAGACCGCCAACGAAGAGCTCGGCCCGCTGGCGAGCCGTCACGCCGAGCGCATGGCACGCCAGGGCCTGGAAGCGGTCGGCGAAGTCCTGCACCGTAGAGGTGAAGGGTAGGCGCCCAAGCTCCGCCAGCCGGCTCCCACGTATCGGTGGCCCGAAGCGTAAGAGGCAAAGCTCGCGGAAACGCTCCCATGGGGGCATGCCGCCCTCGTCCTGCTCGAGGGCGTAATACCACGTCTGTGCGGCGCCTCGAAGGTGATAGGAGGCGATCCAGGTGCGGTCGGACGCGAGCGTGTGTTGCCCCCTGAAAAACTGGTCGCACTGATTGAGCCAGTTCAGGGGGTCCACGGTGCCGTCGTAGGTGGCGAACTCAAGCTTGGAGAAGCGCGGCGGCGTCTGGCCGTGGACGACGGAGGGGTACACCTCATCGGTGCGGAGCAGCGAGGACGACGGTGCCGAGTAGGTGGGCATTAGAGGGCCACCCTGGAACAGGGGCCCGTCGACGCCGGCGTAGGGGTCGGCGGAGCCCGAATTGGATGGCCGAGGGCGGCACCGACGGGGGCAGCACGTGCGGCTGTCCGGAGGCCGTCGTGTAGACCGGCTCGAGGGACCCGGCGAGCCAGGCCGGTAGCGGTGATGGCGATGGAGGGAACCGGACCTGGTGGATGGGCACCCCCTGAGCCGTCGTTGGGGCGCCCTGGGTCGATGTTGCCGGCGGCGGCGGCAGCAGCTGCTGGTGCAGCAGCACCGTGGTGGGAGCGACGGAGGGTTGTTGCTGCTGCTACATAGTGGAGGCGCCGATGTGCGCCGCAGGTGGCGGCTGCCGCGGCGGCTGCTGCGCGGCGGGAGCGAAGGGGGTCGCCGAGGGGGGTGGCTGCCACGGCGGCAACTGCAGCGGCGGCGGCGCGGTGGCGAAGGGCCCAGGAGGCTGCGGCCCGTAGGAGCTCGCGAGGAAGGTGCGGATGCCTGCGACCGCCTGGGTGAGGTCCCGGAGTGCAGCCGTCATCTCCTCCGGGGTGAAGACGATGGGGGTGGCGATCGGCGGCGTCCAGGCGGCGGAGGACATCGGGCCCGACAAGGACGGCGCCCCAGCCGCGGAGGTGGCCGGCGGCGTGGTGGTGGTCGGCGGCGGAAGGGTGGCGGTGGGAAGAGGTGTAGACATGACCGAACCCGAGACAGCTGATACCAGATTGATAGGAGCTGGGATCCTACCAGGCCTAGCTCTTAGGTTGTAGGGGTGGAAGGAAGGGTGGCGAGGAGTTGGGCGCGAGCGGCGGCGCGACGGCGCCGTGGTTGCACGGCGGAGGAGGAGATGGCGCAGGAGGCGGCTAGGGTTAGGGTTCCGGCTCCTAAAGGGAGCCGAGCAATAGTTATGACTTATTGCTTAATTCCAAAACGTGGCCTTACAAGTGCTTATATAATCCTCGAGGTGCTAATAAAAATAAAGATAAGTTAGGCTAAGCCCCTAACTAGACGCGCCATTGGGCCTCCTCCGGCTATAAGTGACGCTGGTCATAACAAGCACACAACTTAAGTATTGTGAACTGGAAAAAAACAGCTGGGCTATTAGTCTCAGGCGATTCCCGTTGTCCCAGTGACAGTGACGCTGACCAGGCCGTGCCATGCAACATCATCAATTGGAAGGCATCCCATGTCCAGCATCAGCAGCATCGCTGATGTGTCTAGGTTTTCTTTGCAGGCAGAGTTCACTGGTCTGCATTGTACTATAGAGTTGAGTATGATACCAAAACGCCAGAACCAAGGGCAATATAGCACTCTTCGAGAGTTAACCACAGTACCTAACCGCTCATCAAGCATATTGCAACTAATCCGAAATTGGCATGTGGTTAGAAGAAATGCAAAAACAAAAAAACACAGGAACACAAGAAAGATATACAAATATCTAATATGACACTCTGCAGATTAAATAGGAGAAAACACGTGCATATATTGAAAAAATGTATTGAAGAAATGGCATTTCAAGAACCTTTTGGGTTCTCTTATTCCCCTCTCCTTTGACAATTCAAGGTACAAATTAATGACCTGAAGACAACGGATCCCACTTTCCCCATTACGTATAAAAATATCAGTGTAAAGCTTACATATTTTGCAATCAGTGAAGATGGTTTAGTACATGTAAGATGAATATTTACCTCGACATTTAACCAACAATGTGGTCTCAAACACTGAATGTTAGATGGTTCATGCAGCACCAGGACTTTGCTACTGTAAGTGAAAAGGATCAATGTTCAGCTGTGTTAACAAGGCACATAGGAAGCTTCAAAAAAGATGCAAGCATGTCATGAAATGTACCTTGAACCGTTACCATACAAACAATCATGAACTTCATTTTCAGCTTCAGCAGTTAGAGGTACAAAGAACTGAGACAGATCAACATACATAAATCAAAGGGTTAATGGAGAATAGAAGGTTGTACAAGCCACAACCAAGCAGGTCAATCAGCCACGCATTAAAAGAGAAAAAACAGAAGAGGAACTCTCTGGTTGCCTCTTTTAAAATTTGAAGCAGTCAAACCAGATTTGACACTAAGTACACTAAGTACGCCAAAACTATGAAACTATCTGCATCAGTTTGCTACTTCCATCCACAAATAAGTTTCAAGTCACCAGCTAGGCAAAAGTTGCATCCCAATGCACAAGCATGAGGAGGAAGATTGAAAAAACCCGGATAGTTACTGCACCCGGAGCAGACTTGGTACTACTGCCACATCAGATTCGCCACAGCCTCAGCGTTCATTGACTGGTCTGCGGCACAGGTGATGGCAACGTCGACGCATCCGATAGCCCAGGCAAAGACGGCGTCGACACTCGTCTATGGGGCTATGGCAGAAAAGCAAGCAAGCAACACTGACCCCGGACCAGGCCAGCAAGATGAGTTGCCCAGAAATAGAAAGAACCAGTTTTCTGTTGTCAAACAGAAAAGAAAAAAAGTTCAAAGCAGAGCACGCCAGCCGTGATCAGAAGCTACGAGTCTTCTTCACTGAATATGACACAATTCATGCAGCACAAATACAGGAAAACAGTACATTCAAGATTCAGTAATTGTGGCACATATATTGCCACTCAAGAGTCAGAACTAAATTGAAAGAATTTTGTATACCAATGGTATCATTTTGACTGACCAAACCAAACTGAATGTCATAAGCAACGGATAAACAGAGCACCAAAATTCGATCACAGGTAGGGTTGATTCTTGAATCTGGCACGTTCTGGGAAGGTGACCTTACAGAGAAGTAGGAGAAATCTCGGACATGGCGATGCCGACGAACCAAGTGAAGAAGGAGACGATGACCCATCCCCACACGAGGCTGGCCGGCCCGGCGTACTGGAGGATGCTATGTTGAAACTAATCTTGTTATTAGTGCTAAGTGTAGATGATTAATTAGATCATGTTTAATTCTGAGTCAGTCTTAGAAGGAAGTGGATGCATGTGTGGGCGTCCGTTAGGTGAGTAGCATGCACGCACTGCATGGATAAGATTAGTTGTTAGAATGGCTTAGTTGTGGACCTGGTAATCACCAGTGTTGCGTCTCCAAGTGCGAGGAGATCGGCCGAAACTGAGCGGCCAGAGAGGTAGTTATCAGCTGCCATTTCTACCGGCTAGTGGAGCTAGTCATGGTTCAGCCGATGTGTGTGGCTTGACCGTGGCTGCATGCAAAACTGTGTGCGTGTGTGCGTGGCTTAGTGGGTGCGTGTGTGTTGTGGTTAGTCCGGGTACTTAAGGACTTGTAACCAGCTGAGTTTGTTGAGAAGTGAACAAGGAGAAAAGGCAAGTGTGTGTGCCACAAAAATTCCATGCGTGTTCTTTCTCCATGTGTGTTGATCCTTGGGGCAAACCCAACATGCTACCGTACAACAGCGTGATCCCCGTGAAGAGCATTATCGTGGAGAAAGTGATGGCCAGCGTCTTGAACAGCGTCTGCAGCACATGCAACAAAAGATCTCCATCTCTTGAGAAACCAGAAAAATAGGACTGGCAAAACGAAACGCAGTTCGCAAGCAGGTCATGCACATTGCATCACGCTTCTATCGGACGAAGAAAATAGCCAACGCCGCCATAGTTTTACCGAAACACGCAATGTAATCAGCATCTCATCTCATCAGAAAATACAAGTGGTTGGAATCCGCAAGCGCCGAAATACTACGTACAGAGCCATACAAAACCATTTTGCAGGGTAGAAAAAATGGAAGGAAATGATGACGTACGTACCATCTCCCTCCGGAGCTCCTGCTTGTAGACGAGCTTGTTGAGGCGCTTCTCACCGGAGTCCACCTCAATCTGGCACAACGCTACCCTCCAGGCTCGGACCACCACATCGCTATCCTTCTCCTCCGCCCCAGCACGGCGCCACCGCTGCCCCTGCTTCTCCGCCCAGGCGGCGACGCCCCAGCCGCTCCACCCTCTCAGCGACGGGGCCGCCTCGCTCCCATCCTCACTGCCCGCAACACGAGTTGGCGGCTAGGGTTAGCCGCAGGGGTGCGTGCGCGGGGGGAGGGGGGAACGGCGAGGAGGTGCTTGGGATTGATGGGGGGAGACAGGGGCGGAGCCGCGCTGGTGGCGGCCGACGCGAGTTCCGGATGGCATCGGCCGGAATCAGAGGCGGGGAACGGCGGAGATTTAGAGGAGAGGGAGAGAATGAAGGCGAGGAGCGACGGGAGGAAGGGGATGGCGTGCAACTGCGGGTCGTTTTTTTTTCTACTCCTGTGCCTTGCTACGGGCCTTTTAATCATAGGTAAATTTATGGTGTGGAGAAGACATATCAGACAACGCTCATCACATTCAAACACAAAGCGCCGAGGTGAATTTATATTGCACATTTACGTCAATTGGTCAACATGCCTGCCTTGACTCCAGGAATGCCTCCGGCCGTTGATGGAGGTAGCCAAGTAGGGTTACGCTAATGGAAATATTTTGATTAGAAATCAATGGAAACTTTTTGAAAAATAACGCCTAGCTTGGAGCCTTGGACTTACAAAGGCAGAGACATGGTTTACGTCCATGGGTGAGGAAAGAAATCGTAGGAAAAATTGAATACACTTATATTAGTATTTCAGTCTGTCCAATACATAGTGTTCCTGATATTTTGGATATTTTACGCCAAGTCTCTTACTAAACACAACAGGCTTCTCGCAATCTAAGAGGCTTCTTTAGTTTTGGTTGGTTCAACAAGAGGTATTGCTTCAACATGTTGTTTCCCAGTCGAAACTCTCTTCTTCCGACTGTCCTAAATAGGGGCACCAATTTGTTGAGAGATAAGAATAAATGCTAGTAGTAAATAGGACACAATCGTAGTTAATCCAACAAGTTTCTTGCCAGAATTTCAGATCACAAAAAAACAGAAAAATTCATGTTGTGTGGTTACAGCGGCAGTACACGTAGGAGTGACTCCATTCTGAAGCATCTGCCCAATACAGGGGCAAGATGTGAAGTCACATCAATATACTTGCAAACATAGACAGAGCTCAGACTTCATATCTTTGCTATCGGCTAGAGCTTCAGCTCCGATCTTCTCAGTAACAATGCAGTTATGCCCAACTTCTGCGATCAGGTCACACAAGGATCATGGACTAATTACAGGTCACTATTACATGGGCACAAGAGCAAGCATACACATGCCAAAAGACAGAATATGCGCGGACTGAATAACCTGCACGGAAGGCATTAGCACTACAGTAATGTCCCTAAAATCTACACACCAAAAATGTAGCAAAAATCCTGACAATTAGAATATATTGTAAAACAGAATGACAAAGACACTTTAGTGTATATTACCAATGAAACTCAGTTATCAACAAAACTGAGCTAACTTATTTAAATGGGCAAAAATGGATTTGATTGTGGTAACCAGTTAGATCACAAGGTAATAGTGTCTCCCGTGCTTAAGGCCGGTGCGGGCACGTTGGACCTGGCGAAGGACTGGATCCATCGGTGCGATTTATGCGGCCATATCCATCTGCAAGGGAGAACGGCGAGATGGTCAACGAAGAAGCATTAGAGCAACAAAAGTCCTCCTGAACCTTTGATTATGTGGAGGGCACGTAAAAGTAAAATTATGTTCAAAAAATATTTGATAACAAGTTAAGTTCGAATGTGAAACTTGATATTACAACAGTACAAAAAATAACTATGAAATGTTGAGGATCATCTCCCTTCAGAAATGTCATCAATTAAGAATGCTAAAAAGATCATCACAAATACAGATACTTAAGTGTATGACACTTGGGCCAGCCTACCTGAAGGCCTTATCTGTGGCTATAAAGGGATGATTGTAGGGGCACTTATACAAAGACAATGTCCTCCTCAAAGTGCACGGCCAACGCGGAATCTGCTGCCTTCAGTCTGTCCTAATTTTGCCATGCACCCCATGTCTGATTATCCACAGGAGGTCTGACAAACAACGAATCAGCTGGACCATGAACAGAAGTACAATAAATGTACGAGGAAGGTAATTTTCTGTTATTGGCAAAACATTTGATAATTGATTAAACCAACACCAACCACTACTTTCTCGCGCATCTATTGCCAAAATCGCAGCTTATCTTATAGATCATAGCAATAAATTTATCTAAAATATAAGGCAATAATTTGGTTGACTGAACCACACACTTACCGTAGTATAAAATCCGTTGTAGCCACCTACTCCGCATGTGTGTGTGTCGCTATCTCTAAATCGAATAAACCTCCAAGTATGCAATTCATGAGCACAAAACAGAAATTATAATTCAGTAACTTAGAAATTAATCAAATAGAGGGATCATAATCATAATATTTTACATACATATAGATCAAACAAATTAGGAAATTTCTGAAGTTAGAGAGGACTAAAAAATGAAGCGGGGGGAATCATGACACACCTCACCCAACAACAAGGTGGAAATTGCAACCCAAAAAAAGAGATGTCCTTCCCTCTCTCGGTGACGAGCGTGCATGCCTTCAGGAAGCGCCGACCTCAATCTCCTTCCTTCCTTGGATGTGCTATCTAAGTACAAATTCCAGAAAAAATACAAATCATCCAAAGGAGATTACTTTCCAGTAGTCAGGGGCCGCAAAATGCAACCACGACACACCTATTATACATGTGCATTCACCTTTAAGAGTGACTAATCAGTAACCACTAAAAGGGAGTAGGACATAAACAAAATACTCGTATTACTATTAAGAGGTGAATAAAACATATCATTTTTTAGGCTATTGAGTTTCCTTGAGGACCCCTAGCAAGAATCAGTGCAAGATTGTTGGCCACTAAAAAAATTAGGTACGCAACATTCAAGTAGAGACCGAAAAGTATCAAAACACCTAGCAGAAGTCATGCAACCTTCAACCATGATATAGGAGCACCCTTTCACTAAGACCGCATTTAATGGACTAAAATTATTGTTGATAGCTAGGTCTTACCATAAGCGATCTGCTGTCAAATGTTTTGCGCTCTTATGTTGCGTCTCTAGACAGTCATTTCTACAAAAAGTGACATTACAGAGAGCCCTGCAAGTGATGCTCGAACAGGTAGCCAATGGATAAACCTGTTGGGAATCGTTGCATGGAAAACAAAAAAAATTCTACGCACACGCGATGATCTATCCATGGAGATGCATAGCAACGAGGGGGAGAGTGTGTCTACGTACCCTTGTAGACCGTAAGCGGAAGCATTTCACAACGCGGTTGATGTAGTCGAACTTTCTTCGCGCTCCAACCTGTGACGCCCCCGGCTTAATCGTGCACTAACCATACACGCAAATGCACACGATCAAGCCTAAGGACTCACTTGAAGATATCACAACACAACTCTAAAACATAAATAAAGGCATACAGGCATTATATTACAAGCCAGGGGCCTCGAGGGCTCGAATACAAAAGCTCGCATACAAGCGTCAGCGGAAGCATCAGATATCTGAGTACAGATATAAAAGTAAAACAGATAGGCCTTTAGAAGGCGGGGCAAAAGAAAACACTACGATCGAAAAGGCACAGGCCTCCTGCCTGGGACCCTCCGATCCTACTCCTGGTTGTCGGCAAGCTCGTAGTAGTAACCATCCTCGGGGTAGTAGCAGTGATCATTGACAGGGAAGCTGGCTCCGGGGCTACGTCATCTGGTCGCATCAAAAGGATATGGGGAAAAAGAGGAAGCAAAGCAACCGTGAGTAATCATCCGAAGTACTCAGCAAGCAAGGATCTACAGTACATATGCAACATTATCAAAGAAAGGCTGTATATGTGGACTGGGCTACAGAAATGCCAGAATAGAGAGAAGGCCTAGTCCTATCAAAGACTAGCATCTTCAGCGGTCTTGCAGCATTAGAAGAGTGTAGATTAGCACAATATGAAGTAGTAGTAACATTAAGTATCAACCTCAGCCAGAGATCCTTTCTCGACTCCCTGCGAGAAAGCAATCCCAGAGCCATACTATCCAGTTCTAGTTGTATCGATCGGGATACAACTCCGAGCGTCCGTTACCGAGGATCCGGCTATTCGAATAGATGTTTTCTTCCCTGCAGGGGTGCACCAACTTACCCACCACGCTCGATTAACTCCGGCCGGACACACTTTACTGGGTCATGCCCGGCCTCGGCCAAACGACACACCGCAGCCCTACCTAAAGCTCAGCAGAGAGGTCCCCGCCGGTCTACATCCTAAGCACTCCGGGGTCTTGGGCCCATCGCCCGTTGCACTCCGGGTCGTTGCGAGCAGGGTGGATACCAGCGTCGCCTCG
The DNA here is from genome assembly GCA_011799875.1 of Thinopyrum elongatum. Classification (NCBI taxonomy): domain Eukaryota; kingdom Viridiplantae; phylum Streptophyta; class Magnoliopsida; order Poales; family Poaceae; genus Thinopyrum; species Thinopyrum elongatum. The sequence continues at coordinate 351,580,123 of CM022303.1, forward strand.
GATGGCCGACACGATCCGACCGTGCCGTAATGCTAAACTGGACGTCTGACTGAGCTTTCGGCTGATGCATACGATGCAGAGTGCCCATAACTATTCCCGCGTGATGGTTAGTGCTATCGGGCCAGAGGCCCACTCGGATCAAATATCCAAATCGTTAGTGTTTTGATAGTGCGGTAACGAGCAGAGACTCATGATCGATGTGACCCCGTCGCCCCGTCTCGAGGACTTGCAGCAAGGGCTAAGAATGCCCGGCCACGCCTCGTATTTATCTCTCGGGCACCCTCCAGGTCAACCCGTCTCCACATCACTCGCGGGTACCCCTCAGGGTCGACCCGCCTTTCCAAGTAACAGTTGTAAAGTCCAAGTATCCGTGTGTCCATACCATCAGGGAATCCGAGGTATCACCCTCGTTGGATTCCTACTCGATGTATCCGTCAAGGTGAACTAAGGAGGAATCACCATCGAGGTTCACACTTGAGGTGTTGCACGACGGCGTCGTTATCGGAAGTGGTGAAGGAGGAATCACCCTCGATGACCACGACCGAATAGCTACTCTACAGAGTTAACATCAGAAGTGCTAAACGAGGTATCACCCTCGGCACTCGATAGTAACGCTGCAGTGTCGTACAACTAAGGGGGGTGACGTGCGGTGTCAGGGCCTGGTTGTCGATCACGTTGATCGAGTCATCTGATAATCCAGCGGGGGCAACTTGGGACAAAGTGGGGGTCTCTGGTGGGTCTCTATCCAGCCTATACTAAGCAGTTTAGGATAAACAGGTAGGTATCAACAGCAATTACAAAAACAGGCTATGCATCAGAAATAGGATAAACAGTAGCAGCAGCAATTTCTAATGCAAGCATAAGAGAGAAATAATAGGCGATATCGGCATGTTCAAAGGGGGGGTGCTTGCCTGGTTGCTCGGCGGCAAAGGCAAGGTCGTCAACGGTGTCATCGGGCTCCTGAGCTGCGTCGGTCTCAGGAACTGCGTCGGTATCGGGGTCTACCGAGAGAGAAGAGGGGAGGAAACAGATAAATACATAGAAAACATATGCAACACAGGCTATGCTAACGTGCAGTGCAGGGTTGCCTAAAGACATGTCTAAATCATATTAGTTATTTAGGATTAAAGTTGGATTTATTAACCGGTATATATGCACTATTCATCTACCGGAAAATGGGTAAAAAGTTGCGGGTTCACCTCCGTAGAGGGTCCCAACACGGAAACAGATGGCACGGTTGGATTCGTCTCGTTGTTCTGAGCAACTTTCATATATAAAGTTTTTCGATCCGAGCTACGGTTTAATTTCTATGATTTTCTAAAGTTTTAAACATTTTCTGAAAAATCCTGGAATTAAATTAATTCGAAAATTAAATGGATAAATTGCTAGGGGTACACAGAAGTGTACCCAGCAGAAAGCTCATTAGGCTGACAGATGGGTCCCAGTTGACTGGGTCAACAACCCAGTCAGCAGAGACTGACTGGTGGGGCCAGTCCCCAGTTAGCAGGCTGACTGGGTCAACCCTATCCACTGGAACAGTGGACAGGGCCCACATGTCATACACAGCGGGTTAATTAGGGGGTTAGGTTAATTGGTTGGGTTAATTAGAGTGTGGGGCCCAAGTGTCAGTGAGGGTTAGCGTGGCGGTTAGTGGCTAATGATGCCACGTCATCAGGTAACGGCGGCTAACCGCCGGTGCTAAACAGGAGCACCGGAGTTGCCCGTCCGGCCAACTCCAGCGACCATTCGTCACGTGGTTTGGTCCGGCGTGATCCTGGGATCGAGCCGCGTCCGCTGGGTGGTGGCAGCAGGTACGGGGACGGCTGGAGTCGAGCTTAGCTCCAACAATGGCGGCGGCGACGTTCGGGCGGAAGTGGATCAGCAGCAGCAGTGCGCAAACGGTCGAGGCAAAGGGTTAGCGAGATCCTACGCACGCGGGCGAGCTAAACGGGCACTGGCGCGGGACCATTTGGTCGCTGGAAGCTCGTCGGTGATGAGCTCCCGCGGTGATGGGCTCGGGCACGCACGGGACGGCGACTACGACCACCTTGGGGCGAGGAGAAGAGAGCGGGGAGGAAGGAGAGCTCACCGCGGAGCACAAGGAGGCTCATTGGCGGTTTAGGAGCTGCAGGGGCGGCCGGAGTTGTTGGCGAGGCGGCGGTGACCCGAGGAGGAAGACGGGGTGGATCCGACGCTGTGGTGCCTCCCGGTGCCAACGGAGGGCACCAGACGACGTGGAGGACGATGACGAACGTCTACGGCATCGCGGCGAGGTGAGGCGGTGACGGTGGCCACGATGTTGCCGGAGCTGCGGCGGCGAACGCGCTCGGGTTCTCTCGGATCTGAGTGAGGAGAGGCGAGGAGGAAGGGGGTGAATGGTGGAGGAGGCCAGGGGGGATGGACGAGGCCTACCCTTATCCCCTCGCGGACGCCCGTGGCGTCGCGGTGTCGACGTTTGAGCGGCGCTCGCCGGCGCGGCCAGACGCGCGCCGACAGCGCGAAGGAGAGAGAGGGAGGAGGGGGAAAAAAGGCCAGATGGGCTGGGCCGGCTCTGGCCTGCAACAGGTAAGTGGCCTCTAGCCTTTTCTATTCTCTGTTTTCTTTTATTTCTTTTATTTATTAAACAGAGTGAGAATAGAAGTACTTGGGCATCCATTCCACTTAGGGAAAAATATGGGAAGTGTCTCTTAATTTCCCTGATGATTTTAGACACTACCACAAATATTGTGGGAACCAGTGAAATTCAATTATATTTTTCATAAATGAAATAGCATTTAAATATGCTGGAATTGCACTGTTTTGGTTGCTACTGTTCATCCTTGCATAAGAGTGATGTTGTTTTCCTTAACAAATAAATGTTATGGAATATTTGCTAGAAGGTGAACATTTTTCCAGCAAGTTTTGAGCAACTTCATTTTGCACTTTGAATTTGAATTGGATTCAGAGAAGAATTTGAGTTTGGAGTGATTAACCACTGTGATCATGCAATGTAAATGAAGATGACTTAGCAGAATTAACACAAAGTCACAGTGCTTATTACACAGGGGTGTTACACAACCGATCTAGTACCGAACGCACGGCACCTCCGCGTTCTGCACACGTTCAGCTCGGTGACGTCTTCGTCTTCTTGGTCCAGCAAGATGGGCGAAGTAGTAGATGAGTTCCGTCAGCACGACGACGTGGTGACGGTGATGGTGAAGTGATCTCCACAGGGCTTCACCTAAGTACCACGAAAATATGACCGAGCGAGTAAACGGTGGACAGGGGCGCCGCACACGGCTAAGACAATGTTGTATCCTTGTGTGGCGCCCCCTCCCCACATATATATAGGTGGGAGGGGAGGAGGCAGCCCCTAGGGCGCCAAAAGAGACCTGGCGGCAGCCCTAGGGCTGCTGCCTTGCCCTGCACCCCCCCTTTCCTTATATGAAGAAGGGGGAAGGAAAGAGGGGGGAGAGGGAAGGAAGGGGGAGTCCTACTCCACACTTTCCTTTCCCTCCCCTCTTTCCTTCTCCTCCTCATAGGCCGGCCTCTATAGGGGGCGCACCAGCCCCTTGTGGGCTGGTGTGTTCCCTCTCCTAGCCCATAAGGCCCATATCTTTGCCGGGGGTGCCCGAAACTCCTTTCCGGTGACCCGATAAGTACCCGGTACCCTCCGGAACACTTCCGGTGTCCGAATACCATCGTCCTATATATCAATCTTTACCTCTCGACCATTTCGAGACTCCTCATCATGTCCGTGATCTCATCCGGGACTCCGAAAAACATTCGGTCACCAAATCACATAACTCATATAATACTATATCGTCATCGAATGTTAAGCGTGCGGACCCTACGGGTTCGAGAACTATGTAGACATGACCGAGACACCTCTCCGGTCAATAACCAACCTCGGAACCTGGATGCTCATATTGGCTCCTACATATTCTACGAAGATCTTTATCGGTCGAACCTTTATGACAACATACATAATTCCCTTTGTCCATCGGTATGTTACTTGCCCGAGATTCGATCGTCGGTATCTTCATACCTAGTTCAATCTCGTTACCGGCAAGTCTCTTTACTCGTTCCATAATACATCACCTCATGACTAACTCCTTAGTCGTTTGCTTGCAAGCTTATGATGTGTATTACCGAGAGGGCCCAGAGATACCTCTCCGATACTCGGAGTGACAAATCCTAATCTCGATCTATGCCAACTCAACAAACACCTTCGGAGATACCTGTAGAGCATCTTTATGATCGCCCAATTATGTTGTGACATTTGATAGCACACAAGGTATTCCTCCGGCATCCGGGAGTTGCATAATGTCATAGTCGAAGGAATATGTATTTGACATGAAGAAAGCAATAGCAATAAACTGAACGGTCATTATGCTAAGCTAACGGATGGGTCTTGTCCATCACATCATTCTCCTAATGATGTGATCCCATTTTCAAATGACAACACATGTCCATGGTTAGGAAACCTTAACCATCTTTGATCAATGAGCTAGTCTAGTAGAGGCTTACTAGGGACACGGTGTTTGTTTATGTATTCACACATGTATTTAAGTTTCCGATCAATACAATTCTAGCATGAATAATAAACCTTTATCATGAATAAGGAAATATAAAATAACAACTTTATTATTGCCTCTAGGGCATATTTCCTTCAGTCTCCCACTTGCACTAGAGTCAATAATCTAGTTCACATCGCCATGTGATTAACATCCATAGTTCACATTGTCATTTGACCAATACCCAAAGAGTTTACTAGAGTCAATAATCTAGTTCACATCGCCATGTGATTAATACCCAAAGAGTACTAAGGTGTGATCATGTTTTGCTTGTGTGAGAAGTTTAGTCAACGGGTCTGCCACATTCAGATCCGTATGTATTTTGCAAATTTCTATGTCTATAATGCTCTGCATGGAGCTACTCTAGCCGATTGCTCCCACTTTCTATATGTATCCAGATTGAGACTCAGAGTCATCCAGATCGATGTTAAAGCTTGTACCGATGTAACCCTTTACGACGAACTCTTTATCACCTCCATAACCGAGAAACATTTCCTTAGTCCTCTTAGGTACCTAAGGATAATTTTGACCGTTGTCCAGTGATCTACTCCTGGATCACTATTGTACCCCCTTGCAAAACTTATGGCAAGGTACACAATAGGTCTGGTACACAGCATGTCATACTTTATAGAACCTATGGCTGAGGCATAGGGAATGACTTTTATTCTTTCTCTATCTTCTGCCGTGGTTGAGATTTGAGTCTTACTCAACTTCATACCTTACAATACAGGCAAGAACTCCTTCTTTGACTAATCCATTTTGAACTCCTTCAAAATCTTGTCAAGGTATGTACTCATTGAAAGTCTTATCAAGCGTCTCGATCTATCCCTATAGATCTTAATGCTCAATACATAAGTAGCTTCACCGAGGTATTTCATTGAAAAATTCTTATTCAAGTATCCTTTTATGCTATCCAGAAATTCTATATCATTTCCATTCAGCAATATGTCATCCACATATAATATCAGAAATGCTACAGAGCTCCCACTCACTTTCTTGTAAATACAGGCTTCACCGTAAGTCTGTATAAAACCATATGATTTGATCACCTTATCAAAGCGTATATTCCAACTCCGAGATGCTTGCACCAGTCCATAGGTGGATCGCTGGAGCTTGCTCACTTTGTCAGCACCTTTAGGATCAACAAAACCTTCTGGTTGCATCATATACAACTCTTCTTTAAGATATCCATTAAGGAATGCAGTTTTTGACGTCCATTTGCCAGATTTCATAATCATAAAATGCGGCAATTGCTAACATGATTCGGACAGACTTAAGCATCGCTACGGGTGAGAAAGTCTCATCATAGTCAACTCCTTGAACTTGTCGAAAACCTTTTGCGATAAGTCGAGCTTTGTAGACAGTAACATTACCATCAGCGTCAGTCTTCTTCTTGAAGATCCATTTATTCTCTATGGCTCGCCGATCATCGGGCAAGTCCACCAAAGTCCATACTTTGTTTCTCATACATGGATCCTATCTCAGATTTCATGGCCTCAAACCATCTGTCGGAATCTGGGCTCATCATAGCTTCTTCATAGTTCGTAGGTTCGCCTTGGTCTAGTAACATGACTTCCAGTACAGGATTCCCATACCACTCTGGTGCGGATCGTGTTCTGGTTGACCTATGAGGTTCTGCAGTAACTTGATCCGAAGTTTCATGATCATCATCATTAGCTTCCTCTCTAGTTGGTGTAGGCATCACGGGAACGGTTTTCTCTGATGAAATACTTTCCAATTCGAGAGAAGGTACGATTACCTCATCAAGTTCTACTTTCCTCCCACTCACTTCTTTCGAGAGAAACTCCTTCTCTAGAAAGGACCCACTCTTGGCAACAAAGATCTTGCCTTCAGATCTGTGGTAGAAGGTGTACCCAATTGTTTCCTTAGGGTATCCTATGAAGATGCACTTCTCCAATTTGGGTTCGAACTTATCAGGCTGAAGCCTTTTGACATAAGTGTCGCAACCCCAAACTTTAAGAAACGACAGCTTAGGTTTTTGCCAAACCATAGTTCATACGGTGTCGTCTCAACGGATTTAGACGGTGCCCTATTTAACGTGAATGCAACTGTCTCTAATGCATAACCCCAAAACGATATTGGTAAATCGGTAAGAGACATCATAGAACGCACCATATCCAATAAAGTACGGTTACGATGTTCGGACACACCATTACGCTATGGTGTTCCAGGTGGCGTGAGTTGTGAAACTATTCCAAATTGTTTTAAATGAAGGCCAAACTCGTAACTCAAATATTCGCCTCCGCGATCAGATCGTAGAAACTTTATTTTCTTGTTACGATGATTCTCCACTTCACTTTGAAATTCTTTGAACTTTTCAAATGTTTCAGACTTGAGTTTCATTAAGTAGATATACCCATGTCTACTCAAATCATCTGTGAAGGTCAGAAAATAATGATACCAGCCGCGTGCTTCAACACTCATCGAACCGCATACAACGATATGTATTATATCCAATAAGTCATCAGCTCGCTCCATTGTTCCGGAGAACGGAGTTTTAGTCATCTTGCCCATGAGGCATGGTTCGCAAGTATCAAATGGTTCATAATCAAGTGATTCCAAAAGCCCATCTGTATGGAGTTTCTTCATGCGCTTTACACCAATATGACCTAAACGGCAGTGCCACAAATATGTTGCACTATCATTATCAACTTTGCATCTTTTGGCATCAATATTATGAATATGTGTATCACTACGATCGAGATTCAATAAACCATTTACATTGGGTGTATGACCATAGAAGGTTTTATTCATGTAAATAGAATAACAATTATTCTCTGACTTAAATGAATAACCGTATCGCAATAAACATGATCCAATCATATTCATGCTCAACGCAAACACCAAATAACATTTATTTATTTAGGTCCAACACTAATCCCGAAGGTAGAGGGAGTGTGCGATGGTGATCTTATCAACCTTGGAACCACTTCCAACACACATCGTCTCCTTGTCATTAACTAGTCTCTGTTCATTTTGTAACTCCTGTTTCGAGTTACTAATCTTAGCAACTGAACCGGTATCAAATACCCAGGGGCTACTATGAACACTAGTAAAATACACATCAATAACATTTATATCAAATATACCTTTGTTCATTTTGCCATCCTTCTTATCCGCCAAGTATTTTGGGCAGTTCCACTTCCAGTGACCATTTCCTTCGCAGTAGAAGCACTCAGTTTCAGGCTTAGGTCCAGCTTTGGGCTTCTTCACGGGAGTGACAACTTGCTTGCCATTCTTCTTGAAGTTCCCCTTTCTTTCCCTTGCCCTTTTTCTTGAAACCAGTGGTCTTGTTAACCATCAACACTTGATGCTCTTTCTTGATTTCTACCTTCGCCGATTTTAGCATCGCGAAGAGCTTGGGAATCATTTTCGTCATCCCTTGCATATTATAGTTCATCACGAAGTTCTAGTAGCTTAGTGATAGTGACTAGATAATTTTGGCAATCACTATCTTATCTGGAAGATTAACTCCCACTTGATTCAAGCGATTGTAGTACTCAGACATTCTGAACACATGCTCACTAGCTGAGCTATTCTCCTCCATCTTGTAGGCAAAGTACTTGTCAGAGGTCTCATACCTCTCGACACGGGCATGAGTCTGAAATACCAATTTCAGCTCTTTGAAACATCTCATATGCTCCGTGGCGTTCAAAATGTTTTTGAAGTCCCGGTTCTAAGCCGTAAAGCATGGTGCACTAAACTATCAAGTAGTCATCATATCGAGCTTGCTAAACGTTCATAACGTTTGCATCTGCTCCTGCAATAGGTCTGTCACCTAGCGGTGAATCAAGGACATAATTCTTCTCTGCAGCAATGAGGATAATCCTCAGATCACGGAACCAGTCCGCATCATTGCTACTATCATCTTTCAACTTAGTTTTCTCTAGGAACATAACAAAATAAAACAGGAGAGCTATACGCGAGCTATTGATCTACAACATAGATATGCAAATACTATCAGGACTAAGTTCATGATAAATTAAGTTCAATTAATCAAATTACTTAAGAACTCCCACTTAAATAGACATCCCTCAAGTCATCTAAGTGATACGTGATCCAAATCAACTAACCCATGTCCGATCATCACGTGAGATGGGGTAGTCATCAATGGTGAACATCTCTATGTTGATCATATCTACTATATGATTCACGTTCGATCTTTTGATCTCCAGTGTTCCGAGGCCATGTCTGTACATGCTAGGCTCGTCAAGTTTAACCCGAGTATTCCGCATGTGCAAAACTGTCTTGCACCCGTTGTATGTGAACGTAGAGTCTATCACACCCGATCATCACGTGGTGTCTCAACACGACGAGCTGTAGCAATGGTGCATACTCAGGGAGAACACTTTTATCTTGAAATTAAGTGAAGGGATCATCTTATAATGCTACCGTCGTTCTAAGCAAAATAAGATGTATAAAGGATAAACATCACATGCAATCAAAATATGTGACATGATATGGCCATCATCTTGTGCTTTTGATCTCTATCTCCAAAGCATCGTCATGATCTCTATTGTCACCGGCTCGACACCTTGATCCCCATCGTTGTGTCGTGGTCATCTCGCCAACTATTGCTTCTACAACTATCGCTAACACATAGTGATAAAGTAAAGCAATTACCTGGCATTTGCAATTCATACAATAAAGCGACAACCATAAGGCTCCTGCCAGTTGCCGATAACTTACAAAACATGATCATCTCATACAACAATGTATATCACATCATGTCTTGACCATATCACATCACAACATGCCCTGCAAAAACAAGTTAGACGTCCTCTACTTTGTTGTTGCAAGTTTTACGTGGCTGCTACGGGCTTCTAGCAAGAACCGTTCTTACCTACGGCAAAACCACAACGGTGATTCGTCAAGTTTGCTGTTTTAACCTTCTTCAAGGACCGGCCGTAGTCAAATTCGATTAAAGTAAAGTAGGAGAAACAGACACCCGCCAGCCACCTTTATACAAAACTAGTTGCATGTCTGTCGGTGGAACCGGTCTCATGTACGTGGACATGTAAGGTTGGTCCGGCCGCTTCATCCCACAATACCGCCGAATCAAAATAAGACGTTGATGGTAAGCAGTATGACTATCACCGCCCACAACTCTTTGTGTTCTACTCGTGCATATCATCTACACATAGATCTGGCTCTGATATCATTGTTGGGAATCGTTGCATGGAAAACAAAAAAAATTCTATGCACACGCGATGATCTATCCATGGAGATGCATAGCAACGAGGGGGACAGTGTGTCTACGAACCCTCGTAGACCGTAAGCATAAGCGTTTCACAACGCGGTTGATGTAGTCAAACTTTCTTCACGCTCCAACCGATCTAGTACCGAACGCACGGCACCTCCGCGTTCTGCACACGTTCAGCTCGGTGACGTCCTCGCCTTCTTGATCCAGCAAGACGGGCGGAGTAGTAGATGAGTTCCGTCAGCACGACAGCGTGGTGACGGTGATGGTGAAGTGATCTCCGCAGGGCGTCGCCTAAGTACCGCGAAAATATGATCGAGGGAGTAAACGGTGGACGGGGGCACCGCACACGGCTAAGACAATGTTGTGTCCTTGTGTGGCACCCCTCCCCACATATATATAGGTGGGAGGGGAGGAGGCAGCCCCTAGGGTGCCCCAAGAGACCTGGCGGCAGCCCTAGGGCTGCTGCCTTGCCCTGCGCCCCCCCTTTCCTTATATGAAGAAGGGGGAAGGAAAGAGGGCGGGAGAGGGAAGGAAGGGGGAGTCCTACTCCACACTTTCCTTTCCCTCCCCTCTTTCCTTCTCCTCCTCATAGTCCGGCCTCTATAGGGGGCGCACCAGCCCCTTGTGGGCTGGTGTGTTCCCTCTCCTAGCCGATAAGGCTCATATCTTTGCCGGGGGTGCCCGAAACTCCTTTCCGGTGACCCGATAAGTACCCGGTACCCTCCGGAACACTTCCGGTGTCCGAATACCATCGTCCTATATATAAATCTTTACCTCTCGACCATTTCAAGACTCCTCGTCATGTCTGTGATCTCATCCGGGACTTCGAACAACATTTGGTCACCAAATCACATAACTCATATAATACTATATCGTCATCGAACGTTAAGCATGCGGACCCTACGGGTTCGAGAACTATGTAGACATGACCGAGACACCTCTCTGGTCAATAACCAACAGCGGAACCTGGATGCTCATATTGGCTCCTACATATTCTACGAAGATCTTTATCGGTCGAACCTTTATGACAACATACATAATCCCGTTTGTCCATCGGTATGTTACTTGCCCGAGATTCGATCGTCGGTATCTTCATACCTAGTTCAATCTCGTTACCGGCAAGTCTCTTTACTCGTTCCGTAATACATCACCTCGTGACTAACTCCTTAGTCGTTTGCTTGCAAGCTTATGATGTGTATTACCGAGAGGGCCCGGAGATACCTCTCCGATACTCGGAGTGACAAATCCTAATCTCGATCTATGCCAACTCAACAAACACCTTCGGAGATACCTGTAGAGCATCTTTATGATCACCCGGTTACGTTGTGACGTTTGATAGCACACAAGGTATTCCTTCGGTATCCAGGAGTTGCATAATCTCGTAGTCGAAGGAATATGTATTTGACATGAAGAAAGCAATAGCAATAAACTGAACGGTCATTATGCTAAGCTAACGGATGGGTCTTGTCCATCACATCATTCTCCTAATGATGTGATCCCATTATCAAATGACAACACATGTCCATGGTTAGGAAACCTTAACCATCTTTGATCAACGAGCTAGTCTAGTAGAGGCTTACTAGGGACATGGTGTTTGTTTATGTATTCACACATGTATTTAAGTTTCCGATAAATACAATTCTAGCATGAATAATAAACCTTTGTCATGAATAAGGAAATATAAAATAACAACTTTATTATTGCCTCTAGGGCATATTTCCTTCAAAACCTACACCTACAAGGGCACCTTGGGTGCTAGCTATTCTTGCTTCAGAAAAGGTAATGGTTTCAAGAATCGAGTGGATGGATCGTCCAAGGCTGAGAGCATTTTCTTTGCTGCGGCATCTGAAATAAAATGTGGGATAAGAAAATTCAATCAGACATTTTCTCTCAGTTTTGCACAGATCAATGCTTTATATATCTAAGTGGTTCGTTATGTTTCGAACAAAATTTTAGATTCAGCCAAAGCAAGTAGAAGACATATAACTGCATTTGATCCAATTATCAAATTCATTTGTATTTTCTAAAATATGAAGACTTGCAAAAGTGTGAGCCGTTGAGGCAGCTGATAAATTATACGGTTCATTATATGGTAAATTTTGTGAGTTTTTGTATGAATCACCGTGATTCTACCTACCATTCTTATAGTAATGTGATTTCCTCGATCCGTTGAACTCACACCTCATGTGGACATTAGGGTCGAGGAACGTGTAGAAACAAAATCCCAGTACAATAATGTGCCTTTTAATTCCTACAACAACTATCCGATTTGCAAGAGAATAGTTTCTTCTCAGATCACACAACTCCTGCATAATAAGAGAAACATATGTATCAATCTTAAAGTCGATGACCTGAAGCAAATTAGTGGCAGCAGTGTAAATGAGTTTTGATCAAGGAATATATGTCTATATACTTGAAGCAAAAAAAACACAAATATATTCAGTATAAGGGTTTAGCTATCACCTCATTAATTTGACCTCAACTTCTTTGGTGCTAATGCACATGTTTCAGCCAACAAGTGTTGTGAGGTGAATGTGTTGAGATCAACAAGTTTTAGTGCCATAGATAACCGTTAATGGCCAACAATCTGGTGCAAAAACAACTCAACAAAATGTTCAGATCATACTTTTATATAGAAATTATTAAGAGGGCTACTACTATGTACTACCAATGTATTGTGAAAAAAAAAATGTTCAGATCATTTTACCTTTAAGGCTGCTGTAATCTGTTGTACACTCTGATAGTTTCGAATATAGTTCAGGTAGGCGTAAGCCCGCCGTAGTTCCCTGTCAGGAAAAAAAGTGTATTGGTAATGGAATATTATCAAAACTGTAAAGTAAAACACATACCACTGAAGAAATCAATCTTTAAGAAAAAAATAGTACCTTAGTCAATACAGCTGTCACTGAAAAGTAGTTCCCAAGTATAAGTATGGCCAAGCCTCATTTATTTACATCGGGCCATCATATTGACAAGTAGCGGAAAATATAAATCAAGTCTGCCGACTCTGTATGGAGAAAATATCAGATATAGCCTGCTCTTATGGATTTGGAGTATCCCATATTAAGTTCAAGCGCCATTTGCTGAAGGACACTTTGCAGAATAGAAGATTTCAATACTATGGGGATTTCTATAATTCTATAATTCTAAAAGCACAATAGATCAACATTTCGTATGAGGATTTGACATGTATAGTCTTCACACCCTTTCCCTGAGTAGAGATGACATCAAAAACTTGGCTACTTGTTAATACCTCAAAGGAATTGGCTGAACCTGCAAACGAAATAGTATTAATCATCTATGAATTTTACAGTATACTTCTTTATTACTACAGGGAGGTAGAAGTGCCCTACTTTATAGACATGTATGAATTTAGGGTAGCTTACAACTGATGCAGTTCAGTGAAGCTGCCATTTCCAACTAAAGTATAGATGTTATAGAACATACACCTGTTCCTGTTGCATGTAATTCCCAGGAAGTGCTTAAAGATGCAATATCAAAATTTAGTCTAATGAGTGCGCTGATCTCTGAACATGAAAAGGACAAGAATAGAAGGCCAGGACATGCATATTTGTCTACATCAAACTTTCATTGCATAGATATATCTATGAAACAACAACTTCATACCAATAAATAAAAAGACAAATTTCTTCAAACAGGCTGTGTACAACGTGAGTAAATATGGCCAACACAAACAATCTGAAAACTTAATAGAAAAAATGCAAACCTTATGTGTGAAATTGTTAAGGGTGAATGCATTGTGTACCCAGCGGCCCAACCACAACCATCGACGCAGATGAAGCTCGTCCAAAATCTTACATTATACGGTCTCCCACGGATCGGCGGCGGCGGAAGCGTCTGTGGGGTTCCGCAGCAACGGCGAGAAACAAGAGTGTCACGTACATGCATGATCCGCGGCGGCCTCCATGAGATCGGCGGCGGCCTCCCTGGGATCAGTGACGGATCCATGAAGGCGACTACGGCGGCGGCGGCGATCCCAATGAGGCGCCAATGGGGTTCCATGGCGACAGATCCGCGAAGGTGACGACGGCGGCGGCAGCGTCCTTGGGATCGTAGAGAAAGGATAAGGGCGGTGGTGGGAGGAGTGGCTGAACGTTTGTTTTTCTTCTCGGAGACGACGGCGGCTGTCGGCGCACAGGCTCCCTATCAAGGATCAAGTCACACCCACTCTGGAGCCCGGCGAAAGGGTTGTATTCATCCCCCATTTCCTCCGCGGACTAGGGTTTCCCCTCCACCCCTTTGTCCGTGGCCTCATGTTCTACTACGGGCTAGATTTCCATGATCTAGCCCCAAATTCTTTCCTCCACATCTCGGCGTTTATCATCGTGTGCGAGGCGCTACTCCGCATCCCCCCACACTTCGGCCTATGGTTAAAAGTCTTCAATGTGAAGCCGAAGGTGGTCGACGGGCAACATGCGGAGTGCGGCGGCGCCTTGGTGAGCAAGCTCCCCAACAACACCTGGCCTAAAGGGGCCTTCATGGAGACCGTTAAGGTGTGGCAGTAGGAGTGGTTCTATATCACCGAACCTCGTGGCGCCCGGTGGGCGGCCACTCCTGAGTTTAGATCCGGACCCCCAATGCGGCTCGCGTCATGGACCAACAAGGGTCTGGACTGGGGGTCGACCACGGAAGTGATGATGCTGCAGAAGCGCATCAAAAATATGATAAGCAAGAATACCAGTCTCACTGACATGATTCAGGTGATGCTTTCCCGCCGGATCCTCCCTTGCCAACTCCGGCCTCTCCATATGTGGGAGTTCAATCCGGAAGGTCCCCGGACCCTACAATGCTTCTTCGGTACAATGCCCGAAGAGATCTGGAAGCTGCTCTTCAAGGCCCAGAAGACGTGGCCGAAGAGGACCAAAGACATCGGTCTTGACATCGAGAATCCGGCCACACCGGTAAGTATTTTAATTCCGAACACAATTTTTGGTAAATAAATCAAAGTTTATACTGAGATTTTCATTCTTTCATTCAGGGCTGGACAGTGAAGGCGGAGTGGATCAAGTGTCCGGCTCCACTACCTGAAGACCCAGCCAATCCTCTACTGACGAGGATGCTGGTTCTGGCGCCGTATCAGGCACCGGAGAAGAAGACCAAGAAGAAGGGCAAGGAGGCCAAAGGCGGCCTCCGCCGTAAAGGTACTTCGGACGTAGTGTCCGGAGAAACCGAAGCCCACTCCTCCCACGAGGGGGATGAAGATGAAGAGGAGGAGGAGGCGGAAAGTGGTTCTCCCCTAAAGGGGGGAAAGAAGAAAAGGGCCGCCTCCGCAGACCTAGAGGAGGGGGCGTCCAAGAGGGAGAAGATAACCCTCTCGGACGATTCGGATACAGACGCCGAACACACCCCCAAGAGGCGCCTTAGGGAAAAACCCCTGGCCGAATCGTAAGTGTCAAAAAGGATACTCAGCAAATATTCGGTCTGTTATGGTTGTAATATAACATGTCATTTCGTGTGTATCAGCCCAGCCCGCGACCTCCCCCAACCATCGCTGTCTGAAGGGAGTTCTCTGCCGCCCGAGATGGCAGAGAGCGAGACGCCACCGCGAGCCCCTTCGCCGATCACCGTGGATGACACCGAGGTGTTGTCCCAAAGGACCTCTACTCGCCACGGAGAGGTGAGCGAGGCTGCCAAGAAGGCGCCCGAGGACAATACCTCAGCTGCCGAAGACATGGAGGGGGCAACCCTCATGGCGACAGACGGCGGAGGCCCTGAGCAATCTGGCCCCCAGCCGGACATCATTCCGGAGACCAATGTGGCCCCGGAGTTAGGCGAGCAGCCCCCTTCGAAGGAGGGGGGAGCATCAGCTCCGACGGCGGCCTCCACTAATCCGGAGGCGCCGAATACCTTGGTGGAAGCACTACGACGTGGTGCCATCGTGGAGGAGCACCGCACCCTGATGGGTGTGGTGGTTGAGAAGATTCAGTCCGCCAAGAGCGGGCTGAACGAAGCCTTCACCAGCCTGTTAACAGGCTTCGAGGTAGGCGACATAATGCTCTAGATGCTTTTTATAACTGGACAGACCTGTGCATAGATAGTAGCCCCTGAGACTCTGTCTGGTTTTGAAAAAACTGGACAGAGGATCATATAGTATTCGGAAGAGGTGATGTACTTTTATATTGTATGACAGGCTTCCATGTTGGCGGTAACCGCCCAGGCCACTGAAGTTTCCGATCTTAAGCAGAGGCTGCAGCTGGCTGATGATGATATCGACCGCATGAACAAGCGGTTCGATGAGGCGCAAGGTATGTTTGAAATATCTCGCACATGCCTGAATTAATATGCAAATTCTGAGTTTAGACTCATGCGCTACTATGTGTATGATTGCAGGCAGCGCGACCGAGGTCAAAACCCTCAAGAGTGCCCTTGCCCAAGCCAAGGAGGAGGCGAAGGCGAGCAAAGTGGCCGCAGAGAAAGCGGCTGCAGATTTAAAGTCCGAACAGGTTGCCCGCCACCAGTACGAGGAGAGGGTGACCGAAGTGGAGCAAGAGCTCAAGGACGCCGCCGGCCAGTGCGAGTCCTTGGAGGAGAAGAATAAGGCCCAGGCGGCCAAACTCGCCAAGGCCCTCCAAGAGGCCAAGGAGGCGAGGACCGAGTCCCGGGCAGCTCGCGAGGAAATCCGGCAGTCCGAACAGATAGCGGCTGGTAAGCCCTTTCTTTTGCAGACTATATTTGGCGGTCAAAGATATGCCTTGCTCACTCGACTATGGAGTTCTCCAGACGCATTTGCGGATCTTTCGAAGAGTGCCGCCGACGCCGCGCAGTTCTTCCGGGCCCAGGAGGGGCACACGACAGAGAAGCTCTTCTGGTCACAGTTCGCGGCGTCGGAGCGTCCGGCGCTGTTGAACAACCACATGATGCAACTGGCAGAGCTGCACAGGATGTCCGGATTGGCCATGAAGGACGTCATAGTCTGGCTGTGGCCAACCGAACCCATTCCTAGCAGCTATTTCGGCCTGGTGCAGCGACTTGCCGACGCGCTGCCCTGGGTTGAAGCTGTCAAGCGCTCGGCGTGCATAGAAGGTGCGCGGATGGCCTTTGCCCGTGTCAAAATGCACTGGGCAAAGATGAAGGCCACCGTCATGGCGGTCGAGGGCCCACCCGAAGGCAAGGACCACCGCAAGCCAGAGCGGTATTTTGAAGATGTCCTTGAGGGTGCCCGATTAATAGAGGGCCAATGCTCAAAGGATATCATATTTGAGTGAATGTATCCGAGCAACCCAGACGTTGTTTTATAAACCAAGGCTTTGTAATATATTTATGTCTTTATCTGGAATTGCTTGCCTCCTGTGCGGCCATATTTTATTATCTTGAAAGTTTGCCAGTCGTCGGCTTCAGCCCCCACGTAGATACTACGGGGGTGTTCGGAATAACGCATGATCACTCTTGACCCAACGTCTTGGTCCGTGAAGGAGGTGTCTGCGTAGGCGAACCAGGCAATCAGACTATGGGGCTTTATCACTTTCACTTAGCCATAGGAGTTTGACGATGGGCTAAGTACTAGCCCCTGGTGCGTATGCGGCTATCCGAACTGGGATGCCTTAAGCACATGACCGGACAGAGGCCAGTCCTTCGCATAATACGGAAGAAATTGCAAAAGATTTATAGCAAGTCGCCGAATAGCTGACTAGCTCTCGCCACACCATGACAGTCAGTTTTCGGCTTTCTCTACTAAGGTGTTTGACCGGACGAACCAGAAACACAATCGTAGTAGTTCTCCCTTTACTACCCTAGCCGAACAAGCAGAACGTAAGGTAGTAACCATAGGAGCCGGGCAACCCAACTATTGACCAAAGACATGATTCGGAGCTGATGCATATAATGCAATAGTCGGGACGCCGAAGTGCACTTTAAAAGCGTTCGGACTTCTTTTTTTTGTTGAAAATATAGGTGGCCGAATAGAGCCCCTGGCATTTTAAGCTATGCCGAAGTGTATACACCAATCTGACATGAAGAGGTAATACAGATTATGAAATAAACTAATACCGAATAGGGTTGGTAAAAACTATTTTCCATTATAGTCTGATTGATACGTCAAAACGTGCTTTTACAGATGATGCGATAAGCATCAGGGCTATTTTACATGCAAGAATTTGAGAACAAGGGAAAGCTGTATACAGGTCCTAAAAAGAAAAGGTATCGTGAAGATCCTTTGGACATCCTGCCGCACGTCTGCGCCGCTTTTCGCCTTGGTGGAGGATCCTCTGAAAGGATCGACGACTGTGTATATAGCAGGGGCCTGGGAAAGGGCCCTGCGCCACCGTAAAGTAACTTTAGGTTTTAAAGAACCTGTAATAGGAGAGAAAAGAGAAAAAAGGAAGAGGGAGATTAAGGTCCGAATAGGGTCAAGCCGTATTTATGGACCTCGTCCGCGGAGTGCCTCCGTCGTCACCCAAGGTATTTTGAGTGCGTAATTATGCACACGCGGTACATATGCCGCTATTAGATGGGGCGATGGACGGAGGCAGAACTGCTAGTCCAGCGCCGGATTGACCGAGCTGTCGTTCTGCAGAGTAGGCCAGACTCGTTTAACAGTGTCCGGTGGCTTGATGGCCGATGAAGTGTTCGGCTTGATAAGGCCGCTTTGCACCTCGGTTGCAAGGGCCGCGGTGTGCTCCTCGGTATGGAGGGAGCATTCCATGTTTCCATTGACTGTGATAACGCCGCGGGGTCCAGGCATCTTGAGCTTTAAGTAAGCATAATGCGGGACTGCATTGAAGCGGGCGAAGGCAGTACGTCCGAGCAGTGCGTGATAACCACTACGGAAGGGGACGATGTCGAAGATCAATTCTTCGCTTCTAAAATTGTCAGGTGAACCTAAGACTACATCCAATGTTAATGAGCCCGTACAGCGGGCCTCGACGCCGGGTATCACTCCTTTAAAGGTGGTGTTACTAGGCTTGATTCTTGACGGGTTGATACCCATTTTGCGGACAGTGTCTTGATAGATCAAGTTGAGACTGCTGCCACCGTCCATAAGGACTCGAGTCAGATGATAGCCATCAATGATTGGATCGAGGACCAGGGCCGCCGAACCTCCGTGATGGATACTGGTTGGGTGGTCCCTGTGATCGAAGGTGATCGGACAAGCCGACCATGGGTTGAATTTGGGGGCGACAGGCTCTACGGCGTAGACGTCCCTTAGTGCGCGCTTGCGCTCCCTTTTGGGGATATGCGTGACATATATCATGTTCACTATTTTCACCTCAGGGGGAAATTTCTTTTGTCCCCCTGTGTTCAGTGGATGGGGCTCGTCATCGTCCTCGCTTGGCGGCCCTTTCCCCTTATGTTCGGTATTTAACTTACCAGCCTGTTTGAAGACCCAACAATTTCTGTTGGAGTGGTTGGCAGGCTTGTCGGGGGTGCCATGAATCTGGCAAGGCCGATCGAGTATTTTGTCCAAATTAGATGGACCGTCCTTATTTCCTTTGAATGGCTTCTTCCGCTGACCGGCTTTAGAGCCACTGAATCCGGCGTTAACCGCTGTGTCTTTAGTTTCTTCGTTATTGTTTCGACGCTTGTGTTTGTTGCGTCGTGGCCTGCCATTGCCGTCCCTGACTTCGGAGGTGCCAGGGTCGCTGGTACTATTGCTTCTACGAGCCAACCAGCTGTCCTCTCCCGCACAGAAGTGGGTCATGAGTGCAGTAAGAGCTGCCATAGACTTCGGCTTTTCCTGACCAAGGTGTCGGGCGAGCCACTCGTCGCGGACGCCATGTTTAAAGGCCGCGAGGGCTTCGGCATCTAGACAGTCGACGATTTGATTCTTTTTAATTAAGAACCTAGTCCAGAGTTTGCGGGCTGACTCACCGGGTTGCTGGACTATATGACTAAGGTCATCGGCATCCGGAGGCCGGACATAAGTACCTTGGAAGTTGTCTCTAAAGGCATCCTCCAAGTCTTCCCAGCTACCGATAGAGTTCTTTGATAGGCTGTTTAACCAGTGCCGCGCTGGTCCTTTCAGCTTTAGGGGGAGGTATTTGATGGCGTGGAGATCGTCGCCGCGGGCCATGTGAATATGGAGAAGAAAATCCTCAATCCATACCGCGGGATCTGTCGTTCCATTGTATGATTCAATGTTTACGGGTTTAAACCCTTCTGGAAATTGGTGCTGCATTACTTCATCGGTAAAGCACAAGGGGTGTGTGGCGCCCCTGTATCGGGCAACGTCACGACGGAGTTTGGATGACATCCGTGTTTGGTTTTCGGCCCGAGTTCAGTTATGCTGCTCGCGCCTAGCTTGAAGGCTGTCGCTTCTTGCCGGCTCTATTGTCCAGGTCCTGACGTAAGTCATAGGTGCAGCCCTGAGCTGCTGCCTCTTTGCCTTGACGGCGAGGTGGCGCGGGCTGGTGTTCGGTACGAGTGGCCGCTTTGTCCCGTCCATGTGGTGGTCGGTCTGGTTTATCAGCATGATTATATCTTGATGGTATTGGATCTAGGGCCTCATCATTGAATTGTGGCAGTAGCCGACGCTTCGGATAGCTCTTTGTTGGGCGTTCGAGGCCGTACTCCTCGGCAGCTAGGACCTGGGTCCATCTGTCGTTGAGCATATCCTGTTCGGCTTGAAGCTGTTGCTGTTTTCTTTTTTAGGCTCCTCGCTGTTGCGATGAGCTGCGTCGAGGGGTTCCTCTGGCACGATGAAGTCTTCATCGCCGAGGTTGGCATCCTCCTCGGAGATCAGTAGATAGTTACTATCCTCCGAATCCTCATTCCCGACTGGCTCATCGGGGTTAACTTGTCCCTCTTCCCAATTCTCCTGCTCTACGGCAGGCTTAATGGGTTTGTTAGAGTCTTTGGCATTCTCCGGAGTGTCAATGTCTCCAGTGCCGGTATTACTTTCTTTTTCCCGCCGCGATCGTGAACGGCGCCGCTGACGTTGACGCTTCGGTGGTACCTCGACGGGCTTGTCCTTGATCGGATCTTGATTGCCATCATCGTCCTCTTTGGGTGTATCCACCATGTACACGTCGTATGTAGAAGTGGCAGTCCAACGTCCGGTGATGGGCGAGTTTTGGCCTGGTTCGGCTCCGGCATCGTCGTCCATACCGTCGATGTCTTCGGAGGCGTAGTCGAGTATATCGGTTAAGTCCTCGACAGTGGCTATCAAGTGGGTGGTGGGTGGGACGTAAAATTCCCTGCACTCAGCCCCTAGTTCGGGCTGTGCGTAATTCGGAGGTGATACCTCCGTGATGGCGAGAGATCGCATTAAGTCCAGGGCCTTGCTTAAGAGTGAAGGCCGGACGGGAAACCGAGGACCTGCGGAGCTGGGGATGGCAGACTCTTCCAGGTTGTGTTCACCAGACGCAGGCCTTGAGAGTTCAGAGTTGGCCTCCAGAGGTGAGTTCGGCTCTCCGATGACAAGGAGGGTCCTGTTTGATTCCAGGCTCGCCGAACATACAGTTGCTTCTGGGTCTTCGACAAAGGGCTCCATGAGAGGAGAGGGTCCGGTGGGTTTTAAGATCCCATCTTCGGATGAGGTGGCCTGCCCTGGATCTATGGCTAGGGCAGGGGTAGTAGTTGGTCTTTGAGCAGCGCCTGATGACGGATCTGATGGGTTGCCTTCTTGAAGATGAGGAATAGTGGTCGAGGCCGTGAATCCTTCGAAGATCAAGTCTCCTTGGATATCAGCGATGTAATTCAGGCTCCCAAATTTGATCTGATGATTAGGGGCGTAGCTGTCGATCTGCTCAAGGTGACCAACTGAATTGGCGCGCAGAGCGAAGCCGCCGAATACAAATAGTTGGCCGGGGAGGAAGGTCTCCCCGGAAACAGCGTCGTTGTTGACGATCAAACGAGCCATTGATCCTTCTGCCGACGACACAGTGGAACTCTCAATGAAAGCACTAATGTCGGTGTCAAAACCGGCTGATCTCGGGTAGGGGGTCCCGAACTGTGCGTCTGAGGATCGAAGGTAACAAGGGACAAAGGGAACACGATGTTTACCCAGGTTCGGGCCCTCTTAATGGAGGTAAAACCCTACGTCCTGCTTGATTGTATTTGATGAGTATGGGGGTTACAAGAGTTGATCTACCTCGAGATCGTGATGGCTAAACCCTAGATGTCTAGCCTATGGGAGTTATGATAGCCTCTACGGACTAAACCCTCCGGTTTATATAGACACCGGAGGGGGCTAGGGTTGTACAAAGTCGGTTTACAGAGGAAGGAAAATATACATCTGGACGCCAAACTTGCCATCCACGGAAAGGAGAGCCCACTCGAGCATGAGGAAAGGTCTTCTGCCTTGTATCTTCACGGCCCATCAGTCCAGCCCATGTTACATAGCCCGACCACCCGAGGACCCCTTAATCCAGGACTCCCTCAGCGGCGGCATCTCCTCAAGGGATCGATAGAAGATGTGTTTGTGCGGGGTGGATTTTTTTAGGATGGGTGCGTGGGGTGGGGTGGGGGAGGAGACGAAAAAAAACGGTTGAAAAAAAAACCAGACGAAAGTGGTGGGACGAAAAAAAACCTGGACGCAATCCTACCAACTGCTCCATTAGGAGTAGAGATCTTCTACTCCTAATGGAGCGGTAGTCTCCACTTCGTCCGATTTTTTTTCGTCTCAACCTCCCACCTCTTTCTGGGTTTTTTGTCCCTCCTCCCACCTCCCCCGTAACGACAGCTAACAAGAACAAATCGAAGGAAAAAACCCAGCCTGGGAGCGACGACCCCTCGCACGAAAAGGCTGACGATCGAGGGCAGCCTCGATCTATTGGCTACGACCACAGGAACCACGCCGCCGCCGTCGCCATCGGGCAGCCTGCATCTATTGGCTACGACCACAGGAACCACGTCGTGGCATCCTCCATCTATTGGCTACGACCACAAGAACTACGCCGCCGCCACCGCCGCATCGCGGTTTGCTGATACGTCGCCGATCCCTTTGCCGGCGCCGAGGTCGACGCGCCGCCGCCATCGTTGCGGGCCTCCGGGTCGCCATCGATACACCGCTGCCGAGGTCCGCCTTTGCCTTCGTTGCGGATCCCTTTGAACGCCACACCCTTCATTGCCCTTTGAACGCCACATCCAACCTCCCACATCAATTCTTCACAGGTACGTACACTGTTGGAGATGTGCTACACATTAACGCCTTACATTCATGGTATGTACATCTGTTGGAGGCCATCACAACTCTCCAGGTTCAGGTCGCCATGATCTTGTTCACAACTTGATTGATTGTTGATCCATATATTAGTTCCATGTGGGCATTCGTGTCATCATCCTGAAAAAGCAAAGACGGGCTCCAAGATGAAAAAAGCCTTTCGCTATCCATCCTTTGATATTTTCATGCTTCGACTGAATCTCGTGTATCTGCTTTCTTTAATGTCAAAGAATCAGTTTGCATATTTTAAAACCTTGGAATAATTATCTGGAGCTGGCCTCTTGGCAATAACTGCAGTCTTCGTTACTCCATCTGATATTGTTCCACTTCATCCATGCTCAACCTCATGAAGTCTACAAAGTATTCATAGTACCATAATTGTATCAGGGGAGTAGTACATATATCAAGCAATGATCTTTTCATCCCATGGATCTGGCAATTCAAAGGTACGCATGGGGAATTCAAAAAGCAAGCCAACTCAAGATACAAAGGCGGCAGGTTTGCCTACAGGTACATGTTCCCGTATCAGATTTAGTTGTACCATGGCTAACATCATGCCCTTCTCACATTTTTGGCTACATGATGTGTTGCAGGCCATGTGGATGGGCCAAATGTTGATGAATACAACAAAGAGAATATACCCTTGGCTGACAATCTTGACGATAGTTACTCCATGTGTGCAGGTTTAATTCTGTGCAAATATCGTCAACATGGCTAACATCATGCCCTGCTCACAGTGTGTATACATGATGTGTTGCAGGCCATTCCTTTGGGGCAAATGTTGATGAATACAACACATAGAATATACCCTTAGCTGACAAATTTGACGATAGTTACTTAATGGGTCCAGGTTTAATTATGTGCAAATATCGTCAACATACTTTTTGTATAAAATCATCGGTTTTGTATATTCTCTATCATACCTTACAGACTATGAGGGGGGCAACAACACATCAGATGGGTCAAGTGATGCTTCGTTGACGGCTCCCAGTGAACTCACACTTGCTCTTGGGGATATCACAAATGTTGATCGACCTTACAATGCGATGTCAGGTATTCTTATACTATGTGTATTACATCCTATCATTCGACAGATTCAGAAAATCACCAGGTGTGGTCCAGTCTCCTTTGTACATAATGATGCTTTGTGATTTTTTTATTTTGTTATTTTTACATGATACAGACAACCCAGCAAACTCATTCATGCATAATGGTGCTTCCTTGCCGGCTCCCAGTAATCTCACACTCTTCTATGCCAGCTATGTACGGGACAGTTCAAATGATATTACCGGTTCATCTTCATATATTTAGTCAGCTTATGGCTATTACGTTGTTCCAGTAGCTCTAGAATCTTCCCATGCCGATGTGGGAAACCTGGTTGGGCGTAATGCTCTAGATCGTGAAGGTTCAGTGTCTATACCAACAGCCGAGCACCAGACAACAGGAGTTGTGATGAATGACCGCAAAAATAGCTTCACCGACGAAAAAAGAGAGCAGATAAACACCCGAAGGTGAGCTACTTATCGGAAGAAAAAGGAAGAGGGTACGGTCAGGCTCCAAGATGAAAATCAGACTTTCACTAGACATACCTCTCGCTTTGTAATTAATACTTTTCCATGCTTCGACTTAATCTCATATATCTGGATTCTTTAATGATAAAGAATTAGGTAGCATGCAACATGGGAAGGACGAGAAAAGGGAAATTATAAACGCGCGGAGGCGGGCATCTTATCAGAAGAAAAAGACGGAGACTACGAACAAGGTACGAGATGATGTGCAAAGTGTTCCCCGACCCACTCTCGGTGATATCATGAATGTTCATCAACCTTCGCACGCGATATCAGGTACAGTTGTGACATTTTGCAACATCATCAATTATATTTGACGTGGTTGGTAGTCATTGTATATATTCAGTTTTTCTTTTGGCTTCATTGTTGCTGAACAATTAAATTCTAAGTATGTCCTGAATGACACCAGGGGCTGACCTAACTGAACTTGTAGAAGAACGCAACAATAGCGATGCACACGAAAAAAGGGAGCGCAGAAATGCCCAGAGGCGAACTACTTACCGGAAGAAAAGAGAGCAGCTTATCCAAAATGAAAATCTGCCTCCCCTTACGATATCAGGTAAGATCGTTTTATGTTCCATCTTTACGATGATAGTATATATGTATAAATTAATCGTTACATAGATTGACGCGATGCCACTAGCTTCATTCTTGTTGAACAATTAAGTTATGAGTATGATTACACACTGTTGTTGACAGACAAGAAAAGAGAGAAGAGAAATGCGCGAAGCCGAGCATATTATCAAAAGAAAAAGGATGAGGCAACGGTCGATGTTAAAGAAAAACTGAATCAAAAGCTACGAAAGAAACGCCTGCAACACCGAAAAAGCATGAGTGGTTTAGAGAAGGGGGAGTCAAGTGCTCAGAGGAAGGCAAATTATGCTACGAGGAAAAACACCCGTGTACTGAATCCATCGCAATGCCACGTCCAGATCTAACTACCACAACCTTCGACTCTCGGGCTTTCACCTCTTGCACAACACCCGTTTCTCAGGCCACCGAAGTTGCTTCGCCTGATGGCGGCCCTTCAACGAGCATGCCGACTTATACTGTCGGTACCGATGGTAAGAAATGGCTTTTGTCACAATCTTCTACACAAAATTTATGTGTACCCTCTTATGTCACAATAATGGCTATTGTCACAATCTTTTCAATGATGTCGCAGAGGGCATCGAGGCATTCCTAAGTGGCATCATGGGCGATGATCCGATACCACCCGCTTCATGGATGACGAGTACTATCTATTTGGCGGCCAAGGTATGGTCAACGGTACATGAGCACATCGTGTAACTTTGTTATCATTAAATATATTAGTAGACGATGTTCTGAATGGGATGTTTGAACAAATGCCTATAGGATCTGATGTTGACAGCATGGATGCAGACCAAGACGAGTGTGATGTCGCTTGAACTACGTCGGTATTTCCCCAAAGAGGAAGGGATGATGCAGTACAACTACGGTAGGTATTTCCCTCAGTTATGAAACCAAGGTATCAATCCAGTAGGAGAACCAAGCAACACTATGTAAACGGTACCTGCACACAAAGAACAAATACTTGCAACCTGACGCATAAGAGGGGTTGTCAATCCCTCCCCGGTAAAAAGATAGATAAATTTGTGGTAGATTGGATAAAAAGCTCTCTATAAAACGTGAAATAAAATAAGTAATAAAAAAGTGCAGCAACGTATTTTTGGGTTTTTGGAATAATAGATCTGAAAATAAAAGTGCATAAAAATAGATCTCAAAGCAAATATGATAAAGAATAGACCCGGGGGCCGTAGATTTCACTAGTGGCTTCTCTCGAGAAAATAACACACGGTGGGTAAACAAATTACTGTTGGGCAATTGATAGAAGATCGAATAATTATGATGATATCCAAGGCAATGATCAATATATAGGCATCACGTCCAAGATTAGTAGACCGATTCCTGCCTGCATCTACTACTATTACTCCACACATCGACCGCTATCCAGCATGCATCTAGTGTATTAAGTTCATAAAGAAATAGAGTAACGCAATAAGAACGATGACATGATGTAGACGAGATCTATTCATGTAGGAATAGCCCCCATCTTCTTATCCTTAATAGCAATGATACATGTGTGTCTTGTTGCCCCTTCTGTCACTGGGAAAGAACACCGCAAGATCAAACCCATCACAAAGCACCTCTTCCCATGGCAAGAAAAATCGATCTAGTTGGCCTAACTAAACCAAAGATTCGAGGAAGAAATACGAGACTATAAATAATCATGCATATAAGAGATCAAAAGAAGACTCAAATAATATTCATGGATATAGATCTGATCATAAACTCAAAGTTCATCAGATCCCAACAAACACACCGCAAAAAAGAGTTACATCAAATAGATCTCCAAGAGACCATTGTATTGAGAATCAAAAAGAGAGAAGAAGCCATCTAGCTACTGCCTACGGACCCTTAGGTCTATGGTGAACTACTCACGCATCATCGGAGAGGCACCAATGAGAATGATGAACCCCTTTGTGATGGTGTCTAGATTGGATCTCATGGTTCTAGAATTGCGGCGGCTAGAATTGTGTTTCGTTGACTCCCCTAGGGTTTCTGGAATATTTGGGAATTTATAGGGCGAAGAGGCGGTGCGGGAGGTCCCCGAGGTGGGCACAACCCACCTGGGCGCGCCTGGGCCTCCTGGCGCGCCCAGGTGTCTTGTGCTCACCTCGGGCCTCCCCTCTGGTACTTCTTTGGCCCACTGGATGTCTTCTGGTCCAGAAAAAATCTCTAAAAAGTTTCACTGCATTTGGACTCCGTTTGGTACTGATATTCTGCGAAGTAAAAAACAAGCAAAAAACACTGGGCACTATGTCAATAGGTTAGTCCCAAAAAATGATATAAAGTTGCTATAAAATGATTGTAAAACATCCAAGATTGATAATATAACAGCATGGAACAAGCAAAAATTATAGATACGTTGGAGACGTATCAGCATCCCCATGCTTAATTCCTACTCGTCCTCGAGTAGGTAAATGATAAAAATAGAATTTTTGATGTGGAATGCTGCCTAACATGTTCATCACATATTCTTTTCTCTGTAGCATGGACATTTGGACTTTTATACGGTTCAAAGCAATAGTCTAGTTTTGACATGAAGATTTCAATACTCAAGAATACCAACAAGCAACCATGTCTTTCAAAATATCAACACTAAAGAAAGTTATCCCTAGCCCATCATGCTCAATCATTGATCCATTCATGAAACACACTCGCATATTAGCTACATCCAATGCTCAAGTACGATCATAGTGCCCCTTAGTTGGTGCTTTATAAGAGAAGATGGAGACTCAAATAAAAATAAAAATTACATAAAGTAAAGAGATAGGACCTTCGCAGAGGGAAGTAGGAATTTGTAGAGGTGTCAGAGCTCAAAGCTTAAATTGAGAGATAATTTTTTTTGAGAGGCATACTTTTCCCGTCAACGAAAACGACCGAGAAATTCCCAACACTTTCCATGCTAGATATATCATAGGCGGTTCCCAAACAGAAAATAAAGTTTATTCATTTTTCCACCATACTTTCACACTCCATGGCTAGCCTTATCCACGGGTACCGTCCATACCAACACTTTCCAAGGATTTTATTATTTGATAATATAAAGTAAAATTCTTTTTCATTTCGGGACTGGGCATCCCTATTACCGCCGTACTCTCGTGCAATGACAAGTGAATAAACACTCATCTTGAGAATAACACATCTAGCATGGAAAATATTGGCCACCCCCTGCCGCTTCATGAGCGGTACGGGCACACAAAAAGGGAAAATCATTTTGAAAATTAGAGATGGAACATACAAATTTGCTTAGAACGACACGGAAGTACCACATATAGGTAGGTATGGTGGACTCATATGGCAAACTGGGTTTAAAGATTTTGGATGCACAAGTAGTATTTCTACTTAGTACAAGTGGAGGCTAGCAAAAAGATTGATAAGCAACCAACCAAGAAACGAAAAATCACATAAGCAAGCATTAAGCATAACTAACACCAAATAATGCACCACAAGTAGGATGTAATTTCATTGCATAACTATTGACTTTCGTGCTTGCATAGGGAATCACAAACCTTAACACCAATATTCCTACTAAATCATAATTACTCACCAACATGACTCACATATCACTATCATCATATCTCAAAACTATAACAAAGAATCAAGTTTATTTTGTCCAATGATCTTCATGAAAGTTTTTATTATATCCCTCTTGAATATCTATCACTTTGGGACTGGTTTCATATATTGCAATTGCTTTTGACAAGCTCAAACAAATCTAAGTGAAGAGCATGAGCATAAATTTTTTTGTCTCTCAAAATAATATAAGTGATGTATGAGAGAATTTCTTCAAAATTTTACTAACTCTCAAATAAATCTAAGTGAAGCATGAGAGCATTTCTTCAAAAATATTAAAGCACACCGTGCTCAAAAAGATATAAGTGAAGCACTAGAGCAATTCCATAGCTAAAAAAATTAAGTGAAGCATAAAGAGCAATTCTAACAAATCATAGCATAATTTTGGCTCTCCCAAATAGGTGTGCCCAGCAAGGGTACTTGTGACAAACTAAAAGGCAAAACAAGCAAAGACTCATATAATACAAGACACTCCAAGCAAAACTCATGATATGTGACAAATAAAAATATAGCTCCAAAGAAAATACCGATGGTCGTTAGAAGAAAGAGGGGATGCCTTCCGGGGCATCCCCAAGCTTAGGCTATTTTCACTCCTTATTCCTTCATCCATCGCGATCTCACCCAAAACTTGAAAACTTCAATCACACAAAACTTAACAAAAGCTTCGTGAGATCCGTTAGTATAAGAAAACCAATATTTACATTAAGTACTGTTGCAAACCCATTCAAATTTTGTTATTGAATTATATCTACTGTATTCTAACTTTGCCATGGCTTATACCCCCCGATACAATCCATAGATTCATCAAAACAAGCACACAATGCAAAGAAAACAGAATCTATCAAAAATAGAACAGTCTGTAAAGATACGAATTGTTCCCATACTTATGTAACTCCGAAATTTCTGAAAATTTAGGACAACAGAGGCAATTTGTATATAAATCTTTTGTAAAAAATTCAGAGTTTGTAGTCTCTTCTGTGAATTTAAACAATTCTGTTACTGGTCACAAAAGTTTCTGTTTTTCAACAGGATTAAATCAACTATCACCAAAGGCTTTACTTGGCACAAATACTAATTAAAACATAAAAAACATAATCATAACAGAGGCATAATTGTGTAAACACTCAAGAAGAGAAAGAAAAAGGCAAAAATAAATTTTATTCATTGGGTTGCCTCCCAACAAGCGCTATCGTTTTATGCCCCTAGCTAGGCATAATTCATAGCTTCAAGTATTGTCATCTTTAATTTTTGCTACTTTGGTAAGGGCTTTCTCAAAGCCGGCAGGCTCTTTACGCTTCCCCAAATTCTCAAGAAAAGAAACCATCTTGAGATCTAAAATATCCAACCATTTATTGCAAAGAGTAATCAAAGTATTCATGCGATTGAGGTTTACACTAATATGTTTGAGAGGTTCAGTATATTTGTGCAACTCAACCATATGTTTATGCAAATCACTCAACTTTTCTAAAATTTGAACCCCTTCTTAAGTTTTGGTGGTGGAATTCCCAAAATCCCCTCTAGGATCTCATAAGCAGTATTAGCATCAAGTTCAATAAAGAACCCCAACTTGTCTAAAATTTGAACCCCTTCTTGAGTAAAAGAAATCCCCTTTTTTGGTGGTGAAATTCCCAAAATCCCCTCTAGGATCTCATAAGCAGTATTAGCATCAAGTTCAATAAAGTTCCCTTTAGCAGCAAAATCCAAAAGTTGTCTATGCGATAGGATTCCATTAGCCTATACCAAGCATCTTTCAAATTTTCTCCTTGTTTCTGCTTGAAGTATTAAACTTCAAAATCTGGTGACAAAGGAGGGGTAGTCATGCTAGCCATAGTGACAAAGTAGGGCAAGCAAGATCATAAACAAAAAGATAGATCTGGCGAGAAAAAGGTGAATGAAAAAGAGGGCGAATAAAAACGATAAATTTTTGTGAAGTGGGGGAGATGAAAATGAGAGGCAAATGGCAAATAATGTAACTTGCAAGGAGATGAGATTTGTGATTAGGAACCTGATAGATGTTGATGATGTCTCCCCGGCAACGGCGCCAGAAATTCCTTTTGATGTCGCTTGAACTACGTCGGTATTTCCCCAAAGAGGAAGGGATGATGTAGTACAACTACGGTAGGTATTTCCCTCAGTTATGAAACCAAGGTATCAATCCAGTAGGAGAACCAAGCAACACTATGTAAATGGTACCTGCACACAAAGAACAAATATTTGCAACCCGACACGTAAGAGGGGTTGTCAATCCCTCCTCGGTAAAAAGATAGATAAATTTGTGGTAGATTGGATAAATAGCTCTCGATAAAACGCGAAATAAAATAAGTAATAAAAAAGTGCAGCAAGGTATTTTTGTGTTTTTGGAATAACATATCTGAAAATAAAAGCGAATAAAAATAGATCTCAAAGCAAATATGATAAAGAATACACCCGGGGGCCGTAGATTTCACTAGTGGCTTCTCTCGAGAAAATAGCACACGGTGGGTAAACAAATTACTGTTGGGCAATTGATAGAAGATCAAATAATTATGACGATATCCAAGGCAATGATCAATATATAGGCATCACGTCCAAGATTAGTAGACCGACTCCTACCTGCATCTACTACCATTACTCCACACATCGACCGCTATCCAGCATGCATCTAGTGTATTAAGTTCATGGAGAAACGGAGTAATGCAATAAGAACGATGACATGATGTAGACGAGATCTATTCATGTAGGAATAGCCCCCATCTTGTTATCCTTAATAGCAACGATACATGCGTGTCTTGCTGCCCCTTCTGTCACTGGGAAAGAACACCGCAAGATCGAACCCATCACAAAGCACCTCTTCCCATGGCAAGAAAAATCGATCTAGTTGGCCTAACTAAACCAAAGTTTCGAAGAAGAAATACGAGGCTATAAATAATCATGCATATAAGAGATCAAAAGAAGACTCAAATAATATTCATGGATATAGATCTAATCATAAACTCAAAGTTCATCGGATCCCAACAAACACACCGCAAAAAAGAGTTACATCAAATAGATCTCCAAGAGACCATTGTATTGAGAATCAAAAAGAGAGAAGAAGCCATCTAGCTACTGCCTACGGACCATTAGGTCTATGGTGAACTACTCATGCATCATCGGAGAGGCACCAATGAGGATGATGAACCCCTCCGTGATGGTGCCTAGATTGGGTCTCGTGGTTCTGGAACCTGCGGCGGCTGGAATTGTGTTTCGTCGACTCCCCTAGGGTTTCTGGAATATTTGGGAATTTATAGGGCGAAGAGACGGTGCGGGAGGTCCCCGAGGTGGGCACAACCCACCTGGGCGTGCCTGGGCCTCCTGGTGCGCCCAGGTGTCTTGTGCTCACCTCGGGCCTCCCCTCTGGTACTTCTTTGTGCCACTAGGTGTCTTCTGGTCCAGAAAAAATCTCCAAAAACTTTCGCTGCGTTTGGACTCCGTTTGGTACTGATATTCTGCGAAGTAAAAAACAAGCAAAAAATAACAACTTGCACTGGGCACTATGTCAATAGGTTAGTCCCAAAAAATGATATAAAGTTGCTCTAAAATGATTGTAAAACATCCAAGAATGATAATATAACATCATGGAACAATAAAAAATTATAGATACGTTGGAGACGTATAAGGGTGCATGTCTAGCATTGAGCGTATCAACATTGATCCATTTGAGTATGTCTACTCAAACCTCCCAGACAACACACACAACCTCAAGCATGCCGCGAATTGCGACCACTACAAGGCTAAGAAGTTTGAGTTTGAGACCGATGGCTTCTGTTGTCGCAATGGACAAATCGAGCTCAAGCAACCGGATCCCATCCCGGAGCTAATGAGGCTTTGGTCGAGCACGGATGCGGACTCTAGACATTTTTGGGAGAACATACGGTTCTTCAATGGCCACTTCTCCTTCACAACCCTTGGCATCAACCTCGATTAAAACTACACAAACATGAAGTCTGGGGTGTACACATTCCGGGCGCACGGGACGATCTACCACAATGTGCATTCCTTCGGGTCAAGCTCCCGTCCAGAACATCTCCAGTTGTACTTCTATGACGGCGACTCTAACCTGACCCATCGCAAGGCTGCCACCAAGCTATTGGACCAGAATGTCGTCAAGAAGTTAGTGGACATACTTCGGGAAAACCCATACTCCCAGCAGTTTAGGAGTTTTGGTGCGCACAAGGACAACCTCGACAATTACAGGATAGACCTCAACACCGACCAAAGGCTTGACCAACGAAAATACAATAGACTGGTGTCGTCTGAGGTCGCTGCAATTTGGGTGGAGGGCACTGACCTAGCGAAAAGGTTCGATCATAGGATAACACTTTGTGGCAACGACAAGCAGAGGCACAATATACATGTGACTGATGGCTCATATGACCCGCTATCTTATCCCCTCTTCTACCCAAGGGGGGGAGCTCGGTTGGCATCCGAAAATACCTAAACGTAATGTCCCTTGGGAGGTTGTACAACAACCAAGAGGAGGCCATGATGATGAGGAGGATGCAGGTAGGCCTTTTTCGTATTATGTCGTTCTGATAAATAGTATAATTCTCGTATGAATCCTAATTTCCGCGTTACTCGTCCATCTGCAGAGGGGAATAGCAAGTTATGCGTCTCCGTGAGAGACTACTACTGTTACATGCTGCAAACACGGCCTGCGATATTCAATCCCATACTCTGTGGAGCACGATTGCTCCAGCAATGGGGTGTCGACATGTACATCAAGATTGAGAGTTGTCGGTTGAAATGGTACAGGAAGAACCAGAAGCAGATTTGTGCCGACCTATATAAAGGAGTTGTTGATGCGATAACATCCGGGGAGACACGAGCAAGCGCTGTTGGGGTAAGGATAGTGCTCCCTGGAACGTACCCTGGTGGAGACCGTGACATGAAGCGGAGGCATATGGATGCCATGGCAATTGTCCATACATATGGGAAGCCTGACATCTTATTGACCATGACCTGCAACCCTAACTGGGAAGAGATAACGAATGAGTAGTTTCCTGGTCAGACAGCGCAAGACCGACCTGATTTTGTGGCTTGCGTGTTCCATGGCAAGCTAGAGGCTATGAAAGACATGTTATTCAAGAAGCATATCCTGGGTGTTGTTGTTCCTTATGTATACGTAGTCAAGTTCCAAAAGAGGGGCCTCCCCCATGCACACTTTCTGTTGATCATGGATTCAACGTATAAGCTCGTCATTCTGGAGCAGTTCAAACGACTCATTTCCGCCGAGCTCCTGGACAAACAGAAGTATCCGGAGCTCTATGCCTTGGTGGTCAAACATATGGTGCACGGACCATGCGATGCTCTCAACCCAAAGAATGTTTGCATGCAACAGAATGAGTGCAAGTGAGTACTAATTGACACATGCAAGGATACACAAAAAGAAGGATATGAGCGATTCTTAGATCCATACCCTTCGCCAGACGCGATCCTGCCCCCCCCCCCGCCGCAGCAGCCACTCACCTCCGCTGCCACAGCAGCGGCCTCCAGCTCAGCCTCCTCACGTGCTCCTCAATCTCGCCCTTGGTGTAGCCCTGCTCCTCGAGGGTGTCCCTCATCTCGACCAGCCGCAGCTCCACCTGCCGCCTCTGGTCGTGCTCTACCATCTCCTTGTTGGGCTGGCGCATCCCGCTGAGGGCCCTGTCACAGGCAGGGTCGGCGTCGTAGTTGTGGAGCGGCGCCTTGGCTGGCCTGTCAGTCCGGGGCCAGATGAAGAACTTATTGGTCTATAAGTCCATTCAAGCCGAACCTGCGCACATTGTGGAGTCCGATGCGTTGTACATGGCGGTGGTGGAGGTGTGGGCGAGCGGTTTGCGAGACAATGGGCCGACGAAACCCTATGCTTGGAGCGGGTTGGGTCCGGGCTTTTCTGTGGGGCTTGGTTGGAATGCGAGATCCCCAATTCGAAATGGCGGGGAGGGGAGAGCCGGAGGAGGGAGGATTCCTTCACCCACCGCGGCAACCATCCCGGCCCGGGCGCAAGCCCCGCCGGCTGTCAAGCACGTGCGGTCTCCTCCCCAGCGCGAGAACCTGTCAAAGCTACAACACAAACCCTACAGGCGGACAGAAAGAGAGAGATAGGGGAGAGGAGGACTCAAGGTGGAGAGATTTGCAATGGAGTCAGCACAGGAAATGGGCCAGAAAACCAAATACCGGCCCATTAACCATAGTGGGCCAAAAAAGCTACAGGAATAGCTGCCCTTAAGGATAACCAGCCCATCTCGTGAAAAAAATCGTGCTGCCAGAAGATCTAACGGCCAAGAACATTTAGTACATGAAAATGGACGGTCGAAAACACAAATCGCTGTGAGGGCAGGGATTAGGTGCGGTTATGCTGTCCTTAATAATTAACATGGTGCTTGAACAAGTACTACATTTTTTGGATGGCTACAAGTACATTTTTCTTAATTGTAGATGTTGATGTATTTTCTTTTGGTAACTCGAACCACTGAGCTATAGCGTGATAGCCCATATATTTGTGCGGAAATGCTGGAGATGACCCGTTTAAAATGGTGTTCCCGGAAAAAAAAATCAGTGAAAATTTGGGTACCAGCAGCATGATGTTTCTATAATGTTTCAGGAGAAGCTGGATCTTTATGGACAGTTATTGCCTCGAACTTTTTGAATGAGTATAAAAAAGAATGCTACGAGGTAATGCAAGCACTTATATTGAACATATGGGCTACTCTAGGTTGCATGCCAAATTATGAATAGAAGTATCTCTATTCTTCAATCTAACGCGTCTGAATTTTTTACTAGTGTTCTTTTACATCCGAGTTACATTGCTTCCTAATTTCACTTGATGCATTGGATGACTCCCAAAGCTAGGAGCTCAACAAGCACACAAATCTGCTCTGAGCTCCTCCCTGATTGTTCTCATGTTTACTGTATCAACACATTCATTAAATGGGTGTACTATTTGCAAGTTGTGTAAAGCTGATGCTATTTGATTGTCTCAGTTAGATGATATATCAGGCAAGGGCTCAGGAGAGAAGGACTGAGGATCGGGAAGCATAGGAGAAGATTATGGCGATATGTTACTGTGTCATCTGAGTCGATAACCAAAGGAGAAGAAACTGAAAAGAGCGAAAAAGAAGTGGAGGATGAAGATAGGACTAAGAATTCGATGAGGTCATGTGAATCTTTTGTCTTCACTTCGAGGGTAAACTTCTACCTACTCCTGAGATCATTGAATGATGTGTGGATTGAAGAATTAGTTCTTGCTAATGCAACTACCAACTAGAAGCTAAATATAAATGTTTAAAATCAAAATTACGTTTAAACAATTGAGAATTTGATATAGAAGTAAAAGCAAAGTTGTAGAGCATATGAAGGAGGCGGAAGTATGTAATATTGAAAGTTGATTTTTTATGCATGATTACTTTTAAGAAATACTTTTATGCATGTTATTGATACCTGCATCTCCCCTGATCTTCTGTAGTAGAAACAAATTAGTTGGTTGGTTACCCCATAATTTAGTGCTAATTACTCTCCACCCATCTCGTCACATTCTATTCACCTTGGATTTAGATCTAGGTTCAGATCCTGACGCGTTTTCTCTCTCGGTGAAAACAGACTGCACGATTGCAGATGTGGAGGGGGAGAGAGGGAAATGATTTCATGTCTCAGGCAAGCAGGAGCCGTTCATCTCTATAGGATCGAAGTATGTCTAAAGGGGGTTGATTAGACTACTTAACCAAATAAAAATCTATCATTTTCCCAATTTTAGTTGTGGGAAGATTTTAGCAATTCTATCAAGTCTAATATCACCCTACACATGCAATTCTAAGAGTATAGCAGCGGAAAGTAAAAGATTGCACATGTAAGTAAAGGAGGGGTTTGGAGATTTCAAATGCAATGAGGACACTGGGATTTTTGGCGTGGTTCCGATAGGTGGTGCTATCGTACGTCCATGTTGATGGAGACTTCGACCCATGAAGGGTAACGGTTGCGCGAGTCCACGGAGGGCTCCACCCACGAAGGGTCCACGAAGAAGCAACCTTGTCTATTCCACCATGGCTTCCGTCCATGAAGGACTAGCCTCACTTGGGTAGATCTTCACGAAGTAGGCGATCTCCTTGCCCTTACAAACTCCTTGGTTCAACTCCACATGATCTTGGAGGCTCCCAAGTGACACCTAACCAATCTAGGAGACACCACTCTTCAAAAGGTAATAGATGTTGTGTTGGTGATGAACTCCTTGCTCTTGTGCTTCAAATGATAGTCTCCTCAACACTCAATCTCTCCCACACAGATATGGCTTGGGTAGGAGAAGTATTGGAATGGAAAGCAACTTGAAGAGGCTAGAAATCAAGGTTCAAATGGTAGGAATGGAATCTCTTGATCTCAACACATGAGTAGGTGGTTCTCTCTCAGAAAATGAATGGTGGAAGTTGTGTTTCGTTCTAGTGGCTCTATTAGAGAGTGAGTGGTGGTGGAGGGGTATAAATAGGCAGCACCAAAAATCCAACCATTACAAATCTTTGACCCAACTCGGTGGCACCGATATGATAATCTTGGTGAGACCGACTAGTGCAAAAGACTTGACTGTTTGGCTTTTCGGTGAGACCGGTTATCCCAACTCGGTGGGACCAATGTGCAATGGCTAGGGCAAGACCTTGTTTCAGTAATTGCAATTGGTTCATCTCGGTGATTCCGAAATGAAGCAACTTCATCATAGAAACTTGGCCAGGCCGTCTCGGTGGGACTGAGAACCATTTTGGTCTGACCGAATTGCTAGGATTTTGGCTGTGGCAATGGAATGATCATCTCGATGGGTCCAGAGTAGGTGATATCGATGGGACCGAAATGAAGATTTAGGGTTTTCGACAGATGTGTTTTGAGAAAGTGATTGAGGGTTTTTGGAGCAATATCACTAAGCACTTGAGAAACAACCTCATCAACAATACCTCATACCCTTTTAGTAGTATTGGCTTTCCTAAGGGACTCAATGTGGTCTTGGATCACTAAACCAAAAATGTAGAGTCTTGGGGTAGCCAATTCTTGTCCTTGACATTTTGAGGGGTCCACATCCATTTGTCCTTGCCATGCCAATCATTGATCTTTTCTGAAATCTATCATCAATGTTCGTTAGATCAACGACATATATGTTGTTATTAATTACCAAAACCACCCGGGGATTAGTTGCACTTTCAATCCCCCCTTTTTGGTAATTGATGACGACATATAGATCAAAGCTTCGACAAATGATATAATGAATGAAATACATCATCGCTTTGAGAAGTATG
This sequence comes from Thinopyrum elongatum, assembly GCA_011799875.1. NCBI lineage: Eukaryota > Viridiplantae > Streptophyta > Magnoliopsida > Poales > Poaceae > Thinopyrum > Thinopyrum elongatum. The sequence goes on from CM022303.1 coordinate 351,618,021, forward strand.
TGATAAGCAAGAGCTCTCCCTAAATTTGGGTATTATTAAAAATTTGCGTTTGAATGCAAATGCACAATTGATTAGGATCATGGGTTACTCTTCCATGTCACATACATCTTGGTGGAGCGCTCAAAATGATATGATTGCATAGTAATTAGCACTCATCACCAAACAAACAAGTGAATGATCATACAAAGAGCATATGAATGGATATCCAAGCAAGCATAACATTAAAGTATGGTATGATCAAGCACACAATAATGTAGTCTCATACATGCATCAAACAAAAGTAACTCAAAGTAGAAAGAATCTATCAAGGAAAAGCAAATGAACAAAAGCAAAACACTCTCTCGAAGCCTAATGATCTATACACTATTCTCCCCCTTTGGCAACAAGTACCAAAAAGTTCAAATAGGTATAGAGCTAAACGTCACTCTAGGCTTGATCTACCGAAGCTCCTGGTGGTGAAGTCCTCTGACTTGCAGCGCCAGTGTGCGTTGATGTTGGAGTAGAGAGAAGTGCATCTGCAAATGCCTCGGGCGAAGTCTGCTGAACTAGAGGAGTGGAGACGGCAAGAGGCACTCAGAGGGCAACCGAAGGTGTAGCTGCTAGAGCTGAGACTGTAGCTCTGGAAGAGACAGTACTGCAACTAATCTAGGCATGGTCCTGAACTGAGTAGTCATGGAATGTGCTACTTCTTGAGCTTGCGTTGATTTTTCCCTTGAAGAGGAAAGGGTGATGCAGCAAAGTAGAGATAAGTATTTCCCTCAGTTAAGAACCAAGGTATCAATCCAGTAGGAGGCACAAGCAAGTCCCCAATAGATGCACCTGCACAAACTAACAAACACTTGCACACAACGCGAAAAACGGGTTGTCAATCCCTTCACGGTCACGAACAAGAGTGAGATCTAATAGAGATAGATATAAAAGATAAATAAAAGGAAAAATAAAGTAAATATAAATAAATTGCACCAAGGTATTTTTGGGTATTTTATTTTATAGATCTGAAAATATATAATGAGAAATAGACCCGGGGGCCATAGTTTTCACTAGAGGCTTCTCTCTTGAAAGAACACATACGGTGGGTGGACAAATTACTATTGAGCAATTGATAGAAAAGTGCAAAGTTATGATGATATCTAAGGCAATGATCATGAATATAGGCATCATGTCCGTGACAAGTAGATCGACTCCTGCCTGCATCTACTACTATTACTCCACACATCGACCTCTATCCAGCATACATCTAGTGAATTAAGTTAACAAGAACGGAGTAACGCCTTAAGGAAGATGGCATGATGTAGAGGGATAGATCCAATCAATATGGAAAAAAACCCCATCTTTTTATCCTTAATGGCAACAATACAAATACGTGCCTCACTACCCCTACTGTCACCGGGTGAGAACACCGCAAGATTGAACCCATCACAAAGCACCTCTCCCATTGCAAGAAAAACCAATCTAGTTGGCCAAACCAAATCGATAGATCGGAGAGAAATACAAAGCTATCTTAATCATGCATAAAAGAGTTCAGAGAAGTCTCAAATAATATTCATAAATAATCTGGTCATAAATCCACAATTCATCGGATCTCAATAAACGCACCACAAAAGAAGATTACATCGAATAGATCTCCAAGAACATCGAGGAGAACATTGTATTGAAGATCAAAGAGATAGAAGAAGCCATCTAGCTACTAGCTATGGACCCGTAGGTCTATGGTAAACTACTCACACATCATCAGAAGGGCAGCAAGGTTGGTGTAGAGGCCCTCCGTGATCGAATCCCCCTCCGGCAGAGTGCCGGAAAAGGCCCCAAGATGGGATCTCACGAGAACAGAAGCTTGCGGCGGCGGAAAAGTATTTTTGGTCTGTCCTCTGACGTAAGGGGAATATTTGGGTATTTATAGAGCCAAGATTAGGGTTAGGAGGTCTGCGAGGGGCCCACAAGCCTAGGGGGCGCCCCCCTGGGGCGCGCCCTGAGGCCTTGTGGCTCCCTCGTGGGTCTTCTGGCCTCTTCCTGAAGCTCCGTGGTTGTCTTCTGGTCCAAGAAAAACCCTCAAAAAGTTTTGTTCCGTTTGGTATTGATTTTCTATAAAAGACAAAACAAGGAAAAAACAACAACTAACACTGGGCAGTAGGTTAATAGGTTAGTCCCAAAAATGATATAAAATAGCATATTAATGCATATAAAACATCCAAGATGGATAATATAATAGTATGGAACAATAAAAAATTGTAGATACGTTGGAGACGTATCAGAATCCCATCACCTGGATGCTCCTATCATCACTAGATGGTCGTGCTTTGGCTTCATCCATCTCACGCTTCAGACTCTCAACAGTGGTCTAATACGTCTCCAACGTATCTATAATTTTTTATTGTTCCATGCTATTAAAGTATCATTCTTGGATGTTTTATACTCATTTACTAGCAACTTTATATCATTTTTTGGGACTAACCTATTGACATAGTGCCCAGTGCCAGTTGGTGTTTTGTTTGTTTTTTACTTCGCAGAAAATCAATACCAAATGAAGTCTAAATGCCACAAAACTTTTTGGAGATTTTCTTCTAGACAGAAGACACCCAGGGAGCCAAAGAAGTGCACGAGAGGAGGCCTGTGGGGTCTACTAGGCCCCAGGGCGCACCAGAGGCCCCTGGCGCGCCCTGGTGGGTAGTGGAGCCCACAGGAGGCTTCTCCACCGACTATCAACTCTATAAATACTCTAAAATCCTGAAAACCCTAGGGGAGTTAGGAGGAAACAGTTTCCGCTGCCGCAAGTTCCAGAACCATGAGATCCAATCTAGAGGCCTTCTTCGGCACTCTGCCAGAGGGGTCAACGATCATGGAGGGGTTCTTCATCATCACCCTTGCCCCTCCGATGATGTGTGAGTATTTTACCACAGACCTACGGGTCTGTAGGCAGTAGCTAGATGTCTTCTTCTCTCTTTTTGATCTTCAATACAATGTTCTCCTTGATGTTCTTGGAGATCTATTTGATGTAATGACTTTTTGCGGTGTGTTTGTTGGGATCCGATGAATTGTGAGTTTATGATCAGTTCTATCTATGAATATTATTTGAGTCTTCTCTGAGCTCTTTTATGCATGATCTTTATAGCCTTGTATTTCTTCTCTGAAACTTTGGTTTGGTTTGGCCAACTAGATTGATTTTTCTTGCCATGGGAAGAGGTGCTTTGTGATGGGTTCGATCTTGCGGTGCTAAATCTCAGTGACAGAAGGAGACATGACACGCATGTATCATTGCCATTAAGGATAAAAAGATGGGGTCTATTCCTACATGAATAGATCTTGTCTACATCATGTCATCGTTCTTATTGCATTACTCCGTTTTTCCATGAACTTAATGCACTAGATGCATGCTGGATAGTGGTTGATGTGTGGAGTAATAGTAGTAGATGCAGGCAGGAGTCGGTCTACTAATCTTGGACATGATGCCTATATACATGATCATTGCCTTGGATATCGTCATGATTATTCGCGTTTCTATCAATTGCCCAACAGTAATTTGTTTACCCACCGTACACTACTAGGGAAAACCTTATACACAGAACCTTAGCAGTAGCGCTGGATAAAAAGAGGCGCTACTGCTACTTAGCTATAGCGCATGTCAAGAACAAGCGCTACTGCTATCGACTTAGCAGTAGCGCGGCAGTGAAAAAAAGCGCTACGAATAAAATTGCCCCACCGTTGCCGGTAGGCTAGGTTTAGTAGTAGCGCGTCTCAGATAACCGCGCTACTGCTAACTGAATAGTAGTAGCTCGCTTTTTGGGTAGGGCGCTACGGCTAAGTTTGAACCTGGCCACATGGCGGGCCGTACTTAGCAGTAGCGCCTCTCCCGGGGGCGCGCTACTGCTATCTTCTTAGCAGCAGCGTGTTTAACTCCCCCGCGCTACTGCTAAACCGCAGCCACCACCTTTTTCCTGCCCCCTCCCCCATCCTCTCTTCCTTCACTTTCTCCTAGCTCCCACCTCCTCTCTCCCTCACTTTGCTTCTTCCTCACTACTTCTCCCCCCATTACTCTCCTTCTTCTACCTCTCTTTCTCTCTCTTTATTGCTCCTAGCTAACTACACCACCTCCATTAATGCATCTCCTTTCTCTTTTTCCTTCCCCCTTCACTAGTTGAACTCATCTCCTTCCCAAACTAGCTAGGTAGATCTAGCATTTAGTGAAGTGACCTATGTACCTCCCTAACTAGATCTAACCATGTCAAGAAGTAAGCTTTGTCCACTTTTGATTATTCCCTAGGTGTGTGCGACACCGATCGACATCATCATCACCGTGCTCGATCTCGAGATAGGTGATTAAAAATTTGTGCTTTTGCAAGAATGGAAATATGTGTATGTGTGCGATATGACATAATCGGGCGAGATGATGGAAATTGTGTGTGTGGCATGAGTTGCCGTCGAATTCTGCTTGAGTTGCCTATGTTTTGCCGAAATGTCGATTTATTTCCGTTTCGGCGAATTTCGGGCAAACTCTATATGTCCTATTTTTAGGAAGGTCATGCCGAATTTTTGTATGACTTCGATGAATGCATGCATTTTTATAATCAATTTGTTTATTATTACCATGCAGGCGTTCATGATGGTCAGTGGAACGATGGTGGAAAGGTGGTTGCAGTCGGCGGCGCAAGACATGAATGAAAAATAACCGACAGAGATTATATGTCCGTATCGAAGATGCAAAGGAGGAGTTTGGCTCGACCCCTATGAGGATGGTCGTGTGATGGCGCACCTGCTCATGACTGGTTTCATGGATGGCTATACTCGGTGGATAATTGAAGATGATGATGAGGACGCCGACGGGGCAGGCAATGACGACACGGGGCAAGACGAAGAGATGACCTATAATGGCGGCGGGGAAGAGGCCAGACATGGCGGTGGAGAAGAGGCCGGACATGGCGGCGGAGAAAACATGGACTCCATGCCGCAGACTTCGTCGGTACTAAGTTCAATCGTGCGGGACCCTCATGTTCAAGAACTGCTTCGCAAGGAGATGAGTACTGATAGAGCTGCTTCTAGAGAGGAGGCCAAGCTGCAGCAACTGGTGGTAGACTCGAACACTCCATTGGATGATGGTTGCGATCCCAAGGTGACCCGCTTGAGTTTCACACTCGAACTTCTGAAGACGAAGGCTAAAAACAAATGGACCGACACTAGCCTCGATGAGCTTCTCAAGTACCTAAAGGATGTTCTTCCCGCGGGGAATCTATGTCCTACTAGTGTGGATGAGGCCAAGAAGATCGTGTTCCCTCTTGATCTGCCGCACGTTAGATACCATGCATGCATCAACGATTGCATAATTTGTCAGAAGGAGCACGCGAAAAAAACTAGCTGTCCGGTGTGCAATGCTTCTCGATACAAGAAGGCCGGGAAGAAATCTCCCCAGAAAGTTATATGGTACTTACCGATCACTCCCCGTCTGCAACATTATTTTGTAGATCCCAAGGAAGCAAAGCTCATGCGTTGGCACGCGGAGAGGACAAAGCCTGACGATGGAGATGATCCGAAGCCGAGACACCTCGTGGATGGAGGCCAGTGGAGAGCGTTCAACGGCGAATATCGATATTTCGCATGTGATGCAAGGAACATCGTGCTTGGCATGTGTACCGATGGCATGAATCCATTTGGCAACCAGAACGCCAACCATAGCACATGGCCCGTGTCTGTATGGATGTATAACATCCCCCCTAGTTGGGCATGAAGTCGAAGTACATACACATGAGCATGCTGATTCAAGGGTCGAAACAACCGGGAAATAATATTAATCTGTATTTGGGGCTACTTCAAGAGGAGTTAGACATGTTATGGAAAACACCGGCCAAGACATGGGACGCCAGCAAAGGCGAGTATTTCTATATGAGAGCCGCGCTGATCACGACGGTGCACGATTATCTCGGTTACGGATATGTCACAGGCCAGGTGTGCCATGGATATTGCGGATGCACGCGGTGCATGGATGATACGACGTCTCAGCAGCTAACGTCAATGAAAGAAGGCAGGTCTGGGAAAATCGTGTACATGGGGCATCGAAGATGGCTCGAGAAGGACGACCCGTGGAGAAACCGTGGAGATCTATTCAATGGTGAGGATGAGCATCAAGGACCTCCATGTAAGCGGAGCGGCGCCGAAATCGATGAGCTGTTGAAAAACTAGGAACAGTGCCCTGCGCCGGGAAAGACGATGAAAAAGGCGCAGGAGCCGCCGCGGAAGGTATGGAAGACGAGGTCTATTTTCTGGGACTTGGAGTACTGGCACAAACTCGACACGCCACATTGCCTTGATCAAATGCATATCTGTAAGAATGTCCTTGAGAGCTTGCTTGCGAAACTGATGAACATGCCGGATAAGACCAAGGATGGGCCTAAGGCAAGGCAAGAAGAGACTTGCAAGATTTGAAAATCAGGGCAGATCTGCACATGCCGCCCCATAAAAAGTCAGAGGAGATATAGACGGAGACGGAGGCGTGGGAGAAGAAGGGCAAAAAAGTGAAGGAAGAGGATTATTGCCCCCCTTCTTGCTTCACCTTAAGTCCGGCTGAGATCAATCAATTCTTCAAGTGCCTTACCAGAATCAAAGTTAGTTCTGGTTACTGTGGGAAGATAAGCAGATTTCTAGACATGAAGAAGAAAAGGTTCAGCGGGATGAAGTCCCATGACTGTCTTGTGATGATGACGCAGATACTGCCTGTTGCCCTTAGAGGGATAATGGACAAGCACATCCGTGACACGTTTATTGGTGTCTGCAACTTTTTTGACATCATCTCTCGAAAGTCGATTAGTGTGAAGCAGCTCCGAAGGCTACATGAAGAGATCGTTGTGATACTAAATGAGCTTGAGATGTACTTCCCGCCAGCGTTCTTTGACGTCATGGTGCATCTGTGTGTCCATATTGTGGACGACATAATAGACCTGGGGCCGTCATTCCTGCACAACATGATGCCGTTCGTGAGGATGAATGGGGTCATCAAAGGATTCATTCGTAACATGTCCCGTCCGGATGGAAGCATCGTCCAGGGCTATCTGACACAAGAGTGCATCTCTTTCTGCGAGAATTATCTATATGGGGGAGACCGGCCTGGTGTTGGTTTGCTCGTTAAGAAGCACCTTGGGAGGCTCGAAGGAGAAGGTCACTCCAACGGTCGCAGGGAACTGCATGTGGCTTACTCAGATTGACGCAACGACTTTGACAGAACAAACTTAGTAGTGCTACAACACCTAGACGAGGTAGATCCTTTCGTGACACTGCACAAAGAAACCATCGCAAAGAAGTATTGTGATCGGGGGCTATGCAGGACGGACGCCGAAGTTACTAGAGAGCACAACTCCACTTTCCTGCATTGGTTCAAAGAGCATATTCTTGCTAATCCCCCAGAAGAGGGCTCTAAGGACGGATTGCTCATATACGCCTTAGCACATGGCCCCTCGGCCAACCTCGCGACCTATCAGGCATATGATATCAACGGATATACGTTCTACACGGAGGCCAAATATATGAACAGTGATTTTTAGAACTCAGGGGTGACGATAGAATGCATGACCGGCAGCGACAATGGTGCAACTGAGAGATTTTATGGAAGGGTCGAGGAGATCTGGGAGCTTGACTACTCTGGACTGCACTGCGCGACGATGTTCCGTGTCAGATGGGCTAAGAATGTCGAAAGAGAAAACTGGTATTTCACTACCATGACTATACCCGACGCCAAGAGCGCTACCGTGAACACCATCGCAAAAACGCCATGGGTACACGCTAAGCACGTGACACAATGCTTCTTCATAACCGACCCGAGCAATCCCAGCCGTGTTGTCGTGAGGAGAGGCAAAAGGAACATCATAGGAATGGATGGAGTCGCCAACGAGGAAGACTACGACCAGTACGGCAACCCGATGAGGGAAGATGACGATGACGATGAAGTATATGTCAAAAGAAGAATCAATACTACATTACCTAAGAAAGATCGTACTCCATGGAAAAGGAAAAGTCACAATGAGGGGCTCAATTATTCGTCAACGAACAAGAAGGGAAAGAAGCTCACTCAAAAACAAAAACGTCGACGCTGATCGGGAAACTGTTATCGGTCAAATGATGTAATATATATGTTCCTATTTTGTGTACACACTTAACCGTTATGCATGGGTCAAATGATGTAATATATATGTTCCTATTTTGTATACACACTTAACCATCAAATGATGCAATATATATCGCCTTAGTTATATATATTGTATCACCTTCCCTTCGTTCATGCTCTCGTAAAAAAAGAAAAAGAAGAAAAGAAAAGGAAAAGAAAATAGAAGAAACAAACAGGAAAAGAAAAGAAGAGCAGTAGCACTGTTTGAGGAAAAGCGCTATAGCTACTGGTGATAGAAGTAGCGCGTTTCTGCAAACGTGCCATAGCTACGTCAGGTAGCAGTAGCGCTTTTTCCTAAAAAGCGCTATAGCTACGTTAGGTAGTAGTAGTTTTTTTTTCCCAAAACGCGCTATAGCTACCTTAGCTATAGCGTGTTTTATAGAAACACGCTACTGCTATCTTGACATAACCCCCGCGCGGGCTTCCTCCTCCACTTCTTTCCTCCACCCCATTCCACATTCGATCCCTCTCCTCCGACACCGCCATCACCCTTCGTCGCCCTCCGCGCGCCCTCTGTCGCCGCCCGCGCCCCGTCCGTCGTCGCACGTGTCATCGGCGCCCGCTCCTCAACCGGCACCCGTCTCCCCCGAGCTCCACCTCACCGCCGGCATCTCCCCCGAGCTCCACCTCACCGCCGACGTCTCCCCTAGCCCCTTGTAAGTCCTCTGCCCCTCCTTCTCTCTCTCTGTCTCTCTGCCTAAGGATTCTAGGGTTCTAGGGTTCATGTAGTTAGGTTTTGTAGTTAGGTTCTAGGGTTCATGAAATAGCTAGGTTTAATTTATAATTGAAAAACAGTAGCTTTTGTGAATTCAAAATTCAGAAAATGTTGTTGTGAATTAAAAATTCAGAAAATTGTGAATTCAAATTTCAGAAAATGTGTTGATGAAATAGCTAGTATGATCCCTATAGTTAATTAGTTGGTATGAACCCTAGTTAAAAAAACAGAATTAGTATGGGTTAAATGAATTCTAGGTATTTTAGGTGTTTTCGGTGTAGTTAACAGAATTCTAGGTATTCTAAATATAAAATAGAATTGATTAACCCTAGGTGAATTAGTATGAACCCTAGGACAGATTAGGTAGTATGAACCTAGTTAATGAGTATGAAATTAACTAGGTTTCCAAATTAGGATAGAAATTTAGCTAGGTTTCAAATAGGACAAAAATTTAGGTAGGCTGAATTTAGTTTCAAATATTGTGAAGAAAAAGGACTTCTTGCATTTTCTTCAAGTTCTATATTTTTCTTGTTGTTATATGCAAATTTGAAGTGGACATCTGATATGTGGACATGTGATGTTTGGAATTTGGACATGTGATATTTTGGACATGTGATGCTATGAAAATGATGGTTATGTGCAGGGTAAATGATCTGAGTGGCCTATGTTTTGCCGGAATGTTGATTCATTTCCGTTCCGGTGAATTTCAGGCACTCGATATGTCCACTTTTTAGCAAAGGTCATGCCGAAATTTCCCGTGAATTTTGGCATGACTTGTGCTAGAAAGTAGGCATATCGAGTGCCGGGATTTGCTGGGAAACGTCATTCCGGCAAACCATAGACCTTTTTTTTATGTCATTACTCATTTTTATTATAGTTTAAGAATTAAACAAGGAGACTCAATCATAGGAAACATGTCGAACAACAAAGAAACTGGACCTTCTGACCACGATGCAGACGAGATGGATTATGAGGGTGAACAACAGTACCTTGACTTTTTGTCTGCTAAGCATAGTCAAGGTTTGTAGGGCGACCTCGATGATGGTACTGATGCTGACATCGACACCGACGACACTGGCACCGATGGCGACGCCGAGACCGGCGGGGAAGGTACCGGTGGGGAAGATACCAGCGGGGAAGGTACCGGCGCCGAAGCCGCTACCGAAAAGAAGAAGCAGAGGATACGAAAACCTAACAAACTCGGCATCGGATGACTGGTGATCACAAAGATGGCCCCTGGCAAGTTTGAGCCATTAGAGCCGGAAGAACCTCGCAAGTGCTACGGGAACCAAGTCGAATGCATCCTACAGGAATGCGCGAGCATCAACGACGATGACTTAAGGGGTAAAGAACATTTGAAGCAGTTGCTCCTGACGAAGCCGCACAAGAGATTCAAGTTCCCCAATCGGGATGACGACATAGAACACCTGTGGGATGATCCGAAGATGAAAAAGATTAACAATCACGCCATGGGCATGCTCAGTAATGATTTGGCCTCCTGGAAAGGGAGGGTGAAACGAGCTATTGCGGCTGAGGAACCCCTGTCCAAGATTCTGGAGGAAAATCTGACACTTACGGAAGAGGAGTTCCAAAAGTTCAACGACACTTGCGCTACCGAGGCAGCCAAGGCTAAGGCTGCGAAATTCAAGAGCTTTCAGCAAAGGAACACAGGGAACCAACGCCTCAGAAGCCGTGGCTACCTTGGCAAAAGGCCCATATGGGATAAGGAGGACGCGGAACGTGAAGCCGCGGGTCTCCCAGACCCCTTCGCGAAGTTCACCAACCCCTTGGAGCATGACTTCATCAGGGCCCGCTATAAGTGGGATAAGTTAAAGAAGGTTTTTACACGGACCCGATCACGAGGAAATTGATTAGAATCCTAGTAATTATTCTTTTACCACCTTACATTTAGCTTCTGATCAAGTCGACTACACATTCATAAACGGTTCATGTTCCTTCTGCAAGACAAGCAACACAAGCTTGCAGCCGAAATCCAGTCTTCGTTGATGAGGCCCAAGTGGGACACCCCTCTCAACCGGGTCTTAAACAAACTTAACAGACTCCCTTTGGACCAGCGGCCGCAATATGGACATGTGCACGGTGTCAGAGACGGCGCCACGTGGAAGGTCTTTTACAATGAGGGCAGAAAAAGAAGTTCAGTCAGGCGGACATCGACGAGAAGGCGAAGCTTGTGTTCGAGAAAAAAGTAGCTGAGGATGCGGAAAAAGCAGCCGAGGAGAAAAATGAGTTGCTACAGCAGGCAGTCGCTGTAGCTGTAGATGCCTGCAGAAATGATTTTGCTACTAACTTGATCCCGGCTATCATTAACTAGATGAAGGAAAATCCAGACAAGACGGTAGATGAATTCCCCATGCCCAGCTTCATCGGGAGCAACTCGGTGAACAACACAACCACACCATCACCTGCTCACACAACCGCGCCTGCTCCCGCACCCGCACCCACTCATAGCAGCCCGTTCTTAGTCTCTGGCGCGCTAGGCGGGCCTTCGTCTTTGGCTGAGCTTGACGCCCTCATGGTAATTACATGTCACACCAACATATATCTAGAATATTCTGTTTTCGTTGCCTTTCAGATGTTTTACGCCGCAGACATGTCTTTGCAGGCCGATGAAACCCCATGCACCGTACTCTACTTGATCAAAGGCCAGAAGGTGGACGTGGGAAAGGCGGTGATAACGAAGCCCTTGGAACTCACGTTCCACGGCCAGCCGATGCCCGGTGGGCACTTCAGGGTTACATTGTCAAGTGTGAAATCGGGGAGAGGACGACAAGACCCCGCCGCGGCTTGGAAACTACAAGGGTTGGGTGCTGCTATGGCCAAAGAATCTTCTTCGTCTGGAGCCGACCGAGAGCACACCAAAAACCACACAAGCGCATTCAGGTATGAACACCACCACTCCACCTACGCAATTACGAGCGCCTGTAGTGCTGGGTAAGAGTGGCGGACGACGCGAGGAAGGGGGTCCAATAGTGGCTAATGTAATCGCCCCTGTAGAACAAAGAATGGATGATGAGATGGACGAGGACCCTCTTCGGTTCCTCAATACCGGCGCCTATGACGATGACATAGAATTGATGAGTCAGCCATATGATGACTTGGGCTATCAGCATGCTGATGAGGAGATGGATGATCTGCCCGGGCAGGAATGTCCTAGCAGGGTTGATTGCAAGAAGTCTCTCTTCATGCAGTCCTCACAGGACACGCCTGAAGATGCCACCTCAACACAGGCTCAACTAGCTGAGGGTCGTACAATGCTTAGCTCGACAACACTGGGGCAGGGGTTAAGGAAGGGTCTGGAAGGTCAGCCCAAGAAAAAGGAGAGGAAGAGACCATCGAAGAAAGGCTCTACTACCTACAAACAAGCCAGAGCACATAGCAGCCAGACGACAGATTTTGAAGAGCATGTACCCGTCAAAGGTGCGGCTATGTTCCATGTCACGGGCGAGCCGATGCTACCACCGAAACCGCTGGAGGCAGTATCAGGGGATCTCAGGAGATAGCACGATCATGTGCTGTCGACTGAGAAAAGCCTACTAGCCTCAAAGGATCCAGGATATCCGACATACGCGGCTCGTGTGCCTGAGGGGAAGTGCTATGTCGACACACGGCCCGCGGAGGTGTTCTTCCTGCGGTTTGAGCATATCTTCGAGATGTTTCTGACAAGGCGGCTTGATTTTACAATCGTCCGCCTTTTTGTGCTACATATGAGCTCAGTCATGAAGAGAGAAGAAGTCTTGCAAATCTGTGTGGCGGATCCATACTACATGCACGAGTCCTTCTTGAGTCTCGGTGACTTTGAGCGTAAAACTGCTAGGGAGTACCTCAAAAACTTCATGGTACAAAATAAGGAACAGGAAATTGTCCTCCTACCTTATCATCCAATGTAAGTCAGTGCCGGATAACCCTTTCATACATTTCAATCATTCCTTCTCGCTCATATGGAGAGTAATTTCAGGTATTTTTTTCCCCGCAGCAACGGGCGCGCCATGCTTATCATTCTTTACCCGCGAGTATCCCACGCCGTGTATTTCGACCCTACCAGAAACTACAAGAAGAAGGACTACACCCATGTAACAAATATTCTAGATGATGCTCTCCAAGGTTTCAGCTTGAAGGGTGGCCACCTGCAAATAAGGAAACAAAGGAACCGCAAGATGGGTTTCTCGCATAAAACTAACTTCTGTTGCATCCATGTCCCAAAACCAAGCAGGAACGATGGATTCTACCTCCTCCATCTCATGATGGAGTTCAGAAGGGATCACCAAAAGCTTCGCATGACAACCATAAACGATGATCATATCCGCAAGTGGGTAGAATCTCAAGGAGAAGCGGATTATAAACTTAGAGATGACTTCTTTCACATCCAGAGGGACATTGCGACGATTATCATGAAAGAAGTCGTCGAAGAGAAGGGGATGTTCCACCACGGCCCTATATCGCGAGCTGACGTCCGAACTCGCATAGGCATGCAACGTCAGGACCTCAAGCCGTTCAAGAAGCTAGGGTGCATCCTCGATGATACAGAAGGATGGAAGTTCTAGTGATTTACGATGCCGATGATGATATGCGTCGGTTGAACTTGTATACTCGATGATGATGATGATATGCGATGAAACTTTGTGATGTCCATGGTCCCTGCCGAACTTGCGTAACGCTACTTTGTTAGTTTGGGTACGATGACCTGCGTACCTCTAGTTAATTAGTTTGCGTACGATGAAACTGCGTTGATTATTTATGTTTACTATATGTTGCATCTAGTTGCTAACCCTTTCTTTTTCATCTTGCTCAAGTATATTTTGTTGCATATGATTGTACATTCTCTGATGAAGATGCATCTCTAACAGGTACCGAGATTCTTGATGGCGAAGAAGCAATGCTATGTCGTGTACAAAGGGAAGGTTCCGGGAGTGTACGGCGAGTGGCCCGAGTGTCAGGCGCAAGTGGAGCGGGTCTCGGGCGCCAGCCATAAAGGCTTCAAAAGCAGACAAGAAGCAGAAGCTAGTTACTTGAGGTTCACGCTAGCGCGAGAGAGGACTCATAACTGCCGCCTCATGTACTGCATAGTTCCGCTCTCACTCATAGTGATAGCTCTTCTCGTGTATATCATTGTTTAGATGGATGACGATGTAGTTACAAGTATTCGAGACTTGTATCGCTATTTTCAAGATGATGACAAGAGACCACTTTGTTTTGGATGATGATTATGATGATGGCATGATTTGATGAGACTATTTGTATGTGTATGCTATGATTACATTTGTATGTGTATGATATGCTAGAGATTATTGTATAAAGCCTGTACAAATACAAAACTAATATGCAGAAAAAAAATCAGAAACTAATAAAACTAGCAGTAGCGAGGGGAGTAAAGTTAGCAGCAGTGCGCACTTAGCAGTAGCGCGGCTTACTGCAGAGCGCTACAGCTATTAGCAGCAGCGCATTCCGGTAAAGCTCGCTACTGCTACCCATGTATAGCAGTAGCGCGGGTCAACACGTGCTACTGCTACAAGTTAGCTGTAGCGCTGTATTAGTAGCGCGGGTCCCCGCACTACTGATACACCTAAAACCCGTGCTACTGCTAGGCTTTTCCCTAGTAGTGGTATGCTATTTTCTTGAGAGAAGCCTCTAGTGAAATCTACGGCCCCCGGGTCTATTTCCTATCATATTATTTTTAGATCTATTAATCCAAAAATCAAAAAAATACCTCGTTGCACCTTTTTTTTGTGTGTTTTTGCTAGATCTATTTATCCAATCTCATACAATTTAATCTATCTCAATACCGAGGAGGGATTGACAACCCCTCTTACGCGTTGGGTTGCAAGTTTTTGTGGTTTGTGTCCAGGTGTTGTTTACATAGTGTTGCTTGGTTCTCCTACTGGATTGATAACCTTGGTTTCATAACTGAGGGAAATACTTACCATTGCTGTGCTGCATCATCCTCTCCTCTTTGGGGAATTACCAACACAGATACAAGCAATCAGGAAGAATTTCTGGCGCCGTTGCCGGGGAGACATCATCAACATCTATCAAGTTCCCATGCACAAACTCTCATCTCCTTGCAATTACTTTATTTGCCATTTGCCTCTCGTTTTCATCTCCCCCACTTCTAAAAAGTTTTCAAAAAAATACAAAAATATTTTCCGTTTGCCTTTTTGCTTGTTTGCTATCTTTGTTTGTGTTGCCATGTGCCTTCTATTTGCTTGAATCTTCGTTTGCTAAAGATCTATTGATATGGATCCTCATCCACTTGCTAATCTTTTCAAAAGACCAAATTATGATGAACCAATTGCTAGTGAGTTGAGTGCACTCTATTATCTCTATGAAGTTTTGCTTGAAAATCATGAATCTGAAAATTGTGATGAAGTGTTAAACAAAGAAATTTATAAATTGATTCATGACAGCTCTTTGAATGAAAAACATGATTGCAATGATGTTATTATAAATTCTATTAATGTCAATTATGTTAATAATATGCAAAACCACAAGCTTGGGGATGATAGTTTTGTTATGTCCACTACTTATTGCAATGATCATGATTGGGGTGATAATGTTTCTTATGATCTTGAAAATTTATTTAAGCCTCATGATGAATATGCCATTGATAATAATGTTTGCAATAATATTGAAAGTGGGTTTGGAAGAGCATCAACTCTAGGTAAAAATAATCCCACATATTTGGAGAGTGTTCAATCTTATGAATTTTTTGATGAAAGTGGGTTTGGAGAGGTCATGACTTTAGTTGATGTTAATCCCACTATCTTGGAAGATTATAAAAAATTTATGCATGTGGATCATCAAGAGAAAATTTTATATGATAGCTATATTGTTGAATTTTATTATGATCCTACATGTAATTGTTATGAGAGAGGAAAATATGGTTGTAGAAATTTTCATGTTACTAAAGTACCTCTCGTTATGTTGAGATTGTCAATGTTTTATTCCTCTCCTTTGCATATGCTAGATATTTTTTGTCTTGATAATTTGTTTACATATAAAATTCCTATGCATAGGAAGTATGTTAGACTTAAATATGTTTGTCACATGTTTTATGATGCTCTCTTTGTGCTTCAATTCTTATCTTTCATGTGAGCATCATTGAAATCTCAAGGCCTATCTTAATGGCTATAAAGAAAGAGCTTGTTGGGAGAAAACCCAATAGTTTTCTTTTCTGTTTTTCAATAAATATACAATTATGCCTCTGTTATGATTGTGTTTTTAATGTTTTAATTAGTGTCTGTGCCAAGTAATGCCTTTAGGATGGCTTGGGTGATAGTTGTTTTGATCTTGTTGGAAAACAGAAACTTTTACGTCCAGTAGGAGAATTGATAAAAATCACTGGAGCGACAAAAAACTCTGATTTTTTTACACAAGATTGATATATGAATTTCCTCTGTTGTCCTAAATTTTCAGAATTTTTGTAGTTACATAAGTATGAGTAAAATTTGAGTCTTTACAGATTATTCTGTTTTTGACAGATTCTGTTTTTGTTGCATTGTGTGCTTATTTTGATGAATCTATGGACTATACCGGGGGGTTTTAGCCATGGTAAAGTTAGAATACATTAGGTATAATGCAATAACAAAATATGAATGGGTTTGCAATAGTACTTAAAGCAAAGATTGGTTTTCTTTATACTAACGGATCTCACGAAGGTTTTTGTTAAGTTTTGTGTGATTGAAGTTTTCAAGTTTTGGTGAGATCACGATGGATGAAGGAATTAGGAGTGAAAAGAGCCTAAACTTTGGGATGCCCATGGCACCCCAAGGTAATATTCAAGGAGAACCCAGCAACTAAGCTTGGGGATGCCCCGGAAGGCATCCCCTCTTTCTTCTAACGACCATCAATAATTTTACTTGGAGCTATATTTTTATTCGTCACATATCATGAGTTTTGCTTGGAGCGTCTTGTATTATATGAGTCTTTCCTTGTTTTGATTTTTAGTTTGTCACAATCATCCTTGCTGGACACACCTATTTGAGAGAGCCATAATTATGCTATGATTTATTAGAATTGCTCTATGTGCTTCACTTAAATTTTTTGAGCTATGGAATTGCTCTAGTGCTTCACTTATATCTTTTTGAGCACAGTGGTGCTTTAATTTTGAAGAAATATGCTCTCATGCTTCACTTAGATTATTTTGAGAGTTAGTAATTTTCAAGAAATGCTCTCATGCTTCACTTAGATTATTTTGAGAGTTAGTAATTTTGAAGAAATCCTCTCATTGCTTCACTTATATTATTTTGAGAGATTAAAATTTGGAAGAAATATTTATGCTCTTGTTCTTCACTTAAATTTGTTTGAGAGGTCTTTATAAGCAATGGTAATATATGAAACTAGTCCCAATGTGATAGATATTCAAGAGGGACAATAAAAACCATCATGAAGATCATTGGACAATATAAACTTGATTCCTTGCAATAGTTTTGTGATATGGAGATAGTAATATGTGAGTCATGTTGGTGAGTAATTATGCTTTAGTAAGAATATTGGTGTTAAGGTTTGTGATTCCCTATGCAAGCACGAAAGTCAATATTATGCAATGAAGTTATATCCTACTTGTGGTGCATCATTCGGTATTAGTTATGTTTAATCCTCGTTCATGATCATTTTTGTTTTTTGGTTGGTTGCTTCTCAATCTATTTGCTAGCCTTTTCTTGTACCACATGGGAATACTACTTGTGCATCCAAACTCCTTATACCTAGTTGTGCCAAATGAGTCCACCATACCTACCTATATGCGGTATTTCCATGTCGTTCCAAGTAAATTTGTATGTCCCAACTCTAATTTTCAAAATGAATTTCCTTTTTGTGTGCCTGTACTACTCATGAAGTGGTAGGGGGTGGCCAATATTTTTCCATGCTACACGTGTTATTCTCAAGATGAGTGTTTATTCACTTGTCATTGCACGAGAGTGTGGCCGGTAATAGGGATGCCCAGTCCCGAATTGAAAAAGAAATTTACTTTATGTTATCAATAATAAATTCCTTGGAAAGTGTTGGTATGGAAGGCACCCGTGGATACGGCTAGCCCTGGATTGTGAAAGAATGGTGGAAAAAGGAATAAACTTTATTTTATGTCTGGGAACCGCCTATGATGTATCTAGCATGGAAAGTATTGGGAATTCTCGGTCATTTTTGTTGACGGGAAAAGCATGCCTCTCAAAACAATTTTATCTCTTAATTTAAGCTTTGAGCTCTGGCACCTCTACAAATCTCTGCTTCCTTCTACGAAGGGCCTATTTATTTACCTTTATGCAATTTTTATTTTTATTTTTATTGAGTCTCCATCTTCTCTTATAAAGCACCAACTAGGGAGCACTAACATCATGCTTGAGCATTGGATGTAGCTAACATTTGAGTGTGTTTCATGAATGGATCAATGATTGAGCATAATGGGCTAGGGATAGCTTTCTTTAGTGTTGATATTTTGATAGACATGGTTGCTTGTTGATATGCTTGAGTATTGAGGTCTTTATGTCAAATTATAGACTATTGCTTTGAATCATCTAAAGTCCAAATGTCCATGCTACAAAATAAAAGAATATTTGATAAATATGATGGGTAGCATTCCACATCAAATATTCTGTTTTTATCATTTACCTACTCGAGGACGAGTAGGAATTAAGCTTGGGGATGCCGATACGTCTCCAACATATATATAATTTTTGATTGTTCCATGCTATTAAAGTATCATTCTTGGATGTTTTATACTCATTTTATAGCAACTTTATATCATTTTTTGGGACTAACATATTGACATAGTGCCCAGTGCCAGTTGCTATTTTTTGCTGTGCTGCATCATCCTCTCCTCTTCGAGGAATTACCAACGCAGATACAAGCAATCATGGTCTAAACCTCTATCACCTTGACATCCAGATCATGAATCTTGGTCTCCACAATCCTCTCAAGACTCTTATGGTTCTCTGTGAGGTTGGCCAAACTCCGCTCGATCCTCCGAGTCACTTGAATGAGATATTGCATTTGGTCTGTCTTGGTCTTGAGCACTGGGCTGGGGGAGCACTAGGTCCTGAAGTCATTGCAGCCTCTGCGCTTGCCTGTGCTATGGCCGAGGTAGGATGGGATGGATCCATCATCACCGTGTTATCCTCAAACTCAGGCCGAAGCGGCAAATGCTCATGATCCAACAGAAAAGACTTGTGTGCACCCTTTGAGTTGATAAGCATTTGAATATGAGGGGCAAAACCGCAAGATCTCTTCTGGTCAGCAGCTGTCCTCTTGATGGTTTCCACTATGAGACCATGACCTTGAATTTCTCATGTTGGTCGATATGATGCGGCATGTTAATGGAGTGACCACGAATCATCCTCTCATCGCGTGACTTGGGCATCAAAGTATGCCTCATGATGGTGTTGGAGGTAGCAAGTCCTGCCAACAAATGATAAACAGATCGAAGCTTGTGTGAGTCCTTATACTTGTCAGGAATCTCTGTGTACATGTTAGCCATGGAATTGTGGTCCATCTTTGGCTTAGCGTACACATCTATGTCATCCTCATGAGCCTCAGGCACACCAAGCAAAGTGGCCCACTCAAGCAGGCTAGACTGGTATTTGACCCCTTCGGTCATCCAAACTATCCTTCCATTGGGATAGAAGTGAGTTGTAGAGTAGAATTGCATGATCATCTCATCGTTCCATGCAGTCAGCTTCTTCCCAATGAACTTGCCAACATAAATAGTACTAAATTCCTCATGAATGTGGGGGAAGTTATGCTCATGCAGATTAATATACTTCCAGTCCACCCACCTCATATCACTGACTATGGGCTTCTTGGTAAGCAACACGTCTCATAGAAGTCTTGCTGTTCTTTGGTGTGGAAGCGGTAGTTTACAACAGTCATCCTTCTGATGGAGTAGGGATCAGACTCTCTCCATTTCCTCATTCCTTTATCCTTCCTCTTCTTCATGTTCTCAGCAACTAGATGTGTGTCATTGTGTTCAAGCAATCTAGGTCTGAGCTTCATAAGCACTGGGGCATCATCCTCTTCTTCTTCTCTCTCAGGAACTGGGGCCTTGTTCTTCTCAGCAGCAGAGATGTTTCTGATTGTCTTGCCTTTGGGCTTGGAGTAGGTGGAAATCTTCATAGCATCAACCATGATCTTTTGCTGCTTGGCTAGAGGTGGCTTAGCAGTTGGCTCAGGCATGTCATCTCTCCTCATGGAGGTTGGTTTGAAAGTCACTTGCACAGACTCCTTCCTTACCCTCTTCTTGCCTACTTCCTTGGCCATAGATTTGTTTGCAGCTGGCCTAGTGCTTGCAGCAGTGCCATATTGATACGTCTCCAACGTATCTATAATTTTTGATTGTTCCATGCTATTATATTATCCATCTTGGATGTTTTATATGCATTATTATGCTATTTTATATCATTTTTTGGGACTAACCTATTAACCTAGTGCCCAGTGCCAGTTGCTGTTTTTTCCCATGTTTTTGTCTTTTACAGAAAATCAATACCAAACGGAACGAAACTTTTTGACGATTTTTCTTGGACCAGAAGACACCTAGGAAGCTTCGGGAGGAGGCCAGAAGGGCCACGGATGAGCCACAAGCTCGGGAGGCGTGCCCTAGGGGGGCGTGTGGCCCCCCCGTGGCACATCTAACCCTAATCTCAGCTCCATAAATACCCAAATATTCCCCGTATACCAGAGGGCACACCAAAAATACTTTTCCGCCGCCGCAAGCTTCTGTTCTTGTGAGATCCCATCTTGGGGCCTTTTCCGGTACTCTGCCAGAGGGGGATTCGATCACGGAGGGCCTCTACACCAACTTTGTTGCCCTTCCGATGAGGTGTGAGTAGTTTACCGTAGACCTACAGGTCCATAACTAGTAGCTAGATGGATTCTTCTATCTCTTTGATCTTCAATACAATGTTCTCCTCGATGTTCTTGGAATTCTATTCGATGTAATCTTCTTTTGCGGTGCGTTTGTTGAGATCCCAACAATTGTGGATTTATGATCAGATTATCGATGAATATTATTTGAGTCTTCTCGGAACTCTTTTATGCATGATTAAGATAGCTTTGTATTTCTCTCCGATCTATTGATTTGGTTTGGCCAACTAGATTGATCTATCTTGCAATGGGAGAGGTGCTTTGTTTTGGGTTCAATCTTGCGGTGTCCTCACCCAGTGACAGAAGGGGTAGCGAGTCACGTATTTGTATTGTTGCCATTAAGGAAAAAAGGATGGGGCTTTTACCATATTGATTGGATCTATCCCTCTACATCATGTCATCTTGCTTAAGGCGTTACACCATTCTTGTTAACTTAATGCACTAGATGCATGCTGGATAGCGGTCGATGTGTGGAGTAATAGTAGTAGATGCAGGCAGGAGTCGGTCTACTTGTCGCAGACATGATGCCTATATTCATGATCATTGCCTTAGATATCGTCATAACTTTGTGCTTTTCTATCAATTGCTCAACAGTAATTTGTTTACCCACCGTATGCGTTCTTTCAAGAGAGAAGCCTCTAGTGAAAACCATGGTCCCCGGGTCTATTTTTATCATATTTATTTTCAGATTTATAAAACCAAAAACCCAAAAATACCTTTCTGCAATTTATTTACCTTTACTTTATTTTGCACTTTTATTTATCTTTTATACCTATCTCTATCAGATCTCATCCTTGCAAGTAACCGTGAAGGGATTGACAACCCCTCTATCGCGTTGGGTGCAAGTATTTATTTGTTTGTGTAGGTGCAACCATTGGTGACTTGTGTGTTTCTCCTACTGGATTGATACCTTGGTTCTCAAACTAAGGGAAATACTTATCTCTACTTTGCTGCATCACCCTTTCCTCTTCAAGGGAAAAACCAACGCAAGCTCAAGAAGTAGCAGGAAGAATTTTTAGCGCTGTTGCCGGGGAGGATCTACATCAAGCCTGCCAAGTACCCATCAGAAACTCTCATCTCTTGCACTTACATTATTCGCCATTTGCCTCTCATTTTCCTCTCCCCCACTTCTAAACCATTTTCAGAAAAACACAAAAATATTTGCCTTCTTTCCGTTCGTCTTTTCGTTTGCTTGTGTGCTAGATTGCTTGCTTGTCATCATGACTCAATCTAAAGGTCTTGATCTTTACCACAGTAAGTTGGAAGAAATTGAAAATAATGCAAAAAAGCTTCATGTCTTTACAATTTGAGCATAATAATTTCTTTAGGAACGAACTTAAAGAACAAACTACTATGATTGAGTATATCAATAAAGAGCTTGATGATGTTAATAAGGAAGTTATTGGTCTTAAATCTGAACTTGTTCATATCAAAAATTTAGTAGGCCAAATTTCCGATAAACAAACTACATTAATAAATAGGATGACTGCTAAACCGAAATCTTTGAATCATGATGAAGATCTTAAAGTGATTGGTGTGACTCCTATTGAATCTTTGCTTGCTAATATAAAACTTGATAAAGAAGGGACTGGAGATGAGTCAACTTTAGCTAGAAGTCATCCCAATAATTTGGAGAGTGAAGATCTTAATGAAAAAATTGATAAAAGTGGGATTGGCGAGGTCAAAACTTTCACTAGTGATGAGCCCACTCTTTTGGATTTCAGGACTTTAATTATGATAATTGTTCTTTGATTGATTGTATTTCCTTGTTGCAATCTATGCTTAATTCATCTCATGCTTATAATCAAAATAAAGCTTTTACTAAACACATCGTTGATGCTATGATGACATCTTTTGAAGAAAAACATGAGTTGGAAGTTTCAATCCCTAGAAAGCTTTATGGTGAATGGGAACCTACTATTAAGATCAAGATTAAAGATTATGAGTGCAATGCTTTGTGTGATTTGGGTGCTAGTGTTTCCACTATTCCAAAAACTTTATGTGATGTGCTAGGTTTCCATAAACTTGATGATTGTTCTTTAAATTCGTATTTAGCGGATTCCACTATTAAGAAACCTATGGGAAGAATTAATGATGTTCTTATTGTTGCAAATAGGAATTATGTGCCCGTAGATTTTATTGTACTTGATATAGATTGCAACCCTACATGCCCTATTATTCTTGGTAGACCTTTCCTTAGAACGATTGGTGCAATTATTGATATGAAAGAAGGAAACATTAGATTTCAATTTCCATTAAGGAAGGGCATGGAACACTTTCCAAGAAAGAAAATTAAGTTGACATATGAATCTATTATGAGGGCCACTTATGGACTGAATACCAAAGATGACAATACCTAGATCTATGCAATATGCCTAGCTAGGGGCGTAAAACAATAGCGCTTGTTGGGAGGCAACCCAATTTTATTTTATGTTTTTGCTTGTGTTTTTCATTAAATCTGCAATTATAATGATGTTATGATTGTGTTTTAATGTTTTAATTAGTGTTTGAGCCAAGTAAGACCTTTCGGATGATTTGGAAGATCGTTGATTTGATTTTGTTGAAAAAGAGAAACTTTTGCGTCTAGTAGCAGAATTGTTAAAATTTGCTGGACATGGAAAAACTCTGAATTTTTTACACCAGGTTGATATACAGATTGTCTACGTCGTCCCAATTTTTCAGAACTTTTGGATTTACACAAGTATGACTTTAATTCGGGTCTTTACAGACTGTTATGTTTTTGACAGATTCTATTTTCATTGTGTTGTTCGCTTATTTTGATGGATCTATGGATAGTATCAAGGGGGGGGGGGGTATGAGCCATGGAGAAGTTAGAATACAGTAGATATAATGCAAATATAAAATTGGAATGAGTTTACAATAGTACCTAAAAGTGGAGATTTGTTTTATCATACTAACGGATCTCACGAGTTTTTTTTTTGTTGAGTTTTGTGTTGTGAAGTTTCCAAGTTTTGGGTGAAGTTTCGATGGACTACGGAATAAGGAGTGGCAAGAGCCTAAGATTGGGGATTCCCAAGGCACCCCAAGGTAATATTCAAGTACAACCAAGCATCTAAGCCTAGGGCTGCCCCGGATGGCATCCCCTCTTTTGTCTTCAATCCATCGGTAAATTACTTGAGGCTATATTTTTATTCACCACATGATATGTGTTTTGCTTGGACCGTCTTGTATTATATGAATCTTAGCTTTTTAGTTTTCCACATTCATCCTTGTTGTACACACCTTTTGAGAGGGACACACATTAATTGTGAATTTATTAGAATACTCTATGTGCTTCACTTATATCTTTTTAGAGCACGGCGGTGGTTTTATTTTGAAGAAATTGATGAACTCTCATGCTTCACTTATATTATTTTGAGTCTTAAAAATATTATGGAAATTTGCTTAGGTTATGAATTTAGCCCTAATATGATGCATATTCAAGAGGGATATAATAAAAACTTTCATGAAGATCATTGGATATATGAGAAGTTTGATTCCTTGCATTTGTTTTGAGATATAAAGATGGTGATATTAGAGTGATGGTAGTTAGTAATTGTGGTTTAGTAAGAATATTTGTGTTGAGGTTTGTGATTCCTGATGCATGCACGTATGGTCTCTTGTTATGCGATGAAGTTGGAGCATGATTTATTTTTGATTGTCTTCCTTATGAGTGGCGGTCGGGGACAAGCGATGGTCTTTTCCTACCAATCTATCCCCCTAGGAGCATGCGTATTAGTACTTTTCTTTGAGGGCTAATAAACTTTTGTAATAAGTATGCGAGTTCTTTATGACTAATGTTGAGTCCATGGATTATACGCACTCTCACCCTTCCACCATTGCTAGCCTCTTCGGTACCGTGCATTGCCCTTTCTCACTTTGAGAGTTGGTGCAAACTTCGCCGGTGCATCCAAATCCCGTGAAATGATACGCTCTTTCACACATAAGCCACCTTATATCTTCCTCAAAATATCCACCATACCTACCTATTATGGCATTTCCATAGCCATTCCGAGATATATTGCCATGCAACTGCCACCGTTCCGTTTTATTATGACACATACCATCATTGTCATATTGCTTTGCATGATCATATAGTTGACATAGTATTTGTGGCTTGTCCACCGTTCATATTTTTTATACATGTCACGCTAGATCATTGCACATCCCAGTACACCGCCGGAGGCATTCATATAGAGTCATATTTTTGTTCTAGTATCGAGTTGTAATTCTTGAGTTGTAAGTAAATAAAAGTGTGATGATCATCATTATTAGAGCATTGTCCCATGTGAGTAAAGGATGATGGAGACTATGATTCCCCCACAAGTCGGGATGAGACTCCAGACTTAAAATAAAAAAGAGGCCAAAGAGCCCAAAATAAAAAAAGATAAAAAAATAAAAATGAGAGAAAAAGAGAGAAGGGACAATGTTACTATCCTTTTCCACACTTGTGCTTCAAAGTAGCACCATCTTCTTCATGATAGAGAGTCTCCTATTTTGTCACTTTCATATATTACTAGTGGGAATTTTTCATTATAGAACTTGTCTTTTATATTCCAATGATGGACTTCCTCAAATTGCCCTAGGTCTTCGTGAGCAAGCGAGTTGGATGCACACCCACTTAGTTTTCTTTTGAGCTTTCATACACTTATAGCTCTAGTGCATCTGTTTCATGGCAATCCCTACTCCTTGTATTAACATCAGCTGATGGACATCTCCATAGCCCATTGGTTAGCCTCGTCAATGTGAGTCTTTCTCCTTTTTTCTCTTCTCCACACAGCCTCCACCATCATACTCTGTTCCACCTATAGTGCTATATCCATGGCTCACGCTCATGTATTGCGTGAGAGTTGAAAAAGCTTAAGAAGCGTTAAATGTATGAACCAATTGCTTGGCTTGTCATCGGGGTTGTGCATGATAGTGTTATGAAGATAGAGCATGACAAGATTATATGATTTTGTAGGAATAACTTTCTTTAGCCATAATATTTTGAGAAGACATGATTGCTTTATGAGTATGCTTGAAGTATTATTGTTTTTATGTCAATATTAAACTTTTGTTTTGAATCTTATGGATCTGAATATTCATGCCACATAAAGAAAATATTATATGATAAACATGTTAGGTAGCATTCCACATAAAAAATTATGTTTTTATCATTTACCTACTCGAGGACGAGCAGGAATTAAGCTTGGGGACGCTTGATACGTCTCCAACGTATCTATAACTTTTGATTGTTCCATGCTATTATATTATCCATCTTGGATGTTTTATATGCATTATTATGCTATTTTATATCATTTTTTGGGACTAACCTAATAACCTAGTGCCCATGCCAGTTGCTGTTTTGTTTTCATGTTTTTGTCTTTTACAGAAAATCAATACCAAACGGAGTCCAAACGGAATGAAACTTTTTGACGATTTTTCTTGGACCAGAAGACAGCTAGGAAGCTTCGGGAGGAGGCCAGAAGGGCCACGGATGAGCCACAAGCTCGGGAGGTGCGCCCTAGGGGGGGCAGGCTTGTGGGCCCCCCGTGGCACCTCTAACCCTAATCTCAGCTCCATAAATACCCAAATATTCCTCGTATACCAGAGGGCACACCAAAAATACTTTTTCGCCACTGCAAGTTTCTGTCCTCATGAGATCCCATCTGGAGACCTGTTCCAGTACTCTGCCGGAGGGGGATTCGATCATGGAGGGCCTCTACATCAACCTTGCTGCCCTTCCGATGATGTGTGAGCAGTTTACCACAGACCTACGGGTCCATATCTAGTAGGTAGATGGCTTCTTCTCTCTCTTTGATCTTCAATACAATGTTCTCCTCGATGTTCTTGGAGTTCTATTCGATGTAATCTTCTTTTGCGGTGCGTTTGTTGAGATCCGATGAATTGTGGATTTATGATTAGATTATCTATGAATATTATTGGAGTCTTCTCTGAACTCTTTTATGCATGATTAAGATAGCTTTATATTTCTCTCCGATCTATTGGTTCGGTTTGGCCAACTAGATTGATTTTTCTTGCAATGGGAGAGGTGCTTTGTTTTGGGTTCAATCTTGCGGTGTCCTTACCTAGTGACAGAAGGGGTAGCGAGGCACGTATTTACCTAGTGACAGAAGGGGTAGCGAGGCACGTATTTGTATTGTTGCCATTAAGGATAAAAAGATGGGATTTTTTCATATTAATTGGATCTATCCCTCTACACCATGTCATCTTGCTTAAGGCGTTACTCCATTCTTGTTAACTTAATACACTAGATGCATGCTGGATAGTGGTCGATGTCTGGAGTAATAGTAGTAGATGCAGGCAGGAGTTGGCTACTTGTCACGGATGTAATGCCTATATTCATGATCATTGCCTTAGATATCGTCATAACTTTGCGCTTTTCTATCAATAGCTCAACAGTAATTTGTTTACCCACTGTATGCGTTCTTTCAAGAGAGAAGCCTCTAGTGAAAACCATGGCCCCCGGGTCTATTTTTATCATATTATTTTCAGATCTATAAAACCAAAAACCCAAAAATACGTTGCTGCAATTTATTTACCTTTACTTTGTTTTGCACTTTTATTTATCTTTTATACCTATCTCTATCAGATCTCATCCTTGCAAGTAACCGTGAAGGGATTGACAACCCCTTTATCGCGTTGGGTGCAAGTATTTGTTTGTTTGTGTAGGTGCAACCATTGGTGACTTGTGTGTTCCTCCTATTGGATTGATAACTTGGTTCTCAAACTGAGGGAAATACTTATCTCTACTTTGCTGCATCACCCTTTCCTCTTCAAGGAAAAAACCAACGCAAGCTCAAGAAGTAGCACATATTCCTTGGCAAGCACCACTTTCTTCTTCTTCGAGGTGACTTCTTCAGCAATAAAGTCTTCATCCTCATCATTAGTGTCCTTCTTTTTTCGTGACCTTGTGGCTGCCTTGGGAAAGTCTGGAGAACTTCTTTCTCCCTCAAGATAGCTCTCCTTAGGACTAGAGCCTACAC
The DNA here is from genome assembly GCA_011799875.1 of Thinopyrum elongatum. Taxonomy (NCBI): domain Eukaryota; kingdom Viridiplantae; phylum Streptophyta; class Magnoliopsida; order Poales; family Poaceae; genus Thinopyrum; species Thinopyrum elongatum. The sequence goes on from CM022303.1 coordinate 351,645,736, forward strand.
TCAAATCAACACTATGCTCCTCTGACCTGTTCTGGCTATCACGGACATATGACATCTTGCAAGCAGACCTGTGAAGTAGATGGGTATGGGCAAAATAGATGAGTCATCACAAAATGCAACAGTTTTTCAAAAAAATTGAGTTCAAATCTTAGTTTCAAGTTTTCACAAAAAACATTTCGGACCCACCGAGTTGATCATTTCGGTGATACCGAAGCACTCAACAGAAACTTGGCACATAGTTTCGGTCAATCCAATATGTGGCTCGGTCTCTCCGAGATGCTAGGGTTTCACAGAAACTTTATCTTAGTCTCACCGATCAGTACAACTCGGTAACACCGAGATGTACTAGTGCAATGGCCAAAAGGCAGATCGATGTCTCGCGAAATTTTCAGATCGGTTGGTCCTTGATGTATTCTGCAGAAACTTAAAACTATTTTTTTTGCTCGAGTCTAATCTACGAAATTCGTATTTGGAATAGAGATTTGCAATCTGTGGCAAGAATCATGGCGAAAACCCTAGTGCATTGAATCGGAAAAATAGAAGCACGAGGGGGTCAGATTTTACCCTAACTTGGCACAAATCCTCTACGGCGACAATAGAGGGAGAGATTTCCGTTGATGGCGGTGGAATCCAACGGCGTGAGCGCGCTGGACGAAACAAAGACTGTCCGGAGACTGGGGCGACGACAGCTGTGGGGTGCAGCGACGAAATGATTGAGAAAGTTTCAACCGTACGGGCACGCGGGATATATATATACCCATCAGCTGTCGGTGGCTCTGTGTGGAACGGTTGGTGGCACCGAGGTGCATTACTGCTAGTAGTAGCACACATGAGTGACTCCAAGATGGTTCAGTTCAGTTGCACTGAGATGAAAAGCCAGATCAATCCAAATGGTTTCAGTGAGACCAGATGGGAGAAAGTTGGTCAGACTAAAAGGCATTTAGAAGGTTTTGTAGTTTACTCTTTGACAGATCGCTGACTCCGAGTGCGCCTCATTCGGAGGGTCCGAAAAAGACTTGTTCAAATTTTGTGATATATCATGAAGAGAATTTGAGACAAGAAAGCATAGATAGCTAGAGAAGGTGCTTAGTGATACGTCTCCAACGTATCTATAATTTTTGATTGTTCCATGCTATTATATTATCTGTTTTGGATGTTTTATATGCATTTATATGCTATTTTATATTATTTTTGGGACTAACCTATTAACCTAGAGCCCAGTGCCAGTTTATGTTTTCTCCTTGTTTTTGAGTTTTACAGAAAAGGAATATCAAACGGAGTCCAAACGAGATGAAAATTTACGGTGATTTTTTATGGACCAGAAGAGACCCACGGAGTATCGGAGCCAGGCAGGAGGTGGACGAGGAGTCCACAAGCCTAGGGGGCGCCCCCTAGGGCGCGCCCCTGGCTTGTGGGCCCCTCGAGCGTCCCCCTGACGTGAGACCGACGCCAAAAATTCCTATAAATCCCGAAACCCCCAGAAAGAAACCTAGATTGGGAGTTCCGCTCCCGCAAGCCTCTATAGGCATGAAAAACCAATCGGGAGCCCGTTCCGGCACCCTGCCAGAGGGGGAAACCATCACCGGTGGCCATCTTCATCATCCCGTCGGTCTCCATGACGAGGAGGGAGTAGTTCACCCTCGGGGCTGAGGGTATGTACCAGTAGCTATGTGTTTGATCCCTCTCTCGTGTTCTTGATTTGGCACGATCTTGATGTACCGCGAGCTTTGTTACTATAGTTGGATCATATGGTGTTTCTCCCCCCCTACCTTCTTGTGATTAATTGAGTTTTAACTTTGAGGTTTCACTATTATCGGATTGAATACTATTATGGATTTGAGACACTTGATGTATGTCTTGCGTGGGATACCCGTGGTGACAATGGGGTGTTCTGTTGATTCACTTGATGTATGTTTTGGCACTCAACTCGCGGATTCCCGAGGTGACATTGGGGTAATCTATGCATAGGGGTTGATGCATGTTTTCGTCCTTGTTTCTCCGGTAAGAATCTTGGGGCACTCTTTGAGGTTCTTTATGTTGGATTGAATATTATGAATCTGAAGTTGTTTGATGCATATCGTATAATTGACCCATGGATACTTGCGGTGACATTGGAGTATCTAGGTGACATTAGGGTTGATTGATGTGTGTCATATGGTGTTATTTTACTACAAACTCTAGGGCAGTTTGTGACACTTATAGGAATAGCTCAATGGATTGATCGGAAAGAATAACTTCGAGGTGGTTTCGTACCCTACAAGCAATTTCATCTTATGTTCTCCGCGATAGGAACTTTTGAGTGACTTTTGTCGCACGTTGAGGGATTGCCATATGATTTAATTATGTTATCATTGTTGAGAGAACTTGCACTAGTGAAAGTATGAACCCTAGGCCTTGTTTTCAAGCATTGCAATACTGTTTTCGCTCACCTTTGTTACTAGTTACCTTGCTGTTTTTATATTTTCAGATTATAAAAACCTATATCTACCATCCATATTACACTTGTATCACCATCTCTTCGCCGAACTAGTGCACCTATACAATTTACCATTGTATTGGGTGTGTTGGGGACACAAGAGACTCTTTGTTATTTGGTTTCAGGGTTGTTTGAGAGAGACCATCTTCATCCTACGTCTCCCACGGATTGATAAACCTGAGGTCATCCACTTGAGGGAAAATTGCTACTGTCCTACAAAACTCTGTGCATGGAGGCCCAACACGAGTCTACAAGAAGAAGGTTCACTACTGGAATCAGCAGATTTGCCGTCCGCTAGCGGACGACAAAGGTAGGCTTTGACATCAGCAACCAGAAAGCGGACGGCAAAGGTAGGCTTTGCCATTAGCCAACTCTTTGCCGTCTGCTAGCAGACGGCAAAGAAGCTTTGCCGTCTGCTAGCAGATGGCAAAGAGGGGGTTTGGCCCACTGGCTGTCAAACCCTAACGGGCCCCCTCTTTGTCGTCCGCTAGCAGACGGCAAAGCGTTCTTTGCCGTCCGCTAGTAGACGACAAAGGAGAGGCGGACGGCAAAGCTTTAAAATTGACTTAACGGGGCCGCGCCCCCGCCGTCGCCCTCTCTCTCTGTCTCCTCTCCTCTTTCCTCCCTCTGCCACCCCGCGCCGTCACCGCCGCACCCTCCCCGAGCCGTCGCCGCCCCGTCGCCGCCCCCTCCCCGCCCCGTCGCCGCCCCTCCCTGCCTCCCCACCCCCCTCCCGAGCCTCCCCGCCGCCGCCTCCGTGCCGCAACCGCAGGTCACATCGTCCGCCTTTTGTTGTGGCTACATATGAGCTTCAGATCATTGAGAGAGACGTAAGTCTTGCAATCTGTGTGCGGATCCATCCTACATGCACGAGGGTCCTTCTTGATTCCTCGGTGCTTTACTTAAAACTGCTAGTGGAGTGACCGTCAAAAAATTCAATGATACAAAATAGGAACAGGAAATTGGTCCTCACTACCTTATCATCCAATGTAAATCATGCCGGATAACCCTTTCATACATTTCAATGCATTCCTTCTGCGCGCATATGAGAGTAATTTCGGTAGTTTTTTTCCCCGCAGCAACGGGCGCGCCATGCTTATCATTCTTTAACCCCCCGCCGAGTTCCCACGCCGTTTTTCGACCCTACCAGAAACTCCAAGAAGAAGGACTACAACACAACCCCATGTACCGATATATTCTAGATGATGCTCTCCAAGGTTTCAGCTTGAACGGGTGGCCACCTGCAAATAGGGAACAAAGGAACCGTCAAGTGGTTTCTTTGTCTTGGTGTTTCTCGCATAAAACTAACTTCTGTTGCCTCCAATGTCCCAAAACGCAAGCAGAACGATGGATTCGACCCTCCTCCGCTCATGATGAGTTCTAGGGATCACCAAAGCTTCGCATGACACCAAAAGATGATCATATCCATCAGTGGTAGAATCTCAAGGAGAAGCGGATTATTAAACTTAGAGATGACTACTTCTTTCATCAGCACGAGGGACATTGCGACGATGATCATGAAAGAAGTCTGCTAAGAGAAGGGGATGTGCCCCCACCGGCACCTATATCGCGGAGCTGTGACTCCCTAACATCGCATAGCATGCAAACGTCAGGTCCCAACGGCCGTTCAGAAGTCTATGGGTTGCCATCCTCGATGATACCAGAATGATGGAAGTTCTAGTGATTTACGATGCCTGATGATGATATCGCTCGGTTGAGACTTGTATACTCGAATGATTATGCATGTACTGCGATGACACTTGTGATGTCCATGTCCCTCCGAACTTTGGCTAACGCTACTTGTTATTATGGGTACGATGACCTGCGTTACCTTTCTAGTTAATTAGTGTTTGCGTACGCGAAATACTGCGGTTATTAGTATGTTTTACTATATTTGCTCTAGTTGCTAACCCTTTTCTTTTTCATCTTGCTCAAGTTATTTTGTTGCATATGATACATTCTCTGTGAAGATGCATCTCTAACAGGTACCAGGAGATTCTTGATGGCGAAGAAGCAATGCTATGTCGTGTACAAAGGGAAGGTTCCGGGATGTAACGGGCGAGTGGCCCGATGTCAGGCGCAAGTGGGAGCGGGTCTCGGGCGCCAGCCATAAAGGTCTTCAAAAGCAGACAAGAAGCAGAAGCTAGTTACTTGAGGTTCACGCTAGCGCGAGAGAGGACTCATAACTGCCGCCTCATGTACTGCATAGTCCTCTCACTCATAGTGATAGCTCTTCTCGTGTATATCATTGTTTTAGATGATGACGATGTATTACAAGTATTCGAGACTTGTATCGCTATTTTCAAGATGATGACAAAGACCACTTTGTTTTGGATGATGATTATGATGATGGCAATGATTGGATGAACTATTTGTATTGTGTCATGCTATGATTACATTTGTATGTGGTATGATATCTAGAGATTATTGTATAAAGCCTGTACAATACAAAACTAATTGCAGAAAAAATATCAAACTAATAAACTATCAGTAGCGAGGGGAGTAAGTTAGCAGCACAGTGCGCACTTAGCAGTGGCGGCTACTGCAGAGCGCTACAGCTTTAGCATCAGGCATTCCGAAAGCCGCGCTACGTCGCTCATACCCATCGGTATAGGCAGTAGCGCGGGTCCAACCTGCTACTGCTACAAGTTAGCTGAGCGCTGTATTAGTAGCGCGGGCCCCGCACTACTAAACACTGAATAACCTCAAACCCGTGCTACTGCTAGGCTTTCCCTAGTAGTGGTATGCTTATTTCTTGAGAGAAGCCTCTAGTGAAAATATCTACGGCCCCCGTGTCTATTTCCTCATATATATTTTTAGATCTATTAATCCAAAATCAAAAAAATACCACTCGTTGCACAAAAACAACCTTTTTTTTGTGTGTTTTTGCTAGATCTATTTATCCAATCCATACATTAATCTATCCTCATACCGAGGAGGGATTGACAACCCCTCTTACCCGTCTTGGTTGGGTTGCAAGTTTTTGTGGTTTGTGTCCAGGTGTTGTTTACTAGTGTTTTGCTTGGTTTCTCTCTACTGATTGATAACCTTGGTTTCATAACTGAGGAAATATCTTACCATTGCTGTGCTGCATCATCCTCTCCTCTTTGGGGAATTACCAACACAGATACACAGCAATCAGGAAGAATTTCTGGCGCCGTTGCCCGGGGAGACATGCATCTCAACATCTATCAAGTTTCCCATGCACAACCTCATCTCCTTGCAATTACTTTATTTGCCATTTGCCTCTCGTTTTCATCTCCCCCACTTCTAAAAAGTTTTTCAAAAAATACAAAAATTTTTCCGTTTGCCTTTTTGCTTGTTTGCTACTTTGTTTGTGTTGCCATGTGCCTTCTATTTGCTTGAATCTTCGTTTGCTAAAGATCTATTGATATGGATCCTCATCCACTTGCTAATCTTTTCAAAAGACCAAATTATGATAACCAATTGCTAGTGAGTTGAGTGCACTCTATTATCTCTATGAAGTTTTGCTTGAAAATCATGAATCTGAAAATGTGAAAGTGTTAAACAAAGAAATTTATAAATTGATTCATGACAGCTCTTTGAATGAAAAACATGTTGCAATGATTTATTATAAATTCTATTAATGTCAATTATGTTAATAATATGCACAACCACAAGCCTTGGGGATGATAGTTTTTTTTATGTCCACTACTTATTGCAATGATCATGATTGGGTGATAATGTTTCTTATGATCTTGAAAATTTATTTAAGCCTCATGATGATATGCCCATTGATAATAATGTTTGCAATAATATTGAAAAGTGGGTTTGGAAGAGCTATACTCTAGGTAAAATAATCCCACATATTTGGAGAGTGTTTCAATCTTATGAATTTTTTGATGAAATGTGGGTTTGGAGAGGTCATGACTTTAGTTGATGTTAATCCACTATCCTTGGAAGATTATAAAAATTTATGCATGTGGATCATCAAGAGAAAATTTTATATGATAGCTATATTGTTGAATTTTATTATGATCCTACATGTAATTGTTATGAGAGAGGAAAATATGGTTGTAGAAAAGTTTCTCATGTTACATAAGTACCTCTCGTTATGTTGAGATTGTCAATGTGTTTATTCCTCTCCTTTGCATATGCTAGATATTTTTTGTCTTGATAATTTGTTTACATATAAATTCCTATGCATATGGAAGTATGTTAGTACTTATATGTTTGTCACATGTTTTATGATGCTCTCTTTTTTGTGCTTCAATCTTATCTTTCACTGTGAGCATCATTGAAATCTCAAGGCCTATCTTAATGGCTATAAGAAAGAGCTTGTTGGGAGAAACCCAATAGTTTTCTTTTCTGTTTTTCAATAATATACAATTATGCCTCTGTTATGATTGTGGTTTTTAATGTTTTAATTAGTGTCTGTGCCAAGTATGCCTTTAGGATGGCTTGGGGAATAGTTTTTTGATCTTGTTGGAAACACAGAAACTTTTATCGGTCCAGTAGGAGAATTGGATAAAATCACTGGAGCGACAAAAAACTCTGATTTTTTTACACAAGATTGATATATGAATTTCCTCTGTTGTCCTAAATTTTCAGAATTTTTGTAGTTACATAAGTATGAGTCAAATTTGAGTCTTTACAGATATTCCTGTTTTTACAGATTCTGTTTTTTGTTGCATTGTGTCTTATTTTGATGAATCTATGGACTATAACCGGGGTTTTATAGCCATGGTAAAGTAGAATACATTAGGTAATAATGCAATAACAAAATATGATTGGGTTTGCAATAGTACTTAAAGCAAAGATTGGTTTTCTTTATACTAACGGATCTCACAAGGTTTTTGTTAGTTTTGTGTGATTGAAGTTTTCAAGTTTGGTGAGATCACGATGGATGAAGGAATTAGGAGTGAAAGAGCCTAAACTTTGGGATGCCCATGGCACCCCAAGGTATATTCAAGGAGAACCCAGCAACTAAGCTTGGGATGCCCCGGAGGCATCCCCTCTTTCTTCTAACGGACCATCAATAATTTAACTTGGAGCTATATTTTTATTCGTCACATATCATGAGTTTTGCTTGGAGCTTCTTGTATTATATTCTTTCCTTGTTTGATTTTTAGTTTGGTCACAATCATCCTTGCTGGCAACACCTATTTGAGAGAGCCATAATTATGCTATGATTTATTAGAATTGCTCTATGTGCTTCACTTAAATTTTTTTTGAGCTATGGAATTGCTCTAGTGCTTCACTTAATATCTTTTTGAGCACAGTGGTGCTTTAAATTTTGAAGAAATAGCTCTCATGCTTCACTTAGATTATTTTGAGAGTTAGTAATTTTCAGAAATGCTCTCATGCTTCACTTAGATATTTTGAGAGTTAGTAAATTTTGAAGAAATCCTCTCATTGCTTCACTTATATTATTTTGAGAGATTAAAATTTGGAAGAAATATTTTATGCTCTTGTTCTTCACTTAATTTGTTTGAGAGGTCTTTATAGCAATGGTAATTATATGACTAGTAGTCCCAATGTGATAGAATTTCAAGAGGAACATAAAAACCATCATGAAGATCATTGACAATATAAACTTGATTCCTTGCAATAGTTTTGTGATATGGAGATAGTATATGTGATCATGTTGGTGAGTATTATGCTTAGTAAGAATATTGGTGTTAAGGTTTGTGATTCCCTATGCAAGCACGAAGTCATATATGCAATGAATTATATCCTACTTGTGGTGCATATTCGTATTAGTTATGGTTAATCCTCGTTCATGATCATTTTTTGTTTTTTGGTTGGTTTGCTTCTCAATCTATTTGCTAGCCTTTTCTTGTACCAAATGGGAATACTACTTGTGCATCCAACTCCTTATACCTAGTTGTGCCAAATGAGTCCACCATACCTACACTAATTGCGGTATTTCCATGTCGTTCCAAGTAAATTTGTATGTCCCAACTCTAATTTTCAAAATGAATTTCCTTTTTGTGTGCCTGTACTACTCATGAAGTGGTAGGGGGTGGCCATATTTTTCCATGCTACACGTGTTATTCTCAGATGAGTGTTTATCACTTGTCATTGCACGAGAGTTGGCCGGTAATAGGGATGCCCAGTCCCGAATTGAAAAAGACATTTACTTTATGTTATCATAATAAATTCCTTGGAAAGTGTTGGTATGAAGGCACCCGTGGATACGCTAGCCCTGGATTGTGAAAGAATGGTGGAAAAAGGGAATAAACTTTTATTTATATGTCTGTGGAACCGCCTATGATGTAATCTAGCATGAAAGTATGGGAATTCTCGGTCATTTTTGTTGACGGGAAAAGCATGCCTCTCAAACAATTTTATCTCTTAATTTAAGCTTTGAGCTCTGGCACCTCTACAAATCTCTGCTTCCTTCTACGAAGGGCCTATTTATTTACCTTTAATGCAATTTTTATTTTTTTTTTATTGAGTCTCCATCTTCTCTTATAAAGCACCAACTAGGGAGCACTACATCATGCTTGAGCTTTATGTAGCTAACATTTGAGTGTGTTTCATGAATGGTCAATGATTGAGCATAATGGGCTAGGGATAGCTTCTTTCGTGTTGTATTATTTTTGATAGACATGGTTGCTTGTTGATATGCTTGAGTATTGAGGTCTTTATGTCAAATTATAGACTATTGCTTTGAATCATCTAAAGTCAAATGTCCATGCTACAAAATAAAAGAATATTTGATAAATATGATGGGTAGCATTCCACATCAAATATTCTGTTTTTATCATTTTACCTACCGATGGACGATAGGATTAAGCTTGGGATGTGCCGATACGTCTTCCAACTATACTATAATTTTTTGATTGTTCCATGCTATTAAGATAGTCATCTCTTTGGATGTTTTATACTCATTTTATAGCAACTTTATATCATTTTTTTGTGGCTAACTCATTGACATATGTGCCCAGTGCCAGTTGCTATTTTTTTGTGCTGGCTTCTCATCATCCCTCTTCCTCTTCGAGGAATTACCACGCAGATACAAGCAATCATGGTCTAAACCTCTATCACCTTGACATCCAGATCATGAATCTTGGTCTCCACAATCCTCTCAAGACTCTTATGGGTTCTCTGTGAGGTTGGCCAACTCCGCTCGATCCTCCGATCACTTGAATGAGATATTGCATTTGTCTGTCTTGGTCTTGAGCACTGGGCTGGGGGAGCACTAGGTCCTGAAGTCATTGCACAGCCTCTGCGCTTGCCTGTGCTATGGCCGAGGTAGGATGGGATGGATCCATCATCACCGTGTTATCCTCCCAACTCAGGCCGAAGCGGCAAATGCCATGATCCAACGAAAAGACTTGTGTGCACCCCTTTGAGTTGATAAGCATTTGAATATGAGGGGCAAAACCCGCAAGATCTCTTCTGGTCCAGCTGTCCCTTGATGGTTTCCCACATGATACCATGACCTTGAATTTCTCATGTTTGGTCGATATGATGCGGCATGTTAATGGAGTGACCACGAATCATCCTCCATCTCATCGCGTGACTTGGGCATCAAAGTATGCCTCATGATGGTGTTGGAGGTAGCAAGTCCTCCAACAAATGATAAACAGATCGAAGCTTGTGTGAGTCCTTATACTTGTCAGGAATCTCTGTGTACATGTTAGCCATGGAATTGTGGTCCATCTTTGGCTTCGGTACACATCTATGTCATCCTCATGGCCTCAGGCACACCAAGCAAAGTGGCCCACTCAAGCAGGCTAGATGGTATTGACCCCTTCGGTTCCATCCAAACTATCCTTTCCCAGTTGGGATAGAATTGAGTTTGAGAGTAGAATTGCATGATCATCTCATCGTTCCATGCAGTCAGCTTCTTCCCAATGAACTTGCACCATAAATAGTACTAAATTCCTCATGAATGTGGGGGAGTTATGTCTCATGCAGATTAATATACTTCCAGTCCACCCACCTCATATCACTGACTATGGCTTTCTTTGGTAAGCAACACGTCTCCATAGAAGTCTTGCTGTTTCTTTGGTGTGGAAGCGGTAGTTTACACAACAGTCATCCTTCTGATGGAGTAGGGATCAGACCCCTACTCTTTCCTCACTTCCACTCTCTACTCTACCTCTTTCTATCTGTATTGTCTCAGCAACTAGATATGTGTGTCATTGTGTTCAAGCAATCTGGGTCGTGAGCTCATTAGCACTGGGCCACTGCTTTCTGAGCGTTTTTGTCTCCAGACGGGTGCTGCGCATTTGTCCTTCTGCTGCCTTGCTAGATGATGTTTTGGATCTGATTTTGCTCTTTAGAACTTGGTTTGGTGGCTTGCTTTGGCTTGGAGAGGGTGGAAATCTTCATAATGCCATGTCTTTGTGCTGCTAAGGTGGCTTAGCATTGGCTCAGGCATGTCTTCTCCTATAGGTTGGTTTGAAAGTCACTTTGCACAGACTCCTTCCTACCCTACTTCTTGCTACTTCTTGCCATAGATTTGTTTGCAGCTGGCCTAGTGCTTGCAGCAGTGCCATATTGATACGTCTCCAACGTATCTATAATTTTTTGATTGTTCATGCTCTTATATTATCCATCTTGGATGTTTTATATGCATTATTATGCTATTTTATATCATTTTTGGGACACCTATTACCTAGTGCCCAGTGCCAGTTTGCTGTTTTTTCCCATGTTTTTGTCTTTTACAGAAAATCAATACCAAACGGAACGAAACTTTTTGACGATTTTTCTTGCACCAGAAGACACCTAGGAAGCTTCGGAGAGCCAGAAGGGCCACGGAGAGCCACAAGCTCGGAGGCGTGCCCTAGGGGGCGTGTGGCCCCCCCGTGGCACATCTAACCCTAATCTCAGCTCCATAATACCCAAATTCTTCCCGTATACCAGAGGCAACCAAAAATACTTTTTCCGCCGCCGCAAGCTTCCTTGTTCTTGTGAGATCCCATCTGGGGCCTTTTTCCGGTACGCTGCCAGAGGGAATTCGCATCACGGAGGGCCTCTACACCAACTTGTTGCCCTTCCGATGAGGTGTGAGTAGTTTACCGAAGACCTACATTACAGGTCCTAACTAGTAGCTAGATGGATCTCTATCTCTTTGATCTCATACAATGTTCTCCTCGATGTTCTTGGAATTCTATTCGATGAATCTTCTTTTGCGGTGCGTTTGTTGAGATCCCAACAATTGTGGATTTTATGATCAATTATCGATGAATATTATTTGAGTCTTCTCGGAACTCTTTTATGCATGATTAAGATAGCTTGTATTTCTCTCCTGATCTATTGATTTGGTTTGGCCAACTAGATTGATCTATCTTGCAATGGAGAGGTGCTTTGTTTTTGGGTTCAATCTTGCGGTGTCCTCCCCCCGTGACGAAGGGGTAGCGAGTTCACGTATTTGTATTGTTGCCATTAAGGAAAAAAGGATGGGGCTTTTACCTATTGATTGGATCTATCCCTCTACATCATGTCATCTTGCTTAAGGCGTTACACACCATTCTTGTTAACTTATGCCTAGATGCATGCTGATGATAGCGGTCGATGTGTGGAGTAATAGAGTAGATCCAGGCAGGAGTCGGTCTACTTGTCGCAGACATGATGCCTATATTCATGATCATTGCCTTAGATATCGTCATAACTTTGTTGTGCTTTTCTATCAATTGCTCAACAGTAATTTGTTTACCCACCGTATGCGTTCTTTTCAAGAGAGAAGCTCCTAGTGAAAACCATGGTCCCCCGGGTCTATTTTTATCATATTTATTTTCAGATTATAAAACCAAAACCCCAAAAATACCTTTCTGCAATTTATTTACCTTTACTTTATTTGCACTTTTATTTATCTTTATACCTATCTCTATCAGATCTCATCCTTGCAAGTAACCGTGAAGGGAGTGACAACCCCTCTCAACGCGTTGGGTGCAAGTATTTATTTGTTGGTAGGTGGCAACCATTGGTGACTTGTGTGTTTTCTCCTACTGGATTGATACCTTGGTTCTCAACTAAGGGAAATACTTATCTCTACTTTGCTGCATCACCCTTTCCTCTTCAAGGGAAAACCAAACGCAAGCTCAGAAGTAGCAGGAAGAATTTTATGCGCTGTGTGCCGGGGAGGATCTACATCAAGCCTGGCCAAGTACCCATCAGAAACTCTCATCTCTTGCACTTACATTATTTCGCCATTTGCCTCTCATTTTCCTCTCCCCCACTTCTAAACAAACATTTTCAGAAACACAAAAATATTTGCCTTCTTTCCTTCTCTTTTCGTTTGCTTGTGTGCTAGATTGCTTGCTTGTCATAATGACTCAATCTAAAGGTCTTATCTTTACCACAGTAAGTTGGAAGAAATTGAAAATAATGCAAAAAAGCTTCATGTCTTTACAATTTGAGAATAATAATTTTCTTTAGGAACGAACTTAAAGAACAACTACTATGATTGAGTATATCAATAAAGAGTTGATGATGTTAATAAGGAAAGTTATTGGTCTATAATCTGAACTGTTCATATCAAAAATTTAGTAGGCCAAATTTCCTGATAAACAACTACATAATAAATAGGATGACTGCTAAACCGAAATCTTTGAATCATGATGAGATCTTAAAGTGATGGTGTGGACTCCTATTGAATCTTTGCTTGCTAATATAAAACTTGATAAAGAAGGGACTGAGATGAGTCCAACTTTAGCTAGAAGTATCCAATAATTGGAGAGTGAAGATCTTAATGAAAAATTGATAAAAGTGGGATTGGCGAGGTCAAAACTTTCAACTAGTGATGACCCACTTTTTGGATTCAGGACTTTAATTATGATATTGTTCTTTGATTGATTGTATTTCCTGTGGCAATCTATGCTTAATTCATCATCTATGCTTATAATCAAAATAAAGCTTTAACTAAACACATCGTTGATGCTATGATAGACATCTTTTGAAGAAAAACATGAGTTGGAAGTCAATCCCTAGAAGCTTTATGGTGAATGGGAACCTCTATTAATCAAGATTAAAGATTTGATTGCAATGCTTTTGTGTGATTTGGGTGCTAGTGGTTTCCACTATTCCAAAAACTTTATGTGATGTGCTAGGTTTCCATAAACTTGATGATGTTCTTTAAATTCGTATTTAGCGGATTCCACTATTAAGAACCTATGGGAAGAATTAATGATGTTCTTATTGTTGCAAATAGGAATTATGTGTGCCCGTAGATTTTATTGTACTGGATATAGATTGCAACCCTACATGCCCTATTATTCTTGGTAGACCTTTCCTTAGAACGATTGGTGCAATTATTGATATGAAAGAAGGAAACATTAGATTCAATTTCCATTAAGGAAGGGCATGGAACACTTTCCAAGAAAGAAAATTAAGTTGACATATGAATCTATTATGAGGGCCACTTATGGACTGAATACAAAGATGACAATACCTAGATCTATGCAATATGCCTAGCTAGGGCGTAAAACAATAGCGCTTGTGGGAGGCAACCCAATTTTATTTATGTTTTTGCTTGTGTTTTTCATTAAATCTGCAATATAATGATGTTATGATTGTTTTTAATGTTTTAATTAGTGTTTGAGCCAAGTAAGACCTTTCGGATGATTTGGAAGATCGTTGATGTTATTTTGTTGAAAAGAAACTTTTGCGTCTAGTAGCAGAATTGTTAAAATTTGCTGGACATGGAAAAACTCTGAATTTTTTACACCAGGTTGATATACAGTATTGTCTACGTCGTCCCAATTTTTCAGAACTTTTGGATTTACACAAGTATGACTTTAATCCGGGTCTTTACAGACTGTTTGTTTTTTGACAGATCCTATTTTCATTTTTGGTGTTCGCTTATTTTGATGATCTATGGATAGTATCAAGGGGGGGGGGGGTATGAGCCATGGAGAAGTTAAATACAGTAGATATAATGCAAATATAAAATTGGAATGAGTTTACAATAGTACCTAAAAGTGGAGATTTGTTTTATCATACAACGGATCTCACGAGTTTTTTTTTGTTGAGTTTTGTGTTGTGAAGTTTCCAAGTTTTGGGTGAAGTTTCGATGGACTACTACGGATAAGGAGTGGCAAGAGCCTAAGATTGGGGATTCCCAAGGCACCCCAAGGTAATATTCAAGTACAACCAAGCATCTAACCTAGGGCTGCCCCGGAGGCATCCCCTCTTTTGTCTTCAATCCATCGGTAATTACTTGAGGCTATATTTTTATTCACCACATGATATGTGTTTTTGCTTGGACCGTCTTGTATTATATGAATCTTAGCTTTTTAGTTTTCCACATTCATCCTTGTTGTACACACCTTTTGAGAGGGACACACATTAATTGTGAATTATTAGAATACTCTATGTGCTTCACTTATATCTTTTTAGAGCACGGCGGTGGTTTTTATTTTGAAGAATTGATGAACTCTCATGCTTCACTTATATTATTTTGAGTCTTAAAATATTATGGAAATTTGCTTAGGTTATGATTTAGCCCTAATATGATGCATATTCAAGAGGGATATAATAAAAACTTTCATGAAGATCATTGGATATATGAGAAGTTTGATTCCTTGCTTGTTTTGAGATATAAAGATGGTGATATTAGAGTGATGGATTTAGTAATTGTGGTTTAGTAGATATTTTGTGTTGAGGTTTGTGATTCCTGATGCATGCACGTATGGTCTCTTGTATATCGATGAAGTTGGAGCATGATTTATTTTTGATTGTCTTCCTTATGAGTGGCGGTCGGGGACAAGCGATGGTCTTTTCCTACCAATCTATCCCCCTAGGAGCATGCGTATTAGTACTTTTCCTTTGAGGCTAATAAACTTTTGTATAAGTATGCGAGTTCTTTATGACTAATGTTGAGTCCATGGATTATAACGCACTCTCACCCTTCCACCATTGCTAGCCTCTTCGGTACGTGGCATTGCCCTTTCTCACTTTGAGAGTTGGTGCAAACTTCGCCGGTGCATCCAAATCCCGTTGAAATGATCGCTCTTTCACACATAACCACCTTTATATCTTCCTCAAAATATCCACCATACCTACCTATTATGGCATTTCCATAGCCATTCCGAGATATTATGCCATGCAACTGCCACCGTTCCGTTTTATTATGACACATACCATCATTGTCATATTGCTTTGCATGATCATATAGTTGAACATAGTATTTGGTGCTTTCCACCGTTCATATTTTTTATACATGTCACGCTAGATCATTGCACATCCCAGTACAACACCGCGCCGCGGCATTCATATAGAGTCATATTTTGTTCTAGTACGAGTTGTAATTCTTGAGTTGTAGTAAATAAAAGTGTGATGATCATCATTATTAGAGCATTGTCCCATGTGAGTAAAGGATGATGGAGACTATGATTCCCCCACAAGTCGGGATGAGACTCCAGACTTAATAAAAAAGAGGCCAAAGAGCCCAAATAAAAAAAGATAAAAAAATAAATGAGAGAAAAAGAGAGAAGGACAATGTTACTATCCTTTTCCACACTTGTGCTTCAAGTAGCACCATCTTCTTCATGATAGAGAGTCTCCTATTTTGTCACTTTCATATATTACTAGTGGAATTTTTCATTAGAACTTGTCTTTATATTCCAATGATGGACTTCCTCAAATTGCCCTAGGTCTTTCGTGAGCAAGCGAGTTGGATGCACACCCACTTAGTTTTCTTTTGGCTTTCATACACTTATAGCTCTAGTGCATCTGTTTCATGGCAATCCCTACTCCTTGTATTAACATCAGCTGATGGACATCTCCATAGCCCATTGGTTAGCCTCGTCAATGTGAGTCTTTCCCTTTTTTCTCTTCTCCACACAGCCTCCACCATCATACTCTGTTCCACTCTAGTGCTATATCCATGGCTCACGCTCATGTATTGCGTGAGAGTTGAAAAAGCTTAAGAAGCGTTAAATGTATGAACCAATTGCTTGGCTTGTCATCGGGGTTGTGCATGATAGTGTTATGAATAGAGAGCATGACAAGATTATATGATTTTGTAGGAATAACTTTCTTTAGCCATAATATTTTGAGAAGACATGATTGCTTTATGAGTATGCTTGAAGTATTATTGTTTTTATGTCAATATTAAACTTTTGTTTTGAATCTTATGGATCTGAATATTCATCACCAAAAGAAAATATTATATGAATAAACATGTTAGGTAGCATTCCACATAAAAATTATGTTTTTATATCATTTACCTACTCGAGACGAGCAGGAATTAAGCTTGGGACGCTTGATACGTCTCCAACGTATCTATAACTTTTGATTGTTCCATGCTATTATATTATCCATCTTGGATGTTTTATATGCATTATTATGCTATTTTATATCATTTTTTGGGACTAACCTAATAACCTATTGCCCATGCCAGTTGCTGTTTTGTTTTCATGTTTTTGTCTTTACAGAAAATCAATACCAAACGGAGTCCAAACGGAATGAAACTTTTTGACGATTTTTCTTGGACCAACAGCTAGGAAGCTTCGGGAGGAGGCCAGAAGGGCCACGGATGAGCCACAACTCGGGAGGTGGCGCCCTAGGGGGGGCAGGCTTGTGGCCCCCCGTGGCACCTCTAACCCTAATCTCAGCTCCATAAATACCCAAATATTCCTCGTATACCAGAGGGCACACCAAAAATACTTTTTCGCCACTGCAATTTTCTGTCCTCATGAGATCCCATCTGGAGACCTGTTCCATATACTCTGCCGGAGGGGTTCGATCATGGAGGCCTCTACATCAACCTTGCTGCCCTTCCGATGATGTGTGAGCAGTTTACCACAGACCTACGGGTCCATATCTAGTATTAGATGGCTTCTTCTCTCTCTTTGATCTTCAATACAATGTTCTCCTCGATGTTCTTGGAGTTCTATTCGATGTAATCTTCTTTTGCGGTGCGTTTGTTGAGATCCGATGAATTGTGGATTTATGATTAGATTATCTATGAATATTATTGGAGTCTTCTCTGAACTCTTTTATGCATGATTAAGATAGCTTTATATTTTCTCTCCGATCTATTGGTTCGGTTTGGCCAACTAGATTGATTTTTTTCTTGCAATGGGAGAGGTGCTTTGTTTTGGGTTCAATCTTGCGGTGTCCTTACCTAGTGACAGAAGGGTAGCGAGGCACGTATTTACCTAGTGACAGAAGGGGTAGCGAGGCACGTATTGTATTGTTGCCATTAAGGAAAAAGATGGGATTTTTTCATATTAATTGGATCTATCCCTCTACACCATGTCATCTTGCTTAAGCGTTACTCCATTTATTACTTAATACACTAGATGCATGCTGGATAGTGGTCGATGTCTGGAGTAATAGTTAGATGCAGGCAGGAGTTGGCTACTTGTCACGGATGTAATGCCTATATTCATGATCATTGCCTTAGATATCGTCATAATTTGCGCTTTTCTATCAATAGCTCAACAGTAATTTGTTTACCCACTGTATGCGTTCTTTCAAGAGAGAAGCCTCTAGTGAAAACCATGGCCCCCGGGTCTATTTTTATCATATTATTTTCAGATCTATAAAACCAAAACCCAAAAATACTTTGCTGCAATTTATTTACCTTTACTTTGTTTTGCACTTTTATTTATCTTTTATCCCTATCTCTATCAGATCTCATCCTTGCAAGTAACGTGGAAGGATTGACACCCCTTTATCGCGTTGGGTGCAAGTATTTGTTTGTTTGTGTAGGTGCAACCATTGGTACTTTGTGTGTTCCTCCTATTGGATTGATAACTTGGTTCTCAAACTGAGGGAAATACTTATCTCTACTTTGCTGCATCACCCTTTCCTCTTCAAGGAAAAAAACCAACGCAAGCTCAGAAGTGCACATATTCCTTGGCAACACCACTTTCTTCTTCTTCGGGTGCTCTCTTCAGCAATAAAGTCTTCATCCTCATCATTATGTCCTTCTTTTTTTCTGACCTGGTGGCTGCCTTGGGAAAGTCTGGAGAACTTCTTTCTCCCTCAAGATAGCTCTCCTTAGGACTAAGCCTACACTCAAATCACACTATGCTCCTCTGACCTTTTCTGGCTATCACGGACATATGACATCTTGCAAGCAGACCTGTGAAGTAGATGGGTATGGGCAAAATAGATGAGTCATCACAAAATGCAACAGTTTTTCAAAAAAATTGAGTTCAAATCTTAGTTTCAAGTTTTCACAAAAAACATTTCGGACCCACCGAGTTGATCATTTCGGTGATACCGAAGCACTCACAAAACTTGGCACATAGTTTCGGTCAATCCAATAGTGGCTCGGTCTCTCCAGATGCTAGGGTTTCACAAGAAACTTTATCTTAGTCTCACCGATCAGTACAACTCGGTAACACCGAGATGTACTAGTGCAATGGCCAAAAGGCAACGATGCGATGTCTCGCGAAATTTTCAGATCGGTTGGTCCTTGATGTATTCTGCAGAAACTTAAAACTATTTTTTTTGCTCGAGTCTAATCTACGAAATTCGTATTTGGAATAGAGATTTGCAATCTGTGGCAAGAATCATGGCGAAAACCCTAGTGCATTGAATCGGAAAATATAGCACGAGGGGGTCAGATTTTACCCTAACTTGGCACAAATCCTCTACGGCGACAATAGAGGAGAGATTTCCGTTGATGGCGGTGGAATCCAACGCGTGAGCGCGCTGGACGAAACAAAGACTGTCCGGAGACTGGGGCGACGACAGCTGTGGGGTGCAGCGACAAATGATTGAAAAGTTTCAACCGTACGGGCACCGGGATATATATATACCCATCAGCTGTCGTGGCTCTGTGTGGAACGGTTGGTGGCACCGAGGTGCATTACTGCTAGTAGTACACACATGATTGACTCCAAGATGGTTCAGTTCAGTTGCACTGAGATGAAAAGCAGCAATCAATCCAAATGGTTTCAGTGAGACCAGATGGGAGAAAGTTGGTCAGACTAAAGGCATTTAGAAGGTTTTGTAGTTTACTCTTTGACAGATCGCTGACTCCGAGTGCGCCTCATTCGGAGGGTCCGAAAAAGACTTGTTCAAATTTTGTGATATACATGAAGAGAATTTGAGACAGAAAGCATAGATAGCTAGAGAAGGTGCTAGTGATACGTCTCCAACGTATCTATAATTTTTGATTGTTCCATGCTATTATATTTCTGTTTTGGATGTTTTATATGCATTTATATGCTATTTTATATTATTTTTGGGACTAACCTATTAACCTAGAGCCCAGTGCCAGTTTATGTTTTCTCCTTGTTTTTGAGTTTTACAGAAAGGAATATCAAACGGAGTCCAAACGAATGAAAATTTACGGTGATTTTTTATGGACCAGAAGAGACCCACGGAGTATCGGAGCCGGCAGGAGGTGGACAGGAGTCCACAAGCCTAGGGGGCGCCCCCTAGGGCGCGCCCCTGGCTTGTGGGCCCCTCGAGCGTCCCCCTGACGTGAGACCGACGCCAAAAATTCCTATAAATCCCGAAACCCCCAGAAAGAAACCTAGATTGGGAGTTCCGCTCCCGCAAGCCTCTATAGGCATGAAAAACCAATCGGGAGCCCGTTCCGGCACCCTGCCAGAGGGGAAACCATCACCGGTGGCCATCTTCATCATCCCGTCGGTCTCCATGACGAGGAGGGAGTAGTTCACACCTCGGGGCTGAGGTATGTACCAGTAGCTATGTGTTTGACCCTCTCTCGTGTTCTTGATTTGGCACGATCTTGATGTACCGCGAGCTTTGTTACTATAGTTGGATCATATGGTGTTTCTCTCCCCCCCTACCTTCTTGTGATTAATTGAGTTTTAACTTTGAGGTTTCACTATTATCGGATTGAATACTATTATGGATTGAGACACTTGATGTATGTCTTGCTGGGTACCCGTGGTGACAATGGGGTGTTCTGTGATTCACTTGATGTTGTTTTGGCACTCAACTCGCGGATTCCCGAGGTGACATTGGGGTAATCTATGCATAGGGGTTGATGCATGTTTTCGTCCTTGTTTCTCCGGTAAGATCTTGGGGCACTCTTTGAGGTTCTTTATGTTGGATTGAATATTATGATCTGAAGTTGTTTGATGCATATCGTATAATTGACCCATGGATACTTGCGGTGACATTGGATATCTAGGTGACATTAGGGTTGATTGATGGTGTCATATGTGTTATTTACTACAAACTCTAGGGCAGTTTGTGACACTTATAGGAATAGCTCAATGGATTGATCGGAAAAATACTTCGAGGTGGTTCGTACCCTACAAGCAATTTCATCTTATGTTCTCCGCGATAGGAACTTTTGAGTGACTTTTGTCGCACGTTGAGGGATTGCCATATGATTTAATTATGTTATCATTGTTGAGAGAACTGCACTAGTGAAAGTATGAACCCTAGGCCTTGTTTTCAAGCATTGCAATACTTTTTTCGCTCACCTTTGTTACTAGTTACCTTGCTGTTTTATATTTTCAGATTATAAAAACCTATATCTACCTCCATATTACACTTGTATCACCATCTCTTCGCCGAACTATGGCACCTATACAATTACCATTGTATTGGGTGTTTTGGGGACAAGAGACTCTTTGTTATTTGGTTTCAGGGTTGTTTAAGACCATCTTCATCCTACGTCTCCCACGGATTGATAAACCTGAGGTCATCCACTTGAGGGAAAATTGCTACTGTCCTACAAAACTCTGTGCATGGAGGCCCAACACGAGTCTAAAGAAGAAGGTTCACTACTGGAATCAGCAGATTTGCCGTCCCTAGCGGACGCACAAGGTAGGCTTTGACATCAGCAACCGAAAGCGGACGGCAAGGTAGGCTTTGCCATTAGCCAACTCTTTGCCGTCTGCTAGCAGACGGCAAAGAAGCTTTGCCGTCTGCTAGCAATGGCAAAGGGGGTTTGGCCCACTGGCTGTCAAACCCTAACGGGCCCCCTCTTTGTCGTCCGCTACAGACGGCAAAGCGTTCTTTGCCGTCCGCTAGTAGACGACAAAGGAAGGCGGACGGCAAAGCTTTAAAATTGACTTAACGGGGCCGCGCCCCCGCCGTCGCCCTCTCTTCTGTCTCCTCTCCTCTTTCCTCCCTCTGCCACCCCACCGCGCCGTCACCGCCGCACCCTCCCCGAGCCGTCGCCGCCCCGTCGCCGCCCCCTCCCCCCGCCCGTCGCCGTCCCCCCCCCTCCCTCCCCCCACCCCCCCCCAGCCTCCCCCCGCCGCTCCGTCCCCGCAACCCGACCGGTCGGACCGACCCTGAGGAGCGCCGCCCGTCGTCACCCCCTCCCCGCCCCGTCGCCACCCCGCCTCGCCGCCGCCCGTCGCCGCCCTCCCGACCCGTCGCGCCCCCCACGGTGAGCCCTTGCCACCCCTCTCCTGTTTTTTTCTATTTCTTTGGTGTAGTTTGGTTTAATTAGTTTAGGTTTTTTAGTTTAGGTTTAATTAGTTTAGGTTTTTTAGCTATGGTGAGAGATTACATATTTGTGGCATGCTAAGTCTAGACTTCTTTTTGAATGATTCGATTGATGCCTCTTCACTTCTCCGTAGTTTGTTAACTATCCGTAGCTTCTTTAGCAATCGTATGGCATGACTTGTGGGTGTAAGATCTTTTTTTCATTGAGAGAAATTCTATGGAGTAATTTTGATAAGAAGAAGGCTGATTTGGTATATTGTTTATTTCCATGTGATGCTAATCTAGCTAGGTTAAATTCCCTAAAGAAATTGAACGGCTTGAGTTAAATCAGCATGTATGGATGTATGTATGCTTCTTGGCCATGGTAGGTGATTCTTTCTTGGTCTTGTTTGATAATATTGGAGAAGAAGAGATACCTACCCTCTGCTTGATCTTTTACTGAGTGTGATGTGTTGTTTGTTCTGCTGGATAAGTTGTGTGATGCTCGACCTATTCCAGTGTGTTATTGGTTTAGCGGCAAAGTTGTATTTTTATTTCTACTCTACCAAATGGTTTGTTAGGTCCTGTTTACTTACTTGAGAGAAAATTGGCAGTGCTTCAACTGGAGCTTGGTCTATCTAGCTTGACTTTGTTCTGGTCTGGTCCTTGTTAGACTGATGTAGTACAATCAGTATTCAAACTAAAGTATTTGTCGAAGCCAAACACGTCAAAGTATTTAAAACTAAGGTTTCTACAAAAACCATGGTATTCCCCTAAAACTCCAAAAATACTAAGCACCCAAACACAACCTTAGTTTAGTTTAATTAGTTTAGGTTTTTTTTCTTCTGTTTTTTAAGAATAAACAAGAAAGATGAAAAAAAAGAAGTAAAAGAAGAAGAGGAAGAAGAAGAAGATGAAAAAAAGAACAATAAGTAGAAGAAGAAGGAGAAGAAGAAGAAGAAAGAAGAAGATGAAAAAAAAGAAGTAGAAGAAGAAGATGAAAAAAAGAATAAGGAAAAGTAGAAAAAGAGGGTCGCCGATGGTCGAGGGTCGCCGAGTGGTCGAGGGGTCGAGGATCAAGGGGAAAAGGATTCGAGGGTCTAGGGTTCGAGGATCGAGGTGTCGAGGGGTCGAGGGTCGAGGGGAAAATGGGTTGAGGGGTCGAGGATCAAGGGGAAAAGGAGTCGAGGGTCTAGGGGTCGAGGATCGAGGTGTCGAGGGGTCGAGGGTCGAGGGTCGCCGCCCCGACCACCTGACCCCGACACCCCGACCCCGACACGACACCCCGACCCCGCCTCGACACCCCGACACAGCGACCCCGACACAGCACCCCGACCCCGACAAGGCACCCCCGACCCCGACACACTTAAATATTTTATTATGTTCATGATGATGGTACACACTTAAATATTTTATTATGTTTATGTTGTACTAATTTCGTTTACTCTTTGTCATTGCAGGTGTTGACAGATGGTGGGCGCGGGTCGAGAGCGCTCCGAGCCTCCTTCCTCGGCGCGTGCTGCGAGGGGTGCTATTATTCCGCCCCAGCACCTTCGGAGAGCGCTGGTAGACAGCATGACGACACCGGCGGGCGCTTCTTCTTCGGCCGGGAGAGGTCGGGGGAAGCCCAAGAGGGCTGCTAGAGGTGGACGTGGCGGCGGGAGAGGTAGGAAGGCTGCTGCGGCTTCCTCGCCGCCACCCCCAGCTGATTCTCCGGACCACCAGAGTGCTCCGTCTCAGGTGGACTCGTCAGACTTGGACCCGTCTCAGACTCTGGTCCACGAGCCTCGGGACGATGAGACTTCGTCCCACAAGACTCGGGCCCTAGAGTCTTCGTCCCACGAGACTTTGGTCCCAGAGTCTTCTTCCCATGTGACTCCGGAGACTAGTGGCCATGCTGATGGCGAGGACACCTTTTCTGACGATAGTTATAGCAAGGGCGAGCTGGTTGAGGGGGGCAAGAAGGTCTACCAGGATGGTGGTACGAAGCTCCCGGCCATGCCGGCGACCCGCGATCACAGGTGGTTGATTGAGCCTAACGGGGAGAAGTAAGTGCATTTACTCTTTTTTAACCTTTATCCTTCATGTTTCTTCAAATTAATATCTAATGTGTTGGCCTTGTCATACTGCAGGGGTTGGAAATACGGCTATGGTGTCCGCAGGCCCAACCCGGTCCTTGGTGTGCTTTGCCGGCACCACTTCCCGGGGTGGGTCACGTTGCCCGGTGAGGGTCAGGTTCCACAGCTAGCACTGAGCTGGGAGCTGTACGTGGCTGCCCCGACCCCGCCGGAGGAGAGGGTCGACGGTGTCTTGTGCGAGACGGTGGCCGACATTGTGAGGCGGCGGTTTTGGGTAATTTCTCCTTTACAGAATTAAAAATCAACAGTACCTAGTGATTGTACTAATCAGTGTTGTCTTGTTCGATTGCAGACCTTCTACAGGTGTCTTGAGGAACACGAGGCGGACGCGGCTATGGTTCTCTAAGCCGAGTGCAAGCGCCTACTTCAGAACTTATGGCACGAGGCTAGGGTGCAGGCTGTTCGAGACTACTACGCCTCGACTAACATTAGGAGGGCCAAGAAGAAGTGCCGCGGCAAGTATTTGAGTAAGGAGAAGTACATGAAGGTAATTACCTATTCTTAAGGCCTTGTACTTAGTTTCCTTGATTTCATTCATAGGCGTAGCGCTGAAATTTCTCTTTGCCTAACTTAGATGCCCCCGAGATGGTGTGCGGATAGGATGGACTGTTGGAAGGCGATGGTGGATGAGTGGTGCTCTCCCCAATGGCTAGCCGTCCACAACAAGGCCAGGGATAAGCGTGCCCAAATGCAAGGTGTGCCACACCATCAAGGGAGCTCCAACCTGTTTGAGTACGGGGATCACTGGGTATGTGGTTTGAGCCCTTAACGATTCATGCAATTTCATTCTTCATGCTAGCTTGAGCCCTTAACTAATATGTTGTTCCTCTCTTTTAGGCGAAACACAACAAGAAGGACGTGCCACCGCTGTACGAACTCTATGCCATGGCCCATACTGCCTCGTACAAGAAGGCCAAGGCATTCTCTGAGGATGACCTCGATCATCCAGAGAGCTTCACCAACATCTCCTCCCACAACAAGCTCGTGAGGTACAGAGACGTTGGGAAGACGAGGAAAGGGGAGGACTTCAACCCGAGCCAGAGTCCTTTTGATCCAGAGATCGTGATGCTATCTGGTGACGGGAGGTACCATGGCTCGGTAGCCATTGGGGATGGACTCATACGTTGTCCTAGAACTCTCCGGGAGATCAAGAAGCGCCAGACAAGCTCCGATCCTGAGATACCGCCTCGTCCACGGCCAATGGAGCTCGCCATCGAGGCTAGAGCCCAGGAGCTTCTGGCAGAGGCAAACAGGCAGGCTAAGCAGAGGGAGAGGGAGTTGGAGGAGAGGACGACTAGTCTGTTGGAGGCGGAGAGGAACCGGAACGACGCGTCTAACCGGGCCCTATACGAGCTCCTCGTGGTAAGTTTCTCCTGCCCATTAGCCAAATCATGCACGTAATGTTCATTTCATTACTAACTAATATGACTGACTCGTGAAAACAAAATGTGCAGTCCGTGTGCGAGAAAAACGGTCAGACCCCTCCGCCGATGCCCCAGATTGGTATAGCGGACACGGTGAGTTTCATTTGAATGGTCATTAGTTACTAGTATTCACATTTCAGTTGCATCATGCTAACGAGACATTGCAAATGATCTTTGGTGCAGCATGCCTCCCGACAAGCGTCGATCGATCCTTCTCCATCTCGCACTGGCGCAACCCCGACAGGTCCTTCTCCGTCTGGCACTGGCGCAAACCCGACCGGTCCTTCACCTTCGTGATGATGGTAAGTTTTCCCAAGTGTTTTGCTTAACAAATGCATACTTAGCTTAAGAAATGACCTACTTAGCTCCAAAATGACCTATACTTAGCTTATTTTCCTCGAAAATGACATAACAACCTTACTTAGCTCCAAAATGACATATTTTACCTAGGATAGCTATAAAATGACCTATACTTACCATTTTTTCCTCCAAAATGACAAAATATGCTTAGTTAGCTAGAAAATGGCATAACTACCTAGGATAGCTCAATAATGATCTATAGCTAGCTTAGCTAGTTCATTTATGACATAATTAGCTCACTTAGGTAAAAAATGGCATAACTACCTAGGATAGCTCAATAATGATCTATAATTAGCTTAGCTAGTTCATTTATGACATAATTAGCTCACTTAGGTAAAAAATGGCATAACTACCTAGGATAGCTCAATAATGATCTATACTTAGCTTACCTAGTTCATTTATGACATAATTAGCTTACTTAGGTAAAAAATGGCATAATAACCTTGGTTTAGCTCCAAACTATCATATAATTAGTTTATTTCCCTCCAAAATGACAAAATAACCTTACCTAGCTCCAAAATGACCGATTATAACTAGGATAGCTCTAAAATGACCTACACTTACCATTTTGTCCTCCAAAATGAATAAATATACTTAGTTAGCTCAAAAATGGCATAACTACCTAGGTTAGCTCCTAAATGACCTATTTACCTAGCTTAGCTCTAAGATGACCTACACACTTAGCATTTTTACCTAGCTTAGCTAAAAAATGGCATTTTTACCTACCTTAGTTAGAAGAAGAAGAAGATAAAGAAGAGGAGAGGAGAAAAAGAAAGAGAAGATAAATTCTTCTTCTTCTTCTTTTTCTTCTTCTTTTTCTTCTAGCTAGTCTTCTTCTTCTTCTTCTAACTTTCATCTTTCCTAATTTGCAGATTTGCTTTAGATGAGGAAGCTTGCATTGATGGAGTGTACTCTTCTCCTTGTGCTTCCTTTTTGTTTATGGAAACTTGTTGGAAACTTGTTTTGGATATGTATGTATGGATATGTTGTTGGAAACCATTGTATATGTTGGATATGTTGTTGGAAACTTGTATGCTGGATATGTTGTTGGAACCTTATTGTTGGTATGCTTGTTGAAATTATTTTGAAATGTGTATATATATATATATCTGTGTAATTCTGTCAAATTGAATGAATCTCAGAAAAAACAGGGGCTATACAAGCACTTTGCCGTCTGCTGGCAGACGGCAAAGGTCTTTGCCGTCTGCCAACAGACGGCAAAGCTGCCACGTGGCAGCTACCTGTGCAACCTGGGGTGCACTGGGCTGGCCTACTTGGCAGCGTTGCCGTCTGCTGGCAGACGGCAAAGACCTTTGCATCTTTGCCGTCTGCCAGTAGACGGCATAGCATGACACGTGGCAGCTACTTGGCCTGGCCTATATGGGCACTTTGCCATCTGCTGGCAGACGGCAAAGATGCAAAGGTCTTTGCCGTCTGCCAGCAGACGGCAAAGAATGCCGTTAACCCCTTAACGGAGCTAAGCTGCCACGTGTGCCATCCAGGCTCTTTGCCGTCTGTCAGTAGACGGCAAAGGCCTTTGCATCTTTGCCGTCTGCCAGCAGACGGCAAAGAGGCCTTTGCTGTAGCTTATTCAGCCGGACCTGTTGCCGTCTGCTGGCTGACGGCAAAGGCCTTTGCCGTCAGGCATGGCAGATGGCAAAGTGCCTGATTCCTGTAGTGGTTGTGTAGTAGACATCAAGCTATTTTCTGGAGCCGTTGCCGGGGAGGTGAGTGCTTGAAGGTATATCTTTAGATCTTGCAATTGAATCTTTTAGTTTCTTGTTTTATCACTAGTTTAGTCTATAAAAGAAAACTACAAAAAAATGGAATTGAGGTTGCCTCATATGCTTCATCTTTTTAATGTCTTTCATGAAAATGATGGAAAGGAAAATTGTGCTCAAATGTTATAAGAAGAATGCAATAAAATGTTTGGCACTAAATCTTTGAATGATAAACATAATTGCAATGTTGTTAGTGTGCTTGCTATGAATATTCATGATACTAATGATGATTGCACTAGTCATGATAAAGTTGTTTCTTATAAGCATGTCAATTCTTGTGGAGTGAATAGAGTTTGTGAAGACATGCCTTATAGGGATGATAGATTTTGTAAGAAGCATAAACATGATGAAACCAATCGGTGGCTTAAGGTGATAGATAAATTTGCTACAAAATTATGCTCTCTTCATCCCATTACTTGTGAACTTTGCAATAGAGTTGGTCATCTTAATTTCCAATGCACACTTTTTCATGACCGAGTCGTAGCCAAATATAGCAATAACTTGATCACCCTTGA
The DNA here is from genome assembly GCA_011799875.1 of Thinopyrum elongatum. NCBI lineage: Eukaryota > Viridiplantae > Streptophyta > Magnoliopsida > Poales > Poaceae > Thinopyrum > Thinopyrum elongatum. Next base: position 351,673,726 of record CM022303.1, read on the forward strand.
ACTTTATAATGAACTTTGTTTATTTTTGGGGTGTGAAGAATTGTCACATAAAAATAGTTGGTTTGAAGCGTTCATATTCACCGACCATGCTGAAACTACTCTTAAAAATATCTATATGTTTTGTGTGGTAAATTGCAATGAGAATGATTATATTGCCAACTATGGGAAAACCAATAGAATATAAAAGAAATACTAATGAAAGGGTAAAGCTCTCCACTTTCCCTCCTATTGTCCCTCGTGATGAAACAGGTTACGAGAATGAGCTCCCTATGCAACCAATCTCATCAGTAAGGAGCTCCAAAAAGTTGATTAAACCCACACATGACATGGAGAAGAAAAAGAAAAGACAGAGAAGCAAAGGTAAAAAGGTATCCCTCCCAAATGATGTTGCTCCTATTATTGTTATGCCTCATGAGAGTGAATCAAAAATAAATGTGGAAGATGATATACTTGATGATGATAGTGATTCTTTGTCTTATGGTACAATGTCCGAAGAAACTATTGAGACTGATTTTGTTATGCCTATTACTCATTGTGATGATTATGATTGGGAAAATAATGATACTTCTTATAATCTTGAAAATCTTTTTGGCACCAACTTAGAAGGTTGTGATGATAATAATTGCTATACTATTGGTGCTATTCATGATATTAATGATGAGAGTGATTATGCTTATGATATGCAAAGCCACAAGCTTGGGGATGCTATGTTTGATGAGAATGACATGTTTGAGAATTTATTTGCTGCAATTAATGTTTGTCCCAAGCTTGGGGATGCTATGCTTGATGAAGATGATCTTTTTAGCCCCTCTACTTTGGATGAGCAAATTTGCTATGATGATTGCATGCCTCCAATTTATGACGATTGAATATTTATGAAAGTGGGTTTGGAAGAGTGTCAACTTTAGATAATAATTATCCCACTATTTTGGAGGGTGTTGAATCTTATTATAATGATAAAAGTGGATTTGGAGAGGTCATGACTTTATTTAGTAATGATTCCACTATTTCGGAAGAGGTTTCAATTTACTATGATGAGAACAAAGTTGCTACTTATGATGATTATTGTAATGTTACTTATGTTATAAAAAGTAGTGATAATTATAGTCATAATTTTGAATATCCTTTTACTGAACATTACTCTTTGAATGTGGAAACAATTTATAGTATTCAAGTTTCATATGATGCTCCCACTACTATTCATGAGTATGATTTTGCTTATGTGGAGAGTAATAAAATTTCTATGCTTATGCATCATGAAAAGAGTGTTTTATGTGATAGTTGTATTGTTGAATTCATTCATGATGCTATTGAAAATTACCATGAGAGAGGAACACATGCTTTTACATATTGCAATAATATCAAGTTTCCTCTCTATGTGTTGAAAGTTTTGAAGTCATGCTTGTTTTGCGTTCCTATGCTAGTTGATTCTTGTTCCCATAAATTATTTGCTTACAAAATCCCTATGCATAGGAAATGGGTTAGACTTAAATGTGCTAGTAATATACTTCATGATGCTCCCGTTATGTTTCAATTCTTATCTTTTATGTGAGCATCGTTGAAATCATCATGCCTAGCTAAAAAGGCATTAAAGAAAAGTGCTTGTTGGGAGACAACCCAATATTTACCCCTACTGTTTTTGTGTCTTCACATGATTATGATAATGTATTAATCATGTTTTATAGCTTTTGTTTCAATAAAGTGCCAAGTAAATCCTTTGGGATAGTGTGGTTGATAGTTGATTTGATTCTGTGAAAAAACAGAAACTTTTGCGTCCAGTAACAGAATTGTTAAAATTCACTGTAAAGTGGAAAAACTCTGATTTTTTTACATAGGATTTATATACAAATTTTATACGTTTTCATAATGTTTCAGAATTTTTGGAGTTACATAATTATGATTTCAATTCAGATCTTCACAGACTGTTCTGTTTTTGGTAGATTCTATTTTCATTGTGTTGTTTGCTTATTTTGATGAATCTATGAGTAGTATCGGAGGGTATGAACCATGGAGAAGTTGTAATACAGTAGATATAACACCAATATAAATTTAGAATGAGTTCACAACAGTACCTAAGTGGTGATTTGCTTTATTATACCAACGGAGCTTACGAGTTTTCTGTTGAGTTTTGTGTTATGAAGTTTTCAAGTTTTGGGTAAAGATTTGATGGACTATGGAATAAGGAGTGGCAAGAGCCTAAGCTTGGGGATTCCCAAGGCACCCCAAGGAAATATTCAAGGACAACCAAGCATCTAAGCTTGGGGATGCCCCGGATGGCATCCCCTCTTTCGTCTTCAATCCATCGGTAAATTTACTTGAGGCTATATTTTTATTCACCACATGATATGTGTTTTTCTTGGAGCGTCTTGTATGATATGAGTCTTTGCTTTTTAGTTTGCCACAATCATCCTTGCTGGACACACCTTTTTAGAGGGACACACATTAATCATGAATTTATTAGAATACCCTATGTGCTTCATTTATATCTTTTATGCTAGGTAGTTGCTCTAGTGCTTCACTTATATCTTTTTAGAGCACAGCGGTGGTTTTATTTTGAATAAATTGATGAACTCTCATGCTTCACTTATATTATTTTGAGAGTCTCTGAACAGCATGGTAATTTGCTTAGGTTATGAATTTAGTCCTAATATGATGGGCATCCAAGAGGGATATAATAAAAACTTTCATATAAAGAGCGTTGAATACTATGAGAAGTTTGATTCCTTGCATTTGTTTTGAGGTATAAAGATGGTGATATTAGAGTCATGCTAGTGAGTAATTGTGGATTGGTAAGAATACTTGTGTTAAAGTTTGTGATTCCTGAAGCATGCACGTATGGTGAACCGTTATGTGAGGAAGTCGGAGCATGATTTATTTATTGATTGTCTTCCTTATGAGTGGCGGTCGGGGACGAGCAATGGTCTTTTCCTACCAATCTATCCCCCTAGGAGCATGCGTGTAGTACTTTGTTTCGATGGCTAATAAATTTTTGCAATAATTATGTGAGTTCTTTATGACTAATGTTGAGTCTATGGATTATACGCTCTCTCACCCTTCCACCATTGCTAGCCTCTCTAGTACCGCGCAACTTTCGCCATAGCATTAAACCCACCATATACCCTTCCTCAAAACAGCCACCATACCTACCTATTATGGCATTTCCATAGCCATTCCAAGATATATTTCCATGCAACTTTGACCGTTCCATTTATTATGACACATACCATCATTGTCATATTGCTTTGCATGATCATGTAGTTGGCATAGTATTTATGGCTTGACCACCGTTCATAATTTTTATACATGTCACTCTTGATCATTGAACATCCCGGTACACCGCCGGAGGCATTCATATAGAGTCATATTTTGTTCTAGTATCGAGTTGTAATTCTTGAGTTGTAAGTAAATAAAAGTGTGATGATCATCATTATTAAAGCATTGTCCCATGTGAGGAAAGGATGATGGAAGCTATGATTCCCTCACAAGTTGGGATGAGACTCCGGACTAAAAAAATAATAATAAAAAAGAGGCCAAAGAGCCTGAAATAAAAAAAAGAGGCCAAAGAGCCCAAACAAAAAAAAAACAGAGAAAATGAGAGAAGGGACAATGTTACTATCCTTTTACCACACTTGTGCTTCAAAGAAGCACCATGATCTTCATGATAGAGAGTCTCCTATTTTGTCACTTTCATATACTAGTGGGAATTTTTCATTATAGAACTTGGCTTGTATATTCCAATGATGGGCTTCCTCAAATTGCCCTAGGTCTTCATGAGCAAGCAAGTTGGATGCACACCCACTTAGTTTTGTTTTGAGCTTTCATACACTTATAGCTCTAGTGCATCCATTGCATGGCAATCCTACTCACTTGCATCGATATCAATTGATGGGCATCTCCATAGCCCATTAATTTGCCTAGTTGATGTGAGACTTTCTCCTTTTTGTCTTCTCCTCACAACCTCCACCATACTCTATTCCACTTATAGTGCTATATCCATGGCTCACGCTCATGTATTGCGTGAAAGTTGAAAGAGCTTGAGAACATTAAAACTATGAAACAATTGCTTGGCTTGTCATCGGGGTTGTGCATGATTAAATACTTTGTGTGATGAAGATGGAGCATAGCCAGACTATATGATTTTGTAGGGATAACTTTCTTTGGCCATGTTATTTTGAGAAGACATGATTGCTTTATTAGTATGCTTGAAGTATTATTGTTCTTATGTCAATATTAAATTTTTGTTTTGAATCTTATGGATCTGAATATTCATGCCACAATAAAGAAAATTGCATGGATAAATATGTTAGGTAGCATTCCACATCAAAAATTCTGTTTTTATCATTTACCTATTCGAGGACGAGCAAGAATTAAGCTTGGGGATGCTTGATACGTCACCAACATATCTATAATTTTTTATTGTTCCATGCTATTATATTATCTGTTTTGGATGTTTTATATGCATTTATATGCTATTTTATATTATTTTTGGGACTAACCTATTAACCTAGAGCCCAGTGCCAGTTTCTGTTTTTTTTCCTTGTTTTTGAGTTTTACAGAAAAGGAATATCAAACGGAGTCCAAATGAGCTGGAAATTTACGGTGATTTTTTATGGACCAGAAGAGACCCACGGAGTATCGGAGCCAAGCGAGGAGGTGGACGAGGAGTCCACAAGCCTAGGGGGCGCCCCCTAGGGCGCGCCTCTGGCTTGTGGGCCCCTCGAGCGTCCCCCTGACATGAGACCAATGCCAAAAATTCCTATAAATCTCGAAACCCCTAGAAAGAAACCTAGATTGGGAGTTCCACCGCCGCAAGCCTCTGTAGCCACGAAAAACCAATCGGGAGCCCGTTCTGGCCCCCTGCCGAAGTGGGAAACCATCACCGGTGTCCATCTGCATCATCCCGGCGTTCTCCATGACGAGGAGGGAGTAGTTCACCCTCGGGGCTGAGGGTATGTACCAGTAGCTATGTGTTTGATCTCTCTCTCGTGTTCTTGATTTGGCATGATCTTGATGTACCGCGAGCTTTGTTACTATAGTTGGATCATATGGTGTTTCTCCCCCTCTACCTTCTTGTGATGAATTGAGTTTTACCTTTGAGGTTTCACTATTATCAGATTGAATACTATTATGGATTTGAGAACACTTGATGTATGTCTTGCGTGGGATACACGTGGTGACAATGGGGTGTTCTATTGATTCACTTGATGTATGTTTTGGCACTCAACTCGCGGATTCCCGAGGTGACATTGGGGTAATCTATGTATAGGGGTTGATGCATGTTTTCGTCCTTGTTTCTCCGGTAGGAATCTTGGGGCACTCTATGAGGTTCTTTATGTTGGATTGAATATTATGAATCTGAAGTTGTTTGATGCATATCGTATAATTGACCCACGGATACTTGTGGTGACATTGGAGTATCTAGGTGACATTAGGGTTGATTGATGTGTGTCATATGGTGTTATTTTACTATGAACTCTAGGGCTATTTGTGACACTTATAGGAATAGCTCAATGGATTGATCGGAAAGAATAACTTTGAGGTGGTTTCGTACCCTACAAGCAATTTCATCTTATGTTCTCCGCGATAGGAACTTTGGAGTGACTTTTGTCGCACGTTGAGGGATAGCCATATGATTTAATTATGTTATCATTGTTGAGAGAACTTGCACTAGTGAAAGTATGAACCCTAGGCCTTGTTTTCAAGCATTGCAACACCGTTTTTGCTCACCTCTATTACTAGTTACCTTGCTGTTTTTATTTTTTCAGATTACAAAAACCTATATCTACCATCAATATTACACTTGTATCAGCATCTCTTCGCCGAACTAGTGCACCTATACAATTTACCATTGTATTGGGTGTATTGGGGACACAAGAGACTCTTTGTTATTTGGTTGCAGGGTTGTTTGAGAGAGACCATCTTCATCCTACGCCTCCCATGGATTGATAAACCTTAGGTCATCCACTTGAGGGAAAATTGCTACTGTCCTACAATACTCTATGCTTGGAGGCCCAACACGAGTCTACAAGAAGAAGGTTGCGTAGTAGACATCACTTAGGCATTCTTGTACATCCACTTGGCCAAAAAAACCAAGACAATCAAAACAACTAGTGGATTTCTTTGAATGAGGAAAAATGCATTGCAACATGCTCACACAATAAAATAGCAAATTAGATATGTGTCAAACATGCACAACCAATTCTAGCATCTATCACACAATTGGCGATGACTAGGTCATCTATATATGAGTATGTTGACTTAGGAGCCAAATGAGAACATTTGATCATAGGTCATACTCATCGTTTAAAGCACAAGTGGGGTTACCACTTTTACATAAAGCATTTATGTGTTCACACCATTAGAGCTGCTTTATCTCAATTCTTAGAGCAAAGTTCTCCCTAGATGTGATATCCCCCCAAGGAGGGATGAACTAACCTTGAGTTTTGTCGATGATTACTTCATGTAGATAGTGTAGGTGTGGATGCTCAATGTTGATGTAGACCATCAAGTGTTTGGAGAAATCCTTGGAGTTTTGCACTTTCAATACTTACATGGGTTAGTCCTACAAGGAACACACAAGGATATCCATAGACATAGAGTGAAATGCACATATGATGATGTCCATGAAAGTATTGAATACCTTGTCCCTTGTCTTACCAGCAAGAGAGTTTGTGACTCCATGAACTAGTGCAAGATTTTGAAGTTGGTTGCATAAGTCCTTGCCATGAATGGATATGAGTGAAGTTTGTTGGCAGAGTCACCCTCAAGAACTCTCTAGTTCTTCTTCTTTGGGACTCACATCAACTTTATGGGAATCCTTGGAGTTTTGGTAGCACTTGATGAATTAGAGCTTGATGAGGCATTTGGAACCCACTTGACCAAAGCTTGAGGTGGTTCTTCAAATGAGTCAATCTCTTCTTGAAGCTTTTCCTTGCCTTTTAGCTTGCGGTGTTGTGGTGGAAGATCATCTTGAGCTTGTGTTCCCTCAAAAGAAGTGGGATCATACTTCTCTTGTTGAGGAACAAACTTCGTCTTGGGATATTGATCGTCTTCCCACTCAACTACATTGGCATTGAACTTCCGTTCAAAACCAATACCTTGGTTCTCTGGTGCCTTCCTTGCTTACGCACAATTTCCTTAAATTTCTTACTCCCGGCAAGGCTCTTGTAGACACCTTTTTCTATAATTCCTTTCAATAAATTTTTTCTTGCTCAAGTGTAACTTGGCTAAGAGAGTCATTAGTGGAATCAATAGAACTACTAGAAGCAACAATATTGGATTTAGCATTGTTATTGTTACTACTAGAGGTAGAACATTTCTTACTCTTGTTACTAGCTTGAGTAGATTTAACTTGTCGCATAAAAGTAGACAAGAGAAGACATTTGGCAATGTAAGAAGAACTCTTCTTTCGAAGATCATCATTGATTGCTTTAAGAAGCTCATGCTCTTGCTCTAAATTTAGCTTCTCGAAGCGTAGCTTCTCATGAGTTCTTAGAAGCTCTCTATGATCTTCTTGAGTTGTTTCATGAGCTAACTTAAGAGTGTTTAGTTCTTTACTTAAACACTCAATCTCCTTATTAGCATTGTCACTCGTTTCATCTTGACTATCATGATTACTAGCAAGTTCATTGTAGCTCACATCACTAGCTAGTTTTATCAAAAAGCAAATCATCCTCATCACTATTGAAATCAAGATACTCGGGGTGTGATACCTTGGGCCCTTTAGCCATGAAGCATCTTCCAATTCCTTCATTTGGTGAATCAACTATGTCATGGGAGTTGGATGATACTAGAGCAAGTCCGGCAACACCTTCATCTTGACTATAGTCGGAGTCAGAGTGATAACTTCTCTCAGAGTTCTTGTCGGAGTCGGAGCCGGGAACCCATTCACCAACATGAGCTTGATGTCTTCTTCTAGAGTAGCTCTTGGTTGACTTGTATTTCCCTTCCGATTCCTTGTTTCTTTGAGAAGGTCTTCGTTCATAATGATCATCTCTACTCCTCCTCTCTCTATGAGGTGATTCATCTCTTCTACTCTTCCTTCTAGATGAGTATTCTCTTTTCTTGTGTGGTGCCGTACACTCATTGGAGTAGTGTCCGGGTCTTCCACAATTGTAGCAATTAGGGTCATGACTTGATGATCTTTGCTCATATTGCCTTGAGTTAGAGCTTCTTTCTTTGTTTCTATTCTTGTAGAATTTGTTGAAGTTATTCACCATTAGGATTAACTCCTCATTGGATACTAGCTTGTCACTTGAAGTTGTAGGAGCATCACTTGAAGCTTTGTATGCACCACTTGACTTGTTGTGGAGCTTGATATCTACTACACAACTTGTTCTTGTAGACTTGTGTTGGGCCTCCACGCGTAGAGTTTTGTAGGACAGTAGCAAATTTCCCTCAAGTGGATGACCTAAGGTTTATCAATCCGTGGGAGGCATAGGATGAAGATGGTCTCTCTCAAACAACCCTGCAATCAAATAATAAAAAGTCTCTTGTGTCCCCAACACACCAAATACAATGGTAATTTGTATAGGTGCACTAGTTCGGCGAAGAGATGGTGATACAAGCGTAGTAATGATAGTAGATATTGATTTTTCTAATAGTAACAATAAAGAAACAACAAGGTAGCAATTGATAAAACGGAGCACAAACGGTATTGCAATGCTTGAAAATGAGGCCTAGGGTCCGTACTTTCGCTAGTGCAATCTCTCAACAATGCTAATATAATTGGATCATATAACCATCCCTCAACGTGTGATGAAGAATCACTCCAAAGTTCCTATCTAGCGGAGAACATAAGAAGAAATTGTTTGCAGGGTACGAAACCACCTCAAAGCTATTCTTTCCGATCAATCTATCCTAGAGTTCGTACTAAAATAACACCAAGCTATTCTTTCCGATCGATCTAACCAAGAGTTCGTACAAAAATAATACCATATGGTACACATCAACCAACTCTAATATCACCTAGATACTCCAATGTCACCGCGAGTATCTGTGAGTTGATTATGCGATATGCATCAAACAATTTTAGATTCATAATATTCAATCCAACACAAAGAACCTCAAAGAGTGCCCCAAGATTTCTACCGGAGAAACAAGGACGAAAACGTGCATCAACCCCTATGCATAGATTACCCCAATGTCACCTCGGGAATCTGCGAGTTGAGTGCCAAGACATAGATCAAGTGCTCTCAAATCCATAAAAGTATTCAATCCGATAAAACAAAATCTCAATGGGAAAACTCAATTCATCACAACAAGATAGAGAAGGGGAAACACCATATGATCCAACTATATTAACAAAGCCTGCGATACATCAAGATCGTGCCATATCAAGAACACGAGAGAGAGAGATTAAACACATAGCTACTGGTACAAACCCTCAGCCCCGAGGGTGGACTACTCCCTCCTCATCATGGTGGCTGTCGGGATGATGAAGATGGCTACCGATGATGATTTCCCCCTCCGGCAGGGTGCCGGAACGGGGTCTAGATTGGTTTTTCATGGCTACAGAGGCTTGTGGCGGCGGGACTTCTGATCTAGGGTTATTTTTTATGGTTTCTCTATTTATAGGATTTTTCAGCGTTGGAATGACGCGAAGATGGGCCTCGAGGTGGGCACAACCCACCTGGGCACGCCTGGGCCTCCTGGCACGCCCAGGTGTCTTGTGCTCACCTCCTTCACCTTCTAGTCCTCCACCGAAGCTTCTAGTGCCTCTTTTGTTCCAAAAAAGAATCGTCAAAAAGTTTCATTACATTTGGAGAACTTTTATTTCTACACAAAAAACAACACCACGGTAGTTCTGCTGAAAACATCGTCAGTTCGGGTTAGTTCCTTCCAAATCATACCAAAACCATATAAAATTGTTGTAAACATGGCATGAATACTTCATAAATTATAGATACGTTGGAGATGTATCAGCATCCCCAAGCTTAATTCCTACTCGTCCTCGCGTAGGTAAATGATAAAAGAAATAATTTATGAAGTGTGAATGCTAGCATAGTGCATAAGTTTGATCAATGATAATTTCAATCACTTTTCCTAGCATCATAACAACAATTGTTTCTCGTAAAACTTCTCATGTTAAAGTAGCAACCAATTCACATGTTAAGGTTCAAACAATGAATTCTCTTGAAATTCAACAACCTATATTCTTAGTCACCAAACAATTGCAATTCAACTTATTCAACAGAGTCTAAGTAAGAGCTCCAGATACTCAATCATCATATAGTCTTCTATGATTGCTAGTACCCAAAGCATATTCTTAGAACAAATGACATTCATCGAACACAGAGAAAGATAGGGGCTTAATGTTTCGCCTCCCAACTCATTTATCATAGAGATAATTGTCAACAATAATAATTCATGATCAAATATATTTGACTGGTCATATGTGCCTAGATCTTTCCCCACCACATGATGCTTGCCAACTAGAGAATAGTTGAGGTTGAAATGAGAATTCAAACTATTGACTCTTTGCATAAAAGTAAATACTGAAAAGTAAAAGATAGGCCCTTCGCAGAGGGAAGCAGAGGTTGTCATGCGCCTTTTATTTTTGGATGCCCAAGCTCTTAATGCAAAGGAACGTCACGTTATATTGCCCCTTATGATAGCAACCTTTATTATGCAGTCCGTCGCTTTTATTACTTTGCCATCACAAGTTCGTACAACGCTCAATTTTCCCTTACAATAAAAGATCAAACATATTTAGGAGCCATTTTTATTGCTTTATGCACCGATGACAACTTACTTGAGGGATCTTATTCAATCCATAGGTAGGTATGGTGGACACTCATGGCAAGAAACTGGGTTTAAGGGTTTTTGGATGCACAAGTAGTATCTCTACTTAGTATGAATTTTTGGCTAGCAAAAGATCCTAAGAAAACACCACATGTTGGAGGAACCATAACAATATAACTTCTATGAAAATATACACAACCATAACTCATTATGTTGTCTTCCTTGTCCAACTTCAACTAATTTGCTCAAGTTTGAAAATAATTAATGGGTATTCACAATCGTAGAAGATGTCCAAGATAATATATTTGAATGTGAAAGTTCTCTTCCTTATACTAATCATTCATGAATTGCTTGTATGACCAATATTGTGATTGTCAAGCTTCAAAAGATTTCACTTTCTAGACCCAATGTGAAGCTACCACTAGGAATGATATGAACATATAGTTTCAACTTCATGATATTCAATTCATTCAACAATTTACTCATAGGATATAAGTGAAGCACAAGAGTAAATGACAAACTACTCCAAAAACATATAAGTGAAGATCATGCGAGTAGTTAACTAATGGGTAGCTATTTGAGGACTCTCTCTTATTTAAAAACTTTCAGATCTAAGTATTTATTAAAACAACAAGCTAAACAAAACAAAATGACATTCCAAAAATAGCACACATCATGTGAAGAAGAAAAAACTTAGGCTCAACCGATACTAACCGATAATTGTTGATGAAGAAAGATGGGATGCCTACCGGGGCATCCCCTAGCTTAGATGCTTGATACTTCTTGGAATATTATCTTGGGATGCCTTGGGCATCCCCAAGCTTTAGCTTTTGAGTCTCCTTAATTCCTTTTATATCACGGTTTCCCTAAATCTCAAAAACTTCATCCACACAAAACTCAACAAGAACTCGTGAGATACGTTAGTATAAATCAATGCAAAAACCTTATCATTCTCTACTGTAACAAATCACTAAAATTATTATTTAACATTGCATATCGAATTCCTCTGCATATTTAATACTCCTATCCTCAAATAGAATAATTAAACAAGCAAACATATGCAAACATAACAGTAATCTGTCTAAATAGAACGGTCTGTAAAAAGTGCAATTTTACTCACACTTCCCTAACTTCAAAAATTATGAAAATTTACCACACTGTAGAAAATTTATCATATCTTATTGTGCAAAAAATTTCAACATTTTAACGCATTCTGACTTTTCTCAAGAATTCATGCAATAGCATGCAACTTTCTGTTTTCAAACAGCAACACATAGACTTGCAAAATAAGCATGGCAAAGGCTATACTTGACATTTTTATTGAAGTAAAAGATATAAAACATTATTCCAAATAACAGAAAGCAAATCCTAATAAAATAAAATGATGCTCCAAGCAAAACACATATCATGTGACGAATGAAAATATAGCTCCAAGTAAGGTTACCGATAATGTTGGAGACGAAAGAGGGGATGCCTTCCGGGACATCCCCAAGCTTAGTTACTTGGATCTTCCTTGAATATTACCTTGGGGTGACTTGGGCATCCCAAAGCTTAGGGTATTGTCACTCCTTATTCTCCTCATATCGATATCTCACCCAAAACTTGAAAACTTCAATCACACAAAACTTAACGGGACTTTATGAGATGAGTTTGTATGATAAAGACAAATCATTCACTATGTTACTGTCAAGATAAGATTCATAATTGTTCTCACACAATGCCTACTGTACTCTACAATTTCCACAGTTCATATTAAGCAATATAAGCCATAGAAACAATAAAACAAGCAAACTATGCATTGAAAACAGAATCTGCCAAAAACAGAACAGTACATTAATATCTGAATTATAGTCATACTTATGTAACTCCAAACATTCTGAAAAATTAGGAAAACGTATAAAATTTGTATACCCATAAACTGTATAAAATTCAGAATTTTTCCATGTTCGAGTAAAAGATAGGAATTTCTTTACTGGATGCAAAAGTTTCTGTTTTTGCACAGAATCAAGTCAACTATCATCCACACTATCCCAAAGGATTTACTTGGCATTTTATTGAAAAAAAACCCTATAAAACATGATTGCCAGTAGCCTAATCATGTGAACACACAAAAACAGTAGGGGTAAATGTTGGGTTGTCTCCCAACAAGCGCTTTTCTTTAATGCCTTTTTAGCTAGGCATGATGATTTCAATGATGCTCGTATAAAAGTAAAGAATTGAAATATAAAGAGAGCATCCTGAATCACATGGCAAGAACATTTAAGTCTAACCCACTTCTATGCATAGGGATTTTGTGAGAAAACAGTTTATGGGAACAAGAATCAACTAACATAGAAAGGCAAAACAAGCAAAACTTCAAGATTTTCCACACATAGAGAGGAAACTTGATATTATTGAGATATGTAAAAGCATATGTTCCTCTCTCATAATAATTTTCAGTAGCATCATGATTGAATTCAACAATATAAGTATCACATAAAGCATTCTTTTCATGATCCACAAGCATAGAAATTTTATTACTCTCCACATAAGCAAATTTATTCTCATGAATAGTAGTGGGAGCAAACTCAACAAAATAACTATCATGTGATTGAAAATTAAAATCATGATGACATGTTTCATGGTTATCATTATTCTTTATAGCATACATGTCATCACCATAATCATCATAGATAGCAACTTTGTTGTCATAATCAATTGAAACCTCTTCCAAAATAGTGGATTCATCACTAAATAAAGTCATGACCTCTCCCAGTCCACTTTCATAATTATTACAATAAGATTCAACACCCTCCAAAATAGTGGTATCATTATTACGTAGAGTTGACACTCTTCCAAACCCACTTTCATCAATATAATCATCATAAATAGGAGGCATGCTTTCATCATAATAAATTTTCTCATCAAAACTTGGGGGAGTAAAAATATCATCTTCATCAAATATAGCATCCCCAAACTTGTAGCTTTGCATATCATTAACATCATGGATATTCAAAGAATTCATACTAGAAACATTGCAATCATGCTCATCATTTATACCAAATATTTTGTTGAATTCTTCTTCTATCAATTGAGCACAATTTTCCTTTCCATCATTTTCAAGAAAGACATGATAAAGACAAATAATATGAGACCACCTCAATTCCATTTTTTTGTACTTTTCTTTTTATAAACCAAACTAGTGATAAAACAAGAAAGTAAAAGATTAAATTGCAAGATCTAAAGATATACCTTCAAGCACTCACCTCCCCGGCAACGGCGCCAGAAAAGAGCTTGATGTCTACTACACAACTTGTTCTTGTAGAATCGTGTTGGGCCTCCAAGCGCAGAGTTTTGTAGGACAGTAGCAAATTTCCCTCAAGTGGATGACCTAAGGTTTATCAATCCGTGGAAGGCGTAGGATGAAGATGGTCTCTCTCAAACAACCCTGCAATCAAATAATAAAAAGTCTCTTGTGTCCTCAACACACCAAATACAATGGTAATTTGCATAGGTGCACTAGTTCGGCGAAGTGATGGTGATACACGCGTAGTAATGATAGTAGATATTGATTTTTGTAATAGTAACAATAAAGAAACAGCAAGGTAGCAATTGATAAAACGGAGCACAAACGGTATTGCAATGCTTGAAAATGAGGCCTAGGGTCCGTAATTTCGCTAGTACAATCTCTCAACAATGCTAATATAATTGGATCATATAACCATCCCTCAACGTGCGATGAAGAATCACTCCAAAGTTCCTATCTAGCGGAGAACATAAGAAGAAATTGTTTGTAGGGTATGAAACCACCTCAATGCTATTCTTTCCGATCAATCTATCCTAGAGTTCGTACTAAAATAACCCCAAGCTATTCTTTCCAATCGATCTAACCAAGAGTTCATACTAAAATAACACCATATGATACACATCAACTAACTCTAATGTCACCTAGATACTCCAATGTCACCGCGAGTATCCGTGAGTTGATTATGCGATATGCATCAAACAATTTCAGATTCATAATACTCAATCCAACACAAAGAACCTCAAAGAGTGCCCCAAGATTTCTACCGGAGAAATAAGGACGAAAACATGCATCAACCCCTATGCATAGATTACCCCAATGTCACCTCGGGAATCCGCGAGTTGAGTGCTAAGACATAGATCAAGTGCTCTCAAATCCATAAAAGTATTCAATCCGATAAACGAAATCTCAAAGGGAAAACTCAATTCATCACAACAAGATAGAGAGGGGGAAACACCATATGATCCAACTATATTAACTAAGCCTGCGATACATCAAGATCGTGCCATCTCAAGAACACGAGAGAGAGAGATTAAACAGATAGCTACTGGTATAAACCCTCAGCCCCGAGGGTGGACTACTCCCTCCTCATCATGGTGGCCGCCGAGATGATGAAGATGGCCACCGGTGATGATTTCCCCCTCCGACAGGGTGCCGGAATAGGGTCTAGATTGGTTTTTCATGGCTACAGAGGCTTGTGGTGGCGGAACTTCTGATCTAGGGTTATTTCTGATGGTTTCTCTATTTATAGGATTTTTCAGCGTTGGAATGACGCGAAGATGGGCCTCGAGGTGGGCACAACCCACCTGGGCGCGCCTGGGCCTCCTGGCGCGCCCAGGTGTCTTGTGCTCACCTCCTTCACCTTCTGGTCCTCCACCTAAGCTTCTAGTGCCTCTTTTGTTCCAAAAAAATCGTCAAAAAGTTTCGTTGCATTTGGAGAACTTTTATTTCTGCACAAAAAACAATACCACAGTAGTTCTGCTAAAAATAGCGTCAGTCCAGGTTAGTTCCATCCAAATCATACCAAAACCATATAAAATTGTTGTAAACATGGCATGAATACTTCATAAATTATAGATACGCTGGAGGCGTATCAGAGCTCCTCCTTGTCCTCGAGTGACATCTCATGGGCAACAATTCTTTCAATGACTTCTGTGGGCTTGAGATCTTTGTAGTTGGGCATCATTTGTGTCAGTGTGCACACAGTATCATGTTTTCCATGCAAGGCTCTAAGGATCTTATTGCTGATGAATTTGTCGGTCATCTCTTCACTTCCTAAGCCGGCAATCTCATTTGTGATGAGAGCAAGCCTAGAGTACATTTCAGCGACTCCTTCACCATCCTTCATCTTGAACTTGTCAAGTTGACTTTGGAGCACATCCAACTTGTATTCCTTGACGGACTCGGTACCTTCATGCATATCAACCAAAGTATCCCAAATTTTCTTTGCATTCTCGAGGCTGCTAATCTTGTTGAACTCCTCAGGGCACAAACCGTTGAAGAGAATGTCACATGCTTGAGCGTTGTATTGCAACATCTTCAATTCATTTGCTGTTGCTCCACGATCCAGTTCTTTACCATCATCAAAGAATTCACCTTGCAAGCCAACATGAACAACAACCCAAACGACGGGGTTATGACCAAGAATATGCATTTTCATCTTATGCTTCAAACTAGCAAAGTTTGTACCATCAAAATATGCACCTCTACGGTAGTAGTTTCCCTCACTAGACGCCATACTCTCCTACGTTGTGAAACCAATGCAATGGAGACCAAAGATCTGATACCACTTGTAGGATCGAAAGTATGTCTAGAGGGGGGGTGATTAGACTACTTGACCAAATAAAAATATATCCTTTTCCCAATTTTAGTTGTGGGCAGATTTTAGCAATTCTATCAAGTCTAGTATCACCCTACACATGCAATTCTAAGAGTATAGCAGCGGAAAGTAAAACATTGCACATGTAAGTAAAGGAGGGGTTTGTAGATTTCAAACGCAATGAAGACACAATGATTTTTGGTGCGGTTCCGATAGGTGGTGCTATCGTACATCCACATTGATGGAGACGTCAATCCACGGAGGGTAACGGTTGCGCGAGTCCACGGAGGGCTCCACCCACGAAGGGTCCACAAAGAAGCAACCTTGTCTATTCCACCATGGCTTCCTTCCATGAAGGACTAGCCTCACTCGGGTAGATCTTCACGAAGTAGGCGATCTCCTTGCCCTTACAAACTCCTTGGTTCAAGTCCACATGATCTTGGAGGCTCCCAAGTGACACCTAACCAATCTAGGAGACACCACTCTCCAAAAGGTAATAGATGTTGTGTTGGTGATGAACTCCTTGCTCTTGTGCTTCAAATGATAGTCTCCTCAACACTCAATATCTCTCTCATAGATTTGGCTTGGGCAGGAGAAGGATTGGAGTGGAAAGCAACTTGAAGAGGCTAGAAATCAAGGTTCAAATGGTAGGGATGGAATCTCTTGATCTCAACACATGAGTAGGTGGTTCTCTCTCAGAAAATGAATGATGAGATTGTGTTTCATTCCAATGGCTCTCTTAGAGAGTGAGTGGTGGTGGAGGGGTATAAATGGGAACCACCAAAAATCCAACTGTTACAAGTCTTTGACCCAACCTTGGTGGCACCGATATGATAATCTCAGTGAGACCGACTAGTGCAAAAGACATGACCGTTAGGATTTTCGGTGAGATTGATTATACCAACTCGGTGGGACCGAAGTGCAATGGCTAGGGCAAGATCTCATTTCGGTAATTCCGACCAGTTCACCTCGGTGATTCCGAAATGAAACAACTTCATCACGGAAACTTGGTCAGCCGTCTCGGTGGGACCAAGAACCATTTGGGTCAGACCAAATTGCTAGGGTTTTGGCTGTGACAATGGAATGACCATCTCGGTGGGTCCGGAGTAGGTGATATCGGTGGGACCGAAATGAAGATTTAGGGTTTTTGACAGATGTGTTTTGAGAAAGTGATTGAGGGTTTTTGGAGCAATATCACTAACACTACAAAAAAACCACTTCCGTGATGATACGTGTTTGTCACAGTAGGTCACGTTTTCTGTCATGCATGTACATCCATGACGGTTTTATGACAGAATCAAGATAGTCATACATGTGCTATCGTAGAAGTGTTCCATAACAATACCAAAATTATCATCATGGAAGTGTCCACTTCCATGACGATAAATGGCGGGTCATGGAAGCGTTTTCGTCAAGGGTAACCGACACATGGCATCCACCGTAACGGGTCGCCGTTAAGCTATCGGGTTCTGGTTTGGATCTGGTAAGCCGTTAACAACCCTGACCAATGGGGATTTTCCATGTGTAAAATTCTCATTCGCCGAAGGATCCACGTGTCAGCTCAGTGCTGGGACATGTCATCCAGTGAATGGACGAGATGCGCCTATGATACGTCGACATGTGGCTCGGCCCAACAGTGGCCCATTCAGGTCAAAAGGCTGGCCCATTTGACTTGGTCAAAAGGTAGCGGCCCGGCCCACGGAAAGCTTGTTAATGGCCTGTTCGCATATAGCCCATTTACAGCTCGCTAACTCACAACCCGTTATAGCCTATCCGAATTAGGCCCAGTAGCGTCATTTGTGCCGTTCAATATGATTTCAGCCCGTTGTAACTTCCGGCCCATGTATGGCCCATGATGTTTTTCGGCCCATATGAGGCCGTTTGTAACTCTTGGCCCATAAACGGCCCGTGATGAGACTGGCCCATAATGAACAGTTTATCGCTTTATACCCATTAATGACCCATTATTCCATTGGGCCGTTTCTAGCCCGTGTTATCTTTCGGCCTTCTAAGGCCCATTTATTATTGGGCTCATTTCCAGCATTTGATTACTTACGGTCCGTTACTGGCCTATTACGCTTGTGGGCCAAATTCAGCCCGTGGTTAAAGTCGGCATGTCTGTGGCCCATTAATCCGTTGGGCCGATTTCATAGCGTCATCAAATATGCCCCATTAACGACCCATTATGCATGCTGATAGAATTAAGCCCGTTGTACACATCGGCCTATTAACGACCCGTTATGGTCGGCCCATAAGCAGACGATTCCCATTCTAGCCCATTTACGACCCATATTGTGGTCCGTTAATGGTCCACGAATAGTACGACCCATATTTGGCTAATCAATCATACGGCCCGTAGATGCCCCATTGAATCTACGGCCCATAGGAGGCCCATGGTCACTATAGCAGATAGCAGGACCATGGTTACAACGGTCCATATGTTGCCCATGGTTATTGTGGCCTAGTTTTAAAAAATAGGTTATTGCGACCACTAGGAAAACGAGAAAAAATAACTGTAGAACTAGAAGCAAACAAATAAATAAGACTAACAAAATAAATAAGCAAGCAACTAACGCTAGGATATTACGGCGATTACATAGATTACATCCACTGGGCATCAAAGTTCGCCAACAGTACAAATATAGGGAACAAAGTAGCATATTACATACACTGGTTGTCAAAGTTGGCGACCAGTGCAAATAAACACCGGAGCAAAACAAGTCCAGAACTGAAACCACTTCAGAAGAGATCAAGAAATAATATCCTGCGTACCCACCATGCTGGCAAGATGCTTAGCAAGCTTATTAACTTTCTCTTGTTTGGCGCTTAAATCCTCCAGCGCTTGCTGTTGCACCAGAAAGTATGCATGTGAATTCTGTAGGGACTTCCTCAGTCCTTCGGCTTCGTGTTGCAGCACATCTGATCGATGTCTTTTAACTTGAAGTTGAGATTCAAGAAGACGAACTGATTCAGGCAGCGAGTTCGAAGAGCTTGTGCCATCAGTAGTGGCCAGTAACTCGAACAGTACATCAAGAGAGGACTTTGGGGTTGTCTCACTGTCTTCAAGATAGTTTTATCAGCTTTCTTGGAGACCAATAGGGATGTCTCACTATCTTGAACCTTATCTACATTACTTCCTTTACCATTGCATAACGGGGTACTCTTCTCCAATATTTTGTCCGCATTCCAAAAGAGAAACAAGCAGACATATCACAGGTTTACCATGTTGTATATGAAACTCATTTTGGTAAATCAGTTCAGTAGTAAAGTGGACAGGATACAACATGAAGCAAACATATATCTATGTACCATGGTCACTGTATGGCCTATATCATTCTAGTTTATGTTGCCAAATCAAGATAGAGACACAGTTCAAATCATATCTGCTTAAGACAAAGCAGCATAGACAGAATATAAGTGTGGGAAACTACACAGCAATAACAAAACTTGTAATGTGCATGACATGAGAACATAACTGTTTATTCAACTGAAACTAAGTAAGTTACAACAGCAAACCAGTTAAAGAAACAGGTTTAAAACATACCTGTTGCGCCATTGGAGTTTCAATTCCATCCTTTAAATTTGAAATTAGTTGGTATGAGTAAATACAATGATGCAAGAGCAAAGGAGTATGAACCATGATGGAATGCCATAATTCACATACATGCCACCTATGGAAACATGATGACATGATATAATTCAAGGATAGAATGAAATAATTCAAAATATGATGACTATGTAAACACTAAACAAGATGAGATGATATAACTATATGATGTCTTTATTAAATGGGTTGGCATGCAATAATTCAGATAGATGCTGTCTATGTAAACATGATGGCATGATATAATTCAAATATATGATTTATACTAAGCAATTAAGCAGATGGCAATCACATATATGATGTCTAAACTAAGTAGATGGCATTCAATATTGTGTATATGATGTAAAAACTAAGCAATGCAAGACAACATATGCATGATATGAGTAATATAACTCTGCCAAATTTGAGCATACACCTCAGGGGGGAAATAGGACTGGTCATCTGTCTCTGAATCCTCCTCTGAGGAGCTATCTGTAACCAGCAAGATGTCTGCTTCAGTGGGTAGCATTGTCTGCTCTCAAGACCTTTTTTTCACTCCAGATACTTCCATCACTGATTCAAATGGCTGACGCACAGGAAGAGTAGTTGATTATACAAACGTTGTCGACAAATGGAATATGTAATACAAAAAAGGATAGCATGATATAATTCACATATATGATGATTGGCTAAACAGCATGGCATTGCATAATTCACATATATAATGCCTTGCAACAAGATAACATTGCATAATTCACATATATAATGTCTTGCAACAAGATGGCATTACATAATTCACATATATGGTAATTAGATAATAAACATGTCGCATTCACACAAAACATGTCTAAACTAAGCAAATGACATAGCAATGCAAGACACCATACGCACGATATGAGCAACATAACCCTGCCAAGTTAGAGCATACACCTCGGGGAGAAATAGGACTGGTCATCTGTCTCTGAATCCTCCTCTGAGGAGCTATATGTAACCAGCGAGATATGCACTTCGTCAGATAGCATTGTCTGCTCTGAAAACCTTATTTTCTTTCCAGATTTTTCCATCACCGTGTCAAATGACTGATGCACACGAAGAGTAGTTGAATGTACTAACATTGTTGACAAATGTAATAGGTAATGAAAAAAAGGATGGCGTGATATAATTCACATATAAGATGACTGGCTAACCAGGATGGCATTGCAAAATTCACATATATGATGCCTGGCTAAACAAGATGGTGTTGCATAATTCACAAAGACGATATAGAAACTAAACAGATGGCATTCACACAAAGCATGTCTAAACTAAGCAGATGACATATTTGATGTATAAAGTAAGCAATGCAAGGCACCATATGCATGATATGACCAACATCAGCATGCCAAGTTAGAGCAAAGACCTCAGGGGATAAATAGTGGTCTGCTCCTTCTGAATCCCCCTCGGAACAGTTATCTTCCTCTTGATTACAATCTAAAGTGGGGGGAGGGGGGCTGTCTTTGCACCCACCATGGAGCGACATCTGCATGAAATTTTATTGCCACATAAGGCTCGTCTCTTTTGCTCTACATGTTCAGTTCCATTGTGTACAATAACTGACATGCATAGGAATAAAACATAGTGAGGTTATGTAAGGAGTGCATGCAGAAATCTAGAGTGATGGTAGCAACCTGTGGATAGACCCAAAACCAATGATAGTAGGCAGATAATAGCTTCAGTTAAAAAATATAGATAATGGCTTCTTTACTGTTTGTTTCCCACCTAACATGAGACTCATAGTAGACACCAGAGATTAACTAGATAGTAGACAGATACTATTGATTGCGGCCCCGATATGTACCCCATAACCATTTAAAAACTCAAGTTTGAGCATTAGTTTGGAGCTGACTCAGAGTCTAATCGGTGGACAGGACGATAAAGTAGCTTGTAATATTAAGCGATGCATAACGTAAGCAGACACAAAAGAGTGCGACCTCTCTTGCGGACCCGTGTAGTCCTCAAGGTCATCTGCTCAGTTGATGATGGTAATGCAGTTGTCGTGGCTGCCGGCGGTGGGGAAGAAGATCTGAGGCGGCGAAAGACAGTCTGGAGGGCGGATCACTGCTGTGGTGGACCCTTCCGTCATTGGAGCATCTGAGCTGGGGTGAACGACGGCGCGACATGAGCGGGACAAACCACACAAGGTTTTCTTTGACAACTATCTATAAGAGAAGTAATTCTGTAAGGGCTCGTTTGAAGTGGAGGATTCTGACAATCCAGGGATAGGAAATACACAGTAATAGGATAGGAATGCATGTGCAAAACAGAGAATTTCAAATCACAGGACTTCTGTCAATCTGGGTGTTTGGTTCATAGGAATTGGAAGGTCACAGGAATGCAAAGAAGCATGGTCAAATTAAGTCAAACCATAAGAAAATGTACAGTTATAATGCTATTATACTATTATCCCTTAGTCTTCTTCTTCATGAATAGGAATTTGAAAAGGAGGGCCAAGTGGATATTAAAATTCCTATGGTTTTACTTTGAAAGAGACACTAAAGAAACAAATCCTACAATTTTCCTTTTCTCCATTCCTTTGAACCAAATGCAAGAATAGTAGTACAATAGGAAACTTTCCAATTCCTACGTTTTCCCTTCACTTTTCCTTTCAACCACTGGCAATTCTAGTAGGCAGGCTTGAACAGGTAAAATCCTACACTCGGAAAATGTTTTTCTGCTACTTCTACTACTTTGGACCTAGGGCACTGCCCTACTAGCTCAACTCCTAGGCCCATCTACACATGCACAGCTCAAACGCCCAGAAATAAATAATGATGGCTTTCGAGAGAGTCCATCACGGATAGCTAAGTTGCCTGGTACCTCACTGCTTGTTATGTAGGAGAAACTAATCGTATTTCACGTTACTACACGTGCTCAGTGGACAATATATATAACATGTAGAGTAAAAAAGTGATGCAGCAAGTGTACAACCTCTTTGGCGAAGCCATGTCGATCTCAGCATCATTGGGTTGGTCACTGAGGATGATGCAGCTGATGTGGCAGTCGGAGGAGGGGAAGAAGATCTTAGGCGTCTCAAGATGGAGCCAAGGGTACTGCTCTACTGTGATGGAGGGTTTCGTTGTTGGAGAAGCTCTGGTGAGGTGTACGGCGGCGAGGCTGAAGCAGGACAAGAGAGACAATGTTAACCTGAAGTGGTATTCTAATAGCATCTTCAATAGATGATGTAAAATACATAACCAAAAAGTGCTAGATGTAAAATACATCAGCCGCTCATCTCTGAACTTAACTGTCCAAACCAAATTTAACTGTCGAAACTGAATTTTACTGTCAAAACTGAATTTTTCTGTCGAAACTGAATTTTACTGTTGAAACTGAACGCACTAGTACCAGAAAAGCAGTGCACTAATAGTTTTGGCCGCTTGAGCACTAGTGGCAGAGTAGTAGTGATGTAAATCAGTAGCCGCTCCAGTGGGGAACGTACTACCAGAGAGCAGCCGGGGCAGAGCAGCAGCAGCGCCTAGAGCAACAGCGCGTGCGGGAGCCGGGGCAGCTGGTCATGTAGCAGCACCTCGGGTAGTAGCAGCAGGAGCTCGAGCGAGAGCCGGAGCTGCTGCTCATGCAGCAACAGCGCGAGCAAAGTAGACCAGCAGCGCAAGCAAGGGCAAGAGCAGCAGCGCGAGCAAGAGCCAGAGTAGACGAGGCAGGGGACCGAGAGCATGAGTAGAGCAGCAGTGTGAGCGAGAGCCGAAGCAGCAGCAGGGCCAGGGAGAGCCGGAGCAGCAGTAGTAGCTCCTACTGATGTGGACGTCGCCGTCGAGGGAGCGGCGCCGTGGAGGAAGTGGCTGGCGATGCTGTCGTAGATGGAGTCGCGCCATTGCGGCTCGGGACCGAGCGCCGGCAGCACCGTGAGATCGAATCAAGAAGAAAATGCAGTGATTAGTGTAGAACCTCTTTGGTGGCGCCGATTAGGCCTTAGCTTCATCCGAGGAATCGGTGATGGTGCTGCTCTTTCACTGGTGCAGGTGAAGACGGCGCTGTGGGAATGGAGGTGGCGCGAAAGACGAGGCAAACATCGGGGCAGCTCCTTGGAGGTGGAGGACGGGCTGGCTGAACCAGCGTGACGATGAGATCACAGTGACGTGCTGCTGGTTCCAGAAGAATGTACTCGTCCTCTCTCACGCACACTGGCTTAGTACGTGCATGAAGCGAAGATGTGCACGCACGCACTCATTCCCTCGCACACACACGCGCGTACATGGTGAAACACATTTTTGTACGAAGATCCACCCCATGTGATAATTTGACGCGTGTAAAGTCGTTCACTTAATGGATGGTCAATTAATACAGCGTATGCAAATTGAGTGGACGTGAGGGAGGAAGTAGTTGAGAATGACATTACTACTCCACTGCATGCATGCGAGTAGTTAAATCATGGGTTGCTACTTCCATTGGTCTCCTTCGTATTTTGTGCCAATTTTTGACCATAATTTTAAGTAACACAATATTTATGCATGTCATAAAAAGTAATATGATCGGAAACTATGTTCAAATGCGATTCCAATGATATAATTTTTGGTGACATGCATTAAAATTTTCTTAGTTAAATTTTTGGTCAAAATTTGGCACAAAATAAAAAGGGGGCCAATAAACCAGGACGCAGGCAGCATGATCACTTTTTGCCCGGGTTACTATTGGTGGCCTTTGTATTTAAATATGGACGGAGTGGAGTAGTACTATCTTTATCTTAGCCTCATAGGGCTCTCCCAGCGCCTACGCTCGCCTCCCCGCCTCGCCCAGCGGATCCCACCATGGAGGATCCTGCCATGGATAATCCCTTAGATCCGAGGATCCCGCGGGCTGCCCTCTCGCTGCAGCCCGCAGCACTGCCGCCTTTGGGCAAAACCCACATGTGTTTCAGAGGGGATCCATTGCTCTGGAATCACAGATTGGTGGCGCCGGAGGACATGCCAGGGCTGCATTTATGGTGGTGGGCAGGAAGGGCAAATCGGATCGAGGAATCGTCGCATCGATTGGAGACAAGTTTGAAGGAGCTGCGCTTGGCGAAGCATAAGGCGGAGGCGCAAGTTGATCTCATGGGAGAGATGCTGAGGGATGTCAGCATCTGGTAGCGTCGCGTTGATTTCGAGTTGGGGCTAATGGCAGAGATCATATTCACGGAGTCGACTACGGAGGAAAGAACGCGCATGCCTGCGGGATGGGATGAGCAGCCGGTGCAACTGTTCAAATGGGCGGTAGGAGAAGCCAAATCGCGGAGCCAGCTGTGGCGGCGGCGCTGGGGATGCATCGTAGGCGAGGTGAGCTGCCCTCCTTCCCCGCCAGCGATGCAGTGACCTACTCGGTTGCTGCTGGAGTTAACTTGCGGCGCCATGGCGGTTTGCAACTGTGACAATCACTCCATCTATATGTATTGTACTTTTGTGAAAAAACTTGGTCATTCGAAAAAAGATGGTAATTGATTTATCACGAGTTTTTGAATGCTTGGTCATGACAATCACCCGAAGCCACAACCACAAGTCTCCATCGCGTAATACTTGACGGTCGGTCGCACCAACAAACGGTCGGTCGGACTCGCGTCTCATCGAAGGGACACGCATCAGCTTAGTCTGACATGTACGACCAGTTACATCACTGTCTTGTGCGACCGCGTTTGAGCAGTAGTACTTGAGAGTTGTGTTCCAGGAAACTCATCGGGAGCCGTTTCAGGCCTCGAAACCAAAACCATCGATCAATCTTTAGCTTGTTCCCATCACATTCCAAAGTAGTACTTCCATGCTATAATTAAGTGCAAACCTGTTCACACCTACGTATCAAACCTGAACGTGTTCCCACTATGCATGTTTTAGTACTAGTGTAGTAGGTTATAAAAAGGGGAACTACCTAGCCGAAAATTACTCTACCTTCCTCCTCATAAGTCTTTCTTGTTCGCCAGTCCTTGCCATGGCCGGTGTGCAGAGCTCTAGGTCGAGAACTACTAGTAACAAGGGAGCGGCGACCAAGGACGCGGAAAAAAAGAGAGGGCTCGCTGCCTCGTAGAGGCCTCGAAAGATCTCTCACGGGCAGGCGAGGGCCCCCAGGAGCGCCCTAGCCACGGAGGCGAACATGCAGAGCTGGCGGTGCTGGAGTCGTTATCCCTCGATGACATGCCCGCTCAGCTCAATAAGCAGAAGGAGTTGACCGACGGCTTGGTGAAGCTGCTGAAGGAGAGCCTCGACGACATGCCCGCTGAGCTCAATAAGCAGGAGGAGTTGACCGCTGGCTTGGTGAAGCTGCCGAAGGAGAGCATTGCCTTGGGTAAGAAGGCGACCGGCGAAATCCTGCAACTTCAGGAGGACAAGGCGAAGCTCCGCCAAGAGCTCGACCTGCTGAAGGAGGAGAACGCCGGCTGGAAGATGCTACATGGGAAGAGGAGTTCCTTGGTGAAGATGCTAAACGCCCTTGTCATGGAATAGAAGGAGGAGTTGGCGAAGCTCCGTATCGAGCACCTGACTGCTGTCAAGCTACGTAATGTGGCCGTGGAAGAGATAATGAACACTCGCCTCGAGAAATCCCGCGTCATGGATAGAATGAAGAAGATGGCGGAGGAGATGCGCGAGGAGATGAAGGTCGTGGAGGCGATGAAGAAGCAGTTAGGACTCCCCGGCCAGCAACCCTTCATGAAGTACAGAGCAGCGCCCCAAACTTGTGTCTGTGTCTTCCTTCTTTTTTGGGGGGAGGGGTAATCTTCCTTCTTCTTTTGCTCCTGTGTTTCTTCTTTTGCTTCAGCTATTTTGCCACATGTGTCATGTTCTCTGCGAGGCATGAATAGAACAATGCTAATGATGAGCGGTGCCGTGGGATCGATGACTAGCAAATTAGATCATTTTTTATCGCCATATCGCACTGGGCTGCCGTGTTTCATGCTCCTCCGTCGTACTAGTACTCCAGTGGAAAAACTAGAGTATACCGCACGGTTCTTTGCTTCTCCTCAGGTCGTCGGCAACAATTATACGAGAATTCAAATCACAAGGCCCCACCTTCCAACAGTAATGAGCTGTCAAATCATAAAGGCCCTTGCCTCTCGTCAAACCGACCAGGCGAGACTGCCCGCCCTCTAGCCTTTTAAATGTACTTTTGTGCAGTAGTAGTATGGATTGCGCCATGGAGCAAAACTAACAAGATGAAATTAAAGAAAAAAGGTGGTACATATACAGAGCGCTCACGCCAAATTATGCATAGTACTATTAAAAAACTAGTATGTGCTTAGATGGGGTGCCAAAGTCTATTAAAGAAATTAGCATACCTATTTAATTCTTTGATAACAAAACTCCTTCATGCTTTGGGTAAACTTCTCTCATTTAAGTTTTTTTAGAATTACTTATCTCATTTAAGTGTTTTGCGTATGTGGCATGCTTAGAGCATGGTTAATAGTATAGCCAACTACTGGCTATATGATGTTGGCCATATCATATATAATACGTATATATTGTGAAGAAACGAGTGGTAGTACTACCAACTACAAGATGAACTATAAGAAATACTAGTATGTACGTACTGAAGAGTTAAAGTAACAAGAAAGAACATAGCATAGTTCTGCTGGGGGCTCAGCACAACACACCCCTGAAATAAAACTAAGCACCCTAAAATTAAACTAAGCAACTAATACGATAGACACTGCATTAGAACCACCATGATCAACGACACTGCCACCTTACTCAGACTCCTCGTCCACGTCCCCGACTTCGTCCTTGTCCCTCTTCCTCTTGGCCGATACTTCTTTGCTTGAACCACACACTAGGCTCTCGCTCTTCATCCAACCCTTGTAGATATTGAAACAAAGGTAGGCACCCATTGCAGCGTACTGAATGTGGTCTTTATCTATTTCATTCCACTCTCATGCAAGATGAAACTTGTGGTGATGTTTCATCAGTTTACCGTACGAAGGATCAACCATGGCTCCTGCCAGGGTCAACATTGAAGGCTAACGGGAGGACACCAACCTATTCTTCTGGAGGTCGAAGGGCTAGCCTACAATGAGGCCTATCCGACCCAGGACTTTCTTGTTGTTATGAAAGTCTACAGTAACGAATTTGACTCTGTCGTCCACGAGGAAGTTCTTAAAATTCTCGCACTTAACGTCGGCATGGCATATGTGGTAGACCAAGCACAAGTTATGCACGCAAACCTGGATCATGGCGGGCTTCTTCTTCTCTTCCTCCTTTAGATTCTTCTCTTTTCCCAGGACTATGGTGTACTGAACATCTAGCCCAGAGACCCACTCATCACCATCTGACTTTTCGAACATGCGTTTGAAGCGAGCAAGGCATCCTTTCACCGTCGTGAAAGAACGAGTGTAGATGACGTCAAACTCATCGCCGGTGATGGTTCTAACCTTGTACTCACCGCCGATCATGGAGATTTGGGACGCCATGGATTTTGGAGGAGGGTTAGGATTAGTGGAACTACTGTAATGTGAAAGGACGGGACGACTAGGAGCGAACTACCGTAATGTTAAAGGACGGCCAGGGACGAGTAGGAGCAAACTGCTAGCGGTTTTCCGATTGTAAAAATGCTGAGTGGGGCGTGCGAACGGCAGGGTAGTGGTTTCCCCGGTGGATAAATGGCTTCATGCACAGTACTATGGGGCCCAATTAGATGTCATGTCTACTAGACCCACTTCGTAGGCCTGACAGTATAGCATCTACGTGTTCGCACGTCAAGCGTCGGGAAAATTACAGGTGATACGAAGCTTTCCATGCTCCCATGATACGGGCTTTCGAGAGCCCTTGGATCTGAGATCGAACGGTTGCATGACGTGATTCTAGACCTATGGGTGAATATCCTATCCTGGAGGGTTATTCTGCAAATTTTCAGCAACTTAGCATGTGACCGTTCGATCTCAGATCCAAGGGCTGTCAGCAGCCCGTATCATGGTCGCGCCTACCACGATCATCGCCTCGCTCGCGCGGTCGCGCCCTTGGAGATTTCAGACGGCTATAAATGAGCATTTTTTTGCCTACTTCGCATGCCTGAAACTACTTCCTCCGTCCAGGTGCGTTAGGCTATCTGATGTTGGCATGTCATACATACTCATCACTTATAGTCACTCATACAACAAGGTTAGCTATAAGGTTGGCTATAAGAGTATTTTTTTACTTCTCTCTATCTCTTTCTTCGTAGTATTTATTGCATTTGCCAAGGAGTAAGTAGCTAGGGTCTTGCACAAGAGCCCACTATAGCGCCCAAGATGAGATTCTATCCCAATCACGTGATGAACTCATGATTGGGGCACAACCGCATTTCGAGCGCATAGCAAGGTGGATATCATTACAACATACCATGTACTGAGTAGATGAGAATACAAGATGAAGGCTTACACTCACCACAAGCTACAACATGAGTATAATAGTTCATCAATACATAGCAATCCTCATACAAAAGAGCAGGATCCGACTACAGATGAAATCGAATGAAAAGAAGAACGACATCCACCCTGCTAATCCCAAGCTCACGACCCGGAACCTATCCCTTGATCGAAGAAGAAGGAGCAGAAGAAGAACTCCAAATAGATCAAGCATCACTCTCACGTCACATCATTGCATTACCTGTACCTGCACCAGTTGTTGTAGTAATCTGTGAGCCACGAGGACTCAGCAATCCCATTACCTTGGGTATCAAGACTAGCAAAGCTTAATGGGTATGGAATGGATAAGTGGTGAGGTTGTAGCAAGCACTAAGCATTGTATGGTGGCTAACTTACGAGTACAAGAATAAGAAGAGAAACTACGCATCACGGTCGCAAACTAGTAATGATCAAGAAGTGATCCTGAACTACTTATGAGTCAAACATAACCCCACTGTGTTCTCTTCTCGAACTCACTCGAAAAGAGACGATCACGGTTACGCAGCGGTTGGTGTATTTTAATTCGGGTTTAGTGTCAAGTTCTCTACAACCGGATATTATAAATTTCCAATCTGCCACATAACCGCGGGCACGGCTCTCGAAAAGATTAAACCATGCAGGGGTGTCCCAACTTAGTCCATTATAAACTCTCACGATCCACGGAGGAAAATCTCCATCTTGAGACAACCCGATCAAACTCGGAATCCCGGTGCACAAGACATTTCGACAATGGTAAAACAAAACCAGCAAGACCTCCCGACGTGCCGACACCCCGATTGAAGCCGCACGTATCTCAAAATCAGGCCACGATCGGATGAGCACAACGTACAGCAACTGAGACCCGTGTTGCCCCGGGGAAGCCGCAAACGACTCTGTTTTGGACCAACACTCATGAGGAGCACTGGCCTGGGTTGTTGATTAATTATCCTCGGGTGCTAGCCGGTCCCTACGCAAGTTTTAGGCAAATGGTAAAACCAAAGTTGGGCCTTGCCGGAAGAGTTTTATTCAAAGCGAATTGTCAAGGGGGGCCCATAAACCCTGACCGTGTTAGGAACGCGAAATCAAGGAACATAACACCGGTATGACGGAAACTAAGGCGGCAAGAGTGGAACAAAACACCAAGCAAAAGGCCAAGCCTTCCACCCTTTACCAAGTATATAGATGCATTAATTAAATAAGAGATATTATGATATCCATGATATCCATGTCCCAACATGGAACAACCTGCAACTGCACCTGCAACTAGCAATGCTATAAGAGGGGCTGAGCAAAGCGGTAACATAACCAAACAACGGTTTGCTAGGAAGGTGGGAAAGGTTAGAGGCTTATCATGGCATATTGGGAGGCTTGATAAACAAGTGGTAGGTAGCGCAACATAGCGATAGCATCGAGACAGCTAGCAAGAAAATATAGTAGTGGTATCCAAGGTAATGGTCATCTTGCCTGAAATCCCGCTCGAAAGAAGACCAAATCCATGAAGAAGATGAACGGGCGTAGTCGAACGAATGCTCGCAATCACAACATTACCAAAACTATCGAGAAGAAGCATAACTGGAAAGAACCAAACAACATGGTAAACAACCATCACATAAACATGGCATGATGCACACAAGTATGATGCATGTCCATTTTAATAAGGCATTGTAAAGTGCAACAAACAATACTACAAATTAAGTGGAGCTCAATATGCAACGAGTTGCATATTGACGAAACACCACATTTGAATTATTTAGTTTGCTTTCATTTATGAACAATACAAGATTAAATGTTGGTTAACATGGCAAGAGGTGAAGCATGAGTAAACTATTTATCTAGGCAAGTTTAGATGAGGCCGGAAACAACAAACAACAATTCCGGAAAATCCTCATGTGCATATTTTTGATTTGGTAATGTTCTGCCCTATACACAATTTTAGAGTTATTAAACATGCAAAGTAATGCCACCATGTCAACCTACACATTTTTCTACCCCATTTACATATAAAGTTTATTTAAGTCGGAGCTACGGTTATTTAGTTATAAAATAAATCATTTTAACATGTCATATATGCAAATTAATGTGAACAACAAGTTTAAACATTTTAAACATAGATGAAAGCAGCATATTATGAAACTAGATGAAATTCTATGCATTTTACCTATAAAGTTTGTTTTAATCCGATGCATGGTTAATTAATTATTATATGCATGAACATGAGGGTGTAATCTGTAAAACAGGTTTTACTCTGGATAAATCCTAAATTCGCAGCACTGGAAAAAATCTACTCGGGCTGAGACTACTGGGCGTAGGACAGCAGCAGTAGCAGAATCGGGCCAAGCCCAAGTAGGAACAAAGGAGGGGCGCTGGGGATCTGTTCTCACCTTGGGCCAAATCGGCCTGGGGTGGAGCTGGGCTGGATCTGGAGGCACGCTGGGTCGGCTGTGTCAACGGGCAGGGGCAGCTTTGTCTATCTGCTCCTGACAGAAGGAGGCAGCGCGACGTGGAGCAGCGCTTGGGCTGCGGCACGAAGGCGACGACAGCGACGCATACGGCGGGCAGGGATGGCCGGCGGTCGACGAAGATGGCCAGGACCAGACGGATCTGATCGGAGATGGTGGCCGGCGGGCTGGAGCTTGGCAGGGCCGGCCATGGCGACGTGCTGCAAGTCCATGGCAGGGAAACAAATTCAGATAAGTGGCAGGGAGGGAGGAAGGAGATAGGAGAAGGAGAGGGACAAGCAGAGGGAGGCAAACCTGGTGGGGCTCATGCTCCGGCGAGCTGCTGCTCGGCATGGAGGTGACGATGACTTGGGGCGGAGCTCCGAGCTCGACGAGCATGGCACGATGGTCAATTCCGACAGGAACGGGGCCGGAGATGGGCAAGGACAGCACGGAGGCGACCGACGGCGCGGCAAACTTGAGGGCCAGGTGGCAAGGTTTCTCCTTGGGCGTCGGGGTTCCATGGAGAAGATTGAGAGAGAGAAGAATTCAGAGAGAGACAGAGAAAGAACCAGAGGGAGGGAGAGACCACAGGGAAGGAGAGGGGCAACGCTCATCTGCTCTTGGACCAGGTCGCCGGCATCATGGTAGTAGGTCTGGCGTGAGACGAGGCGGCGATGGCCTAGACGAGGAGGAGGCCGCGGAGGAGCTTTGCTCCGGCGAGGTCGAGGTCCGGTGGAGAGGGGCTCATGCTCCTGGATGAGAGGAGGCTTGGGTGGAGGGGATCGAGGGATGCTCAGAGGAGCTCACTGGTTGGGTGAGAAGGGGATCTGGGAGGATCCCGAGGTGGGAGGTGGAGTGGCGGCGGCGACGGGAGGATGGGAGAACTCTCCTAAAATCGATTTTACGGTTGGGCTGTCTAAATAGGTAGGTGGGTTAAGTTTTGACCCTCTGATCAGAATCGGGTGGTCGAGAATAAATAGGCTAGGGGAGTCCAAATAAGAAACCGAAGATATTTAGGGGATGTTTGAGGTTGATCCGGACCCAACGGTGATGACTGAGCAGTATGGATTCGTGACAGTTTCGAACAGGTAGCAACTGGGTCTGTGGGCAGGCAGAGAGGTTAGGTGGTTTGACAAGAGGGAATCAAAAACCCGGTTGGTCTCGGAATAGTCAACAAAGGCAAGAGGGGACACGGCAACTATGAACGAATGCAAGTTTTGGAAAGTATGACGGCAAGAGAGTGCCGATGCAATGCGAATGATGTGATGATGAATGCAACAAACAAATAAATCACACGACGACAACGAAAAATGTGGAAGGCGTTTGGAGTGTCGGTCTCGGGCTGTCAGAAAGTTCTTATCAATCCCGCCGCTCGCCTTGAGCAGGGCACGAAGAACACCGCCGACTTCGATGAGCATAGAAGCAGTTAGAGGATGCTCTCGGTGGCTCTGCCCTCAAGATCTGCAGGAAGAAGGTCATCAACAAGCTCACCTCTATGCTCAACCATTGCCCCAAAGTGAGAAACCTGATTCATCCAACATCTGTGTCCTTTAGTTACTACTCGTGGGTTGTATATCACCTCAGCTGATTTCAGTGCCTTGAGCTTTTCTTGCATTTGTGAATGGTGTCACATCTGCGGGATGATATCAACAAGTTCAACATCAAAAGTGAGCTCAACATTGTCGAGTCTTTACTACATCATGGTCATCTACAAGTATTACATGGCATCATACAACCTTCCTCTTCAGCATGTCTTTTATTTTACGGGTATCATGTCTTTTATTTTTGCGGGTAGCAACTATGTTGAAGACAATTCTTTAGTCCTTTCTCAGGTGAAATACACACATGTATCCTACCTCACTTAATTATTGTATGATGGAGTTTTTGTTGATACAAAGCAATGATACGTCCATTTTGCATCATGTTTTCCTACTGTTATTTATAATGGTTTTGGTCATTATTTCACTTTATGATGCAATTCTAATGCCTTTTCTCTCTTAATTTGCAAGATCTACATGGAGAGGGAAATTATCGACAGTTGGAATTCTGGACCTAAAAGAGATACAACAGAGATAGCTACTCGACGGAGCTCCAAATGACCTGAAACTTCACGGAGATTTTTTATTGAATATATAAAAATATTGGAACGAAGAAATACCAGAGGGGGGCCACCTGCTGCTCACAAGGCAACAAGGTGCGCCCACCCCCAAGGCACGCCCTGATGCCTTGTGGGGTCCACAACAGCTCTCCGGCCCCTCCTTCTGCTATATGAAGCGTTTTGCCCTTGAAAAAAAATAAGAAAAGACTTTCGGGACGAAGCACCGCCATCTCAAGGTGGAACCTGGGCAAGAGCACTTTTGCTCTCCGGCGGAGTGATTCCACTGGGGATACTTCCCTCTGGGAGGAGGAAATCGAAGCCATCGACATCACCAACGATCCTCTCATCGTGGGAGGACCAATCTTCATCAAGATCTTCACCAGCACAATCTCATCTCAAACCCTAGTTCCTCTCTTGTATTCAATCTTTGTTCCAAAACCTCAGATTGGCACCTGTGGGTTGCTAGTAGTGTTGATTACATCTTGTAGTTGATGCTAGTTGGTTTATTTCATGGAAGATTATATGCGTTAGACCCTAATTTATGCGTTATTCCGTAAATGGCTGATTTGGATCCATATGTTTCATGCTATGGTTAGATTTATGTTAATTCTTCTTTCGTAGTTGTGGATGCTTGCGGGAGGGGGTAATCATAAGAGGGTTGCTTGTTCAAGTAAAAACAGCACCCTAGCACCGGTCCACCCCACATATCAAATTATCAAAGTAGCGAACGTGAATCAACTAAACATGATGAACGTGACTAGACAGAAATTCCCACGTGTCCTCGAGAGCACATTATATAAGAGAACTTTCCGCCTTGTCCTTTGCTACAAAAAGGATTGGGCCACATTGCTACACCTTGATTACCATTGTTACTTGTTACTTGCTACAAATTGCCTTGCTACAAAACTATATGTTACTGCTACTTTCAGTACTTGAAGAGAATACCTTGCTGACAGGCCAGGTCTCGACGTCGGACTCATGGAAGACGAGCGGGATGATTTCAAGGTTGATCTATAATCGAGCGCTAGACTACTGGCGGAACTGTCGTCTTTGCTGTCACTCGACATGGCTACGGTACATATACAAACCGTGAGAAAGTGAGATTGCAGAGCGTGTGCAAATGTGTAGCATGGTCGGCCGGGACGATGAAGATGGTTGAGAATGAAGCAGGGTATGAAGAAAAGAGGAATGGCAATTGAAGCAGGGGATTGATGGATTATACCGGCGCCTTGGCAGGCGGTTAGAATCCTGATATAATCAACCACAATTATTAGTACCTAGTCACTCAAATTCTCGCGGTTGCGCATTTCTCAATGTGATAATTACGCACACGGGTTGGAGAGTCCAAATGTGAAACAAGCATTTTTCATAGGATAGTTGGCAAGCAGTAGATGAGCTCTGCTTATTGATGTAGCCAGTAATAATCAAACAAAACCCCTAATCATCATCGCAAACACCACATAGAAGATGGTTAACGCGACAACTACAACTACACATGCTAATTCCTTCTTGTCTCTTGCTTTCATCTGTTGCCTATGATTGATTCTTTCTTGCTTCATCGTAGTGATTGTACACTCTAGATCAGTCGGTTTCTTCTTCATCTTTGCATTATCTTCCGCGAGCTTGGTGATAACACTCCAAGCCTGCCATGCCATTCATCATCCAACTAGTTAACAAAGGCAAAAGCCTCATATCCCTACCAGTGTTAAATATTTAGGATGAGTGGGGGCATTAACTCAACTTAAATGATGAACTTAGCACTAACCTCTAAGGGGCAACTGAGAAACTGTCTACCAATGTCAAATCCCTCCTTGCATACACGTCGAGCGGGAGTGTGTCCGTGCACACAACTCACCTTTTGGTACTTCTTGGTGGCACAAAACTCAAAGTCAAACTCATGTTGCGGGAGTTTGGAGTCATACTCCGGATCCGATGGTTGATCGCTTTCCTGGGTGGGAGGGGGTCATTCAGGAGGGATTGAGCGGGGCGCTACTTTGGACATGCTAAAAAAGATCAGGATTGATTGGAACCTGACAAGACAATTCGGATCCATAGTACACTGGCCTTCTGATGACCTTAGGCAAGTGCTCGGCGGTGATCGCCGTCGTGGCGGTGCCGCCCATCGCGCTGCCGAGAGCGATGATACGAGCCAAAGCAGCTGCACCGAAACCATCAACACAACTCGTCTGCATTCCTCCAATGTCAGCGCCACGCGAGGGAATTTGGGGGCTAGGGATTTGGAGGCTATCTAGGGATTTGGGGGAAATGGGGAAACTGTGGGGATCTGATAATGGCCGGGAACTACTGATCGCACTATGTTGTATACGGCACACGATTTGTACATATCGTTTGTGTTCGACATTACAACTTCACACATGATTTCCACACCAAACCGTGTGAGAAGACAACGTGCATGAGACACGGTTCCCGCGACATAACCGTATGCGATGTACTACCCGATACATATGGGGATGCAATAATTGAGTTAATACTTAGGGTAAACAACCGCTCTGTGGATACACGTCAAAAATAAAAATAGCCGCTCTGCAGATAGAGATGGGTGCGGCATCCGAGGCAACGACTACCAAATAGGAGGTCAATCCTTGGTCGGCCAATGGTGGCGATGTGATAGGAGGTCAATCCTCGGTCGGCGGCTGGAGATAGGAGGAGCTCAATCCTCGAGGTTGGCGGCGGCGTGATTGGAGCACATCCCTCGCGGTTGATGGCGAGATAGTGGAGTTCGAACTTCAGGCGGTTGCCACACTAAGCTTTGCTCCTCGACCTCGCTGTCTCGGCATGCCGCAGCATCCCACTGCTCTGTATGCTGGGTGGAGGTCACCGTGCGACTAATTAATTAAGGTATTATTTTTATTGAGTGACTTAAGGTATTCAATTCACAAGGGTAGTACTGTACTATGCATGTAAATTGACTGGTCATTAATTTGTGTCATCGCACGACTGGATAACAATATGGAGCGTCCTCCATAAATTATGAACATAAAATATTATGATTTATGCACGCACCTTTGGTCATCAATTAATCCATTTGTTAATGTTTTTTTGAATTACCCCTCGTGTGGTGCAGATGGAACGATCTGAATGGATGAAGGATTGGAGAAGCTCAAAGTTTATGACTGGCGTGACGGAGTTCATCACTTTGGTTGAAGGGACAAAGAAGAGAGCCCGTGAAGAATATTACATTCTGTGTCCATGCAAGGATTGTATCAATACAGAGTCACATAAAGTTACAGAGGTCGAGTACCACTTAGTCAAGTAGGGATTTATTGATGGATATACAAGTTGGACTAGACATGGTGAAGAGCCGGTCATGGATAAAGGTAACCAGGGTGGCAAGATGCCAAACCCCAATTAGAGTCACAAGGATGTTGAATCTAACCTCGGGGCTCAGATGTCAAGCTACCAATAGAACAGAGACAAGCCAAAACCCCCACTGAAAAACCAAGATGGCAATGTAGACGACACCGAAGACCTTGATGGTATGCCAGATTTTGCTGCTATGATTGCCGATTTCCAGGGCCCACCTAAAGACATGGTTGGGTACAAGGATCTGCCAACCATTAAGGCAGACTCTAAGAAAGATTTGTATCTAGGTTGCAAAAAGAAATATTCCAAGTTGAGTGCCACACTTGTGCTTCTGAGATTTAAAGCAAAAAACAATTATCTAACAAGGGCTTCACAGAGTTGTTAGGTCTTTTCAAAGACATTCTTCCAGAAGATAATGTGCTCCCCAAAAGCACGAACGAAGCGAAGAAAGTTGTTTGCCCATTGGAACTTGAAGTCCAGAAGATACACACTTGTGTGAATGATTGTATGTTGTACCTTGGTGACTACAAAGATTTGTGTCGTGACCCAACACATAGCAATACTTATCATACATACGCACAACATGCAAGTATGTGTTGGTACAACATGGCATCACAACATAACTCTACAACTCAAGTATAGATAAGGCTCGAGAGAGCCATACATAACATGATATTACAAACATGGGTCTCATGACCCAGCATACAAAGTCATTGAAGCAATGGAAGCATAAACTTGTCTGAGTACAGACAACTGAAAAGAAAGAAGGCTAGAAATCCTGTCTATCTACAAGACCCTCCATAAGAACTAGACCTCTATCTGGGATTCCCAAGCTATTCACCGAGGCCCACGTGGAACTACTAGTGAGACTGACATCTCCTCTGCAAAAAAATATAAATTAAGCAAACATGAGTACAAATGTACTCAGCAAGGCTTACATCAGAACTAACTACTTATGCATCAGTATCAACAAGGAGGTTGTGGAGTTTAACTGCAGCAAGCCAGCTTTGACTCAGTGGCTATCCTGTACTATGACTACTAGTAACTTCTTTGAGGTGAGAAAGCGCACACTAGTCCACATATTCACCATATCAATACACCACTAAGGATTCTCTCCAGTCTCCATACGAGAAGGCCAACCATAGCACTCACGCTTATCTTGCGCATTTTAGAGTATCCACTTCAAGTTGTCTATGAACCATATAAGTCTCCAAGTAGTCCATATCCGAGGACGCGGCTATTCGAATAGATCATATTACCCTGCAGGGGTGTACTTCTTCACACACGTTCGCACCACTTACCACCATATACACATCATGTATCCCAGTAACCTTCACGTGGAAGCCTGGTGAGGGTGTCGGCCAGAACCTAACTAACCATACAAGACTCTAGTCCAGGTTTATCGCCTATCCGACACTGAACCCGCAAAGGAAGTCTGGCTGAACTTTCCATCACAGCCCCAAACGATGTGAGCATGGTTCCCAAGCCCACCATCCGGGTGCCACTTGGTACACCGTGCCAATGTTCCTAGTCTGTCCCAATCCCACCTGTACCGAGTGCCACATGGTAGACAAATAGCACTACCTACAAACACCAGAAACTAGTTGCAACTCCTGGATAGACATCGGGGCGGTTAATAAGTCGAGAGAGTCAATTAAGGATCCCAATGTGTGGTAGTAGCTAGTCTTGGATAACATACACAGAACTAAGTTCCTAAGGACGGTCTCAATGAGACAACCCACCATGTAATCCTACATGGCCTCTCATCGCTACCTTTACCAAACCGTGTTCAGACACTTATCTCTCAACATCAAAACATGATCACAACATTCCAATTCATTTTCGGATGAATCAGACCTGACCCAACTCTAAGCAATAGCAGGCATAGCAACCAAACATGGATGAATAGTCATACCATGGCTCAAGCAATTCCTACTCATGCTAGAAGGTTTTAACTATTTACTGTGGCAAAGTTAGGTCATGCAGAGGAATGGGTTCAACTACCGCAACATGAAACAGTTGAATCGTTGTTGTCCTAATTCAATAAAAGAGAGCAGGAGCGAGAGAGTGGGATTGTATCAGACTGATCAAGTGGGGTTTTCTTGCCTGGCACTTCTGAAGATAGTACCGCTCTTCATCAGTGACAACGATCTTAACGTCGGAA
Organism: Thinopyrum elongatum; assembly: GCA_011799875.1. NCBI lineage: Eukaryota > Viridiplantae > Streptophyta > Magnoliopsida > Poales > Poaceae > Thinopyrum > Thinopyrum elongatum. The sequence goes on from CM022303.1 coordinate 351,713,058, forward strand.
CAACATCTACTAAGAGGGAACAAACACCGGCAATATAAAAAGGGAACCACAATCAATGCAATGCACATCCAAATGAATGACATGTCATATTAAGGTACTGAATTCACCTAGTGCAACAATTAACTAGATTAATTGAAGTGGAATTCGAACAAGATCAAATTCCAACTCCAAATGTTATTTCATAAATTACCCTAATCATCATTTGGCCTATCCATTGAGTTAAACTTGTTCAAACATGCATGAAAATGTCATAAACAGATTCTTTGGATTTTTCTGATAATTTTTCATATATAAATTATTTCATTTGGAGTTACGGTTGAATTTCTATGATTTTTCGAAGTTATAAGTATTTTTTGGAATTAATAAATAATTTTTTGATTTACTAAAACTAGAAATCATTTATGATGTCAGCATTACATCAACCTTGTGTCAGCGGTCAACTGAGATGACCAGGGTCAAACCTGACCAGTGGGACCCACTAGTCAGTGACCCATTTAGATAACAGTGTGATTAGTACTGATTGTCATTAAGTCAAAAATAGTCCCAGGCCCAAACGTCAGTGACTATTGGTGTTAAATAGTTATAATTAAACTTAACTAAAAGTTAACAAGGCTTGGGCCCACCACTCGGTGACCCAGGGGGTCTGTTAGTTTAGTACTAATCCGGGTTTAGCTGGAGTTAGGCCGCCGGCGAGGCCAGACGCGGTGGCGGTCGTCGGAAACGCTACTCCGATGACCATTTGGACAGCGAAGGGCATCGACGTGGAGCCCAGGCTCTCGCGCATCCATTGCAGTAAGCGTCGGCAGCTGGGATGGACAGAGGCAATGCCGACGTCGAGCTCCGTGACGGCACGTCCATGGGCTCGATGGGCAACAGGGCTAGGGGGTATGGTTACTCACGGTTAGCAGCTCTACGGCCTCCTGGGGATGCAAGGAACATGTTGCCATGCTTGGAAAGGATGGACGCGGGCCCTAGCAATGACGTCTACATGGCCGAGGTGGAAACCACGGCTAGAGGACGGAAGATATGACAGGGAGAGGGGTGAAGGAAGAGGGGCTCACAGGGAACTCGAAGAGCAGCTCGATGAGGCTGGGGAGGCTCTAGGCGCGCGAACCGAGGACGGTGGCGCTCGGGCGGGAGCGGGGAAGATGGCGTCTATCCCGTTGGCTCAGGCTCTTTTGCTCATGTTTGTTCGTGGAGAGGTTGAGGGTGACATCCTGGACATGCTGGCTCGACGAGATAATGACGATGGCCGTGAAAAGCTTGAATGGCGGCGACGGTTGCTCTCGGGTGACCGCGGACGTGAGTGCTCAGGATAAAAAGTAGAGGGGTCGAGGCGGTCCTGGGCGGTGGATCGGGAGGAGGGGGAGCAGCTGCGTGGCCGCGGCCGGGTGCGTGCTCAACAGTGAGCTGTCTGCCTGCTCTGGCAAGAGGAGGAAGATGACAGGGGAGAAGTGGGCTGGGCCTAGCAGGCCAGACACTGTAGCAGGTAGGCCAGGTAAGTTCTCTCTCTTCTCTCAGTTTTCTCTTTGTGTTTCTGTTTTCTAATATTTCAATCTGTTTTGAATTTGGTTTTCAAGCCAAACCAAATTTTCTACTTCTAAAAATTATTGTGGGAGCTAAATGGATTATTCCAAACACCCACAAAATGTTTCAGAATTATTGGGGCTATAAAATTTAATCATAGGAATTTATAACTCTAATGCAAATACTTATTGGATTAATTCAGAGACCATAAATGCCGTAGAAAAATGTGAATCATCTCTGGTTAAGGTTCTCACCCTTTTCCATAAATAATGAACATTTTTAAGGGCATTTTGGGTTCATTGAATATATTTTGAGTTTGAACTAGTTGATTTGATTTGGTGCTAGGGTTTGATCAATCCCCATTTCAAATTTCATTTGAATTTAAACATGATGCATGGATGCGGATGCAACTATTTACAAGCTATAATCTAGGGCCGTGACAACTCACCCCCACTAAACAAGAATCTCGTCCCGAGATTCAAGACGTAGGGTAAGAGGAAGGGGTACACATAACTGACACGGTCTTCATGATACAGATTGCACTTCTTGAAGGTGTTGATTCATTGCATCATCTTGACTCTGACATCTGGCTTCGAGATCTTCATCCCAACACGATGACGGATAGAAAGGAAGCTCTACAAGAATTGATCTTGATGAAGATCAAGCAACTCATAAGGTTGGACTTCGGGAACACAAAGGACCCATAAGAAACAACTTCTAGAATAAGTTGCACATAAATCCTCATGGAGGAGATGGTCAAATTGCTCAATCAAGATACTACAATAATAGATCTTCCGGCTAGGTATGTCAGCCAAAACATTAATCTCACCAGAACCTACATTATAGATCTTGGAAAAATTCCAACCATCATATCTGCCTGAGATTCAGATCTGGTCGGCAACATGATATTTAAGACTCAGCATGTCTGAAAAAGAAAGTTTGCAACACAAATCGATGAGACGATGTTGCGAGATTCTCGGGTAATGAATTACAGAAGCAAGCTCCAAAAATGAGCTGGTTCGCAAGACGCAGGTGAACAAACTATCCAGGACAAGCATGACCACATAGAAGTCTTACAACAAAACACTACGGAGTTCTGGTTGGGAACCATCATTGAGGATATCGAAGTCCTTGTATAAGCCCGAGTCTTAAGAAGGAACTTCTTTTCCTTGAACAAATCAATCAGTGGCTTGGTGTGCTAGGGAATACATATGGAGTGGAGATAATTAATCAACCAAACCATAGAATACATTCACACATGCATAACTAATTTGGGATGATTCCAGAGGAAGCAAAACAAGCTTTCTCGCATCCATGGCAGCAACTTGCACCAAATGCGTGTGAATTAGAGGAAGTCACTTCTTTCACCAAAACATATACCTCATGGGCTAGCACGAAGACAATGTTTATGAAAATTTCGAACACTAGCTTTAATGTCCAACATGAATCATGGAGGAGATAAAATGCTGTTGATGGGATCAACAACAAGTCATCTAAACTAGCATGTAGTGCGCGGTGGTACGCCGCACCACATGAATTTATAAGGTATTCTATTTTTAAGGTTTGGTAGTAGAATCAAGTTGCAATATAGTGGTTCATATAGAAGAGGGTTACATCTAGTTTATACACGCAAAGGTGATCTATACTTAGTAGTGGGTAATTGATCAAAATATGCTAAGCTTATTTTCTTCTTCTACATAGTAGTAATGTCAGTGATGTAGTAGTAGAAGGATGATACTAAGTTTTCTGCTTTGTTTTTTGGTGGTTTTGCTCCATTCTTGTGCAGCTGAATAGCTTCTGGATATATGCTCGGCTGTTTCTTCTCGCTTCTTGAATTCTTTCACACGCTCCTCCGCCCACATTGCTCAACCCATAGTGCCGCTGCTTCCTGCTTCGGCGCTGTAATAAGCACGTGAGATCACACTCTCTCTCGCTCAGCTAGCTATACTCCGACACGTGTGTGGCGCACCTACTCCGCTCACCCTCACACGACTCTCACCAACAGAGTCAAATAGTGCAGATCAAGGGGGAAAGAGGAGCAGAGGCACTCCCTGCAGAGGAAGGAGAGGAGGGGAGCGTGGCCGCCATGGATGCAGTGGTGGCAAGGAGTGCAACGCCCACCAACACGACACCACCAGGCTGCTCAAGGACTTCAGCCGCACCGTCGAGCCGCGCAACTTCAGCATCGGCCTCGTCGCTGGCTTCCTCCTCGTCACCTGCGCCTAGTTCTCCACCACCAAATTCGACGCCATCCATGTCGCCCGCTCAGTAAGCAACTCTCCCTACACGCATCTGCAATCGCCTCCTCCTACCTCCCCTTCTCGCCCACGCCTCTGACCAAACTTACAGCATAGTATTTTGGTCAGTGTGAGTGCTTTCTTAGTTTGATTGGTACTAAATCCTACAGAATGCACATATGAGCATCATCTTGTATGTAAGATAATAGATAGCCTGATGAACATCAATCAAAGTGAAGGTGCCCAACACGATAAAATATAAAAATATACTTGATTTATTAGTTAGCATAGTCTTTACTTCAGTTACCGTGGCATCAGGCTCCTGTAGGTGTCAATGATGGATGGTTTGAAAATTGCAAAAATAGTACACTCAAACTCAAGTGATTGCGATGCAGATAGTTCAGAAAAAGAGGCAGCACAAATGAAAACTTCCCTCAGACATATATATAGTGTACTTCTTTTAAATTAATATATGCTAACCAATGCCTATAATTAAAAATATTACAACTCAATGAGCAGTGCTAAGACCTGATAATGCCAATTTTCATCATATTCCTCTTTTGAAACCCGCAAACTAGCACGATCATTTGGAACATTGGTTGAAGGACTAAGCATCCATGAATTTGGATGCCTTTATCCAACTTTGATCAAAATAGCTGGTTCGTCAATATTACAGTGCAAATCATGTCACGGTTGTCTTGCATTAGTCCTTTTGCACCTGCTTGCACCAAGATAATACATGTGATAAAAGGAAGATTAAAACTCAATGAGATTAATTAATGTGACACAACTGACACTTAGGGCATTCAGGCATGGTACCCTATCACAGAAGCTTACTTCCTCGACTCCAACTTGATAAGAATAGAGAAGTTACATAGAATAATATGGTAAAACTGAACTCACCGAGAATGTTGGGTTATGCAAAGAACATCCACATCAGATGCAGCCCTAACGGAAGCAAGGTAGGGATCAACCAAAGGGCTAACCCTCTGAGCATCACATCTCAGCAAATTCGCTGCAGACATAAACAGACGATTAGAACAAAGCAAAACCAAAAGAAGGTCATGGCAACAAAAACAAAACACCAACGAACCAAACACTCATGAGATGGCCGATCCAAAGGGCTCTTGCCACACCATATCTCCAGCGGCCACCGACGGGTGTCATCAGAGGCCTCCAACTGCCGCCGCCGATCATCATCAATCGCATGAGGCATAGCTCAAATGGGAAAGTACGAACGGAAGATAGTAAGCATCAATGAAAGGGCAAGCCTCCTTTTATATCCAAAATGAAGGAAGGAGAACCATAGGCAAACACGTCTTGCTCATCTGTTTGAAGATAATATATATTTAGGAGAACACTGTTTGAAGATAATATATTTTAGGAGAACAAAGCAAGAATGAATTTGCTAACATGATGTATATTAGGAGAACAAATCGAGGATGAGCTCACCTGTTTTGAATATAATATATTCTAACTCACCTATTATGAAGATAATATATTTTAGGAGGGCAAATCAAGATTAACATAATATATATTAGGAGGACAAATCAAAGACAAACCCACCTATTTTGGAGATAATATATTTTAACTCACATGTGTTGAAGATAATATATTCTAGGAGGGAAATCAAGATGTTTTAATTTGCCAACCTATTTTCTTTCGGAGAACACGCGTCGAAAAACTATGGGGCATAAAAAAAAGGTCCAAAAAAACCAGAAAAATCGAACCCTTCGGGGCCAAGAGTATGGTTATTCCAATGAAGATGGAATTCCATGACTATGTTATCAAGGTGATAGTATTGGTCAGACTATCGACGTGGAAGCACGATCACCTATGGGGCATGGGTTCCCCTTTGTGGTTCGGCAGGGGGACGGCCATGTTGCACAAAGAGCATAAGCAACAGGGGACAGCACGGCAATGGACAACTCTCTCTTTACCCAGGTTCGGGCCGCTTTGTAGCGTAAAACCCTACTCCTGCTATGGTGGATTGAACTTGAGGAATGCGAAGACACGAGGTGCACTAGCCCGACAAGGGTGCCTGGGGGGATGCAACTACGTGCGTACAAGTGTGTGGGGGTCGAGCAGTTCGAACCCTTTGCTAGGTTGCCTCGGGCCTCCTTTTATAGCTCAAGGGGCGACCACAATGGCAAAACAGTCACTCGAATGTGATTAGATAGCTATTAGTGCTATCATACCTAACTCTGGCAGTTAGGACATAGTGCATTAAATGCACTGCTAAGTGTCGTGCTGAGGTTGAAGCCCGGCAAGCTTGCCGCGCCGCTTATCTGCCTCTTCTTATTAACTTGACACGCCTCCTGGACGGGTGTCAATAAAGCTAATCTCTTCTCTTCTGTGCTGCCACATGCCTGACATGATCCACCTGGTTGCTTGGTACCTTGACACCACACTGATAAATGACTTGAGTGCGATGAGGTGGAGCGGTGGCGTCTTGGTGTAAACCTACCGACAAGAAACCTGGCCGGTTTTGGTCTTGGCGGCCCCGGCAACCCTGCCGGGGCTAATCTAGACTTGACCTTGGGTGCAGCCTCGACCTGGCCAGGCTCTCCTACCCGGCAAGGGAGGCCTTCCCAAGGTGGCCTTCTGCTAGCTTTTCCTTCTTAATGCTCTCCTTGATCTCACGAAGAGCGGCTTCTCTGGCTTATCTTTTCGTCCGGCGTTGGTGCTGGATGTATGATCGTTAGCACTCTTGTGCATGAGTTCGGTTAGCAAACATGAATGTTTGCTGCATCGACAGGAGCCGCCGGGCCTGGTCCAAATGTGCTGCCAGGCACCGTTGAGGTAGGCCCACACAATGCACAGGCGATAGCCTTGACCTTGCCATGGTGGAGTTCATGTCCTTGAGATCTTCTTTGCTTCTTCATTAACCTGGAATTGAGCTAACTTTCGGATTTCCCGCGAGTCATGCAACGCCAAACGACGTGAGTTCACCCATGCGGCGGACCAGCGGACACCCACGTTCATGGGGGTAATTTAGAGCGCCCGCGCATGATCCGGGTGTAACTGCCATTTCACCTTACCCACTACGCCTGCCGTTTCCGCCATGCGCGCTGCATGCATTGCGCAGGGTTGGTGGCGGACGCGCAGGGTGTGTGAACATGTGCCATGATAGAAAGCGTAGCGCCTTGGATTGGCCGGATTGGAGGAGTGGGGCAGTTGCCCCAGGATAGTAGAGAGCCAGCCCCCTGCCTCGCTTTGCTATAAAAGGGCGCGCGAGGGGGAATCGAGAAGCTTATCCATGTACCTTCTCCCCTTTGTTCTTGTGTTCTCCTTCCACCATGGTGAGGGGAAGGGGGTGCGCTCGTGCTCCGGCGGTGGCGACGAGGGCTTCTTCTCGGCACCGTGTCCCTGCTCCCATTGGGAATGTAGGGGCAGGATCCAGTGCACAAGGTGGAGCCGCAAGACGTGGTCGCGGCCGACAAGGCACTCGGGGCCGAAGTGGACGTGGTGGTGCTTCGACTGCGCCTGCCCCAGCCATTCCAATCCCAATGGAGGGCCATGTTGGAGACACAGCGTTGGAATTCATCGTCAGGCTGCGCGAGCCCTCGCGCAGCCGTCTGCGGCTTCCTGGCCCTTTTGCAAGGGTAATGGAGGTCGATCAGCCGCACGGGTTGAAGTTGCACATGAGGGGTTGCTGCAATGGCACCATGCGGGCGGACGTTGAGTTTCCTGCACCTCATGTCATGCTTCTCCGGCGTGGCTGGAAGACTTTTGCATGTGCCCATAGTCTGGCGGAGGGGCACGTTCTCCACTTCAAGCTAATGGAGGCAGATCTGCTCTCCATCAAGGTCTTTGGCGTTCTGGCGCTCGGTTAGGGTGCTGCGCGGAGAGCTCGACCGATGACGAAAGCTCCTCCTCGAGCGACAGCAACGAAGAGGACACTAAATGCATTTTTCAATTTTTAATTTAAAAGAGGGACAAGAAAGGCATTACGGGGCACTTATCATTTTTCAATTTAAAAGATGTAGGCACTTGCCGAGTTTTAGTTTAAATCATGTAATTCTCTATCCATGTTTGTATCCTGTGTGGTCTGTACTTGTTTATCTACGTATCAATGGAAAAGGGATGCTTGCTGGGCACTTGTGCATGTATTATGAACACGCTGAGGAATAATCCTTCAATATTCTCAAGTAAACAAGGTTTTCCGGCGAGACACCCTGCCGACCCTCATCACAGCTGCTACCGAACCTCATTTGATGGGTTCAAAAATGGGTTGAGAGCATGGATGAGGGCTGGCCCCTTGCCAGCTCCCCCAAATGCCACTGCGACCAACTTGACCGAAAAACCTTCAAATCAAAAGATGGGAGCACAGATGGTGAAGGCGATAAGGTTTTCCTACATACAAGTTTTTCATACGCGAATACGTCATGGATGGCGAGGCAAACTTATCTGCGTTTGTTGTTCTTCTTATCGTTCCCAATAAGAAAGAAGCTGTCGGGGGCCAATATGCGGGCTCATTCTCACTCTTCTTCCCGGGTAGTCCATCCGCGACAGAATCCTGCTATTAGCTTCAAAAAAGAAGGACATGGGAGAAACAACTGCACATGACCCTTCATAAGGGATTAGTCACCTCATGCTAGGATTATTGCAATCATAAAAAAACCAAACTTAAATAAACATGCATGCAAGTTTTGCGCCAGCGCTTCATTTTATTATCTTTGCACAACATCTGCGCCTGGCTTTGTACAAAGGGTTACAAGTTCGGGGGACTATGCTTGTACAAAACAGGTTGCCGGGACAAGGCCCGGCAACCACGCCTTACGGGTAGAACTTACGAAGATGCTCAATGTTCCATGAGTTTTGCGCCGGGACTCCATCTTTGGTCTCCAGACGAAGTGCGCCGGTCTGGTGACAGGTACTACCCAGTAAGGGCCTTCCCACTTTGGTGTCAACTTGTTTGAACCTTTGGCGGACTGAACACGCCTAAGGACAAGGTCACCTTCCTCAAGACTCCGGGCATGAACCCTGCGGCTATGATAGCGATGCAAGGCTTGCTGGTATCATGCAGCACGTACAGCTGCCCGGAGACGGTTCTCCTCGAGGAGCATGGCATCGTCATGCCGTAGCTGCTCTTGTGTTACTTCATCATAGGCAAGTACCCAAGGCGACCCGTATATGAGTTCCATGGGGAGCACTGTCTGCACCATATATCTGGGAGAAGGGAGTCTATCCAGTAGCTCGATTTGATGTCGTCCTGACTGACCAAAGAACCACCGACAACTCATCGATCCAGCGCTTGCCGTATTTCCGCAATCTATCAAAAGTTCTATTCAGTCCTCGCAACACTTCCGCATTCATCCTTTCTGCCTGCCCGTTGCTCCTTGGGTGAGCAACAGAGGCAAAAGAGACCTTGCGTCCAAGGCTTTGGATGTACTGCGTGAAGGCGCGGCTTGTGAATTGGGTGCCGTTGTCGGTAATTACTCTGTTGGGTACTCCAAAATGACACACCAGTCCCTTGAAGAGCTTGATAGATGATTGCGCCGTCACCTTTCTCACTGGCTCTACTTCGTGCCACTTTGTAAACTTTTCGATAGCCACGAATAAGAATTCAAAGCCCTCGGTAGCACGGGGAAAGGGGCCCAAGATGTTGAGCCCCCAGACTGGGAAAGGCCGGGATAAAGGGATGGTCTGCAAGGCTTGAGTTGGCTGATGAATATTCTTGGAATGAAACTGGCATGCTTCACACTTGGTGACAAGCTCAGTAGCATCCCGGAGGGCAGTGGGCCAGTAGAATCCTTGCCGGAAAGCTTTTCTGACAAGTGCTCTCGATCCCAGATGTGAGCCACACACACGTCCATGTATCTCTGCCAGCAGCACTAGCCCTTCTTCTTGACTAATACACTTCAGCTTCACGCCGTTTGGCCTCTTTCTGTACAGAATGTTGTCCACAAACTGGTACATACTCAATTGCCGGGCCACTTTCTCATATTCCTCTGGATCATCAGGAAGCTCTCCAGTTTGCAAGAATCAGACTATGTGCTGCGCCCATGCCGGAGCCTGGGGCTCGACGACGAGGACCAAAGGCATTTCTTCAGCTGTGGGAGCGCTTTCCTCAACGACAAGAACTTGGGATCCTGCTTGAGGGCGTGGCTCACTAGTCAGCACGAGATCTTCTCTGGCAACCTTCTCACCAGCGGCTTCAGGGAGCTCTGTCGGGAAATGTTCGCCGGTGTTGAGTTTTCTCCTTTTTCTGGCTAAGGCTGATGGAGAAACCGATGGTTGGGTGAGGTGGAGCACAAAAGTGCCTGGTTCCACAGGGAGTTTCTGTGGACCACACTTCGACAGGTGATCAGTGATGTTGTTTTCCGCACGAGGCATGTGCTCTGTTAGCAGCCCGTCAAAGTGTTGTTCCAGCTTCCTCACCTCTTCTACGTACGCCTCCATCAGTGGGCTTTGATAATCTTTATTCACCTGCTTCAAACAAGATGGGAGTCACCGCATATGATCAACTTCTTGACCCCCAATTCTACGGCAACCCGGAGCCCGACAAGGAGCCCTTCATATTCCGCTGTGTTATTCATGGCATCTTCCCTGGGGAAATGCATCTGGATGACGTATTTGAGGTGTTCTCTGGTGGGCGCAATGAGTAATACCCCCGCTCCAGCACCCTGGAGCAAGAAAGCACCATCAAAGTACATGACCCATTCCGTGGGGGCCTCCTTGCCGGGGAGAGCAGTTTCCATAATCTCTTCGGCAGGTTTCGGCGTCCACTCTGCTATGAATTCTGCCAGTGCTCTACATTGGATAGTTGTTGTGCTCTCAAACTTTAGAGCAAAACTTGATAGCTCTAGAGCCCATTCTACTATCCTACGGTGGCTTTGGGGTTCCTCAAGATTCACTGTAGCGGAAGGCGAGTTACAACAGTGATCTCATGGGCTTGAAAGTAGTGGCGCAGCTTCCTCGAGGCCATGAGGAGGCCGAAGATCAGCTTTTGGACTCCATAGTACCTTGATCTAGCCCCCTGCAAGAGGGAGCTGACAAAGTAAACTGGCCGCTGCACCATCTTCCTTTTTGCCGCCTCCTCCTGCAAAACAGTGCCTATCTGTGGCTCCCCTTCATCGCCGCGGGCAAGCTTTGCCGGGGGCAAAGTTGGTTCAATAGTGGGTGGTTCTGCCGCAGTAGCTTCTCCGCTATCCACCTCTCTCTGTGCCACCAGGGCAGCACTAACCACTTGATTCGTTGCCGCTAGATATAGCAGCAGCGGCTCTTGCGGTTTGGGTGCGACCAAGGTTGGAGCAGAGGAAAGGTAGGTTTTCAAATCCTGCAGTGCAGCCTTGGCTTTTGGAGTCCATTTCATTGGACCAGCCTTCTTCAATATTTTTAAGAACGACAAGGTGCGCTCAGCAGATTTGGAAATGAATCTACTCAATGCGGCCACACAGCCAGTCAGACGTCTCACATCCTTGACGATCTTCGGAGCTTGAATCTGTTCTATCGCCTTGATCTTGTCGGGGTTGGCTTCTATCCCTCGCTAAGACACAAAGAATCCAAGAAGCTTGCCGGATGGAATGCCAAACACACATTTCTTTGGGTTGAGCTTCAAGTTGATCTTCCGCAAATTTGCAAAGGTTTCTTCTAAATCCTCAATGAGTGAAGATTTCTCCTTTGTTTTGACCACTATATCATCCATATATGCTTCAATGTTTCTGTGCAGTTGAGGTTAGAAACCAATCTGCATGACCCTTGTGAATGTGGAACCAACACTTTTTTTGCCTGAAAGGCATACGCACAAAGCAGTACGTGCCACACGGGGTGATAAAGGCGGTCTTTTCTTCGTCTTCCTTGGCCACGAAGATCTGGTGGTACCCAGAGTACGCGTCCAAGAAGGAAAGCAAATCACATCCGGAGGTGGAATCAACAATCTGGTCAATGCACGGCAAGGGGAAGGGATCCTTCGGACAAGCTTGGTTCAGGTGAGTGAAGTCGATACAAAGTCTCCACTTCCCATTAGCCTTGCGCACCACCACTGGATTAGCTAACCAAGTTGGATGCAGTACCCCTCGGACCAAACCCGCTGCCTCCAGCTTCTTAATCTCCTCAGCAATGAACTGCTGCCGCTCCAAGGCCTGCTTCCTGACTTTTTGCTTGACAGGGCGGGCATGAGGATAGACAGCAAGGTGGTGCTCGATTACCTCCCTGGGAACACCGGAGATCTCAGATGGTTGCTAGGCAAACACATCAACATTCACCCATAGGAAGGCAATGAGCGCGCTTTCCTATTTGTCGTCAAGGGTAGCACTAATGGTGAAAGTACCATCGTGCCATCCTGCCTCGCCGGAAATTTCTTGGTTGCAGGGGGAGCAGCCCTGGATATTTTGCCAGTCGAACTCTCCGGCAATTGCTGCCGGGCAGCGCGCTTCCTGGGGTCCTTATCGGTGTCCTTGCTGGTTCCCTTAACTTTCTTCTCTTTCTAGGCGGGAGCTGAGGTCCTGATGGCCTCCGCTGCTACCGCGTCTCTATACATCTTATCCACACAGATGACTGCATCTCTCTTATCTGATGGGATGGTAATGACCCCATGGGACCAGGCATCTTCAAAGTGTTGTAGGCGTAGTGGGACGTCGGCATGAACTTGGCTAGAGCTGGTCGACCAAGAATCCTGTCGTGGTTTTGTCATCGCAGATGTCCTATTGAAAGGACTTAAGTGTGAAGCCATCGCAACGGTGATTAGCTTGTCGGGGTTGAGCGGGATGAGAGACACGGGTTTACCCAGGTTCGGGCCCTCACGTTGGAGGTAAAAGCCTACTCCTGCTCTTGTTGCTATTGCTTGATTATCGATTACAAGGGAGCGGACTCGCTTGACCTAGCTATCGATTGATTCTGACCTATCTATTCTATGCCAGGGACTCGCCTTTATATACAGGTAGAGGCCGCCGCCTTACAAGAGTCCGGGTCGGGTTACGACCCGTGACTGAGTCATATTCTAAATCGCCTTGCCTTGTAAGACAAGTCGCCATATGGCGGCTTACACCTCCGGGCCATCTTCTGGATCCAGGCCCTAAGCCGGCCCATCTTGTGAGCCGCCCTTCTTGGTATTGTGCCTTAGTCACTTAGGTGTGTCTGACGCTTTAACTCCAAGAGTCGCCAACGGTCTAACCCGGCCCTTACTGTGTGGGTTATAATCGCGGGGTTATATCCCCAACATTAGGCCCCAGATTGATTTGAACTTGTTGATGTCAATCTTAACCCTTCCGTTTGGCGAGTCTTCTCTTCATTTCTCTTAACTGCAACCTTGAAAAATCTTCATAACCCGCCATAATAAAAAGATGATGTCACCTCCAAGATTTCGGGAAACCCTTCATGACATCATAACGAATCTTTGTATAAATCTGTCATCCCAAGAATCGAGGCGTCCCTTAGCTGTAAAATTTATTATGCCTCCTCGATTCTTGCACCAGCCATTTACTGTTACCTTTTCCCCTTATAAATAGGCAATAGGGCCCTCCTTTACCTTTTTACTTCGTCTTCTCCACTTCTTCGTCTTCGCGAGAACCTTCCCAACCGGAGCTCCGCTGCGCCCGCCTTCTTCGATCGAGGTCGTGACACCATCCTGTCGTTGTCGGGACTCAGCGGCACTCCTCCGCTTTCCTCCATCGCCATCAGGTACCATGTTTCTCCTTTCTCAGATCCACATTAGGTCACCTGAATTCGTGTAGTTCATCGACGTTCATCCCTTTTTTCCTTTAGTTCATCATATCTTTGAGTAGAAACTTGTTTTTTTGACCCGAAACATCATAGAAGTATAGCAGTAGTAGTTTTGTCCCCATCTTACACTTTGGACAACTTGTATTCCCTCTAGAATAAATGGGTAGCCTGCTAGTTCTTCCGTCTCCACCTTTTAGGTTTTGCAATTAATTTTCTTTTTCGAACTGCCTGTAGATCCATAAATATAGCTGTTGATTGCGAAACTTGTTTGCTCCACACTTAGTAGAATTTTCAACAATCCCAAATTTTTATATAACTCGCCTTGCATCTCGGGCGACTTACCAACATAGTTGTAACTCGCCAATGTTTCAGAAGTTGTTTCTTTTAATTGACCCGCCATTACTTGGGCGGCTTATCTTCATACTTATCAAATAACCCGCCATATTCTGGTTCTGCAGTTCCATTGTCCTTTAGGCGGCTCAACATGACAAAAACCACTCGTTGTAATTGGGGTCCTTCCCTAGTTACTGCGTGATCCTTAAAGATTATGTGGACCAAGGTCTCTTGGCGACTCAGGAAGAGATTGGCTGGCATGTCAGCCAAGGAGAGAATGTCCCCAATCCTGGCAAAGGAGAAGTGACAGTTTTCACTGATCATATCCTTAGGGGCTTCACACCACCCGGGTCAAAGTTCTTTTGAGACATCTTGCACTATTTCAACCTTCATCCTCAAGATATAGGCCCAAACTCAGTAACCAACATTTGCCACTTTCAAATCTTTTGTGAAGTTTATCTGCAAGTAGAGCCCACTGTTGCTCTCTTCAAAGAATTCTTTTTATATAAACCGCCAGACTGAGTGCGCAAGTGGTCCGACTCAAGAATTAGGCGGAGTCTCAATCCAGAGACGTTGAGACGGTGGCTTTCTTGTAGCAACCTTACCAAGCCATCCTAAAGGATGGATAAAAACTTGGTTCTACTGGAAGAATACCGCCCCAGCTAATGATAACCCTCTGCTGGGTTACCGGGCTGATCGCCTCCCTATTAATTTTGCCCCGCCAAGCAAACTTCTTCCAGATGAACATACTGAGGCACTCCAATAATATCCCAAAGTGTCAGCTTTCTTACCCAATGGATTAACTAGAGTTGACTTATCCCGTTGCTGGGTCTCATGGAAAATTCTTCCCTTAAGCCGCCAGCCCAGCTTGATGTATGAATATTCAGGTGAGTCAGATGATCCTCAACGGTATAGCACTGATAACTTCACTGCTGAAGAAGTTTTTCAAGCTATGAACTCTTTACTTGGGGAGTCTCAAGAGAGTTGTAACAAGACAGGACTGTTGCCATTCTTCAAACTCAACCCTGCCCCAGCTGTAAGTATTATTTTATATTCGGCTTAAATATCCTTGATTTTATTCTGTGTCTCACTTATCAATCCTTTTTCATCATAAAACCCAACTCCGCCTTTTGGAAAAGAAAGATAAAAACTGCCGTGGCCAAGTCCAGGACTGCCCAAAGTCAAAGAAGAGCAAACCAGCTGCTGTAGTTGAGCCGGCCGCTGTGGGCGAGTCAGCTGACGCCGACGATCAATCAGAGGTTGAACTTGATTCTCTTGGCCAACTCTTTGTTGAATTAGCTAACACCTCTTGTTCTCAGGATGAGGCTGCCACAAGCCGGGCCGGTGACTCTGAGGTAATTCCTATCTCTTCTGGCTCAGACTCCGCACCTCTAGAAAGAATACAGCGGGTCGTCCAGAAAGTAAAATTTTCTCATCCAGATGCTTACTTAGATCCACACTTTATTTTGAAGAAAACTCAGCATGACCTAAGACACCAGACTCGAAGTGGCGGCTCAAGCAATTTAGTGGCCGGGTTAACTCATGAACCCTCTGCCCGTAAACGGCCTACTAAGGTGCCACACAGTCCAACTTCTTCTTTACCCAAAGATGGTCTTATAAGACGTCCTCTTAACCCTTCTGACTCCAATTACCAGGAGTTGTCACCGCCTTCAGGCGGCTCATCTCAAACCTAGCTACCTGCCTTTATTGTAAACCGAGGGTGAGTCTTTGCATTTACTTATAATCGTACAACTTATTGTCATATACGTCTTAACACTCCAATGTGATCACAGGGTCAAAGCCAAGGAGAAGAAGAGAAAAGTCGGCGACTCTTCAAAGGCTCCCAAAGTCCCTGAGTCTGAAGAACAAGTTCTGATAACCCCTAAGGTCCATGCTGAAAACCTTGAAGAACCTCACAACCGACAAGATGATCCGCCTCCACAGACTGACGCAACGGCTTCTAAGGCCATGGATATTGAAGCTAACCCGGCGGATAATTGTGACCCGCCAAGTCCTATTCCCTCTTCAACTTCTGTCAAGCCTATTGAAGAAATTTCTTCTGAGAAGAATAGTGATGACATTTCCATCATTGGGGCGGGTCACTCAACCCCCCAAGATCTCCACCGTGCTGACTAAGCACTCAGCCAAATAAGAGCCACCCTTGCTGGAAAAGGGCAACACAAAGCTTGATCTGCCAAACTATGAGGCACTTAGCGCTGAAGAAGTATATGCAGGCTATTTGAGCCGCTTAAATACAAGCCGGGACAAGGAGGCCAGCCTGGTACATATAATGAAGAAAAAAAATATGAGGTATGCTTGCTTTTTCTCCTATTATGTCGCTGTATGTAGCCCCCAAGTCTTAACCATAGGATTTTTTTAGTGTGGTGAAGACTTGAGAAGAAATTTGTAGACTCCAAATTGTAGCCCCCAAGGGCCGGGTTATCATACAAGTGATAAGCCGGTTCTTTAACCTTGCTTGAAAAGGAAAAACACCATGTAGCCCCCAAGGGCCAGCTCAGCTTTATAAAGTGAGCTAGGTCTTTGATCACAATCACTTAAGAAAAATCGCCTGTAGCCCCCAAGGGCCGGCTTAATTTTATAATGTAAGTCGGGTCTTTGATCACCAATATTTAGAAGAAATCGCCTGTAGCTCCCAAGGGCCGACTTAGCTGTAGAAGGTACACCGGTTCTTCTTCAATATAATTTGAAAGAAAATGACGTACATTAGCCCCCAAGTGCTAAGGATATTGCTTGCAATGTGCTTGGGACTTAAATAGTCTTGTCCTAACATCTGTGTCCACGACCGTCTTAACCAAACCAACACACTTAGTGTTTTCTTTAAATGATAATCCTCTGTTTAACTTTGCAGGAAGCATTAAGCCTGGGCGAGTCAGATTTGGCCGGCTTAAGAAAGAACTTAAAATCTGAACAAGCAGAACGCGCCAAAGCTGAATCAAGCTTGAAGTCTTCTTTGGAGGACTTAGAAAAAATGAAGGTCAAATTTGACGCTGACAGATCTGTTTAGAAACAGAAAAAACCACCTTATTGAAGCGTGCAGAGGATGCTGAAAACCAACTTAAGCCGGTGGCTGCAGAGTTGGCCGGCTTAAAGCATCGTATCTCTCAAATGACTGTCGCCATCTTTGGTATGATTTGTAAGTAATTGAAATAACTCGCCCGACGACTTAAGAAATATGATACTAACTCGCTTGACGACTCTTGCTTTGAATGCAAAATAGGTGCCAGAAGTGCCAGCCTTGGGCAAAGTGTGGTGACCAAGCTGAAAGCCATCTACTGTTTAATAGAGAAGTTATACACTGGCAGCCTTCAGACGCTTGTAGCTGTATCCAATGGCAAGAAGCTGCCACCACTCATGAAAACTGTGCTGGATCAATTATACATAGTGCCAAAGCAAGTTAAGGAACTGAAACTGTTAGCCGCCCATTCAGGAGCCATCACCGCACTAAGCCGGGCAAAAGCTTACCAATAGGAGCTGGACCCAACAGAGATGGCTGGCGGGTGTCCAGAATATAATGATGATGGATCTGTCTTCAATGAAGAAGATTTTGCCAGATGTTTCAAAGAGATGCGTCCTGTGGCGTGTCAACTTGCACAAGAGCTAGATCTGACGAAGTATCAGCCGGCTTATGACAGCAACAACACTCCCATCAAGGCGCCCTCCTTCAACATTGTGGATTTAACTCCTCAAAGGCGTAAGCATATTTTTGCCTCTGACATTGACCCTTCTCTTATCCTGAATGATGAAGCAACCTTTGAGGCGTTAACTAGTATCGAATGGATGTCGGATATTCTTCAGATTGCAAGTGACGAAGAGCTAACACAGGATAACCTGGAAGCTTCCACTGCAAGACGCCATGATGATATTAACCCGGCAGAGCACAACCCGAAAGACACATACGTTGGCTCAAAGGAGTAATCTAACTCCGAAAAACTTTTTGAAAAAACTTTTGGGCTGAACTGTAGCCTTGTAATAGCCTTAGCATGAAATAGTTGGTTGCCTTGTCATGCCTTCGTGCATGTTTTTGAATTGATGATCAAAACAACTATGTGATCAGGCTACTTTATATGCTTTGATCAAATCAGATATGTATCCTTGTTTTGCACCATCTTTGAATTCGGGTGCTAACTTCATATTTTGCCATATAAAATATGAGAAATTCATCAATTCTTGTACTGGCGACTTATAGTCAAAAACCAGGGCGGGTTAGAACCCAATGACTTATGGTTAAAAATTCTTGAAAGGATCATTTGGCGGCTCATAGCCATAATAAGCTCAATTTTGAGCAATGCTAACCTGGACCTTCTTTGATCCCGGGATTTGTCTTGCGACTCATGGCCATAACAAGCTCAATTTTGAGAAATGTTAACCCGGATCACTTTTGATCTAGAGTATTGTTGTCTGCATATACATATGAATAAAAACATAGAAAACATCTGTAAAGATAGAAATAAAGACATTTATATGTCAATATTTGATAAGTCGGATCTTAAGGCTCGACCAAAAAGACTAGCCTTTTACGACACAAATCTTGCTTCAAAGAAGCTTGGCTTAATAGCCTTGGTTTATCCTTGCTATCAGTAAGCTGGGCTCTCACATGACTTAAGCCGCCGGTTTAAACTTGACAAGTTCAGGGTCTATAAATATTGACTTGTCAAGTGTACGATGGGTCATCTTGTTCAGAGTAGCATCAAGCATACGGGCAGGTTTAACCAATAATGTGGCATTTTGCCGGGTCAAAAGGGTTTTGTAAGCTAAACTCAATGAGTTGGAAGCCCCCTAGTGCCCTTATAATCAATTAATAAAGACTCATGCACAGAAAATATGAGATGAAACAACAGAGGCCCCGAGTTTCAGGCATGCCGACTTTATTATGTTGATCATAAAAATATATACATGACATGTATGTACAAAGATTGGAGCCAGTAGCTCAAGTGTAGTAAGGCCGAAGATGAGCAATATTCCAAGGCCTTTTGGTCTCCTCCTCAGAGGTACCTGACTTATTAGGTTCACGTATGTCAATAAGATAATATGACCCATTGTTTAGGTTTTCACTAACCACAAAGGGCCCCTCCCAAGGGGGTAATAACTTATGCATGCCTGTTTGATCTTGAATCAAACGGAGCACTAAGTCGCCCTCCTGGAATGTCCGACTTCTAACTCCGCGGCTGTGATAGTGACGCAGGTCTTGTTGATAAATCACCGATCGAGCTGCTGCGAGGTCACGTTCTTCATCCAAGGCATCAAGAGTGTTTTAACGCGCCATCTCTTTGTCTGCTTCAACGTAAGCCGCCACTCTTGGCGAGTCATGACGAATATTGCTTGGGAGAACGGCCTCTGCACCATAAACCATGAAGAAGGGCGTATAGCCTATTGATCTATTGGGGGTGGTTCTGATACTCCAAAGAACTGAAGGAAGCTACTCAACCCAACAGCCCGGTGTTCGTTCCAAAGGAACCATAAGCCGGGGCTTTATTCCTCGTAATATCTCCTGGTTAGCACACTCTGCCTGACCATTGGACTGAGGATGAGCCACCGAAGATACATCAAGACGGATGTGCTCTTTTTGACAGAACTCCTTCATAGCACCCTTAGACAGATTTGTGCCATTATCAGTGATGATACTATGAGGATAACCAAAGCGGAAGATCAATTTTTTAACAAACTGAACTGCAGTCGCTGAGCAACTGGCTCTGCCTCAATCCACTTGGTAAATTTGTCAACTGCCACCAAAAGGTGGGTCTTCTTGTCTTTAGACCTTTTGAACGGTCCAACTATATCAAGCCCCCAGACCGCAAATGGCCAAGTGATGGGTATCATTCGCAACTCCTGAGCCGACACATGAGCTTGCCTTGCAAACTTCTGACATCCATCACACTTGCTGACAATGTCTTCTACATCAGCATGAGCCGTCAGCCAGAAAAACCCATGATGGAAAGCTTTAGCCACCAAAGATCATGACCCGACATGATGACCACAATCACCTACATGAATTTCGTGTAGAATCTCACGTCCTTCTTCAGGAGAAACACAACGTTGGAAGACACCGGTCACACTGCATCTGTGTAACTCGCCATTGACAACAACCATGCCAGATTTTCATCCTTTGGTAACTCGCCTCGGGTCAGATAAGCTAGGTAAGGCATCGTCCAGTCAGGGATTGCACGAAGAGCCGGCACCAACTGTCCCTCCGGGTCAGGAATAGCAAGATCTTCTTCTGAAGGCAATTTAACAGAAGGATTATGTAACACATCAAGGAACACATTGGGGGGAACGGGCTTACGCTGTGATCCAAGCCGAGATAGTGCATCAGCCGCCTTATTCTTGCGCCGGTCTATGTGATCCACTTGGTACCCTTTAAAGTGACTAGCAATGTTATCAACTGCCTGACGGTAAGCCGCCATAAGTGGGTCTTTAGAATCCCACTTTCCTGAAACTTGTTGAGCTACCAAGTCTGAGTCACCCAAACATCTAACCTGGCTCAGGTTCATCTCCTAGGCCATTCGGAGTCCATGGAGCAAATCTTCATACTCAACTGCATTATTGGTACAAGGGAACATGAGTCTTAAGACATAACAAAATTTATCACCTCGTGGAGATTCCAAGATAACTCCAGCCCCCGAGCCTTCCAACTGCCTGGACCCATCAAAGTGTATAGTCCAATATGTATTGTCAGGCTTCTCCTCAGGTGTTTGCAACTCTGTCCAATTGTTTATGAAATCCACCAAAGCTTGAGACTTGATGGCTGTTCGAGGCACATATTTCAGATGATGTGGTCCAAGTTCAATTGCCCACTTAGCAACCAGGCCAGTAGCCTCTCTGTTTTGAATTATGTCGCCAAGTGGAGCTGAGCTGACCACTGTGATTGGGTGTCCAAGGAAATAATGCTTAAGTTTTTGGCTGGCCATGAACACCCCAGTCACCAGCTTCTGCCAATGAGGATATCTTTGCTTGGACTCCGTAAGGACTTCACTGACATAATAAGCCGGCCGCTAAACCAGGTACTCTTTACCTGTCTCCTTGCCCTCAACGACAACTGCAACACCGACGACTTTATTATTAGTCGCCACGTACTGGAGCAAAGGCTCTTTGTCTATAGGAGCAGCCAAGATGGGCTCAGCCAGCTGCTTCTTAAGTGCTTCAAACGCTTTATTAGCCGCATCGCTCCAGACGAAGTGATCAGTTTTCTTCATCATATGATACAGGGGAATCGCTTTTTCTCCAAGGCGGCTTATGAACCGGCTTAAGACTGCAATGCGACCCGCCAGGCGTTGAACATCATTGATACACGCCGGCTTAGAAAGGGAGGTTATAGCCTCAATCTTCTCCGGGTTAGCCTCAATGCCCCGTTCTGAAACTAGAAAACCTAGCAATTTGCCAGCCGGCATGCCAAAAACACACTTGGCCAGGTTAACCATCATCTTGTACACCCTAAGATTATCAAAGGTCTCCTTCATGTCATCAAGCAAAGTTTCTTTCTTTCTAGACTTAACCACGATGTCATCAACATAAGCATGAACATTCCGGCCAATCTGCTTGTGAAAGCAATTCTGAACACAGCGTTGATAAGTCACCTGGGCACTCTTGAGCCCAAAAGACATAGATACATAATAGAAAGCTCCAAAGGGGGTGATGAAGGTTGTCTTTTCCTGATATTCCACTGCCATCTTGATCTGGTGATAACCAGAATAAGCATCCAGAAAGCACAAACTCTCACAACCCGCCGTGGCATCCACAATCTGGTCAATACGGGGGAGAGCAAAAGGATCAGTTGGACAAGCCTTGTTGAGATCTGTGTAGTCCACACGCATACGCCAAGTGCCATTTTTCTTAAGCACTAGCACATGATTAGCCAACCACTGAGGGTGAAAAACTTCAATAATGAACCCAGCAGCTAGGAGTCGGGCCACTTCTTCTCCAATAGCCTTACGCCTCTCCTCGTTAAAACGACGGAGGAACTATCGAACAAGCTTCATCTTAGGATCCACATTAAGGTGGTGCGCAGTGAATTATCTCGGTACACCCGGCATGTCAGAAGGTTTCCATGCAAAGATGTCCTGATTCTCATGGATGAACTCGATGAGCGCGCTTTCCTATTTAGGATCCATCCCTGTCCCAATGGTGAACTGCTGAGAAGAATCACCAGGGACAAAGTCAACTTGTTGTGTGTCCTTTGCCGACTTAAATTTGAGCAAAGGGTCTTCCTCAGTGGTGGGTTTTTCCAGAGGGGTCATATCAGCCGGGTCAACATTATCCTTATAATACTTGAGCTCCTCTGTGGCACAAGACAACTCTGCATAAGCCGCATCTTCTTCCTCACACTCCAGGGCGAGTTTGCGGTTTCCATGAACTGTGATAGTACCCTCTGGCCCTGGCATCTTAAGCTGCAGATACACATAACAAGGGCGAGCCATAAACTTAGCATAAGCCGGCCGTCCAAACAGGGCATGATATGGACTCTTGATCTTAACCACCTCAAACCATAATGTCTCTGCTCTATAATTGTACTCATCACCAAAGGCTACTTCGAGTGATATCTTCCCAACAGGGTATGCCGACTTACCAGGCACCACTCCATGAAACACTGTGGAGGACGGCTTGAGGTCCTTGTCAGTCAGACTCATCAGACGGAAAGTATCATAGTACAATATATTGATACTGCTGCCACCATCCATAAGCACCTTTGTAAATTTATAACCACCCACATGGGGGCAACCACTAGGGCCACATGACCCGAACCATCAACTCGGGGCGGGTGATCCACCCTGCTCCATGTGATCACCTACTCTGACCACCTTAAATATCAAGGCACTGTCGGCTCAACTATGTTAACTGCTCGCTTATGGACCTTCCGGTCACGCTTGCACGTATTCGTAGTGAAAACATGATATTGACCACTATTAAGCTGCTTCGGGTTACTTTGATACCTTGACTGATTGTTGTCCTGCTGATTACCGTGACCAGACTACTGATTATGACCACCATGGTTACCTTGACCCGGATAGCCAGCACCTGAGACACCACCGCCGAAACAGGAGCCTTGAGACCCGGATCCTGACCCGCCGGGCGGCCCTCCATGATGCGGGTGAAATGTCTGATTTTTAAATTCCCTCATGATATAACAGTCCTTCCAGGCATGACGAGATGGCTTATTAGGGTAACTATGCTTTGGACAAGGGCCATTAAGCATTTCCTCAAGACTCTGTGACGGCTTGCCATTGTTATTACACCGTTGATTCTTTGACCCGGCGTTGGTGTTAGCCACGAAATCTGACCCCCCGTCAGAATATTTACGCTTCCCTCCGGTGCCTTGGTTATTCTGATTGCCCTGCTGAGCTGGGGCATGTTGT
Source organism: Thinopyrum elongatum (assembly GCA_011799875.1). Taxonomy (NCBI): domain Eukaryota; kingdom Viridiplantae; phylum Streptophyta; class Magnoliopsida; order Poales; family Poaceae; genus Thinopyrum; species Thinopyrum elongatum. The sequence continues at coordinate 351,736,189 of CM022303.1, forward strand.
TGCTGACCCTTGCCACCGCTATTTTTCTTACCCTTACTAGATTTATCATCATCAGAACTCGGATCTTTAGTAGTATCAGAGTCTCCATATCTGGTAAGCACATCCATAAGCTTGCCCATATCTGTACACTTACGCTTAAGCCGCCCTAGCTTCTACTTGAGGGGGTCAAAGTGACAGTTCTGTTCCAAAAGTAGCACAGCCCGAGCCGCCCCAATACTTTCCGAAGAATGAATGATGGTCGCCACCCGACGAGCCCAATGATGAGCCGCCTCGCCCTCACGCTGCACACAGTGATCTAAATCAACAATTGTTAAAGGCTGTTTACAAGTACCTTGGAAATTCTTGATAAAGCCATCCTTCAATTCTGCCCAAGTATTGATGGAGTTAGGAGGCAGACTCTTCAGCCATGTGCGAGCCGGTCCTTCCAACATCATGGTGAAATACTTGGCACAGACTGCATCACTGACATCTAACATCTCCATGGCCAGCTCATAACTTTCAATCCAGGCCTCGGGGGGAAGGTCCGGTGTGTAATTAGGCACCTTACGAGGGCCCATGAAATCCTTGGGAAAACGCTTGTTTCGTAGAGCCGGCACCAAACATGGGACTCCAATGGTTCGGGTGCTTGACCCGGCACCCTCCACAGCTGCAGGAATCATTGGCGGTTGTTAATAAGCCCCCTGATTTACTTGGGTCAGGTTAACCTAGGGCGTGTTGCGGCATCTCTCACTGCTGGAGACTGCGGGTGACTCAAGATGCCGGCTGTAACTACGGCTTGGAAAGGGAGTTGAATGCACACAATTGCGACTGTATGAATACTTCTCCTGCTGTGCAATCGCCGTTTGAAGTAGCTCGATGGCGTTCCATGCTTCTACCGCAATGGGCAACTCACCAATAATCAGGAGCGCATTGAGACGCGTAGCCGCTGCTATCATGTTATCCACCGGGTTGGAGAAGTGACCCGGCGGTGTTGCAAAACGCTGAGGCGGAGTCTGGCCTCTGCTGGGCGGCTCTGGCTGATGAGGCTGAGCTGCCACCCTATTCCCAGGTGCCTCGACAGTCAGGGGTATAACTAGTGGAGTACTTGGTCCTGCCCCGGCGTGTTAAACAGATTCATGGGTTCATAGACTAAAGGCAAACGAGACTGGTGCCTCCTTCGAAGGACTGTGTTGGAGGCATTCTGATCAAGGCTTAAATGCCAAGCCTCTGCTTTCAAGCGCTCCGACTCAGCATTGTTCTGAGCTTGTACCGTTACCATCCGAGCGTTCTCTGCGTTGACATCCTCCTGGGCCTTAGTCATATGCTCCTAAGCTTTGTGATCTCTGCGTTACGCTCAGCTTGGTTCTCCGCCGTGACCTCAGTCGCCAGCAGGGTCATCAAAGTTCCCATCAACTCAGACAAAACTTGAGCCGGCGGCCTCACTGAGCCGGATGCGCCAGCCGCCGCAGCTGCTGGGTCAGCTGTTGCAGTTGCACCAGCCATCGAAGAATTAAGAACTAGCACCGTGCCCGCCATGAAGATGGTGGCTCGGCTCGGCGGCTCGTAGGGGTCCGGAATACTGTTACCATCAGAATAGCCCCCAAGCCCGCCGTCCTGAAGCTGGTAGATTGACTCTGTCTCTCTAGTTGAGGACTCATCACCTGAGTAGATGAGAGTCTCTCCCCCAGATGCAGAATCTTTTGCAAGTTCCACCCCTTGCGTGAGGCCCATGAAAGTGTGCCTCCGCCCGGCTTGGACCTGGGCGGGTTGCGTGCACTGAGCCTGCTCGACGATGTCGGTGCAGCTGTACGGCTCAGGTTCTGATCCGCCGATCTCGCCGATGAAGACGTGGTTTCCGCTGAAGGGGACCCGGTACCCGTACTTGATTGAGTCGGCCTCGGGGCCCCAACCAGCATCGTCGATGTAGAGCTTGCCGCGGTGACTCTTGGTCATCCTGCCAATGGCGTATCCCTCGATCCCTGGGAAAGAGCCCATCAAGAACTCAAAACCACCGTGCGCTGGCCCCATGATGGGTGCCAACTATCGTGGTTTTGTCACGGCAGATGTCCTAGTGAAAGGACTTAAGCATGAAGCCATCGCAACAGTGATTAGCTTGTCGAGGTTGAGCAGGACGAGAGACACGGGTTTACCCAGGTTCGGCCCCTCACGATGGAGGTAAAAGCCTACTCCTGCTCTTGTTGCTATTGCTTGCGTATCGATTACAAGGGAGCGGATTTGCTTGACCTAGCTATCGATTGATTCTAACCTGTCTATTCTATGCCGGGGACTCGCCTTTATATACAGGTAGAGGCCGCCGGCTTACAAGAGTCCGGGTCGGGTTACGACCCGTGACCGAGTCATATTCTAAATCACCTTGCCTTGTAAGACAAGTTGCCATATGGCGGCTTACACCTCCAGGCCATCTTCTGGATCCAGGCCCTAAGCCGGCCCATCTTGTGAGCCGCCCTTCTTGGTCTTGTGCCTTAGTCACTTAGCCATGTATGAGGCTTTAACTCCGAGAGTCGCCAATGGTTTAACCCGACCCTTACTGGGCGGGTTATAATCGCGGGGTTATATCCCCAACAAATCCTGTTAAATGGCAGGGGAAGTTCAAAAACATCGAACACAATCTTTTCGGTCCTGAAGTTTATTTCCCCGCCAACTGTTACCGGTAAGGTAATCTTTCCTTTCGGCAGGCTCCTCCCTTGGTTGATTCCTTGGAAAGTGCCAGTCTTCTTTAGATCTTCATCGGGAATTTGGAGTTTCTTCAGCACATCAGGGGAGATCAGATTCAATCCCGCCTCGCCGTCAACCAACATCTTGGTGACCTTGAGGTTGTGGATTATTGGTGAAACCAAAAATGACAAACATCCTATCACAGTAGTGTGGTCTGGATGATCCTCAATGTTAAGATGATGGGCGTGCGGGACCACCTGAGTGGTTCTCGAGCGCTCGCCACTGGTTTTGGAGCATTAACCTGATGTCGCTTGAACTACGTCGGTATTTCCCCAAAGAGGAAGGGATGATGCAGCACAGCTACGGTAGGTATTTCCCTCAGTTATGAAACCAAGGTATCAATCCAGTAGGAGAACCAAGCAACACTATGTAAATAGTACCTGCACACAAAGAACAAACACTTGCAACCCAACGCCTAAGAGGGGTTGTCAATCCCTCCACGGTAAAAAGATAGATAAATTTGTGGTAGATTGGATAAATAGCTCTCGATAAAACGCAAAATAAAATAAGTAATAAATAGTGCAACAAGGTATTTTTGGGTTTTTGGAATAATAGATCTGAAAACAAAAGCGAATGAAAATAGATCTCAAAGCAAATATGATAAAGAATAGACCCGAGGGCCGTAGATTTCACTAGTGGCTTCTCTAGAGAAAATAGCACACGGTGGGTAAACAAATTACTGTTGGGCAATTGATAGAAGATCGAATAATTATGACGATATCCAAGGCAATGATCAATATATAGGCATCACGTCCATGATTAGTAGACCGACTCCTGCCTGCATCTACTACTATTACTCCACACATCAACCGCTATCCAGCATGCATCTAGTGTATTAAGTTCATGGAGAAACGGAGTAATGCAATAAGAATGATGACATGATGTAGATGAGATCTATTCATGTAGGAATAGCCCCCATATTGTTATCCTTAATAGTAACGATACAAGCGTGTCTTGCTGCCCCTTCTGTCACTGGGAAAGAACACCGCACGATCAAACCCATCACAAAGCACCTCTTCCCATGGCAAGAAAAATCGATCTAGTTGGCCTAACTAAACCAAAGATTCGAAGAAGAAATACGAGGCTATAAATAATCATGCATACAAGAGATCAGAAGAAGACTCAAATAATATTCATGGATATAGATCTGATCATAAACTCAAAGTTCATCGGATCCCAACAAATACACCGCAAAAAAGAGTTACATCAAATAGATCTTCAAGAGACCATTGTATTGAGAATCAAAAGAGAGAGAGGAAGCCATCTAGCTACTGCCTACGGACCCGTAGGTCCATGATGAACTACTCACGCATCATCGGAGAGGCACCAATGAGGATGATGAACCCCTCCGTGATGGTGTCTAGATTGGATCTCATGGTTCTAGAACTTGCGGCGGCTGGAATTGTGTTTCCGTCGACTCCCCTAGGGTTTCTGCAATATTTGGCAATTTATAGGGTGAAGAGGCGGTGCGGGAGGTCACCGAGGGGGGCACAACCCCCTAGGCACGCCTGAGCCCCCAGGCGCGTCCTGGTGGGTTGTGCCCACCTCGGGCCTCCCCTCTGGTACATCTTTGGCCCACTGGGTGTCTTCTGGTCCATAAAAATTCTCCAAAAAGTTTCGTTGCGTTTGGACTCCGTTTGGTACTGATATTCTGCGACGTAAAAACAAGCAAAAAACAGCAACTGGCACTGTGCACTATGTCAATAGGTTAGTCCCAAAAAATGATATAAAGTTGCTATAAAATGATTGTAAAACATCCAAGAATGATAATATAACAGCATGGAACAAGCAAAAATTATAGATACGTTGGAGACATATCAGCATCCCCAAGCTTAATTCCTACTCATCCTCGAATAGGTAAATGATAAAAACAGAATTTTTGATGTGGAATGCTGCCTAACATGTTCATCACATATTCTTTTCTTTTGTAGCATGGACATTTGGACTTTTATATGGTTCAAAGCAATAGTCTAGTTTTGACATGAAGATTTCAATACTCAAGCATATCAACAAGCAACCATGTCTTTCAAAATATCAACACTAAAGAAAGTTATCCCTAGCCGATCATGCTCAATCATTGATCCATTCATGAAACACACTTGCATATTAGCTACATCTAATGCTCAAGTATGATCATAGTGCCCCTTAGTTGGTGCTTTATAAGAGAAGATGGAGACTCAAATAAAAATAAAAATTGCATAAAGTAAATAGATAGGCCCTTCGCAGATGAAAGTAGGGATTTGTAGAGGTGCCAGAGCTCAAAGCTTAAATTGAGAGATAGTTTTTTTTGAGAGGCATACTTTTCCCGTCAACGAAAACGACTGAGTAATTCCCGACACTTTCCATGCTAGATATATCATAGGCGGTTCCCAAACAGAAAATAAAGTTTATTCCCTTTTCCACCATTCTTTCACATTCCACGGCTAGCCGTATCCACGAGTACTGTCCATACCAACACTTCCCAAGGAATTTATTATTTGACAACATAAAGTAAATTTCTTTTCTATTTCGGGACTAGGCGTCCCTATTACCGCCGCACTCTCGTGCAATGACATGAATAAACACTCATCTTGAGAATAACACATCTAGCATGGAAAATATTGGCCACCCCCTGCCGCTTCATGAGCGGTATAGGCACACACAAAGGAAATTTATTTTGAAAATTAGAGATGGCACATACAAGTTTGCTTAGAATGACATGGAAATACCGCATATAGGTAGGTATGGTGTACTCATATGGCAAAACTGGGTTTAAGGATTTGGGATGCACAAGTAGTATTTCTACTTAGTACAAGTGGAGGCTAGCAAAAAGATTGAGAAGCAACCAACCAAGAAACAAAAAATCTTATAAGCGAGCATTAAGCATAACTAACACCGAATAATTTACCACAAGTAGGATGTAATTTCATTGCATTACTATTGACTTTTGTGCTTGCATAGGGAATCACAAACCTTAACACCAATATTCTTACTAAACCATAATTACTCACCAACATGACTCACATATCACTATCATCATATCTCAAAACTATTACAAAGAATCAAGTTTATTTTGTCCAATGATCTTCATGAAAGTTTTTATTATATCCCTCTTGAATATCTATCACTTTGGGACTAGTTTCATATATTGCAATTGCTTTTGACAAGCTCAAACAAATCTAAGTGAAGAACATGAGCATAAAATTTTCCGTCTCTCAAAATAATATAAGTGAAGCATGAGAGAGTTTCTTCAAAAATTTACTAAGTCTCAAATTAATCTAAGTGAAGCATGAGAGCATTTCTTCAAAAATATTAAAGCACACCATGCTCAAAAATATATAAGTGAAGCACTAGAGCAATTCCATAGCTCAAAAAATTTATGTGAAGCATATAGAGCAATTCTAACAAATCATAGCATAAATTTGGCTCTCTCAAATAGGTGTGTCCAGCAAGGATACTTGTGACAAACTAAAAAGCAAAACAAGCAAAGTCTCATATAATACAAGCCGCTCCAAGAAAAACTCATGATATGTGACGAATAAAAATATAGCTCCAAGTAAAATACCGATGGTCGTTAGAAGAAAGAGGGGATGCCTTCCGGGGCATCCCCAAGCTTAGTTGCTTGGTTCTCCTTGAATATTAACTTGGGGTGCCATGGGGCATCCCTAGGATTAGGCTCTTTTCACTCCTTATTCCTTCATCCATCGCGATCTAACCCAAAACTTGAAAACTTCAATCACACAAAACTTAACAAAACCTTCATGAGATCCGTTAGTATAAGAAAACCAATCTTTACTTTAAGTACTATAGAAAACCCATTCAAATTTTATTATTGAATTATATATACTATATTATAACTTTACCATGGCTTATACCCCCCGATACAATCCATAGATTCATCAAAATAAGCACACAATGGAAAGAAAACAGAATCTGTCAATAACAGAACAATATGTAAAGATACGAATTGTTCTCATACTTCTGTAACTCCAAAAATTCTGAAAAATTTGGACAACAGAGTAAATTTGTATATAAATCTTCTGTAAAAAATCAGAATTTTTTGTCGCTTCTGTGAATTTTAAATTTTTTGTTACTGGACGCAAAAGTTTCTCTTTTTCAACAGGATCAAATCAACTATCACCAAAGCTATCCCAAAGGCTTTACTTGGCACAAACACTAATTAAAACATAAAAACACAATCATAACAGAGGCATAATTGTGAAAACACTCAAGAACAGAAAGAAAAAGGCAAAAATAAATTTTATTCATTGGGTTGCCTCCCAACAAGCGCTATCGTTTTATGCCCCTAGCTAGGCATAATGCATAGATTCAAGTATTGTCATCTTTAGTTTTAGATCCATAGGATGCCCTCATGATTGATTCATATGGTGAATTAATTGTTGTTCTAGGGAAATGTTCCATACCATTTCTTTATGGAATTTGAAATATAATATTGTCTTCTTTCATATCAATCACGGCACCAATAGTACGCAAAAACAGTCTACCAAGTATAATTGGACAAGACGGATTGCAATCAATATCAAGAACAATGAAATCTATGGGAACATAATTTCTATTTGCAAGAATAAGAACATCATTAATTCTTCCCAAAGGCTTTTTAATAGTAGTATTCGCCAAATGCAAATTAAGAGAACATTCTTCTATATCGGTAAGACCAAGCACATCACATAGAGATTTCGGAATTGTTGAAACACTAGCACCCAAATTACATAAAGCAAAGCACTCATAATTTTTAATCTTGACTTTGATAGTAGGTTCCCATTCATCATGCAATTTTCTAGGAATTGAAATCTCTAATTCCAACTTTTCTTCCAAAGCTTTCATCATAGCATCAACAATATATTTAGTGAACACTTTATTTTGTTCATAAGCATGGGGTGAATTTATCATGGATTGCAACAAAGAAATACAATCAATCAAAGAGCAATTATCATAATTAAATTCTTTGTAATCCAAAAGAGTGGGCACATCACTAGTTAAAGTTTTGACCTCTCCAAACCAACTTTTATCAAATTTTTCATCAAGATTTTCACCCGCCGAATTATCGGGACGCCTTCTAACTAATGTTGACTCTTCTTCAGTCCCTTTATCATCAATTTTAATTTTAATAAACAAGGAATCAATAGAAGAAACACCAATTATTTTAAGATCTTCATCATTTTTATGAAAGCAATCACTAGAAAACGCTCTTTCTAAAAATTCTCTTTTAGCTCTAAGCATAGCGGTTCTTTTCTTACTTTCATCCATAGAAACATATAAAGCTTTAATTGATTCATCAACATTGGGTACAGAAATTTTCAACTTGAGATTTTCTACATCGTGCGAAATTCTATCAATGCTTCTAGACATATCATCAATCTTATTCAACTTTTCTTCTATCGTAGTGGTAGGAGCTAGGGCTCTACCGGGTCTAGGCCGGAGATTGTAGGGGAAAGAGGGAGGTGGGCGAGGCTTCGTCCATGGCGGCCGGCGTGCTGGCGCCATCTCGAACGGAGGAAGAGGCGGCAGCGATGCAAGAGGCGGCAGCTAGGTTAGGGTTCCGGCTCCTCTGGGAGCCGGGCAATAGAAATAGTCTTATTGCTTAATTTCCAAAAGAGTCTTACAGCTGTTTATATAACCATGATGCTAATAAAAATAAGATAACTTGTGGGCTAAGCCCCTAACTAAACCTGCCCAGTGGGCCTCCTCCGGGTATAAGTTACCCCGGTCATAACATCTCTCCCCGCCTGCGCAAACAGCTCGTCCTTTAGCTGAAAGTCGGGGTAGTGTTGGCGGAACTCGTCGCGCTGCTCCCAAGTGTCCTCCTCCTCTGGAAGGCCATCCCACTGGATCAACAAGTACCACACCCCGCGACGTAGCTGGGCCTGTAACACCTTCGCTGGTCCCGGAAGGAGCCGCCCGTCGGAGGTCGGAGGAAGCGCGGGTGTGGCCACCGGTGGCTCCCCACGGAAAGGCTTCAGCAGCCCCACATGGAAGACGTCATGGATGCGAGCACCGGCCGAAAGCTGAAGGCGGTAGGCCACCTTCCCGATGCGCTCCAATACGGCAAATGGCCCAGCGTAGCGAGGGCCCAGCTTGCGCTTCGCGCGCGGGTCCAGTGACTGTGTAGAGCGGTGAAGAAGACGCAGCCACACCCAATCGCCCACCGCGAACTCCGCCTCGCGATGGTGGCCGTTGTAGTAGTGCTTGGCCAGCTGCTGGGCCTGAATGAGGCGTTGCTGTACCTCCGCAAGCATCTCATCGCGGCTGCGAAGAAGATCGCCCGCCGCCTCCGTCCGAGCCGTCGCCGGGTCAACCGGCAAGATAGGCGGGGGCGGTCGGTCGTGGACCACCTCGAATGGTGTGGTGCGCAGGGCGGAGTGATAGGAGGTGTTGTAGCAGTACTCCGCCCATGCAAGCCAATCCACCCAAGCGTGAGGACGATCACCTGTGACACAACGCAAATACATGGCAATCACCTTGTTGACCACCTCCGATTGGCCGTACGTCTGAGGGTGGAAGGCCGTACTCAGGCGGAGCTTCACGCCCGCCATCCGGAAGAGATCGCGCCAGACATGCCCCGTGAACACCGGGTCCCGATCACTGACGATCGAAGAGGGGAACCCATGGAGGCGGACGATGCCGTCGAAGAAGGCACGGGCCACGAACACGGCAGTGTAGGGATGGCCGAGCGCGATGAAGTGAGCATACTTGGAGAAGCGGTCGACCACCGTGAGGATGACAGACTTGCCGCCCACCTTGGGAAGGCCCTCGATGAAGTCCATGGAGATATCAGCCCAGACCTGAGAGGGCACCTCCAAGGGCTGTAGCAGACCAGCCGGCCGCAGTGTCTTCGTCTTGTTGCGCTGGCACGTCACAAAAGACTGCACCCAGTCACGGACCAGGGCCCGATCATCGGGAATGTAGAAGTCAGCGCGGAGATGATGGAGGGTTTTCTGCACACCCTTGTGGCCGGTCGAGTGTGCCAGCAGCAGAACCTGGTGACGGAGGTCGTCATGGTCCGGCACGAAGATACGGCGCCCATGCAGGAGCAAGCCATCCTCTAGGCGCCACGGCTCCTCCAGGTTGCCAGCAGCAAGTCGCTGCCGAAGGAGTTGAGCGTCCGGCGCGGCCGCGGTGGCCCGACGGATGTCGGCAAATAGGGCGAAAGAGGCCCCCGAGCGGATGCAGAGCGCCGCCCCATCGGAGTCGCTGATGGCTGCGTCATGGTCGGCGTCGCGGCGAGACAGGGCGTCGGCCACGGTGTTAAGGCAGCCCGAACGATACTCGATGGTGAAGTCAAAGCCAAAGAGCTTGCTGATCCACTGATGCTGCGGCACGGTAGACAGCCTCTGGTCCAATAAGAACTTGAGGCTGTAGTGATTCATGCGAATCCGGAATGACCGACCCAAAGGTAGGGCCGCCAATGGCGCACCGCCTGCACCAAGCCAATGAGCTCCCGCTCATAAGCCGCGAGCTTAAGATGGCGCGCAGCAAAGGGCCTGCTGAAGAACGCGAGAGTTCCATCGCCCTGATGAAGGACGGCGCCGAACCCCACACCGGAGGCATCGCAGTCCACGACGAACGGATGGTCGAAGTCAGGCATCTGAAGAACGGGACCCATCGTGAGGGCCCCCTTAAGAGCCTCGAATGCCGCTGTTGCCTCCGCATCCCAGGCAAAGGCGTCACGACGTAGCAGGTGCGTGAGCGGGGACGCGATGAGGCCGAACTCCCGGATAAATTTCCGGTAGTACCCCGTGAGGCCCAGGAAGCCGCGAAGAGCCCGCGATGAGTGTGGTGTCAGCCAAGCCGCGATGGCCGCCACCTTGTCGGCGTCCATATCAACCCCCTCGGCCGAGATGACGTGGCCGAGGTAGGCGACTGAAGGCGTCCCGAACGAGCACTTCGAGCGCCTAAGATGAAGATGGTGCGCTCGAAGCTCGTTGAAGACGATGGTGACGTGCTGAAGGTGCTCCGCCCACGAGGCGCTGTAGATAAGAATGTCATCAAAGAAAATGAGCACAAACTGACGCAAGTAGGGGCGGAGGATGTCGTTCATCAGAGCCTGGAAGGTCGCCGGGGCGTTGGAGAGGCCAAACGGCATCACCAAGAACTCGAAGTGGCCATGATGAGTCCGAAATGCCGTCTTGGCGACATCATCCAGGTGCATCCGCACCTGGTGGTAGCCCGACCGGAGGTCGAGCTTGGTGAAGAAGCACGCCCCATGTAGCTCGTCCAGGAGATGAATGAGGTGATCATACACCCGGGCTGGTGGGAGGCCCTGAGGCACGTCGAAGAGGTCGCCGTGCTGCTGCAACAGTGGGTGCGCGGGCTCGGTGGCGGTCGCGGCCAGCTGAAGCTGCGGCGTCGCTGGTGAGGCGCCCTCAATGCCCTCCCACCGGATGCGGCGACCTACACGCCAGAAGGTCATCGTCAGGGCGTCGAAGTCCCAGAGGATGGGACCGAGAGTCCGCAAGAAGTCGACGCCGAGGATGAAGTCGAAGCAGCCCAAGTCGATGCCGGCGCACGTGATGGTGAAGTGCTCGTCGCCGATAGTGATGGGCACGTTCCGCGCCAGCCCATGTCACCGGAGGAGGTCGCCGTTAGCCACCATGACCCAAAGTTGCTCCCTGCCCGTCAGCTGAAGCGCTAAGCAGTGCATGGTAGCCTTGGGCAGGAAGTTATGCGTGGAGCCCGTATCCAGGAGGGCCACCAGGCGCTCGCCGTGAATCATCACCGGCAAAAGCATAGTCCGCTCATCGCGGATGCCGGCGAGCGCATGGAGCGAGACCACGAGCGCCGTCGCCGGAGTGGGCGCGGGGGTGGCCTCCGCTGCAACTGGTGGTGGCAACTCGCCGAGCCCGTCGGCGGGTGTGTCCTCCTCGACGTAGTCGGCCGTCTCCAAGTAGAAGAGGCGCGGGAAGACATGGCTCGGAACGTAGGGCTCATCGCAGTTATAGCAAAGCCCCTGGCGACATCACTCGAGCTGCTCGGCCTGAGAGAGCCGATGGAAGGGCCGCGTCACGGCTGGAGTGGTCATCGCTGGAGTGGCCGGGGGCATCCGGCCCGGCACGGGTGCTGTCGGGGGTCGACGAAGAGCTCGGCCCGCTGCTGCGCCGTCACGCCCGGCGGGTTGCATGCCAGGGCCTGGAAACGGTCGGCGAAGTCCTGCACCGTGGAGGTGAAGGGGAGGCTGCCGAGCTCCACCAGCCGGCTCCCGCGGATCGGCGGCCCGAAACGAAAGAGACATAGCTCACGAAAGCGCTCCCAAGGGGGCATGCCGCCCTCGTCCTGCTCGAGGGCATAATACCACGTCTGTGTAGCACCCCGGAGGTGATAAGAGGCGAGCCAGGTGCGGTCTGACGCGAGTGTGTGTTGCCCCCGGAAGAACTGCTCCCACTGGTTGAGCCAGTTGAGGGGGTCCTTAGTCCCATCGTTGGTGGCGAAGTCGATCTTGGCGAATCGTTTCGGCGTCTGGGTATGACCGCCGTGGCCGTACGGCTCGGTGGTGCGGAGCAGCGAGGAGGGTGGCGCCCTGTCAGTGGGGACCAGGGTCCCCCGTGGAACGGCGGGTCGGCGTGGCCCGCGTAGGGACCCGCGGAGCTGGACGGATCGCCGTACTACAGGGTGGGCGCCGGCTGTTCCCCGGCCGTAGTGTAGACTGGTTGCGGCGACGACCCGGACAGCCAGGCCAGGAGCGGAGACGGCAACGATGGGAAGCGGACCTGCTGGATCGGAATGCCTCCCGTCGTGGTCGGAGCCGGCCCGGTGCTGAGCGGCGGAGGGGCCTGCAGCGGCAGCGGCTGCTGCATGGGGGCGATGGGTGTGGGAGGCGCCGCGAGAGCCGGTGACGGCCACTGCGGGGTGGTGGCGGGCGGCGGCTGCAGCTGCAGCTGGGGCTGCAGCGGCCCAGCGAACGCCACGGAGGCCGCCGAGTACCACGGCAGGGCTCTGATACCAAGGTGGTAGGAGCTAGGGCTCTACCGGGTCTTGGCCGGAGATTGTAGGGAAAAGAGGGAGGTCGGCGAGGCTTCGTCTGCGGCGGCCGGCGTGCTGGCGCGGTCTCGCGGAGAGGAAGAGGCGGCGGCGATGCAAGAGGCGGCGGCTAGGTTAGGGTTCCGGCTCCTCTGGGAGCCGGGCAATAGAAATAGTCGTATTGCTTAATTTCCAAAAGAGTCTTACAGCTGTTTATATAACTACGATGCTAATAAAAATAAGATAACTTGTGGGCTAAGCCCCTAACTAAACCTGCCCAGTGTGCCTCCTCCGGGTATAAGTTACCCCGGTCATAACACGTAGTATTGAAAACTTTTTGAGCATTGATAAATTCTTTAATATTATTCTCAAGATCAGAGGTGTTACTATTATTATTGTAAGAACAATTACCATAAATATTAGAGGAATTTCTAGGAAAAGGCCTAGGATTAAAATTATCTCTATAAGCATTGTTATTAAAATTGTTTCGCGAGACAAAATTCACATCTACGGGATCAATATTTTTCTCAATCAAAGTAGACAAAGGCACATCATTAAGATCAATAGGAGCACTTTTATTAGCAACCAATTTCACAAGAGCATCAACTTTTTCACTCAAAGTACTAATTTCTTCAAGTGAATTAACTTTTTTACTAGTAGGTGCTCTTTTGGTATGCCATTGTGAATAATTTGCCATACTATTATCAAGTAATTTAGTAGCTTCACCCAAAGTAATTTCCATAAAAGTACCACCCGCGGCGGAAGCTAAAAGATTTCTAGAAGCAAAGTTCAATCCCGCATAAATTTTTTGTATGATCATCCAAAGATTTAGACCATGAGTAGGACAATTTCTTATCATCAACTTCATTCTTTCCCAAGATTGTCCAACATGTTCATGCTGAAGTTGCTTAAAATTCATGATTTGAGTTCTAAGAGAAATGATTTTCGCGGGCAGAAAATACTTAGTAATAAAATCATCCTTGCACTTATCCCAAGAATCGATACTATTGCGAGGCAAAGAAGAAAACCAAAATTTTGCACGATCCCTCAAAGAGAAAGGAAATAATTTCAACTTCACAATATCATTGTCCACATCTTTTTTCTTGTGCATATCGCATAATTCTACGAATGTGTTTAGATGGGACACGACATCCTCATTAGGAGTACCGGAAAACTGATAGTTCATAACAAGATTCAACAAAGCGGTATTAATATCACAAGATTCCGCACTAGTGGCGGGAGGAGCAATCGGAGTGCTAATAAAATCATTGTTATTGGTATTGGAAAAGTCACACAACTTGGTGTTTTCTTGAGTCATCGTGACTACGCAAACAAGATTGCAAACACAAAAACAAATCTGACGAGAAAAAGTGAACGAAAAAGAGGGCGGATAAAATGGCAAATTTTTGTGAAGTAGGGGAGATGAAAATGAGAGGCAAACGATAAATAGTGTAAATTGCAAGGAGATGAGATTTGTGATTAGGAACATGATAGATGTTGATGATGTCTCCCCGGCAACGGCGCCAGAAATTCCTTTTGATGTCGCTTGAACTATGTCGGTATTTCCCCAAAGAGGAAGGGATGATGCAGCACAGCTACGGTAGGTATTTCCCTCGGTTATGAAACTAAGGTATCAATCCTGTAGGAGAGCGAAGCAACACTATGTAAACAGTACCTGCACACAAAGAACAAACACTTGCAACCCGACATGTAAGAGGGGTTGTCAATCCCACCATGGTAAAAAATAGATAAATTTGTGGTAGATTGGATAAATAGCTCTCGATAAAACGCAAAATAAAATAAGTAATAAAAAAGTGCAGCAAGGTATTTTTGGGTTTTTGGAATAATAGATCTGAAAACAAAAGCGAATAAAAATAGATCTCAAAGCAAATATGATAAAGAATAGACCCGGGGGCCGTAGATTTCACTAGTGGCTTCTCTCGAGAAAATAGCACACGGTGGGTAAACAAATTACTGTTGGGCAATTGATAGAAGATCAAATAATTATGATGATATCCAAGGCAATGATCAATATATAGGCATCATGTCCAAGATTAGTAGACCGACTCCTGCCTGCATCTACTACTATTACACCACACATCGACCGCTATCCAGCATGCATCTAGTGTATTAAGTTCATGGAGAAACGGAGTAATGCAATAAGAACGATGACATGATGTAGACGAGATCTATTCATGTAGGAATAGCCCCCATCTTTTTATCCTTAATAGCAACGATACATGCGTGTCTTGCTGCCCCTTCTGTCATTGGAAAAGAACACCGCACGATCGAACCCATCACAAAGCACCTCTTCCCATGGCAGGAAAAATCAATCTAGTTGGCCTAACTAAACCAAAGATTCGAAGAAGAAATACGAGGCTATAAATAATCATGCATACAAGAGATCAAAAGAAGACTCAAATAATATTCATGGATATAGATCTGATCATAAACTCAAAGTTCATCGGATCCCAACAAACACACCGCAAAAAAGAGTTACATCAAATCGATCTCCAAGAGACCATTTTATTGAGAATCAAAAGAGAGAGAGGAAGCCATCTAGCTACTGCCCACGGACCCATAGGTCTATGATGAACTACTCACGCATCATTGGAGAGGCACCAATGAGGATGATGAACCCCTCTGTGATGGTGTCTAGATTGGATCTCGTGGTTCTGGAACTTGCGGCGGCTGGAATTGTGTTTCCGTCGACTTCCCTAGGGTTTCTGGAATATTTGGCAATTTATAGGGTGAAGATGTGGTGCGGGAGGTCACCGAGGGGGCGCAACCCCCTGGGCGCGCCTGGGCCCCCAGGCACGCCCTGGTGGGTTGTGCCTACCTCGGGCCTCCCCTCTGGTACATCTTTGGCCCACTGGGTGTCTTCTGGTCCATAAAAATTCTCCAAAAAGGTTCGCTGCGTTTGGACTCCATTTGGTACTGATATTCTGCGAAGTAAAAAACAAGCAAAAAACAGCAACTGGCACTGGGCACTATGTCAATAGGTTAGTCCCAAAAAATGATAGAAAGTTGCTATAAAATGATTGTAAAACATGCAAGAATGATAATATAACAGCATGGAACAAGCAAAAATTATAGATACGTTGGAGACGTATCATAACCTCACATGCCCACTGCTTGAGTTGGCGGTGAGAGGAGTGCAAAGATGCACCCCCGTCAATGCTTTTTGAACCTCCTGTTCACTGGTTTCATCATCCGCTTCCTCGTTGTCATCCTCATTTTCCTTCTTCTCACGGCCCCTGGCGGGTTTCTCTTTCTGCTGGTCAAAATTACCGCAGTGTCCGTTACGACCACTACGGCCCTTTCCGCCAGTGCCATTCTGATTTCTCTCCTTGTCGCATCTTTCATACTCAGCTTTCTGTTTCTCAACCAATTGCTCAACTTGCTTGCAATCTTGAAGATCATGAACCTTGGTCCTGTGGATCTTGCAGTACGGCCCATCAGACTTGCCGGTTTTCGCAGCAGCCGCTGCCGCCCGGCAATCAACACATGTAGAAACTTCCTTGCCGGGCGTCTCAGTTTTTGCTTTCTTGCCGGTGTTAAGATCACCGGTGCTCTCAACGACCATCACTGCTTTTTTCCTTTGCTTCTTGTTGCGCTTCTTGTTTTTCTTCCTAGGGGTGGCAGGGTCATCGTCATTCTCCGAATCGACTTTGACACCAACCTCTTCCCCTGAAAGTCTTCTCCCTTCTTCGGCACGAGCGCACTTATCCACCAACGTGTAGAGCTCGCTGACGGTCTTGGGCAGCCAAACATTCATCTTGGCCCGCATTCTGTAGTTGTGCACATTCGTATGAAATGCGGCAATCACAGCTGCCGGGTGTATCTTTGGAATGTTGCGGTGCACTTGGCTGAACCTCTGCAAATACTTGCGCAAACTCTCTCCTTCTTTCTGCAGAAGGGTTTGCAAGTCACTGGCCCGTCCTGGTTCTTGGTGGCCACCAGTAAAGGCGCCAACGAACTCGTTGCACAAATCTTCCCAAGAGGAGATGGAATCCTCCGGCAAGTGCATCAGCCAGGACCTCACGTTTGGCTTGAGAGCCAGCGGGAAGTAGTTGGCAAGCACCCTTTCATCCCTTCCCCCGACGGCTTGAACGGCAATCATATAGATGCCTAAAAACTCTGCTGGGTTTAGCTTTCCATCATACTTCTCCAGCAGGTCAGGCTTGAAGGTGCGAGAGGATGGCTAATGGACTCGCCGTAGCTCGCGAGTGAAAGCTAGGAAGCCTACCTCGTAAGGCAGGTACCCGCCAGCACTGGCACGGGTTCGTCGACATCGGCTCCGTTACGCCTATCTGACTAACGGCGTGTCTTGCGACGCCACTCAATGGTGACGCGAGCGTCCTCATGTCACACCCTGATTTCCATGTCACAACTCTTAAAGCTAATAAACCATGATAAAACAAGGTTTAACAAAAACTTTTCAGTGTTTTGGTCTCTGCTTTGATTTGGATTTTTGTTTGCTATTTGCAAGTGCTCTAAAAATCAAATAAATCCTCCAACTCTTATACTTCTTTTCCTTGATCCAAAACTTTGCCCAATGATCATGCCATGTGTATAGGACAGAATAGTATTTTCTTACAAAAATAATTTGGCAAAAAAGTATTTTCTAAATTAGGTTTTCCACAAACCCCCGAGTTAAGGCTTGAACTACAAGTACTTAATTTAGGTTGAGAACAATCTTTCAAAAATTATATTTGAATCCTATTAGCCATAGGACTCCCTGAAACCACAAAAATATTATTTGCGAAGTTATTTTGCTATTTTATTTAAAGGCATTTTCTTAAGGTCAGAAATGGTCTTTAATAGGTTAAAATTATTTTAATGATTCAGAAATATTTAAGAAAATTTAGGGAAACTCAGTGGACACATATTTTCCATATATATGAGTTTAAACACATGGCCATGTTCAAAATATTGGACAAAACCCTCCAAAACCATTTCTGCATATTTCAAGCATTTGAAATATTTCTAAAAGAAATATTGTCAAATAAATCCAAGATAATTCTAGCAAGTCACATATGCCTAATGTGATGATCTTGCAAAGTTTCATTCCAATCAAAATATTTTTGATTCACAAAAGTGCCGCAAAACCATCCCTGTCCAGATCCAAGTGTGAGGAACTCTACATTGCCAACTGTCTCATTTTGATCTCAATTTTTCTGGACATGCTATATCCCCTAAATGATGACACTACACCAAGTGGAGCATCAAGGAGAATAGATTTGCATGACTAAATCTTGGGAAACCCATTTCTGTTGATTTCTATGGTTTGGAAAAGTTACATTGGAAACTTTCTCCAAATGAGCTCAAAATTTTACCACATTGTCACATGATCATGGCCATCACGACTGTCAAGTGGCACAAGAAGGAGATTAGTGCAACTAGCCCAAATCACCATCAAACACCTTTTGCCATTTTGCTAGAATCACCATTTTGACCCCTTCCACTATTCTCCATGAGCTCAAATTTTTACCACATCTGCCCCTGATCACCTCCTACCTCTAGTACTTCTCCTCCTTCAACATCTCAATTATTTGGGGGTAAAACCCCTCTCTTTCTCTCTCTGTTCACCCATGGCAACACACTCTCTCTCTCTCCCAATTTCTATATACAGCACCCAACCTAGCTCCTGACTACTCTAGAGCATCCAAGGAAGCTCTAGGACACAAGTGGACATGCCCCTGACCTTTTAAAATGGCCATGCCGGCCATATGCACGCTTGGAGCGCGCTACAGTGCACCAGAGCACTGTAGCCGCCCTCTGCCCGATGCCTCCGTCCACCTCGGCTCTCCCCCATGCGCTTGCCGAGGCCCCTCGGTGTCCGCAACATGCTACATGTTCGGCCCCCTCCTTCCTCTCTCCCTCTCGCCCTGCTCACGCATGCCCGAGCACCGCCCAGCTCCGCCACTCCCTGTCCTCGCCAGGAACCCGCCTCGACCTCGCCCCACTCCTCCTTTCTCCTGCGAGCACCCAACACCACCCCCACGAGCACCGTGGTGAGCTCCAAGCCTCCTCCCTCGGCCACCAGAGCAAATCCCGCAGGTACCCCGTGAGCTCCGTCCACGGTGAGCCTCCCGAGCCCTTCTCTCGCTCACGCTCACCCTCTCCCACTCTATTGACCGCCTGCACCATCCATTCATCCTCAGAGAGGCCCGAGCTCGAGATCGAGCTCGAGCTCCGCCGCCTCGGGTCACCATTGATCTCGAGGTACAGGCCCTCTCCGCCTCTTCTCCCTCTTGATCTGGAACCGCCTCACCTCCCTGACCATTTCCCCTCTGTTTCCCCTCTCTATTGCAGCTGGAATCGACCGGGGCAAGCACCTCTCGAAGCCCCGCAACCGGCTTCTTCGTCGCCGGCGAACCACTGCACTCCGGCGGCCAACTCCACCTCCTCCCGAACGGCGACTCCACCCTGAGCATGTAGGTGCCCTCAGATCACCTCGCCGTCGACCACAGCACCGCCGGGGAGCTCAGCGCCCTCTTTGACCGAAGGTAGACGACGACGGCCGTGGGGCCTGTCGGTCAGTCTCACACCCTGACAGGGGGGCCCACCTGTCGGGTTTGAATTCCTTAGCACGCGCAACAATTTGCTGCGTCGGCTGAAGGC
This sequence comes from Thinopyrum elongatum, assembly GCA_011799875.1. Taxonomy (NCBI): domain Eukaryota; kingdom Viridiplantae; phylum Streptophyta; class Magnoliopsida; order Poales; family Poaceae; genus Thinopyrum; species Thinopyrum elongatum. The sequence goes on from CM022303.1 coordinate 351,755,485, forward strand.
GTATTTTCGAAATACGCCTTCGACGTGGCAGCCTCGCGCGGGCTGGAACCCCTCTGGGCCTGCTGCACTGTGGTTATTCTGGCCCAGTTGGACAGTGTTGTTTCTTCTTTTTGTTTTTCAAGCAACTTACAAAAATTCCACAGAATAAAATAATTATCCAAATGGAATAATTCCAACTCCTATATTCTTCTACAAATCCCACCTATTTAATGGTGTGACTTTCATATATATATATATCCATCACACTTTTCTGTACTGTTCAAATTTAAATTCAAATTTGAGCATTTAATCCACCTTTGAAAATCCATATCTCTGATTCTATAGCTCCAAATCCAAAACTACGAATTTTGTCATTCTTAGTTTTCACTCTATTATTTAAAAAAATAAGTTTGTCATTTTTAGAGCACTTTTATTTCTCTGTTTTGCTATTGCCTTATTTTCTCGTTGTTCTTTTTCGACGATTAGATCCAGTGTTTGACAAAGTAGTTGGAGAAGGAATATGAGAAGGACCAGAAGATTTGAAGACTTAGCTGAGGTAGGAAAGCAGCCATTTGACCATGATACCCCTCCTTGTTCATCGATAAATTTCCGAATGCATGATAATGATGATGGTGATGATGAACTTGTTATGATTGTTGCATTGATGCATCCTCGTTGATACTTGCATGTTCGTAGCTCTACCTTGAGCTTAGAGATACAATGAATACTTGATGTTGAGGCATGATGTTGCATCTATGCCATGATCATCACTTGGTTACAATCTTTCAAAAACCCCATCAGGTGCCCCTAATGCCCGTGGGTGATGTTGAACTAGGTCACCACTTGATGAAGAAGTGGTGTACCAAAGCAAGTGTTGTGTGTGTATAAAAGATGGATTAGATTTAAGGTGTGTCAACCATCCCAACCAAACATGTACAACCACACTACCCCTTATGGGACAGGGTGTTATTGATTACTTAGTCTGATACTAGCATGGTGCCCACATTACTAGTGACGGGGGTGACGTGAGTTCACTCTCAGGACGGGGTCGTGCTTGGATAGGCGGCCATGACTGTTTTTACAGGGCACCGGACACACCGTTGGTCCCTTCGTGTAGATGTGGCGATAAAAAGGGCAGAGTCCCAAGATCTTTATGATTATACATGAGGACTGTGTACCAACACGTGGAATCTATGTTAGTGTCGTCTAGGGAAAGATAGTGATCGGGTGCTTACCCCGAGTACTTGAGGTAGTGCGGGTCATGGATGACCCAGAAGTTCCCCGGATCTTGTGGGTGAAGTGTACAACCTCTGTAGAGTGTCAAATTATTCGAATAGCCGTGTCCATGGTAAAGGACAGTTGGGTGGTGCTACTTAGACTATGTCCGAAAATCCTTTTACACACTTTGTTTAGTACATTGTTGATGTGATTCGCGAGGTGTCATGGTGGGCTCACGGCAGAAGCCATGGGATGGCTAAAGAGAGGGATAGGCAAGAGGCCATCGGTGGGCTCCAGAGGTGAGGTTAGTACGAGCGAGCGTGAGATGCAAGACGTACCCAGGTTCGGGGCTCTTCGGAGAGATAATACCCCTAGTCTTGCCGAGTGTGGTTTGTATGAAGATGGTACAGGCTTGCTCCTAGAGCTGTTTTGGGGAGGAAGGAAGGCAGGTCAGTGCATAGGCTGCTCCTTCTCTCTGTGTGTGTGAGTGTTCTACTGATGATCGATCTTCCTATGCATGGAGGAGCATCGGGGGGTCTTATAGGCTGCCCCCCGGGGTTACAATGGTAAAGTTACATAGGCGCGGGGCCGGGTTGTCAGTAACTAGGAGCCGACAGTGGGGGCCGTCGGGGCGTCGGGTCCGTCGGGTGCGGGCCGTACTGGGCCCACCGGGCATGGGTGCGACCGGCTGCTGGGTATTGTAGTCACGCCGTGTGGGACGTCATGGTACGGCCGCTACGTTCTACTACAGGGTTGTGCCTCCGAGACGCCGCCCGCCCCAGGCTGTGGCTTGGTCGGCACGATAGCCATGCCCGCCAGGGCCGGCGTAAAGGGGGGGGGCGCACTGTAGCCATGCTTGTTTGTCGATGAAGGTTTGACTTGCGTGGGAACCGACCGTCATGCGCCAGCCAGCTTGGCCGGGTTGCCACACCTGGCCGGGTTGCGCTGGGAAGCCGACCAGGGGTGCACCAGATTGAGGAGCATTGTCAGCCCTGATGTTTTTGAAGGGATCCGGGTTCCGCTGCCTGCCCGGGGTCCATCCCCCCGACAGTAGCCCCCAAAGGCTTGAAGGCTCGCCAGCTTCAGGTAGGGGGGCCTTCGTAGTTTCACCCCCTTGAGAAGGCGGCTAGGTTGATGAAGCTTGGGGCCGCCAGGTCCGGCAACACCCACCGTGTGCCGGCTTTCGGAAGCTGGATCGCGGCACCCCGGTGTGGGCGGGAAACCGAGGCATCCGCCGAGTCTTGAAGGGGAAGGGACGCGCCTCCCGCGGCCCGACACAGGCGCCATTTGGTGAACAGGGGCTGACAAGGCCCTGCCAGGCCACGCGCGCGACAGGACGTAACAGCGGGCTGTGCCCCGCCATGCCACGCCCTCGGCCCACGCGCGGGGATTGATTGCGGCCGCCGCGGATGGTTGCACTTCTCGGGGTAATTAATTCATAGGGAAACATGCCCACATAATGCGGGGAAGTGGAAAAGTGGGCACAACCAATCCCACTTCCCCACGTCTCTTTCGTGGTTATAAAAACAGAGGGAGGCGGCGGTGGAAACACTCACACACGCGCCCCTCGCCTTGCTCTCCTTCTCCTCCTCCAACTCCCAAGCTCGTCTCTCACCACAGCGCTCCGCTGCAACCAAGCAGCACGCCGCCACCGCTCTGCAGCACTTAGCTGCCGTCCAGCCTTCTCGCCCTCCGCCGCACTTCTTGCCTTCAGCCACCTCCACCAATGGCGCGGCCGAAGGGGTCATGGGAGAGGTCCGAGGCCACGGAGGATGATATTCAGTATCTGCGCGACACCAAGCGGCTGCCGCCGGCGACAGAGGTGGCCGCGCGCGCACTGGGCAACGAGGCGGTGCCGTGACTGGAGGGAGCCAAACGCGTGGTCTTCCTCTCTCACTTCAAGAGCGGGTTCGGCCTCCCCGCTAGTGACTTCTTCCACTCCTTCCTAGATTTCTTTGAGCTGCAGCTGCACCATTTGGGCGCAAACGCCGTGCTGCAGCTCTCTGGTTTCGTCACCCTGTGCGAGGGCTACCTGGGCGTCGAGCCCAGCATCGACCTCTGGGTTCGCTTCTTCTTCCTGAAGCAGCAGGGGCTGACGGCCGGGGCGATGTCTGCCTGCGGGGCCACTGTCGTCTCGACTCAGCCGCATGGGGTGTGCCCCAAGATGGCGCTCGAGGATTCTGCCAAGAAGTGGCAGAACTCATTCTTCTATGTCCGCAATCTTGGCGCGGACCGCATCTACTTGCTGCCGTTTGTCGACGCGGCGCCGCTGGCCAAGAAGAACTGGTCCTACTGCCCCAAAGACACGCAGGAGGTCTAGAACCTGAGCGACCAGGTCACGAAGGTGGCGGCGCGGGAGGGGCTCACCGGGATGGATCTTACTGCCGCCTTCATCGCGCGCCGGGTGCTACTGCTGCAGCACCGGGCACACATTATTGGCCAGATGGGGGACCGACAGGATCCCACCCGGATGTCGTCCATCGGGTTATCGCTGGAGCAGGTCACCGACCGGGTCAACATCATCTCAAAGGTCGGGATGGTGGCTGACTGGCGCTTTGGGAAGGCGCCCTACAACCACGACCACCCGGCACCGGCGGTGAGTCCTTGGTCTTCATTTTTCGCAATGTCCTAGCTTCTACTCCGTCCTGATGCGATGAAGGAGGTGTTGCTGAACACCGTCGAACAGATGCGCCGCCCGGGTAAGACTTCGCATCAAGAGCTCTTCGGGGACTGGCCGGATGACAACGAGGAGATCTTGACGCACGTTGATGGTGCAGCGCGGCCGGGGGAGGAGATGGCAGGGTCGACCCCCCAAGGCAGCTGAAGAAGACGGCCGACGCTGGGTCGTCCCGCGTGCCGATAGCAACAAGCCGGCCACACGGGAAGGACGAGGTGCCACCGAAGCCGGCCGCACGCGGCAAGACGGGCGCCAAGAGAGCGCGCCGAATCATCTCGGCGCCGCCGACAAGGCAGGTCATCCTGACGGTGATCGGGTAAGTTCCCTTTGACGATTTTTGCATGCTGCTTGGTTGCGATTTTCTTATGTTTTCTTGGTGTGGCCCAGGACGCCTCTTGACTTGGCGCTGGCAGCGACGGATGCTGCGTTCGGAGGCAGCTTCTCGTTCCGGAGAACCCGGAACAGCGTCATCGACCGGGCGGAAGGCTCGCCCGAGGAGGACCTTGGTCTAGACCCAGAGGACATAGAGCTCTGTGCCTGGCGGGACCAGAACAAGGCCCTGGAGGAGCTGGCGGTGGGCTCGGCCCGAGCTTGGGCCAGGGCCGTGGAGGCGAGGGGGGAGGCCACCGCGGATCCGGCATGGCCGGAGATGCCGGAGGGCATGGAGCCGGCGGAGACGGTCGTCGAGCCACCGGCAGAGGAGGGGCACGACCCGGAGCCGGCCGTTGACGACCCAGAGGTGGAGGAGATAGTCATGGACACCCCAACCCGGGATGACACGACCGAGCGGGCGGAGGAGGTGCGCACTAGGGACGCCGCCCCTGGTGGAGCGCCGCAGGCGACACCAGCCGGAGTGCTGGAGTCGACGTCGGCTGCGGAGGAGCCGTCAAGGGGCGAGCGCGCCTTGGTGGTTCCACCACTGAGGGTTGTCGTGAACCCGGAGCAGGCGCCGGGAAGCGGCCCCGTTGCCGGGTCGCAGCAAGCCCGGCCGGGTCCAGCAGAGCCGTCTTCGGGCCGCGCACGCAGGAGGCGGCGGCGATGGACGCCGTGCGCCATCATCTTTGCAGGCACGCGTACCGGGTTCAGGCTTTCGCCCAGAGTGAGTTGGAGCGGGCGCGGGTGCTGGAGCGCTCCGTGATCGTAAGTTTTCTTGGTTGTCTTTCCGGCTGGTCAGTGGGGGTGCGCTAGCACACCCACTGGGTGTAGCCCCCGAGATTCGGGCCAACTACGAAGTAGTTGGGTCGAATCTTAAAAAATGTCTTTGCGGTTTGTACTAAGCCTTGCTCTCCTGCAAGACCTAGACGGCCTCCGAGTCGGCATCCACAACCGACTTCTGGAGAAGCACCGCCAGGTTACAGCGCAATTAGCCGCTAAGGAGGATGTGCTCCGCCTTGCTGAAGGTACGTTTGGCATGCTCTTGATTCGGGCCAACTATGAAATAGTTGGGTCAAATCTTAAAGTGTGTTTCTTTTCTTCCGTCATTTTGACATGAAGTTTTGTCGCGCAGCTGCCGCGGCCGAGGTGCCGGAGCTGCGAACCTGGCTGGTTGAAGCCAGCCAGCAGCGCGATCAGGCAGCCGCTGACAACGGCCAGCTCTAGGACGAGGTGGAGCGGCTGAAGGCGGAGGTCGCCAAGGCGGCGAAGGCCCCCCAGGCGGAGCTCGTCCGGCTTAGGGACGAGCATGACAAGGCGGCCACCACGAGGGGCGACGAGCTGAAGGCGGCCGTCGACAAGGTGGCCGAGCTTGAGAAGGCACTCGAAGCCCGCAGCCGCGTCGAGGACTTTGAGCGGCATGGTATGTTGTGCGGGGCGCAACATCTGGACGAGCTCCTCGCCAGTAAGTGTTTCTTCGTTGATTTCGCCGGGTTGCGAGCCAGCCGAGTTCTCACAAGGCCGACTGTTTTCCCTTTTTCTTTCATCAGAATACTTCCCGGAGACGCAGGAGACGGCGAAGGAGGCCGTCCTCGCCCATCGGTCGACCCAGGTGGACGCGGGTGCCGGACTTGATCTGTACATCGCCTGGAGCTTCTCGGAGATCATGCACACCGCCGAGGCCCGCCTGAGGGCACTGGACAAGTAGACGGTGTGGCTGTCTGAAGCCGGGTTGATGATGGCGGCTGCCCTCTGGCCGGGTGCTGTTGAGCCCAGCAGTTTCTTGCGGCTGGCGCGCTGGCTGGAAGATGGACCGGCGCGACTCCACGCGTGGCGTGTCTCCCCAGCCCGTGCTGGTGCAGACTTGGCGCTGCGGTTCATCATGTCTTGGTATCCAGGCGTGAACCTGAACTAGCTGGCGGCCCTGTGAGCCGGCGCCGAGCCTTAGCTGGAGGCGGAGGCGGGCCGGATTGCCGCGTGGGCCAGCTACCTCGCCTCATTCACCTCGCACGATGAGTTCTGGGCGGAGCGGACCGAAGACGGCATGGAGGTGCCGCCCGATGACTTTGGCCTGGCGCTCGACGACCCGGCGGGCATCTCCGAGGAGTCGGGTCCCTGCGCGGATGACGATGCCGGGTTGGAAGACACCGGTGCCTCGGTGAACACGGAGGCCACCGTGGAGGAGCCGGCGGTCGCGCAACCTGACGCGGGAGTCGTCTGAAGCCGTCCTGCTTCTACTTTTTATCGAATTTTGTTAAGTGACAAGTCCACCCACCCACTGGTGTGTATGGTGAATGTAATGAACTCCGGCCGTGGGCCCTTATTTCTGTAATGTAAATATTTTCGTGAGTGTTTGCGCTTTTGTTCTTTGTCCTTGAGCGTTTTTCTTGCTTGCTCCTTCTTTGGGCTCCCCCCCCCCGCGAGTCAGACAGCCGGGTTCCGGTCTGTGACAAGGAGCTTGGCCTTGGGAAGGAGTGCATAGTACTTAGGGCTTTCGAACGTTGAGCGCGAGCAAAACACCCACTGGGCCGGCTGGTGCGCAGCCGGTCGAGCGGCAACTTAGTGCGGTGAGGCCGGATTGACCGATCCGGCAAGTCCAACTTAGCATTTTTCTGCATGCCGGCGCTCTGGCCCTTGGTTCTTGCCGGCCGACAACCAAAGCCGGACTGTGGCTTAGGGCGAAGGGAGGGACTCGGCAACTCGGACACGGCAAAATGTACTAAGGGGGATGGCGGAGCGCGGCCAAGCCGGCTAGCCCTCGAGCCCCCGAGCCGGACGGACCGACCCGGCGACGGAGGTCAAAAAATCACAAGGGTGTGCGAGACACAATAATTGATAGGAAAAGGTAGCCCCCGAGCGTCGTTCGGGGGTCCTGCTGTTTTTCATTGAACATCAAAAGGTAGCGATACATACGTGCATACAACTAACTGTAAAATGGACGGAGGAGCTTTGCATTCCAAGGCTGGCTTGTTTCTTCACCGGCGGTGTCTCTCTTGCGTTTGTTCGGCTTGCGCGCGTTGATGAGTTAGTAGGCGTTACGGTCACAAAAGGTTTTGCTGACAATGAAGTGCCGTCCCATGGGGAGGCCAACTTGTGCTGGCTGGCTTGATGCTGGACGAGTCGGAGGACGAGGTCTCCCTCGCGGAATGCGTGGGGTTTGATTTTCTTGCTGTGGTAATGCCTCAGGCCTTGCTGATAGATGGCCGATCGGCTAAGGGCCAACAGGCATGCTTCTTCGAGTAGGTCGATGCCGTCTTCTCGGGCTTCTTTGGCTTGAGCTTTTGTGTACATTGTGACTCGTGGTGAGTCGAACTCGACATCGGTCGGGATCATGGCTTCTGCTCCGTAGATGAGGAAGAACGGGGTGAACCCAGTCGACCAGTTTGGGGTCGTTTGGAGACTCCAGAGGACGGCCGATAGCTCGTCGAGCCAGCTGCGGGGCGAGTAGATTAGGGGCTCGATGAGTCGCGGCTTGATGCCGGACAGGATTAGACCATTGGCCCGCTCGACCTGGCCGTTGGACTGGGGATGAGTGACGGAGGCTAAGTCAAGCCGGATGCCGGAGACAGAGCAGTACTGCGCAAGCGCGCCTTTGGCGAAGTTGGTGCCGTTGTCCGTGATGATGCTCTGCGGGATGCCGTAACGAACCGCAATGTCTTTGACGAACCGGACGGCCGTCAGCCCGTCCAGCTTCTTGATCGGCCGCGCCTCGATCCACATGGTGAACTTGTCGACCGCCACTAGCAAGTGCATCATGCCGCCTCGACGGCGAAAGGCCAGGTGATCAGGATGGTTTGGAGGGCTGACATCGGCTGGTGACTGTGCTTGCTGAAGCGTTGGCAGCCCTCGCACTTGAGGACGAGCGACTCGGCGTCTTTGAGGGCCATGGGCTAGTAGAAACCATGGCGGAAAGCCTTGGCCACCAGGGACCTAGAGGCGGCGTGGTGCCCGCACTCGCCCTGATGTATGTCGAGGAGGATCTCTATGCCTTTGTCTTGCTCGACGCAGCGGTGGAAAACGCACATTGCGCTGCGCTTGACGAGCTCGTTGTTGATGATGCTGTAGGCGAACGCCCGACGCTGCATTTGCCGGGCCTCGGTCTCGTCCATGGGGAGTGCACCGTTCTCCTGGAAAGCTAAGATTGGCTGGGCCCATGACGGGGCCATCACCACGGTGAATACGGCCTTCAAGGCAGGTTTCGGGGCGGCAGCCCCCGAGACAAAGCCGGCGGCCCCCGGCTTAGGGACGGTGGCGGCCGGGTTGAGCACAACCGCCCCGGGGCCAGAGTCGATGGTCGCTGGGTTGGTGATGGCAGCCCTTGGGCCTGGATCAGCGGCCCCCGAGCCGGGATCAACGTCCCCCGAGACCGGGTTGGGGACGGCAACCCCCGGGCCGGGATCAGCATTCCCCGGGACCGAGTTGGGGACGGCAGCCCTCGGGCCGGATGAGCAGCCCCCGGGCTGGGATCAGTGGCCCCCGGGGCCGGGTTGGGGAGGGGTGCTGCAGGGTCGTCCGGGATGAAGATGGACTCAGAATCCGGAGATGGCTTGACAGATGGCTTTCGCAAGGGTTCGAGGGAGACGCCGGATGGGATGGCTAGCCGGGAGGAGCCAATCTTGGCTAGCATGTTGGCGGCTTCGTTTTCCATGCACGGGACATGGAGGAACTCGCAGCCGTTGAAGTTGCCGGAAAGCTGCTGGACTAGGAAGCGGTATCTGGCCATGTTGGCATCCCGGGCGTCCCACTCGCTGGAGGACTGCTGCACCACCAGATCCGAGTCGCCGTGTCAATGGATGCGCCGGACGCCGAGTTGCTTGGCAAGCCGGAGGCAGTGCACAAGGGCTTTGTACTCAGCTACGTTGTTGGAGGCGGCGAAGTGGATTTGCAACGCGTAACGAAGCTGGTCGCCCTTTGGGGAAGACAACACGATGCCGGCTCCCAAGCCGGATCGCACTTTGGATCCGTCAAAGTGCATACGCCAGTGCGTCGAATCCGGCAGCGGCGGTAGGTACTGGGTCTCCGTCCAGTCGACGTGGAAGTCGGCCAGCGCCTGGGACTTGATCGTAGTGCGGGGCTCATAGAGGATGGTGTTGCTGGCCAGCTCGATGGCCCACTTGGCAACCCGGCCGGAGGCATCCCGGCAGCCCATGATCTCGCCGATGGGGGCCGTGCTGACCACGGTGATAACATGCTCTTGAAAGTATTGCTTCAACTTCTTGGTGGTGAGGTACACGCCGTAGCACATCTTCTAATAGTGCGGGTAATTCTGCTTGGAGACGGAGAGCACCTCGATCAGGTAGTACACCGGGCGCTGAACCCGCTGAGTCTTGCCCTTCTCTGGACGCTCGACCACCAGCACCGTGCTGATTGATCGTGAGGTGGCAGCAATGTATAGCTACAGCGGCTCCTTGTCGGCCAACGCAGCCAGGACGAGTGCGGTGGAGAGCATGCGTTTGAGATCCTAGAATGCTTCATCTGCCTGGTCGTTCCATTCGAACGGCGACGTCTTCTTAATCAGGTGATATAGGGGCAAGGCCCTCTCGCCCGGCCGGCTGATAAAACCAGCTGAGACAGGCCAAGCAGCCGGTGAACTTCTGGACATCCCGCAGCCGGGTTGGCTTGCACATGCGCTCGATGGCCTTGATCTTCTCCGGGTTCGCCTTAATGCCGCACTTCGAGACGAGGAAGCCGAGTAGCTGTCCGGCCGACACGCCGAACATGCATTTCTCCGGGTTGAGCTTGATCTGATACTTGCGCAGATTGACGAAGGTTTCCTTCAGGTCGTCACCACTCGTGAGGTGTTGCTTGGTCCTCACCAAGATGTCGTCGACATAGACATGGATGTTGCGGCCGAATTGCGGCAACAAGCATTTCTGCATGCAGCGCTGGAAGGTGGCGCCAGCATTCTTCAAGCCGAACGCCATGGTGATGTAGTAGTACGCCCCGAAGGGCGTGATGAAGGACGCCTTCAGGGCGTCGCTCGGGTCCAGCTTGATCTGGTGATAGCCGGAGTAAGCATCCAGGAAGGACAAGAGCTCACAGCCGGCCGTGGAGTCGATCACTTGATCTATCCACAGGAGGGCAAAAGGATCCTTGGGGCATGCTTTGTTGAGGCTGGTGTAGTCGATGCACATGCACCAAGTATTGTTTTTCTTCAGGACGAGGACTGGGTTGGCCAGCCACTTGGGGTGAAATACTTCAATGATGAAGCCGACTGGGAGCAGCCGGGCGACTTCTTCAACGATGATTCTTCTCTTCTCTTCTGAAAAGCGACGTAGGGGCTGACGGATAGGCTTGGCATCCTTGCAGACGTGTAATTTGTGCTCGCCGTACTTCCTCGGAATACCCGGCATGTCCTTTGGGGATCATGCAAAGATATCCCGATTCTCACGGAGGAAGTCGACGAGCTCGCCTTCCTATTTGCTGCTGAGGCGGGTACCCACAACAACGTACTTGTTACAGGTGGGGTCTTCTGGGTTGAGCGGGATCTTCTTGGTGTCCTTCGATGGCTGGAACGAGGCCTTACCGGCCGACTCGTTGGCCGGAGCCGGCACGGCCGGCTGCTCGCCGGCTAGCGCCACAATCCCGTCGAGCTGACGCCACTCTTCGGCTATGACCATCGACTCCGCCAGCTTGGCGTCGGCTTGAGCACATTCCAGGGATTTCTTGTAGTCGCCGGCAATGGTGATGAGGCCCTTGGGACCCGGCATCTTCATCTTCAGGTAGGCGTAGTGGGGAACCGCCATGAACTTTGCCAGTGCGGCCTGGCCCAGCAGCGTGTGGTAAGCGCTGGACAAGTCCACCACCTTGAACCAAATAGGCTCACGCTGGAAATGGTCGCTTGTACCGACCAGGACGTCTAGCCAGATCCAGCCGATCGAAGAGCTGGAGAGGCCCGGCACGATACCGTGGAACACCGTCCGGGATGGCTCCAGCTGTCTTGCCTCGATGCCGAGCTTGATCATGGTGTCGTGGTAGAGGATGTTGATGCTGCTGCCACCATCGACGAGGACCCGCGAGAACTTGCATGTGCACTTCGCAGCGACTATGGTGGGGTCAAGGACGAGGGCGTAACCACCCGGGTGGGGCATGACGGCCGGGTGGTCCTCCCAGGTCCAGCTGACCGGGCGCTCCGACCAGTGCATGTACTCAGGCTTGGCCGGGATGATGGTGTTCACCTCCGGTCGGAGCAGGCACTCACTACGCTTGTCGTCACCAAAGCTGGTGAAGATGACATAGCAATCGTTTGCGTTGGGGAAGACTTCATCGCGCATGGCGCCGTTTACCGGGGGCAGGGGTGGCGCCAGAGGCGGCTACCCCACACCCGAAGCCGGAGCTGGAGGTGGCGGTATGTCGCCCCTCATGATGCGCTTGGTGATGGCGCACTGCCGAAGCGTGCACGTAGACGTCCTTGCGCCACTGTGGTGCTTGCAGGGAGCGTCGAGCATTTCCTCAAAGCTCATGGCGGGTTGCCATGCGGTCTTGCCAGTTTGCCGGCCGGCTCGGCCACGGGCGCGTGATCGGCGGCCGCGACGAGGCGGTTGTCATTGTGGGGGGCCTGCTGCTCGGCCTTGCACTTGTTATTCTGCTGCTGGTTGCTCTCGCCAGCCGGCTTGGAGGGAGGTGCCGACAATGCTTTACCGGCTTCATCCAGCACTACTTGGATCTTCATGGCGGAGTCGGCCGTGGCGTACTTGTCCGCCGTGACCATGAGCGCGGCCATGGTGGTCGGCTCGGAGCGCATGAGCTTGTGCTTGAGGAGGGTGCCATCCCGGAAGCCGCTCACAAAGTACTGAATGGCTTGCACCTCGTGGACACCCTCGCAGCTGTTCCAGAGCTCGGTCCAGCGTGCGAGGTATTCGCGGCAGGTTTCACCCGGCCCCTACACGCACATGGCGAGCTGACTGGGATGGCCGGGACGCTTGTAGGTGCCGGTGAAGTTGCGCATGAAGGCTTGCTGGAAGTCAACCCATGAGTTGATGCTGCCAGCCGGCAGGCTGTTCAGCCATGTCCGGGCCGAGCCCTGGAGCATGAGTGTGGTGTAGCGCACAGCCAGGCACCGATTGCCGCCCGCGATGCCGATGGCGGTGGTGTAGTCGATGAGCTAGTCCTCCGACTTGACGGTCCTGTTGTACTTGGGGGTGTCGCGGGGAAGCGTGAATCCTTTGGCGAAGCACTCATCCCGGATGCACGGGCAAAAGCAAGCAGGACCGGCCACGTTGTCCTCCTCCAGCTCGAGGGAGAGGGCGAGCTGCTCGATGCGGTGACGGGTATCAGTATCGTCGATGGCGTGCGGGCCCAGCCGGCTTGCGACTGGGCCAGGGGGAACTGGGTCGGCCGAAGGCGGACGGGCGTGCCGGCCTGATTGCGGGGGAGGCTCTTGCCGGTGTCGGTCTCCTAGAGCCGGCTCGTTGCCCAGGTCGTCTCCAGCCGTCATGGCGCGGTTGCGCGGGGTTCGGGTTCTGTCTGAATGAGCTTCGCTGGGGGGCAGAGAGGACTCCGTGTTCGGCTGCTCGGGGTCTTTGGTGCGGCATGAGACGGATTCCGTGGGACGGTCAAGGCGGTCTTGCTGCACGTTCGAAGCGCCGAGAAGCTCCGTCATGCGCTGCAGGCGCTCCTGCAGCTCCTCACCCTGCAGCTGCTCCATGCCAACGGCGGCCGCCTGCGCGGCACACATGTTTTTGACGGGGGTGTCATAGATGGGCGGGATCGCGCCCAGCGTGTGACCAATGGCGGCGCCATGGGTCCGCACCTTGGCAACCCGGCTGGGCTCATCAGTGGCCCGCATGAAGCCGTACGCGGCGTCGCGCTCCCGCTGGATGGACTCCAACCGGCGCTGCGTAGCAGCACGCGTCGCGGCCTCATCCCACAGGCGCTTGTGCTCCTCCTCGAGCTGGGCCCAGGCCTGGGCGGTGTTGGTGGCGTTGATGTTGGTGGCGTGGGGACACTGAGGTTCTGCATCATGGCGCGTAGCGGGTCGGCTGGGTTGGCACGCTCCGCTGCGGCCCTAGCGGCAGCGGCCTTCTTCGCAGCACCGGACGAAGTGGAGCCGAAGTCGGTGACGAGCACCTCTACCCGGACGTAGAGATCTGCCGCGCCGTCAGAGGGGTCGCAGCCAACGGGGACGGGGGGAGTCGGTGAAGTCGAGCACCTTGTTCGGGTACTCGTCGGCGGCGGGAGCGTCGGAGATACGCAGCGTGCCGAAGGGGGCAATGAGCGAGCTGGCGAGGCCGGCGGGCGCCGCGCCGGGTGCAGGAACCAGACCGTGTGCGCAGAGCTCGCCAGAGTTGGCGAAGGGCCCCATTTGGAACATGTCTTCGGCCGGCACCTCAAACTGCCCCACGGTGGGCGCCAACTGTCATGGTAGGCGCACGGCAGATGCCATGGGATGGCTAAAGAGAGGGACACGCAAGAGGCCACCGGTGGGCTCCAAAGGCGAGGTTGGTACGAGCGAGCGTGAGACGCAAGACGTACCCAGGTTCGGGGCTCTCCGGAGAGATAATACCCCTAGTCCTGCCGAGTGTGGTTTGTATGAAGATGGTACAGGCTTGCTCCTAGAGCTGTTTTGGGGAGGAAGGAAGGCAGGCCAGTGCATAGGCTGCTCCTTCTCCGTGTGTGTGTGAGTGTTCTACTGATGATCGATCTCCCTCTACATGGAGGAGCACCGGGGGGTCTTATAGGCTGGCCCCCGGGGTTACAATGGTAAAGTTACATAGGCGCGGGGCCGGGTTGTCAGTGACTAGGAGCCAGCAGTGGGGGCTACCGGGGCGCCGGGTCTGCCGAGTCCTTCGGGTATGGGTCTCGCCGGGTTCATCGGGTGCGGGTCATACCGGGCCCACCAGGCGCGGGTACGGCTGGCTGCTGGGTACTGTAGTCACGCTGTGTGGGATGTCATGGTACGGCCGCACCGTTCTGCTACAGGGTTGCGCCTCCGAGACGCCGCCCGCCCCAGGCGGTTGCTTGGTCGGCACGACAGCCGTGCCCACCGGGGCCGGCGTAAAGGGGGGGGGGCACTGTAGCCATGCTTGTTTGTCGATGAAGGTTTGACTTGTGTGGGAACTGGCCGGCACGCGCCAGCCGGCTTGGCCGGGTTGGGCTAGGAAGCCAACTAGGGGCGCGCTGGATTGAGGGGCATTGCCAGCCCTGATGTTTTTGAAGGGATCCGGGTTCCGCTGCCTGCCCGGGGTCCATCCCCCCGACATGAGGAGTAATGATAAGCTTGAGACTGAGTTGTGTATAACTCTTTCTCGATGTTAATGTCTGTAACCTCTTGATACCGTTGCAGACATATTCATGACACCATTAAGTGTTGATTATACTTGCATAAGAAATACTACGTGTTCATGGATATGTCAAGATTGTGATAGTACCTTGCATACCTCATCCTGTTACCATTCATGGGTTGCTTGCGAGTACATTCAAACGTAATCACTCGCTTGTCCCTGGCTATTTATTTGGCCAGGCCTGGAAGAGCAGGATTACGAAGAAGAGTTCTTTGGTGACGAACATGCGAGCTAGGAAGCTTTCCCAGTCAGAATGCCTGTAGGGTTAAGGCAGATGGCATGGGTCCAAGTTATCGACGAAGATTTCCGCTACGATGATATACTCAAGACTTGACCATAATGGTCATAATTTGTGTAAAACGGTATGTATGGATGTAAGACTCTTGTTATTCAGCTTCTGTGTGTTCAGTGAGCATTGATCTCTGGGATCACTGTACACGTGCATTCGGTGGCTTTGACTGTGTAGGTCGGGGTCCCCACACCTCCTTCCTCCTATCTCTCAACACTTGACGTTGATCTTGTTGGATTCGTGGGTCAGATGAAGCCATTGATGCCTCATCGTGATCCTTAATATCCTGGGGTTGGTGAACTTGCTGTGGCTGCCCTTGAGCGGGCTGCCGCGGAGGGGACTGCACTGTAGGTGCAGTCCTCCCATCTTGGCCACCGGTGTGCGCCGCTGGTGTCGTCAGTGGGCATCACGATGGCTCCGCACAGGGTGACTTGTTGACATTAGCAAATCCAAGGAGACTTTGGATGGTAGCTCTCCACTCGTCCATCTTGTCCGCTGCTGGAGGGAAGTCCAACAACAACTAAGCTCTTGCTACTACTTCGACCGCCGTCTCTGGCATGGCGTGGGAGGTAGAGCGCGACGCCCCTCGACTCCTGGACGAGCCAGAAGGAGCGTTGTCGCGCCTTTGCCGTCCTGGGCCTGTTGCCAGAGGGATCTGATGCAAGCGGAGCTGTTCCCAACGGCCGGACTCTTGGTCAGCTGGGCTCTTCCTGTGTGGGCGTGGTCGTTGTGGGTCGATGGCGCCGCTCGGGGTGTTGTTACGCTCACCCGATGTGGGATGAGGCGCACGCCCATCCTCTGCCCCTCCGGTCGGTGTGGCCGGTGGGTCCCTGCTCGCACCGGAGCGGGCGTCGACGTCGTGTTGGTTGAGCTCACTGGTGGGGGGCGCGGGAGGAAGCTGAGCATCTCCGTGTCCCGCACCGGCGGAAGTATGATCGCTGATATGTTGAAGAGGTTGGGCCGCGCCTGCTGCCCCGGTCCCTGCTTCAGCCACGACGGGGGCATTAGCAACATCGCCCGCATCGCGGGCTCCGCCCGCCGCAGCCGCGGCGCTGGTAGCGCCCACGACTACGTGTGATGAAGCCTTTGAAGTGGAAGGATGCGCCCCTGCTCCACTTCTCTTCTTGGGAGCCATGGACGATGAAGATCAACAAAGATCGACGCGTTGGCTACTGCTTCAGGTTCGCACAAACCTGGCGCGCCAAAGATGTCGGCGTGGAAGCACGATCACCTATGGGGCAAGGGTGCCCCTTTGTGGTTCGGCAGGGGGATGACCATGTTGCACAAAGAGCAGAAGCAGCAGGGGACATCACAGCGATGGACAACTCTCTCTTTACCCAGGTTTGGGCCGCTTTGCAGCGTAAAACCCTACTCCTGCTATTGTGGATTCAACTTGAGGAATGCGAAGACACAAGGTGCACTAGCCTGGCAAAGGTGCCTGGGGGGATGCAACTACGTGCGTACAAGTGTGTGGGGGTCGAGGAGTACGAACACTTTGCTAGGTTGCCTCGTGTAACGTCCCGGATGTAACATTCCATAATTGTACCTCCAACTCTTGCCATTTTCGGCATTGCTATATTAAATCATCCGTGGTTGGGTTTTCTCGTTGTGCATTTTTGTTCATATCATGCATTTCATCTCATGTCATCTTGCATTCCATCCTCATCATGTGCATGGTGTGTTTTCATACATGTTATGTTGTTGCATGTTTCATGCATGAATCTTGCATCATCACCCCTCCGTTCCTCCTTCCTTTGTATTTGCATGTGCCACTTTTCCCTTCTCCATTAATGTTCAATTATTCCCCAGCAATCTTGCTCCATGTCCTAAACCTCTCTGCCAAATTTCACCTCTTTTGAAGTTGTTTTCGTTGGGTTCAAAAATGCCCCAAGTTTGAATTATATCCAAACTTGTTTTATTTTTCTACCTCTAAAATTGTCCAAACCAATTTATTAAAATAGGGCATAATTCCAGGAGCATGGGGATATTTTTATATTTCTCTAACTCCTCTCCTTCCACCTTGTGCTTTTCTCTTTGTTTTCTGTTTGAAGAAAATTAAAGGAAAAGGAAAGCAGTAGCAACAGCCATGCAGCCCAGCCGCAGCAGCAGCTTACCTGGGCCCCGTCAACTAGGCCGGCCCAGCTAACCCCGCGCCAGCCAGCCCAGCTAGCACCCGCGCACGTCCCTCTCTCCCTTTCTCACCCGCGCGCTCGCTCACCCCCCTCTGGCTCCCCAACATGTGGCTAAGCCGGCCTCATCCATCAGCGAGTACCGCCGCGCCCTAACCCACATTTCCCCTTCCTCGGTCTCCCTCGCGAGCATGCACATGGCGTGGCCGAGCGCGACGGCGTGCTCCACCCGCTAGTCCTAGCCTCCCTTTTAACCTCTCCCCTTGTCCATAAAACCCCCTAGGGTTTCCTCTTCCTCCCCCCGCCGCCGCCAGGCATCTAGACCACCAGATCCGCCGCAATCCACCCTACCCGAGCGCATCCTAGAGCACGGCCTCGTCACCGGCGTGCTCCCTGCCCCTCTCTGCCTCGCCAACCGTGCCGAACTTCTTCCCTGTCATCATCTACTTCCCCGACGTCGACTACACGGACCCGAGGGCCCCTGCCACGTCAAGTCCACCTTCGTCTTCATCTCTGGCCGCGCAGGTGTTCGGTCTTCTTCACCGGCGTCCTCGTCCACCTCCCGGGCAGCCAAGCACACTGCCGTGCTTGTGGTGAGCCACACCGTCTCCTGAACCTTTTTTTTCGTTGCCTTTCCGCCTCTCTGCCACCGTAGCTGCATGCACACGTCCTCGCCGTCATCGGACCTCGCCTCGGCGAGTGCTCCGAGCCCCTTCCGCGTAGATGCTTGTGTCTAGTAGGTCCCCGCGTCGCGCGCGTCCGGACTGTGCACTCCGCCGCCTGCTTAGACCTCGGTTTCAAGCTCGTGCTCGTCGCTGTTGCCGCCTCTGTCGCATGTCGCCGACGTCGTCGTTAGGTGCAGCACGTCCCAGTCACGCGTGCGGATTCCCCGTGCGCATTCGTTGCCACCCTCCGCCGCTCTATTGGGTCACCGAAGCAGCTCCGACGAGCTTCCCACGGTCGCCCCTGTTTTTCCTCTGTTCGGCCTCGTCGGGCCACTTCAGAAGAAGGGAACACCTCTTCTGTCGAATCCACCTAGCTAGCCCAGTGGTTCACCACGCAAGCCCGCACCGGGGAGACCCGGGTTCGATCCCCGCGAGCGCGGGTTAAAACCCCCAATATTTTTTGTAACAAATCCGAGTGGGTGGCCCCACTGGTCATACTCACTTCCCCCCAGGACCCACTTGTCATACTCAGCAGCTTTTCCTTTTTTTATTATTTTCTTTAGACCCAGCAAATATTCCATTTCTGGAAGATACCATATTCCATTTCGGGCAAGTCCATTTCTGGACGTTTCCAAATATGGAAAATGCCAATTCTGTCATAGCCATTTTAGGCAGATTGCATTTTTTGAGTAATTGTCGTGATTTTTCTATAGGGACCCCAACATATTATATATGTTTTTGTGCCAGAAAAATCCAGTGAATCCATTGGTGGCATCCATTTCATCATTTGAGCAAGTTTGCCACATGCCATTTTACATTATGTTGCTGTCTTGTCATTTTTGTTGTGATTAAATTCAAACATGTTATGTGGTAGTTTGGCACATGTATAGCTTCTTTTTCATGTCTACTTCATGCTAGATTTTATTCGATGCCATAAAGTGCACTGTGATGAGTGCCACAAGCTTGTAAACATGTCCACATGAATCTGTTTTGCATGTTCAGTGAAATTCTGCCAAGTCTGTAACCCTGTTATCATTTGCAATCTTGCCATGATGTTTTAAGCATGTTCTAGTGGTTTCCAGCAGTACCTCAGTAATCATGTTTTGTAGTGCTTGACATGTACTTCACTGCCATGCCATTTGTTATCATGTTGGAGTGCTGTAGCATATTTAGATGTTGCATCTTAAGTGCCATGTTGCTGTTAATGTCAGTTTTGCATTGTTATTGTTTTGCTCACCGTTTGAGTTGTGTGCATCCGTTCCTCGTGTTCTTTATATCAATTTCAACCGAAGTCTTCCACTCTATCTAGTGGCATGCTTGGATTACCAAGATTGTGCCATGTTCATCATTTCTCCGTCCGGCTCGATTGCACCCCTTACGAGGCTCCTCATATGCATTGCACATCACATCTTGCTTCACATGCCATGTCTTGCATCATGTTGCTTGCGCATTGCACCGTGGTTGATTGTTGTTCCGTTGTTTGTGTTCTTGCTTTGGGTAGAGCCAGGAAATGAGTTCGTGACCAAGGACCCTGTCGAGTACGTTCACGAGGAGCAAGCTTTCGTTCCCACTGAGGATATTTCAGGCAAGATGATCATTACCCCCGATATCACTTCTATCTTTGCTTGCTAGTTGTTCGTTCTATCGCTATGTTGCGCTACCTACCACTTGTTTATCAAGCCTCCCATATTGCCATGTCAAGCCTCTAACCCACCTTCCTAGCAAACCGTTGTTTGGCTATGTTACCGCTTTTGCTCAGCCCCTCGTATACCATTGCTAGTTGCAGGTGCAGTGCAGGTTGTTCCATGTTGGGACATGGATATGTTGGGATATCACAATATCTCTTATTTAATTAATGCATCTATATACTTGGTAAAGTGTGGAAGTCTTGGCCTTTTGCTTGGTGTTTTGTTCCACTCTTTCCGCCCTAGTTTCCGTCATACCGGTGTTATGTTCCTTGATTTTGCGTTCCTAACACGGTCGGGGTTTATGGGCCCCCCTTGACAGTTCGCTTTGAATAAAACTCTTCCAGCAAGGTCCAACTTTGGTTTTACCATTTGCCTAATAACAACTAAAACTTGCATCTGGAGTAATTAACCCGAGGATTCTTAATCAACAACCCGGGCCAGTGCTCCTCATGAGTGTTGGTCTGAACCGGGCAGCCTGCAGGGCCACCACGGGGAAACTCGAGGTCTGGTTTTACTCGTAGCTTGACCCATCCGATCGTGGCCTGAGACGATATACGCGCGGCTACTATCAGGGTGTCGGCACGTCGGGAGGCCTTGATGGTTTTGTTTTACCATTGTCGAAATGTCTTGTGAACCGGGATTCCAAGCTTGATCGGGTTGTTCCGGGAGGAGGATTTTCCTCCTTTGATTGTGAGAGCTTGTCATGGGCTAAGTTGGGACACCCCTGCAGGGTTTAAACTTTCGAGAGCTGTGCCCGTGGTTATGTGTCAGATGGGAATTTTTAATATCCGGTTGTAGTGAACTTGTAACTAAACTCATTAAAATACACCAACTGCGTGCGTAACCGTGATGGTCTCTTTTCGATGAGGTTCAAGAAGAGAACATGGTGGGGTTATGTTTGAACGTAAGTAGCTCAGGATCACTTCTTGATCATTACTAGCTTGCGACCGTTTGCGTAGTTTCTCACCTTATTCTTGTATTTGTAAGTTAGCCACCATACATATGCTTAGTTCTTGCTGCAGCTCCACCACTTAACCATGCCATACCTATTTAAGATTTGATAGTCTTGCTACCGTGGGTGATGTGATTGCTGAGTCCCCGTGGCTCACAGAATACTATAACCACAGTTGCAGGTACCGTTGAGTCTGATGCAGGAGATGCCACCGGGCTCCTGTGGGAGTTTGACCAGGATCATGGTCATTTCTATGTTACCTATCCGGACGATCAGTAGAGGACCTAGTCGTAGTATCCGGGGATAGTAGAAGGGTGGTGTTTTCTTTTTATCTAGTCCGTAGTCGGACTCTACTATCTGTATGGATGATTGTATGATGATTGTCATAATTATGCTATTCTGGGGCAAGTGTTGCCTGGATCTCGTATTCTATCTATTCACTTGGTTGTATGAACTTGTATGCCACCTTGCTACGCGTCCGAAATGCGATTGTGCCCCAATCATGAGTTCATCATGTGATTTGTATAGAATTTCATCTTGGGCGTTACAAGTTGGTATCAGAGCCATACCGACTCTAGGAGCCCGTGCTTGATCGAACCGCTGACGAGTCTAGAACAAAACTATTTTGAGTCTTAGTTATATCAGAGAGTAGGAACTCTTTTTACTCCTTATCCCCTTCGTCGCTCTGGTAAGGACTCGTGACGTAGGTGTTTTCCTCACTCTTCTATCCTTTTTCACTCAATTTTTTTTAGGATCACGCGGGTATTGTGGAATCGTTCCGATATCATTGTGACGGGGATTCTGTCTTGGTGCCTCCTAACATTTAGGGGTTGTGGCAGTGTCCCGGGGAGTTGAGCTCCAAGGTGTTTTCGTCACAGTGTTTATTGTTTCAGTTCCGGAATACCAGAGGACGCCGACATCGAAAACGCTTCTATACTCTTTGTGGTGAGAGTAGTTTGACGACACCAAGTACTGGGGAGAGCGATCGGATGTATTGCCACAGCTAGTATATCGGATGTTTTCGAAGGTCTGAGGTACACGATTTTTGAAGGTTTCTTGGTTATGTGTTGATGGATGGATACAGTTGGAGCGTAGGGCTTGTTAGTTGTTTGAGATATTTGTGCCTCCCTGTATCCCCAACACCGGATTGCATAACCAGAAATTTTCGGGAGTTAATAGGTGGGAATTCAAGTAGCTCTAGGTTATCTTTCCGATAGATATTTGGCATGAGATTGGGGGAATCTCTACCATGTATTTGTTCCAGTTGTTACCTTGTTTTATTCTTCAACCTCATTCCAAGTGGCTTCTCATTCAGATGGTCGAATCATATTAACTTTGGAATGCATTCGTTCAATCTCTGTTCGGATGTTAATTGTGAAGACTGTATTGCAAATATCCAGCCTTTGATTCAGCTTATCTATCTTTTCTATGGTGGTTCTAACGGATGTCATCTTCTTCAGGATGGCTCCCCCAACGCGTCTGCATCAGGAACGTACCGAAGGAGAGCAGTCAAACCCTCCACCTCCTCCTCCGCCTCCAGTGGCATGGCAAGCTTTGATGGCGGCCACCAATGCCAATACTCAGATGCTGATTCAGCTCATGCAAGAGCGCAACTAAGGGAATCAAGGCCAAGGGCATTTCAACAATCAGCCTCAGTTTGCTACACTCAGTCAGTTCCTCGCTAATCAGCCAAAGACGTTCAATGCTTGTGTTGAGGCCATGGACGCCGATGATTGGCTCGTGGAGATCAACAAGCATTTTTAGTGCAGCAATGTCAGACCTAAGGACTACGTCAAGTTCGCTTCCTTCCAGCTCAAGGACCAGGCAGCAGATTGGTGGCAGCAGTACAAAGACTCCAGAGGGGGTCGAGTGATTAGCTGGACCGACTTCTGCCGTGACTTCCATGCTCATCATATTCCAACAAGTGTTGTCGAGAGCATGCGTGAGCAATTCCGCAATCTCAAGCAAGGCAACATGTCTTCTATCAATATAACGTCAAGTTTCAGAATCTTGCTCGCTATGCAAGGCAAGACGTTCCAGATGAGAAGAGTATGATCTACTACTTTAGGGGTGGCCTCAGAGAGGACCTTCAGCTAGTTCTCATTCTTGTGGAGCCGACTTAGTTCGATTAGTTCTATAACATGGCTCTAAAACAAGAAGCAGCTCAACTCAAGTGTGAAGCTTCCAAAAAGAGACTCAGGGATACAGTCTACTCGTCTTCTTCCTCTCAAGTTGTCTCGAAGCAGCAAAAGTTTTGGCTTCCTCCACCTCCTCCGTTTCGTCCGCCCTATCAGCAGAAGCAGTTAGGTGCTCGTGGATCTTCCCACCCACCCAACCCAAGCTATCAGAACAAGTCTCAGTCTCATGCTCCAAGGACAGGCGGTCCTCCTCCACCTTTCTGTCCACTTTCAGAGGTCACTTGTCACAAGTGTGGTATGAAAGGACACTACTCCAACAAGTGCACCAACCAGAGGCGCCTTCCTCCTCCTGTCAGGTCAGCAAGCAATATAGTTGTCAAGCATAATCCAAAGCATGCAAAGGTGAACATGTTGAATGCAGCTCAAGCAGAGGATTCTTCAGATGTGATCATGGGTACTCTTCCAGTTAACTCTTTCCCTGCAAAAGTTTTATTCGATACTGGTGCATCGCATTGTTTCATGTCAAGACCATTTTTTGCCAAGCATGAATTCATCTCTTCACATTTGGGTAAACCCATGGATATTGTTTCTCCGGGTAAACGGTTGAGCTCTAGTTTGGTGGTTCCGGATGTCACCATCAAGATGGGCAATTATGCATTTCTGGCTTCCCCTATGGTTCTCGGCAATTCTGATATTGACCTCATTCTTGGTATGAATTGGCTCTCCAAGCACAAGGCTTCTCTCGATTGTGTTGAAAAGGAGGTTAAATTGACTCATCCGTCTGAGGAAGTTATTATCTTTGCGGCTCATGATGACACCATTCGGTTGTTCTCTCTCAATGAGAAAGGCGAGATCAACACTATTTCTCAAATTCCAGTTGTTTGTGAGTATCAAGATGGCTTTCCAGAAGAGCTTCTGGGTATGCCTCCTCACCGGCCAGTTGAGTTCGTTATTGACCTTGAGCCCGGTACAGAACCCGTTTGCAAGCGCCCCTACAAGCTTGGGCCAGAAGAGCTGAAAGAATTGAAGAAACAACTCGATGAACAAGAACGTCTGGGTTTGATCAGACCAAGTTCATCTTCTTGGGGATGTGGTGTCCTCTTTGTCCAGAAGATAGATGGCACGGAACGACTTTGCGTCGATTACCGCCCATTGAACAAGAAGACAATCAAGAACAAATACCCACTTCCCAATATCAATGAATTGTTCGAGCAACTCAAAGGTGCAAAGGTGTTTTCCAAGCTTGACCTCCGTATGGGGTATCACCAGATTTGCATTCGTGAAGAAGATATCCCAAAGACAGCTTTCAGAACGAGCTTTGGTTCTTATGAATATACTGTCATGGCTTTCGGGCTTGCAAATGCCCCTCCAACATTCTCTCGTATGATGAACTTCATCTTCAACCCCTACACCAATGAATTCGTCCTGGTGTATCTCGATGATATCCTGGTGTTCTCCAAGAATAAAAAGGATCATGCCAAGCATTTGCGATTGGTGCTCGATAAGCTCAGAGAGTATCAATTCTACGCAAAATTCTCTAAATGTGAATTTTGGATTGATGAAGTTCTTTACCTTGGTCACATCATCTCCGCCAAGGGCATTTCTGTCAATCCGGAAAAGGTTGCTTCAATTGTCAACTGGGAGCCTCCTCAGAACGTCAAGCAGCTTCGCAGCTTCCTCGGGCTTGCAAGCTATTGCAGAAGGTTTGTGGAGAACTTCTCGAAAATTGCTAAGCCTCTGTCCTACCTCCTCCAGAAGAATGTCAAATACTCCTGGACTCCTGAGTGTGACGTGGCCTTCAATACTCTCAAAGAGAAACTCATCACAACTCCGGTCCTTACTCCTCCTGATGAGTCCAAGCCCTACCAAGTATTCTGTGATGCTTCGTTGCAAGGTCTCGGTGCAGTTCTTATGCAAGAGAAGAAAGTAGTGGCTTATATGTCTCGCCAGTTGAAGCTAAACGAAAGGAACTACCCCACTCACGATCTTGATTTGGCGGCAGTTGTCCATGCTTTAATAACGTGGAGACATCTCTTGTTGGGCAGGCAAGTGGACATTTTCACCGATCACAAGAGCCTCAAATATATCTTCACTCAGCCCAACCTCAACCTCCGGCAAACTCGTTGGGTTGAAATGATCCAAGAGTACAATCCAAGCATTGAATATACTCCAGGCAAGGCGAATGTGATTGCAGATGCTTTGAGCAGAAAGGCATATTGCAACAGCTTAATTCTCAAGCCATTCCAACCTGATCTTTGTGAAGCATTCTGCAAGCTCAACCTCCAAGTTGTTCCTCAAGGTTTTCTTGCCAACCTTCAAGTCACTCCAACTTTGGAAGACCAAATTCGTGAGGCACAACTCCTTGATTCTATGGTGAAGAAGGTGAAAGATGGTGTTGCCAAGGGCTTATCCAAATACAAGTGCTATCACATTGATGACAAATATACCTTATTCTTCGAGGACCGGTTAGTGGTTCCTAAGGGTGATCTAAGGAAGGTCATAATGAACGAAGTGCACAATTCTCTTCTTTCCATCCATCCAGGCAGTTCGAAGATGTACCATGACCTCAAGCAGTCGTATTGGTGGACTTGCATGAAGCGGGAGATTGCTCAATTCGTGAATGAATGTGATGTCTGCCGCAGAGTGAAAGCAGAACACCAGCGTCTGGCAAGACTCCTCCAGCCTCTACCTATTCCAGAATGGAAGTTTGATAATATCGAGATGGACTTTGTCACTGGTTTTCCCAAGTCCAAGCGAGGGAATGATGCTATCTTCGTTGTCATTGACAAGCTTACAAAAGTGGCTCATTTCCTTCCAGTCAAAGAATCTATCACGGCAGCTCAGTTGGCAGAGCTATACACCTCCAGAATTGTCTCGTTGCACGGGATTCCTCAATTGATCTCCTCAGACCGCGGAAGCATTTTCACTTCCAAGTTTTGGGATTCCTTCCAGAAGGCCATGGGCACCAACATTCGTTTCAGCATGGCCTTTCATCCTCAAATGAGTGGCCAAGTTGAAAGAGTCAATCAAATCCTTGAAGATATGCTCAGAGCTTGTGTCATCTCTTTCGGTATGAAGTGGGAAGATTGCCTCCCATATGCCGAGTTCTCCTACAACAACATCTACCAAGCAAGTTCGGGCAAGGCCGCTTTCGAAATTCTATATGGCAGAAAGTGTCGTACTCCTCTCAACTGGTCCGAGACCGGTGAGCGCCAACTCCTTGGAAATGACTTGATCACAGAAGCTGAAGATATGTGTAAAGTCATTCGTGAAAATCTCAAAGCTGCGCAATCGCGCCAGAAGAGTTACTATGATAGCAAGCACCGTGACTTGGCTTTCGAGATTGGAGACCATGTCTATCTCCGAGTCTCTCCTATGAAAGGCACTCAACGCTTCGGTATCAAAGGGAAGCTTGCCCCAAGATATGTGGGTCCTTTCAAGATTGTTGGCAAAAGAGGCGACCTTGCCTATCAACTTGAGCTCCCTTCCAACTTCTCAAATGTGCACGATGTGTTTCACGTGTCTCAACTCCACAAGTGCTTCAAGATGCCCGAGCGCACTATCAACTTCGAAGAGATTGACCTCCAAGAGGACTTGTCTTATCATGAGCATCCCGTTGCCATACTTGAAGAAACCGAGCGCAAAACTCGCAACAAGTCGATCAAGTTCCTCAAAGTTAAGTGGTCTCACCATTCCGACCGAGAAGCTACTTGGGAGCGCGACGATCACCTCCGTTCCGAATATCTGGAGTTCTTTCAGTCCTAGATCTCGGGACGAGATCCTTTTGTAGTGGAGGAGAGTTGTAACATCCCGGATGTAACATTCCATAATTGTACCTCCAACTCTTGCCATTTTCGGCATTGCTATATTAAATCATCCGTGGTTGGGTTTTCTCGTTTTGCATTTTTGTTCATATCATGCATTTCATCTCATGTCATCTTGCATTCCATCCTCATCATGTGCATGGTGTGTTTTCATACATGTTATGTTGTTGCATGTTTCATGCATGAATCTTGCATCATCACCCCTCCGTTCCTCCTTCCTTTGTATTTGCATGTGCCACTTTTCCCTTGTCCATTAATGTTCAATTTCTCCCCAGCAATCTTGCTCCATGTCCTAAACCTCTCTGCCAAATTTCACCTCTTTTGAAGTTGTTTTTGTTGGGTTCAAAAATGCCCCAAGTTTGAATTATATCCAAATTTGTTTTATTTTTCTACCTCTAAAATTGTCCAAACCAATTTATTAAAATAGGGCATAATTCCAGGAGCATGGGGATATTTTTATATTTCTCTAACTCCTCTCCTTCCACCCTGTGCTTTTCTCTTTGTTTTCTGTTTGAAGAAAATTAAAGGAAAAGGAAAGCAGCAGCAGCAGCCGTGCAGCCCAGTAGCAGCAGCAGCTTACCTGGGCCCCGTCCACCAGGCCGGCCCAGTTAACCCCGCGCCAGCCAGCCCAGCTAGCACCCGCGCACATCCCTCTCTCCCTTTCTCACCCGCGCGCTCGCTCACCCCCCTCTGGCTCCCCAACATGTGGCTAAGCCGGCCCCATCCGTCAGCGACTGCCGCCGCGCCCTAACCCACGTTTCCCCTTCCTCGGTCCCCCTCACGAGCACGCACATGGCGTGGCCGAGCGCGATGGCGTGCTCCACCCGCTCGCCCTAGCCTCCCTTTTAACCTCTTCCCTTGTCCATCAAACCCCCTAGGGGTTCCTCTTCCTCCCCCCGTCGCCGCCAGGCGTCTAGACCACCAGATCCGCTGCAATCCGCCCTACCCGAGCGCATCCGAGAGCACGGCCTCGTCGCCGGCGTGCTCCTTGCCCGTCTCTGCCTCGCCAACCATGACGAACTTCTTCCCCGTCGTCGTCTACTTCCCCGACGTCGACTACATGGACCCGAGGGCCCCTGCCGCGTCAAGTCCATCTTCGTCTTCATCTCCGGCTGCGCAGGTGTTTGATCGTCTTCACCGGCGTCCTCATCCACCTCCCGGGCAGCCAAGCACACCGCCGTGCTTGTGGTGAGCCACACCGTCTCCTGAACCTTTTTTTTCGTTGCCTTTCCGCCTCTCTGCCACCGTAGCTGCATGCGCACATCCTCGCCGTCATCGGACCTTGCCTCGGCGAGTGCTCCAAGCCCCTTCCGCGTGGATGCTCGTGTCTATTAGGTCCCCACGTCGCGCGCGTCCGGACTGTGCACTCCGCCGCCTGCTTAGACCTCTGCTTTGAGCTCGTGCTCGTCGCTGTTGCCGCCTCTATTGCATATCGCCGGCGTCGCCGTAGTCGTCGTTAGGTGCAGCACGTCCCAGTCGCGCGTGTGGATTCCCTGTGCGCATCCGTTGCCACCCTCCGCCACTCGATTGGGTCCCCGGAGCAGCTCCGACGAGCTTCCCCCGGTCATCCCTGTTTTTCCTCTGTTCGGCCTCGTTGGGCCACTTCAAAAGAAGAGGAACACCTCTTCTGTCGAACCCACCTAGCTAGCCCAGTGGTTGACCATGCAAGCCCGCACCGAGGAGACCCGGGTTCGATCCCCGCGGGCGCGGGTTGAAACCCCCAATATTTTTGCAACAAGTCCGAGTGGGTGGCCCCACTGGTCATACTCACTTCCCCCCAGGACCCACTTGTCATACTCAGCAGCTTTTCCTTTTTTTATTTTATTATTTTCTTTAGACCCAGTGAATATTCCATTTCTGGAAGATGCCATATTCCATTTCGGGCAAGTCCATTTCTAGACGTTTCCAAATACGGAAAATGCCAATTCTGTCATAGCCATTTTAGGCAGATTGCATTTTTTGAGTAATTGTGGTGATTTTTCTATAGGGACCCCAACATATTATATATGTTTTTGGACCAGAAAAATCCAATGAATCCATTGGTGGCATCCATTTCATCATTTGAGCAAGTTTGCACACATGCCATTTTACATTATGTTGCTGTCTTGTCATTTTTGTGTGATTAAATTCAAACATCCTATGTGGTAGTTTGGCACATGTATAGCTTATTTTTCATGTCTACTTCATGCTAGATTTTATTCCATGCCATAAAGTGCACTGTGATGAGCGCCACAAGCTTGTAAGCATGCCCACATGAATCTGTTTTGCATGTTCAGTGAAATTCTGCCAAGTCTGTAACCCTGTTATCATTTGCAATCTTGCCATGATGTTTTAAGGATGTTCTAGTGGTTTCCAGCACTACCTCAGTAATCATGTTTTGTAGTGCTTGACATGTACTTCACTGCCATGCCATTTGTTATCATGTTGGAGTGCTGTAGCATATTTAGATGTTGCATCTTAAGTGCCATGTTGCTGTTAATGTCAGTTTTGCATTGTTATTGTTTTGCTCACTGTTTGAGTTGTGTGCATCCGTTCCTCGTGTTCTTTATATCAATTTCAACTGAGTCTTGCACTCTATCCAGTGGCATGCTTGGATTACCAAGATTGTGCCATGTTCATCATTTCTCCGTCCGGCTCGATTGCACCCCTTCCGAGGCTCCTCATATGCATTCCACATCACATCTTGCTTCACATGCAATATCTTGCATCATGTTGCTTGCGTATTGCACCGTGGTTGATTGTTGTTCCGTTGTTTGTGTTCTTGCTTTGGGTCGAGCCAGGAAATGAGTTTGTGACCAAGGACCCTGTGGAGTACGTTCACGAGGAGCAAGCTTTCGTTCCCACTGAGGATATTTCAGGCAAGATGATCATTACCCCCGATATCACTTCTATCTTTGCTTGCTAGTTGTTCGTTCTATCGCTATGTCACGCTACCTACCACTTGTTTAGCAAGCCTCCCATATTGCCATGTCAAGCCTCTAACCCACCTTCCTAGCAAACCGTTGTTTGGCTATGTTACCGCTTTTGCTCAGCCCCTCTTATACCGTTGCTAGTTGCAGGTGCAGTGCAGGTTGTACCATGTTGGGACATGGATATGTTGGGATATCATAATATCTCTTATTTAATTAATGCATCTATATACTTGGTAAAGGGTGGAAGGCTTGGCCTTTTGCTTGGTGTTTTGTTCCACTCTTGCCGCCCTAGTTTCCGTCATACTGGTGTTACGTTCCTTGATTTTGTGTTCCTAACACGGTTGGGGTTTATGGGCCCCCTTTGACAGTTCGCTTTGAATAAAACTCTTCCAGCAAGGCCCAACTTTGATTTTACCATTTGCCTAATAACAACTAAAACTTGCATAGGGAGTAATTAACCCGAGGATTCTTAATCAACAACCCGGGCCAGTGCTCCTCATGAGTGTTGGTCCAAACCGGGCAGCCTGCGGGGCCACCACGGGGAAACTCGAGGTCTGGTTTTACTCGTAGCTTGACCCATCCGATCGTGGCCTGCGACGAGATACGCACAACTACTATCAGGGTGTCGGCATGTTGGGAGGTCTTGCTGGTTTTGTTTTACCATTGTCGAAATGTCTTGTGAACCGGGATTCTGAGCTTGATCGGGTTGTTCCGGGAGGAGGATTTTCCTCCGTTGATCATGAGAGCTTGTCATGGGCTAAGTTGGGACAACCCTGCAGGGTTTAAACTTTTGATAGCCGTGCCCGCGGTTATGTGGCAGATGGGAGTTTTTAATATCCGGTTGTAGTGAACTTGTAACTAAACTCATTAAAATACACCAACTGTGTGCGTAACCGTGATGGTCTCTTTTCGATGAGGTTCGGGAAGCGAGCATGGTGGGGTTATGTTTGAACGTAAGTAGCTCAGGATCACTTCTTGATCATTACTAGCTTGCGACCGTTTGCGTAATTTCTCACCTTATTGTTGTATTCGTAAGTTAGCCACCATACATATGCTTAGTGCTTGCTGCAGCTCCACCACTTAACCATGCCATACCTATTTAAGCTTTGATAGTCTTGCTACCGTGGGTGATGTGATTGCTGAGTCCCCGTGGCTCACAGAATGCTATAACCACAGTTGCAGGTACCATTGAGTCTGATGCAGGAGATGCCACTGAGCTCCTGTGGGAGTTTGACCAGGATCGTGGTCGTTTCTATGTTACTTATCCGGACGATCAGTAGAGGACCTAGTCGAAGAATCCGGGGATAGTAGCAGGGTGGTGTTTTCTTTTTATCTAGTTCGTAGTCAGACTCTACTATCTGTATGGATGATTGTATGATGATTGTCATAATTATGCTATTCTGGGGCAAGTGTTGCCTGGATCTCGTATTCTATCTATTCACTTGGTTGTATGAATTTGTATGCCACCTTGCTACGCGTCCGAAATGCGATTGTGCCCCAATCATGAGTTCATCACGTGATTGGGATAGAATTGCATCTTGGGCGTTACACCTCGGGCCTCCTTTTATAGCTCAAGGGGCGACCACAATGGCAAAATAGTCATTCGAATGTGATTAGATAGCTAACAGTGCTATCATACCTAACTCTGGCAGTTAGGACAAAGTGCATTAAATGCACTGCTAGGTGTCGTGCTGAGGTTGAAGCCCGGCAAACTTGCCACGCCGCTTATCTGCCTCTTCTTATTAACTTGACATGCCTCCTAGACGGGTGACAATAAAGCTAATCTCTTCTCTTCTGTGCTGCCACGTTCCTGATATGATCCACCTGGTTGCTTGGTACCTTGACACCGCACTGATAAATGACTTGAGTGTGATGAGGTGGAGCGGTGGTGTCTTGGTGTAAACCTACCGACGAGAAACCTGGCGGGGTTTTGGTCTTGGCGGCTCCGGCAACCCTGTCGGGGTGAATCTGGACTTGACCTTGGGTGCGGCCTCGACCTGTCCAGGCCCTCCTGCCCGGCAAGGGAGGCCTTCCCAAGGTGGCCTTCTGCTAGCTTGTCCTTCTTAATGCTCTCCTTGATCTCATGAAGAGCGGCTTCTCTGGCTTATCTTTTCGTCAGGCTTTGGTGCTGGATGTATGATCGTTAGCATGCCTGTGCATGAGTTTGGTTAGCAAACGTGAATGTTTGCTGCACCGACACAGACCAAAAGATATATAACGGTGTATGCCCGAGGGATCAACCACGAGTAATACAGCATTGCGAGAATCATTGGTTCTGATTTTGATTGGACGATAGCCCACACTCAAATCAAAAGATTGGCTAAGACAACAGATCTAACAACTGATCTTGAAGGTCAATCAATGAAAGATATCATCTTTCTTCAACACACGCACACACAAGATATCCCTTTGGAATGAACTAAGTCGGACAAGCTTTTATCTTCCAACTCTCCAAGTTGGTGTTTAGCTTAACCAACTAGCTCCGGGGTATCCAACACAGATCCTTGGAGAAGGGG
Source organism: Thinopyrum elongatum (assembly GCA_011799875.1). Taxonomy (NCBI): domain Eukaryota; kingdom Viridiplantae; phylum Streptophyta; class Magnoliopsida; order Poales; family Poaceae; genus Thinopyrum; species Thinopyrum elongatum. The sequence continues at coordinate 351,787,127 of CM022303.1, forward strand.
TTGTTTAGAGGAAAACCAACTAGATCACAAACTCAACATAACGCAGGGGACAACCTGGTAATACTTCCGATTCAGAAAATCATGAACCTCCAATATGTTATTAAGCTCGAGAACAATCTTGCTTTTTAGGGCAAGACGATATGATCAAAGAGTGAGAGATTGACACAATCCCAAGTCATTGATCGAAAAGTGCACCAAATAAATGGACTAGGTAGCATGATCAATCTTAGAATGGCGATTCAACAACCAACACACTAAGAATGAAATTATTGTCCATTAACTAGCAAGCAATGGGGTTGCTAGGGGTATTGATTTCACACATCAAAATTCACTTATTGGCACTCCGGTTACCACATTACGATGACCCTGAAATGAATAATGATGGCGAGAAGTATCATTGTACCAAGAATTCACAAGATGGTGTGCAACTCCCATGATATTCTTGACATAAATATGGTAATACTCCATGGTAGAACAGAATAGAAGCTGGATTGACATTCTTGATTTGCGGAATACAACTGCTTTGACCCAATCCTAGATATGGATGAGGTACTAGAGTTTGCTTATCCTTGGCATTCAGAAATAAATGACCCGATGAACCACAGGGGTAATAGACATTGATGAACAGGAATGCACAACTACTCCTGACTATCAATTAATAGCCGAAGGTCGGGATACAACTGAAGAGGGACAAGTCAAAGGAACGTACGATTTTCTGAGTTGTGGATGCATAGATTAACATGTCATACAAGGATCAACACATTTCTTCCGGATAACCCATGCAGAAGGGAGGGATTGGAAGATTCACAATGTAGAATAGAGAACTCATCGAGAGCACTCTGATTGTGATATTTTCGTTCAAGGAGAACGCCTGCCATGGCTGGTTCATGGTATTGGAAGAATGATATACCACAGACCTCGAAGACCAGAATCCTAAAGGAGCTACAATCACTATCAACGAAGATAAGCAGAAAGAATCATGGGTTTTTGGATCCCATGGATAGAATACCTACTAAGTAAATGACATACGAAAACTTTTGAGAATGGTGGCCAGAATCATCACACTGGGATCACAAAACAATGACTGTACTACTAGGTGGTTCTCTGAGATAACATGGTTTCCTAGCAATTACAATAGACACGTCAAGGTGATTGGATACCTTAACACAACAATTAGTGTGCCTAGTCCGGCTGAAAGACATCAGAACAGGAAGAAAGAGTTTGAAAATGCATCAGATTATTTTTGACACCTGGGATAACTCGGACATCATAACAACTGTACGGGCATGAAAATGAGACATCCTGCAAGACAACTGACAACTCAACAACTGAATCCTATGGAGAACATCGATCCGAGAACACAACATCTTTCCTATAAGTCTGCGGAATAGTAACTCGTCATCCTCATAGATAGATGAGAAAGCCTAGTTTCTTAATCCCCGTAGAAAAGAAGAGGGTGACTCAGAATTAGAATGACACAAGGAAAGGAGTGAAAAGAGCGTTACGTTCCCTTCCACAATCAATTCCCTTATATAACTAAAGCATTTCTAGGCTCGACTTCGACTAGTTTGGCTTGGTAATCCTACAGACAGTTAGGCTCTGATACCAAAGCTGTCGTGACCCAACACATAACAATACTTATCATACATATGCACAACATGTGAGTATGTGTTAGTACAACATGGCATCACAACATAACTCTACAACTAAAGTATAGACAAGGCTCGAGAGAGCCATAGATAACATGATATTACAAACATGGGTATCATGACCCAACATACAAAGTCATACAAGCAACAGAAGCATAAACTTTTCTGAGTACAGACAACTGAAAAGAAAGAAGGCTAGAAAGCCTGTCTATCTACAAGACCCTCCATAGGAACCAGACCTATGTATGGTATTCCCAAGCTATTCACCAAGGCCCACGTGGAACTGCTAGTGAGACTGACATCTCCTCTGGAAAAACATAAATTAAGCAAACGTGAGTACAAATGTACTCAGCAAGACTTACATCAGAACTAACGACTTATGCATCAGTATCAACAAGGGGGTTGTGGAGTTTAACTGCAGCAAGCCAGCTTTGACTTAGTGGCTATCCTGTACTATGACTACTAGTAACTTCTTTGAGGTGAGAAAGCGCACACGAGTCCACATATTCACCATATCAATACACCACTATGGATTCTCTCCCGTCTCCCTACGAGAAGGCCATCCATAGCACACATGCTTATCTTGCGCATTTTAGAGTATCCACTTCAAGTTGTCTATGAACCATATAAGTCTCCAAGTAGTCCATATCCGATGACGCAACTATTCGAATAGATGATATTACCCTGCAGGGGTGTACTTCTTCACACACGCTCTCACCACTTACCACCATATACACATCATGTATCTCAGCAACCTTCAAACGGAAGCCTGGCGAGGGTGTCGGTCACAACCTGACTAACCACGCAAGACTCTAGTCTAGGTTTATCACCTTTCCGAGGCTGAACCCACAAAGGAAGTCCGGCCAAAGTTTCCATTACGGCCGCAAACAATGCGAGCATGGTTCCCAAGCCCACCACCCGGGTGCCACTTGGTACACCGTGCCTAGTCTGTCCCAAGCCCACCTGTACCGGGTGCCACTTGGTAGACAAATAACACTACCTACAAAAACCAGAAACTAGTTGCAACTCCTGGACAGACATTGGGGCGGTTAATAAGTTGAGAGAGTCAATTAAGTATCCCAATGTGTGGTAGTAGCTAGTCTTGGATAACGTACACAGAACTAAGTTCCTAAGGATGGTCTCAATGAGACAACCCATCATGTACTCCTACATGGCCTCTCATCGCTACCTTTACCAAATCGTGTTCACACACTTAGCTCTCAAATCAAAACATGATCACAACATTCCAATTCATTCCCAGATGAAGCATACTTGACACAACTCTAAGCAATAGCAGGCATAACAACCAAACATGGGAGTAGTCACAACATGGCTCGAGCAATTCCTACTCATGCTAGAAGGTTTTAACTATTTACTGTGGCAAAGACAGGTCATGCAGAGGAATGGGTTCAACTACCGCAACCTGAAACAGTTGAATCGTTGTTTTCCTAATGCAATAAAAGAGAACAGGAGTGAGAGAGTGGGATTGTATCAGAATGATCAAGGGGGGTTTGCTTGCCTGGCACTTCTGAAGATAGTACCGCTCTTCATCAGTGACAACGATCTCAATGTCGGAGCAACGACTACTGAGAGGGAACAAACACCGGCAATATAAAAAGGGAACCACAATCAATGCAATGCACATCCAAATTAATGACATGTCATATTAAGTTCTGAATTCACCTAGTGCAACATCTAACCAGATTAGTTGAAGTGCGTCGGTACAACAAACATTCATAGTTGTTGACCAGACCCATACACAAGCATGCTGACGGTCATATATCCAGCATCCAATGGGTAACGCAAAACCAAACCAGAGAAGCTACTCTTCGTGAGATCGAGGAGCGTATCAAGAAGACCAAGCTAAAACATACCAGGCAAGGATTCCAAGAGAAGCATCCTCCGCTGGCCAGGCGAGGCTGGCAGAGTCGATGCAGAACACAAGAGCGAGGGAAAACCCCCGACAGCTACGCCTCTGGGGCAACCAGAGGCCAAGGCACACCCCCTCCAAGATAGCCCGGCAAGTCCTGCCCCCGGCAGGCGTGGGCCAGCTACCACCGCTCCACCGCATCGCGACGCCAGTCACTTGTCGATGCGGTGTCGAGACCTCCAGGTGATTAAGTGGCTCTCACTAAGCACGTGACAACTCAATGATAAGAAAATCACACCCATTTGACACCCGTCCAGAGGTGTGTCAAGATGATAAGATGAGGATGATTAAGTGGCACGGCAGGCTTGCCGAGATTCACCCTTAGCATGACACCTAGCAGTGCATTTAATGCACTTTGTCCTAACTGCCAGAGTTAGGTATGATAGTACTATTAGCTATCTAATCACAAGATAATGTCTGTTTTGCCACTGTGGTTACCCCTTGAGCTATAAAAGGAGGCCCAAGGCAACCTAGAGAGAGATTTCAGACCCCCTCATACTTGTACATGCGTAGCAGCTCTCCCCAAGGCCACCTTGCCGGGCATGAGCGCTGCGTGCTGTTGTGTTTCCTCCATCCAATCCATCAAAGCAGAAGTAGGGTTTTACGCTTCTTAGTAGCCCAAACCTGGGTAAAAATGACCAGAGGCTCATCGTCGTGCTGCCTCATGGCTTCCGCTCTTTGTGCAACATGATCTCTCCCTTGCTGAACCACAAGGGGCTGATGGCCCCATAGGTGATCGTGTCCACCCATGACATCTTTGGCGCGCCAGGTAGGGGGGATCGCTTGCGCGAACCAGAAATTGTGAACCGCTTGTCGATCTTCATCATTGTCTTCTTCATCATCAACCTTTCCGTACATGGCACCCAAGAAGAAACCCGGCGCGACCACACATCCCTCCACCTTGAATTTCCCCTCGCACACAGCCGCAGACGCCGTCGGCACCACGGCAGCATTGGGAGAGGCGGGTGCCGCTGGTGACACGACCGGCGCAGGCGGCGCCATCGTTGTGTCCCCCGCGGCCAAAGTTGGAGCAGGAAACGCTGGGGATGGGCAGCACCAACAGCGTCCTGACGAGCTTGGCCCGGTGTTAGGGCATATTTCTCCCTAAGTGGTTTTGGTGATTGATGACAACATATTTGCGGACTAATCGTGTGCACTGAGCGTTTCAAACTATCAAGCATATAGCACAAGACGATTGGTGCCCCTCGGAGTTTCAAGAGAAGACGGTTTTCTTTCCCGCATTTCTTTTCTAGTGGACTTGAGTCATAGGGAAAACCGTACTATCAAGAGAGGGTCTGTGTCGGAAAGGTTTGGGTGGAATCAACACGTACACATTCATCTTGCACCCATCAACCACTTCCGAGTCTTTGGAGTTGTCCTCCATTTGCTTTGAAGTAGGGGAGAAGAACCACAAGCGGTAGTACCGCTGGCTGCAGCGGTAGTACCGCCTATAGGCGATAGTACCACTGTAACCATTGTTCTCACTACCGCGCGTGGCTAGGACCTTGATTTTTCGTGTCGAGTTCTACGATGGTGCCTCCGGGTTACTACTGTGCTACTCATTTGTCCCCAGAATTAGGGCGGTTGTAGCAGCGGTAGTTAGGGCGGTAGTACCGCCTGTAGGCGGTAGTACCGCTCCTACTACCGCGACCACCACTGCCCGGCTCTCTGTTTTTCCCCTGTATCCCCTTGTCTCCTGTGCATCCTTCAGGGAGCGGTAGTACCGCTCCTGGAGCATTAGTACCGCTTGTCTGCCGGCTGAGAGATGCATAACGGTTGGATTTGTCTCCCCACTATAAAAGGGGGTCTTCTTCCCCAAGAAGACTCACCTCTTCCTCCCCCAAACTCCATTTTTGCTCCGAAGCTCATTTTCTCCCGATCTCTCTCCCTAGCCAATCAAACTTGTTGATTTTCTAGGGATTGGTTGAGAAGGCCCGGATCTACACTTCCACCAAGAGATATTTGATTCTCCCCACTAATCCCATGCGGATCTTGTTACTCTTGGGTGTTTGAGCACCCTAGATGGTTGAGGTCACCTCGGAGCCACATTCCATTGTGGTGAAGCTCCGTGGTATCATTGGGAGCCTCCAATCAAGTTGTGGAGATTGCCCCAACCTTGTTTGTAAAGGTTCGGTCGCCGCCTTCAAGGGCACCACTAGTGGAATCACGGCATCTCGTATTGTGTGAGGGCGTGAGGAGAATACGGTGGCCCTAGTGGCTTCTTGGGGAGCATTGTGCCTCCACACCGCTCCAACGGAGATGTACTTCCCCCAAAGGGAAGGAACTTCGGTAACACATCCTCGTCTCCATCGGCTGCACTTGTGGTTATCTCTTCCCTTTACTTTGTGCAAGCTATTGTTGTGTTGTATCCTTTGCTTGCACTTGTTGTTGTTGTTTGCATCATATAGGTTGCTCACCTAGTTGCACATCTAGACAACCTATTTGTTGCTAAACCTAATTTGTTAAGAAAAGCTAAAAATTGGTAGTTGCCTATTCACCCCCCCTCCAGTCAACCATATCGATCCTTTCAATTGGTATCAGAGCCTCGTCTCTTTATTAAGGGTTTCACCACCCGAAGAGTATGGTTGACACCGGGAAGGAAGTGCCTGAGGACGTGGAGTTGACTCCGATCACTCGAGATGACTTAAATGAAGCTATGGCTTCACTTAAGATGTCTATGACGATCGAAGTCAAGTCCATGTTTAAAGAATTACTTGAGGGGATGAAATCCACTTCCGATCCCTTGCTTGTGGTTAATCCCACGACATCGGAGTCGAAGGCCAATTCCGCCAAGGAAGCGGCTAAAGGTACTCATGTTCCTTCCCCTCATGACAAGAATGGGACGGGAACCTTTGCCTCGGTTCGCCCTCCCCCGGTCTATGGAGCACCGGTCCCTACACCTCGCATTAATATTCATGGTCCTCCTCCCAAGCTTGTTAAGGGTGATTTTGCTAATTGGGTCTTTCGCATTAATTCTCATTTGAATCACTGCTCAACTAACCTTTGGAGAATCATTGAGCAAGGCTTCTACCCGCATGATCCAAACAACTTCACCCCAAGAGAAGAAGTGGACAATCAATACAATCACTCTGCTTTGTTCATCCTTCAAGATGCGGTCCCACCCGAAGATCTATCTCACTTATGACCTTTCACTCATGCAAAGGATTGTTGGGAGCACATTGTTTCTATGTACAAGGGGAGCTCGAGCATCCAACGATCCAACTTTGAAGTGGTCCTTGATGAGGTCGATGAATTTGTGATGCTAGAAGATGAGGATCCGCGTGATCTCTACTGGAGGGTGACTACTCTTGCGGTTGCTCTCCAAGACCATGGGAGCAAGGATACGAATGACACTTGGATCAAGTGCAAGTTTCTCAAGGCCATCATGCCATTCAACAAGGCCATGTCTTCCGTGTTTCGTTAAAGGCCGGATTTTCACTCCTTAACCTCAAGTGAAGTGTTGGATGAGTTTATTGCCATGAACATCATGAACAAGACCGCCGACAATGCTCTTGCTCATGTACGATCAAAGAAAAGCACTCCCACCCTTGCTTTGAAGACCAAGGCCATTCCGGAAGAAGAAGAGGAGTGTGGTCCCGAGGACACCAAATATGCTTACCATGAGTACATGGCTCTTGCGTCAAGGCAATTTTGGAGCAACAAGAGGAACTCAAGGCCCAACTTCACCAAGAACAACACAAGTGGGTCAAAGAACAAGCAACGAGTAAGGACTTGTTACAATTGTGGCAACATGAGTCACTTTGTGGTGGATTGTCCTTATGAGAAAAGGGAAGACAATGGTGGCAAACTCATTCGCAAAGACAAAGCCAAGTCTTTCCCAAGCAAGAACAACTTCACCAAGAAGTCTCCTCCAAAGGGCTGGTGGAACATGAAGAGTACCCCTCCAATGATGATGAATAAGATACAAGTGGAGAAGGAATGGCAACGACAACCTTTGCCATTGCTACATCTTCCCCCTCCAAGGTGTCTCTCTTCAGCGCCCCCAACGAAAACACCATTGCCAAGTGCCTCATGGCCAAAGGTATCAACAAGGTAACTCCTAACATCAAAACCACCATCATTACTACTCCTTCATTGTTAGATTGTGTTGATGATAGTGAGGTGGAGAAAGTTGATGAGAATGAGTTCACCAAGTTTGTGAGCAAGCTCAAGGGTGAGTCCAAGAAGCACTTTGTTGCTCTCTTGGAACAACTTGGTGAGGCAAATGATATCATTGAGTCGCATGAGGATACTATCTCCAAGTTGGAGGGGCATAGTCATGACTATGCTGATGAGATTGCGGATCTTTCCATTGCTCTTGAGGAAGAGCGAGATCTTCGTTTGACTCTTGAGGAGTCACACAATGTTGATCATGCTAAATTACAAAAAGATCTTGATCATGCTATTGTTCTTACTCGTGTGCTTAAATCTGAGAAAGTTGCACTTGGGGTTGGCCATGATAGACTCAAGGAAGAATTTGAGACACTTGACAAGGCTCACAAGGTCTTGAAGGGTGTTCATGCTTCTCTCAAAGAGTCTCATGATCAACTCCAAGTGAAGCTAACCAAGGAGATTTCCACTTGCCCTCCTTTCATTCTAATTGATAATGCCCATGCTACTAACCCTTGTTGTGAGCATGTGCATCTTGTGGAGGAAAATTCCAAGTTGAAAGAGCAACTTGAGAAGGGACCTGTGACATGCATACAAGGTGAAAAGAACCTCAATGACCTTTTAACGAGCCAAAAGGAAGTTGTAGGAAAGGAGGGACTTGGGTTTTCACCCAAGTCAAAGAAGAAGAAGAAGAACAAGACCAAGCAACCTCTCCCACTAAAGGAAACCTTTGTCAAGGCGGGTGAGGGTACTCATGAGAAGATGAATAACAAGGAAGTGGGTGGTAATGCCAAGAAGGGCAAAACCGCCCCTAACAACAAAGCCGGCGACTTTAACCCTTCTTATGTTTTATGCCGTGCTAGTGATGGGCATGTTTATGCCAAATTTGTTGGTTCTTACTATGAGTACATTGAATGGTATATTTGGGTTCCCTTGTTACTAACCTCAAAGGACCCATTCAAGAATGGGTACCTAAATCCAAGCATTGATCTCTTGTAGGAGTTTGCTTCTGGTGGAGTGTCATGGTTGCTTGATAGTGGTGCAACAAATCATATGACCGGGAGCAAGGACTTGGTGGTGGATGTTCATCCAATTCCATCTATGCCCACCCATGTCCAATTCGGTGATGCTTCAACTTCTAAGGTATTGGGACTTGGCAAGGTGGTCATCTCTCAAGATTTATCTATTGAGAAGGTCATGCTTGTTGAGTCCCTTGCATACAATTTACTTTCCGTTTGTCGATTTGCACTTATGGGCTTTGCAACTTTCTTTGATCTTGATACCATGGCCCTTTTGTGGAGCAAGACTCTTAAAGTAGCCTTTGTTGGACATGTCGAGAACGGTCTCTATGTGGTGAACTTTTCGGAGCGACCCACTAAGACCGCGACTTGCCTAATGGCTAAAGTTGATGTGGGTTGGCTTTGGCATCACCGACTAGCCCATGTCAATATGAGATCTTTGCAAAGTCTTCTCAAAGGGGGCCATGTCCGTGGACTAACAAATGTGAGTTTTGCCAAAGACCGTGCTTGCAGTGCTTGTATCGAAGGAAAGCTTCATGAAATGGCTCACCGACCCTCGACTATCATCTACTCGAAGAGGCCCTTGGAGCTCCTTCACATGTATCTCTTTGGACCTCCATCCTTTGATAGTCTTGGTGGAAGAAAGTATTGCTTGGTGATTGTGGATGACTTCTCAAGATAGACATGGGTATATTTCTTCAAGAGGAAGTGTGAGACTCAACAAACCGTCATCAACTTTGCAAATGAAGCTCAACATCAACATACAAGAAAGATCTTGATGATTAGAAGTGAAAACGGCACCGAGTTCAAGAACTACACCTTGGATGAGTTCCTTAGTGACGAGGGGATCAAGCACCAATATGCCGCACCCTATACCCCTCAACAAAATGGTGTGGCGGAGAGGAAGAACCAGACATTGATGGATGCGGGAAGGACCATGATGGCGGAATTAAAATCTCCGTACAACTTTTGGGCCGAAGCCATCAACACCACATGTCATGCATCAAATAGGCTCTACCTCCGCAAAGGCTTGAACAAGACTCCATATGAGATACTTACCGGTAACAAGCCCAACCTCAAGTACTTCCGGGTGTTCGGTTGTAAGTGTTTCATTCTCAAGAAAGGTGTTCGTTTGTCTAAATTCGAACCTAGAGCTCAAGAGTGCATATTTGTTGGTTATGCTACAAACTCTCATGCTTACCGTGTCCTCAACAAGTCCACCAGACTCATTGAGGAGATGTGTAATGTGGAGTTTGATGAAAATAATGGCTCCCAAGTGGAGCAAAGTGGTCTTTATGATGCAGGTGATGAAATTCCTCCCCAAGCCATAAGAAGAATGGGGATTGGTCAAATACTCCCCATTGAGGAACCCTTTGTGGCCGGAAGAGAAGGACAATGCTCTACTCAAGTGGAGCCATCACCTATGCTAGACCCACATGCTTCCGAAGAACAAAGTGAAGGCCCTCAACTCAATGAACAAGATCAAGGGCAAGATCAACCCCATGGAGATGGTGATGCACCAAATGATGCCCAAGATCAAGTTCATGACTCCGAGCTCGCTCAAGATCAAGAGCAAGCTCAAGACGGTGCTCAAGATAATCAAGATGATCCTCAAATGCCCATCGAGGAACTTTTGGAGCACCGTGCCGCCAAGGTGGCTTCCAAGCTCGAGCATCAACAACATGTCATGGAGAATGTGCTTGGAAGACTGAGAAAAGGGGTAACTACTCGTAAACAATTGTCAAATTTTTGTGAGCATCACGAGTTTGTTTCGTGTGTTGAACCCCAAAAGGTACATGAGGTGCTCGATGATGAGGATTGGCTTGAAGCCATGCATGATGAACTCAACAACTTCGAGCGCAATCAAGTTTGGGAGTTAGTGCTAAGGCCAACGGAGGAACATAATGTCATCGGAACCAAATGGATCTTCCAGAACAAGCAAGATGCAAATGGTGTGGTTGTTTGAAACAAGGCAAGATTGGTGGCACAAGGCTACTCCCAAGTCGAGGGTATCGACTACGGTGAAACCTTTGCCCCCATTGCTCGTCTTGAATCTATTCGCATGTTGCTTGCATATGCATCTCATCATGACTTTAAATTGCAACAAATGGATGTGAAAAGTGCATTTCTTAATGGTCCTTTGAATGAGTTGGTGTATGTCAAACAACCTCCGGGATTCGAGGATCCCAAGCTCCCCACTCATGTATACAAACTCAAAAAGGTGCTCTATGGCCTTAAACAATCCCCACGTGCGTGGTATGAGCACCTTACCGAGTTGTTGCAAGATCGTGGGTTTGAAATTGGGAAAATCAATCCCACTCTTTTTACTAAGAGGGTTAAAGGGGATTTGTTCATATGCGAACTATATGTTGATGATATTATTTTTGGTTCCCCTAACAAATCTTTCAATGATGAGTTTGCCGCACTAATGACCGTGAAGTTTGAGATGTCTATGATGGGAGAGTTGAAGTTCTTTCTTGGGTTCGAAGTCAAGAAAAGAAGAGAAGGAACATTCATCAACCAAGCCAAGTATACCCAAGACATGCTCAAGAGATTCAAGCTAGATGATGTCAAGCCGGTCAAGTTTCCAATGCCCACCAAATGCAAGCTTGACAGTGATCCCAATGGTAAAGCGGTGGATCAAAAGGTATATCATTCCATGATTGGATCCTTGCTTTACCTTTGTGCATCTAGACCGGATATCATGTTGAGTGTGGGTGTTTGTGCATGGTTTCAAGCCACACCTAAGGAAAGCCACTATGTGGCGATCAAGCAAATCTTTTGATATTTGGCTCATACCCCATACTTTGGCTTACGGTACCCCAAAGGAGCAAGCTTCGATCTCATGGGTTACTTGGACTCGGATTGGGCGGGAGATTGTGTGGAAAGGAAGTCAACTTCCAGAGGGTGCCAATTCCTTGGTCGCTCTTTGGTAAGTTGGCCTTCGAAGAAGCAAAATTGTGTGTCTCTCTCGTCCACCGAAGCTGAATATGTAGCCGCCGCAAGTTGTTGTGCACAATTGCTATGGATGAGGCAAACTTTAAAGGATTACGGTGTCACATGTGACAAAGTGCCTCTTCTATGTGACAATGAAAGTGCTATCAGGATTTCTCACAATCCGGTGCAACATAGCAAGACGAAGCATATTGAGATTCGTCATCATTTCATTTGGGATCACATCAAGCGTGGAGATATTGATATCATCTACATCAACACTCAAGAGCAACTAGCGGATATTTTCACCAAGCCTCTAGATGAAGCAAGATTTCGCGAGTTAAGGCATGAGCTAAATATCATTGATTTGAGCAATGTGGCTTGAATCTAGGCACACCCCACCACACTCATCATCATATCTTGTTCTAGATGTAGGCATGGACATAGGGGGGGTGTTGTTCTCTCAACGAACTCTCCCTCCCCCCATTATGCATAAATCGATCTAGTCTTTCACATTAGCCATTTTTTATGGTACTTGTGCTTCAAAGATGAGTTTTGGTCATGGGCCCAAGGTTAAAATCTTCACGGTGCCATACCTATTAACTCAAACATAGGTGGCTTCGGCCATCGCCCTCCCCTCGTGATCAATGGTTGTTGTTGGTCTTGAGGTCTTTGTGTGGGTTTGAGTCACTTCTTGTGTGGTTCTTTTTCTCTTACTTTTGTGCTTGAGGTGTCTCTTCCCGCTGTTGTGGTTCTTTGTGTTGTCCCTCTGATGTTTTTTCTTGGTCTTCCCATTTGCATAAGCCCTTTTGTTTTTTCTGCTCCTGCCTGGTTTCGCCTGAGCGGTACTACCGCCGAGGCAGCGCGGTACTACCACTTCCTAGCGGTACTACCGCCTTGTCCCGCGGTACTACCGCGCGGTGAGGTGGAAAGGGGGTTATGAATCGGGGCAGGGGAGGTTCCACTCCCCATACCCATTCACTCGTCCCTCTCTCTTCTCTCTCAGGGGACAAATAGGCAGCAGAGGGCTGCCGCCGGGCCGCCGTCTCCGGGCCATCTTCCGCATTTCTCTCCGGTGGGATTGATCCCCACCTCTTCCTCTTGCCATGGATGTCGGTATTGCCCCCGATCTTCTTTTCCTTGGTTCTAATTCTTCGATCTAGGCTTTAGGGCAATATCCATTGCATTATTTGATTTTCGGCCAAATCGAGGCTTGAATAGGACGTTGAAGACTGCTAGGGTAGGTAGATTGAAGTTTTAACCGCGAATATTTGAGTTTGGCATCTCCGGTACTATCGGATCTCACCATGGAAGTCGTCAGTCCTTTGACATCCGCCTCGAGCGGTACTACCGCTCCCCGGAGCGGTACTACCGCTTGTAGGCGGTACTACCGTTGGGGGTGCGGTACTACCGCTCAGAGGTTCCAACTTCAGATTTTCTCCGTTTTATCTTCACTCTTTTGAGTTTCTCTCTTGGCTTATGCTTTGTGTGTCGTTCGTGTTCTTGTGTGTGTGTTCCAGGTGGTAGTAGCTCTGGGCATCAAGCTCGTCACAAGAACCCCGCCTATACCGGTGGCTCCAAGCGCTACCGTTCTGCCGATGTGTCTGTGTGGAGCACCATTCCAGAGGGTGGCTCTGTGCCTGCTTGTGCCTCAGGCGAGTAGCCACGTCAGAGATTCAAAGTGATTGCAACCAAGAACAAGGGGCCCAAGGGCGCTCATCAGATGTCTGCTTTGGAGCTTGGTACGGCACAGAAGCGCAATCCGTACCGGGAGCCTCAGGATCCTGCACTGGTTCATCGTATGTTCTGGAACAGGTTTCAGCAGTCCATATTCCATGATGTGTTGAAGACAAAGAAGGATCTGTATGTGAAAGTGAAGTCAGTTGATATCTCTTACATGGAGAGGTACTTGCATTACTTCGGCGATGCTCTTCAGAGGTGCGAGGAGCTGGATATCAAGAGGATCATCTCCTTCAACAAGGACTTTGATGCTGAGCTTGTGGCCCAATTCTATGCCATAGTTCACTTTGGGCATGATGAGGACAGGACCCTCTCCTGGATGACCAATGGTTGGCGTCTGTCTGCTTCTTGGAAGACATTTATGGAGTTGCTGTCATATGAGGATAAGGGCGCCCAAACCCCAGTTGGGTTTCGCCCTCACAGGGAGGCCAATGCTACTCACAAGGAGGCTCTGTGGCAGTTTTCCACCAGGAAGGTATCTGATACTGGACATGTCTCCTACAAGCTTTGGCCCTTTCTGGATATCATGCATAGGATCTTCAGGAACACTCTGTTCCCTCGTGTTGGCAATTAGGATATGGTGCATTCCTATCTGGTGGATCTTCTTCTCTTTTGCCAGAAGGAGAAAGGCTCTCAGGAAGTTCTGGATGTGTCTCATGTCATGTGGTTGGAGCTCCGGTGTGCGATCTTGGAGCGTAAGTGCATCATTTATGGCCCTTACCTGATGCAGCTCATTGAGGAGACATGGACATCTACGTTTCCGGATGAGGAGCTTCTCACTGGAGACCTAGTGTCTCATGATGTTGTTCGGTTGAGGCAAAAGGAGAAGTGGGGAATGGCAACTCCTGCCCCACAAGTGCAGTCTAAGGATGATGAGGATGATGAGCCTGACTATGAGCCGTCAGAGGAGCCATCTTGGGCTAAGAAGCTCAAGCAGAAGATGAAAACTCTTTTGTCTCCAGGCCAAGGGTCAGTACAAGGCTCATGTTTGCTGCAAAGAAGGCCCGCTGTCGTGACAAGGCCATTATGAGGCAGGTTGGCCTCACCGTGTCTGATGGCTCTGAGGAGAGGATCACTGATGAGGAGGCTTGGGTTCATGTGCATTGCCCGTGGACCGATTCAGATGATGGTACTGGAGGCCCTTCAGCTGCTGCCGCGGAGTCTGACGAGGAGGAGGAGTATGGTTGGTGATGTCCTGGAGTATTGCTACCACCGACGTGTTTAGGTGTCCTCTCTACCCTTTTGGTGTCTCGATGCCAAAGGGGGAGAGTGTGTAGGGATTTGCAGTGTGTCGTGAGTTGAGTGTGTTTCTCCATTTGCAGTTGCTTTCACTCGAACTGGTTTGCTTTGGTTTATGTTGTCCCCAGTGTTCGAGACCATATGGTGTGAGACATATGAGCTATGTCTATTTATGTCAAGTACTTTATGTCAGTTATCGCTTGTGAGATATATCTTGTTCATAGACTCACATAGTATCACTTGCTTGCTTTCATCTTACTATCTATGCAAGTATGGTTTGGTCTATAAAATATAGGGGGAGTGTGGATCCTACATGTGTGCATTTTGCATTCCAAAAGCATATCGAAAATAGTGCACGCATCTAGGGGGAGCCTATCTATATTTTGTAGATTATGGGGTTGCTTATCTCTTATTGTTATATCTTCTGTGCAAATCCCTCGTTGTCATCAATCCACCAAAAAGGGGGAGATTGTTAGGGCATATTTCTCCCTAAGTGGTTTTGGTGATTGATGACAACATATTTGCGGACTAATCGTGTGCACTGAGCTTTTCAGACTATCAAGCATATAGCACAAGACGATTGGTGCCCCTCGGAGTTTCAAGAGAAGACGGTTTTCTTTCCCGCGTTTCTTTTCTGGTGGACTTGAGTCGTAGGGAAAACCGTACTATCAAGAGGGGGTCCACGTCGGAAAGGTTTGGGTGGAATCAACACGTATACATTCATCTTGCACCCATCAACCACTTCTGAGTCTTTGGAGTTGTCCTCCATTTGCTTCGAAGTTGGGGAGAAGAACCACAAGCGGTAGTACTACTGTAACCACCGTTCTCACTACCGCACGTGGCTGGGACCTTGATTTTTTGTGTCAAGTTCTACGGTCGTGCCTACGGATTACTACCGTGCTACTCGTTCGTCCCCAGAATTTGGGCGGTTGTAGCAGCGGTAGTTAGGGCGGTAGTACCGCCTGTAGGCGGTAGTACCGCTCCTACTACCATGACCACCACCGCATGGCTCTCTGTTTTTCCCCTGTTTCCCCTTGTCTCCTGTGCATCCTTCAGGGAGCGGTAGTACCGCTCCTGGAGCGGTAGTACCGCTTGTCTGTGGGCTGAGAGATGCATAATGGTTGGATTTGTCCCCCCACTATAAAAGGGGGTCTTCTTCCCCAAGAAGACTCACCTCTTCCTCCCCCAAACTCCATTGTGGCTCCAAAGCTCATTTTCGCCCGATCTCTCTCCCTAGCCAATCAAACTTGTTGATTTTCTAGGGATTGGTTGAGAAGGCCTGGATCTACACTTCCACCAAGAGATATTTGATTCCCCCCACTAATCCCTTGCGGATCTTGTTACTCTTGGGTGTTTGAGCACCCTAGACGGTTGAGGTCACCGTGGAGCCACATTCCATTGTGGTGAGGCTCCGTGGTATCGTTGGGAGACTCCAATCAAGTTGTGGAGATTGCCCCAACCTTGTTTGTAAAGGTTCGGTCGCTGCCTTCAAGGGAACCACTAGTGGAATCACGACATCTCGCATTGTGTGAGGGCGTGAGGAGAATACGGTGGCCCTAGTGGCTTCTTGGGGAGCATTGTGCCTCCACACCGCTCCAACGGAGACCTACTTCCCCCAAAGGGAAGGAACTTCGGTAACACATCCTCGTTTCCACCGGCTCCACTTGTGGTTATCTCTTCCCTTTACTTTGTGCAAGCTATTGTTGTGTTGTATCCTTTGCTTGTACTTGTTGTTGTAGTTGTTGTTGTTGTTTGCATCATATAGGTTGCTCACCTAGTTGCACATCTAGACAACCTATTTGTTGCTAAACCTAATTTGTTAAGAAAAGCTAAAAATTGGTAGTTGCCTATTCACCCCCCTCTAGTCAACCATATCGATCCTTTCACCCGGAAGCTGCTGGTGGAGGGGGCACATGCTCTCTACCTCCCCGCCGCACTGGCGGATGCAGTCACAACAGCGACACCCACTCGGGCGCAAGCCATGATTCTCTAGTCCCGCCCGTTACGGGCGTGGCTTCGAAGCGCATACCTTGCCTGGAGCGAGACGGGCAAGGCGGAGCGCTGAACGGGGCTGTCGACCCCCAGACACACCCCACTCACCACCAGACCGCCTTGGTGACCGGTCCACGATAGCAAGACCGCGGCAATTCTCCTGGTTGTTCTACTAGGAGTCGAGCGACATCGCAGTCCGCTTCGTTGACCATGCCAAGCATGGCCGCGGAAGCAATGACGCGAGCCTAGCTCCTGTTGAACTTTCTGCCAACACCTGACAAGATGGATGAGTGGAGGGCCACCATCCAGAGTTTGATTGGCTTTGCTGAGGCCGATAAATCACAGTGTGCGGAGCCATCACGATGCCGGCGAACGGCGACAGCACCACATGGCGATGGCCGTGCTGAGGGAGCTGCACCAACGGCGCAATCCCCTCCGTGGCAGCAGGCCCAGCAGCAACCTCGGCGAGCTCAAAGAGTCGACGAGCCCGACGAGACATCGATGGCTTCGTCTGACCATCAAACCAGTCATGATCAACGGCAAGTTCTGGAAGAACGGTGGAAGGAAGATGCGCGCGTCACCATAGAGCGACACCTAGAGGCACGCCGTCAGTCTGACAGCCGCAATGGCCCAGACGATGACCAGCCCATGCCCAGTGCTGGCGGGTACTTGCCTTTCGAGGTTGGGTGCTCTGCCTTCACTCGTGAGCTGCGGCAGGTTCGCTGGCCATCTAACCGCGTCTTCAAGCCTGAGCTGCCAGAAAAATACGATGGAAAGTTAAACCCGGCAGAGTTTCCGAGCATATATGCAATTGCCGTTCAAGCCGCCGGGGGAAGGGACGAGAAGGTGTTCGCCAACTATTTCCCTTTGGCGCTTAAGCCAAATGAGAGATCATGGCTGATGCACCTGCCGGAAAACTCCATTTCATCATGGGCAGACTTATGCAATGAGTTTGTTGGCGCCTTCACGGGTGGCCACAAAGAGCCTGGACAGCCCAGTGATCTGCAGGTCCTTCCACAAAAGGAAGGGGAGCATTTGCCTAAGTATATCCGGAGGTTCATTTGAGTGCATCGTAACATTCCAGAGATACACCCCGCAGCCGTAATTACCACATTCCATTCGAACGTACGTACCAGAAGGATGCGGGCCAAGATGAATGTCCGTCTGCCCAAGACCGTCAACGAGCTGTACACCTTGGCGGATAAGTGTGCTCGGACTGAGGAAGGGAGGCGACTCCCCGGAGAGGAGGCTGGTGTCGAAATCGATTTAGATATCGATGACGGTGCCACCAACCCAAAGGGGAGGAACCGGAGGCGCAATAGGAAGCGCAAAGAGTAGGCAGTATTGTCCTTTGAGAGCTCAGGTGACCCTAGTGCCAGCAAGAAGACTAAGACCGAGGCCCTCGGCAAGGGAGCTGCTACGTGCGCTGATTGCCAGGTGGCCGCGGTAGTGGAAAAGGCCGGGCAATCTGACGGGCCGTACTACGAAATCCACCGCACCAAGGGTCATGACCTCCAAGAGTGCCATCAGGTTGAGCAGCTTGTTAAGAAGCAAAAGGCTGAATATGAGAAGCGTGACAGGGAGAAAGGCCAAGAGGGTGCTGGCGGGAAAGCCCGTGGTAGTAGAGGAGGCCACCGCGGCAAGACTCCGCAGTAGAAAGAAATGCCCGCCAGAGGCCGCGAAAAGAAAGAACGAGATGACGAAAGTGATGAAGAGGATGAAAAAGAAACTAGTGAGCAAGAATTCTAGAAGGCAACTGAGGCCATGTGCATTGATGGGGGTGCATCCTTGCACTCCTCCTATTGGCAGCTCAAGCAATGGGAGCATGAAGTCAATGCCGTGGAGCCAACTGCGGATTCCCGAAGACCACTTAAGTGGTCTCGCACACCTATCATCTTTGACGAAGAGGATCACCCTGACCGCACTACTGCGGTAGGGTGTTTGCCGTTGTTGGTCTCCCCAACAATCCGCAACCTCAAGGTAACAAAGATGCTAGTTGATGGCAGGGCTGGGCTGAATCTGATCTCCCCTAAAGTGGTAGACAAGGTGCAGATCTCTGAAGAAGAACTCAAGTCCACGGGCACGTTCCAAGGAATCAACCCCGGTAGGAGCCGGCCCAAAGGGAAGATCACATTACCTGTGACATTTGGCAGGGAACTGAACTACCGGACTGAGAGGGTCGTGTTTGACATTGTTGAGCTTCCTCTGCCTTACAATGGGATTCTTGGTCGTCCAGCTCTGGCAAAGTTTATGGCGGCATCCCACTATGCCTACAACACCTTGAAGATGACAAGGCCGATAGGTATCATTTCCATCCCATCAGATAAGAAAGATGCGATCATATGTGTGGAACAGATGTATCGGGACGCGGTAGCAGCTGAGGCAGCTGATGCCCCAGCTCCCGCCAAGGATACAAAGAAGGGAAAGAAGGCTAGCAGAGATGCCGGCAAAGACTCCGGGAAGCGCACCTCTTCATAGTGCGCCGCGCCTATTGATGACCTGCCGGAGAGTTCCACTAGCAAGAGACCCAAGGTTGCTTCACCTGCTGTGAAGAAGGTTCCGGCAAGGCAGGATGGCGCTGATAGTACATTCACCATCAGCTCCACCCTTAATGACAAATAGGAAACTGCGCCCGTTACGTTCCTGCGGGAGAATGTCGATGTGTTTGCTTGGCAACCATCTGACATCTCCAGTGTTCCTTGGGAGGTAATCGAGCACCACCTCGTTGTCTGTCCTCATGCTCGGCCCCATCAAGCAGAAGGTCAGAAAGCAAGCTTTAGAGCGGCATCAGTTTATTGCCGAGGAGATCAAGAAACTTGAAGCAGCTGGTTTGGTTAGAGGGGTACTGCATCCAACTTGGTTGGCGAATCCAGTGGTGGTGCGCAAGGAAAACGAGAAATGGAAGCTCTGCATTGATTTCATGGACCTGAACAAAGCATGTCCAAAAGACCCTTTCCCCCTGCCGCGCATTGATCAAATTGTTGATTCCACTTCCGGATGTGATTTGCTATCTTTCTTGGATGCGTACCCCGGGTACCATCAGATATTTATGGCCAAGGAAGATGAAGAGAAGACTGCGTACATAACTCCGTGTGTCACGTACTACTTTGTACGAATGCCCTTTGGGTTAAAGAGCGCCGGATCCACTTTTGCAAGGGTAGTACAAATTGGTTTGAGCCCCAGCTGCACAGGAATGTAGAAGCTTATATGGATGATATAGTGGTCAAGACCAAGGACAGATCAACACTCATTCAAGACTTAGAAGAAAACCTTCGCAAACCTGCGCAAGATCAATTTGAAACTAAACCCTGAGAAATGTGTGTTTGGTGATCCATCCGGCAAGCTCCTTGGTTTCTTTGTGTCCCAGCGGGGGATAGAGGCCAACCACGACAAGATCAGAGCGATCGAGTAGATACAAGCACCCAAGACTGTTAAAGATGTGAGGCGTTTGACTGGATGCGTTGCCGCACTAAGTAGGTTCATCTCCAAGTCTGCCGAGCGTGCCTTGCCTTTCTTCAAACTCTTGAAGAAGGCTGGCTCGATGAAGTGGACCTCGGAAGCAGAACCAGTGCTGCAAGACCTGAAAGCCTACCTTTCCTCTACTCCCACCTTAGTTGTGCCTAAACCACAAGAGGCGTTGTTGCTATATTTAGCTACGACGAATCAAGTGGTTAGTGCAGTACTGGTGGTGCAGCGAGAAGTGTATGAGGAAGCAGCTGCAGAAACTGCGCTCTCCAGAGATGGAACTGAACCCGTCGTGACAGACGCAAATCAGGAAGAGGCGGGGCAAGCCAGCGAAGGCGATCTTAAAACCACGGTAAGGAAGAAAGTGGTGCAACGGCCAGTCTACTTTGTCAGCTCCCTGTTACAGGGGGCTAGGTCAAGATACTCTGGAGTACAAAAGATGATCTTCGGCCTTATCATGGCCTCAAGGAAACTACACCACTACTTCCAAGCCCACGAGATCACAGTTGTCACCCATTTTCCGCTCCAACGCATATTGAGGAACCTCGAAGCCACAGGCAGAATAGTCGAGTGGGCACTAGAGTTGTCGAGCTTTGGCCTAAAGTATGAAAGCACCTCAACTATTCAGAGCAGGGCATTGGCAGAGTTCATTACAGAGTGGATGCCCACTCCAGATGAAGAAGTGCCAGAAATAGTTCTCCCCGACAAAGAAGTACCTCGAGCGTGGATCATGTATTTTGATGGTGCTTTCTCATTACAGGGCGCCGGAGCCGGCGTGCTTCTTGTTGCACCCACTAGAGAGCATTTCAAGCATGTGATTCAAATGCACTTTCCCCGGGAGAAGGCCACCAACAACACTGCTGAGTATGAGGGGCTCCTTGTCGGACTCAGAATTGTGGTGGAGTTGGGAATCAAGAAACTAATTATCGGCGGAGATTCTGAGCTAGTGGTGAGGCAAGTCAACAAGGATTATTAGAGTCTGTTGATGGAGGCATATGTGGAGGAAGTGAGAAAGTTGGAAGAGCACTTTGATGGATTACAAGCAGAGCACATACCACGAGCAGCAAATGGCATCGCCGATCACTTGTCAAAGTGCGCCGCGCAAAAGCTCCCTGTGGAACCAGGAACTTTTGTCCTCCATCTAACTCAACCATCCGTATCCCCTTCAACGCTGGTTAGAAAAAGAAGAAAGTTGAACCCCGACAAGCATTTCCCTGTAGAACTCCCCGAAGCTACGGGTCGAGAGGCTGGCGGGGGTAGCCTCGCTTCGGTTGGTGAGCTGCACCCTCCCACAAAACCACAAGTTCTTGCAGTGGAAGGGAGCGCTCCCACGAATGAGGAGGTGCCTTTAGTCCTTGTTGTCGAGCCACAAGCTCCAACTTGGGCGCAACACATAGCCCATTTTCTTCAAACAAGAGAACTTCCCGAAGAACATGAAGAAGCTGAAAACGTAGCCCGATGGTCCAGTATGTCGATGACACTCTGTACAGAAGAAGGCCAAACGGGGTGAAATTGAAGTGCATTTGCCGGGAGGATGGGCTGAAGCTGTTGGTAGAGATACACGGGGGTATATGTGGCTCTCACATTGGATCAAGAGCCCTAGTTGGAAAAGCTTCCGGCAGGGTTTCTACTGGCCCACAGCCCTCCAGGATGCAACTGAGCTAGTCACCAAGTGTGAAGCCTGCCAGTTCCATTCCAAAAATATTCATCAACCATCTCAAAGCTCTCTAGACAATCCCTTTATCCTGGCCATTCTCGGTCTGGGGGCTCGATATCTTGGGCCCCTTCCCCCTTGCTACTGGGGGCTTTGAATTATTGTACGTTGCAATCGACAAGTTTACAAAGTGGCCTGAGGTGGAGCCAGTGAGGAAGGTGACTGCACAATCAGCTGTGAAGTTCTTGAAAGGATTGGTGTGCCATTTTGGAGTACCCAGCAGAGTGATCACCAATAACAACACCCAGTTCACGAGCCGCGCCTTCATGCAGTACATCCAAAGCATTGGGAGCAAGGTCTCTTTTGCTTCTGTTGCTCATCCCGGAGCAATGGGCAAGCGGAGAGGATGAATGCTGAATTTCTGTGTGGGCTCAAGACGAGAACTTTTGACAAGTTGCAGAAGTGTGGCAAGCGATGGATTGATGAGCTGCCGGTGGTTCTTTGGTCCCTCCAGAAGACACCAAATCGAGCCACCGGCCAGACTCCCTTCTCCCTAGTGTATGGGGCAGAAGCAGTGCTCCCCACGGAACTCATATACGGGTCACCTCGAGTAATTGCCTATGATGAAGTAGAGCAAAAGAAGCTCCAGCATGATGATGCCGTGCTCCTTGAGGAAGATCGTGTCCGGGCCACTGTGCATGCTGCACGCTACCAGCAAGCCCTGCGCCTCTATCATAGCCGCAGGATTCATGCCCGGAGCCTTGAGGAAGGCGACCTTGTCCTTAGGCGTGCTTAGTCCACCAAGGGTTCCAACAAGCTAACGCCAAAGTGGGAAGGCCCTTACCGGGTAGTACAAGTCACCAGACCTGGAGCAGTCCGTCTGGAGACCAAAGATGACATTAAATTGCAAAACTCATGGAATATTGAGCATCTTCGCAAGTTCTACCTATAAGGTGCGGTTGCCGGGCTCAGCTCCCGGCAACCTCCTTTTGTACAAGCCTTGCCAATGCGCATGTAACCCTTTGTACAAAGCCAGGTGCAGACCCTGTGCAAAGATAATAAAACGAAGCGCTGGCGCCTAAAACTTGCATGCATGTTTTATTTAAGTCTAACTTTGCTATAGTCCTTAAATCATATAGATGAGATCGTATGCTGCTGTTTCCCCCTGTACTAGCAACAGGGCTCCTAACGCGGATAAACTCCCCGAAGGGGGGAAGTGAGGACAAGCTGGAGTATCGATCCCTGACAGCGTAACGCAGATAAGTTCCCCTAGCGCATGCCCCTGTGTGAAAAACTTATGCGTAGAAAAACCTTGTCGCCCTAAAACATTTGTGCTCCCATCCCTTGATTTGAACATTACTTCAGTCAGGCTCGTCGCAGTAGCATTTGAAAAAAGAGTTGACGAGGGGCCGGTCCTCTTCCACGCTCCCAACCCGCCAGGCTGAGCCCTGCGGCAGCAACGGAAGGGACCGACAAGATGTCTTGACGGAAAACCTTGTTTACTTGGAAGTACAGAGGAATCATTCCTCAGCATGAACATGATACATGCACAGGCGCCCGGCAAGCATATCTTTTTTCATTAATATGCGGATAAACAAGTACAAATCATACAGGGTGCGAATGTGGATGAAAGGGTACATAATTTAAGTTAAAGTTTGGCGAGTGCCTACATTTTTTAGACTGAAAAAGGATAAATGCCCCATAATGCCTTTCTTGTCCCTCTCCTCCTAGGAGCTACAGATGGAGGTGTAGAGGGCAAAAGGGGTGCCTAGGAAGAAGTCCAGCCTGACCCCATCATGGCCTGCAGGACGCAGCCTGACAAGATTGAGAGGGCGGGGTAAAGCGAGAAGGACGGAGGAAGCGGCTAGGCGATGCCCTGGTCACCACCATCAGGACCAGAGGAACGTGGCAGGAGGAACACCGGCAGGGAAGACGAAGCCGGAGTCCACGAGGAAGCCTGCCAGGGTCCAGCTGGAGGAGGCGGAGGCATCCACACCCAACACCCCGGCAAATCGCTCTGTCGGGGAGAAGGCCAGGTGCAGATGATGGTGCCGCTGGTGCCTAGCTGACGGTGATGGTGCGTCCGGCGCTCAGCTGGACTCCGAGCCACTGTCCTCCCGCTCGATGCCGTTGTCTTCGCCGTCAGTGTCCTCTTCATCGCTGTCGCTCGAAGAGGAGCTCTCGTCGTCGGTCGAGCTCTCCGTGCAGCACCCTAAGCGAGCACTCGAATGCCCGAAGACCTTGATGGAGAGGAAATCTGCATCCATTAACTTAAAATGGAGTACGTGCCCCTCTGCCAAGCTATGGGCACGTGCGAAAGTTTTCCAGCCATGATGGAGAAGCATCATGTGAGGTGCGGGGAAATCAACGTCCGCCCGCATGCTACCATTACAGCAACCTCTCATGTGCAACTTCAGCCCGTGCGGCTGTTCCAGCTCCATTACCCTTGCAAAAGGGGTAGGAAGCCGAAGGCGGCTGCGTGGGGGCCCGCGCAGCCTGACAATGAACTCCAGCAGCGTGTCCCCGAGGTGGCCCTCCATCGGAGCCAGGGCAGCTGGAGGAGGCGCAACCAGCATGCCATCATGTCATCCCCGGCCTCGAGGGCCTCGCCGACTGCGTCCGCATCCCGCAACACCACCTTGTGCGCTGGATTCTGCCCCCGCATCCCCGGCCGGGGCAGGGACGCGTTGCCGAGAAGAGGTCCTCGTCACCACGGCAAGAGCACGACCGTGTCCTCTCCCTCTCACCATGGTAGAAGAGGGCACAAGAAGAAGAAGGAGGTGCGTGGGTGAGTCCTTTGGCCTGCCTTTGCGCTCCCTTTTATAGCAGAGCATGGCAGGGGGCTGGCTCCCCACTACCCCGTGGCAACCGCCATGATCGACCAATCCGGTCCATCAGCGTCACTGGCAATGTCCGGAATCTTAGACCGCCCTCCTGCGCCTATCCGCGGCGCCAAGCTTTCTGCCATGGCACTCATTCCCGCGCCCTGCGCCTCTGCCACAAACCCTGCGTAATGCATGCAGCGTACGTGGCAAAAACGGCAACAGTAGTGGGGTGAGTAAAATGGCAGTTACCTCCCCGTGAACGTGGCCGGCCCACGAACCATTACGTGGGTAGCCCCACGTCGTTCAGAATGACTCGCGGGGAAACCGGAAACTAATCCAGTCACAGGTTAATGAAGAAGCAAGGAAGACATGGATCCCATGGTAGTACGGCCAAAGTGTTCACCTGTGCATTTGTTAGGGCCTACCCCAATGGTGCCCGGCAGCACGTATGGGCCAGGCCCGGGGGCTCCTGTCGGTACAACAAACATTCGCAGTTGTTGACCGGACCCATACACAGGCGTGCTGATGGTCATATATCCAACATCCAATGGGTAACGCAAAACCAAACCAGAGAAGCCACTCTTCGTTAGATCAAGGAGCATATCAAGAAGACCAAGCTAAAACATACCAGGCAAGGATTCCAAGAGAAGCATCCTCCGCATGCCAGGCGAGGCCAGCAGAGTCGACACAGAACACAAGAGCAAGGGCAAACCCCCGACATCTATGCTTCCGGGGCAACCAGAGGCCGAGGCGCACACCCCTCCAAGATAGCCCTGCAAGTCCTGCCCTGGCCGGCACGGGCCAACTACCACCGCTCCACCGCATCGCGACGCTAGTCACTTGTTTGTTTTGCCACTTTGGTTACCCCTTGAGCTATAAAAGGAGGCCCAAGGCAACCTAGAGAGGGATTTCGGACCCCCTCATACTTGTACGCGCGTAGCAGCTCTCCCCGAGGTCACCTTGCCAGGCTTGAGCGCTGCGTGCTGTCGTGTTTCCTCCATCCAATCCACCAAAGCAGGAGTAGGGTTTTACGCTTCTCAGCGGCCCGAACCTGGGTAAAAATGACCAGAGCCTCATCGTCGTGCTGCCTCATGGCTTCCGCTCCTTGTCTAACATGATGTCCCCCTTGCCAAACCACAAGCGGCTGATGGCCCCATAGGTGATCGTGTCCACCCACGACAAAGTGGAATTCAAACAAGATCAAATTCCAACTCCAAATTTTATTTCCTAAATTTCGCTAATCAGAATCTTAGGATTTTCTGATAAATTTTCATACATAAATTATTTCATTTGGGGTTACGGTTAAATTTCTATGATTTTTCAAAGTTTTAAGTATTTTCTGGAATTAATAAATCATTTTCTGATTTACTAAAACCAAAAATCATTTATGATGTCAACATTACAACAGCCTTGCATCAGCGGTCAACTGAGTTGACCAGGGTCAAACCTGACTAGTGGGACCCTTTGGTCGGTGACCCATTTAGATAACAGTGTGATTAGTATTGATTGTCATTAACTCAAAATTAGTCAAACGCCGGGCCCACACGTTAGTGACTATTGGTGTTAAATAGTTATAATTAAATTTAACTAAAAAGTTAATAAGGCTTGGGCGACCTCTCGGTGACCCAAGGGGTCTGTTGATTGAGTACTAATCCAGGTTTAGCCGGAGTTAGGCCACCGGCGAGGCCAGACACGGCGGCGGTCGTCGGAAACGCTACTCCGACGACCATGTGGTCAGCGAAGGGCATCGACGTGGAGTCCAAGCACTCGCGCATCCAATGCAGCAACCGTCGATAGCTGGGGTGGATGGAGGCAATGCCAGCGTCGAGCTCCGCGATGGCACGACCATGACCTTGATGGGAAACAGGGCTACGGGGCACGGTTACTCGCGGTTGGCAGCTCTACGGCCTCCTGGGGATGCATGGAATGCGTTGTCGTGCTTGGAAATGATGGACACGGGCCCTAGCAGCAGCGGCTACACGACGGTGGCGACGAGGTCCGGCCGAGGTGGAAACGACGGCTAGAGGACGAAAGAGACAACGGGGAGAGGGGTGAAGGAAGAGGGGCTCACAGGCAACCCGAAGAGCAGCTCGACGAGGCTGGGGAGGCTCTGGGCGGCGTGAACCGAGGACGGCGGCACTCAGGTGGCAGTGGGGAAGATGGCATCGATCTCGTCAGATCGGGGCTCTTCTGCTCGTGTTCATTCGCGAAGAGGTCGAGGGCGACAAGGGCGACATCCTGGACATGCTAGCTCGACAAGATAACGATGATGGCCGCGGAATGCTTGAACGACAGCGATGATTGCTCTCGGGTGACCGTGGGCGTGAGCACTAGGGAGAGAAAGGGAGGAACCAGAGAGCGGGGAAGAAAAACCAGAGGGGTCGAGGTGGTCTTGGGCGGCGGATCAGGACGAGGGGGAGCAGCTGCGTGGCCGCGGCTGCGTGCGTGCTCGATAGGGAGTTGTCTGCCTGCTTTGGCAAGAGGAGGAAGACGACAGGGGGAGAAGTGGGCTGGGCCTAGCAGACCAGACACTGGAGTAGGTTGGCCAGGTAAGTTCTCTCTCTTCTCTCTATTTTCTCCTTTTGTTCCTGTTTTCTAATATTTCAATCTGTTTTGAATTTGGCTTTCAAACCAAATCAATTTTTCTGCTTCTAAAAGTTATTGTGGGAGCTAAATGGATTATTCCAAAGACCCACAAAATGTTTCAAAATTATTGGGGCTATAAAATTTAATTATAGGAATTTATAACTCCAATGCAAATACTTACAGGATTAATTTAGAGACCATAAAGGCCATAGAAAAATGTGAATCATCTCTCGTTAAGGTTTTCACCTTTTTTCTATAAATAATGAACATTTTTGAAGGGCATTTTGGGTTCATTGAAAATATTTTGAGTTAGAACTAGTTGATTTGATTTGGTGATAGGGTTTGATCAATCCCCATTTCAAATTTTATTTGAATTTAAACATGATGCATAAATGCGGATGCAACTATTTACAAGCTATAATCTAGGGCAGTGACAATTTGTGTGCATGTCGCATATGTAAGGATTCAAAATACAAGCGTAGGATAGCAAAGGACAAGTACAAAACGGACGATGAGATCAAGACAAGAATCCCGTTCAAGGTTGTTTGGTACTTGCCTTTAGTTCCAAGGTTGAAGCATTTGTTTGCAAATCCTAGAGAGGCAAAGAGGTTGCGGTGGCATCATGATGAGCAAACTGCGGATAAATATATGAGGCACCAGAAAGACGGGGATCCATGGGAATTAATCGAGAACACGTATAAAGACTTTGTCGAGGATCCTAGAAATATAAGTCTTGGGGAGTGTACTGATGGAATGAATCCATTTGGTGGTATGAGCACCCAACATAGCACATGGCTGATGCGTGTGTGCATTTATAACCATGCTCCTTGGTTGTGTATGAAGAAAAAAAACAACATGATGTCAATGATTATCCAAGGCCTAAAGCAACCTAGAAACTACATCGACATTTACTTTCAGCTACTGGTAGAAGAACCGCTGACATTGTGGGTAGAGCCTGGTGTAGAATGTTATGATGCTTACAAAAAGCAGTTGTTCCAGCTACATGCTTCGGGGCCGGCATTAGGCAACACGGGGCTGAAAACAAGGGGAGATGTAGGATGTGTCACATGCATGGATAGGACAACGAGTAGATTTCTTCCCAACTCGCACATAACTGTGTATTTTTGTCATTGTAGGTTCTTACGGAAAGATCACCCATACCGAAAGATGAAAGTTGAATTTGATGGTACGACAGAGGTAGGTTTGGGCCCAAGACCTTATTCTGGGAAGGAGGTCCACAACATGGCTAAAAAATATTTAAAGTTCTGCTTGGCAAGGGACACGGTTCATCGTCGAAACAAACACCCAAGGGGCAAGTGTTTAAGGAGAAATCAATGTTCTGCCAATTATCTTACTGGGAGATTCTAAGTGTACGTCACTGCATCAATGTCGCACATAGAAAAGAATGTATGTGAAATCATCCTTGGTACTCTGCTCAAGATTAAAGGTAAAACAAAGGATGGTGATGGTGCACGACTCGATATGTTTTGTGATCAACCAAAACGCATGAATGAAGCAGAAGATGATGACAAATTCCTCCATGTTTGACATCGTTACAATTTCACTCCCAAGGAAATAAAAGAGTTCTTCGAGTATTTGTTGTCAATTAAGACACCCTTGTCCTACTCCGCCAACATCAGAAGTCTCGTGGATGTGAGCTCAGGTAAAATGAAGTTGGCACACATGAAGTCACAGATTGCCACGTAATCTTGACACAAATCCTCCTGGTAGCCATTAGGAATATGATGGACACAGACATAAGAAACACACTCATTGATCTCTATGATTTCTTCAACAAACTATGGCAGAAAGTGGTAGATCATGAAGAGCTAGATTATATGCAAGCATATATTTCAAGAATATTGTTCAACCTAGAGATGGTTTTCCCACCATCATTCTTTGATGTCATGGTCCATCTCACTGTGCACCTTGACGGCGAGATAAAGTATTGTGGTCATGTGTTTCTTCTCAACATGTATCCCTTCGAGCGGGTCATGGGAATATTGAAGTGCTATTATCGAAACTGATGCCATCCAGAGGCAAGCATCCTATAAGGTTATACCACGGAGGAGGTGGTTGAGTTTTGCACCGAATACATGAAACAGAGACCTATAAGTTTGCCCCTCTCTCACAACGAGGGAAGGCTGGCTGGTAAGTTGGTCCTTGCTTGCGTGCCACACGCTGCACCTGGAGATGAGACCGATAAAGCCCATTTTATGATACTGCTTAACAACCCAGTTCTCGACGCTTACGCTGAAGAACACTTGCTAGAGATATGACGAATGTTCTTACCCATTGACGGTGTCCTGTGTAACACCCCTTTTTGTAATTGCTACAGTGATCAGCTAATGATACTGCCAGGTCATCTCCATTTGCAGTGCTTAATCACTTTGGTGAAATATTCAATTCAAATGCTATTCTGAAAAATCAACTCAATTTCAAAAGTGAAAATTAAAGTTGTTCCATACTTGTGGGAAAAATGTTCACATTATTGCAAATATTCCAAAACAATTATATGTTAAGGAATACAACATTACCTTGTTGGTAAAATGAGCAGTGGCAATTAATTCAGAGCATTTCAGCATTTTTAAAATGCTATCTCATTTATGGAAAATCCAAACAGAGTCAAATAATCTTCTAACTTTTTGTGGCACTGCTTAAAAGACACAAAGGAATTAATGGGACGCTTCCCATACTATTCCTAAGTGAATAGGGTGCTCAAATAAATTCTTTTCCTCTCTGTTTATTAAATAAAAAGAAAACAGAAAAATAGACAAAGAAAGGAAAGGCCCGAAGGCCACCCACCTGTTACTGGGCTGCAAGGCCCAACCCACTCCTCCACCTACCTCCTCTCCGTGTCGCCGTCTCCTTGGCGCCGAACGCCCGCACCGGTCGCCGCTCGCCACCGCGGCAGGAACGGGTGGGCGAGGGGATAAGCTCGCCCCCGTCCATTCCCCCTGCCTCCTCCGTCACTTTCCCCCTCGGTCACTCACTCCCCACCCCTCTCCTCACTCTCCCCTGCTCAATCCCATTGGCGCCCGACGCGGTCGCCGCCGTGCGACGCCCGACCTCACGGCCACCGGCCACCCCGAGCTGCACCGCGTGTCCAGGAGGAGCGCTATCGTCGTCTACGTCGACTATGTCTACTCGCTCGACCGGAGCCGCCCCGAATCGACTTCCTCGAGCTCTTCTTCTTCCTCTGCACCGACGAACACCGTCGATGATTCCGGCCACGACGAGCTTCCCCGAGCAGGCTTGAGCACACCTGCAGGCTCACTGTAAGCCCGCGCGCTTTTCCCCTCTCTCTACCGCACCTTTCCGTCGCCGTAGACGCCGCAATAGAAGTGACCGAACTCAACGCCGCCGGCGAGCTCGTCGCCGTGAACCCCCTCGTCGTCATGCTCAGACGAGCACTACTTCGTGCTCAGTGCGCCTGCGCAAGTTCAACGCGCCCACTCGCTCGCCTCCTAGTGCCCTACAGCGCCCGATCCGGTCGTGGCCGAATTCCGGCGATGTTTCCAAGCTCGCCGCCGTCGCCGTAGGGCCCCTCTGACCAGGAGACCGCCGCAGATCGAGGCGGCTCGATCCCCGCTTCCGAACGCGCCCGTCCGCGACCGATTTGGTGGCCAGAGGGCGAATTCCGACCCCTCCCGAGCCGCGCCACCGCTGAATTGGTCGCCGGCGGCGAAACTCCGGCGACGCTGACCAGGCGTCGACATGGCAGCCCCTGTGGGACTGACAGAGGGCCCCACGGGCCCCAGTTGACTGGGTTGACCCAGTCAACTACTGACTGGGCACCCGTGGGCCATTGACGTGTGGGTCCCGCAACTAATTAATCCGGATTAGGCCTAAATGAAAATTTAAATAGACTAATCAGTCACTGACAGTAGGGCCCCACCTACTAATTAACCCTGTTGATTTGTTTTAATCCTCTGTTAAATCCTGAGAGGCTGACAGGTGGGCCCCACCTGTCAGTTTGACCCAATCAGCAGCTCAGTTGACTGGCTGACGCATTTCTGACGTCATGCTGACGTCAGCAGGCACTATTCTGGATAATGTTGAGTTTATTAAATAAAAAAATAATTTCAGAAAATTAATAAAATCTTTAGAAATTCATATCTTTTAAACCGTAGCTCCGATCGAAAAACTTTCTATATGAAACTTGCTCAGAACGACGAGACGAGTCTGATCATGTCGTCCGTTTCCATGTCGGGATCCTCTACGTAGGAGAACCCGCAACTTTTGGCTCATTTCCGGCAGATGAATAGTGCACTTATACCGGTGATTAATTTTAACCTTAATCCTAAAATGATTAAATGGTTTAGATAGCTCTTTTAGGCAACCCTGCACTGCATCCTAGCTTTCACCTACCTCTAATGCTGCGAGCATGCAACCGTCCCTCTCCGGTTCATCTGTCCGACAGACGTCCGGAACCAGGAAAACATTCCCGAATGATCCCCTCCTTCACCGTTGTCGTGTATCACTACGATAGACCACCTCTAGCATCGCGTATCGTATTTTCATGCATATGTCGCTTCGTATTTACTGTTTTCCTCCCCCTCTTTTCCCTCGGTAGATTTCGGTGGCCGACGTAGCCTCCGAGATCGACGCAGCTCCGGTGATTGGTTACAGTACTGATGACCTTGCCCTTGCCGCCAAGCAACCAGGCAAGCCCCCCCCCCCTTTGATCATCTCGATATCGCCTATTCTAATTCTCCTGCTTGCATTAGAATTATGCTACTGTTACTGTTTTTCCTATATCTGCTGCATAGCCTGTTTATTGTAGTCTACTGTTGATAACTGCCTTCTATCCTAAACTGTTTTAGTATAGACTGGGTAGAGCCCCATTAGTGACCCCCACTTTATCCCGACTGCCCCGCTGGAGTTTCAGAAGACCCGATCAACGGGATTGAAGATCAGCCCCGGCACTGCACCTCACTTTCCCCTTAGTTGCTCGACACTACTGGGTTACTATCGAGTGCCGAGGGTGATACCTCGACAGCACTTCTGATGATAACCTTGTAGGTTAGTTAACCGGTCGTGGTAAGCGAGGGTGATTCCTCCTACACCACCCCCCATACTGACAAAGCCACGCAACACCTCACGTGTGGACCTCGAGGGTGATGCCTCCTACGTCCATCTTGATGTTACATCAGGTGGGAGTCCAACGAGGGTGATGCCTCAGATTCCCTTTGATATGGTGACCACACGGATGCCTTACATTACTGTTGATACTATTACTTAAAAGGCGGGTCGACCCCGAGGGGTACCCGCGAGTGATGGATAGTTACCCGTGAGTTATTCCACGAGGCGCGGCCGGGCATTCTTAGCCCTTGCAGCAAGTCCTCGAGACGGGGCGACGGGGTCACATCTTTCGTGAGTCTCTGCTCGTTACCGCAAGCCACTAGGACACTACGATTTGGATATATGATCTGAGCCGACCTCTGGTCGGATAGCACTAACCATCACGTGGGCATAGTATGGGCGTTCTGCATCGTAACATCAGCCGAAAGCTCTGTCAGACGTCCAGTTCAGCATTGTGGCACGGTCGGATCGTACCGACCTTCCGAGGCGGTGCTGGTATCCACCCTGCACACAACGACCCGGAGGGCGAGGGGCGATGGCCCAAGACCCCCTTGCGCTTAGGAGGTAGACCGGCGGGGACCTCTCTGCTGAGCTGTAGGTAGGGTTGCGGTGTGTCGTTTGGCCGAGGCCGGGCATGACCCAGGAAAGTGTGTCCGGCCGGAGTTAATTGAGCGTGGTGGGTAAGTTGGTGCACCCCTGCAGGGAAGAACACATCTATCGATAGCCGGTCCTACGGTAAAGGACACTCGGAGTTGTATCCCGATTGGTACAGTTAGAATTGGGATGTTACCTGGATATGTGACTCCGGGATCGCTTTCTCGCAGGGAGACGAGGAAGGATCTCTGGGCGAGACTGTTGCTTGCTACTACCTCTACTACTTTATGCTATGCTGCTCTGTACTCTTCTATATGCTGCAAGACGCTCGAAGATGCTTGAAGATGCTGAAGATGCTAGTCTTCGATAGGACTAGGCCTTCTCTCTATTCTGGCATTTCTGCAGCCCAGTCCACATATACAGCCTCCTTTTTGATAATGTTGCATATGTAGTGTAGATCCTTGCTTGCTGAGTACTTCGCAGTACTCACGGTTGCTTTGCTTTCCTTTTCTCCCCATATCAGTTGGTCGAGTCCAGATGACGGAGCCCCTGAGACCGCTACCCTCACCGACGACTACTTCCACTACCCCGAGGGTGGCTACTACTACGAGCTTGCCGGCGGCCAGGAGTAGAATTGGAGGGTCCCAGGCAGGAGGCCTACGCCTTTCGATCGTAGTGTTTCATTTTGGTTCCGCCTTTCTAAAGGCCTTTCTGTTTTCTTTTATATCTGTACTCAGATATCTGACGCTTCCGCTGATGCTTGTTTGTCATCAAGCTTATTTATTCGAGCCCTCGAGGCCCTGGCTTGTAATATATGCTTGTATGACTTTATTTATATTTTAGAGTTGTGTGGTGATATCTTCAAGTGAGTCCTTAGGCTTGATCGTGTGCATTTGCGTGTATGATTAGTGCACGATTAAGCCGGGGGCGTCACAGGTTGGTATCAGAGCCGACTGCCTCTAGGAGTCCCCCCTTTCCAACTCTTTGGCCGAAGTTGAGTCTAGTGGTCAAAAACTGTTTTACTAACTTGGCTGTGTGGCTTACGGGCCCACGTCGCCAACTGGGTGGTATTAGGATCTTTTACTCCTCGACCTTTACTCTAGGATTCTACTCTCTCATCTATTCGGGTTAAAATTTTACCAACTCCAACATTAGGTTCTCGTAATCACATCCACCCGGAGTTCTGAAATATTCCCCCTTGCTTCAAGATTGTGGGCCAGGTTCTGCTTACAGGATCCTTTTATCGAGGGCACCCTGTGTTGACACTTGCAGATTCCTCGCTCCTACAGTTTTCTCCGACGTTGATGTAGCCTTTGCTATGTCTCGTTGTGTACTTCCTTACCGCGTGCCTGCGCGCCGCCTAGTTGTCTAGCCTTCTCTTTTTCAGCTGTCGTAATGCCGGATTGTAACCGAGGCTATGTGTGGATTTGAGTGTCTGGTGTGAATATGATGAAGTATCTATTGCACTTCCTTCTGTTGTGCGTATTGCTTCATGAGTCATTCCATACACCTGCAATTTTGCTTCCTAAACTGCCCTGTTGATTTGGCAGGATGGCTGACGATACTCCACCTCCACCCTATATTGTCGAAATGAGGCAGCAGTTTGAAATCAACCGTCAGTTCATGATCGGAGTATTGGCTCAGTTTCCAATTCAGAATGCTCATCCACAGTCTGCTCCAATAACTCTGTCAGAATTCGTGCGCCTCAACCCGTCTGTTTTCCGCAGCTACACCAATCCTATGGATGCTGATGATTGGCTTCGTGACATCCAATTTCAAATGGAGTCAGCTAATGTGACCCCTGACAGTTATGTCACCTTTGCGACATTTCACTTGAAGGGTCCCGCTGCTCAATGGTGGGAAAGCCACAAGGATACGTTGCCTGCAGAGACTGTACCCACCTGGCAAGAATTCCAGTCAGCTTTTCGTGCACGTTACATTCCTCAGGGTCTGATCGACCAGAAGAAGCAGGAGTTCCGTAAACTCACACAGGGCACACTGACTGTGGATGAATATCAGAGGAAATTTCTCGAATTATCCCGCTATGCTAAAGATGATGTCGACACTGACGCACGTAAGCAGGAGAAATTCCGTGAAGGGCTGCGTTCCGATATACAGCTCGCACTTCTTGTCCATGATTGTGAAGACTTTGCGACACTTGTCAGTCAAGCCTATAGAGTTGAAACTGGTCTGGCTAAGTATCAGGAGTCGCTCAAACGCACTCGTGAAGCTGGCTCATCCTCGGGTCAGCCTGTTCAGAAACGTCGGGTTTGGATTCCGCACAATATTCATCACCGACCTGCTCCAACACCAAGACCATCTTATGTTGCACCTCGTCTGCCTTCACCGCCGAGACAGCTAACAGTTCAGGGTGGACAGCCTAATGCTATGGCATCTCCTCAGGTTGCACCATGTCCTCCTGTTGGTCGTAAGAAGAGTTGTCGAAACCGCCGATTCAGAAACCGTAATGCCATACCGTCTACTGTTGTACTTGGCCATGCCAATCACGTCGATGTTGAAAAGGCTCAGAAGGAACCGACTATCGTGCTGGGAACACTCTCTGTGAATTCAGTACCAGCCTCTGTTCTCTTTGATTCTGGAGCATCGCATGCTTTTGTGTCCCAACAATTTGCTCAGTCACATGAGTTATACTTGGAGAAATTACCCACTCCTCTAATGGTTCAGTCCCCGAGATCCAAATGCCAAACCACAATGGTAAGCCCTCATAACCACATCGAGATTGGAGGTCTACTTTTTCCGGTTTCTCTCATTGTACTAGGACCTTCCGACATTGACATCATCCTTGGTATGGATTGGTTGAAAGCGAATAAAGCTTTGATTGACTGTGCTGCTAAGACAGTCCAGCTCACTCATCCTTCCGGCCAGATAGTCAGATACTCAGCTCAGACAGTTCAGAATGCCGAGGATCAGATATATGTTCTGAATGCATTGAATGCTTCACCTCTTGAAGGCATCGAGAACATTCCAGTTGTTCGTGATTTTCAAGATGTCTTTCCGGAAGAACTTCCAGGCATTCCCCCTGCCAGAGCTGTCGAGTTTGTTATCGACTTGAAACCAGGCACTACCGCTATTGCAAAGCGTCCGTACAAGATGCCTCCGCATCACCTTATTGAACTTAAGGAAGAAATCGACGAGTCGCTTAAGAAGGGTTTCATCCGCCCCAGTTCATCTGCTTGGGGAGCACCTTCCCTCTTTGTCAAGAAGAGGGATGGTACGAATCGGTTGGTTCAAGATTACCGACCTATCAACCAAGCAACAATTCAAAATAAGTATCCGCTTCCCAGAATCAACGATCTGTATGATCAACTTGCTGGTTCCTCAGTATTCTCTAAGCTTGATTTGAGATTGGGATACCACCAGATCCGAGTTCGTGAAGAAGATATTCCGAAGACAGCATTTGTTACTCGCTATGGTTCTTATGAGTACACTGTCATGTCTTTCGGCCTGACTAACGCTCCAGCTACCTTCTCCCGGTTAATGAATTACATCTTCATGGATTATCTCGACAAATTCGTCGTGGTATATCTGG
Source organism: Thinopyrum elongatum (assembly GCA_011799875.1). Classification (NCBI taxonomy): domain Eukaryota; kingdom Viridiplantae; phylum Streptophyta; class Magnoliopsida; order Poales; family Poaceae; genus Thinopyrum; species Thinopyrum elongatum. The sequence continues at coordinate 351,823,499 of CM022303.1, forward strand.
ACGATATTCTGGTATATTCGAAGAATGAAGAAGAACATGCCGAACATCTTCGGCTTGTACTGGAGAAGCTGCGTGAACATCAATTGTATGCCAAGTATTCCAAGTGTGAGTTCTGGTTATCTGAAGTGACATATCTCGGCCATGTGATTTCGAAAGAAGGCATTGCCGTTAACCCAGAACGAGTTCAGGCTATTCTTGAATGGACTCCGCCGAAGAATGTCAAGCAAGTCAGAAGTTTTCACGGCCTTGCAAGCTATTGTCGTCGCTTTGTCTAGAATTTCTCAAAGATTGCTAAGCCTCTGACTGATTTGCTTCACAAGGGCGTTAAGTTTGAATGGACAGAAAAATGTCAGGAAAGTTTTCAAACACTCAAAGACAAGCTGACATCTGCCCCAGTACTTGCTCCTCCAGATTCTCGCAAAGATTTTGTGATCTATTGTGATGCATCCCGTGAAGGACTAGGCTGTGTCCTAATGCAGGAACGTAAAGTGATTGCATATGGCTCTCGTCAGTTGCGTCCGCATGAAGAGAATTATCCGGTACATGATCTAGAACTAGCTGCTGTCATCTATGCACTGCAGTTGTGGCGGCATTACCTCCTCGGTAATCGTTGCGAGATCTACACGGATCATAAGAGCTTGAAGTACTTATTCACTCAACCATCTCTGAATCTCCGTCAGCAAAGATGGATGGAGACCATTGCTGATTATGATTTGGGTATTTCTTATACCCCTGGCAAGGCTAATGTAATGGCTGATGCATTGAGCCGCAAATCCTATTGCTGTGAACTTGAAGTCCAGCTAGAACAACCACTTCTGTATGAAGAGCTTCGGAAGCTAAATCTCGAGATAGTTCCTCAAGGATACCTATCAAACTTGGTTGTTGAACCAGACCTTGAGAAGGCTGTTAAGATTGCGCAAGCTAAAGATGCTGAAATTGGTCTTATGAAGAAAGATCTTCACCTGGAAAATACAGGGAATTCTCATTGTCTGAAGATGGAACCTTGTACTTCAGAGACCGCATTGTCGTACCTCGCTTCGAGCTTATGACTGATAAGGTCATGAAGGAGGCACATGATACACCGCTGTCTATTCATCCGGGTAGCACCAAGATGTATCGTGATCTTCGTCAAAGGTACTGGTGGTCTAGAATGAAGCAGGATATTGCTCGTTATGTTGCTGAATGTGACGTTTGTCGTCGCATAAAGGCAGAACATCAGAAACCTGCAGGACTTCTTCAACCACTTCCTATTCCGTTGTGGAAATGGGATAGAGTGCAAATGGACTTCATTACTGGTCTTCCCAAGTCACAGAAGGGTCACGATGCTATTCTTGTCATCGTCGACCAGCTTTCCAAGGTTGCCCATTTTCTGCCTGTCAAGGAGACGATCACTGCTAAACAGTTAGCAGAGCTGTATATCTCCAGAATCGTTTCACTCCACGGAATTCCGAAGGAGATTAGTTCGGACCGTGGCAGTCTATTCACCTCCAAATTCTGGGAAAGTTTCCAAGAAGCTATGGGAACTCATATCACCTGGAGTTCAGCTTATCATCCCCAATCCCAAGGCCAAGTCGAACGAGTCAATCAAGTGCTCGAAGACATGCTGCGAGCTTGTGTTATATCTTTTGGCAAGAAGTGGGAAGAATCTCTCCCGTATGCCGAGTTCTCTTATAACAACAGCTATCAAGCCAGCTTGAAAATGGCCCCCTTCGAAGTACTATATGGACGTAAATGTCGGACCCCTCTGAATTGGTCAGAAACTGGGGAACGACCTCTTGTTGGTCCGGATATTATCCAACACACCGAAGAACAAGTCCGCATTGTCCGAGAAAATCTCAAGGCGGCTCAAGACCGCCAGAGGAGCAACTATGATCGCAAACGATGGGGTCTGACTTATCAACCAGGTGATCAAGCTTATCTTCGAGTCACTCCTATGAAGGGCACCCGTCGTTTCGGAATCAAGGGCAAGTTAGCTCCTCGCTATATTGGTCCTTTTCGCATAGTTGCCAGACGTGGACAGGTGGCATATAAATTGGAGTTGCCGCCGCAATTCTCCCACATCCACGACGTCTTCCACGTGTCACAACTTCGAAAGTGCTTCAAAGAATCTCCGCACCGAGCAGTGGATCATGAGATGCTCGAATTGCAAGATGACTTGTCTTATAAGGAGCATCCGATCCGCATCCTTGATGAAGCTGAACGTCGGACTCGTCAGAAGGTTACCAAGTTCCTGAAGGTGCAGTGGTCGAATCACACTGAAGACGAAGCCACTTGGGAACGCGAGGATAACCTCCGTGCTGAATACCCCGAACTCTTCCCCTCTACTTCTTAATTCTCGGGACGAGAATTTCTTTTAGAGGAGGAGAATTTGTAACACCCCTTTTTGTAATTGCTACAGTGATCAGCTAATGATACTGCCAGGTCATCTCCATTTGCAGTGCTTAATCACTTTGGTGAAATATTCAATTCAAATGCTATTCTGAAAAATCAACTCAATTTCAAAAGTGAAAATTAAAGTTGTTCCATACTTGTGGGAAAAATGTTCACATTATTGCAAATATTCCAAAACAATTATATGTTAAGGAATACAACATTACCTTGTTGGTAAAATGAGCAGTGGCAATTAATTCAGAGCATTTCAGCATTTTTAAAATGCTATCTCATTTATGGAAAATCCAAACAGAGTCAAATAATCTTCTAACCTTTTGTGGCACTGCTTAAAAGACACAAAGGAATTAATGGGACACTTCCCATACTATTCCTAAGTGAATAGGGTGCTCAAATAAATTCTTTTCCTCTCTGTTTATTAAATAAAAAGAAAACAGAAAAATCGACAAAGAAAGGAAAGGCCCGAAGGCCACCCACCTGTTACTGGGCTGCAAGGCCCAACCCACTCCTCCACCTACCTCCTCTCCGTGTCGCCGTCTCCTTGGCGCCGAACGCCCGCACCGGTCGCCGCTCGCCACCGCGGCAGGAACGGGTGGGCGAGGGGATAAGCTCGCCCCCGTCCATTCCCCCTGCCTCCTCCGTCACTTTCCCCCTCGGTCACTCACTCCCCACCCCTCTCCTCACTCTCCCCTGCTCAATCCCATTGGCGCCCGACGCGGTCGCCGCCGTGCGACGCCCGACCTCACGGCCACCGGCCACCCCGAGCTGCACCGCGTGTCCAGGAGGAGCACTATCGTCGTCTACGTCGACTATGTCTACTCGCTCGACCGGAGCCGCCCCGAATCGACTTCCTCGAGCTCTTCTTCTTCCTCTGCACCGACGAACACCGTCGATGATTCCGGCCACGACGAGCTTCCCCGAGCAGGCTTGAGCACACCTGCAGGCTCACTGTAAGCCCGCGCGCTTTTCCCCTCTCTCTACCGCACCTTTCCGTCGCCGTGGACGCCGCAATAGAAGTGACCGAACTCAACGCCGCCGGCGAGCTCGTCGCCGTGAACCCCCTCGTCGTCATGCTCAGACGAGCACTACTTCGTGCTCAGTGCGCCTGCGCAAGTTCAACGCGCCCACTCGCTCGCCTCCTAGTGCCCTACAGCGCCTGATCCGGTCGTGGCCGAATTCCGGCGATGTTTCCAAGCTCGCCGCCGTCGCCGTAGGGCCCCTCTGACCAGGAGACCGCCGCAGATCGAGGCGGCTCGATCCCCGCTTCCGAACGCGCCCATCCGCGACCGATTTGGTGGCCAGAGGGCGAATTCCGACCCCTCCCGAGCCGCGCCACCGCTGAATTGGTCGCCGGCGGCGAAACTCCGGCGACGCTGACCAGGCGTCGACATGGCAGCCCCTGTGGGACTGACAGAGGGCCCCACGGGCCCCAGTTGACTGGGTTGACCCAGTCAACTGCTGACTGGGCACCCGTGGGCCATTGACGTGTGGGTCCCGCAACTAATTAATCCGGATTAGGCCTAAATGAAAATTTAAATAGACTAATCAGTCACTGACAGTAGGGCCCCACCTACTAATTAACCCTGTTGATTTGTTTTAATCCTCTGTTAAATCCTGAGAGGCTGACAGGTGGGCCCCACCTGTCAGTTTGACCCAATCAGCAGCTCAGTTGACTGGCTGACGCATTTCTGACGTCATGCTGACGTCAGCAGGCACTATTCTGGATAATGTTGAGTTTATTAAATAAAAAAATAATTTCAGAAAATTAATAAAATCTTTAGAAATTCATATCTTTTAAACCGTAGCTCCGATCGAAAAACTTTCTATATGAAACTTGCTCAGAACGACGAGACGAGTCTGATCGTGTCGTCTGTTTCCATGTCGGGATCCTCTACGTAGGAGAACCCGCAACTTTTGGCTCATTTCCGGCAGATGAATAGTGCACTTATACCGGTGATTAATTTTAACCTTAATCCTAAAATGATTAAATGGTTTAGATAGCTCTTTTAGGCAACCCTGCACTGCATCCTAGCTTTCACCTACCTCTAATGCTGCGAGCATGCAACCGTCCCTCTCCGGTTCATCTGTCCGACAGACGTCCGGAACCAGGAAAACATTCCCGAATGATCCCCTCCTTCACCGTTGTCGTGTATCACTACGATAGACCACCTCTAGCATCGCGTATCGTATTTTCATGCATATGTCGCTTCGTATTTACTGTTTTCCTCCCCCTCTTTTCCCTCGGTAGATTTCGGTTGCCGACGTAGCCTCCGAGATCGACGCAGCTCCGGTGATTGGTTACAGTACTGACGACCTTGCCCTTGCCGCCAAGCAACCAGGCAAGCCCCCCCCCTTTGATCATCTCGATATCGCCTATTCTAATTCTCCTACTTGCATTAGAATTATGCTACTGTTACTGTTTTTCCTATATCTGCTGCATAGCCTGTTTATTGTAGTCTACTGTTGATAACTGCCTTCTATCCTAAACTGTTTTAGTATAGACTGGGTAGAGCCCCATTAGTGACCCCCACTTTATCCCGACTGCCCCGCTGGAGTTTCAGAAGACCCGATCAACGGGATTGAAGATCAGCCCCGGCACTGCACCTCACTTTCCCCTTAGTTGCTCGACACTACTGGGTTACTATCGAGTGCCGAGGGTGATACCTCGACAGCACTTCTGATGATAACCTTGTAGGTTAGTTAACCGGTCGTGGTAAGCGAGGGTGATTCCTCCTACACCACCCCCCATACTGACAAAACCGCGCAACACCTCACGTGTGGACCTCGAGGGTGATGCCTCCTACGTCCATCTTGATGTTACATCAGTGGGAGTCCAACGAGGGTGATGCCTCGGATTCCCTTTGATATGGTGACCACACGGATGCCTTACATTACTGTTGATACTATTACTTAAAAGGCGGGTCGACCCCAAGGGGTACCCGCGAGTGATGGATAGTTACCCGTGAGTTATTCCACGAGGCGCGGCCGGGCATTCTTAGCCCTTGCAGCAAGTCCTCGAGACGGGGCGACGGGGTCACATCTTTCGTGAGTCTCTGCTCGTTACCGCAAGCCACTAGGACACTACGATTTGGATATATGATCTGAGCCGGCCTCTGGTCGGATAGCACTAACCATCACGTGGGCATAGTATGGGCGTTCTGCATCGTAACATCAGCCGAAAGCTCTGTCAGACGTCCAGTTCAGCATTGTGGCACGGTCGGATCGTACCGACCTTCCGAGGCGGTGCTGGTATCCACCCTGCACACAACGACCCGGAGGGCGAGGGGCGATGGCCCAAGACCCCCTTGCGCTTAGGAGGTAGACCGGCGGGGACCTCTCTGCTGAGCTGTAGGTAGGGTTGCGGTGTGTCGTTTGGCCGAGGCCGGGCATGACCCAGGAAAGTGTGTCCGGCCGGAGTTAATTGAGCGTGGTGGGTAAGTTGGTGCACCCCTGCAGGGAAGAACACATCTATCGATAGCCGGTCCTACGGTAAAGGACACTCGGAGTTGTATCCCGATCGGTACAGTTAGAATTGGGATGTTACCTGGATATGTGACTCCGGGATCGCTTTCTCGCAGGGAGATGAGGAAGGATCTCTGGGCGAGACTGTTGCTTGCTACTACCTCTACTACTTTATACTATGCTGCTCTGTACTCTTCTATATGCTGCAAGACGCTCGAAGATGCTTGAAGATGCTGAAGATGCTAGTCTTCGATAGGACTAGGCCTTCTCTCTATTCTGGCATTTCTGCAGCCCAGTCCACATATACAGCCTCCTTTTTGATAATGTTGCATATGTAGTGTAGATCCTTGCTTGCTGAGTACTTCGCAGTACTCACGGTTGCTTTGCTTTCCTTTTCTCCCCATATCAGTTGGTCGAGTCCAGATGACGGAGCCCCTGAGACCGCTACCCTCGCCGACGACTACTTCCACTACCCCGAGGGTGGCTACTACTACGAGCTTGCCGGCGGCCAGGAGTAGAATTGGAGGGTCCCAGGCAGGAGGCCTACGCCTTTCGATCGTAGTGTTTCATTTTGGTTCCGCCTTTCTAAAGGCCTTTCTGTTTTCTTTTATATCTGTACTCAGATATCTGACGCTTCCGCTGATGCTTGTTTGTCATCAAGCTTATTTATTCGAGCCCTCGAGGCCCTGGCTTGTAATATATGCTTGTATGACTTTATTTATATTTTAGAGTTGTGTGGTGATATCTTCAAGTGAGTCCTTAGGCTTGATCGTGTGCATTTGCGTGTATGATTGGTGCACGATTAAGCCGGGGGCGTCACATCCTGGACTAGGGGGTGCCAACCTAGTCGGTCCATAGTCCTCGGGATGGGCCTGTAGGCCCTCATTCTCCATCAGGTGGACTCCGGAAGCTACACACCTGGATGTGATCAAGACTGCTTCTACCAAAGACATGGCGTATACTCCAGGACATCTCCTGCTGCCTCCATGCACACCCCTGGATATCGACCATGTAACCCTAGATACCCTAACTGGCGTGTATATAAGCCAGAGGGTTTAGCCCGTAGAGGGGAGACCCCAATCACAATTACATTCACCTATCCTTAGAGTTAGATTTCTCCTTACGATCTCGAGGTAGATCAGGCTTGTACTTGATAGATCATCATTAATACAAACAAAGTTGGACGTAGGGTATTACCTCTTCGAGAGGGCCCTGCTTGTCCTCGAGTAGGTAAATGATAAAAATAGATTTTTTTGATGTGGAATGCTACCTAACATATTTATCCATGTAATCTTCTTTATTGTGGCTAGAATATTCAGATCCATAAGATTCAAAACAAAAGTTTAATATTGACATAAAAACAATAATACTTCAAGCATACTAATAAAGCAATCATGTCTTCTCAAAATATCATGGCCAAAGAAAGTTATCCCTACAAAATCACATAGTCTGGCTATGCTCCATCTTCATCACACAAAGTATTAAATCATGCACAACCCCGATGACAAGCCAAGAAATTGTTTCATACTTTTGATGTTCTCAAACTTTTTCAACTTTCACGCAATACATGAGCATGAGCCATGGATATAGCACTATAGGTGGAATAGAATATGGTGGTTGTGGAGAAGACAAAAAGAAGGAGATAGTCTCACATCAACTAGGCGTATCAACGGGCTATGGAGATGCCCATCAATAGATATCAATGTGAGTGAGTAGGGATTGCCATGCAACGAATGCACTAGAGCTATAAGTGTATGAAAGCTCAAAAAGAAACTAAGTGGGTGCGCATCCAACTCGCTTGCTCACGAAGACCTAGGGCAATTTGAGGAAGCCCATCATTGGAATATACAAGCCAAGTTCTTTAACGAAAAATTCCCACTAGTATATGAAAGTGACAACATAGGAGACTCTCTATCATGAAGATCATGGTGCTACTTTGAAGCACAAGTGTGGTAAAAGGATAGTAACATTGTCCCTTCTCTCTTTTTCTCTCATCATTTTTTTTATTTTCTCTCACTTTTTTTTGTTTGGGCTCTTTGGCCTCTTTTATTTTTCTTTTCTCTCTTTTTATTTTTTATTTTTTGTCCAGAGTCTCATCCCGACTTGTGGGGGAATCATAGTCTCCATCATCCTTTCCTCACATGGGACAATGCTCTAATAATGATGATCATCACACTTTTATTTACTTTACAACTCAAGAATTACAATTCGATACTTAGAACAAAAATATGACTCTATATGAATGCCTCCGGCGGTGTACCGGGATGTGCAATGATTCAAGAGTGACATGTATAAAAAATATGAACGTTGGCTTTGCCACAAATACTATGCCAACTACATGATCATGCAAAGCAATATGACAATGATGGTGCGTGTCATAATAAACAGAATGGTGGAAGGTGCATGGCAATATATCTCGGAATGGCTATGGAAATGCCATAATAGGTAGGTATGGTGGCTGTTTTGAGGAAGGGTATAAAGTGGGTTCAATGCACCGACGAAAGTTGCGCGGTACTAGAGAGGCTAGCAACGGTGGAAGGGTGAGAGTGCGTATAATCCATGGACTCAACATTAGTCATAAAGAACTCACATACTTATTGCAAAAATTTATTAGCCATCGAAACAAAGTACTACACGCATGCTCCTAGGGGGATAGATTGGTAGGAAAAGACCATCGCTCGTCCCCGACCGCCACTCATAAGGAAGACAATCAATAAATAAATCATGCGTCGACTTCATCACATAACGGTTCACCATACGTGCATGCTACGGGAATCACAAACTTTAACACAAGTATTTCTACCAATCCACAATTACGCACTAGCATGATTCTAATATCACCATCTTTATATCTCAAAACAAATGCAAGGAACCAAACTTCTCATATATTCAATGGTCTTTATTAAAGTTTTTATTATATTCCTTCTTGAAACTGACAAACTACTCCAAAAAGATATAAGTGAAGATCAATGAGTAGTTGAACAATTATGCAGCTATATGAAGACTCTCTCTCATAAATAAAATTTCAGATCTTAATATTTTATTCAAACAGCAAGCAAAACAAAATAAAATGGCATTTCAAGGATAACACATATCATGTGAAGCACTACTGGAATCAGCTGCTTTGCCGTCTGCCATAGCAGATGGCAAAGGCATGTTTGGCGGACGGCAAAGCCTTTGCCATCTGCCAGCAGACGGCAAACACTCCGGCTGAACTGCTACCGGTAAAGGCCACTTTGCCGTCTGCTGGCGGACGGCAAAGAAGGAAAGTTCTTTGCCGTCTGCTAGCAGACGGCAAAGCTTGTGGACGGCACAAAAAAGGTGACAGCCCTGTTAGGGGGCTAACGGCGCTCTTTGCCGTCTGCCAGCAGACGGCAAAGACCATGCTTCTTTGCCGTTTGCCAGCAGATGGCAAAGACCTTTGCTTCTTTGCCGTCTGCTGGCAGATGGCAAAGACATTTCTTCTTTGCCGTCTGCCAGCAGATGGCAAAGACCTTTGCTTCTTTGCCGTCTGCTTGCAGATGGCAAAGACCTTGCTTCTTTGTCGTCTGCCAGCAGATGGCAAAGACCTTTTCTTCTTTGCCATCTGCTAGCAGACGGCAAAGAGGCCAAATAGGCCAGCCGAGGTTGAACAGGCTGCTGCCATGTGGCCTATTTGCCGTCTGCTAGCAGACGGCAAACCCCTTTGCCGTCTGTTAGCAGACGGCAAATTGGCTATATAGCCCCTGTTTTTTCTTAAATTCAATCAATTTCACAGATATATATATATATATATATATATTCATTTCAAAATATTTCAACAAGTACATATAGCCAACATATCCCTGCCATATGGATCATCCAACATATCCAACACATATATCATCATCCAACACATATATACACCAAATGAAAAGTCCAACATATCCAACAATTAAGCAAAAGGTCCATGTACAATATAGCCACCATCCATTCATACATATATACGTAGCAAGTTTCAAATTGTTCATCCTACAAAATCAAAACAAAAAGGAAGGACAAGGAGAAGAGTAGACTCCAACGCAAGCTTCCGTGATCTGAAGCAAATCTGCAAAATGGGAAAGAAGAAAGTTAGAAGAAGAAGACTAGAAGACTAGAAGAAGAAGAAGAAGAAGAAAAAGAAGCAGAATTTTTCTTCTCTTTCTTTTTCTTCTTCTTATTGCTTACTTGTGTCATTTTAGAGCTAACCTAGTTAAATAGGCCATTTTTGACCTAAATAGGCTAAGTATGTCATAAATGAACTAAATAGGTCATTTTAGAGCTAACCTAGTTAAATAGGTCATTTTGGAGCATATTAAGTCATTTTGGAGCTAAATAGGTCATGTTTGGCGCATTTAAGTCATTTTCGAGCTAAAGGTCATTTTGGAGCATATTAAGTCATTTTGGAGGTAAATAGGTCATTTTGGAGCTAAATAGCTCATTTAGGAGCATAGTAAGTCATTTTCGAGCTAAATAGGTCATTTTGGAGCTAAATAGGTCATTTTGGAGCATATTTAGTCATTTTGGAGCTAAATAGGTCATTTTGGAGCTAAATAGGTCATTTTGGAGCATATTAAGTCATTTTCGAGCTAAATAGGTCATTTTGGAGCTAAATAGGTCATTTTGGAGCTAAATAGGTCATTTTGGAGCTAAATATGCTCCAAAATGACTTAATATGCTCCAAAATGACTTAATATGTAACAGCAGGTCCATAATTGGCTTGTGCAAAATGCGGCTCCTGCCAATGCTGCTCCTCTGAACGCAGCCCAAGAGAACTCTGATGAAGAAGATGTTCAAGTCGATGCTGGATGGGGAGCTTGGCCTGCACCTCCACCTCCACCCCTACCGCCTCACCTTATGAATTTCCAGGCATGGCTTGCGGCCCAGGGCCTGACAGTGCAGCATGGAATTGTTCCTGAAGATAATGACTCTGACAGCGCAGCCCAGGCTTGGAATGATTCCATCACTGTCTCAGATGATACCAGCTCTGTGGACTCCGCCTTGGCCATAGTTAACACTGAAACACTGCCTATTCTGCCCAGCATGCTGCAGTAGCCTACTGAAGAAGTTGCAGTTACTGTCAGGCTCCATTCTGCAGGAGTGCATTTTGGACTGTCCACTCAGGGTGAAGAAATTCTTGCTTTATTGCTCACAGACCCGATCCCTCGTCAGCAGCTTAACAGCTTTATCTTTGAAGCTTTTAGGCCTGCACTTGCTTCTATGGGCCCTTGGTCGACTGGTTATGGCATGAGGTAGGAAACCTTGGAAGTTTCTGTCAGAATTACTCATTCCTCTGCAGGTCTTCAGTTTCATCAACTGACAACTCCTCTTGGTCCCAGCCCTCCTTCAGTGGTTATTGAGGAGATCTCAGACATGGATGTGGACCATACTCCAGTTCTGCGCTTACCTGCTGCTTCAAACCTCACGGTCACTTCTCTGCCTGCTGATTCTGCACCATCTGATACAGTGACTGTCCCCATGGAAATGGCACTTACAAATAATACTCTCTTGGGAATTTCTGCTCCGGATGCGCATGACTTAGGGACTGCCACCTTGGGTTCCAGCACTGACATACTTCCAGTGAGTGAGGATAATCTTGGTGAAGTTCAGAATACTGAATTGGCTGCTATGCAGCACTCCGCTGCTTTGATTCCTGACAGCACCACTAATATAATAGTGACGGAACACAACTCCTCTGCTTCGGTCTCCCCAGGTCACAACAAGCGCAAAGGGAAAGCTCCAGCTCCCTTTGACTGTTCAAATCTTCGCCGTAGTTCAAGAAACAATAAGTATGACGGCTTCAAGGTTCACCACCCTTCAGATACCCATCAGTACAAATCCAAAGTGAAGAACAGGGAGATTCCATCAGCTCTGCACTCGACAACCCCACCCCAGGGTGAAGACACTGATGAGCAGATACCGTCACCAACTCCTATCCCAACTATGCAAGCAGTTGGAGTGCAGCTCTGTGCTATCCCAGAAGAGGAACTCACCGCAAATGCTCTTGCCATGGCGCCTGAAGGATCTGCTTCTCTGAAGGAGTAATCTTCCCTGCTTTATTTACTTTCATGGTTCTTTTGAACACTTGGAATGTACTTTGCTGGAATGTACGCGGTCTTAATGCCGCGGATAAGCAACTTGCCCTCTCGAACGCGATTACCTCTAGTGGATGCGCCGTTATTTGCTTACAGGAGACCAAAATGCCGACTTTTGATGCTGCTATGCTTAAATCCATTTGCCCGAAACGTTTCAATCATTTTGCTTACATTCCTTCGCAAGGGGCCTCTGGGGGAATTGTTACGATTTGGAATCGCTCTCTCTTTTCTGGTCAGGTTCTCTTTTCTGAACCATTTGCACTTGGTATTCAGTTTACTTCCAAGCAATCAGCTCATAAATGGGGATTGATTAATATATACGGGCCATGCCAAGGCGAAAAGCGAATCACGTACACCAAATGGCTTTTTGATCTAACTCTGCCTTCCCATGAAGATTGGTTACTACTAGGGGACTTTAATTATATCCGATCACCTGACAATCGTAACAAACCTGGTGGAGATGTACAAGATATGTTCAGGTTCAATGACTTCATACGTACACAAGAACTAATTGAACTTCCTATCAAAGGCCGCTCCTTCACGTGGAGTAACATGCAACATGATCCACTCCTATAACAATTAGATTGGTTCTTTACCACGCTTAACTGGACGCGTAGTTTCCCCAACACTATGGTCAAACCTCTCGGTCGCCCTCTCTCGGATCATGTTCCTTGCAATGTCATTATCCAGACCAACATCCCCAAATAAAAAATGTTTCGCTTTGAACATTTTTGGATCGCTCACCCTGGTTTCATGGACGTCGTCACATCTGCTTGGAATAAACCCCTCAAGCATGGCAAGAACAAAAATGCAGCATCCAGTTTATGTCAGAAGCTCAAATCAGTAAGATATGCCCTCAGTAAGTGGAGCAGGCAAATTTCTCGTCTGACGATTGCAATTGAGAACACAAATAAAGCCATTCTTGAGCTTGATACCATAGAAGAGAAACGGCTCCTGAGTGTGCCTGAATCCAACTTCAGGATGATTCTGAAGAAGCACCTCATACGACTACTAACTAATCAGAAGGAATACTGGAAAAAATGTTGCACGATCAGATGGATAAAATTCGGCGACGAGAATACAAAATTCTTCCAAGCTGCTACCATAGAAAGATACAGAAGAAACTACCTTGCAAATCTCAAAACCCCTGATGGTTCTGTCATGGATGACCATGCTGGGAAGGAATCCATCCTGTTTGATGCTTTCAAAGCTCGCCTTGGTACCTCAAACCAGCACCGTATGAAATTTGATCTGAACGAGCTTATCAACGCGGATCCGCAACTTGATCAACTCACTCTACCATTCACGCATGATGAAATTGATTCTGTGGTGAAAGAAATGCCCCCCGATAAGGCTCCCGGCCCAGATGGTTTCAGTGGAGCGTTTCTAAAAGCGTGCTGGCCAATCATCAAGCAAGACTTCTATAAACTTTGTGATGAATTTCATGCAGGTTCACTAAACATGGAAAGCTTGAACTATGGCCACATCACTTTGATTCCCAAAACCAGTTCCTCGGAAATAGTTAATGACTATAGGCCCATCACGTTGTTCAATTGTTGCCTGAAGTTACTAACTAAACTACTGGCTAATCGGCTCCAAAGGATTATTATTCGACTAGTGCATCGCAACCAATATGGTTTTTTGAAAGGGAGATCCATTCACGACTGCCTCGCGTGGGCTTTTGAATTCATTCACCAGTGCCAAACCTCGAAAAAGCCAATCATCTTGCTCAAACTAGATTTTGCAAAAGCGTTCAACACAATTGAACATGCGGCCATGATTCAGATTATGGAGAAAATGGGCTTTAATGCCAGATGGATCAACTGGATTAAAAGCATCTTTAACTCTGGTAAATCATCAGTACTTCTTAATGGTGTCCCGGGGAGGCAATTCCCATGCAGATGCGGTGTACGTCAGGGTGATCCGCTGTCCCCTCTGATCTTTGTACTTGCAGCGGAATTATTACAAGCAGCAATCAATGATGCTATGCGTAAACATCTTCTGCACCACCCGTTCAAGGATGATCATGACACAGACTTTCCGGTAATTCAATATGCGGACGACACGTTGATAATTATGCAAGCATGCACGACACAGGCCAGTCTGATGAAGGGACTCCTCACAGATTATGCTGAATCTATTGGGCTACGCATCAACTTTCAAAAATCTACAATCGTGCCAATCAACACTTCCCCGGAGCTCTGTCAAGATCTCGCAGCTATCTTTGGCTGCTCCACGGCCTCCATGCCGTTCACGTATCTCGGGCTACCCCTGGGAACAACCAAACCATCCATACAAGACCTAGCTCCCCTAGTATGCAAAGCTGAACGGAAGATCACTGCCACCATGCTGCTGGTGTCTTACGCCGGAAAACTAGCGTTGATTAACTCGATAATTACATCGTTGGCTATATTCACCATGGGGACCCTTCGTCTCCATCCGAAAATTGTGGAACAGTTGGACAAAATTCGACGCCAATGCCTTTGGAGAAAACAGACTGAAGATGGAGTGAAAAGTACCTCTCTGGCTGCGTGGGACATGATCTGCCGCCCAAAAAAGCACGGGAGGCTGGGAGTGCTCAATCTCCGCATACAGAATGATGCAATGCTCCTCAAATTCTTACATAAGTTCTATAACCGACATGACATCCCCTGGGTACAGTTGATTTGGGATACATACTACAGCTCCACCATCCCCCATGCTACAGAACCATGTGGTTCATTCTGGTGGCGCGAAGTCATGCAGCTCAGTCCCATTTACAGAGGGATTACCTCGGTCAGAATTCATTGTGGTGACACGGCTATCTTCTGGAAGGACTGCTGGACTAGCAATGTGCTCTCTGATGCCTTTCCAAGGGCATTTTCCTACACCTCTGCAGAAGATATGTCGGTCAGAGACTTCCTCCAAACCACGGACCTTCAAACTGTTTTCCACCTCCCTCTATCAATCCATGCTCATGAGGAGGTGAGACAGATTCAACAGGAGACCATGGGCACAGATATCTCTGGCCAATCACATGATGTTTGGTCCTATGCTTGGGGAAAAAACGAATTCTAGACTAAGGCTTACTATGCCTACTACTTCAGAGAGATGCATGTGCATCAAGCTTATAAATGGCTATGGAAGTCGTCCAACACTCCCAAACTAAAAGTCTTCGGATGGTTCCTCCTTGCTGATAGGCTCAACACACGAAACATGCTGCGCAGGAGACATTTTAACATTGGCAACAATTATGATTGTCTTCTCTGTGAGACCCACGTTGAAGAAACGATGGAACACCTTTTCTTCCGCTGCAAATTCAGCCAAGAATGTTGGAAAACCCTAAACATAAACTAGACCCAGCACACCAACAGATTTGAACTTATTGAGATTGCCAAGAAGAATAGTGGTTCACCCATCTTCATGGACATATTCCTCTACGCTACGTGGAGCTTAGGGAAAGAGAGGAATAACAACTTCTTCAGAGGGATCAAGCCCACGGTTGGCACCTGGAGAAGCAGATTTAAAACGGATCTTGGGGCTCTGATACATAGGACTTCTGAGAAAAAACAACAGTTTATTACTGCCTTTGTAAACTCCCTAGTTTAGACTTTTTTACTTAACACTTGTTGTTTAGCCTCCCCACTCTTGTGGGTGTCCACCCCCCTCCCCATTGTACTTATGTAACTTTATGTAACTTTGGTGTGAGTTGGTAATATATATGCAGTAGGAGCCTTTCCTACTATCCTTTCGATAAAAAAATGACTTAATATGCTAAATAGGTCATTTTGGAGCATATTAAGTCATTTTGGAGCTAAATAGGTCATTTTGGAGCTAAATAGGTCATTTTGGAGCATATTAAGTCATTTTGGAGCATATTAAGTCATTTTGGAGCTAAATAGGTCATTTTGGAGCATATTAAGTCATTTTGGAGCTACATAGGTCATTTTGGAGCATATTAAGTCATTTTGGAGCATATTAAGTCATTTTGGAGGAATAAATGCTAAGTATAGGTCATTTTAGAGCTATCCTAGGTTAAATAGGTCATTTTTGAGCTAATTAAGCTTATTATGTCATTTTTGAGCTAGCTAAGCATATTGAGTCATTTTGGTGGAAAAAATGCTAAGTATATGATTATGTCGCTAGTATCCATATGGCAGAGAACCCGGGTCGACATGACTAGTCATAGAACCAAGGTGGCACAACCGTACAGGGACAGGCATACATGACCGAGCAATGCATGTGTCGGTCATCAGCGAGTGCAACCAAGTCGTAGCAAGCTACAAGGACTTCGGTGATACACCACGTGACATTTCCCCGCAGGGACAGACACAGGAGCAAAGAAGGACACATGCCGGTCAATCCATGTGTTCCGGAGCAGTAGCGAACTACCATGGCTCAGTGGAAGCACTAGGAGGCATTTCCCTGTATGGAAGGCTACCAAAGGCACATGACTAGGTCATTTCTTAAGCTAAGTATGCATTTGTTAAGCTAAACAGTTGGGAAAACTTACCGTCATCAAGGAGGTGTAGCTGTAGGACCAGTCACGCCAGTGGCAGACGGAGAAGCATCGGTCGATGCTTGTCGGGAGTTATGCTACACCAAAGATCATTTCCAATGTATCGTTAGCATGATGCAACTCAAATGTGAAGACTAGTAACTAATGACCATTCAAATGAAACTCACCGTGCCCGCCGGAACAATGTCTGGCATCGCCGGAGGAGTCGTGCCGGTCTTCTCGCACATGGTCTGCACATTTGGTTTTGATGAGTTAGTCATATTAGATACTAATGTAAGGAACATTACGTGCATGATTTGGCTAACTTGCAAAAGAAAATTACCGTGAACATCTCGTATAGGGCTCGGGTAGCCATCATGTTCCGGTTCCTCTCCTCCTCCAACAGCTTAGCCGTCTGCCGGTCCCTCTCCGCTAGAAGCGCCTGGGTGTTCGCTCTCTCTTCCTCAATAGCAGCCTGGGTCTTCGCTTTCTCTGCCTCAATAGCACCCTGCAACACCACTCGTTAGCATTGTAATAATTGATGGCTGCATACACAATGTAATGGAGGAAAGGTATCTGATTCCGTATAACTAACCTTGAATTGGAGCTCCACTGGCCACGCACGAGGCAATATCTTAGGATCGGAGCTGGTCTAGCGCTTCTTGATCTGCGGGAGAGTGCTACCACAACGTATCAGTCCATTCCCAATGGCTAACAAGCCATGGGACCTCCCGCCACGAGATATCATCACCAGCTCTGGATCAAGAGGTTGGCTCGGGTTAAAGTCCGGCCCTTTCCTCGCCTTCCCCTGGTCTCTGTACATCACAAGCTTGTGGTGGGAGGTGGGGTTGGTGAATTTCTCTGGATCATCGAGGTCAGACTCAGAGAATGCCTTGGCCTTCTTGTACGAGGCAGTATTGGACATTGTCGGTGTGCGACACCTATGGGATCCCAAGGACCCCTTTACGATTCGGCTGGGGAAGAGGTATGCGCAAAGAGAAGAACCAACGATCAATGCGGGGAGATTTTACCCAGGTTCGGGCCGCTGATCATTGTAAAACCCTACTCCTGCCTTGTTTTATTATCGATGTTCTTGAGCCCAGGCTCCAGGAGCGCTCGCAGTGAACAGTACGTTCAAAGAGCAGCTACACATGCAGAATGGGCCAGAAGATCTTTCTCCCCTGTAGCAGTTGCCTTGGGCCTCCTTTTATACCACAAAGGGGTCACCACAGTGGCAAAATGTACATACATTGAGGTGTAAAGTAGCTACAGGGTTATCATACCTAACCCCTGACAGATTAGGACGAACGCATTTAATGCACCATGAGGTGTCCGTTTAGGTGTCCTCACTTTCTTGGGGATGGAAAAAGGGGCCATCCCATCAGCACCGCTTAAGCTCTCCTCCACTGGCACGTCGCCACGCATCCAAAGAAGGACCCAGAATGTCGGGTTTGTTGCTGTGCCAGAGCGGTGGTACAGCAACAAAATCTTGCCGGGTGCTGAACCTTGCCGGGCGCCAAGCCTTGCCGGGCGCCGAACCTTGCCGGGCTCCGCAGGCCACCCCGGCAAGATCTTGCCGTGGAAGCTGGCCTGCGGATTCCAGCTCTTCTTATCTGCTGATCCTCATATCTTTGACTTGAGAATTTCCCTGATGGCCTGAGTCAACCTCGAACTATTCCCCGACAAGCCTTGCCGCGAGTATGGCTACAACTGCCCGTGCACAAGTACGGGGTACTAATGGCCCAATACTTAGTACACCGACAGGAGCCCCCGGGCCTAGGCCATACACGAGTGTGAGGCGTTGTTGGGCTAGGCCCAAACAGTGCATGGGCACACATGGCAGGGGATTAACTGCTCGCAAATATCCCGTTTACTGTGCCCCCCACTACGCGCGCCGAACGCGTGACGTGGGAAGCGTGCCTTAAAAGCTGCAACTGCAACGCGCCCGCAGAGGCGCATTCACATTGGGGAGTAAAAGAGGCGGCCCCGCTCCTTCCCCATAAAAAAGAGAAACCGCAGACGCACAAGCCTATTTACCCCCCTTTTCTTCTCAATCTGGCTGTCGCCATTGCTTTCCTTCTCTCGAGCTCAGAGCAAAATTTTCCCTCATCTGCTCGTTGCCTCCACGCCCGCTTCATCCCCGGCTTCCGCCCTTGCAGTCGCCATGCCGCCCAAGACCAGCAAAGGCAAGGGCAAGGAAACGAAAGCCGATGTCCCGGAGAGCTAGCTGGTGAAGATGCGGAAGAAATATGCCGTTTTCGCCCCGTCGCTCGATGCGGAAGCTTTGAAGAGGCGGTACCAGTGCATGTGGGTGAGGGAGACGCAGGCTCACCCCACCACGCGCGTGATTCCAGGTTCTTGCTCCAAGAGTGGGTTAGACAGATACCCCTTTTTCGTCGCATACTTCTATTGCGGGCTCTGTCCTCCATTTTCTGACTTCTTCAACGACATTATGTACACATACGGCTTCCACCTTCTTAACTTCACGCCAAATGCCGTAATGTGTATGTCTGTCTTTGCTCATCTTTGCGAAAATTTTGTCGGAGTAGTTCCCAATACCGCCCTCTTCTGTCATTATTTTATTCCTCGCATCCAAAAGGGGGAGGCCCTTTCTGGTTCTATCGCCTGGATTCCACGGGTTTGGAATAAGGAGATATACCCAGAGGGAGTTTACCGGGAGAAGTGGGACGAATGGCGGTCTGAGTGGTGCTGGGTCAAGGAAGCAGATCCTCATCCAATCTGTTCGCCTCGTCGACAGAAGGTGGTCCGAGACAGAGCTTTTGGCGGAGGACGAGAGGCTCACAATCGCGACCACCAGGATCCTTCGCCTGAAAGCCACCGGGCTTACTATGGAGATGATTGCCTTCGATTTCCTCCGTCGCCGCATCGCCCCGCTACAGAGCAGGGGAAGACCATCTTGGGAGTACCGGAACGCAGCGGACATCATGAGGCTGCGCCTTGGATTGAACAACAATTTGACTGCTATGCAACTTGGCGCCCTCCGCCAAAAGCTGTTCCAGGGCGACGACAAGCATCGGTTGCCGGCAAGGATTGTCCCCCTGTGCAACAACTCTGCTCTGGGGTCGATCATCGCCTTCATGCCGATGTTCAACGCCCACGGTCTTGACGCGACTTGGGCCGAGCCGACCGAGGAGGAAGCACAAAAGTTCTTTGATAACTTGACGGAGAGAGCCGTCCGTGAAGAAGCAGACTTCATCCGAGCCACCACCGACAAAGAAGTGGCATACATCGCCACTAGGGTGGAGGAGGCAAATCTTGCCGCGGAGGCTGGCAGCGCTGGCTTCACAGAATGGGAAACCAGCGATGCAGAGGTAGTGGTGGAAGTACAACCTGCCGGGAAGGACAAAGCTGCCGGGGAACAGAGCAGCACAGCCGCTGAGAGCTCGTCCGACAAGGACACGGCTGAAGAAGAACCGCAAGAAGAGCTCCCAGCCCCGAAGACGACAAAGCGTGTTCTTCGAAAGGCTGCATCTGGCATCCTGGCAAGCCAACCTTCCTCGAGCAGCGAGGCTCCCGGCAAGAAAGCGGCCGGCCAGACTGCACTGCGGCCAGGGGTCCGACAGCAACCTGCGCGGTGCGCGAGACCCACACCAGCGGCAACTGCTGAGGCGGTAGGGGTGTCTCGCACTACCGCACCGGAAGTTGAGGTGACGGAAACACGCTGACCCCCGGCGCCTGGCACAGCCAAGCGACCTAGGACCCTTCCTCCGCCTCCCTATTCAGACATCACAACGGAGGTCGATTTCGACATCTTCGGCTTTAGTCCGGAGCGAGAAGAGGAAGAGTGAGTACCTTGCCACAGCCTTCATCTTCCAATCTTGGATCAATCTTACTAACTTGCTTATATTGTCTCTGCAGTGATGCAGAAACCTTGATGGAGAGGATGACGAAGAGGACAAAGACTTCCACGGGCGACGAGCCCCTGGCAGGCTCCACGAGCGTGCCAGAAACTGTCATCGTCAGCCCAGAGCTCAGCCCCCAATGCAGCCCCCAGCACAGCCCCCGGCGCAGCCCCCAGCGTAAGTTCACTGCTCTTTTTCCGCTGGCGGGCGCTGAGGTTTCTATTCTTGCCGCTGATATCTCTGGGCTTGCAGGAGAAGAACGGTAACAAGGAGAGTTATTGGAAGACGCCACCGTCGTGCCACCTCCATCGACCACGCTGCCCACAAGCGCATCCCCGGCAAGGGATCCTACCGACGAGCCCATCTTGATTGAGGAGGAGCCGGCAAGCATGGACACCGGCAACCTTCCCCCGGCAACCGAGGTTGCCGGGAGGGGTGAGGCCACCTCTCAACAGCTCGACGCAGGTAACTGATTGCCTCAGAGCGCTTGCTATTCTTTCCTTTATCTCTCTGTCTTTGGTCCCTTCAAACTTCAATCTTGATCTTATTATGTTTCCCTCCTTCGTCTTCCAGAGTTCCCTGTGATGGAACACGTGGACGCCGATGTTGTCATCGAGGAGACCGCCAGGGACGCCGCTGCCGAAGCAGACAGGATCGCCGCCAGCGAGGCCGCCAAAGATGCCACTGTCGAGGCCGCTGAGATTGTGTAGGAGGAACCCGCCAAAGAGCCTGCTGAAGAGGGTGGCAAGGAGGCTGATGACCGTACTGACGGCATTCCTGCCGCAGGAGCGCCAGGCGCTGCGCCGGCCACACAGCCCCCTACCACTGGTGAGGCGGTTGCTGAGGATCAATCGTCAACATCCGAAGTCCCCTCATCCAGCAAATATCTCAAGGTTGGCAAGAACCTGTTTGTCAACTTGCCGGGGACGGCAAGCATTGGGGCACCAGCCGAAGGAGAAATCTTTGATGAAGAAATCATCGTTGCTGCCGGGCTCGAGGTCGTTGATGATCCAAGCGCTAGCAGCGGCAAGTCTGAAGAGGATCATCTCCTTCAGGCCATGGGCGAAAATTTCTGCAAGCTCCAGGCCCTCCACCGCGCCCGGAAAGAGAGAGCGGATTCCAGAATGGCAGTTGTCGAGGCGGCCGAAGCAGATTTTCAGAGGCGCGTCGAACAAATGCAAGTCTGGTAAGCCGAGGCCCTCCAAGAGTTGACTGCTGGCCGGGAACAGACCATAAGAGGTAGGGCCCTCACAGCGAAGGCCCGTCCATCCGGCGCGGGCCGACGTTGAGAAAACCGGAGGTGGTGCAACCACAGTGCACTCCCCTCCGCGACACCAGCGGTGACCGACAACCCAGCAGGTCGATCGCCGTGATGATGTTTCCACGGCGTCGTCCGATCCACGGATGCGCCGCGACCAGCGTCAAGTTCTCCTGGAACGAGGCAAAGAGGATGCTCGAACTACCATCGAGCGGCGACGGGAAGCGCGCTATCAGTCTGATAAGCGCGTAGGGCCGGCTGTCGACGAGCCTGCGCCGGGGGACGCAGGAGACTTGCCTTATGAGGTAGGGACTCAGGAGACAAATGCGCTCGAGCTGAAGAGGGGAGGAAACTCCCTGGCGAGGCTATTGGCGCGGCGGGCGAATCCGAAGATGAAGACGCCGCGACCCCATTAAGGAAAGGCCAGCGGCGGAACAGGAAACGCGGAGGCAAGGCCGTGCTTGCTGTCGAGGAATCCGACAACCCCGGCGCCGCCAAGAAGGCCAAGTTTGGTGACCCCGGCAAGGATCTTGCCAGGTGCCCTTCCTGTCAGGCCTAGGCGGCGGCCGACAAGTCGGAGAGCTCCGGCAAGCAGTATTGCAAGATCCATCGCTCCAAGGGCCACGATCTCCAAAACTGCCGGAAAGTTGAACAGCTTGCCGAGAAACAGAGGGCTGAGTATGAAAGGCGGGATAAGGAGAAGGCCCATGATGGTGCTGAGGGGTCCGGCAAGAAACGCGGTGGCCGAGGGGGTCGCCACGGCAAGTCCAAGCAACAGAGGGAGAGGCCCGCTCGAGGCCGGGACAAGGAAGAAGATGATGTTGAAGAAGACGATGAGTCCAGTGAGCAAGAATTCTAGAAAGCTACAGAGGCTATGTGTATCGATGGGGGCGCCTCACTGCATTCTTCCCATCGTTGACTCAAACAGTGGGTACGGGAAGTCAATGCAACAGAGCCGTCACCAGATGCATGTAGGCCCCTGAAGTGGTCCAACACGCCTATCATTTTCGACGCCGAGGATCACCCTGATCGCACAACCGCGGTCGGGTGCTTGCCGTTGTTGGTCTCGCCAACAATTCGCAACCTCAGGGTGACGAAAATGCTAGTTGACGGTGGGGCCGGGCTGAACCTAATTTTGCCAGATGTGCTCAAGAGATTCCAAATTCCTGATGAAGATCTCGAAGAAACGGGCATGTTTCAAGGGGTCAATCCAGGATGAACCCAGCCGAAGGGCAAGATTACGCTACCGGTAATATTTGGTAGCGAGCTAAACTACAGGACCGAGAAGGTAGTGTTTGATGTCGCCAAGATCCCCATGTCATACAATGGGATCCTTGGTCGGCCAGCGCTGGCCAAGTTCATCGCGGCATCACACTACGCTTATAATGTTTTGAAGATGCCCGGGCCGTTGAGTGTCATTACTATCCATTCCGATAAGAAGGATGCGCTCATCTGTGCCGACCAACTCTACCGGGAAGCAGTTGCAGCACCTGCCATCAAGGCATCTGCTCCTGCCGCTAGAACTCCCGGGGGGAAGAAGAAGACCGACGAGAATCTTGGCGCGAACTCCGGTAAGCGCACCTCCTCGGAGTGCTGCACTTCCGTCGAGGATGCACCAGAGAGTTCCACCGGTAAGAACAAGAAATCCAAGGCTGCTCCGCCAGAGACCAAGAAGGTGCCCGTCAGGGAGGACGGAACGGGAGGAACTTTCACCATAAGTTCCACCCTAGGTGACAAATAGGAAAGCGTGCTCGTTGCCTTCCTGCGGGCGAATGTCGACGTGTTTGCATGGCAACCGTCTGACATCCCCGGTGTTCCCAGGGAGGTAATTGAGCACCACCTTGCTGTCTGTCCTCACGCGCGGCCCGTCAAGCAGAGGGTCAGGAAGCAATCCTTGGAGCGGCAAGAATTCATTGCCGAGGAAATCAGAAAGCTGGAGGCGGCAGGATTGGTTAGAGGAGTACTTCATCCAGCCTGGTTGGCCAATCCGGTTGTAGTGCGCAAAGCGAATGGGAAATGGAGGCTTTGTATCGATTATACAGATATCAATAAAGCCTGTCCAAAAGATCCCTTTCCCTTGCCGCGCATCGACCAGATTGTGGATTCCACCGCTGGTTGTAATCTCCTGTCCTTCCTTGATGCCTACTCAGGGTATCATCAGATCTTCATGGCGAAGGAAGATGAAGAAAAGACCGCATTTATCACCCCATGTGGTACGTATTGTTTTATACGAATGCCTTTCGGTTGAAAAGTGCTGGTTCTACATTTGCGAGAGCGGTCCAAAACGGTTTTGAGCCTCAACTCCATAGAAATATGGAGGCATACATGGATGACATAGTGGTCAAAACCAAGGACAAAGCGATGCTCATACAAGATTTAGAAGAAACGTTCACAAATCTGTGCAAGATCAACTTAAAGCTCAATCCTGAGAAGTGCGTGTTCGGTGTTCCTTCCGGCAAGCTCCTCGGATTCTTTGTATCTTGTCGGGGAATCGAAGCGAACCCTGACAAGATCAAAGCCATTGAGCAGATTGAAGCGCCAAGACGCGTCAAGGAGGTCCGTCGTCTTGCCGGTTGTGTTGCTGCTCTAAGCAGGTTTATTTCCAAATCTGCTGAGCGCGCTCTGCCCTTTTTCAAAATTTTGAAGAAGGCAGGTCCAATGAAATGGACTCCAGAGGCGGAGGCTGCACTGCAAGATTTGAAGAAATACATTTCCTCTCCGCTGACGCTAGTCGCGCCTAAACCACAAGAGCTGTTGCTGCTGTATCTGGCAACGACGAATCAAGTGGTTAGTGCCGCGTTAGTGGCACAGAGAGAAGCTGATGAGGAAGCAACACCAGCGGCAGGACCGTCAGGTGACACGGCAGGATCTTCCCCGGCAAGGATTGATCCCGGCAAGACAAGATCTGTGCAGTCAGAAGAACCATTGCAGAAGAAAAAGGTGGTGCAGCGCCCAGTTTATTTTGTTAGCTCTCTTTTACAAGGAGCTAGGTCAAGATATTCTGGTGTGCAGAAGTTGCTTTTCGGTCTCCTTATGGCCTCGAGGAAGCTGCGCCATTATTTTCAAGCACATGAAATCACTGTCGTCACTCGCTTTCCGTTGCAACGGATTTTGCAAAATCGAGAAGCAACCGGCAGGATCGTGGAGTGGGCGTTGGAGTTGTCGAGCTTTGGCCTCAAGTTTGAAAGCACTTCGACAATTCAGAGCAGGGCCTTGGCGAAGTTCGTTGCGGAATGGACCCCAACACCAGACGAAGAGGTTCAAGAAACAACTCTCCCCGGCAAGGAAATTGACCAGCAATGGGTTATGTACTTTGATGGGGCTTTTTCGCTGCAAGGCGCCGGTGCCTGCGTGCTGCTTGTCGCACCCACCGGAGAGCACCTCAAGTACGTAGTCCAAATGCATTTTCCCTGGGAGAGTTCGACGAACAACACTGCAGAGTACGAGGGTTTGCTTACCGGTCTCAGGATCGCGGCAGACCTTGGTATCAAGAAGCTCGTCATCAGAGGCGATTCACAGCTTGTCGTCAGGCAAGTTAATAAGAGTTATTAGAGTCCATTGATGCAAGCCTACATGGATGAAGTGAGAAAAATGGAAGAGCACTTTGACGGTCTGCAAATGGAGCACATCCCTCGTGCCGAGAACAGTGTCGCTGACGACCTGTCAAAGCGTGCTGCCCTCAAGTTGCCTGTGGAACCAGGAACTTTTGTGCTCCATTTCACTCAACCATCCGTGGCGCCATCAATGCGGCAAGAAAAGAGAAGAAAATTGAATTTTGGTCAGTACTTCCCGGCAGAGCTCCCGGGAGCCGCCGGCAAGGAAGTTGCCGGGATCAACGACATGCCTGCCGGGGAACAACAGGCTCCAGCAGGGGCTCAGGCCCTTGCCGTCGAGACAAACGTTCCCCCGGCAGAGGAGATGCCTTTAGTCCTAGCTGTCGAGCCCCAGGCTCTAGCATGGGCGCAACACATTGTCCATTTCCTTCAAACAGGAGAACTCCCGGAGGAACAGGAAGAAGCGGAAAGAGTAGCCCGTCGGTCTGTTATGTACAAGTTCGTCGATGACGTCCTATACAGAAAGAGACCAAACGGTGTGAAATTGAAGTGCATTCCTCGGGAGGATGGACTAGAGCTGTTGGCTGAAATAAATGGAGGCATATGTGGCTCTCACATAGGATCAAGAGCACTTGCCGGGAAGGCATTCCGACAAGGTTTCTTTTGGCCCACCGCTCTCCAGGATGCAACTGCACTAGTAACTAAGTGTGAAGCGTGCCAGTTTCATTCGAAGAAATCGCATCAACCAGCTCAAGCTCTTCAGACAATCCCTCTCTCCTGGCCATTTTTGGTCTGGGGGCTCGACATACTGGGCCCTTTTCCCAGTGCTACCGGGGGCTTTGAGTACTTGTACGTTGCTATCGACAAGTTCACAAAGTGGCCGGAGGTGGAAGCAGTGAGGAAGGTGACAGCACAATCAGCCGTCAAGTTCTTTAAAGGGATAGTTTGCCGTTTCGGTGTGCCCAACAGGATCATCACCGACAACGGCATGCAATTCACAAGTCGCACCTTCATGCAGTACGTCCAAGACCTTGGCGGCAAAATTTGTTTTGCCTTTGTTGCTCACCCAAGAAGCAACGGCCAAGCGGAGAGGGCCAATGCTGAAGTGCTGCGCGGTCTCAGGACCAGAACCTTTGACAGGCTGAAAAAGTGCGGAAGACGCTGGATTGATGAGTTGCCGGCGGTTCTTTGGTCAATCAGAACAACACCAAATCGAGCCACCGGCCAGACACCCTTCGCTCTGGTCTACAGAGCGGAAGTAGTTCTCCCCACGAAACTCACGTACGGATCACCTCGAGTGCTCGCTTATGATGAGCATGAGCAAGAGCAACTGCGGCAAGATGACGCTGTGCTCCTTGAGGAGAATCGTCTTCAGGCTGCTGTGCGAGCTGCACGCTACCAGCAAGCTTTGCGCCGCTACCATAGCCGCAAAGTTCATGCCCGAAGCCTTGAGGAAGGCGACCTTGTTCTTCGACGGATTCAGACCGCCAAGAATTCAAACAAGTTGACGCCGAAGTGGGAAGGCCCTTATTGGGTAGTACGAGTCACCAGGCCCGGCGCTATCCGCCTGGAGACCAAAGATGGCGTTCCAGTGAGTAATTCCTGGAATATCGAACATCTTCGCAAGTTCTACCCATAAGGCGCGGTTGCCGGGGGCCCCCGGCAACCACCCTTTTGTACAAGTCTTGCCGGCAAGGCATATGATCCTTTGTACAAAGCCAGGCGCAGACCCTGAGCACAGATGAATAAATTTAAGTGTTGTGCATTTCCTTATTGATTTCCATGTTCATATATATATATGCATGTGTGTCTAAGATGTTGTATGACACCTACTCCGGGTAAGTTCTAACGAACCGCCAAGGTTTCATATCTTTATTTTCTCTTCTTTCTTTTTCTTAAAAGACAGAAGGATTCCTCGCGTGCACATGGCGGGGGGGGGGGGGAAGGGAGATATGAGTACCAGTTGGCGACGTTCAGAATCGACGCTTGCCGGAGGAAGGACAGTGACAGAAAGCTAAGTTCTAAAACTTAGAACAAGTTTCCTTTATTGCAAAGTTATCTCCTTGGACGATTCTGACCTTTGTATGGAAAATCTACACGCGAAGGAACCCTTGCTGTAATCGGTTGCGCCCTTATTTTGTTTCGAGTCCTCTCAAGGATTTAAGTGGCTGCACTGAGAACGCCAAGGAGTCTTGCCGGCCGCTGCGCCTCCAGCAGGCTGCTGAAGTCCCGCACCCAGCGCTCGCGGCAGGTTGCACGCCGGCAAGTTTTTCAGTAAGCGTAGGGTGAACTCCATACATAAAGGAATCAGTCAAGGGAGATAGCATGCATGTACCCAAACATAAGCAAGTTATATTACATTAATGAGTTGTCGCAATTCTAACTTGAGACTTAATTGTCTTTGGCATGGAATGACGACGGCAAGAAGAGGTGGAGCAGTTAATCTCTGCGCTGGCCTTCGATCCTTTTGATGGAGTCCACCTTCTCAAGGATAGGCGCGACGAGCTCTTCAAGTGCCTCGAGATTTTCATCCTTTGGCAGATGGCCAAGCACATTGGAGAGGTCGATGCCAGGATTGTGGTGCACCACCTTGATAAGTACTTTGCGGAGGACGGCCCGGCAAAGCCGGCGGGTCTCGTTGGCCAATTGAGTTGCCCGGTTAGACTGGAGCAACTTCAGGGCATCAATGATGCTCTCGAAGAACATCGTCAACCTGGCACTTGAAGATATCCTTTCCTCGGAAGAATACCTAAAGTTTGACAGGCCCATGGTTGACAGTTCTGCCGTAAGCTTCTCCGCAGCGTCGATGAGACGTCCAGTCCAGATCTCCACCCCCTTTTCGTAATCGATTTGGGCGGCGGCAGCGCTCTTGAGCAGGTTCCTCTCTCCCTAGAGATCTTTGAGTAGAGCCTTCTCGCGAGCCCTGCCAGCCTTGAGAGACTTGTGCAACATGGTCAGCTTCAATTCCGGAACAGCAATAGCATCATTTACTGAGGAGAGCTGCTTGGTCTTGTTGGACATGGCAACTTGCATCTCCGCCAGGGTGTGGAGGGTTTTTTCCCTATCACCTTTGAGCGTCGAGAGCTCCTTGCCATGCTCTTCGAGATCTGCTTCCAGCTTCTTTACTTTGTCGCTCAGCTCATTCTTGGCGGCCTCTACAGCCTCGGCAGCATCGATGGCCTCCTTGAGCTTGCTGACGTGATCTACAGTTTGAGCTTCGAGCGCGTCTTTGTGTTTCTGCTCCAGCTCCTGGGTCCACCACGCGACGAGCTTCTCGATATCTTCATCTTTGCTGTGAAGCTTGGCGGCGAGCGCCTGCTCACGTGCGGTGAGATCTTCCTCGTGAGCATCAAGCGCAACGCGACGCCCCGTCAGGAGAGCATCTTCAGCAGCAGTTCTTTCCGTAGCTTCATCCTGCGCCTTCTCCATATCAGATTGTTTCAGGAGGATTTCTGTCCACTGTTGGCTCACTTGTTCTCGGCCAGCAGTCAACTCTTGGAGGGCCTCGGCGTACCAGACTTGCATTTGTTCGACGCGCCTCTGAAAATCTGCTTCGGCCGCCTCGACAACTGCCATTCTGGAATCCGCTCTCTCTTTCCGGGCGCGGTGGAGGGCCTGGAGCTTGCGGAAATTTTCGCCCATGGCCTGAAGGAGCTGATCCTCTTTAGACTTGCCGCTGCTAGCACTTGGATCATCAATGACCTCGAGCCCGACAACAGCGATGATTTCTTCACCAAAGATTTCTCCTTCGGCTGGTGCCCCAATACTTGCCGTCCTCGGCAAGTTGACAAACAGGTACTCGCCAACCTTGAGATATTTACTGGATGAGGGGACTTCGGATGTTGACGATTGATCCTCAGCAACCGCCTCACCAGTGGCAGGGGGCTCCATGGCCGGCGCAGCGCCTGGCGCTCCTGCGGCAGGATGCCGTCAGTACGGTCATCAGCCTCCTTGCCACCCTCTTCAGCAGGCTCTTTGGTGGGTTCCTCCTGCACAGTCTCGGCGGCCTCGACAGTGGCATCTTTGGCGGCCTCGCTGGCAGCGATCCTGTCTGCTTTGGCAGCGGCGTCCCTGGCGGTCTCCTCGATGACAACGTCGACGTCCATGTGTTCCATCACAGGGAACTCTGGAAGACGAAGGAGGGAAACAGAATAAGATCAAGATTGAAGTTTGAAGGGACCAAAGACAGAGAGATATAGGAAAGAATAGCAAGCGCTCTGAGGCAATCAGTTACCTGCGTCGAGCTGTTGAGAGGTGGCCTCACCCTTCCCGGCAACCTCGGTTGCCGGGGGAAGGTTGCCGGTGTCCATGCTTGCCGGCTCCTCCTCAATCAAGATGGGCTCGTCGGTAGGATCCCTTGCCGGGGATGCGCTTGTGGGCGGCGTGGTCGATGGAGGTGGCACGACGGGGGCGTCTTCCAATAACTCTCCTTGTTGCCGTTCTTCTCCTGCAAGCCCAGAGATATCAGCGGCAAGAATAGAAACCTCAGCGCCCACCAGCGGAAAAAGAGCAGTGAACTTACGCTGGGGGCTGTGCTGGGGGCTGCATTGGGGGCTGAGCTCCGGGCTGACGATGATAGTTTCTGGCACGCTCGTGGAGCCTGCCGGGGGCTCGTCGCCCGTGGAAGTCTTTGTCCTCTTCGTCATCCTCTCCATCAAGGTTTCTGCATCACTGCAGAGACAATATAAGCAAGTCAGTAAGATTGATCCAAGATTGGAAGATGAAGGCTGTGGCAAGGTACTCACTCTTCCTCTTCTCGCTCCGGACTAAAGCCGGAGATGTCGAAATCAACCTCCGTTGCGATGTCTGAGTAGGGAGGCGGAGGAGGGGTCCTAGGTCGCTTGGCTGTGGCAGGCGCCGGGGGTCGGCGTGTTTCCGTCACCTCAGCTTCTGGTGCGGTAGTGCGAGACACCCCTACCGCCACAGCAGTTGCCGCTGGTGTGGGTCTCGCGCGCCGCGCAGGTTGCTGTCGGACCCCTTGCCGCGGCGCAGTCTGGCCGGCCGCTTTCTTGCCGGGAGCCTCGCTGCTCGAGGAAGGTTGGCTTGCCGGGATGCCAGATGCAGCCTTTTGAAGAACACGCTTTGTCTTCTTCGGAGGATCAGAAGATAAGAAGAGCTGGAATCCGCAGGCCAGCTTCCCCAGCAAGATCTTGCCAGGGTGGCCTGCAGAGCCCGGCAAGGTTCGGCGCCCGGCAAGGCTTGGCGCCCGGTATTGCTACAACTGCCCGTGCACAAGTACGGGGTACTAATGGCGCAATACTTAGTACACCGACAGACATGGCATAGAGGTCGAACAGCTCTGGCACTGGAGCCTTGTTGTGTCGCACCTAAAAGAGAGGAACAGAGTTTTAGTTAAGGGCTCAAGCTAGCATGAAGAATGAATTTGCATGAATCATGAAGCAAACCACATACCCAGTTTTCCCTGAACTGACGTAGGTTGACGCTGCCTAGATGGTGTGGGACACCTTTCATTTGGGCACGCTTGTTCTTTGCAGTGTCGTGGACAGAGCGCCATTCGGGAGTGCACCACTCTTCCACCAACGCCTCCCAACAGTCCATCCTATCCGCACACCATCTCGGGGGAACCTAAGTTAAGCAAGAGAAATTTGAGCGCTACGCCTACGAATCAAATCAAGGAAACTAAGTACAAGGCCTTAAGAATAGGTAATTACCTTCATGTACTTCTCCTTACTCAGATACTTGACGCGGCACTTCTCTTTTTTCCTCCTAATACCAGCCGAGGCAAAGTAGTCTCGAACAACTTGCGTCCGAGCCTCGTGCCAAAAGTTTTGAAGTAGGCGCCTGCACTCGGTGTCGATAACCTGAGCCGCGGCCTCCTCCTGTCCCTCAGCACACCTGTAGAAGGTCTGCAATCAAACAAGAAAACACGGATTAGTACATACACTAGGGTTGCCAATCAAAGAAGAAAACACAACGTAGACGACAAAGGAGAAATTACCCAAAATGTCTGGATCACAATGTCGGCGACCGTGTGGCTCTCAACATCGCCGATCCTATGCCCCAGCGGGGCCGGGGCAGCTAAGTAGTGCTCCCAGGTCATTCCTAGCTCTCGAACCCGGCCCTCACCGGGCAACGTGACCCACCCCGGGAAGCTCTGGAGACAAATCACACCAAGGACACTGTTGGGCTTGCGGACATTCGGCTCGTGTGTCCAAGACCTGCAGTATGTGACAAGGCCAACGCATTATATATTCGAAGAAATGTGAAGACAAAAGGTTAAAACGCATTAGACTCGTTTGTTCAATTCGACGTTTATTTTTACATTTTTCTCGAAGCGTCTTCTGCATCCTCTCAGTTGCGTAGCACCAACGATTCTGCACGGGCCCCCCCAATCATGCCTCGTTCGGGAGATGCAAAATCAAATGTTGCATTGGATTAAAGAAGCCCGGTGGAAAGATCCTCTCTAACTTGCAGATCAACTCCGGCGCCAACTCTTCCAGTTCTTCTAGCAAACCAGGCGATAGTTCTTTCACACAAAGAACACGGAAGAAATAGCTCAGCTCTACCAGTACTAGCCATTCATCCTCAGGGATAAAGCCACGCAACATCACCGGCATTACCTGCTCAAGCCATATGTGCCAATCATGACTCTTGAGACCAAATATTTTCAATTTTTCAAGGCCCGCTCCCCTCTTTAGATTCGCTGCATACCCATCGGGGAACATCAACTCCTTTTTCACCCACAGGAGTATTTCCCTCATAACTGGCCTTCCAAGATTGAACCATGCCTTTGGCTTCGTCCAGTTCTTCTTTCCTTTCGGTTGTCGCATATCTTGTAGCGGTCTATCACATAGAGCCTGCTGATCGACTCTAGCTTTAGGATTATCCTTTGTTTTCCCCTCTATGCCGAAAAATGTACAAAAGAGGGCCTCGCCGACATTCTTTTCAGTGTGCATCACGTCGATGTTGTATGGGCAAAGGAGGTCTTTGAAGTAAGGCAGATCCCACAAGCATGTCTTGTGAGTCCAGGCGTGTTCCGAATTATACCCCTTGAAATACCCTGGACGCTCCGGATCCGGCTCGAGAGAGTTTAACGGATCCAGGGTCTGTTGGCCTGTCAACGTAGGTGGTGCAGAGTTTTTGACAACTCTACCTTTGATGAAGTTCTTCTTGTCTTTTCTGAACTTATGGCGAGGATCCAGGAATTGTCTATGCATGTCGAAGCAAGAAAACTTGCCACCCGCCTGCAGCCGACGAAACTCAAGAGCTGCCTTGCATGTGGGGCACGGGAACCTTCCATGCACACACCAGCCAACGAATAGCGCATACGCCGGCAAGTCATGCATCGAGTACATGTACCACGCACGCATTAGGAAGTTTTTTTTGTAGCGGCATCGTATGTCTTGATCCCATTATCCCAAGCTTCTTGCAGTTCATCCTTAAGCGGCTGCATGTACACATTCATATTCTTCCCCGGATAGTTGGGCCCCGGAATTATCAACGTCAGGAAAATGTTCTTTCTTTGCATAATCTGTCCGGGGGGGAGATTGAGTGGAATGACAAATACAGGCCAACAACTGTATTGGGCTGCCATCATACCAAACACATTGAACCCATCCGTGCTTATGGTGATTCGAAGATGCCTTGGATCTGCCGCTTTAGCATGATGTATTGCATCGAAGCGCTTCCACGCAAAAGCGTCCGATGTGTGTACCAACATCGGCTCCCCATCTGCATCTAGTTCGGTTCTTTTGCCCAATTTGTGCCATGTCATCTGTCTGGCCATCTCTTCGACCATGAAAAGACGTTGAAGTCTTGGTATGATTGGCATATACCGAAGAACATTAACTGGGATTTTTGTCTGACTCTTCTCACCCATACCGTTGTCTACCTCAACATACCTGGAAGACTGGCAAACGGGACAATACTTTGCCGTCCGCTGGCAGATGGCAAAGAGGGGGCGAAAATTAAGACACCCTCTTTGCCGTCTGCTGGCGGACGGCAAAGAATTCTTTGCCGTCCGCCAGCAGACGGCAAAGAGGGTGACCGTTAGCACGCCCACGCCGTGACACTGTGGGACCCCTTACCTCTTTGCCGTCTGCTGGCAGATGGCAAAGAAATCTTTGCCGTCTGCCAGCAGACGGCAAAGAAGTGGCCCGTGTGACCTAGGCAGTGCAGTACCCCCGTGGGGCCCACTTTGTTCTTTGCCGTCTGCTGGCAGACGGCAAAGAACTGTTTGCCGTCTGCCAGCAGACGGCAAAGAAGTGGCAGATGGCAAAGACCCTCTTTGCCATCAGCTGGTTCTTTGCCGTCTGCTTTGACAAGACAGACGGCAAACAGCTTCTTTGCCATCAGCTGGCAGACGGCAAAGAACTGGCAGATGGCAAAGACCCTGATTCCAGTAGTGAAGAAGCAAAAAACTTAGGCTCAACCGAGGCTAACCGATGATTGTTGATGAAGAAAGGTGGGATGCCAACCGGGGCATCCCCAAGCTTAGATGCTTGAGACTTCTTGAAATATTAATTAGGGATGCCTTGGGCATCCCCAAGCTTGAGTTTTTGTGTCTCCTTAATTCCTTTTATATCACGGTTTCCCTAAATCTTAAAAACTTCATTCACACAAAACTCAACAAGAACTTGTGAGAAATGTTAGTATAAATCAAATGCAAAAACTTATCATTCTCTACTGTAGCAAAATCACTAAAATTATTATATAACATTGCATACTAAATGCCCCTGCATATTTAATACTCCTATCCTCAAATAGAATCATTAAACAAGCAAACATATGCAAACAATGCAAACATAACAGCAATCTGTCTAAACAGGACAGTCTGTAAACAGTGCAATTGTACTCATACTTACCTAACTCCAAAAATTCTGAAAATTTGCCACACTGTAGAAAATTTGTTGTTACTCATTTTGTAAAATTTCAAGATTTTATCACATACTGACTTTCTAGAAGAATTCAGGCAATTATAGAAAACTTTCTGTTTTCAAAACAGCAACATATAGACTTGCAAAATAAGCATGATAAAGGCTATACTTGACACTTTTATAGAACTAAAAGATTAAAAACATTATTATAAATAACAGCAAGCAAATACTAATAAAATAAAATGACGCTCCAAGCAAAACTCATATCATGTGACGAATAAAAATATAGCTCCAAGTAAGGTTACCGATAATGTTGGAGACGAAAGAGGGGATGCCTTCCGAGGCATCCCCAAGCTTAGTTGCTTAGATCTTCCTTGAATATTACCTTGGGGTGCCTTGGGAATCCCCAAGCTTAGGGTCTTATCACTCCTTATTCTCCTCATATCGATATCTCACCCAAAACTTGAAAACTTCAATCACACAAAACTTAACGGAACTTCGTGAGATGGGTTAGTATGATAAAACAAATCATTCACTTTGGTACTGTCAAGAAAAGATTCAAATTTTTTTCTCACATGATGCCTACTGTACCCTACAATTTATATTGAGCAATATAAGCCATAGAAACTAGAAAACAAGCAAACTATAAATCGAAAGCAGAATCTGTCAAAAACAGAACAGTCTGTAAAGATCTGAATTAAGCTCATACTTCTGTTAGATCAAAAATTCTGAAAAATTAGGACAAAGTAGAAATTTTTTATATCAATGCTATGTAAAAAATTCAGAGTTTTTCCACGTTCCAGTGAATTTTAAAAATTCTGTTACTGGACGTGAAAGTTTCTGTTTTTGCACAGAATCAAATCAACTATCAACCACACTATCCCAAAGGCTTTACTTGGCACTTTATTGAAACAAAAGCTATAAAACATGATTAATACAGTAGCTTAATCATGTGAACACACAAAAATAGTAGGTATAAATATTGGGTTGTCTCCCAAACAGCGCTTTTCTTTAATGCCTTTTAAGCTAGGCATGATGATTTCAATGATGCTCACATAAAAGATAAGAATTGAAACATAACGGGAGCATCATGAAGAATATGACTAGCACATTTAAGTCTAACCCACTTCCTATGCATAGGTATTTTGTGAGCAAACAATTTATGGGAACAAGAATCAACTAGCATAGGAAGGCAAAACAAGCAATACTTCAAAACTTTCAACATAAAGAGAGGAAACTTGATATTATTGAGATATGTAAAAGCATATGTTCCTCTCTCATAATAATTTTCAGTAGCATCATGAATGAATTCAACAATATAACTATCACATAAATCATTATTTTCATGATGCACAAGCATAGAAATTTTATTACTCTCCACATAAGCAGATTTATTCTCATGAATAGTGGTGGGAGCAAACTCAACAAAATAACTATCATGTGAGGCATAATCCAATTGAAAATTAAAATCATGATGACAAGTTTCGTGGTTATCATTATTCTTTATAGCATACATGTCATCACAATAATCATCATAAATAGGAGGCATGCTTTCATCATAATAAATTTGCTCATCAAAACTTGGGGGACTAAAAATATCATCTCCATCAAACATAGCATCCCCAAGCTTATGGCTTTGCATATCATTAGCATCATGGATATTCAAAGAATCCATACTAACAACATTGCAATCATGCTCATCATTCAAAAATTTAGTGCCAAACATTTTATTGACTTCTTCTTCTAACACTTGAGCACAATTTTCCTTTCCATCATTTTCATGAAAGACATTAAAAAGATGAAGCATATGAGGCAACCTCAATTCCATTTTTTGTAGTTTTCTTTTATAGACTAAACTAGTGATAAAACAAGAAACTAAAAGATTCAATTGCAAGATCTAAAGATATACCTTCAAGCACTCACCTCCCCGGCAATGGCGCCAGAAAAGAGCTTGATGTCTACTACACAACCTTCTTCTTGTAGACTCGTGTTGGACCTCCAAGCGCAGAGTTTTGTAGGACAGTAGCAAATTTTCCTCAAGTGGATGACCTAAGGTTTATCAATCCGTGGGAGGCGTAGGATGAAGATGGTCTCTCTCAAACAACCCTGCAACCAAATAACAAAGAGTCTCTTGTGTCCCCAACACACCCAATACAATGGTAAATTGTATAGGTGCACTAGTTCGGCGAAGAGATGGTGATATAAGTGTAATATGGATGGTAGATATAGGTTTTTGTAATATGAAAATATAAAAACAGCAAGGTAACTAGTAACAAAAGTGAGCAAAAATGGTATTGCAATGCTTGGAAACAAGGCCTAGGGTTCATACTTTCACTAGTGCAAGTTCTCTCAACAATGATAACATAATTGGCTCACATAACAATCCCTCAACGTGCAACAAAGAATCACTCCAAAGTTTCTATCGGAGAACGTAGGACGAAAACGTGCATCAACCCCTATGCATAGATTACCCCAATGTCACCTCGGGAATCCGCGAGTTGAGTGCCAAAACATACATCAAGTGAATCAATAGAACATGCCATTGTCACCACAGATATCCCATCGCAAGACATACATCAAGTGTTCTCAAATCCAATACTCAATCCAACATAAAGAAACCTTAAAGAGAAAGACTCAATTCATCACAAGAAGGTAGAGGGGGAGAAACACCATATGATCCAACTATAATAACAAAGCTCGCGGTACATCAAGATCGTGCCAAATCAAGAACACGGGAGAGAGAGAGAGAGAGAGAGAGATCAAACACATAGCTACTGGTACATACCCTCAGCCCCGAGGGTGAACTACTCCCTCCTCGTCATGGAGACCACCGGGATGATTAAGATGGCCACGAGTGATGGTTTCCCCCTCCGGAAGGGTGGCGGAATGGGCTCCCGATTGGTTTTTCGTGGCTATAGAGGCGTGCGGTGGCGGAACTCCCGATCTAGGTTTCCTTATGGGGGTTTCGTGATTTATAGGAATTTTTGGCGTCGGTCTCACGTCAAGGGGGTCCACGAGGCAGCATTAAGACAGGGGGGGGTGCGCCCTCCACCCTTGCCGTCACCTCGAGACTCTTCTAGCCCAACTTCGATGCTCCGTGGGCTTCTTCTGGTCCATAAAAAAATCGTCGTAAAGTTTCAGCTCGTTTGGACTCCGTTTGTTATTCCTTTTCTGTAAAACTCAAAAACAAGGAAAAAACAGAAACTGGCACTGGGCTCTAGGTTAATAGGTTAGTCCCAAAAATAATATAAAATAGCATATAAATGCATATAAAACATCCAAGATGGATAATATATTAGCATGGAACAATAAAAAATTATAGATACGTTGGAGACGTATCAGGCCCGAACCTGAGTAAAAACTATCTCCTTCGTCCCTGTTACCACCGATCCAAGATCCACAGCTCGGGTCCCCCTACCCCGAGGTCTGCCGGTTTTACAACTGACATTGGTGCTTTCATTGAGAGTCTCACTGTGAGATCAATGGCTCATCTACAGATTAACTACGGCACCTACTACAAGGACATCTTCGTCCCCGGCCAGCTTTTCGTATTCGGCAGCATGACCTTTTGCGCCGACTCTGCGGGCCATCTGGATCTCGTCGATAATTATGCCCCAGATCAGATTGTGACTTTCGGAGGCTTGGAATACACCACGGACTCCTGCGGTGAGCTCATTCTTGTAGGATGGACTCCAGGCCGCATCGAGGGCTTATCGAACACTGGGGGCTTGACCCCGGAACCGATCTCTGTCAAGGACGTCGGTTCAGGTCCTCTGGCACGACAAGACCACAGGGAGGAACCAAACATCCCTACCTTGGGTGACCTCGTCTCGATGTCAAGCCCCTACATTGGTCCATCCTCGACCTCGGACACTACATCGGGTTTAGAACTGACTCTAGTGCCAGATCCGGAATGAACTCCGGACCCTCACAAGGCTGAGAGCATGTCAAGGTACTCGCCAAGCATACTTCAAGTTAGCCCGGCTTATAGCCAGGCCATGAACCTCGAGGAATTATCTCACCTAAATGAGATACTTGATCGTATCCATAGTTTATCTATCCCGGACGGTCAGACCTCGGTTTATGACAAGATGGGACTTAAAGCCGACAATCGGGAAATTTATGTCCCACCCACCACCCACCTAGTCGCCACAATCGACGATTTAACCGACGTGTTATACTATGAGGACGTTACCGACATGGATGAAGATGTCGACGGCCCTCCAGAAACCACTACACCACTGGTGAACACCGGCAAGTGGATTGCAACATCCACTTATGACGTATACATGGTAGATACTCCCAAGAATCCATCAAGATGTCGGCGAAGGCACAGGAGAGGTACAACAGGGACCCCAGTGGGCACGCCACCGCCGCCACCAACAACGACGTGACAGCAGATGAGGCTAACAATCTGGAAGAGGATTTTCAAGCCTCCCCAGGGCAACAACATAGTCCCGCAGGAATCCCCAAGGACGAGGACCCCGATGACCTCTTTGAAGGGGCTAATGAAAATTACTTACCTCAGTCTGAGGAGGATGAGAGCCTCGACACCGAGGACATTATAATCCTTGAGGACCCCTTTGAGCAAGAACGGTTCCGACGGCGCCTTGTGGCCATCGCCAGGAGCATGAAACAGAAGCAGCAACAGCTGAAGGCCAATCAGGATGCACTGAATGACAAGTGGGTCGAAATACTCTCGGCCGAGCAAGACCTCGAACAACGGCGCTGCAGCGCGCCTAAATCTTACCCGCGTAGGCGTTTGCTGCCTAAGTTCGACGAAGAGGTAACCGATGACGTGCCCTTAACATGCGAACAGGGCTGACCAACCTGACCGACCCCCTAGAGGGTGCGGCAGGCCAGCAAGGGAAAATTTTCACACCCAAATAGCGACATGCCATCACAGCAAGGATCCTGTTGATTACTTTGAGCCTTACGACGCACGACGCCAGATAGAGGCTAACCGGGTGCCCCCTCGATCCATCTACGGGTCAAGAGGGCATGTGCCAGCCGAGCTCGACGGCTACGATGCCTGGATGGACAGGAACAGTCGAGTCTGGGACCAAGCCTATACATGGATATCTCCCGACGTCTGAGCGAAACTGCTCAGTTCCGAGGCCCCACTTACCCGATCTGTTTTATAGATAGGGTGATGGAACATCAATTCCCAGACGGGTTTAAGCCCATCAACATTGAGTCGTACGATGGCACGACCGATCCTGCTGTGTGGATCGAAGATATCCTTCTCCATATCCATATGGCCAATGGAGACGATCTCCACACTATCAAATATTTGCCACACAAACTAAAGGGGCCGACAAGGCATTGGCTGAATAGCCTGCCTCCTCATTCCATTGGGAGCTAGGAAGCACTCGAGGATGCCTTTAGGGCAAACTTCCAGGGCACTTATGTCTGACCTTTAGATGCCGATGACCTCAGCCATATCATTTAGCAACTCGTCGAGTCAGCAAGGAAATTCTAGAATAGGTTCTTAACTAAAAAGAACAAAATCGTAGACTGCCCCAGCGCCGAGGCGATCACCGCCTTCTGGCATAGTATCCGAGATGAGTGGCTTGCGCGCCAGCTCGGGCAAGATAAGCCGAAGACCATGGTGGCCATCACATCACTTATGACCCGCTTTTGTGCGGGAGAAGATAGTTGGCTAGCCCGCAGTATTCACAACGGTGAGGCAGGCAGCTCGAAAGCTCGCGATGCCAACGGCAAGCCTCGACACATCAAGAATAAGCGCAGGCATAAAAATGGTGGGAGTGACACCGAGTATGCCGCATTAAACGCAGGGTTCAACGGACCTAGATCTTGATAGAAAAAGAAGCCCTTTAAAGGGAACAAAGATGGACCCAGCCATTGACAAGATCCACGAGAAACCGTGCCAGATTCATGGCACCTCGGATAAACCAGCGAACACACCAACTGGAACTGCTGGGTCTTCAAGCAGGTCAGAAAGATGGCAACAGAGGGACAAAGTAAAGCCCAACCTCGCAACGAAGACGAGGATGAACCTCCGTGAATCAATAACGGAGGCCAAAAACAATTTCCTCATGAGGTGAAAGACGTAAACATGATTTACGCCACCCACATCCCTAAAAAGGAGGGGAAACGAGCACTTCCGGACAATTATGCCATAGAGCCAGATGCCCCGAAGTTCAATCCGTGGTCAGCTTACCCGATCACTTTTGATAAACACGATCATCCGACCAACATAAGGCATGGCGGATCAGCTGCTTTGGTCCTGGATCCGATCATTGATGGATTCCATCTAACGCGTGTCCTCATGGATGGAGGCAACAACCTCAATCTAATCTACTCCGATACGATCAGAAAGATGGGCATAGACTCATCTCAGATCAAGCCCAGCACCACCACCTTTAAAGGTGTCATACCCGGTGTCGAAGCTCATTGCATGG
Source organism: Thinopyrum elongatum (assembly GCA_011799875.1). Classification (NCBI taxonomy): domain Eukaryota; kingdom Viridiplantae; phylum Streptophyta; class Magnoliopsida; order Poales; family Poaceae; genus Thinopyrum; species Thinopyrum elongatum. Next base: position 351,863,855 of record CM022303.1, read on the forward strand.
GAACAATAACACTTGAGGTAGTCTTTGGGTCACCCAAGAACTTCCGGAGTGAAGAGTTAATCTTCGATATCGTCCCCTTTCGGAGCGGATACCATGCGCTTCTTGGGCGCACCGCATTTGCACGCTTTAACTCAGTCCTGCATTACACATACTCACAGCTAAAAATACTGGAACCCGACAGTATTATTATAGTCAATGGCAACACCAAACGCTCCCTCCGAACGAAGGAGCAGACCGTGACTTTCGCAGTCGAGGTACATGCAACCGAGGAGGCAGCTCATGTAGCTAAACACATGCCCAGCTCATCAAAGTGCACACGGGCTGCACAAGCCTACCACGATCAGGCATTCGCCCACCCCAAATAGGGGCACATGCTACTCATTCACCTCCCCTGGGAAGGGCATTACGTCCGTAGGGTGCATAAGATACATCATTGTCGACCCGACTGAACAAGCGGCGCACTTCGGACTCGCGTACCACCAGGGCACTGTAAAAGGCCCAAACGGGAGTGACATGTCCACATGGCTTAAACCATTTAAGCAGCAGCTGCACACCTTTTTAAAGGACTCGACCAACAAAAGCATCAAGCAAATGAATGGCTGAGGTTGTAGACAACCCATACCAACTTTGCTACCAACAAAGACGAGCTGGTCAACAACACGGAGATGCAGACATGTGACAGGGAGGGACTCGGGCTAATCAACCCGACAACATGTCCACCCTGTTCTTTCTCCTTTACCCTTTTTCTTTCTTTTCTTTCCTATTGTATATTTATAAGTCCCTTTTGTTAAAGCTCGAAATGTACGGCTTGACCACATAAAATTACGGATGTGCACCCCTTGAGGTCATCAAGAATTTCCTTATATGTACTGCCTTTGAGCCAAAAGTATACCTTTACAATACAATTGTCATTTACATTACAAAGGGCTAGATTTTAATCTCACACCTCAATTACAAGTCTGAAGTATTTATTCAGCATCTCGGATGTTGCATTATATGAATAAATTTCAAACCTCGATTTTGGTCAATAGTTGGGTTGCCCGGCTCCTGTGCTTATCGCTTATGTTTCTGATCAATTCGGCTAAGGGTGTAGAGGGAGAACCACTGCGGTTGCATTGCCAGCTCAACTGGCAATGCGCCTCTGTGGATAAAGCCGAAAACTGATTGTCTTGGTAAGCGTAAACTTGTCGGCCGTCCGATGACAGCGTCAAGCAATATATCGTTAGTGGCATAAGGGTCATGATTAGCTATGAAACACCCTCTGTATACTGTACATATGGGTTGAAGCCCACGTCTGGTCACTTTTAGTTTAACACGGTCACAAAGGAGTCAAAAAATAAACCACACCATCATATGTCAGAACATAAAGCTGCATTCAGTTTTTAAACAAAAAGTGTTTTACATTCTCCTACGCTTCGGCATTCTGAAGTACTATCTAAAAATACATAGTGTCCTTAGGACACTTGGCCTTGATGATCCGGGCTCCTTCTCTCACCTCGACAAGGAACTACTCTACTGTCTGGTCCTTCCCGTCAGGGAGGGGGGGGGAGGGCAGCCACAACCGCTGCTTCGACGCGCCGATAGTGTGTTTTCACACAGACATACGCTCGCTGAGCACCCTCCAGACACGCGGAGCGCTTCCAGTACGCCCTTGGGGACTGACCTCTTGCAGACGGGCAAGCAGCCCGAAGAAACTGGTCGGCAATGCTTCCGTGGGCCAATGGTTGATGCAGAGGTCCTGGAGCACCAGCTTCGCCATGCGGAGGAGCTCCATCAACTACTTCATCTGATGATTCAGCAGCTCCGGATGCGAAGACGCCTGGAATTGTTTCTAGAACACCCTCTCCACGGCATAGCCCTCCCGCTCGTCAAAGTGGTGGCTGACGTCCGACACGCTCCTCGGGAGATCCGTGAAGGCCTCTGTGGATCGCCACAGCTGGGTGAGCTCGACGAACCCCTTGTGGCCAAAAACACACTGAAGTAAACATGGCTTACCAGCAGCGATCTGTCTCACTTGCTGGAGCACTTCACAGTCGGCCCGGGCCTGGGACTAGACCTTGGTGTGTGCCAGTCACAACTTGTCGAGCTTTGCGCCTGCCTCCTTCTCCTTGTCTTGAAGGGCGTCGCGCTCCTGGTAAATGCCCTTCAGGGTCTCCTCCACTTCCAGGACCCGCGCCTGGTCCATGCTCCTAGCCGCCCTTTCAGCGGCCAGATCCTTCTCGGCCTTGGTGGCCGCAACCCTCTGCTGCTTGGCCTTGAGCGCCTCAAGCTCTATGGTAGCAGCTATCACAAAAAATAGTTCGGTGTTAGCATTAAAATTTAAGGGCATGCTCAAAGTAAATTTGACAGCCTTGTAACTTCTTAAGCTTACCTTGGGATTGCTCGATCTGCTTTTGTATCAGATCGATGTCCTCTTCGGACCTCTTGAGCTTCCGGTTCATCTCCGCTATCTCCTCAGAGGCAGAGTTCTGAGCCGAGGTCGATACCTACAAACATACACTCATTACTTAGTCCCTGTTCCCGACGTCAATCCCTTGGTGAGTCCTTTTTGAAGGCCAGCCAGCGTCTTGGGTGCTACTGCCTCAATGCCTTATGGTAATATGCTTGGACCTCAAAGCCAGTTTCTTAAAACTAGCTATGGCTCGGGGGCTACTAACTGGTTATGCTCTACAAGTGCTACGATAGAAGCAAAAATGTCTTCGGACAAATGCACGCGTTTACAAAGCAATTCTAAGCATGAAGGTTATCCTTAATAGAAATATAAATAAGTATACCTTGAAGCTCTTGACGAGGCCCTTGAAGACATCATACATTTCAGCCTCTATGGACTGGAAACCTTGCAGTGCCACATCGATCAGAGCGTGGTGCTCTCCTGGGATGGAGGAGCCCGCTAAGGCTACCTTCATATCCTCGGCCCATCCCATGGTAGCCCGCCCTGGAGCAGGAGGCGGGGACGGCACAGACTGTGAACCCAACACTGAGGTGCTGGGAACAAGGGCCTCCAGCTGTGGCGCTGGAGCCGGAGATGGTTTTGGCTAGGCCGATGTATGGCTCAGCCCTTCATTGGGGACCTCGAGGACTATGTCCTCTTGGCCACACCTCGGCCATGATGACCGGTACCTCGGCCCTTGTTGTGTTGGCTGGGGAAGAGGGGCGGGGGTGGACCAGACAATGCCTCCCCCAGCCCTCGAGAGCCGGAGGGGTAGTGGCGGGCTCGGGCGTCCCGCTGTCTGTCGAAGGTAGCCCGCTTGAGGAGAAACCGCTGAGGCATATCTTTGGCGGACTAGAGAAATGCCTTTAAGAGTTTCATTTGATGAGCAAATTTTTGAAAGTTCAAATCTGATTAGTATAAACGTACCTCTGTGGTGTTGGCTTCTTCCTCCCAAGCTCGAGGAGGTCCTCGTCCAACTCATTGGAGAAGTTAGCCTTCTCCGGTGGAGCGGGTTTGCCGACAGGCTCGATAGAAGCCTTATGCGGCCTCTTCTGGCCTTTCGACCGCGCTTCCGCCTCGGCGTCCTCGGACACCGCCCTCTTCCCCTTGAAGGAAGAGTTCCCTTCCCTTGTATCCTCCTCCACATTGTCCTCGTGGGTAGAGGAGGCATGGGTCTCCTCGGATCGGGTTACCGATGTCTCTCGTGCTCGGATGCCCGCCCTGCCCCTTAGAGGTTTTGACTCCTTGGGGAGGACCACATGTGACTCCTCGATGAAGAGGGCCATGAGAAGGGGCGTCCTCTCCCCCTCGGGTAGCAACGCCGGGCACAACATTCCCTGCGCCTTGGAGACCCACTTATGCAAATATGAGATTGATTGATCAGCCGAAGTCTATGAGGATAAAAGAAACATGGCGTGTAGAGGTGTGTATTGCAAAATTACCTCGGGGACGTCGTGGCTGGCTTCGAAGCCAAGGGCCCTCCCTTCTGGAGGGAACTCATTCTAGGACGGCTTGAACAACAACGTCCACATCCCTGGCCAAGGTGGAGAGGAAGAAGTGGTGGATGGGCACCACATCCTCGGGCTTATACACCCACATCGGGGTGGCCCGAGTTTGAAGCTACTGGACACAATGGTGGAGCATGCCGTTTACCACGTCCACCAGCTGGAGGTTCTTCTTGTCTGTCCAGAACTGAATCTTCTGGAATAGCGCCTTCGCCACCTCGGGATTCCCCCAGTCCATGCCTTCCTTCTTCTAGGATACAAGCTTCCACGGAGGCCCAGCCGAGAACACCGGGACCTCAGCTTGGCCGACAGCAAGTGGCTCAGTGATGTAAAATCACTCGCGTTGCCACTCCTTGATGGTCTCTACAAAGGTTCCCTTGAACTAGCCCACCTTCTGGTTCTTGCTAATTATCATGCCATGACACTCTGCAAACTCAGAGCCACTAGATTTTGGCTTGATGCCGACGATCTTCAGCCACAATCTGAAGTGCGGCTTGACATGGAGGAAGGCCTCACAGATCATGATGAAGGAGGCGAGGTGAAGAATGGAGTTCGGGTCTAGGTGGTGGAAATCTAGCCCATAGAAGAACATGATCCCGCACACGAAGGGGTGCAGCAGGAACCCCAGACCTCTAATGAGGTGGGGGATGAAGACAACCCTCTCCCCTGGATAGGGAGCGGGTACTTGTTGCTGTGGATCCGGCACTCGAGTGCTGACCTCCTTGGGGATATACCCCGCGCTGCACAGCTCCAAGATGGTGCCTCCCATGACGGAGGAGCCAACCCAGTGCCCCTTGAGGGTAGCGTCTGCCATTGCTAGGGATGGAGGTGGGGAAGCGCTGCGGGGGCGAAGTAAGCTCGGGATTGGATCTGGGCACTGGAGCTTGAGAGCCATCAGGCAGGAGGGAATGGGAGCGTGCTTTTTCCATTGCTATCCCTTTGCTCTTATATAAGCTGGTAAAAGGCCAAGAGTCCCTCTGGCCGCGCTGTTGAAATCACCACTACCCGTAAAGATGCCGTTGTGTATACGGGGAGAAACAAAATCTTAATGATATCCCTTAGAAAACGGGCATGATCTCTGTTTCGATGGGACGTGCCAATAAGAAGATTGCCTCTGGCCGCGATTCGGGTGAGCAGTAACTGCCCGCCTAGTCGTGGGTGACGCTCCTTCGATAAATTTGTCAGGCTAGAAGCACTGTTCACACCTATGTGGCGGGCCTTCGAGGCTAAGTAACCTCGCGTCTTCGAACATTGAACAGGTTCGGTTCAGGGGGCACCATTTCTTAGAGGAGTGGTCCATGGTGGCTTTAAAAGGGAAGGAATCTCGAATTATCAAAAGGGGGGAACTCATCTTCAAGCCAAGGACTTCGGATCCGAAGTTATTACAATTGAAGAGGTCATCCTCGGCATAGAAGACCAGACTAGTTCGGGGGCTACTGACGGTGTCCTGGACTAGGGGTGTCCACCTAGTCGGCCCATAGTCCTCGGGCTGGGTCTATAGGCCCTTATTCTCTGTCAGGTGGACTCCAGAAGCTACATGCCTGGACGTGATCAAGAACGCATCTATCAAAGACTTGGCGTATACTCCAAGAAATCTCCTGCCGCCTCCATGCGCACCCCTAGATACCGAGCATGTAACCCTAGATGCCCTACCTGGTGTGTATATAAGCCAGAGGGTTTAGCCCATAGAGGGGACCCTAATCACAATTACATTCACCTAGCCCTAGAGTTAGATTTCTCCTTACGATCTCAAGGTAGATCAAGCTTGTACTCGATACATCATCATGAATAGAATCAAAGCAAGACGTAGGGTATTACCTCTTCGAGAGGGCCCGAACCTGGGTAAACACTGTCTCCTTTGTCCCTGTTACCACTAATCTGAGATCCACAGCTTAGGACCCCTACCCCTAGGTCTGCCAGTTTTACGACTGACACCCATGGTGCATCCATTAGATGTCGAGATCAAGGCACACAATAAGGACTACATCAGATGGCTGAAGGAACGTTTGGCACGCAGATCCATGGATGACATTGCAATGTGGTTGGCACAAAAGCCATCACCTACAGTATTGAGGTACCAACCGTATGACATAAATGGCTACACGTTCTACACTGTGGAACATGATAAGAAGACCTCATATCAGAATAGCTCTTTCAAATAGAATGCATAACTATAGATGAAGTTGATAAAAAGGGTATACTATGGAACCATCGAAGAGATTTGGGAGCTTAACTATGTGGATGTTAAGGTGGCATTATTCAGGTGCAGATGGGTCGCTCTTGGTCAGGTAAAGGTTCATGATTACATGATGACCTATGTTAACATCACAAAGATGGCATACCACAAGGACCCGTTCATTCTTGCTAATGCTACCCAGATTTTGTATGTGTAAGACCTGTTGCATCAGAACTGCCATGTAGTGATGCATGGGAAAAGGAGGGTACTCGGCGTCAAGGATGTTGCTAATGAGGACGAGTATGATGAATTTGCTGAGTTGCTAGCCAAGGGATCATGCACCAGCCAAAAAGAGAGGCTTAAAATCATCAGAAATCATAAGTTCATTCGGGGTTGACCTAAAGATCCCAGTTCCCCCATGTACAAGGGAATTAATCTGTAACACTATTTATTTTGTTTATTCTGCAACTTAATTCGTTCAATTAGAAATGTCGCATGTACTGAATTGTGAGTTATGCCCGGCCTTCTGTTGATCTAAGAATGATTAATATGTTGACCTTGATATGTTGTCAGCCCGGGCAAGGAATTTGAACTATTTATGATTATATACCCTAGAGGTAGCACACTCAATTGATCTCACTCCAATACGTATGAACAGAACATGTGCAATCTGGTTTGCCAATAGCACACGGTTCATTCATGAAAGCCGTGTGCCTACCAAACCGTGGCTGATGACCCCTACTGTGTGTGATGCGAGTCATGAATTCTGATTGGCCAGAACCCAAACCGCACAGATGGTACATCTGCACTGTTGGAAGCATCCAGATTGAACGACAATCCTCATCCCTTTGATCACCACATGCAGTTGCAGTTGGGATTTGATTTATATGCACTAAATGCCCGGTAAATGCAAAAATGGCTTAAATATAGCAAACGAGCCCTGATATGCGCCAGAAAAATCAAACGTAGGGTATAATGGTGATTGCGTACCGTGGAATTTTTTTCGAGGTGAAACGATGAAGTCACCGGTGACTGGAGTTCAAATTGCCATGTCTCCTTTTGGAAACTATGATCCTTCTTGTGAGATGCTCCGGTTTCCAAGGAGCGATCATCAAAACATGTGCCAAACTTTACCAAAATTTTTCCACGGGGTCTTGAGAGCACGCCATGGTAACACACCGATTTTCATGATTTTTGGACTCCATCTGCATTTCTATCATTAAAATACCAACAAGACCTATGCCGGTGGCCGCATCTCGCAGCCAAAATATTTGAAAATTCTTCCCATTCCTTGAACAATGAATGCAAACACGCAAAGTGACACACAAATGACTTTTAGACCTTCTTTGCCAACACCCACATGTAGTTGCGATTGGAATTTGATGTATGTGCACAAAATGCACGGTAAATGCAAAAATTGGCTTAAATATAGCAAACGAGCTGTGAAATACGCCAAAAAAATCAAACTTATGGTATAATGGTGATTGTGCACTGTCGAATTCTTTTAGGCAAAACGATGAAGTCACCAACAACTGGAGTCCGAACTGCCATGTCTCATTTTGGAAATTATGATCCTTCTTGTGAGATGCTCCGGTTTCCAACGAGCGATCATCGTAACTTCTGCCAAACATTACCAAAAAAATTCCACTGGGTCTTGAGATCGTGGCACGGTGACACACCGATTTTCGTGATTTTCGAAGTCCATCCGCATTTCCTGTAATTAAATTACCAACAAGCCCTACGCCGGTGACCACATCTCGCGGCTGAAATGTTTGAAAATTCTTCCCGTTTCTCGGACAATGAATGAAAACTCGCAAAGCGACACACAAATGATTTTTAGACCTTCTTTGCTAACACCCACATGTAGTTGCAGTAGGGTTTTGATTTATATGCACTAAATGCATGGTAAATGCAAAAAATGGCTTAAATATAGGAAACGAGACCTGAAATGCAACAGAAAATCAAATCTAGGGTATAATGGTGATTCCGTACCGTGGATTTTTTTTTGAGGCGAAACGATGAGGCCACGTCTTTGTTTCAAAATTGCATGCTTCATTTCAAATGAAATTATGCTGTTTGTGCACACGGGCTCGTAGAGGCAACCATTTGCATAGGCCTTTCCGCACAGCGACCGACGCTCTTTCACTTTTTCATCGAAGCCGCCAACATGCCCCCACCGCCCGCCGTTGTTTCACTCAATAGTCCGCATATCCTACCCAAACTGCATCGCCAGCTCCCCCCCAGATCTATCGAAATTAGGGCTCCACAGACCCAAGGAAGGTTTGAACTCTGGGGCGTGTGCGAAGAACTCAACCTATCCAACCAATCAACGCGCCGCCCTACAGCCTAGCTCGATGGATCAGGGAAGGAGATGGACACGATAGTTTACCCATGTTCGGTCCGCCTTGCGGTGTAAGACCCTACTCCTGCTTTGTGGTGGACTTGCCTCACGAGGGGCTGGGGATGAACTAGTACAAGGGAAGAACAACCTCGCAAGGTCTACTCTGGGGTGAGAGTGAGTCGTCCTTCGGTTCTCTCCTTTCTACGGTGGTGGCTAGCTTATACTTATAGCGGCCTCGGTCCTCTTCCTACAAAACGAAGGCGGGAAGGGATCCCATAGTGGCCAATTTGAAAGGGGACAAGTAGTACATCTTATCCTGACAAAAGGTGGTCTTCGCCTGCAAAGCTTCTGGTCCTGACGCTGCGGTGGGCTCAGCGATGACATCCGTCTTGCTGTCCTAGCGGTCTTGGTCTCATTGCACTGGAATGGAAACATTTGCCTGATTCCTCGGGAACCCACGCCTGCGCTTGCCTCCTTAGCACCAAAGAGGAAACCTGCTCCTCTGCGCCTGCTGGCGCCCGCCTGGCCTTGGTCATCATGGCTTGCGTTACCGCAACCTCGTGAGGTTGGGTACCTGCATAGAAATCTCCGCTCCTCAGGAGGCAGCCTGGGAAGGCCGCTCCCTCAGGAGGTCTTAGCGATGTCTGCCTCGCGAGGCTTGGCCCCTCGCGAGGGACTTGTCTTGTTGGTGCTGAAATGCGGCCATACCAGGCTCTCGATGGAGCCACGCCATGGGCCGCAGGCAGGCAAGTCTGGGTACCCTGGTTCCTAGAACGCCGACAGTAGCCCCCGGGCCCAAGGCGCGCTCGGACTTGGCTTTGAGGCGAAGCCAAAAGGCAAGGGCGAAGCACCGCGGGCCCCAATTCCCTGTGGACTGAGCTGACGCGTGGCGCTTGATGGGACGTGGGCGTCTCCACTTCCCCATGCTGCCTCGGCAACCGCATGACTTGACAACTGGCTGGTGCATGCAGATCTGCCATCATTGCTCGAAACATGAAGGGCCGGCGGTTAGCCTTCCTCCGGCTATAAATGGAAGAGGGGGCGGAGCCCCCAGCTCGTCTTCATCTTCTTGCTTCTTGTTTCCCCATCTCCTTCATTCCGCCATCTTGATAGAGCGTTCATGGCACTAGTGAGGAGATTTTCCGCCACGGAGAAGGGAAAACCCCCTCTGGTGGAACCTGAGCTGCTCCCGCCAAAGAAGAGGCGCGATCGCTCCTGCGATGCGACCATGGCGCCCACGGCAGCGCGGCCCTAGCACGAACATGCTCCACAGGGCTTCCCGGTCCGTGCGTATGCTCGCGCGCGTAGCCCCGTCCGCGAGGGCGGCCGCGGGCACCGCGAGGAACGGGGTTGTGGAGGAGAGCAAGCGGTGGCCGCACGGCCACCCCACCAGCAGGCCCATGTCGAAGGGACGTCCCGCGATTTTGTGGTGTGGGCGGCAATGCCACCGCGCATGTGGATCTGGCTCCCACGGTCCCTGGCGAGGGAGATACCACCGCGGGGGCCCGTCGAGTTGTGTCTGCAGCATGACGGCTACTGCAGTCAGGCATCAGAGGTAGAGGTCGAGGCCGTTGTCTCCAGCGACGTCTTCATGACCCGGGGATGGGGCGTGATCGCCTGCGCTTGTAACTCGGAGGGGAGGCACACCATCCACTTCGAATACGACAGGGCTTCGACGCTCTTCTTCAAGGTCTTTGGAGAGGACGGCCGACGTCTGGAGTGTTGCCCCAGGGGAGGCGATCGAGGCGGCGAGGCCACCGGCGGTGAACTTGCCCTTGGCCTTGTCCGTGACTCCTCCGACAGCAGTAGCGCTTCATCCGGACCGGGCTCGAGTGACGACGACAGCTACGAGCCGCCGCGCCGCCACGCCCGTGCCTAGGGGAGGAGTAGCGCTACCCCGGCGTCACTGGTGATGCTGCCGAGGCCGTGGTTCTTTTTGGGGTTTTTCCTTTTGCTTCGTTCCTGCGCAAAAACCATGACGGGCCCCGTGGGGGTCTGTAAGAAACTATGACGCTCGCATTTTAATGTTATCATTCCTGATTCGATGTCGTGTTTGAGTCTCTCGCTTTGGCATGGTTCCCCCTTTCACTCTCGCGGGAGCTTGGTGCTCTACGCCGGCAGGACCCAGTCCCCAGGCAAGCTTCGGCCGTCGCTGGTATGCCAGGTCGCGATGCCGTGGTCAAGGCCAGGAGGCGAGCGGCCCGAGGTCCGGTAAGAGCACCCGAGTCGCGATGCTCAGGAGGTCCCCTTTGGCGCACAAGCGGCCCCCAAAGAACTGAAAGGGAAGTTTCCTTGCCCGAGCGAGATCGTGAGGGACATAACGCTGGTCATGATGTTCACGCCTGCGTGTGTGAGGCAATTTATCTTGATGAGCCTGCGGTGGTTCCCTTGCTGTGTGGATGAGCTTCTCGTGCAATGTTAGGCCATGCCCTTCTCCTGATGACGCCCCCTCCGCAGGGCTCCTACCGACTCCATCTCCCCCGCTTGCCTGGGTGCTCTACGTCCTCGGGACCCGGCTCTCGAGCGAGTCTCGGCCGCCGCTGGTATGCCAGGTCGTGATGCCGTGGTCAAGGCTAGGGGGTGAGGGCCCGAGAGCCGGTAGGAGCCCCTGATTCGCGATGCACATCCCCTCCTTTAACGTGCAAGTGGCTTGCGTGAGAAAAGAGTGGCTGGCTGCAAGGAGGGGTTGCGCCCCTTGACACGTGGCATGGCATCCTTCCAAGGTACGAGGTGCTGGTGAGGCCGCTGGTGGCCCTGCCTCCGGGGCTCTTGTGAGTTAGCCAAAAACATAACAGATAGATGTGCTCGCTATCATGCCGATGATCTTTCCGCGAGAAGACAAAGGCACTAAGGACCCGGTGAGGTGACGTGCGTGGGGCTAGCCGCGAGCCAGAGCGCGGTCTTTTAGGTTTATCAGCGCTGCAGGGACAAACCCAAGCACAGGCACCATGCCAGTAGCCCACGTCACGGGATGAGCAAGAGGCGGGTTAGCAACATGCGGAGGCCGCGAAGGGCAACTCCACAGATAACGAGACGGCAGACATAACTTTAACAAACATAATTGCTTGAGCATACATAACCGGTCCGCAGTACATGAATCAAAATGATGCGGCTGTAGGGACAGGCCCTGACAACTTGAGGATAATGCAGCCCGAGGGGTGCCCTCAACTGAACAAACCAAAAAGTCACCTGGCACCGTTGTTGTAGAAGCGTTGGAGTAACTGAAGACGTGTGCTGTGGAGATCGCTCCTCACGAGCCGGCTGGCTCCTGAGGCTCGGGAGGCCCAGGAAGCTCGTGAGGGTCCGGCACCTCCTCTGTCAGGACCGCCTGGCGCTGGGCCTCGTGAGCCGCCAGGACACACATCATGTAGCACTGGTGCGAGGCAGCCATGTTCAGCAGGCCGAACGGCATGTGGACATAGCTGCGGGGGCTGCCCCCACTTCGTCCAACGCGGGACAGCCAGAAGAGCTCCTGAGAAGCAACCCTGTTGAGACCTGGGATGTTGACGCAGACGCGCAGCTCGCTACCCATGTCAGGGGCGGTAGCTGCACTGGATGATGCAGGGCGATGCTTGCCACGCATGGCTCGCGCCTCCTGAAGCTCCTCGATCACCTTCGTGACGAACTCCTGAACGCCTGGCGCTTCACGCCTTGTGCCTTGCTCACGGAGGCACGCGCTGAAGCACACCCCAACGTGGTGCCCAAACGCCTCCCTCGTGACGCTGGTCAGGTTAGAGGCCCTCCAGACAAGAGCCCCTGAGCCCGTCCTGAGAGGGGCACCGGGCACGCCTTCCTATGCGAGAGGGAAGGGCGCCCAGCGGCGGGCGCGGGCCTGAGGCACGATCGTCGGGTGCGCCAGCCTCCTGACGGCCTTTGGGAAGGAGCTGCTTCTTCTTCTTGGGGATGGCCTCAAGAGGTCGAACGGCACTCTCATCGTCTGAGTTCTCGACTGCCACAGCCTGGTAGGCGCGCTCAAGGGAGCACACCGCAGCCTTCTCATCGCAGGCGATCGTGATGATACCACCACTCCCTGGCATCTTGAGGACAGTGTAGCCGTGGTGCATTGCTGCCATGAACTTGGTGAGGGCCGGATACCCGAGGATGGCATTGTACGGGAGGTGAATATGGGCGACGTTGAAGTCGATGAGCTCGGTGTGGTAGTTGTCACGCTGGCCGAAGGTGACAGGGAGGCGGACCTGCCCTATGGGGACGGTGGAGCCATTGGTCACTCCTGAGAAAGGCTTGGTGGGGAGGAGCTGGTCGTACGGCACCTGGAGCGTCTCGAACGTCTCGACGGAGAGAACGTTGAGCCCCGCGCCGCCATCGATGAGTGTCTTGGTGACGAGGACGTTGCTGATGGTCGGCGAGCAGAGCATCGGGAGCGCACCAGCGGCGGCTGAACATTTGAGCTTGTCCATGGAGTCAAGGGTGATGGCGTACTTGGACCATCTGAGGGGGCGCGACGCCTCAAGCTTGGGGAGAGCCGCGTTCACCTCACGAGCGAACTGCTTGAAGATGCGATGAGAGGCGGGAGCCTGAGCACCGCCCAGGATGCAGGCAATGGCACGAGGCTCTTGGAAGCCCCCCAGTCCCATCGTCCTGGCGCTGGTCATCGTTCCTCCTTAGCGGCAGTGGCAGCGGAGGAAGGACGGTGTTGCCCTGAGGACGGTCCTCGCGGGGCTGGTCACGCCAGGGGCCGTCGCGAGGCTAGCCCTGCTAGCGGTCCTCACAAGGCTGATCACGCCAGTCCTGACGGGGGTCACGGTTGTCCCAGTGGCCACCTACCACAGCCTCCTCCACGGCCGTAGCCACGGTCGTTGCGCTCGGGATGGCGGCCGATGCACCCGTCGCGAATTGCCCTGAGCTCCTGGCAGTCGTTGGTGTTGTGGCTGTGGACATTATGGAAGACACAGAAGGGACGGCTGCCCTTGGAGGATTCGGGGTGGTCGCAGCCGCGCTTCATCTCAGGTTCAGCCGCGAGCATAGCTGGGCCCTTGCGCTTCATATCCTTAGCCTTGGCATTCTTGTCTTCAGGATCGACCTTCGGAAGCTCCAGGAGGGAGAGGCGACCTTCCTCTGCCCTCGCGCACCTTGCGGCCATGTTGAACATCTCCAGAGCCGAGCACAAGTCCTCGTGTATGGCGAGCTCTTCCTTCATCTTGACATCCCGGACGCCCTCGGAGAATGGCGAAATGATGGCCTTGTCCGACACCTTCAGGATCTTGAGGCGGACGTTGGTGAAGCACTGTATGTACTTGTGCAAGGTTTCGCCTGGCTGCTGCTTGATGCGCCACAGGTCGCCTGCCACTGGAGCGCGGTCGCGAGTGCCTTGGAAGTTCGCGATGAAGCACTCGCAGAGCTCGTCCTAGGAGGAGATCGACCCCACCGGAAGGTTCAGGAGCAAAGAGCGTGCGCCGTCCTTGAGGGCCATGGGGAACCAGTTCGCCATGACATTCTCATTGCTGTTCACCGCCTCGATGCTCAGCTCGTAGAGCTAGAGGAACTCAGTGGGATTAGGGCTGCTATTGTAGCGTGGAGGCAGATCCGGCTTGAACTTGCCGGGCCAGATGATGCGGCGCAGCTCCGGGGTGAAAGCACGGCACCCTGCCGCACTCATAGGGGCCAGCCGTAGGGGGGGAGCCTAATCTCGACACCCGCGCGCCGCTGACTCTGGCGGTACGCGGTCTTGATGTGGCGGTGCTGGAAGCGCACACGCTTCTCCTTGGGGCCGCTGCACCACCTGGCAGCTTTCTTCATCGCGCGCCGGCGCTCTGCGCGGTGGGTCACACTGGGGAGCTTCACGCCTCAGCTCGGGGCCCACGCCGTGCAGAGGAGGGGGAGGAGGCACGCTGTGAGCCACGTCGCCCGCCAGGGATGGCGGAGGGCGAAGCGAACTAGACGGTGCAGGGGCCTCGCCAGCGGCGTTGATGAGTTCGGCGATGCGGGCGAGCCAGTCGTCGTAGAGGTCGTTGGCCGGACGATAGCGCTGAAGCTCGCTCGCCATGAGCAATGCAGACTGCGCGTTCGCCGGCCCATGATGGCCATGAGAAGACGACGCCGTGGCTGGAGTGGGTGACGGAGTCGCGGTGCGGCCGTTGCGCTACACGGACGGTGGCAGCGACGAGTCCTGCTGTTCGCGGGCAGCAGGGTTGATGGCGGCGTTAGCCACCGGGGAGGCAGAGCGGCGAGGAGCGCCGTTGCCCGTGGATGCCGTCTGGGTGACATGAGCGGCCCGGCACTCGGCACAAACACGGCGAGCGTCGGCAATTGGAACGGCGGAACGGCGGCGGAGCGAGTGGTGGGAGAGAAGCTTCAACACACCCCTACCTGGCGCGCCAAATGTCGGATTCAGGTCTCCGTAGACCCAAGGAAGGTTTGAACTCTGGGCCTTGTGCGAAGAACTCAACCTATCCAACCAACCAATGCGCCGCCCTACAGCCTAGCTCGATGGATCAGGGAAGGAGATGGACACGGCAGTTTACCCAGGTTCGGACCACCTTGCGGTGTAAGACCCTACTCCTGCTTTGTGGTGGATTTGCCTCACCAGGGGCTGGGGATGAACTAGTACAAAGGAAGAACAACCTCGCGAGGTCTGCTCTGGGGTGAGAGTGAGTCGTCCTTCGGTTCTCTCATCTCTATGGTGGTGGCTAGCTTATACTTATAGCGACCTCGGTCCTCTTCCTCCAAAACGAAGGCGGGAAGGGATCCCATAGTGGCCAATTTGAAAGGGGACAAGTAGTACATCTTATCCTGATGAAAGGTGGTCTTCGCCTGCAATGCTTCTGGTCGTGACGCTGTGGTGGGCTCGGTGATGACATCCGTCCTGCTGTCCTGGCGGTCTTGGTCTCCTTGCACTGGAATGGAAACCTTTGCCTGATTCATTGGGAAGCCACGCCTGTGCTTGCCTCGTTAGCACCAAAGAGGAAACCTGCTCCTCTGTGCCTGCTGGCACCCGCCTGGCCTTGGTCATCATGGCTTGCGTCACCGCAACCTCGTGAGGTTGGGTACCTGCATAGAAATCTCCGCCCCTCAGGACGCAGCCTGGGGAGGCCGCTCCCTCAGGAGGTCTTGGCGATGTCTGCCTCGCGAGGGCCTTGTCTTGTTGGTGCTGAAACTGGGCCGTACCAGGCCGTCGATGGAGCCATGCCGTGGGCCGCAGGCAGGCAAGTCTGGGTACCCTGGTTCCCACAACGCTGACAAGATCCACACCATAACCCTTTTCGGCACCGGCGTGCTCAACCCGGTCGTGTGCCTGCTCTTCGGCGCAACCCTACCTTCACTGCCGTTCCCAACACTACCAAAAAAACACTTCCGTGATGATACGTATTTGTCATAGTAGGTCACATTTTCTATCATGCATGTACATCCATGACGATTTTATGACAAAATCAAGATAGTCATACCTGTGCTGTCATAGAAGTGTTCCATGACAATACCAAAATTATCATCACGGAAGTGTCCACTTCCATGACGATAAATGGCGCATCATAGAAGTGTTTTCATCAAGGGTAACCGACACGTGGCATCCACCGTAACGGGTCACCGTAAAGCTATCGGGTTCCGGTTTGGATCCGATAACCCGTTAACAGCCCCGACCAATGGGGATTTTCTACGTGTAAAATTCTCATTCGCCGGAGGATCCATGTGTCGGCTCAGCGTTGGGACAGATGTCATCCACTCATTATACGGGAGCCGCCTATGATACATTGACATGTGGCAAGGCCAAACAGTGGCCCATTAAGGAGAAAGAGGCCGACCTAGTCAAAATTAGTAGGCCGGCCCATAGAGGGCCTAGTTGTGTCTGGTCCATTTAGGTCCACGGCCCATACGAGATGTGCCAATTCAGCCCATTAACTATTTGACACCATTGCAGCCCATCGTCAGTTCCAGCCCATTAATAGCCCGCTATATATTTGGGCTCAATATCAGCCCGATGTAGTTTCGGTGTGTTAACAGCCCATTCAAGGGATGGGCTAATTTTGAGGATGTACGCCTTTCGGCCTTTTAGCAACCCATTTAAGTGTTGGGCCAATTTCCAGCCCGGTATGTCTTTCGGCCTGTTAACTGCCCATAAATGAGTTGGGCCATCTACAGTTCGATCTGAGTTTTGGCCTCTTAACGGCCCATGCTCTTAATGATCCAATACCAGCTCGATTTCTCTTTCGGCCTTCTAAAGGCCCGCAACCAGTTGGGCCATATACAGTCTGACCTAACTTTCGGCCTCTTAGCGGCCCATGATCTTTATGGTCCAATACCTGCCTGCTATCTCTTTTGGCCTACTAAAGGCCCACAATATAGTTGGGCCATATAAAGCCCGACCTTAGTATCAGCCTGTTAACGACCCGTGAAATTGAATGGGCCCACTTATTGCCCGCTTTGATTTCGGCCTGTTAACGACCCGAGAGGTAACTGGGCCAAGCATTAATTGTTGCCCCGTTTCAATTATAGCGGCCCAATAGAGCTTTCGGCCTGGTTACGGCCCATCAACTTATTGGGCCCGCTAAAGTTCGAACATGTCTGTAGGCCCAATTAGACAAAGTCGAGCATTTAAGGAGAGCACCAAAACTGATCAAACAAAGGTCTAAAAGAATGTTGGCACCTGCGAGCCCATTAGGGGGGGCATTAAGGGTAGTGGGCCGCTACGCTTCATATAGGGCCCACGACGGTTCGTGCT
Source organism: Thinopyrum elongatum (assembly GCA_011799875.1). Classification (NCBI taxonomy): domain Eukaryota; kingdom Viridiplantae; phylum Streptophyta; class Magnoliopsida; order Poales; family Poaceae; genus Thinopyrum; species Thinopyrum elongatum. Next base: position 351,880,982 of record CM022303.1, read on the forward strand.
AGCTATTAATTTCACTGCATTTTTGGCTTCCTAGCGACCAGTTAGCTAGAATGCGAGACGCGCTAAGCAAATGTACGACATACAAGGAAAAACGTAGCACATCCAGCATATATTACAGGAAATTACATCCACTGGGCAATCAGAGATTGATGCCAGTGGAAATAAATGAACAAAACTTAACGATCTACAACCTCACAATCTGCAACCTCAGCGCGGATGACGCCCATAAGCATGTGAGCAAGTTCTTTCTTCTTTGCTACACTGTCTCTGAAAACATTGATCAGTTGTTGTTGCGCAAGAATGTGCACCTCTGATTCCTTCACATCATTGCTTCAGCAAGTAATTGGTTCACAAACATACATTTTTTCCGTTTGATTCGAGACAGAGGAAACTGAACAGATTCAGATGGCGATTTTGGCAGGCTTGTATTATTGATAGTGGAGAGTGTCTTGACCACTACATCATAACATAAATTAGGAGGGGAACCGAACAAATTAATCAAGAGTTATTGCCATATTACCTTCCCTAGAATAATTGGAAAGAAATAATGGGGCTGCCATGCTATTTTCAGAGTTTGTCTTCTTATCTATAGCAGCCTGCACCAAATTAACACACTAGCATTGCTATCAATGGCCAGGTCAGATAATAGGAAAGCAACATTGACACAATGAAAGTTTGGGCAACCAGACCACACTAGCCTACACCAAATTAACACAATATGGCACAGCTATCATCAACCAGGTAAGGTAATAGGAAAGCAACATTGACACAATGAATGATTGGGCAACCAGACCACATCACTACAATTTAGTAATGTGCATGATATGAGATAGTACACTCATGTAGCTCAGTATGCAAAATTACTAGGCAGTTTTCTTTACTAAAATCAACATTGTCGCCTTTAATTATACATTTTGTGACAAGTAAATTTAGATCAGATAAAGGTTGGATTCACGCCAATTAACAAAATACAAGCTGATGTAAAAATATAGTGATATACAATAGGTACTTACATTAGCATTGGAGCATAGAGAATTCCCGCAAGATACTTTCCTCGAACACGATCCCAGTTTAGAAAGTCTTCTATCCTTTAAGCTTATTTTCTAAAAGAGGGATGGGTAAGAAACATGGAGAAATTATGATATGAATGCTATAAAATTTCATGATGCGATGATACACACACGCTTCTTAGAAAGGAATTGACATATTTTTGCTGGACTGGAGCGGACTAGTTCTTTGGCCACTGGAATCTGCTTATTATCAGGAGCAGTTGGGTTTCTCTATGATGGAGCAGTATCTATGAACACTGGAGTTGGTTTACTATCTCCTGGCGTTTGGATCTTTTGCGAAGACCTTCTTTGTAGCCCTTCAGATTCTAACATAGTCGTCTTCCCCTTGCATGCCTTATATAGAAGAATGGCGCTTCAATTATAAAACATGCTACGGCGGAGAGATGGAATACGTACTGAAGAATAGAAAGGCATGACATATTGACAAGTATTCCCTCCATCCGGAAATAAACGGATGTGTTTAGGCGTATTTTAGTTTTAGATACATCCATTTTTATCCATTTCTGCATCATGTAATCCGGACGGAGGGAGTATGATGTAAGAGCTAGGGATACGACAGGACAACAGAGTAAAAAAACACTAGTTGAATGTAAAACTGTATGATAGCGGAATAGGCACAGAAAAACACAAAGGCAACATATGCATGTATGATTGGAAATCTAAGATGGCATTGGAACAGACCATTAGAACAACACTTCAATGTAAAAAAACTGGTATGGTAGACGGATGGAGTACATACTGATGAATAACAATGCATAAGATATTCAAAAGCATGATGTCCAAACTAAGCAGATGGCATTGCGAAAGAGTAGAATGACAGTACTAGAATTTGAAAACATGTTATCATGAATGGAATAGGTACTGAAAAACAGGAAGGCATGACATATTTACATGCATGATCAGCAGGCTAAGCACATGGCATTGCAACATAGTACATGCACTCCAGGACATTATATGCATGATGTACCCATATCACGGGCCAAGTTAGAGCAAGGATCTTGTGGGGTGAACAGGATTCATCATCTTTCTGCAAGTCTTCTGAAGAACTGCCTTTAACTGTTCCATCATATTGGGTATCATTGACGTCAAGTTTGTTGGCCGTTACATTGCTCCGCGAGGTTCTTGTGGATATATGAGTGTGTGCAATTATATCTGACAAGCATGGAAGACAACTAGTAGTTAGATTATGTAATGAGTGCCTGTAGGAGACGACATAAATAGTAGGACTGGACTTAACTAGCAGCAATAGGTCTCAAAAACTAAAGGGAGAACACAGATGAAAGCTACATAATATGTATTGTTTGTACTCGAGATTAACTAGATGGCACACAAAAGTATTAAGGAACAACAACATAGGTAATACTAGAAGTGGTATAATCACCAGCCTGTGGGATAGCATTGGCTGATGGATGATAATTATGGAACAACGTTAACTCCTGAACAAGTCTCTTATTTGAACTATGGAACAACGTTAACTCCTGAACAAGACTCTTAAGAGATCAGCATGAATATACAGTGACATGTGATAATCTATTTTCCATGCTTAGATGAATAACGAAGCCATAAATGTTGCACACATGTAAGATGAGGGTACAACCTATCTGGCCGCCATCCATAGGAGTGAGCATCATCTGCTGACTTGTCGATGGCCCTGCAGTTGTTGTGGCTGTCCATGTCTGGCACGCACATTCGAGGCAGGGAACTGTTGAGTGGGGACTATAGCTCCCTTCTGGTGTATGCTTCCATTGTTGGAGTAGCTGCAGTGAGAAGGAAGATGGTGTGGCTGAAGATGCAGAAAACACATAATGTTAAGAACGACACATATCTCTGATATGAAGAAATACACTAAGAGATCAACACTAAGGAACGAGACTGGTCACATGTATATTGACTGAAAACTAAATTGGGGTCACACAATTTTATTTTATTTTGGTACTATTCGATCTACGCCGGATGGCTGGATGGCCGTCTTGTGCCTCTCGGCTGACACTGTTCAGAATCTTCCCCGAAGAGCCAGCGACCACCGGCAGAGCAACCTGCCTCCGTCGTCCCTGGCCGCGAGAGCTCTGACCAAAACCCCGCTCCCCGCCCCACCGCACTACCGTGGTTGCGCCGCCCCCGGCCAAACTACAAAGATTTGTCGTCATCCAGATCCGGCGGTGGCAGTACCTTCAACCCACGCAACTCTAAGATAGCCACCTAAGCACTGCTTCCTCGGCGAACTTGCGCCCCCGCACCCTTACGGTAGACACCAGCTAATCGGCATTGGGAATCGACTGGCCCAGAATAAAAATTCAGACGACTGACACCTAAATAAAGTGATTTAAGATGAGTGTACGACCTATCTTGCGGCCAGGTGAAGTAGGCAGCTCCAGCTGTCGAGTCGGTGAGGCGGACGACGTTACGGTGGCTCCCGGCTGCAGGAAAGCAGATATGTCGTGACAGTCGACGGCTACGGGGAAGCAGCGCCGGGGCCCTGGACGCATCCGAAGTTGGAGCCGCTCCGGCGTCGTGCACAATGGCGTGGGTGAATCTGCTCCGGTACGGTTCACGCGATCGTCGTCGAGGCAGCTCCAACAGCACGGAGTAAGAGGGACATGGCCCAGTGCACGACGGCAAACGATAGCGGCTCCGGCATTGGGGATGAGGGAGGCGGTGAATTTGGTGTGGTGGGGGGCACCATGGAGGAGGGGCTGAGGTTTCGTGGCTGGGGAGAAGGTGATATGGCGCCCACGCTATATGAATGGGGGATTGGGAGGGGGCACCATGTCTTACGGATGCATTTGTCTGAAATGTGGGGGGGAAGTTACAGTTCTACCCCTGCCTTTAGGCTTCTGGGCTTGGGTCTATGTCTTGAGGGTCCGGGATAGTAGGGTAACTTTGCTTCTCCCAAATAGTGGGCGCGAGCAATTTTGGGCGAGGAGGGCGTGTTTTGAAATAGTGGGCGCGAGCGATTTCAGCTGAGAAGGGTGTGTTTTGAAATAGTGGGCGCGAGCGATTTTGGCCGAGTTGAGGGTGTTTTGCCGCCCATGGTTTATGAATTATTCGGCGCCTGCCATTTCGGCCGAGGAGAGGGTGTTTTGCCGCCCATGGTTTATGAACTATTCGGCACCTGTCATTTCTACCGAGGAGAAGGCGCGCTTGGATGAACTTACGAATCTACCCTCGATGTACAACGGGACAATTGATGTGTGTCCCACATAGGCCGGTAATTTCGCGTCTCCCATTTATTTGCTTGCGCGAATCCCATCGAGTAGAGGGTGTTTAGCGGTTCGTTCAAATTTTGGGAGAACGAGCATCCACGTCTAGCTTACCAAGTCGATTCGAATCAAATTTTGAAATATTAGCTTGCCACTTCTTTTTTAGATGGTGAGATGATGCTCGGGACTAATGTGTTTTTACATGCTCGTTGCTAACAATTTACTATATGACAAATAGTTGACGCACTCAAAAACGGGAATCAAACCCAAAATGAAATATCCCGATTCAATGAAATAGCTCGTTCACCAGGTCAAAATAGTGAACTAAATCCAAAATTGAACACCTCAATTGAGTAACATGTTGTATTATAGTACTCCATGAAAATGCAGAAAGTGAAATTAATGAACTTGTTTGAGACGCATATATCCGTTCATGTGTGGATTGCAGACACCATGTTCTCCAATTCAAATATTTGAATGCAAATTTATATCGAAACATGGTTTATATCAGTCTTTGATGCATCAATGCGACCTCCCCCTCTCCCGGACTCTTGTTCTCTCTCTCGCCGACAATCTTTGTTTCTATCGCACGCATCCAAACACAAACCTTGCCGGTCCCTCTCCCTCTCTCTGTCGGTATTTCTAGTTCGCATGCCCACTCCATGTATAGGTCTCTCTGGCACACAATGTATGATTATCTAGTCCAACCTAAATATCTAGGGTGCACTCATCTTACGCACACAAACTCCCTAGCTCGTTGTCCGTAACTCTCTCACGCACCACTCTGCCATCTCGAAGCTCTTCCCTCTATCTATTGAACTCTCCATCTCCCTGGGTCACACATACACATGCATATCTCACTCGCACTAGATAGACCCATCTAAAACTCTCTCTCTTTCTCTCTCCCTCATTCTCTCTCCATCTCACACGCACACACACAATCTCACGCCTAGCTAAGTATGACTGTCTCTCACTCCATTGTAGGCACACGCAGTCCCCCCAATGTATATGACTATTTCTCAGTCTCCATCACAAACATACGCATTGTCTCTTTCCTTCACTTGGTCTATTTCGATTTCTCTCGGGGCATCTTTCTATCGCACACACACCTCGTCCCTTGATCTCCCACCCATATAATCCCCTCATGATCTCGAGGGGATCTCTCTATCATAAACACACCCTCTCTCCCTCCCCATGCGTCCATCTTCCCCATGCGTCCCTCTCGACCTCTGTCCCTTGTTAGCCATACCTCTATTGGACATGTGCTATAGGGGGGTCTCTCTCCGTTGCAAACAACCATGCACTAGCTATCTTCGTGTATCTCCTCACCTCGCTTTTCTATCTCGGAGATGCATGCGTGATATGTTTGCATAAGAAACAAACACACTCTCTCCATTTTATCGTTTGTTGTCCCTTTCTCTTTCACACACAGACTCTTTTTGCACAATCACTCTTTCTCCTTCACACGCACTTGATCTCTCTCGACTTAGGTACTCTCTTCGGTCCATAGCATACAGATTTATTGAAAAGTCAAACTTCACAAAGTTTGACCAAGTACGTGGAGAAAAACATTTACATCTAGAATAGCAAACATATATCATTAGATTCATCATGAGATGTTGTTTCGTATGATGTACCTTTGGTATTGTAGATATAAATAATATTTGCGTAAACCTGGTCAAAGTTTCCAAAGTTTGACTTCTAAAAAATTTATATGCACTGCATTATCGAACGGATCGAGTATCTCTTTCCCCCTCTCAGCTATCTGACGCACCACTCAGCCGTATCGGGGCTCCTCTATCTCACTCAAACTTTATATCTCCCTGGTTCACACATACACATATCTCGCTCGCTCTACATAGAACCATCTAACACTCTCCGCCCTTGTTCTCTCTCTATGTGATACGCACCCCCCTAAGTACCATAATCTCTCACTCCATCACAGGCACACGCACTCCCCCCTAAGTATGACTATCTCTCACTATCCATCAGGAACACACGTATTGTCTCCTTCCATCCCTATGTCTATCTCGATATCACTCGGGGTATCTTCTATCGCGCAGACATCTTGTCACTCGATCTCCCACCCATGTAGTCCCATCACGATCTCCAGGGGATCTCTCTATCACAAACACACACTCTCTCCTCCCCATGCCTGCATTTTCTCCATACGTCTCTCTCGACCTCTCTCCCTTGTTTGTCAGACCTCTCTTGGCCATGTGCTAGGGGTCTTTCTCTCTCGGTTGCAAACAACCACACACTATCTCCTCACCTTGCTTCTGCTATCAAAGATGCATGTGTGATATGTTTGCATAAGACACACACGCTTTTTCTCTACTTTATCGTGTGTTGTCCATGTCTCTTTCACACACGCACACACACTTTTTCACTCACTCTTTCTATTTCACACACACACACACACACACACTCTCTCTCTCTCTCTAGTTAGGTACTCTCTCACGTCCATAACATATGGATGTTTCGAAAAGTCAAACCTCAGAAAAGTTTGACCAGGTATATGTGGAGAAAAACATTTACATCTGGAACAATCATTAGATTCATCACAACATGTACTTACTTCATACTATCATTTATCTTTGGTATAGATATAAGTAATTTCTTAATAAACTTGGTCAAAGTTTGAAAAGTTTGACTTTAAAAAAAATATAGGCACTACATTATCGAACGGAGGGAGTAGCTCTTTCTCTCTGTCTACTATCTCTTACGGGCCTCACTTCTCACTCGATCTCTCTTTACCGAGGGATTATACGGTCACTGTGTCAGCGTATAGCTTCGTACGTTGTTTAGTTGACTGGTCAACCAGTCCACATGCTGCCTTGTCAGCTCGTGTTCTCTATCTTCGTGTGCTGGCCCATGTAGCAGTGGGTGAAAATAAGTAAACTAGAGGCCCATCTGACACGCGGTCAAGTAAACAAAGTTGAAACCACTCGTGGTAGCACCCCGCATGCTAGTAAATTGAGGGCACACTTATTCCGCGTGAAGGACGCACTCGCGCACACTACACCACTACGCGGCGGCATGCACACAAGGACGCACTCGCGGACACCTAGCACACAATACACACCAGCACACATGTACACCTGCGTTGCTGCCGGCTGAGATGACGGCGAGGCAGCCTACAAGCAAAGGTGGCTCGAGCCAAAACAGCATCCGGCGAGCCGGGACTTCATCAGCAGCCTCCCCGACGACATGCTGCTCATCATCATCGCCCTCCTCCCCACCAATCTGCCGTGCGGACCACCCTTCTCTCCCGGCGGTGGTGCCCCCTCTGGCGCCGTGTCCCCCTCAACCTCACAGTCGACAGCTGCCTCTACGACGGGGATTGCAAACGCATGGCCGCAGTCTCCAAGATCCTTGCATTGCACCCTGAGCCAGCCAGACGCCTTGGCATCCACACGTTTAGTACCAACTGCAAGGTCCAAGCCAAGTTTGACGACTGGTTCTTATCCCCCGTCCTAGATCAGCTCGAGGAGCTCAGGTTTGAAGCTGGATGGTGTCGCTCTCTGCCGTCGTCCGCGCTCCGCCTCACGCCAACGCTGCGCCACGCCAGCTTCAGCTCCTGCTATTTTCCCCAGATTAATGTCGCGCCCGCCCTTCTTCTCCCTCAACTCAAGCAGCTTGACCTCTTTGACATTGGCATCTCGAACAAGGCTATGGAGCACCTACTCCGTGGCTGTACTACGCTCGAGTACCTTCATCTTCGGCAGATCCATGGGTTCATTAGCCTCCACATCGCCTCAACGAATCTCCGATGGATTTATGTGCCTTGCTGGCCCCGCAACAAGACATGAATTGGGAAGAGATCACTTGAGCTGTTCCATGTTATGGTCATTGAGAATGCACCTTTCCTTGAGAGATTGCTTGTATCTGATCTAGAAGGTCCAACAAAAATCAGGGTCATTGACGCGCCGAAATTGACAGCGTTGGTCTACTCTTCTATCAATTTCTCCGAACTTGTTATTGGATCCATAATCGTTCAGGTACAACACTCATCTTCTTCCCTGTCTTCTTGAAATTCAAAATTTTAAATTTCTTCTTGATGTATTTATGACTATCATCCAGAAAATGATGCCCACAAGCTTGACCCAGTCTGTGCGCACAGTGAAGATCTTGGCAATAAAATCTATCGGCCCCAATCTGGATTAAGTTGTTGAATTCCTTAGATGCTTTCTGTGCATGGCGAACCTACTCATCGAGGTGAAACTTCTTTCCTATTAAATGGTAATCACAACGGAGCTTAACTTTTTCATAATTTTCCCAAATTACGATGACAAGTGTAGTGTTCAAAACTGCATCTACGCATTGCACCGAAAGAAATTCTTTTAGTATTTTTTCTCACGCGATCACCTGCATCATTTTTTTGTTGTACTAGTAGCCTAGGCTAGTCATAGTGGCAAGTAACTTAGACTAGTAACTCTACGGTTAGCCTAAGAGCAAGTACTACCTCCGTCCTGGTTTAGTCTTCGTATTTTGTAGTATCAAATTTTGACCATAGATTTAACTGACAAAATGTTAATGCATGTCACTAAAAATTATATCGTTGGATTCGTATTTGAACATAATTTCAAATGGTATCATTTTTAGTGACATGCATTGGCATTTTCTTAGGTAAATCTTTGGTTAAATTTTTACAGTAAATACGAGGTAGTACAAAATTGGGCTATAACGGCCCTCCACTATGTAGGCCAAAACACGTGCCAAATTCACTTTTGATGCATTTGGAATCGATGCCCTCCATTGCTTCCCTGGTGCCCCAAAACAACTTCAGGGCACCAGAGCACCTGCTTGCCCGGTGCCAAATTAACTCACGCAATGAAAAAACACTTGCATGGGAGAGGGAGAGGACTGAAGCAATAAAAAAACACTTGTTTGGGAGAGGGAGAGGCTGGTGTAGTTGGTTTTATTGATTTATTTATACATGTGGGTCTGTGTGCACATCGGTGCCAACTCTCTCACATTGCTAGAGCAGTGCCAAAATCTTTTGATTTGACATCGATGCGTATTATGTGGCATACATTTGAGAAGTATGGCATCGGCCACATAGTGGAAGGCAACAAATGCCCGAGCTTTTCACGTGCTCCTAGGTAAATGAGAGGAAAGAGAAAGAGAGAGAGTGAAAAATTATCACTAGCCTTAGAGCCAGCCCTATAGCCAACCCTATCATATGAGCGAATGATATTGGTAGCTCCTGATGACACGGCAATCTTATACAGCCAGCTGCTCTAATATGTTCTCTTCTTTTAAAGATAAAAAAGACCCAAAAGTGAAAAATGTGCTGCAATATAACAATCTCATCGAATGCCTTGATCTCCATCTGACAGAAATTGATTTGATCGACTACCGAGGCTCCACATTTGAGATTAAATTGGCCAGGTTATTTGTGGAGGCAAGTGTGCTCAAGGTAACGAGGTTTGGCGTTCTCTGGCGCAACGATGAATGGCGTGCTGATCACCGCAAGAGTCTAAGCCTAAATGAAAAAGGCTCCGCAGAAGCTGAATTTGTTTTTGAAACATCAAGTTGCAAGAGACTGAAAAATTTATTTGCCCATTAGTGACTTGTCATGGCGGCGGATTTTAGTTTGTACCATAATGTTGCATGCACCTAAAGTAACGAAAGTTCTTACATAAACTTCCTAACAATTCCCTCTTCGTAGGTGCAGCATTACTCCTAGCATTTGTAATATCAGTTTGAAAGTTGTAATATTATGACTATCCAGCACGAGGTACTATGTTACGATAAATGTTCATGTGCATAGGTGCGGCAACGATATACCTATTACTCGAGTACAATATTTACTATTACTCGTGGCAACGCACGGGAAATTATGTCGAACACGGCTTGTTGTAAGCAAGCTAGCTCTACAACCATGATGATAGTGACTGCGCACGGTGAGGCTGAGTTTGGTATGCCGAAAATGCTGCCTACACTCAGGTGTCATCCCCAGTGTAGGGTCTTTTCACTTCACTGTGAGGAGCAGGACGTAATAATATGACCAACGGGTCGTACAATACTACTACATTGGTAGTACTACTAGTACTACCACCGTCTGGATTTACTAGTACTACCACCTCCTTCTAGATTTAGTATTTGGCTAGCAATATCTAATAATGCGTGTCACAAAAAATATACTACTCCCTCCATAAATAAATATATGGAGTATTGTTTTATTCGATTTTGTATGTTGTTTCCGATGAAATTATACACTCTCCCTTCCAGTAGATGGCTCAAATATGAAATCTCATCAATCAGACTACTATTGTACTCCCTCCATACTAGTGCATTAGTCACGTTACGAAAACCAAATAATCCCAAAACTTTTAGGCGCGGTGCACTAACTACCCACCTCGTTCCCTTTTTTTGCCACGAAAAAAGAAATCTGCCAATAGGATACGTGGGGTGCGTATGCATTCATTGACTTGAAACTACTTACAAAATAAACATCAAGTTCTCTCATTTTCCCCAATAGGAGACGTGGAATAGCGCAACATGTACTAGTAGTGCTCAATTCTCTGCATGCAATGACATTAATTACAAAATAAACATCAAGTTCTCTCGTTTCGCCCAACTTGGTCTCGGTGAGATGACTATACTGCACCGGTATGGAGGGCGTATGGGCCGAGGAGTAGATGGCAAACACACACGTGAATGCAACATAGTTTGCACTTCTCATATAAAGGCTCCCTGCCAGTCCAATCTACGATATCCTACGCACCTACGCACCCTAACCAAGGGCAAGAGTGATCATTCCAATCACAAGATCAGTTGACTAGAAGCTAGACCCATGGAGGCGATGAGCGCGAGCATGAGCCGGCTGTGCCAGATGGTCCACGACGCCGGCCTGCGGCCCGACACTGAGGAACGTCTCTAGGTCGTGCTTGAGGCCGCCAGGGCGAGAGGCCTCTTGGTCGACAGCTTCGTCTCCTTGTTCGACGAGGTCCTCGTCGGCTTCCTCGACAAGTTCACCGTAGTCAAGAAGCTCGTGGATGACCTTGATGTACGCCTCCAGCCCACGCGCCCAGGCTCTGTGATGCCTGCCACCCTCAACGGCCTCTATGGTGACAACCTCTTTGACGCACTGGTGGCCTTGTGACTACCCGCCGTCGCACCAGAGAATGTCCACCTCGAGGTCGCGCTCGCCATGCAGTGCCTTGCGCAGCAAGACACCATCGACATAATCACCCACGCCTACGAGCAAATCATCCACAAGGACTACTACGTGCTAGAGGAGGACGATAGGACGCTGGCCTTCTTCGACTGCAGGGCAACCTTGGACGGCATTGTTCAGAAGCACGTTGAGCTCGCCGCCAACGCCGCTGCTCCTCACACGTCGGTTGGTGACCCAACACACTAGGGTGAGAGGATGTCGTTGATGGATACGTATGCATCTTTATTTTTGTGTCAATCCCATGTAGACTGTAATTTTCTTACCTTGTGCATCAACTTCATAACTTTTGTACGTACCATGCATGAACCGCGCCACAACCAAACTTCTTATATATTAATATTGACATCTAATGGGAATGTTTAGGTCCTATGCAACAAATGGGAATGAATTTCAAACTTCTGGGTGTGGTGGTTCAATTTGCGAAGGCGCACACATAAACAACCAAAACAAAGTCATTTTGGAACAAAGAGCTGACACGTTGCAATCGGAAAAAGAAGTAGTATTGAAATTGTGGGCGTTCTACTAACCATTTAAGTGCTGCCACGCGTCCCTCTATTAATTGGCTACTAGGAGGTGCTGTGCGGGGTACTACCTCCGTCCTGGTTTATTGTTCCCCTTAGTGTTTTGTGCCAATTTTTGACTATGAATTCAATTAACAAAAAAATAGTATCATTGGAAACTATGTTCAAATACAAATCTAACCATATAAATTTTAGTAACATTCATTAAAATTTTATCAATTTAATCTATGGTCAAAATTTGAGAAAAAATACGAAAGGACCAACAAATCAGGACAGATTCTTTGAGTAGACGGGAGGCGTGCGAGGAGACCGATGTGCAGGCTCACCCCAGACGGTCGTTCCAGCCCGCCCCTAAACGCACAGTGGCTAGGCATATCACTTACATGTGGGACCGCATGTAAGGAAAGCGATGATGGCCGAAATTGGCAAAACTCCCCCACTTATCATGCGGGAAAAGCCCAGCGCTATCGTTTTGAATCGTTATTTCTATTTTTTAGGGAAAATTGTTATTTCTATCTATCGGTCGCACCAGGAGCAGAATCCAAGTGTTACAACTTACTAGTAGTACAAGTTCAAAAGGAAAAGCCTGCCTTGTTCATGTCGCACCCCCACACGGTTGGTCCGGCATGCCCCTCAACGGGGGAACGAGTGCTGTCTCGCATCTTCACTTACAAGTGGGACTGCAGTTGAGGAATCCGACTATCGGCAAACCCCACCCCGCCTGTTGCACGGTGGCTGAGTTTAGAGAAACGAGGAGGGAGAAGCGATAGTTGTAGCACGGACTCCAAGAAATATTGTGTCAGATGGGAGTCGTGCTGGTGGCGTGTGCCGTACTCCTGGATGTGAATGCTTGTTCTGGCCCATGCCACCCTACTATATATCGAGGATTCGAGGTGCTGGTCACATACAGTGAACGCATTAACATATGGCCCACCAAACACTGTGGCCAAATTTCCTGTAGTCTGTGCTAGGCTAAAAAGTGTTCTTTGAGAGGGTGGATGGCTGGTCTCATGTTTAAAACTTGTCGTATTACATATATGTAGACGTAGAGATAGTGCAGCAGTTTTGAAAGTTTGAATCCAAACATCAGAATGCAATTCCTACCGTTGATTGCACTCATCTGACGACCTAGGATGATGGGATTCGTAGCTATACATTACAAACACCCGCCCATTGCGCGATGCATGTGAAGCTAACTAGTAGTACTATTGTTGATTGGACTCATCCGATAACCTATTGCAATGCACATACAATTATGTATTCGGGAAAAATAATTGCCGCGTCACAACGCCCACTCTGAGAAGCAACCCGAAAGCCATTCATAAATAAATTTAGTAAGTTCGTCACAGGCATATCATTTAGTATTACATACAACAAGTCATCAATGTAGAACGACAACGAGGATACATTATACTAAAGTTTTTATCACACAACAAATAACAAAGCGATGAAATAAACTTCTGGTCAACCAATCCTTGGCATTGGAAACGCTTGCTTTAAACCATAAGTGATTCTCTAGGCAGGGCCAGCTATTGTCAATATCGAGACCAACGCAAGACTCAGCATCCAGGCTGAAGCGGCCTATATCAGGACGCATATTGTGATAGCCAGGGTAGGGAACTATAGCAATGTCCGAGGTATAGATACAGTTGCTTCTCATAAATGGTAGTAACATTGTGCCAACAGCAGCTGGATCGCCTTTCACCATCATTGGATAGTTTAGTCCAAGGAAGAGCGAGTTTTCTCCAAGACTATCAATATTGAACCAGGCAGAAGGTGCTGGTGCTAGCACACTAGTATCTATCCCGAATACCCTGCAACAGATGTTGGAATAGGTCCAGAGAGTGCAACCATGGGAGACAACACCTGCTTCCTTTGTAACATCAGCAGTGCCCTGTATACAGAAAAGAAGAGGTGTTCCATCGAAATAAGTTGCTAGGCGCCACTGAGTATGTAGGTCCTGATCGTCTTCATGCTCGTGATCATCTCCATCGTCATCTCCCCCTTGGTTATAAAATTTTCCAAGTATTGGTGGGGGAATGTTGACAAGACCTTGGAAAACACAAATAGGTTAATTAGTGTACGGGGATACTAAACTCACATGCATGGTAAATGAAACAATTATAATTATAGTGGAAGACAAACATACCGAAACAATAAGGATCCCATGCGAAAACAGTGCAACGTGTGGTGGAAATAAACACAAGACCCTCGTATTGAATTGCATCACAGTACACATCCGTGTACAGAAACTGATTTTTGAGCAAGATCCATCGAGTCGAAGGACTAAGGACGGCAACAAGCTTATCGAAGATAGTGACAACACAAGCATTCCTATAATCCCAAAAGCGATTCGAAACTTGACAAATTGCTATCTTCTGTAGACGACAGTCACCATGATCGTATTTGAACGTACGTAGATCATCTGTGTGCTCAACCTCAGGGCAGTCTGAGATTTTTGGAAGTGGAACCCAGTGACGAGTGTACACATTTACAAGTTCCCACTCGCAGTTGTACCCAATATAAACAATCCAATCTCCATTTGCGCCTGCCCAGGCCTTACCCATAAGCGATGGCATCTTAACATCACACATATCATTATCAAGCGTCATCAACTTGCACAAGGCGAGGCTTTCGTTGTCCCCGCGCCAGCGAGCAGGGTCATGGCGAAGAAGATAGGGGAGATCAAACCGCTCTTGAACCCTTGGGTTCTTTGTAATGATGTTATTTGTTGAGTCAAGAATGGTCTTGAACGAACCTACCATGCTAGCCGAGGTGATGATGTCGCACCGATCAATGAGTTCCTCAACCAAGTCATCTTTCAGATCGGGACAAGAATAACGGGGTCATTTCCTGCCTGTTCCCTCCATCGAGAAGACGAACAATGGCAGAAGGAAGAGTGAAGGCAAATGGAGGGAGGAAGAGCATGCGACAGCAGTTCCAAATCAAGAGGGAAAGGCGAAGAGGCGGTGGACGGTTGCCACGGTACAAGAAGAGGCACCCCGGCCTATATAGATGTCCGTTCGGAAATTATACAAAAGGACTCGCCATCGTCTCACTGACATGTTGGAATGGGACCACATGTCAACGAAACATGGTGTGTCATTTCTCGTGCAAAATGTGATCTGACCGCGTTGGCCCGAGGTGCCGCATTATTTCTTGACTTTATTTTTTTAATGGCGTGCCATTCAGTTTTGAAGCACAACTAATTGGTATTGTATGTAGAGAAAATATAAACGACTCTACCACTACTCTACCTCTAGTACTAGTATCAAAAAAGATATATAGGCTGGAGCTTCAGCGCTTGCTTGCTAAGGGCTGCCCACTTGCTTCTCACATTATCACCCTCTCTCCAGATCTAAAAAAGAAGGCGGTGGCCCCTCTCTCCCTCGTCACCGGTGGTCACAGATCCGCCAGGATCCCGTCCGCCGGGGAAGAAAAGGACGTGCAGCGTTGATGCACTCATCGTCGGTGAGGAGGTCACACACTGACGACAAGGCCGTCCTCTCAGACCTAGCACCAGCGCGGGATGGCCTCCATCCCCAAGCTCGCTGCCGTAGTGTGTGTGGAGGACACCGACCACGAGCGAAGCCACTTCTCGTCGACCCTCTGGTACGCTACCTCTTTTCGAACGATACCCTTGTTCTATTGCCCCATCTGCCATGTCGCTACATGTGGATCTTTTTCCACTCCATCTCCGCAATTTACTATCCTCTGCTCTGCTGGTCACACAGACAAAAACCTTAATTTGCACTATTAAAGGAAACCCTACTTCATGAAGACTAATCCATGTTTGGGTTGAATAAGGAAAGAAAGGGGGAAAGTACTATCGAAGAGACTAGGTATCAAACCCGCATCTAGGTTGAAAAGGGGAAAATTAGTAGCTAAGGAACGAGTCTCGTGTCTCTTGGTTGAAAAAGGGTAGAAAGGCATGACAACGCAATAGAGAATGACCATGTTGATCGGTTTTTTGTCCTCACATAGGAAAAAGGTGGCTAACAACAACAAAAATGGGATGTAATCCACATATGCTGCCTAGATATTTGTTACTCTGGGCAACCATCCCTCCCTCACCATGCTATGCGTCTGTAGAGGTACATCGTACTGGTGCGACCACTGTCCGAATGGGCCTCCCCATGCTCTTTATACTGCCACTTTTTTGCTGTTGGTATAACGCCACCGGTAAAGTCAAGCAATGCTACTGCTAAAGTGATGCCACATTTAACTAACGTCGCACTCAGTCTAATGTCACCGATAAATTTAACCAATGCCATTTAATGTCACTTGATTATTTCAGGGTTAGCTGTTGATTGTGGATGTATTAAATATTTTTGAGCTAAGGCATTCTAATGCTGTTGCACAGCCAGTATACCAACGATGAAACTTGTTACTACCTTCAGAGTTTTGCACTGTTAATGCTTATAGATTACATACCTCACTTCATGAGATAAGTCAATTTTTTTTGTACAGTGTCACCAAAATGCCAAGGCAGTGATGTCATTTTATTTCAGTTAAACTGCACAAAAAATTATGAAGAGAAGAGGAAAGGTCAAAAGTGGGCACCTCCTCCTCTGGCTGTTTTCTTGATTCATTTGATCAAGTTTTTATGTTTGATCGATTATCATGATGGGGATAGAAATTTTTTAGGTCCCCTCGAGTTCGAAATGATATTTACCTTGAAGGTACATGGTTTGCAATTTTTTTATACTGTCATTAGTTAATAATGCTAGTTACCTTCAGACTTCTGTATTTGGTTTAACGCTGTTGCACAGTGAGTATACCAATGCTGAAACTTGTTACCTTTACATTTTGTATAGTTAATGCTTATAGATATCTTCTAGTGCTAGCTTATGGAAATCTGTTCAGTAAAACCATTGTATTGTACCCTGTAATAAAAAAACTACTCTACTATTGCACTAGCCACTGGATTAGTGTTTTTACTAGTCGAATGGTGCTGCATTAGCCTATGGACATATGTAAGGTGTGGCAAGCTTTCCTAGATATGTGCTCAAGAAAACTACTACCTGTTTTTCTAAATACTAGACGTTTGGGTACTTTAAATTTAACTGCGAAAACGTCTTATATTAAGGAACAGAGGGTGTAGAGTTCATTCAAATTATGCCGATAAAGCTAGTCACACCTTTGTTAAAATTAATGTTCATTATATTATCGGAGGAGGTCTGCAGGTTTGTCTCTAATGCCTGTCGATTACATACCTGACATCATGATGTAGTGGTATGTCATTTCTTTTTGTACAGTGTGACCAAATTGTCAAGGAAGTGATGGCATTTTATTTTAGTTGAACTGCACAAAAATGCTTAAAAGACAAGGAATGGTTCAATCTTTCAGAAAATACTATGTATGCCTTCCTGACATCAGCCGTTGTTGCCTTATTTATTCCTTCGAACATGTGGTTAGAAACAGTCTTGCTACCTTTTCCCATTAAGAAATTGGAATGCTTATATTTGTTAGTCTATGCTTCAACTAGTGCCACTTTTATAGTAATCACACTTTCAATATCTGTGCAAACAGGGATGCTCGATTTTAGTGGAATTGCACAAAAAATCCAAATGGTTCAACATTATGAGCATGTTTTCTTCCAAACCGTTATATCCAATTGGTGGCACTATGAGCTGTTCATTACGAAGGTACATGGTTTGCTACAATCTTGCTACTCTTTTTGTACTGTCATTAGATAGTAATATTAGTGGTTTGCATGTGAATTTATTGGCAGGGTGGACCTACATTGGGGGTGCAGGACATGATTCAATGATTGGATGCTCATTTTCGGTTGTATCAATTTCACCTCTTCCATCACTGCAAACATGGATATCCTTGGTCTGATGAAGAATAGGCGCTATATTTCTGCTCTATGCCAGCAAATCAATTCAGTACCAAATTGTCCAGGGCAAAGCATGACAGTATGAAATTGTCCAGTGCAAAACATGACAGCTGCTAAGCGGAAACGACTAGCAGAGACATGTTTAAACCAAAAATACAAGGTGGGGTATATATTAACTAGCTGCTTGATATTTGTGCAAACAGATTTCTGCCCATTTCTATTTGGCAAACAAACAAAGTGACCTCAATTTTGGTGGAACTACACAAGAGAATAGTATAGTCACTGCATGTAGTGCCATTTGAAAATAGACACAGAAAGATTGGATAGTCACTTCATGGACTGCACAAAAGTAGTACTATACTATTTTTTGGCCAACACTAGGTGCTTCATTGCTTTGGTCTAATTATACAATGGGCATCATTTTGCCAAAGTTAAAGTTGTATTCCGAAAATAGTCTCGCCGTGTGATCGACAGAAGACCAATTCATATTGCAGTGGATGTTCCTCCATCATGTGTGGTTCATTCTCATGGTTCCAGTTGTTGGTGAAACCACTTAGGTTTGCAAGAGGAAATGTAGACATCACAAACAATTTTGTCTTTCACTCTGTACTGAATGTTGGCCCAGAGAAGCATCCATGTTAGTAGCAAGAATATATGTTTTTTCTTGATCTTTGCTTTTGGAGCTACATATTGTATATGATCTTTGAATCATTGAGATGCATTAACATGTTGATCTTATGTATGGGAATCATACTACTTGGTTGGGAATTTGGGCTACTAATGTGAACATATTATAATGCCAGTCCTGGGAGTCTCGTGTGAACATTTCGAATGGATCGGCTCTTACTACTGTGCACAACATGATCCTTATTTCTGTGTGCTCAGTGTTTACAAGTTACTAGCAGTTCCTTATTTCTCTTCACTCAGTGTTTACAAGCTACTGATCGATCACTGGCTAGCCTACTAATACGCTCCTAGCAGTTTTAGTTGCGACGCAAGATTCAAAGGTGGTAGTTTTTTGAATAAAAATGCCTACCTCTGAAGAAACTGCCATGCTATTCTGAAGAAAATGCCATGCAAATCTGAAGAAACTGCCAGCCAAATCGTTCGCAAATGCCTCTTCTCCCAGCAAACGTTCATCAGCTATTGCGATCCTACGCGAATAACCAGCGGATCACAAACGTAGCTCATCTGGATGAATCGAGTGCACTCATTTGACCGTCATGCCGATGTGCGACCCAGCACGAACGGGATGCACCACTGACGGGACTAAGCCATGCCTGCTTATGCATTCATTTCCGACAACTGTCGCATTTCCCGCGACACGCTGGTTCACCTACCTTCCGCCTATAATTACTGGTTCCAAGCATTCTCCGGTGGCACCATCACCCAACTCGCCCTGTCCTCACAAGCCCCCACCGGCCCGACGTCACTCGCCACTTGCCGTCGCTCTCGCCACATCCGTCATGCCTCCGCCCATCCGCAATAGGTGATGCCGGAGGCGCTCATCGCTGGAGCCAGTGTTCGGTTTTTCACCGGAAGGCAGACGGAGTGAGGAGGCATTCTATCTGTCTTTAGATGGCAATGCGGAGTATGAGGACTTGTTGGAGCATGACCGCCTGGCGGAGGAGCAGCGTATCGCCGATTTGCGCTGCCAGCGAGGCATGGAGCAGCAGCGCACCGCCGCTCTGAGTCGTGAGCAGAGCGCCTACAACTGGGCCGACTACGTGGAGGCCGGTGCCCGAGAAATAGCCCTAGAGGCTGTCGGGAACGCACGTGTTCGCGACGCCGAATTTTACTACCATCTCGTCAAGTGGGTTTCCTCCTTAGAAGCCGAAGCTTCGGTGGACCACGCCAGCATGGAAAGGGCCAACACGCGCGAGCAACGCGCCCTATCGCACCTC
The DNA here is from genome assembly GCA_011799875.1 of Thinopyrum elongatum. Classification (NCBI taxonomy): domain Eukaryota; kingdom Viridiplantae; phylum Streptophyta; class Magnoliopsida; order Poales; family Poaceae; genus Thinopyrum; species Thinopyrum elongatum. Next base: position 351,900,705 of record CM022303.1, read on the forward strand.
TGGCAAGTCCGAGGCAAGGAGGAGGACGTCGGTGCCGGCGTTTAGCGTGTACCGCAGATGGCGGCCGGTATCGTCTAGTTAGCTAAGAGTAAGTTAGTACTTGTACACTAGAGTATTAGTGGGAGTAGATAGTTAAGTTGGCTATGATGGTTGTCAACGTGGAAGTTCAGCAATCTATCTCTGGATTAGACCTGTTACTTTGCTCTGAATGTTGAACTTTCCGTGTGAACGTATAGAATGGGTTGTTATTTTTTTTATGTGGGTTGTATTTGTCTGCCATGGATTTAGAGGCTGACTTGTGGGCCCACTAGGTTGACACATACTCAATCAGGAGATGATTGTACATGGATTGGATGACAGCAGGGACCCACCAGGGTCATGGTAGTATGCAAGCAAGTGCCTCCTTATTTCAAGCCAAAAAAATGGTTCCTCCTAATGGATTCCTGACATTTGGGTCCCATGCCATTGTCAACATAGTCAATAAACGAGAGAATTGAAGAACAAGCGGCTGTCAGCAGGGACCCAGCAGCTCACCCAGTTCTTTTTGTTTTTGAGACGGAAGCAGGGTATCAACTGGGCCATGTGGGGCACTCTTGCCAGTATAGCCAGCCTTTTATTTTATGTTTACCACAAGACCAGCCCAGTTTTTTTTCTTTCTGAAAATGGCTAGCCCAGTTTTTTTTTGCATTATACCCAACCGAGGCCTACTTGCTTTTATCAGACCTGCTAGGCTGCAAGGGATGCATTCGGCTTGCCCATAAAATGGGCTATCAGTAATAAGCAATGGGCCCCTAAAAAAGTAATGAGAAATGGGCTGTACATTTTTAAGACACAACAAACCGGAAATTAATTTCAAATTTCTTTTGCATTTCAAAATTTTAAATTTCATTGATTTTATGGGGGGGGGAATTATTTGGATTTTAAATTGATATAAATTTAATTTTGAAATTAGTTTGAACGTGACTTGAAATTTTGGGATTAAAAACAGTTCAGACCGCACCGAAATATGCAAAATTTCGTTGAGTTTTTTAACCATGGCCATAATATGGGCTGTAATGCTAACAAAAAGAATATGGGCTCCAAAAGAATCCTTAAGAATTAGCAAATGGGCTGTAAATTATTAGATATAATGGCAGATGGGGTGCATGCTATTTTCCACAGATTTGAGGTTGACTTATGGGCCTACTAGGTTGACGCATACGCTTTCCTAAAAAAAGGTTGACGTGTACACAAGGCCGTGTCAACTTAGTCAACACACGAGAGCAGTGACTGTTCGATGTCCATCCAACGGTCGTCGTGCTTCTTCAATGTCTGATCTTTCTGCTCCAGCCACCCAAACCAGCGCTAGCGGGACAGCCTGCTCCTTCCTCCCATGGCCGGCTGTACTGCCGCGCAGGCCTCACCGGCCCACCCTACTCCCACCGCTGGCCAGGCCATCCCTCTACTCACCAGCACCTCCTGTTTTTTTCCGGCGACGCCAGGCGCACCCCGATGCCGAACCAGTAATAGCCCTCCTACTCCCCTCAGCGTGGGTATCCACTACTATGGCTTTGCCGGCTCTGGGTTATTCACTTCCTCGGCCTCATCGTCGTCCACCGCGTTGATGCTCTCGGCGCAGCGTGGTCAATGTGGTCAACAAACGACAGCCATCGGAAGAGGGATGTAAGTGGAGAGGCTGACAGTAGGGACCCACATGGTCCATGGCCGCAGGCAAGCACGTGCCTCATTATGCGAACAAAAATGATTGCTCCTGCTGACAACTGGGACCCACCAGCTACATCTTCGCACGCAAGGAAGTGCCTCCTAATTACACGGGAAAAAAAGTTTCCTCCACCTCACAGCTAAGACCCACCAGCTACATCTTCGCACGCAAGGAAGTGCCTCCTTATTCCGCGCAAGAAAAATGATTCCTCCCGCTGCTAGGTGGGACCCACCAGATTTGGTGGCTGACTTGTGGGCCTACTAAGTTCACGCGTACGCAGGGTTTTGTCAACCTAGTCAACAAACAATTCTAGCAGCAATGACCGTTGGATGTTAATCCAACGGCCATGCTGCTTCTTCAATCTCTGATCTTCGTGCTCCAGCTGCCCAAACCAGCACCGGCAGGACCACCTACTCCTGCCTCCCGTGGTCGTCCATGCTGCCACCGGTGGCCATGCCATCCTTCTACTCACCCACACCTCCTGTTATTCTCCGGCGACGGTAGCTTCACACCACAACCGAAGCAGTCAACCCTCGTACTCCCCTCCGCGTGGGCATCCACTGCCGCGTCTTCCCCAGCTCTGTGTCATTCCCTTCCTAGGCCTCGCCGTTGTCCACCGCCTTGGTGCTCTCAGCGCGGCATGGTCAACCTGGTCAACGAATGACAGCCATCAGAAGACGACTGTACGCGGTGACGCTGACAGCTGGACCCACCAGCTACATCTTTGGATGCAAGGAAGTGCCTCCATATTAGGCGCGAAAAAATGATCCCTTCCCCTAACAGCTGGGACCCACCAGCTATATCTTCACACGCAAGGAAGTGCCTCCTTATCCTCCCTGACAGTTGGGACCCACCCGGTCAAAGCATACGTAGCGTTGTCTATCTGGTCGCGAACGTGTACGTACATACTGGTCGATCGGTCTCTCTACAATGATGAACCGTGGCCGAGCAAGCAGTGGCAGGTGTCATAGTAAAGCCCCCGACATAGCAGTTCAGGCAGTCCCGTCTAAACCGTGTACACGTACGTACAGCCACAGGGCTAAAAATACGGTCACATACGTACATACGGGCGGGGGTCTCGAACGCGTACTCGCGCAGACGTATGGCCAAGGCTCATGTACACGGAGAGGCAACGGATGACAGTAACATCGTTCTGTTCATCGGAAGCCAACCGGCTGCGTCGGAACGGAGAAACTACGTCGTGTTCATCGGGAGGCAACGAAATGCATCGTGTTCATCGGGAGACAACCGGCTTGGATGGAACAGCCGAAATGGGGCATCGCGTACCGCAGGACGAAGGAAACGGCCTTCTGTTCGACCGCCTACGGTCGAAACGGGGTCCTGTTCGTCGAGAGGGGTGTGGCGTACCGCAAAACGGGACTCCACGAGCTACAGTTCATCCACCTTCGACCTCCCCCAGCCTCGACCTTCTACTGTTCATCCACCGGCGACCTCCTCCAGCCTCCACCGGCTACTGTTCATCCTGCCTCCACGGGGTCCTGTTCATCCACCCCAACCGGCTGGGGTGTGGCGGTCCTGTTCATCCAGCGGCAACGGCCTACTACCACGGGGTCCTGTTCATCGAACCCCCACCGGGAACTGTTCATCCAGAGCCACCCAACCGGCCCGACTCACCATGTCTCGACTCGTTCTACGTACCACGCGCATGGTAGCAATGGTCACTGTTCATCGAGAGGCAACCCAACACCGGCTGGCTACGTCTCGCACGGGTGCTCGATCGGCTTTAGTAAGCAGCAACAGTGATTGATCGCTCGGGTTCAGTTAACAGCAGCAGCGAAGGAATCGCTGGGGTTCAGTCAGCAGCGAATGAATTGCTCGTGTTCAGTTAATAGCCAAGGGATCGATCGCTCTGGTTCAGTAACGTAGCTAGTGCGATCGCTCGGGTTCAGTTAGCCAACGCCTCACACACACGCGTACACGAGAGAAACGCGCAAACCACAGTGCATCACTCGTCCCCGACCACCCACCGTAACTGGGGACTCCACGATATTTTCCTCGCCCTCACTTCTACCACAATTTTTTCCGTCATGGACGGCCCAAAGAATGTCATGCAGGTGCGTCTTCGGCCCGCCTAGGACAAAAAGCCCATTTTCTGTCATGATTTGTCATAGAAGTAGGAGCCCACCACATCTATGATGATACCTGGTTTTGTCACAATTATCGTCATAGAAGTGTCATAAGCATGACATATTTTTTTTTCGTTTAGCCCATAATGTCACGGATGTGTCTTTTTTTTTGTAGTGCAACATGCCGGTCCCTGCGCCTCGCCATCTTTGTTTGCTCGCCAACTGTCCTCATGCATATCGATCCTATAACCCTCACCTCTCCTGCTGGGTTTGCACAAAAACCTGCCAGTTACTACTCTCAATCACGGTGAGGCCTATTTCCTCGCGATCCCTTTTCCTATTTGGTTCCGTATGTTCCCAAATTGGCTATAAAATAATGGAGAGTGTATATATGTTCATTATCTACCTTCCTAACTAGTACATATAAGCTGTAATTGTTCCAATTAGTAATTGTCGATTTACAGATCATGGGCTCCTGAGTCACACAAAATGAACAAATTAGCCGTACATTTTCAAAATTATGACATGCCATGTTTAGACAGCTTGCTACCAAGTTTTTAGCATTATGCTTATCCCCCTTTTCTGAATTTCGCATGTGTTCTATGTAGATGCCGAGTAGCAGCGACAACACTCATGCTTCAAGCGATGTATCTTCATCTGAGTCCGACAATCCTAGGTCTCTAGCAGATGATCTAGGATCAAGTAATCTGGAACGGGATAGAGCTGTAGCAATCACCCTTCCGGTCAGGACACTAAAGAATGCTCGAAGAAAGCCCACACACCAGCCTAAAGGTGTATATGAAGTAATCGACATTGATTTAAAGTCTCAGGCTCCAACTAAACCAGATAAAGCACACACAAGGTTCAGGAGTGTGTGTGGATTTGTTGGCAGGGAAGGCTTAGCATTAATCGTTGGGGTTTCGGGAGGCTGACATGAAAACACGGCACATGATAGTCTAGGAGATCATGGATCAATTCAACGTTCTAGAGTAGTGGAGAATGCAGGTGGAACACGTTGCACTAAAGAAGGCCAGCGATGCTTGGAAAAACTGGAAGCACGTGTTGTACAAGAAGTACTTGAGTGAAGGCAAGGACCCGATCCCCGCAGACCCCCAAATTACAAAGGCAGACTGGGCAGAATTCAAAAGGGCCAGGGCAACTACAGAGTTTACTGAGAAGAATGCCAAGCAATCGGAACTTCAGAAGAGGAACACACACCCCCACTGTATGGGTGTGGCAGGATACTATGACATGAAGACAATATGGGACCAGGAGGACAAAGACGCAATAGTTGTGGGTGGGTAATCATCCTTTAGTGAAATTAGGGGCGAACACGCTAGAGACTACTTGCAGGCACGTGCAAGGAGGCATGACGATGGTTCTTATTACTTTGAAAACTCACATGACGAAGCAATGTATCTCGTTATGTTAAAGGCTTCCAACACCCCTGGAAGGTTCTACAGGAACTCAGGGCCATGTGACATTCTGTCTGATGCTATGAAAACAAAGAGCCCCTCGGCCGTGCAAGGTGTATAGGTGTCAATGTCCCGCACAAGAGGGCTTTCACACTCAGCAAAGAAGAGAAGCTCACCATGAAAAAAGCGAGGAGTGAAATGAAGCAAAATCAATTGTATGAAAGGATGAGGAGGGACATGTATCTGACAGTTCGAAAGGAAATTGAGGAGTCATTGATGATGTAGAAGACTCTAACACTAAGAGATAGCCAGCAGACGGGAGGGGAGGCGGGCATGGAGGATGACCCCAGTGACACTGAGGCTACAACTGTGCATGATGCTGCTATATCTGATCTATATAGAATGACAGGAAGACCAAGGGGCATGCTTACATATTATGAAGGTAAGTTAAAATGTGTAGCAGCCTGGGTTTACCCCCCCCCCCCCCCCGCCGGGAATGGGGGATCTTTGTTGGACAATGTGCCATTGAAGCCGGGCTATGTGAAGTGCTGCGTGATTGATGTAAAGCCTGGATTCAGTGAATTTGCCGTGAAGAATGTCCTTGGGGACTATGATGAGCAGAGGACCTTGGGAGAAACATTGTTAAATCATATCCAGTGTCCACAAAAGGAAATAGACTTCATGGGTGAGATCCCTCAAGCACTGCCAAGAGAAACCAATGTTGACCTTCAACCGGTGACTCTCTCGTCGCCACAGCAGCTCTCACGTGCTTCCCCCTGAGGAACCTAATAATCATAATCCGATGGCTGATGCATCATCCTGTTATCAGCCCGCCCGGCTTCCTGATACGTTTCCAATGTATCTATAATTTTTTTATTGTTCCATGCTATTGTAGTATCAATCTTGGATGTTTTATATGCAATTATATGCTATTTATATCATTTTTTGGGACTAACCTATTAACCGAGAGCCTAGTGCCTGTTGCTTTTTTGCTTGTTTTTGGTTTTCCAGGAAACCAGTACCAAACGGAGTCCAAACGCTACGAAACTTTTTGATGATTTTTTCTGGACAAGAGAGACCCTAGAAGCTTTGGGAGGTGACCAGACGAGAAGCGAGGAGACGGCAAGGCAATAGGGCACGCCCAAGGGGGTAGGCGCACCCTGATGCCTTCTGAGCCCCTCGTGGCTTCGTCTCACCTAATTCCACCTCTACAAATTCTCTAAAATTGGGAAATGAGTAGAGAGCGACACAAAATACTTTTTCTGCCTCCACAAGTTTCGGTTCTTCTGCGATTCCATCTGGAGGCCTTTTCCGGTACTCTGCCAGAGGGGGAATCGATCACGGAGGGCTTCTACATCATCCTTGCTGCCCTCTGATGATGCGTGAGTAGTTCACCATTGACCTATGGGTCCATAGCTAGTAGCTAGATGGCTTCTTCTCTCTCTTTGATCTTTAATACAATGTTCTCCTCGATGTTCCTGGAGTTCTATCTGATGTAATCTTCTTTTGCGGTGTGTTTGTTGGGATCCGATGAATTGTGGGTTTATGATCAGATTATTCATGAATATTAATAGAGTCTTTTCTGAACTTTATTATGCATGATTTTTACAGTTTTGTATTTCTCTCTGATTTATCCATTTTGTTTGGCCAACTAGATTTATTTATCTTGCAATGGGAGAGGTGCTTTGTGATGGGTTCAATCTTGCGGTGCTCTATATCCAAGTGACAGAAAGGGACAAGACACATATTTGTATTCTCGGTTTCCTCGGTACACAATGAAGAATTGTATCAGAAACACTGTCTTTACCAAAGCTTATTTAGCTTTATCATCGATTTCTGGATCAGTACTATAGTTAAGATATCATTTGTGATTTGTGCCCGCTGGACCAGTGACATTATTATGTAAACCATTTGATAAACCTTTCGAATGCACTCACAAATATATTTGAAAAATTGATCTGGATTTATGTAACGTCAACACTACTGTCGACCAGTAACTCATCAAAATTTTGTTAAAAAAAATTGAAACTCTGATAGTACATCAGCACTAATAAGTCTGGCACGTCAGTTCAAGGCAGAGTAACCAAACACACGCGTGAACACCTCAAAAAACATCATTCAACAAACTATGACTAGTCTGCCAGTCCTAGTTCAGAAAGCCCATCAGTACATAAAAGAATTACCTCAAGCAAACAGAAAAATTGAAAGTACAAATATAATACACCTGTACTGATGAAAAACTAATTTATCTGTATAAAATACTTTCAAAAATTATGTTGATATAAACAATCATTTCAAAAAACAAATGTTTAAAAAAATTAGCATCACACACATAGTCTGAACTTGTATTGGTAAGTTCAACCACATGTCAATCACTAGTCCAAGTACTCGAGAGTCGAGCAGTACAAGCGCCATCATCACCGACTATGAGACGCGCAAGTGGGACAAGCAACTAATAAGTTCACCTTCACAAGACGGATCAGTGCGAGAGTAAAAACCCTGCAGAGAATTATGTTTGGACGGTTGGTTCTTCTAGGCCACCGCCCGCGCCATCCACTGGGCGGTTGCCACGACGGACTGCAATGGCGACCCCACGACCACTACCCCCATGTCCGTGATGAACCGCCTCCCCTACGTCCCCATCCATGCCCTGAAATACCCCATTGTCTTCCATCTCTGCCTCATTCTGAGAACCACCATTGTCGCTTCCATTTCCACTACAAACTCCCCACAAACATCTCTATTTGAAGCCCACAGTCGCTGGAGGAGGGCAATGGCTGAGGAACCGTCTGCCAAGCGTCAGTGTGGCTAGATGTCCGACCAGAGCAGCAACCTCAACGACGTTCACGTCCCTGGCGAGAAGCTCGACTACACCACCATGCTCGAGAAGGTGGACCTCCACGGCAATGAGACGCTGGAGGTCGTCTGCACCAGCGAACCAGACAAGGCCGACGAGATGATCTATAGGCTCTGGAAGAGGGCTGTCGGCTTGTATCCTAGATTCATCGGCGTTGATGTGGAGTATAACAAGCAAGACAAACCTCCGCAGAGAGCAGCAGTTCCGCAGTTATGCGTGGAGGAACTCTCCCTGGTGTACCACATCGCCGCGGCCAAAAAATGGTGAACCATCCTACTCATTTGCCCTCTTTCGTTCATCTCTTTAATTAGTACTGTATCCTCAAAATTTCATTAAACTTGTTTCCCAACTAGATGTACTTGTGTAGTTCGTGAAAGTGGATGCACTAGTGCAGTTTCTCAAGTAGATGCACTAGAATATATTTTGAACCTGATGCACTAGATTACTATTTGAAATCTTGCAGTAGATTAATTTCTGAACTTGATGTACTAGTGTAGTTTCTGATCTTGATTAACTAGTGTAGTTTCTGCACTCGATGTATTAAAAGACGTTTCTGAACTTGATGTAGTGAAGTAGTTTCTGAACTTGGTCTGGTGTTATTTTCATCAGCAAAAAAACTAAGAACTTGGTGAAGCACTTGTATATGTTTTTCTATTCAACAAAACAAAACTAAACTAGTACTAAAGCAGCACATAGATTATTGACTCAACTATATATTCCGAAAAGAAAAATAACATCGTGTACTTGAATTTAATTTCTGAAATTTGTGTACTAGTTTCTGAACTACATTCATCCATTAATTATACTATATAAGCATCTACTTCATGGATTCATCACTTGTAAACCAAAAACACTGAAGAAATCAAACATCAAAATAATACTAATCTTCAATATGTCTCTCCCCTTGAAGGCCCAAGCGCTTGAACGACATGTTGAAGCATGAGAAGTTGTTCACCTTTGCCAGTTTCAGCATTCAAGATGACAAAGAGAAGCTGAAGATGTCTGGTTTGGAGATAAACCCTAACAAGTACATCGACATTCAGCGCAACTGGAGAGTTCCATACACCGGAAAAGAGTACGACTCCTTGGCTGATGTTGCAGCCAGCATCATCCACCCATTCTACAAAGACATGAAGAAGAAGATCAACAAGAAGGAAGACCATAAACTATGGGGGATCAGCCCACTGCCAAATTACCTCATCAAGTACGCATCAATAGATGCGTACGCCACCTACGAGTCATGGAAGAAAATCGACAACATCAAAACAGGTCTTGAAATTTCAAAAGAGCAGGAAGAGGACCCCTACTACCACTGCCACTATGCGGGATGAAGAGACATCAAAGTCTGCCTTCGTGTTGCACGCGCTTGTGCTTGTGCTTGTCCTTTATCTTGTTGTTTCAAATTCGGAGTTTGCTTTTGTTAGGTTAAACCAGCTTGCTTATGTCATGTGTGTCAGGGTTGAACCAGTTTGCTTGTGTCGTGTTTGTCAGGGTTGAACAAGTTTGCTTATGTCATCAAGTACAACGTTTGCTTATCTCGTTAAATAAGTTCGCTAGCTTCCTATTTTGTTTATCCATCATTTCAAATTCAAGTAGCTTGTGAATGGAACTCTGTGGCTGCTCTTCAGTACTAGTTATCGAGCAACTAATCACACAAGGATGTTCCATGTGTAGTTTGGATTTAGCATTGTATGGAAAACAAAACGTTGAAAACAATCAGTATAATTTGAGCTGCTTAACAACGCTTCAAAAGTTGAAAAAAAATCTTAGTACTTCATGTACTGTTCTCATCCATATGATCTGAGTCTATATGAACAAAACAAGCCCCAACACCACTCCCGTCCTACAACTGCGAACAGTGACAACACTAACATAGAGTTGTACTGGCAGCAGATATTTCGCAAACACTGGCAGACTAAGAACAAGAACAATACTACCCTTGGACGCTTAGTAGAGCTTAGTCCTGTACAGCAGTACTATCGCACTAAATAGTTTCAAAGAACACTAAAAAATAATCACAACAAAAAAAGGTTCCATCACACTAAAAAGACTAAGGGCCAGCCAAGGACAACATTCAGTACTAACAAGATCATCCTTGTAGCTGCTAGAAAATTAGCAAGTACTACAACAGAAAAGTTAAGAAGCATCAATACACATTTTATTGGTCACTGGCAGACTAAGAATGACAGTACTAGTACACTTGAATGCGAAGTGCAGCTTTACTACTATAAAAAGGACAAAGAAGCATCAGTTCGCATTCCCTTAATAATTGTCAGACTAAGAACAGAAGTGCTAGGACAATTGAACTCTCAGTACAACTTAGTTTACACGCAAGTACTATCCTACTAAATAATACCAGAAGACCCCTGAGAATAATCACAACAACAAACAAGAAAATAAGGGAAAACTCAATGAAAAGATAACAGTTATAGCCAAGAAGAACAATCAGTAATAATAAAATCATTCTTACATAAATCCAACAAAACTCACAAGAACTACAACAAAAGTATCAGTCTACATTAGTGGTGCAGTCAAGTACTAGATTCAAACCACAGTCCGCATTACTTGTGCAGTCAAGTACTAGATTCAAACCAAAAAAAATTGATCGCCCGAGGACAGGCAGGCCCTAACGTAGGTGGACACTTGAACTCGAGCCGACGGCGGAACCGTTGGTGAATCTCTAGAAATTGACACAACGCAGGGCCAGCAGACCAGGGCCCACAGATCATGGAACAGAGAGCGAGCGCCGTGTATAAGCGCACAGGTAAGTATTCAGAGGATTTCGACACATGAGCCACGACATAGCTTATAAACCGGTCAAGAGCCCCCTCGGCTAGCGAGGTGGGACTAAACTCAGAGCGCACGCGCAGCCAGCAGTCCACTGTGCGCGCGGGGGTCATTTGGGCCGGAAAAGGGCCCAATACGACTGCTCCTTGTAAGCCTCCCTCATCTCCAAACTGTCCTCACCCCACCCATAAGGCCCATTGAATAAAGCCGAGCGCGGCGCACAAAATCATAAACTACAACAAAAAAGTTCAAAAACTGAATATAGAAAAGTTCAAATACTTGTTCGCAGACAATATTTTTAAATTCAAAAATAAAAGTAAAATAAATTTAGCTCTGCACCACGGATAAAAAAAAGGAAAAAATACGATACAAAAACAACGATACTTTAAAAGTAGAGAACTTAATAGGCTATATGTTAAATGTACATAATTTAAACCAGGGAATTAAATTTTACTTTCAAGTTCAACTACTAAAATGCAAGAAGTTCAAAGAAATATTGTTTGTCAATTCTGCTAAATTTCTTATTTACATAAAATCTGGCTAGAGCTCAACTAACGATTTTTTCGTAAATAATCTCAATCCCAAAAAAAAACTTCAGTTCAAACATATATATGACAACAATACTACAAAACTAGGAAGGGTCAGGCCACTGACGCTACATCCACACACCACTGTGACACCAATTTTCAAAGCCTTACGCTGTATGAAATTACAATTCAGTACTCACAGCACTAAACCATAAGTACACTAAAAAGATGGTACAAAAACTATAAAGACCTAACTTTGGTTGGGACAGATGAAAATAAAATAAGTCTCGCTTTTGAGCAACAACTCGCAGTGCATTGAAAAAAGTGTTCAGTTCAACTAGTGTATAAGACTTCAGCGCAAAATAAATATTAACCTCCACACTGAAAACATCACAAAGTATTCGTCACTCAAAACAGTACAAAATGCCATCATTAACAACCCTGAAACGTGCAAGTGGGATAAGCTGCTGATAAGTACACCTTGACAAGACTGGTCAGTGCAACCAGTGAATACCCCTGCAAAGAAATTGGCTTGGACAGTTGGTTCTTCCAGGCCACCGCCCGCGCCACCCACTGGGCAGTTGCCACGACGGACTGCAACGGCGCCCCACGAGCACTACCCCCACATCCCAAACCACGCCCTCAAAATACCCCATTCGACTCCATCCCTGCCTCATTCCGAGAACCACCGTTGCCGCTTCCATCTCCCCTACAAACTCCCCACAAACATCTCTCTTTGAAGCCCACAGTCGCTGGAGCAGGGCAATGGCGGAGGAACCGTCTGCCAAGCGTCAGCATGGCGAGACGTCCGACCAGAGCAGCAACCTGGACGACATTCACGTCCCTGGCGAGAAGCTCGACTACACCACCAAGCTCGAGAAGGTGGACCTCCACGGCAAGGAGACGTTGGAGGTTGTCTGCACCAGCGAACCAGACAAGGCCGACGCGATGATCAAAAGGCTCAGGATGAAGGGCGGTGGCTTGTATCCTAGCTTCATCGGTGTTGATGTGGAGTATACCAGGCGAGACGAACCTCCGCAGATGGCAGCAGTTCTGCAGTTCTGCGTGGAGGAACTTTGCCTGGTATACCACATCGCCGCGGCCAAAAATGGTGAACCATCCTACTCATTCGCCCTCTTCATTACTCTGTTTAGTTAGTACCGCTCCCTCAAAATTTCATTAATCTTGTTTCCCAACTAGATGTACTACTGTAGTTTGTGAAGTGGATGCACTAGTATACATGTTTCTAGAATAGATGCACTATAATAAATTTTAAACCTGATGCACTGGATTAGTATCTGAAAATTATTTCACAAGATTAATTTCTGAACTTGATGTACTAGTGTAGTTTCTGATCTTGATGCACTAGTGTAGTTTCTGGACTTGATGTATTAAAATATGTTTCTGAACTTGATGTACAAAACTAGTTTCTGAACTTGGTCTGATGTTACTTTCAGCAACAAAATTAGTAAGAACTTGGATGAAGCACTGTTATAGGTTTTTTTATTCAACAAAAGAAAACTAAACTGGCACTAAGCAGCACATAGATCATTAACTCTGGTATAGTTTTTTGAACTTGGTGAAGCACTGAAGATACCAAAAAGAAAAATAGCATGGTGTACTTGAATTTAATTTCAGAACTCTGTGTACTAGTTTTTGAACTACTTTCATCCATGACTTATACTATATAAGCATCAACCTCATGGATCCATCACATGTAAAACAAAAAACAAAATAATTAAATCTTGAAACAAGAACACTAATCTTCAATATGTGTCTCCCCTTGCAGGCCCAAGCGCCTCAAAGAGCTCTTGAAGGAGGAGAAGTTGTACACCTTTGTCGGCTTCAGCATTAAAGAAGACAAAGAGATGCTGAAGAAGTCTGGTGTGGAGATCAACCCCAAGAACTTCATCGACATTCAGTGCAACTGGAGAGTTCCAAACACCAAAAAAGAGTACGACTCCTTGGATGATGTTGTGGCCAGCGTCATCCACCCATTCTACAAAGGCATGAAGAAGAAGATCGATGGGAAGGAAGACCATAAACTATGGGGGATCAGCCCACTGCCAGATTACCTCATCGAGTACGTAGTGATAGATGCGTACGCCACCTACCAGTCATGGAAGAAAATCGACAACATCAAAACAGGTCTGGAAATTTCAAAAGAGCGGGAAGAGGACCCCTACTACCACTGCCACTATGCGGGATGAAGAGTCATCAAAGTCTTCCTTCGTGTTGCTTGCGCTTGTGCTTGTCCTTCACCTTGTTTCAAATTTGTAGTTTGCTTTTGTTAGGTTAAACCAGCTTGCTTATGTCATGTGTGTCAGGGTTGAACCAGTTTGCTTATTTCAAGTACATAGTTTTCTTATGTCGTTGAACAAGTTTGCTAGCTTCCTATTTTGTTTATCCATCATTTGAAGTTGAAGTAGGTTGTGAATGAAACTTTGTGGCTGCTATGCAGCACTAGTCATGGAGCAACTAATCACACAGGGATATTTCAAAAAAACACTAGCAGACTAAGGACAACAACAAATAGTAGCCTCGGACGCTCAGTACAGCTTAGTCCTGTACGGTAGTACTATCACACTAAAAATAGTTTATAGTTTCAGAAGAACACTAAAAAGACTAAGTTCCAGCCGAGGACAACATTCAGTACTAATAGCATCATGCTTCTAGTCGTTAGAAAATTACTAAGTACTGCAACAGAAAAAGCTAAGAAGCATCAATACGTATTTCTTAGTCACTAGCATACTAGCAGTGAAAAGTACTAGTACACTTGAACACACAGTACATATTTACTACAAAATAAAAAGGAACGAGAAGCATCAGTTCGCATTCCTTAATCATTGACATACTAAGAATAACAGTGCTAGTACAATTGAAATCTCAGTACAACTTAGTTTATATGGCAAGTACTATGATGATACCAAATAATGCCTTGAGAAGAATCACATCCGAGAAAAAGAAGGCCAAAACTCGATCAAAAAGATATCAGTTCGACCAAGGAGAAAATTCAAAAGAACCACAACAAAAGCAACAGTCCACATTGAGCAGTGAGGTACTAGTTTCAAACAAAATAAAATAAAATAATGACCGCCCAAGGAAAGGCCAGCCCTACACAGGAAGATAAACTTGGACTCGAGCCCACGGCGGAATCGTTGGCGACTCCATAGCAATCGACACTGCATGGGGCCAGCCGACCAGGGCCCAAAGGTCATGGAATAGAGAGCGAGCGCCGTGTATAAGCGCCCAGGTAAGTATTTAGAGGAGTTCGACAGACAAGGCACGACAATGCTTATAAACCGGTCGAGAGCCCCCTCGGCTAGCAAGGTGGGACTAAACTCAGAGCGCACATGAGCCAGCAGTGCTCAGAGCACGCACGGGACATTTGGGCTGGAAAAGGGCCCAATATGCCTGCTACTCCCTCCTCTCCAAACTATCCTCAGCCCACCCCATAAGGCCCGTTGAATAAACCAGAGCGCGTGGCAAAAGATTATAAACTACTACAAAAAAGTTCGAAAACTTAAAATAGAAAAGTTCAAATACATGTTCGCAGGCAATATTTTTAAATTCAAATATAAAATAAAATAAATTTACCTCTCCAGCACAGATAAAAGGATAAAAAATATGCAACAAAAACAATGATACTTTGAAGTTCAACTAAAATGATAAAAAAAATGCTACAAAAACAATGATACTTTGAAGTTCAACTAAATATGCTACAAAAATAATTATGAACTTAATAGGGCTATCTGTTAAATGTAGCTGATTTAAACCAGTGGATTAATTTTTACTTTGAAGTTCAACTACTAAAATGCAAGAAGTTCAAACAAATATTGGCTGTCAATTCTGCTAAATTTCTTATACTTAACTAAAATTTGGCTAGAGATCACGTAACCATTTCGTCGTAAATAATCTCAATCCCAAAAAACCTTCAATTCTAACATATTATATGACATCAGTTCTACAAAAAATAGGAAGGGTCAATCCACTCACGCTACATCCAAAAATACTACCGTGACACCAATTTTAAAAGCCTTACGCTGTATGAAATTATAATTCAGTACTCACAGCACTATACCATAATTACACAAAAGAGGGTTCAGAAACTATAAAGGTCCAACTTAGGTTGGGACAGATGAAAATAAAATAAGTCTCACTTTTGAGCAACAACCCGCAATACACATGAAAAAAAGTGTTTCAGTTCAACTAGTGTATAAGACTTCAGTGCGAATAAAACTTAACAAAAAAAAATCCCTGAGAAAACAGACACAAGTGAAACAGCTGTTCAACCACATTCTCATCACGGAAAAAAGTTTGTAAAACGCTGTGCCAGACTGATAACATCACAAAGTATATTGGTTATTACATAGTTGACAAGACATCCAAACCATACATACAAAGCCAACAATGTTTTCAAGACATAAATCACACAAGTATACCATTCACTACGCGAATGATAATCATTTCTTCTATGCATGAGGAGCCAAAGCCTGAACCTCCTCGGGAAGCTCCGTCACCAAAATCTGGTTATTTCGGTTGAACATGACTGTATACAAATCCTCAGCATTCCAATCAACAATACGCGGCTGCAAAACATTAAAACAAATAATCAAAAATCAAGACACAGAAAAAGGAAAAGACAAACAGCCAAACACATAAAGTGAAAGCTGAACTAGAACCCACATTGTTATTTTGAATGTTCTCAACAATCTTTTCACCATCATAGGTCACTGCAAACTTCAGAGTATAATGGCCACATCCATTTGGCCCTTGAAAGGGAACGTTGACAAACGTTGGTCTCTTTGCCATAACCTCCCATTTGGGCGGCTTGCTCGCATTATACTGAGCATCACCATACACAGCCTTCATTAATTGGACCAATCTAGAGATCTGTAAAAAAAGACAAGAAACCACACATTTCAGGTCTTAGAAAAGCAGAAACAAAAAGGCAGAAAAATTAATCTAGTAGACATAATAAATATCACTCACAATCTTCTCGCATTCTTTGTGATAGGTGTTCCTTGAAGGACGATGGTTCTTCCCATATGGTAAAGGGTCAATGATGTCAATGGTACTTCGGTACCGATTCATGACTTATAAGGAAAAGTGGTTCACTTTCAAATCCTTTGATAAAGCCATAGATTTGAATAGAGGCATCATGACCTAAAAACAAATGACCAAAAGAGATATTAAATATTCAAAATAAAAACCTGCATCACAAGAAACAAAAATAAAACCAAAATCAGCTAGTAGATCTCAGAAGGTCGGCACTGAGCAAGTCTTCCCCATCTTGAACATAGCTCTTGAATTCTCTCGCTGCACTCTCCACATTAAACTCTTTCTCTTCATCACCATAAAACGAACAGTCAAGCACACCCTGCAAAAAGGAAAAAAGAAATAGACAGGGGAAAAAGGATCAACAATGAAGGTATCTTAAAAACTCGTAAAACAATAGGCAGTCTTATTTCACACAAACAAATGATCTGATTCATTACCATGATGAAATATGGACTCAGCAAGATCCTTTTTCCAGATGTGAAATCAACATTTCTTTCGGGATCTGCTTCCAATCATCAATGAGGAGGTCCATTACATCACCCTTCATCAGCTGTCCAGGTGCAAAAACTTTCCAGACGCGTTTGCCAGTGAAGGTAGTTATGTTATCATCGAGCTGAGGTATCAATGAGAATGTAGTCCTGCAGCACACAGAAAACAAAAAGCAGGGGAAGGAAGATAAGGGATTCATAGTAGTTCAAGTTATATAAAATGAGCAGTTAAGGTCATATTTATTTAGCAGTTAGAAACAACAGAAGAAAAGAATAGGAAACATGATGAGAGATACTCACTCGGCGTACTTCTCATGTCCTTCATCACCAAGCAACAGATTATACAACTTGCGAGCCTTGTCCAGGTGAAGGAATTTATGAGGGTGAAGTTGCTGCATGGGGGAGCGAAACTTAATAGGAGTTCTGGGTGCACGCTTCGTGCTTGTAACATTGCCAGACTTCAATGCAACATCCTTCCTAGCAACACCGGCTCTACGGCCCACTATTCCAGCAAGGGGAGATACACCCTTGGCAGCAGCACTCCTGGTGACTCTTCCCATGCCAGCGATATTGTCAAATGCGTCATCGTCACTGTCTATCAATTGCACAATGGGATTCTTGGGTGTAGAGGGGCTCTCTGGACCAGGAGCCGTACAACCTTTGAGAGCGCCCACCCACCCCTTCATAACACCAGATCTTGTCTTTTTAGTAGAACGCCCCTGGCTCAAATCAACAGCCACACGCTCGAGCTCCGAGAACTGGCGGCCAAAGATTCTGTAGTCATGCTCCCCAAGATCCAGCCACTCACCTGCAACAAAAAAAGGAGGAGCGCAGAAAGGGTAAGTTCAAATACAGAATTCATGACAGTACTAATCAAGAGGTAAAAAGCAGGAAACAAAAGACAAAAGGTCATCCATACGTACAAGGTTCGATGTCAAACAAACCCCGGAAGTCAACATCAAACAAAGCGCTAGTGGCGCAGGTGTACAGCAGAGTCTTTCTAATGTCAAGAATGTCTTTGTGGGTGTAATCCAACATTTCAATCACACCATCCTCCCGATAATGATAAGTCTTGCAGTTTTGTAGCATAAAGAAGCCACAATCATGCTTGTTAACAAGAAAAAAATGAAATTGTACATTACAAATTAAAAAAATACAGGAATACAACAAAAAATTGGAAAACCACGCATTCCATCAACAAAAACAACTAATAAATTTCGTTAAAATGGATACTCACTTGCTTTCCTGCTGCGGCACACGAACAAACTCGCAAGAGAGACCATAAACATGCACCGGCGAGAACGGTTTGGTCCTATCTACACTGGACTCCCTCCAAACCCTCTTTATATTATATGTCATAGTCTTATAGAATCTAAGTGCATTACTCCAGGTTTCATCATGGAGTGAATCAAGACACTCGTGTTGGTACAACAAACCCTGGGTCTATTGCCCACACCGTGCATAGGCCCGAGAACAAGATTGCAACATCCAAGACAAGGCCAAGATGAAGAGATAGGCTCTTTGAGGAATCAAAGGGCAAGTTGAGAAGACCAAGCCAAGCCAAGGAGCAAGACACCGCTAAGGGAAAACCTCCCTTGCCGGGCAGGAGAGCCTGGCGAGGTCAAGGTTGCCCCGGAAGCAAGCCTCAAGACCGCCCCGGCAGGCCTACCGGGTCCTACGAAGGCAAAACACCCCGCCAAAGCTTCACTGCCCCACCTCGCAGCGACGCAAGTCATCGATCGGTGCGGTGTCAAGCCCCAAGGTGACTAAGTGGCTGTCTTTTGCCACATGGCAGCCATTTCCTACAGGAATCTCGTCCAAATGACACCCATTCAGCGACGTGTCATGCAGACAGGAGAGAAGGTGGCCAAACAGCCCGGCAAGGCGTGCCGGGTAGGACATGATGTGACGCTAAGTGGCTCATTTAATGCGTTCAGCTCTGTCTGCAGAGTAGATATGATAGCATTGTTTGCTATCTAATCAGTACACAATGACTGATTTGCCACTGTGGTGACCCCTTGATCTATAAAAGAAGGCCCATGGCAACCATACAAAGGATTCAGACCCTTGTACACTCATACGCACGTAGCTGCTCTCGCCCCGAGGCAACCCTACCGGGAAAAGAGCGCTGCATTTCCACCACCATCCACCATCAATCCACCAAAGCAGGAGTAGGGTTTTACGCCTCGCGGCTGCCCAAACCTAGGTAAAACTGCCCGTGTGATCTCTGCCACGCTGCGCTGTGCTCCTCTGCTCTTTGTGCACCGTGCTCAGTCCCCCTGCCGAACCAAAAGGGGATCGTGGCCCCATAGGTGGTCGTGGTTTCCCATGACATCTTTGGCGCACCAGGTAGGGGGACGTGCTTCCACGAACCCGAGAAGTGTACGTAGCGCGTCATCTTCTTCATTAATGACTCCATCGTCCATGGCGCCCAAGAAGAAGCTCGGCGCCGCAGCTCATCCATCCACCTCGAAGGCCCCGCCGCATGCGACCGCCGACGCCGCGGGGGCTACGGGGATGCCTGGGGGTGTGGACGCTGCGGGGGACGTGGTCGGCGCAGGCGGCGTCGTTACCACCTCCCCTGTGGCCGAAGCAGGAGCAGGACGAACCGGAGAAGGACAGCACCAACAACATCCCAGTGGCCATGCCCCATGAGGTACGGAAGGAGAGATCATTCCATCTGCACCTCCCCATCCGGCCGAGGGGCACAACCACAGCGGGGGTACTCGCTCTGGGAGAATCGCAACTCCCCGACCGCTCCCGTCACGGGTGCGACCGCAGAGCATGCGCCACCCCCAGAATGAGCCGACCCAGCCGCTACGCTGAACGGAGCTGCTGGCCCTCGAGTGCCTCCCCTCGTCACCACGCCATCCAAGCGGCTGGCTCACGATGATGAGAGGACGGCGCGACCGCTACCGGCACTGTCAGGAGCCGGGCGACGTTACGGTCTTCATCGACATCCATGCAAAGCACCGCTTTGGAGGCCATGGCGCGGCCCAGCTGCTGTTGAGATTTCCACCGGCAGCCGATCAGATGGACGAGTGGAGAGCCACCATTCAGAGTCTGATTGGCTTCGCTGAGGCGGGAGGATCGCACCGGGCTGGCCCGCCACGGCCTCCCTAGGCAACAACAACGGCCCACGCTGCTAGCCGTGTGGAAGGGGCCACTCCTACGGTGTAGTCCCCTCCACGACAGCCAGCGCGGGAGCCGTGCAGCCAAGAACACGACGATGTCTCGATGGCTTCGTCCGACCCTCAAGCGCGTCAAGGCCAACGGCGAGTCCTGGAAGACAGGCAGAGGGAAGGCGCGCGTGTCACCACCGAGCGACACTGCGATGCCCACCGCCAGTCGGACATGCACGATGGCCCCGACATCGACGAGCCCACACTCGCTGAAGGCGGGTACCTGCCTTTCGAGGCTGGGTGCCCTGCCTTCACCCACGAGCTGCGGCAAGTCTGTTAGCCATCCACTCGCATGTTCAAGCCGGAGATACCAGAGAAGTATGACGGGAGAATGAACCCGGCAGAGTTCCTGAGCATCTACACCATCGCTGTTCAAGCTGCCGGGGGGAGAGATGAGAAGGTATTCGCCAACTACTTCCCTTTGGCACTCAAGCCAAATGTGAGGTCTTGGCTGATGCACCTGCCGGAGAAATCCATTTCGACCTGGGCTGAGCTGTGCCATGAGTTCATTGGCGCCTTCACGGGCGGCCATCAAGAACCAGGGCGGCCCAGTGACTTGCAGCTTCTCCCACAGAAGGAAGGAGAGAGCCTGCGGAAATACATGCAGAGGTTCCGCCGAGTCCACAGGAATATTCTAGACATCCACCCGGCAGCTATGATAGCTGCGTTCTAGTCCAACGTGCACAATCATCGGATACGTTCCATGATGAATGTTCAATTGCCCAAGACTTTGAAGGAGCTTTACACTCTTGTGGATAAGTGTGCTCGAATAGAGGATGGGAGGAAGCTCCCCGGAGAAGAGGATGGCGTCGACATCGATTCAGAGGACGATGACGAGGCCACCAGTCAAAAGAAGAAGAACAAGAAGTGCAATAAAAGGTGCAAGGATAAAGCAGTGATGACCGTTGAGGGATCGGGCATGCCTAGTACCGGCAAGAAAGCCAAGGCTGAGATACCTGGCAAGGAAGTTGCCGCGTGCACTGATTGCCGGGAAGCTGCGGCTGCCGAGAAGGCTGGGAAAGGGGATGGCCCGTACTGCAAGATCCATCGGACCAAGGGCCACGATCTCCATGAGTGTCATCAGGTTGAGCAACTTGTCAAGAAGCAGAGGGCTGAATATGAGAAGCTAGATAAAGAGAAAGGTCAGAATGGCATTGGCAGAAAGGGTCGGGGTGGCGGAGCAAGCCGCCCCGGCAAGGCTCCTCAGAATCAAGGGAAACCCGCCAGAGGCCGTGAGAAGGAGGATTGCAACGATGAGAGTGATGGAGGAGATGAAGAGGAAACCAGCGAGCAGGAATTCCAGAAAGCCACTGACGCCTTATGCATTGACGGGGGTGCATCTTTGCACTCCTCCCACCACCAACTTAAATGGTGGGCGCGTGAAGTCAATGCCGTGGAGCCAGCGGCAGACTCTCGGAGGCCGCTCAAGTGGTCCCACACGCCCATCATTTTCGACGAAGAGGACCACCCTGACCGCACCACTGTGGTAGGGTGCTTGCCGTTGTTGGTATCACCAACAATCTGCAACCTCAAAGTCACAAAGATGTTAGTTGATGGCGGGGCCGGGTTGAATCTGATTTCTTCAAAGGTCATCAGCAAACTCCAGATGGCAGAAGAAGAGCTCAAGGTTACTGGTACATTTCAAGGAATCAACCCCGGCAGGAGTCGTCCTAAGGGGAAAATCACGTTGCCGGTGACATTTGGGGGAGAGTTGAATTACCGGACTGAGAAGATCATGTTTGATGTGGTTGACCTCCCCCTGCCATACAATGGAATCCTTGGTCGCCCAGCTCTGGCCAAGTTCATGGCGGCATCCCACTATGCCTACAACGCCTTGAAGATGCCAGGGCCGGTGGGCGTCATTTCCATTCCATCAGACAAAAAGGACGCAATTATTTGCGTGGACAAGATGTACCGGGAAGCAGTCGCGGCAGAGTCCACTGAAGCTACAATCCCCGCCAAGGAAAGTAATGGAAAGAAGAAGGCTAACAGGGATGCCGGCAAGGAATCCGGGAAGCGTACCTTTTCGGGGGATGCTGCGCATGTTGATGACTTGCCGGAGTGTTCCAATAGCAAGAGATCCAAGGCTTCTGCACCCACTGTGAAAAAGGTCCCCGCAGGGCTGGCTGGCGCTGATGGTAGTTTCACTATCAGCGCCACCCTCGATAACAAATAGGAAAGCATGCTTGTTGCCTTCCTGCGGGCGAATGTCGATGTGTTTGCCTGCCAAACATCTGACATCCCCGGTGTTCCCATGGAGGTAATCGAGCACCACCTTGCTGTCTGCCCACATGCCCGGCCCATCAAGCAGAAGGTCCGGAAGCAAGCTTTGGAGTGGCAACAGTTTATTGCCGAGGAGATCAAGAAACTTGAGGCAGTTGGTCTGGTTAGAGGAGTGTTGCATCCAACATGGTTAGCAAATCCTGTGGTGGTACGCAAAGCTAATGGGAAGTGGAGGCTGTGCATAGATTTTATGGATCTGAACAAGGCATGCCCGAAGGACCCATTTCCCTTGCCGCGCATCGACTAGATTCTGGATTCCACCTCCGGGTGTGACCTGCTTTCCTTCCTGGATGCCTACTCTGGATATCATCAGATCTTCATGTCCAAGGAAGACGAAGAGAAGACCGCGTTTATCACCACATGTGGCACATACTGCTTCGTGCGGATGCCTTTCGGGTTGAAGAGCGCCAGGTCCACTTTCGCAAGAGCAGTCCAGATTGGTTTTGAGTCACAGTTGCATAGAAACATTGAGGCTTATATGGATGATATTGTGGTCAAGACCAAGGATAGATCAACCCTCATTCAGGATTTAGAAGAGATGTTTGCTAATCTGCGCAAGATCAAGTTGAAGCTAAACCCGGAGAAGTGTGTGTTTGGCATTCCTTCTGGCAAGCTACTTGGCTTCTTTGTGTCCCACCGGGGGATAGAGGCCAACCCCGACAAGATCAAGGCTATCAAGCAGATTCAAGCACCCAAGACAGTCAAGGATGTGAGGCGTTTGACTGGGTGTGTTGCCGCACTTAGCAGATTCATTTCCAAGTCTGCCGAGCGTGCCTTGCTGTTCTTCAAGATTTTGAAAAAAGCAGGACCCATGGAGTGGACCCCAGAGGCAGACGCTGCACTACAAGATTTGAAGGCCTACCTTTCTTCTGTGTCCACTTTGGTCGCTCCAAAACCTCGAGAGCCGTTGATGCTATACTTGGCGGCAACTAATCAACTGGTTAGCGCAGCACTGGTGGCACAACGGGAAGTGGATGAAACAGTAGACATAGCTGGTGTCCCTCCCGGGGAGGAAAGTGAGCACGCCCCAGCAAGGTTGGATGCAGATCAAGATGGAGAAGAGCAAAGCAGCGGAAGCAGTTCTTTGGTCATGGCAAAGAAGAAAGTGGTGCAGCGCCCAGTATACTTTGTCAGCTCCCTGTTGCAGGGGGCTAGATCTAGGTACTCTAGCATCCAAAAAATGATTTTTGGCCTTGTCATGGCCTCAAGGAAACTGCGCCACTACTTCCAAGCCCACGAGATCATAGTTGTCACATGTTTCCCTTTGCAACGGATACTCCAAAACCCTGAGGCTACCGCAGGATAGTGGAGTGGGCTTTGGAGTTATCCAACTTTGGTTTGAGGTTTGAGAGCACATCAACTATTCAGCGCAGAGCGTTGGCAGAGTTTATTGCAGAATGGACGCCAACTCCTGACGAAGAGGTGTTGGAGACAGTTATTGCCGGCAATGAAGCGCCCCAAGAATGGATCATATATTTTGATGGTGCCTTCTCCCTACAAGGTGCAGGTGTTGGCGTGCCTTTCATTGCTCCCACTGGAGAGCACCTGAAGTACGTCGTCCAGACGCATTTTCGCTGAGAGGAGGCTACCAACAATACAGCAGAGTATGAAGGGCTCCTTGCCGGGCTCAGAGTTGCAACAGAACTAGGGATCAAGAAGCTGATCATCCGCGGAGACTCACAACTTGTGGTGAGACAAGTCAATAAGGATTAACAAAGTCCATTGATGGATGCATATGTTGAGGAAGTGAGAAAGTTGGAGGAGCACTTTGACGGATTGCAAACAGAGCACGTACCCCGTGCGGAAAACAGCATTGCTGATCATCTGTCGAAGTGCGCTGCGCAAAAGCTCCCTGTGGAACCAGGAACTTTTGTTCTCCATCTGACTCAGCCCTCCGTATCCCCGGCAACAATGGCCAGAAAGAGGAGGAAACTGGACTCCGGCAAGCCTCTCCTGGTAGAACCTTCCGAGGATCCTGGCAGAAAGCTTGTCGGGCACAACTCCCCTTCGGTCGCTGAGCTGCATCCTCCCGCTAGGCCACCGGTCCCCGCAGTCGAGGATTGCACTCTCACGAATGAGGAGGTGCCGTTAGTCCTCGTTGTCGAGCCACAGGCTCCATCTTGGGCACGGCACATAGTCCATTTCCACCAAACTGGAGAACTTCCCGAAGAGCAAGAAGAAGCTGAAAGAGTAGCCCGGAGGGCCAGTATGTATCAGTTCGTTGATGACATGCTGTACAGAAGGAGGCCCAACTATGTGAAATTGAAGTGCATTTGCCGGGAAGGAGGAAAGGAACTGCTGGCGGAGATACACAAGGGTATGTGCGGCTCCCACATTGGATCAAGGGCGTTGGTTGGGAAAGCTTTCCGGCAAGGATTCTACTGGCCCACAACCCTCCAAGATGCGGTCGAGCTTGTCACCAAGTGTGAAGCCTGCCAATTCCATTCCGAGAATATCCATCTGCCTGCCCAAGCTCTTCGGACAATCCCTTTGTCATGGCCGTTTTCAGTCTGGGGGCTCGATATCCTCGGCCCTTTCCCCCGTGCTGCAGGGGGCTTTGAATTCTTGTTCATTGCAATCGACAAGTTTACAAAGTGGCCGGAAGTAGAGCCCATGAGAAAGGTGATTGCTCAGTCAGCTTTCAAGTTCTTGAAAGGATTGGTGTGCCGCTTCTGAGTTCCTGCCCGGATCATCACTGACAACGGCACCGAGTTCAAGTGTCGCGCCTTCATGCATTATGTTCATGCCCTCGGGAGCAAAATCTCGTTCGCCTCTATGGCCCATCCAAGGAGCAACAGGCAAGCTGAGAGGGCGAACGCTAAAGTGTTGTGAGGACTCAAGACGAGAACATTTGATAGGCTGCAGAAGTGTGGCAGGCAGTGGATCGATGAGCTGCCGGTGGTTCTTTGGTCCCTCAGAACGACACCAAATCGAGCTACCGGGCAGACTCCCCTCTCCCTAGTCTATGGGGCAGAAGCAGTTATCCCCACGAAACTCATTTAAGGGTCACCTCGAGTGCTTGCCTACGATGAAGTAGCGCAAGATCAGCACCGGCGTGACAATGCTGTGCTACTCAAGGAGAACCGTCTTCGGGCTGCTACGCGTGCCGCACGCTATCAGCAAGCCCTGCGTCGCTATCACAGCCGTAGGGTTTGTGCTCGGTGTTTTGAGGAAGGCGACCTTGTCCTTAGGCGCATTCAGTCCGCCAAGGGTGCAAACAAGTTGACGCCGAAGTGGGAAGGCCCTTACCGGGTAGTACGAGTCACCAGACCTGGCGCAGTTCGTCTGGAGACTGGAGATGGCATTCAGTTGCAAAACTCATGGAACATTGAGCATCTCCGCAAGTTTTACCCGTAAGGCACGGCTGTTGGGCCCTGCCCGACAGCCACCCTTTTGTACAAGCCTTGCCTCTGTTGCATGTAACCCCTTGTACAAAGCCAGATGCAGACCCTGAGCAACAGAGAAATAAATGAAGCGCTGGGGGGCGCCCGACAAATTGCATGCATGCATAAGCATATCATGAGCATTGCATGTTCATGTAGATAAGGTCGCATGAGACATCATTTTCATCTGCATCAAACTACAGGCTCCTGCCGTGGATTCGGTCCCGAAGAAGGAGAAGAGAAGACGAGCCTACATTGCGATCCCCGGCAAGCCCAAATAGATAAGTTCTCTCTCTTATCCATACACATTCTGTAAGTAAAAACTTGTGCATAGGAAAACCTCGCCGCTTTCAAAACTTAGGTGCTCCCGTCCCTTGACTCGAGCGTTACTTCGGTCGGGGTGGTTGTAGTGGCCTTTGGTGAGAAAGTTGGTGGGGGGCTGGTCCCTCTTTACGATTTGTGCCCGGCAGGCCCAGCCCCGCAGCAGCAAACTGAGGGTACCGGCAGGATAGCCTACCGGGGAAAAACTTGTTTACTTGAGTGTATAGAGGCATTCTCCCTCTGCATGGACATGTTACATGCACAAGTGCCCGGCAAGGTTTATCTTTTTCATTAATATGCTGATCAACAAGTACAAACCTTACAGAACACAAACATGGATAAAAGAGATTACATAATTTGAACTAAAGTTTGGCAAGTGCCTAGCTACATATTTTAGATTGAAAAAAGATAAGTGGCCCATAATCCCTTTCTTGTCCATCTCCTCCTAGGCAGTGCGGTGGAAGAGAAGGAGGGCAAAAGGGGTGCCTGAGCAAGACGCCCCACTCAACCCCGTCAGGACCTGCCGGGCGCAGCTTGACAAGATCGAGAGTGGCTAGGCTGCGAAGGAGAGGGACAAAAGGAGCAGATCGACGGTGCCTCGGTCACCACCTCCAGGGCCAACTAGAAGCTCCAGCAAAAAGCACCGGCGGGGAGAACCACCGAGGCTCAGCTAGAAGACTGCTGGAGGAGGCAAAGGCACCAAGAGAGCGGCCCTCTCCCCGGCCACTTAGAGGCCGGTGATGATGATGCCGAGGAGGGAGGGGAAGAGCGGAAAGACGAGGCAGCAGGTCGGTAATACGAGACGAAGGCGTCGGTGCCATCGTACTCTGACCTGACGCCCTGCCACCCGCCTTCTCCGTGTTCCCTCGATTTTTCTCCATCACCACCGCTCCAAGGGGACGCCGGCTCCGTGAGTCGTTGCCTCCCCCGGAGAAGCTACGGGCGGCGGCGGCGTCCGAGGCGCGCGAGGGGCGTCGCTCCCCACCTTGGCGGGCAGGAAGATGCTGCCGTGTTCAACATTTGCCCTGACTTCACCAAAGGGGGCGATACTGAACCGAGCGCTGCACCCCTGACGGACGCCGGAGCCACCAAGAGCTTCAACACCTGGGAGGGGGGGGGGACAAACACGCACTCGTGATAGAAGGGCTTGGCGCCTCCCGCGCTGTGGATGGCATGTCCGCCGCCCCCCTTTTTACTCAGGACCAGGCTCACTCCCCAAGCTCCTTCACAAGCTTCCGGCGTCGCCAACCTCAAGCTCGAGCCCGGGGCTTGGCCCCGGTTTTTTTCTCTCAACATTGCAAGAAAAGAGGAGAAAAAAAGGTGAGAGGAGGAGCGTGGATGAGCACTTTTGCTTCCCCCTGCCCCCTTTTATAGGCAGCCTGGGGGCTGGGGGCTGATCCATCGATGGGTAACTACCGTCCCTCTCCGCCAACTCGAGAAGACCGGGCCCCCGCTCTGGCACTCTCCCGCACCATGTGCCTCCGTTACCTACCCACTCAATGCATGCAGCATACGTGGCCGGGGATAAGGGCGTGGTGGGAAGAATGAATTGGCAGTTACTCGCCCGTGCGTTAAAGTCATTCACAGGCCATTACAAGAATGGCCCCACCACAATTGGCGTTACGTGGCAGGCGGAAGAATAGGAAACTGACCTGCGCTCAGGTTAATGAAGAAGCAAAGAAGATCTCAAAGGACAAGCAGCTATTTCCCCCTCGCCTGTTCACAAGTTAGGGCCTACCCCGACGACGCCCGGCAGCGCGTTCGGGCCAGGCCCAGGGGCTCCTGTAGGTACAACAAACCATGGGTCTGTTGCCCAGACCGTGCACAGGCCCGAGAACAAGATTGCAACATCCAAGACAAGGCCAAGATGAAGAGATAGGCTCTTTGAGGAATCAAAGGGCAAGTTGAGAAGACCAAGCCAAGCCAAGGAGCAAGACACCGCTAAGGGAAAACCTCCCTTGCTGGGAAGGAGAGCCTGGCGAGGTCAAGGTTGCCCCGGAAGTAAGCCTCAAGACCGCCCCGGTAGGCCTGCCGGGTCCTACGAAGGCAAAACACCCCGCCAAAGCTTCATCGCTCCACCTCGCAGCGACGCAAGTCATCGATCGGTGCGGTGTCAAGCCCCAAGGTGACTAAGTGGCTGTCTTTTGCCACATGGCAGCCATTTCCTACAGGAATCGCCTCCAAATGACACCCGTCCAGCGACGTGTCATGCAGACAGGAGAGAAGGCGGCCAAACAGCCTGGCAAGGCATGCCGGGCAGGACATGATGTGACGCTAAGCGGCGCATTTAATGCGTTCTGCCCTATCTGCATAGTAGATATGGTAGCACTGTTTGCTATCTAATCAGTACACAATGACTGATTTGCCACTGTGGTGACCCCTTGATCTATAAAAGGAGGCCCATGGCAACCATAGAAAGGATTCGGACCCTTGTACACTCATACGCGCGTAGCTGCTCTCGCCCCGAGGCAACCCTACCGGGCAAGAGCGCTGCATTTCCACCACCATCCACCATCAATCCACCAAAGCAGGAGTAGGGTTTTACGCCTCGCGGCGGCCCGAACCTGGGTAAAACTGCCCGTGTGATCTTTGTCATGCTACGCTGCGCTCCTCCGCTATTTGTGCAACGTGCTCAGTCCCCCTGCCGAACCAAAAGGGGCTCGTGGCCCCATAGGTGGCCGTGGTTTCCCACGACAACTCGAAACGACGGAATTTCAAATTCAGAACAACCAAGCACCAATGCCCTACTTCTTCACCAGGTTTCATGTCAACCACAAATGAAGGCGGATCAAAAGTAGGGAAAAGAAGCTGACAAAAAAATCACAGAGGAAAACTGAATTTAACAAATTATAATGAATATTCAGCCTCCAAAACAATAAATAAAAGAGGGAAATTGAAATTTAGAAGTCCAAACAGATCAGATAATCATAAGTTCTAATTGAGTAAGCAACTCAGTACAAAAGGCTACTCAAGTTTATCTCCACTGCCCAAACTTGCAAGAAACATATCAGTTCGACTTCCTTGCTACAATAAGTTCAGCTTCAAAAAAGAGCACACATCATTCGTAAGTACAGGGGAAAAAAGCAGGCTACTCAAGTTCATTCCCACCTTCCAAACTTGCAAGAAACATGACAGTTCTAGTTCATGAGTACAATAAGTTTAGATAATAGCATGCATCTTTCATCAGTACACCAAAGAAAAAATCAAACATCAGGATGAGTCACGTACAGGATGAGTCAGTAGGAATCCAACGAGGGTGATACCTCGGATTCCCCTGATGTTATGGACACACGGATACTTGGACTTTACACTGTTACTTGGAAAGGCGGGTCGACCCTGAGGGGTACCCGCGTGTGATGTGAAGACGTGTTGCCTGTATGGTGCCCGAGTGAGAATACGAGGCATGGCCGGGCATTCTTGGCCCTTGCCGCAAGTCCTCGAGACGGGGCGACGGGGTCACATCGATCGTGAGTCTCTGCTCGTTACCGCACCCCCAAGGTACTAACGATTTGGATATTTGATTCAAGTGGGCCTTTGGCCCGATAGCACTAACCATCACGCGGGAATAAACATGGGTACTCTGCATCGTGGCATCAGCCGAAAGTTCTGTCAGACGTCCAGTTCAGCATTGTGGCATGGTCGGATCGTGCCGACCATCCGAAGCGGTGCTGGTATCCACCCTGCACACAACGATCTAGAGTGCACAGGGCGATGGCCCAAGACCCCTGAGTGCTTAGGATGTAGACCGGCGGGGACATCTCTGCTGAGCTTTAGGTAGGGCTGTGGTGTGTCGTTTGGCCGAGGTCGGGCATGACCCGGAAAAGTGTGTCCGGCCGGAGTTAAGCAAGCGTGGTGGGTAAGTTGGTGCACCCCTGCAGGGAAGAACTAATCTATGCATAGCCGGATCCTCGGTAACGGACACTCGGAGTTGTATCCCGATTGATACAACAATAATTGGATATTATGGCTCTCGGATTGCTTCTCGCAGGGAGTCGAGAAGGGATCTCTGGACGAGGTTGATGACTGTATGGCTCTGGGATTGCTTTTTCGCAGGGAGTCGAGAAAGGATCTCTGGGTGAGGATGAGACTTAATGATACTACTACTTATACAGTACTAATCTACACTCTTCTAATGCTGCAAGACCTCTGAAGATGCTAGTCTTCGATAGGACTAGGCCTTCTCTCTATTCTGGCATTTCTGCAGCCTAGTCCACATATACAGCCTCCCTTTGATAATGTTGCATATGTAGTGTAGATCCTTGCTTGCTGAGTACTTCGGATGAGTACTCACGGTTGGTTTGCTTTCTTTTTCCCCCATACCCCTGTGATGCAACCAGATGAAGGAGCCCCTGAGACAGCTGCCCCCGCCGACGATCACTACTACTACTACCCCGAGGGTGGATACTACTACGAGCTTGCCGACGACCAGGAGTAGGTTCGGAGGGTCCCAGGCAGGAGGCCTGCGCCTTTCGATCGTAGTGTTTTCTTTTGCCCTGCCTTTAAGGGCCTATCTGTGTTCTTTTATATCTGTACTCAGATATCTGATGCTTCCGCTGACGCTTGTACGCAAGCTTATGTATTCGAGCCCTTGAGGCCCCTGGCTTGTAATATAAAGCTTTTATGACTTTATTTATGTTTTAGAGTTGTGTTGTGATATCTTCCCGTGAGTCCTTAGGCTTGATCATGTGCATTTGCGTGTATGATTAGTGCACAATTAAGTCGGGGGCGTCACAAGTTGGTATCAAAGCCGACTGACTGTAGGAACCCCCTTTCCAACTCCTTAGCCGAAGTTGAGTCTAGTGGTCAAAAAACTAATTTACTAACTTGGCTGTGTGGCTTACGGGCCCACGTCGCCAATTGGGTGGTATTAGGATCTTTTATTCCTCGTCTATACTCTGGGACTCTGATCTCTCTTCTATTCGGGTTAAAATTTTACTAACTCCAACATTAGGTTCTCGTGATCACATCCACCTGGTGTTCTGAAATATTCCCCCTTACTTCAAGATTGTGGGCTAGGTTCTGCTTACAGGATCCTTTTATCGAGGGCACCCTGTGTTGTCACTTGCAGATTCCTCGCCCCAGCAGTTTTCTCTGACATGATGTAGCCTTTGCTATGTCACGTTGTTGTAATCCTCACCGCGTGCCTACGCGCCGCCTAGTTTGTCTAGATGTGAGCGTTCCCGAGCACGTACTATTCGTTTGAATCCAACTCTGTGCATGGATTGGTATGTCTTTACCGACTACTATCCTATATCTAATGCCCTTCCTGTTCATTACTCATGTTACATCATGAATGGCCTCATACACATGCAGTTTTTCTTGCTAAACTACACCTATTGATTTGACAGGATGGCGGACGATCCTCCACCTCCACCCTATATTGCCGAAATGATGCAGCAGTTTGAATTGAACCGTCAGGTTATGACTGGGATATTGGCTCAGTTCCCAAACCAGAATGCTCATCAACGGCCTACCCCGATAACACTGCAAGAATTTGTGTGCCTCAACCCGTCTGTTTTCCGCAACTCCACCAATCCTATGGATGCTGATGATTGGCTTCGTGACATTCTGTTTGAGATGGAATTAGCTAATGTTGCTCCTGACAGTTACGTCACCTTTGCGACGTATCACCTGAGGGGATCAGCTGCTCAATGGTGGGAAAGCCACAAGGGTATGTTGCCTGCTGAAACCGTAACCACTTGGCAGCAATTTCAGTCAGCTTTTCGCGCACGGTACATTCCTCAAGGTCTGATGGACCAGAAGAAGCAGGAGTTCTGCAAACTCTCTCAGGGCAAAATGACTGTGGATGAATATCAGAGGAAATTTCTTGAATTGTCCCGCTATGCTGAAGATGACGCCTGCACTGACGCACGCAAGCAGGAGAAATTCCGTGAAGGACTGCGTACTGATATAAACCTTGCACTTGCTGTCCATGATTGCACAGACTTCGCAACGCTAGTCAGCCAATCTTTCCAAGTTGAAACTGCTCTGACTAAATACCAGGAGTCGCTCAAGCGTACTCGAGATGTCGGCTCGTCTTCGGGTCGACCTGTTCAGAAACGCCAAGTCTGCATTCCCCACAATGTTTACCACCGACCTGCTCCAACACCAAGGCCGTCATATGTTGCACCTCGTCTGCCTTCACCGCCGAGACAGCTAACCGTTCATGATGGACCGCCTGATGCTATGGCTTCTCCTCAGGTTGCGCCACGTCCTCCTAATGACCGTAAGAAGAGTTGTCGAAACCAACAATTCAAAAACCGTAATATCATATCGTCTGTTGTTGTACTTGGCCATGTTAATCACGTCAATGCTGAAAAGGCTCAGAAGGAACCGACTATAGTGCTGGGAACACTCTCTGTGAATTCAGTACTAGCCTTTGTTCTCTTTGATTCAGGAGCATCGCATGCTTTTGTGTCCCAACAATTTGCTCAGTTACATGAGTTATACCTGGAAGAATTACCCACTCCTCTAATGGTTTAGTCCCCGAGATCCAAGTGGCAAACCACAATGCTAAGCCCTCACAACCACATCGAGATTGGAGGTCTACTTTTTCCTGTTTCTCTCATTGTACTTGGACCTTCCGACATAGACATTATTCTCGGTATGGACTGGTTGATAGCCCATAATGCTTTGATTGATTGCGCTACTAAGACAGTCCAGCTCACTCACCCTTCTAGCCAGACAGTCAAATACTCAGCCCGAATAGCTCAGGATGCTGAGAGCCAGATATATGTTCTGAATGCATTGAATGCTTCACCTCTTGAAGGCATCGAGAATGTTCCAGTTGTTCATGATTTTCAAGACGTCTTTCCAGAGGAACTTCCAGGAATACCTCCTGCTAGAGCTATTGAGTTTGTCATCGACTTGAAACCAGGCACAACTCCTATTGCGAAGCGTCCTTATAAGATGCCTCCGCACCATCTTCTCGAACTTAAGGAAGAAATCGACACGTCACTTAAGAAAGGTTTCATCCGCCCCAGTTCCTCTGCTTGGGGTGCACCTTCACTCTTCGTTAAGAAGAAGGATGGAACTAACCGATTGGTTCAGGATTACCGACCTATCAACCAAGCAACAATTCAGAACAAGTATCCGCTTCCCAGAATCAACGATCTGTATGATCAACTTGCTGGTTCCTCAGTATTCTCTAAGCTTGATTTGAGATTGGGATACCACCAGATCCAAGTTCGCGAAGAGGATATTCCCAAGACTGCATTTGTTACTCACTATGGCTCTTATGAGTACACTGAAATGTCATTTGGCTTAACAAATGCTCCAGCTACGTTTTCCCGCCTGATGAATTATATCTTCATGGATTAGCTCGACAAATTCATCGTGGTTTATCTAGATGATATTCTGGTCTATTCTAAGAATAAAGAAGAACATGCTGAACACCTCCGTCTTATACTGGAAAGGATCCGAGAACACTAGTTGTATGCCAAATAATCCAAGTGTGAATTTTGGCTATCTGAAGTAACCTACCTTGGTCATGTGATTTCCATGGATGGAATTGCTGTTAACCCGGAACGAGTTTAGGCTATTCTTGGCTGGACACCTCCGAAGAACATCAAGCAAGTGAGAAGTTTTCTCGGCCTTGCAAGCTATTGCCGTCGATTTGTCGAGAACTTTTCCAAGATTGCTAAGCCTTTGACTGATCTGCTTCACAAGGGCGTTAAGTTTGAATGGACAGACAAATGTCAGGAAAGTTTTCAAACACTCAAAGACAAGCTAACATCTACCCCGGTACTTGCTCCTCCAGATTGTTGCAAAGACTTCGTGATTTATTGTGACGCATCCCGTGAAGGATTAGGCTGTATCCTAATGCAAGAGCGTAAAGTGATTGCTTACGGCTCTCGACAGTTGCGCCCGCATGAAGAGAATTATTCGGTACATGATCTAGAGCTAGCTGCTGTGATCTATGCATTGCAGTTGTGGCGACATTACCTTCTCGGTAATCGTTGCGAGATATACACGGATCATAAAAGTCTGAAGTACTTGTTCACCCAGCCATCTCTAAACCTCCGTCAGCAAAGATGGATGGAGGCCATTGTGGACTATGATTTGGGTATTTCCTATACCCCTGGCAAGGCTAACGTGATGGCTGATGCCTTAAGCCGCAAGTCCTATTGCGACAACCTCATGGTTAGGCGAGCTCAACCTCGTCTTTTTGAAGAACTGTGCAAGCTAAATCTGCGTATTATCCCACAGGGTTCTCTTAATAACCTTGTGATACGACCAGATCTTGAGAAAGCTGTTAAAAACGCGCAAGCTAAAGATGCTGAAATTGATCTGATGAAGAAAAATCTTCACCTTGAAAAGTACAGGGATTTCTCGCTGTCTGAAGATGGAACCTTATATTTCAGAAACCGCATTGTCGTACCTCGCTTCGAACTCATGACTGACAAGGTCATGAAGGAGGCACATGATACACCGCTGTCTATTCATCCGGGTAGCACCAAGATGTATCGTGATCTCCGTCAAAGGTATTGGTGGTCTAAAATGAAGCAGGACATTGCTCGATATGTTGCTGAATGTGATGTGTGTCATCACGTTAAAGCAGAACATCAGAAGCCTGTCGGAATTCTGCAACCACTTCCTATTCCTCTATGGAAATGGGATAATGTTCAAATGGATTTCATTACAGGACTTCCCAGGTCACAGAAGGGTCACGATGCTATTCTTGTCGTCGTCGACCAACTTTCTAAAGTTGCACACTTTCTGCCTGTCAAGGAGACTATCACGGCTAGTCAGTTAGCAGAGTTGTATATCTCCAGAATTGTTTCACTCCACGGTATTCCGAAGGAGATTAGTTCGGACCGTGGCGGCCTTTTCACTTCTAAATTCTGGGAAAGTTTCCAAAAAGCTATGGGAACTCATATCACCTGGAGTTTAGCATATTACCCCCAGTCCCAAGGCCAAGTCGAACGAGTCAATCAAGTGCTTGAAGATATGCTGCGAGCTTGTGTTATTTCTTTCGGTAAGAAGTGGGAAGAATCTCTTCCGTATGCCGAGTTCTCTTATAACAACAGCTATCAAGCCAGCTTGAAAATGGCCCCCTTTGAAGTACTATATGGACGTAAGTGTCGAACCCCTCTGAATTTGTCAGAAACTAGGGAACGACCACTCGTGGAACCGGACATTAATCAGCACACCGAAGAACAAGTCCGTATCATTTGAGAAAATCTCAAGGCGGCTTAGGACCGCCAGAAGAGCAACTACGATCGCAAATGATGGGGTTTGACTTATCAACCCGGTGATCAAGCTTATCTTCTTGTCACTCCTATGAAGGGCACTCACCATTTTGGAATCAAGGGCAAGTTAGCTCCACGCTACATTGGTCCTTTCTGCATTGTTGCAAGACATGGTCAGGTGGCGTACAAAGTGGAGTTGCCGCCACAATTCTCTCATATCCACGATGTCTTCCATGTGTCGCAACTTCGTAAATGCTTCAAGGAATCTCCGCACCGAGCTGTGGATCACGAGATGCTCGAATTGCATGATGATCATTCTTATAAGGAGCATCCGATCCGTATTCTCGATGAAGCTGAATGTCGAACCCGTCAAAAGGTTACCAAGTTCCTCAAAGTGCAGTGGTCAAATCATACTGAAGATGAAGCCACTTGGGAACGCGAGGATAATCTTCGTGCGGAATACCCTGAACTTTTCCCTTCTGCCTCCTAAAATCTCGGAACGAGATTTCTTGTAGTGGAGGACGCCCCCGGCTTAATCGTGCACTAATCATACACGCAAATGCACACGATCAAGCCTAAGGACTCACGGGAAGATATCACAACACAACTCTAAAACATAAATAAAGTAATACAAGCTTTATATTACAAGCCAGGGGCCTCGATGGCTCGAATACATAAGCTTGCGTACAAGCGTCAGCGGAAGCATCAGATATCTGAGTACAGATATAAAAGAACACAGATAGGCCCTTAAAGGCGGGGCAAAAGAAAACACTATGATCGAAAGGCGCAGGCCTCCTGCCTGGGACCCTCCGAACCTACTCCTGGTCGTCGGCAAGCTCGTAGTAGTATCCAACCTCGGGGTAGTAGTAGTAGTAGCGATCGTCGATGGGAGCAGCTATCTCAGGGGCTCCGTCATCTGGTTGCATCACAGGGGTATGGGGGAAAAAGAAAGCAAAGCAACCGTGAGTACTTATCCGAAGTACTCAGCAAGCAAGGATCTACACTACATATGCAACATTATCAAAGGGAGGCTGTATATGTGGACTAGGCTGCAGAAATGCCAGAATAGAGAGAAGGCCTAGTCCTATCGAAGACTAGCATCTTCAGAGGTCTTGCAGCATTAGAAGAGTGTAGATTAGTATTGTATAAGTAGTAGTATCATTAAGTCTCATCCTCACCCAGAGATCCTTTCTTGACTCCCTGCGAGAAAGCAATCCCAGAGCCATACAGTCATCAACCTCGTCCAGAGATCCCTTCTCGACTTCCTGCGAGAAGCAATCCCAGAGCCATAATATCCAATTATTGTTGTATCGATCGGGATACAACTCCGAGTGTCCGTTACCGAGGATCCGGCTATGCATAGATTAGTTCTTCCCTGCAGGGGTGCACCAACTTACCCACCACGCTCGCTTAACTCCGGCCGGACACACTTTTCCGGGTCATGCCCGACCTCGGCCAAACGACACACCGCAGCCCTACCTAAAGCTCAGCAGAGAGGTCCCCGCCAGTCTACA
The DNA here is from genome assembly GCA_011799875.1 of Thinopyrum elongatum. NCBI lineage: Eukaryota > Viridiplantae > Streptophyta > Magnoliopsida > Poales > Poaceae > Thinopyrum > Thinopyrum elongatum. Next base: position 351,937,503 of record CM022303.1, read on the forward strand.
TCCTAAGCACTCAGGGGTCTTGGGCCATCGCACTGTGCACTCCGGGTCGTTGTGTGCAGGGTGGATACCAGCACCGCCTCGGATGGTCGGCATGATCCGACCGTTCCACAATACTGAACTGGACGTCTGACAGAACTTTCGGCTGATGCCACGATGCAGAGTACCCATGTTTATTCCTGCGTGATGGTTAGTGCTATCGGGCCAAAGGCCCACTTGAATCAAATATCCAAATCATTAGTACCTTGGGGGTGCGGTAACGAGCAGAGACTCACGATCGATGTGACCCCGTCGCCCCGTCTCGAGGTCTTGCGGCAAGGGCCAAGAACGCCCGGCCACGCCTCGTATTCTCACTCGGGCACCATACAGGCAACCCGTCTTCACATCACACGCGGGTACCCCTCAGGGTCGACCCGCCTTTCCAAGTAACAGTGTAAAGTCCAAGTATCCGTGTGTCCAAAACATCAGGGGAATCCGAGGTATCACCCTCGTTGGATTCCTACTCGATGTATCCGCCAAGGTGAACTCGGAGGAATCACCCTCGATAGGTTCACACTTGAGGTGTTGTACGGCAGCGTCGTTATCGGAGGTGGGGAAGGAGGAATCACCCTCGATGACCATGACTGAATAGCTACTCTACAGAGTTAACATCAGAAGTGCTACAAGAGGTTTCACCCTCGGCACTCGATAGTAATGCTGCAGTGTCGTTACAACTAAGGGGGGGGTGATGTGCGGTGCCGGGGCTTGGTGTTTGATCCCATCGATCGGGTCTTCTGATAATCCAGCAGGGCAGTCGGGATAAGTGGGGTCACTGATAGGTCTCTAACCAGCCTATACTTAGCAGTTTAGGATAAGCAGGTAAGGTATCAATAGCATGTTACAATAAACAGGCTATGCATCAGAATAGGTAAAGCAGTGGTAGAAGCAATTCTAATGCAAGCATGAGAGAGAAAGAATAGGCGATATCGGTATGCTCAAGGGGGGGTGCTTGCCTGGTTGCTCTGGCAAGGAGGGGTCATCGGTGACGTAGTCGATCACAACGGCATAAGCAGCAGTCTCGGGGTCTACCGGAGAGAAGAGGGGGAAGAAACAGTAAATATAAAGCAAACCAGAGCATGACATGACATTACATAGAGCTAGGGGGTGTTCTGACGTGGTGCTACATGATATAGGTGAAGAGGGAAAACATCCGGGAATGTTTTCCTGGTTCCGGACATTTGTCAAACAGATGACCGGAGGGGAACGGTTCCATGTTCGGATAGTTAGGGACGTGTGACAGACGAACGGACCACATATTCGGATTCGTCATAATTTTCTGAGCAACTTTCATGTATAAAACTTTTTCATCCGAATTACGAATTATTTTCTACAGATTTTCAAAGTTTTAGCAATATTCTAAAATTATTATTAATTCAAAATTAAACAGTGAGATACTTTTTATACACAGTTTTAGCTAGCCCATTAGAATGACAGGTGGGGTCGAGTGGCTGAGTCAGCATACACAGTCAACAAGTCAACAATCAAAGGTTGACCTGGTCAATAAGGTCAGTGGGACCCAACTGGCATAGTCACATGGGCAACTTAAAAGAATTAACTAATTTAGTTAGGGGTGGGTCCTACTGTCATAGACAGAACCTGAATTAGATTTATTTAATTCAGTTAGTTAAACAAAGTAGCCCGCACGCCATAGTCTACTAGTTAGGCAATTAGACTAATCTATCTTAGGAGTCCCTCCGTCCCAAAATTCTTGTCTTAGATTTGTCTAAATACGGATGTATCTAGTTACGTTTTAGTGTTAGATACATCCGTATCTAGACAAATCTAAGACAAGAATTTTGGGACGGAGGGAGTATTAAACAAGGCCAGCCCCATGTGCACACATACGCACAGCACGGGAGGCACATGCCATGGCCATGGCCAGTCGGCCACTGCCCAGGCAAGCGCGGGCGCTACCAGGGGAGGGCGCGGGCGCTGCCAGGGGAGGGCGCGGGCACATGTGGGTGTGGGTGTGGACGCGCGTGCACGTCGCGGTGCAAGTGCACGCAGGCGGGCACGGCGGCGGGTGCGGGCGGCAGCAGCGCAGCGGCGCAGCAGCAACAGCACAGCCGACAGCAGCGATGCAGTAGCGGTAAGCGCAGCAGCAAGCGGCGCAGCAACAAGCGACAGCAGCGGCAAGGCAGCAACGGCAAGAGAGCAACGACAGAGACAGAGAGCAGCGGCAGCAAGTACGACACATACTCGTACGCGGGAGCTCGGACAAGCTCGGGGACGGCGACTACGGCAACGAATCGAAGGGGAAAATGTGGGGAATAGGAAGAGGGGCTCACAACGGTTCCAACGGAAGTGACGGGGAGGTCGGAGGTGGACCGGAGACGAGGCAATCGACGACGGCGGCCGGTGACGGTTGCATATGGGTGCCTCTCCAGAACGGGGAGGAGAGCAAGGAGGAGGAAGGGGATAGGCTAGGGTTCGACAGCGGCGTCGGGGATGGTCTCCTTATCCACCATAGGGCCGCGGGATGCTCGACAGCGAGGCAATCGGCGAGTGGACGGCGTGCGTGCCATGGCCTCTCTGCCTCCGGTGAGAGGTTAGGGCCAAGGCCAGCGCGGGCTGGGCCTGGTACATTGTAGCAATAGGCTATATGAGGTACAGTGTGTGCTGGGCCTAGTAAGTGCTTAGTGCCCCTTTTCTTTTCTTTCTTTTATCTTTTCTATTTTCTAATTTCTTTCATATTGTTTTAGTTTTATAGAATACCAAACTGGCATCTAAATTATATTTATTGAATATCCCACTGCCACAAAAAGTTTGACACTTCAATTAATTAGTTTGCATATTTTAGAAATTATAAAAGGCATTTATTTAATTGATATTGCCACTGTTTTAATTATTTTTGAGCACTTAAACATTTTATAAAATTTTGGTTTCTTCAGCAATAATACTTATGAATTATTTGCCACAGTTTGCACATTTTAGTTTTAATATTTTGGAAACTTTAAATTCTGACTTTAACTTAAATTTGAATTTGCATTGGTTTCGAATCAACGCAAGCTTAGCAACAGTAATAGTGGTGACATGGCTTCCTTAGCTGAGGATTACTGTAGCTTAATTATCCGGGCGTTACACTCCACATGCGACGCCACGGCATGCCTAGTCGTCGCCTGCTATGGCTCGTTCCTGGCTCGGCCTCGCCGGGATGGGGGAGGGGGGTCCCCCCTCCCCCCCGACTCGGTCGCGCTAACGCGGCAGTGCGCTCGTTTGACAGGCGCAGTATGGGGGTTGTGGCTTCAACCACTGTCAATCTTGACACGGATGTTTCATCAATCCATACAAAAAAAGATGTGTCAGTACAACTATGCCACTCGGTGCGGTGCCGCTTTTTTACCGATGACGCTGTTCATCAGTCTATACAAAAAAAGCAAAAAAGATGTGTCATTACGACTATGCCCCTCAGTGCGGCCCTGTTTTCCCCCAAAAAGATACATCATGGGGCAAATTCCATACAAGGAAGATGTGTCAGTACAACTATGCCCCTTGGTGCGGTGCTGGTTTTTTCCCTAAAAGATAGATAATGGGGCAAGTCATGTTACGGACTCGCCTCCGCATGCGACGCCGCGGCACGTCGCATCGTCGCCTGCTACGGCTCGTTCCTGGCTCGGCCTCGCCAGGATGGGGGAGGGGGGTCCCGACCCCCCCGTCTCGGCCTTGCGTTGTGGTGCAACCACCACTCGGTGTGATGCCGCCTTTTTACCGACGACGCTGTTCATCAGTCCATACAAAAAAAGCAAAAAAAGATGTGTCAGTACGACTATGCCCCCCGGTGCGGTCCTGCATGTCTTCCTCGGATGTTCATCAAATCCAAAAAAATGCTGAAAAAATGAGAACAAAAAGAAAGGGAGGAAAAAGACACTATAAAAAAATATGTCAGTTCAAGCCGAGGAGAACATTCAGCACCAATAAGAAAATAAAATGCTTATATCAGGCAAAAAAGAAATTCTTAGAAACTAGAGCAAAAAATGCTAAGAACAATAAAAAAAATTGACCGCCCAAGGGACAGGCCGGCCCAACGCAAGTGGATACTAGGACTCAAGTGAACAGCAAACCGCTGGCAAATTAATCGTAAACCATACTGCGCGGGCCAACCGAATAGGGCCCACAGGTCATGACAGAGAGTGAGCGCCGTGTATAAGCGCTCAAGTGAATTCAGAGGAGTTCGACATGTGTGCCTTGGCAGCGCTTATAAACAGGTCGAGAGGCCCCTCGGCTAGCGAGGTCGGACAAAACGCATAGCGCACGCGGACGGGCTATTTGGGCCGAAAACAATGGCTCCGGGGGGCGGCCCAATACAATAGAGCGACCCATTACAAAATTCCTTCAGATACCACACGACCAATCAAAGAAACAAAATGCACAATTTTTTAAAAAAATAAACAACATAAAGAAATAAGTTTAAATAAATAATGTAGAAAAGTTCAAACACATGTTTGTTGTTAAAAAAAAAACAAATTTTTAAAAGGATACTTCAACGTAGAAAGATTGTAATAAAAATTTCAGAAACACAATTTTAAAAAGTTCAACCACTAAAATTCAAAAAGTTCAAATAAAATTTGTACTGTGCAGCAAGATTAAATTCTTTTTATTTAAAAAATTACTAGAACTATCAGTAGTCAACTAAAAACTAAATTGTGCTCTAAATTCCTGTTAGTACTAAGAAAAAATGCTCTGCAACAAACGAATGCGATTGGGCATTGACATTCAAAGTACTTCAGTTCTATCATTATCAGCTTGCAATTTCAACAAACTCAACCCAAGGGGTGCTACATCCATCATCAGCATATATTTTTCCTGTGCGAGCTATCTACATGAAAATATGCCAGTAAAAACAAAGGATGCACATCAGTTCAACTATAGTTGTTCCAAACCAAATATAAAAAAAAACAATTGCGCTTGAGCCAAAATAGGAAGCATTACATTAAAAATATAGCGCATACAATAACATACGAACATAGAGTTCAACCATCTCACACACATTGTTTAAAAAAAACTGCAACATAATCAAACGCACACAAATTTCACAACCAGCCTCATTTTCCACATTTAAACCTACAACACATAAATTCTGAACATCAGAGAGTCGTCTTCCCTGAAGAAAATTACCATAACCACATCCCCATCCTCAATTCCAGACTCTGCCACAAACTCCTTCCACCCAGTCGTTAGGCTGATGCAACCATCAAAGTCGATGTGGTAGGCAACTTCCATCAACTGATACCCATTCTTGTCTACCGTCTCCATCTTCAGTATCCCCGAACTAGGAGCAACAATCCTAATTGTCGATGTAATTTTCTGCAAATGGGCATGGGAGTAAGAAAAAAAGTGAACACCTGACATAACTGAATATTTGCACAAATCTAGCAATTGTTACATACCAAGTGAAAATATATCTGAACCCAAAACAAAACACAAAACTAACTAGAGCTATGTCCTAGATCTGACAAACTGAAGAAATATACATATGAATCCCTACAGTAAACTTCTGACAAAAACAGAACAAGAATTATGCAAAAGGCACAAATACTGTTAACTACTGAACAAATACACGTACAAATCCCTACTGTTAACTTTTGACAAAACCAAATAAGAATTATAGACAAACTATTGATAAAAATAAACTATAGATTCAGTCCATGGGATTCAAAATGAGACCTACAAAGCATAAAAAAAATAGGAAACACATACCCATGATTCCTCCAAGTCCCCAGCCGTCAGGCGACCAACATAGGGAGCACGAAACCCATGGTTGATGTACATCAGCGACGAAACTTGCCCGCGACGCTGACTCTGGGTGAGCACCAAACCAGATTCGTACACACAAGTGTCAGCTGTAACACCCCCAGTGGTTAGCTACAGTAATCACTTTTGATAATGGCAAGTCCGCGTGATGAACAGTGCCAAATCATCATTTGCATCATATTGCATTTAAACTCCTAATTCAAACTTCACATTAAATTAAAGTGGAAGATAAAAGTTGCTTAACTTAGAAACTAAAATGTTCATTAAATAATAAATATTCCAGAGACCATACTAAAATTATAACCAACAATAAAGAAATAAATTAGGTGACTCTAACATTACCAAAACAGCAAGGATTAATGCATTTTGTTTATTATAAAAATTGTGTGAACTCAAATTGACTCCAAACTAATTTTTGGTAGTAGTAGAGGATGCCTAGTAATTTTTGTAACAATTCCTATGTTTTACAAAATTCAATTTGAGGCCTAACAATTTACTAAACAGAGATATGTGAATAAATAAAAAGAAAAAGACAGAAGAAATCAAAATAAAAAGAAAAGCCCCCTCCCCCCCGGACCAACTAGGCCGTGGCCCAGCTGGACCACTAGGCCGGCCCACCCACTCCCCCCATATTCCCCCCCGAACCCTAGTCCACCCCCACTCCCACCCCTCGTTCCCCACTTCCCCACCCCCCGATCCAGGAGGGATCGGGCGCGGCCCCGCGCCGCCGACGCCGCCCGTCGCCCGCACCGCCGCGCCTCCGTCCTCGTCCGCGGCGTCACCTCGCCGGCGCCGCCCCCACCGCCTCTACCTCGCCGGCGCCGCTTCCACGCCGGACCGCCCCGTCATCCTCGCCTCCGACCGCCCCTACCTCGCCGTTGCCACCGCAGCACCGGCGCCTCCCCGACCCTCTCCGGCCTCTCCCTGGCTCGGTGGTGAGCTCCTCGCTCCATCCACCCTTCCTCCGCGTCGAATGCACCGTCGTAGGCCGCCGTTCCCACCCCCGCCCGCGTCCGAGCTCGTGTGGCCGCGCCCCCTGCTCGCCCTCCCTCGCGCGCGCGTCCCCGCAGCCCCCGCACGCGCCGCCCACCGCCTGTAGCTCGCCGTCCCCGCGTGCCTACCACCACCGCGCTCTCCACTGTCGCTGCTGTTGTCTACTACTGCTGTCGTTGCGTTGCTGCTCCTGCTCTACTGCCTACCCCGCTGTCGCCCGCCTCGCTAGCTCGCCCGGCCATGGCCGCCTCCGTCGCATCGCGCCCGCCTCCGCCCCGTCGCGCCACGCCTGCCCTGGCCCCGCCTCCTCCTTCTGCTGCCCTCCTCCTTCTGCTGCCGCCCACGGCCGACGCGGCCGCTGTGCACCAGGCGCACGCGCGCGTGCGTGCGAGCCCCTGTCTGCGTGGCCAACCGGGCCACTGCTTGGTGGGGCCTGCCCAAATTAGTTAAGGGCTAATTGCCTTTTAGTTAGGGGTTAATTAGTAGTTAGATTAGCCAGATGTTTCAATGACAGACGGGCCCCCACAATTATTTAAACTAAAGTAACTAATCTGTTAACCCTAGTGTCCATGACAACCGGGACCCATTCGCACTGTTCATACCCTTGACCAGTCAATTGTTGACTAGGTCAACTCAACCTCTCGACCCCACCTGTCATATGCAGTGGCTAGCTGGAGTTAGGTATAAAAAGATATGCACTGTTTCAATTCGAATTAAAGAATTAAATAAAATCCAGAATATTGATTAAATCTTCAGAAAATCATATAAAATAATCCATAGCTCAGATCGAAAAACTTTGTACATGAAAGTTGCTCAGAACGACGAGACGAATTCGAATATGCGGTCCGTTCGTCCGTCACGCATCCCTAGCATAGCGAACGTGCAACCGTTCCCCTCCGGTCATCTGTCTGACAAATGTCCGGAACCGGGAAAACATTCCCGGATGAATTCCCCCTTCGCCAGTATCACCCGGCACAGCGTTAGATCACCTCTGTCACCGTGTATTACCATGTTATGCTTTGTGCTGCACTTGTTTGCTCTGTATTTATTGTTTCCTCCCCCTCTTCTCTCTCGGTAGCCCCCAACACCGGCGTCGTCCCCGAGGCCGACGCAGCTCCGGAGCCCGAAGACACCTTTGACAACCTTGCCCTTGCCGCCGAGCAACCAGGCAAGCCCCCCCCCCCCACTTGAGCATACCGATATCGCCCATTCTATTTTCTCATGCTTGCATTAGAATTGCTGCTGCTACTGCTTTACCTATTCTGATGCATAGCCTGTTTATTGTAACCTGCATATCCTAAACTGCATAGTTTAGGCTGGGTAGAGACCTATCAGTGACCCCATTAGTCCCGACCGCCCCGCTGGATTATCCGAAGACCCGATCAACGGGATTGAAGACCAGGCCCCAGCACCGCACATCACCCCCTTAGTTGTAACAACACTGCAGCGTTACTATCGAGTGCCGCGGGTGATACCTCGTGTAGCACTTCTGATGTTAACTCTGTAGAGTAGCTATTCGGTCGTGGTCATCGAGGGTGATTCCTCCTTCACCGCTTCCGATAACGACGCCGTTGTACAACACCTCAAGTGTGAACCCAGCGAGGGTGATTCCTCCGAATTCACCTTGATGGATACATCGAGTAGGAATCCAACGAGGGTGATACCTCGGATTCCCCTGATGTTATGGACACACGGATACTTGGACTTTACACTGTTACTTGGATAGGCGGGTCGACCCTGAGGGGTACCCGCGTGCGCCTGAGAGGCGAGTGTTGTGAAGACGGGTGCCTGTGTGGTGCCCGAGTGATAATACAAGGCGTGGCCGGGCATTCTTGGCCCATGCCGCAAGTCCTCGAGACGGTGCGACGGGGTCACATCTTTCGTGAGTCTCTGCTTGTTACCGCAAGCCCAAGGTACTAACGATTTGGATATTTGATCCGAGCAGGCCTCTGGCCTGATAGCACTAACCATCACGTGGGCATAGTATGGGCGTTCTGCATCGTAGCATCAGCCGACAGTTCTGTCAGACGTCCAGTTCAGCATTGCGGCCGGGTCGGATCGTGCCGTTGGCGCTGGTATCCACCCTGCTCACAACGACCCGGAGTGCACAGGGCGACGGCCCAAGAGCCCTTAGTGCTTAGGATGTAGACCGGCAGGGACCTCTCTGCTGAGCCCTAGGTAGGGCTGCGGTGTGTCGTTTGGCCGAGGCCGGGCATGACCCAGGAAAGTGTGTCCGGCCGGAGTTAATCGAGCGTGTTGGGTAAGTTGGTGCACCCCTGCAGGGAAGAAAACTTCTATCGATAGCCGGTCCTACGGTAAAGGACACTCGGAGTTGTATCCCGATCGATACAGCTAGAAGTTGAGATGAGACCCGGATATGAGGCTCTGGGATTGCTTCTCGCCGGGAGTCGAGAAGGGATCTCAGGACGAGGTTGATGACTGTATGGCTCTGGGATTGATTTCACGCAGGGAGTCGAGAAAGGATCTCTGGGTGAGGTTGAGACTTAATGATACTGCTACATTATATGGTACTGTCTACACTCTTCTAATGCTGCAAGACCTCTGAAGATGCTAGTCTTCGATAGGACTAGGCATTCTCTCTATTCTGGCATTTCTGCAGCCCAGTCCACATATACAGCCTTCCTTTGATAATGTTGCATATGTAGTGTAGATCCTTGCTTGCTGAGTACTTCTGAGTACTCACGGTTGCTTTGTTTTCCTTTTCTCCCCATATTAGTTTGACGTGACCAAGATGATGGAGCCCCTGAGACAGATGCCCCGTCGATCGACTACTACTACTACTACTACTACCCAGAGGATGGATACTACTACGAGTTGACTGACGACCAGGAGTAGGATCGGAGGGTCCCAGGCAGGAGGCCTGCGCCTTTCGATCGTAGTGTTTTTCTTTTGCCTCGCCTTTCTAAAGGCCTTTCTGTTTCTGTTTCATATCTGTACTCAGATATCTGATGCTTCCGCTGACGCTTGTACGCAAGCTTATGTATTCGAGCCCTCGAGGCCCCTGGCTTGTAATATAAAGCTTGTATGACTTTATTTATGTTTTAGAGTTGTGTTGTGATATCTTCCCGTGAGTCCATAGGCTTGATCGTGTGCATTTGCGTGTATGATTAGTGCACGATTGAGCCGGCGGCGTCACATCAGCTATGGGCACCATCCTTGCAAGGCACGCCGCATGAACAATCCTCCATGGGCACCACAGGAAAAGTGAAGAAAAGAACAGAGAGAAGAGGAAGGAACCTAGATCTGATTTTGGAGGAAGGAAGAAAAAGGAGGAGGAGACCGAGCCACACACCACACATAGATGCATAGAATTTATAGCGAGGAAGGCTCACAGATTATAAAAATAATAAATAGGTAGGTGGGCAGCCAGCCGGTAGAATATAGTTATTATGATGATGTCGTCATACAAGTCATACAACATTGACCGCAAAACAGTTCAAGTACAAATAAAGCAGCAGTTCAAATAATTATGGGAGGTCACATACGACAGCAGTTCAATGTGCTCATACCAACATATGTAGATAGAATAGCTCATTCAGAGATAGATAGATGAATTCATTTAGTCATTCAACTCTCTGCTCTCTCCCAACATAATCTGAAAAACATAAAAGTTCAGTACTTCAGTCATAACGATCAAAGAACCGACACCACTTGGCCCTAGTGGATGGGTGTGGAGCCGTGGCTACTCTCACCCCTAGCCCACCTGATGATCTGTAGAGAGTTCCTTCTCCTACCGTCTGGGAAAACTAGCTCCAGTTCATTGGAGTTGCAAGTCTCCAGCACCTCGTCGGCAACGCGTCTGTTGAACTCTACCTCCACTTCCTCCTCGGCCGCATGTTGTGCCCTCTGCCTGCGGCTGCGCCTCCTCCTCCTCCTTTGCTCTGCTGCTGCAGCCCTCACATCGATGGCATCCCCCTACTCCTCTGTGACCTCTCCCAGGTCAGGATCCATCTGGCTTTTCTTTGGTGGCAGCTGGTGGAATGAAAGTGAGAGAGGGCAGGTGGTGGGGAGGGGCTTTATATTGATAGTATAGATGATTGGATAGGCAGACGGTAGAAACTACTTACTCGGATGTCAACGCATAGTAAATACAACTTTGACAGTGAGCAGTCCAACTACACATACGGCAGCCATTAAAGAAGCATGGATGTCTGCCCACAAAATTCAACAACACAGAAAAACACAAAACTTAATTACACCGCTTCACCAGATTACAAGAAAATCGTAGGCTACAGTCAGCCACGATACGCCACCTCCACCAACGACCAAATCACATAGGAATCCAGGTAGAAACAACTCAAGGACCAAAATTGACAACGCAAAACTGTTCATACGATCCTCGTCGCTCTCCCTGGAACGCCAATTCGAAAACAAAATATCAGAAAAAGAAGAACACACTTGAATGGTGCCCATGGCCAACGACCAAGAACAGCAAAACTTATCATCAGAAATTACAGTCAAAAAATCTCGAAAAACTCTCACCCACCGATCATTCCGACATCGCTATAACACATAAAACAACAAAGTGAACGTAAAATCGATGGCTACGAACACCACGGCAAACGCCAACGCCCGCAACACCTCCGCCGCCAAATGCCCACGTCATCACCTTCGGTGACTTGAGCTTGAAAAACACGACCAGGTGAGCGCGAACACGTGCGGAATCCCGTACATGTCTCCTCTGGCAACGAATGGCCTGCAGCAGCGCACAAGAGAACCCTCGGAAGCTCCCCATTGAACCCCATGTTTCTGTCCATCGAAGACACAGGAAGATTAGTTCAGGTGGCAAATCTTATCAGTCCAACATCTCAAGGCCGTCAGTTCAAGTAGGGTAACAGAATGATATTCTGTTACGCGAACAGAATAGCCCAGATGTATATATATATAATCATGTCGCAACTACACATGGGTGTTAGCAAGATCATTTGTGTGTCGCTTTGCGTGTTTTCATTCATTGTCCGAGAAATGGGAAAAAATTTCAAACATTTCGGCCGCAGGGTGCAGCAAGAGGCATAGGCCTTGTTGGTATTTTAATTACAGGAAATGCATATAGAGTTTGAAAATAACGAAAATCGGTGTGTCACCGTGGCGTGCTCTCATGACCCCATGGAAATTTTTGGGTATAGTTTGGCACAAGTTTTGATGCTCGCAGCTTCGAAACCGGAGCATCTCAGAAGAAGGTTCATAGTTTCCATAAGGAAACACGGCACTTCGGACTCCAATCGTCGGTGACTTCTTCGTTCCGCCTCGAATTTTTTTCACCGTAAACAATCACTGATATACCCTAGGTTTGATTTTCTGGCCCATTTCAGGTCTCGTCTGCTATATTTAAGCCATTTTTTAGCATTTAGCTAGCATTTAGTGCATATAAAATTAAAACCCTACTATAACTACATGTGGGTGTTAGTTAGTAAAGAAGGTGTACAAATCATTTGTGTGTTGCTTTGCGAATTTTCATCCATTGTCCAAGAAGCGGGGAGAAGTTTCAAACATTTCTGCTGAGAGGTGCAGCCACCGGCGTTGGCCTAGTTGGTATTTTAATTACAGGAAATTCAGATGGAGTCCGGACATCATGATAATCGGTGTGTGACTGTGGCATGATCTCACGACCCCGTGGAAAAAATTTGGTACAGTTTGGCACAGGTTTTCATGATCACTTCTTGGAATTCGGAGCATCTCAAAAGAAGGATCATGGTCTCCAAAAGGTGATGAGTCAATTCAAACTCCAGTGGCCGGTGACTTCATTGTTTGGCTCATAAAAAATTCCAAGGTACGCAATCACCATTATACATGGGTTTGATTTTCTGGCGCATTTCAGGTATCGTTTGCTATATTTAAGACATTTTTTGAATTTAACATGCATTTTGTGCATATAAATCAAATCCCAAGCGCAACTGCATGTGCTGATGAAAGGGATGAGGATTGTCGTTCGATATGGGAGCATCCAATGATGCAGACATATGATCCATGGGGTTTGGGTTTTGGCCAATCAGAACGCACGACTCACATCACGCGCGCGGTTTGGTCGGCACACGACTTTCATGAATGAACTGTGTGCTATTCGCAAACCAAATTGCATATCTTCTGTTCATACATACTGGAGTGAGATCAATTGAGTGTGCTACCTATAGGGTATAATAATAATAATAAACAGTTCAAATTCATTCCTTGCGCTGACAGCATATCAAGGTCAACATATTAATAATTCATACATCAACAAAAGACCAGGCAAAACTCACATATTCAGTACATGCGACAGTTCTACATTGAATGAATTAAGTTGCAGGTTAGGCATAAAAACTAGTCTTACGGCTTAATTCCCATGTACATGGGGGAACTGGGATCATTAGGTTGACCCCGAATGAACTTAGGTTTTCTGATGATTTTACGCTTCTCTTTTTGGAAGGTGCGTGATCCCTTGGACGGCAACTCAGCGAATTCATCGTACTCGTCCTCATCAGCAACATCCTCGACGTGCAGTACCCTTCTCTTCCCATGCATCACTACATGGTAGTCCTTATGCAAGGGGTCTTACACATAGAAAATCTGGGTAGCATCGCTGGTAAAAATGAATGGGTCCACATGATATGCCATCGCTGTCTTGTTAACACAGGTCTTCCTGCAATCATCAACCTTTACCTGACTAAGAGGGATCCATGTGCACCTCAATAATGCCACCTTAACTTTCACATAGTTAATCTCCCAAATCTCTTTGATGGTTCCATAGTATACCCTTTTATCAGCTTCATCTACAATCATGCATTCTATTCAAACAGAGCTGTTCTGATATGATGTCTTCTCATCATGTTCCTTAGTGTAGAACGTGTAGCCATTTGTGTCATACACTTGGTACATCAACACCATAGGTGATGGCTTTTGTGCCAACAACGTAGCAATGTCATCCATGGATCCTTGTGCCAAACGATTCTTCAGCCATCTGGCGTAGTCCTTATTGTGCTCGTTCGTCTCGACCTCTAATGGATACACCATTGGTAAGAAGCTTTGGCGTATCTCCTCCAAGTGTTCTTCAACATAAGCATTGAGAACTGGGCTATTAAGCAGTACCGTCAAATGGGCTTTGTCGGCCAAATCTCTGGGTGCAGCCTTTTGCGTGCCAGCAATGACCGGCTAACCTTTCAGCCTTCCCTCATGGAGAGAGAGGGGCAAACCTATGGGTCTTTGTTTCATGTATTTGGTGCAAAACTCAACCACCTCCTTCACTGTATAACCTTGTATGATGCTTGCCTCTGGATGGCTTCGGTTCCGACAATAGCGCTTCAGTATTCCCATGAACCGCTCAAAGGGATACATGTTGCGAAGAAACACATGACCATAATACTTTATCTCGTCAACAAGGTGCATAGTGAGATGGACCATGACATCAAAGAATGACGGTGGGAAAAACATCTATAGGCTAGACAATATTCTTGCAATATCCTCTTGCATATAATCCAACTCTTCAGGATCTACAACTTTCTACCATAGTTTGTTGAAGAAATCACAGAGCTCAATGAGTGTGTTTCTTATATTTGTGTCCATCAGATTCCTGATGGCCACCGGGAGGATTTGTGTCAACATTACGTGGCAATCATGTGACTTCATGTGTCCCAACTTCATTTTACCTGAGCTCACATCCACGAGACTTCTGATGTTTGCGGAGTAGGAAGATGGTGTCTTAACTGACAACAAATAGTTGAAGAACTCTGTTGCTTCTTTTGTACTGAAATTGTAACTCTGGCGAGCGTGGAGGAATTTGTTATCATCTTATGCTTCACACTTGCGTTTTGATTGATCACCAAGCATATCGAGTCATGCACCGCCACCATCCTTTGTTTTACCTTTAATCTTGAGTAGAGTACCATGGATGCTTTCACACACGTTCTTCTCTACGTGCATGACATCGATGCAGTGATGTACATGTAGAATCGCCCAGTAAGGTTATTCCCAGAACACCGATTTCTTCTTAAACGCTTGATCCATGGGTGTTTGTTTCACCGTCAAAGCGTGGTTCTTGCCAAACACAACATTAATTTGTGTAGCCATGTTGTGGACCACCTCCCCAGCATAAGGTCTTGGGCCCAAACCTACCTCTATCGTACCGTCAAATTCAACTTTCATCTTTCGGTATGGGTGATCTTTCCGTAAGAACCTAAGATGATGCAAATACACGGTTTTGTGCGAGTTGGGAAGAAATCGGCTAGCTGTCCTATCCATGCAAGTGACACAGCCTACATCTCCCATTGTTTTCTGCCCCGATGTGTTGCCTAATGCTGGCATATCTTGAATGGTGTGCAACAGCATCGCATGTAGATCCAAAAACTCCTTTTTGTAAGCATCATACCATTTTACAGGATGCTTTTCTAGCCACAATGTCAGCAGTTCTTCTACGAGCAGCTTAATGTAAATGTCAATGTCATTTCTAGGTTGCTTCAGGCCTTGGATAATCATTGACATCATGTTGTATTTTTTCTTCACACACAACCAAGGAGCAAGGCTATATATGCACAGAAGCACCGGCCATGTGCTGTGTTTGGTGACCATATCGCCAAAAGGATTCATCCCTTCAGTACACTCCTCGAGCCTTATACTTCGAGAATCCTTGGCAAAGTCTTCAAACTTGTTGTCGATGAATTCCCACTGAGCCCCATCTTTCGGGTGCCTGATATATTTATCCGCAGTTCGCTCATCATGGTGCCACCGCAACCTCTTTGCCTCTCGAGGGTTTGCAAACAAATGCCTCAACCTTGGAATTAAAGGCAAGTACCAAACAACCTTTAACGGGATTCCTGTCTTGATCTCGTCGTCCAATTTGTACTTGTCCTTTGCTCTCCTACGCTTCTATCGCGCATGCTTGCATGTGGGACATGCACGCAAATATTTGTACTCACCACGGTACAATATACAATCATTCACACAAGCTTGTATCTTCTGTACTTCAAGTTCCAATGGGCAAACAATTCTCTTCGCTTCATTCATGCTTTTGGGGAGCAAATTATCTTCCAGAAGAATTTCTTTGAAAAGACCTAACAACTCTGTGAAGCCCTTGTTTGATAGACCGTTTGCTGCTTTAAATCTGAGAAGCACCAATGTGGCAATCAACTTGGAATATTTCTTTTTGCAACCTGGATAGAAATCCCTCTTGGAGTCTGCATCAATGGTTGGCAGATCCTTGTACCCAATCATATCTTTTTTTGGGCCCTTGAAATCTGCAATCATAGCAGCAAAATCTGGCATATCAAGGTCATCGTCGTCGCCTGCGTCGCCGTCTTGGTTTTCTAGTGAGGGTTTCGGTGTCATGGTGTTCCATTGGTAGCTTGACGCCTCAGCCCTAATGTTAGATTCAACATCCATGTGACTCTCACCGGGGTTTGGCATCTCGCAGCCCTGGGTAAATTCATCCATGACCTGCTCTTCACCTTGTCTGGTCCAACGTGTATATCCATCAATGAATCCCCGAGTGACAAAGTGGAAGTCAACAACTGTAACTTTATGTGACTCTGTATTGGCACAACGACTGCATGGACACAGGATGTAATCCTCATTACCAATTCTCTTCTTTGTACTTTCAGCCAAATTGATGAACTCCGTCACACCACTGATAAAATCTGAGCTTCTGCCATTCTTCATCCATTCAGATCGTTCCATCTGCACCACACAAAGGGTAATTAAAAACAAACAACAACATTAATACACGGATTAACTGATGCCCAAAGATGCATGCATAAATCACAAGATTTTATTTTCATAATTACTGAGGGCGCTCCATATTGTTATCCAGCCGTGCGATGACAAAAATTAATGGCCAATCAATTTACACGCAGAGTACTACAACACTACCCTTATGAATTGAATACCTTAATTAAGCCACTCAACGAAAATAATATCTTAATTAATTAGCCGCGCGGCGACCTCCACCCAGCAGACAGAGTAGCGTGATGCGGCGGCACACCGAGACAGCAGGGTCGAGGAGCAAAGCTTAGTGGGGCTACCACCTAAAGTTCGAGCTCCACTATCCCGCCATCGACCGTGATGGAGGTGCTCCAATCACGCCGCCGTCGACCTCGATGGTTGAGCTCCTCCTATCTCCCGCCACAGACCGAGGATTGACCTCCTATGACACTGCCACCGCCCATCGACGAAGGTTTGACCTCTTATCCGGTAGCCGCTGCCTCGGCCGCCGCCACCATCTCTATCTGCAGAGCAGCTATTTTTATTTTTGATGGGTATCCGCAGAGCGGCTGTTTACCCTAAGTATTAATGTAACTCAATTATTGCAGCCCCATATGTACAGGGTAGTACATCACATACGGTTTTGTCATGGCAACCGTGTCTCACCTATGTTGTCTTCTCAAATGGTTTGGTGCAGAAATCGTGTGTGAAGTTGTAATACCTAACACAAACGACATTTATAAACTGTGTGCCGTATACAACATAGTGCGATAAGTAGTTCCCGACCGTTAGCATATCCCCACAGTTTCCCCATTTCCCCCAAATCCCTAGATAGCCTCCAAATTCCCTCATGTGGCACTGACATTGGTGGAATGTGGACGACTGGTGCTGATGGTTTCGGTGCGGCTGCTCCTGCTCGTATCACCGCTCTAGGCAGCGCCGCCATGCCGGCGGTCACTGCCGAGCACTTGCCTAATGTCATCAGAAGGCAGGTGTACTACGGATCCAAATCTTCTTGTCAGGTCCAATCTATCCTGATTTTTTTTGCATGCCCAAAGTAGATCCCTGCTGAATCCGTCCCGCATGATGCCCCCCAGGAAAGCGATTAGTCACTGGATCCGGAGTATGACTCCAGACTCTCACAACATGAGTTCGACTCTGAGTTTTGCGCCACTAAGAAGTACCAAAAGCTGAGTTGTGTGCACGGGCACACTCCCGCTCGACATGTATGCATGGAGGGATTCGACATTGGCAGACAGTTTCTCAGTTGCCCCTTAGAGGTTAGTGCTAAGTTCATCATTTTAGTTGAGTTAATGCCACCGCTCATCCTGAATACTATTTAACATTGGCAGGGATATGAGGCTTGTGCCTTTGTTAACTGGCTGGATGAAGAATGGCATGGCAGGGCTTAGAGTATTATCACCAAG
The DNA here is from genome assembly GCA_011799875.1 of Thinopyrum elongatum. Taxonomy (NCBI): domain Eukaryota; kingdom Viridiplantae; phylum Streptophyta; class Magnoliopsida; order Poales; family Poaceae; genus Thinopyrum; species Thinopyrum elongatum. The sequence goes on from CM022303.1 coordinate 351,955,400, forward strand.
CTCGCAGAAGATAACGTAAAGCTGAAGAAGAAACTGACTAATCTGGAGTGTACAATTAGTAAGATGAAGCAAGAAAGAATCAATCAAAGGCAACAGATGAAAGCAAGAGACGAGAAGGAACTCGCATGTGTAGTTGTGGTTGTCATTAGCCATATTCTATGCACTGTTTGCAATGATGATTAGGGGTTTTGTTTCATTATTACTGGCTTCATCAAAAAGAAGAGCTCAATGTATTGCTTGCCAACTGCCCTACTCCGTTCGTACCGGTGCATAAGTCACATTACGAAAACCAAATAATCCCAAAACGGGTTCCCTATTTTTTGTCATGAAAAAAGAAATCAACCAATAGGAGTTGTGGGGCTTGTATGCATTCAATGACTTCAGACTACTTAGCATAACATGCAATGGTCAATTATCTGCACGCAATGGTATTGATTAGCAAATAATCATCAAGTTCTCTCGTTTTTCCACCACCTAGGTCGCCGATACGGAGGGACTAGTATGAAAAATCCTTGTTTCATATTTGGACACTCCAATGCATGTGTGTAATTATCACATTGAGAACTGTGCAACCCCAAGAATTTGGAGCATTGGGTACAAATAATTGCGGTTGATTATATCAGCGGTTAGATAATACGTCAATCCCTCGCTTCAATTGACATTCCTCTTCTCTGCATACCCTGCTTAAGTGTCCACCATCTTCATCGTCCATGGCCGGTCATGCTACACACTTGCACACACTCTGCAATCTCGCTTTCTTGTGGTTTGTATATGTATCCCAGCCATGTCAAGTGACAGCGAGGACGACAGTTCCGCCAGCAGTCTGGCGCCCGATGATAGGTTAACATTGGAATCATCCTGCTCATCTTTCATGAGTCTGACATCGAGCACAGGCCTTGATTTTGTCCAGATCATGGAAGGGACGCCGCCTCCAGAGTCGTCAGATGACAACCAGATGGACGAGGAGCCATCAGAGGACGAAGAAGAGGACGACGATGATGATGAGGCGGAATGGTCGAACAAGGAGGAGGACGATGATGACAGCAACGATGATGATGACGGCGGCGGTGATGAAAAGCCAACGGTCAGCGGTAAGAAGCATCCTCGCCAAGATGATGTCGCGGGGCCATCCAACAACAACAACAACAAGAAGGACTAAATTAAGTAGACTGTATATATCTCTGTTTTCGTCTGCTCATATTAATTCGTTATCCATGTTTCTCCTGTCAATGTCATCACAGACGGTTAGCAATACATATTCGACAGAGATCTTTTACATTATCACCCACAGGATGGTTTCTTGAATTGTGTGCCCTATCGAGCACACAATTCACAAAAAAAATCATATGCGCTGTCTATAATGATCTCACACAATTCTGATTACCGACCTGTTTGCCGGGTATCACACACATCTTGTTACGTCGAATCGTTTGTGTTCAACTCGATCATCGCAAACGGTTCATCGGAGCAAACTGTATACCGTATATTGTACACACCTTGATTTGGCTGCCCGTTTATGTTGTTATGGATCATCACAAACAGTTCGTATGGATCAACCGTATGCCACGCATCGCACACGCAACTAAAATCTAGATCGTGTTTGATGTCTCCGCCATCGCAAATGTTTCGTATCATTTTTTACGGTTTTATTACATCGCCGTTTGTGATTAATGTATCGCACACAGTTTCATCGAAGGGTCTCTGATTGTAGTGTCGCGTTAGCAGTATCCTGCAGTAGTGTTCTGACACGACGACAAGAGGAGATCATTTCAATACTATGTGATCTTGAGATATATTTCCCACCATCATTCTTTGATGTCAATGGTGGTTAAAGACCATGGACTGACATTACTGCATACCATGTTCCCGTTTGAACGGATGAATGGAACTGTGAAGGGATACGTTCGTAACAAAGCCCGTTCGGATGGAAGCATCGTCCAGGCCTATCACCTCGAGGAGTGTATATCATTCTGCAAGAATGTTATAAATGATGATCAATCTCTTGGTTTGCCCTTAAATAAGGATGCTGATAGGCACGAAGGAGTAGGTCACTCACAGTTAAAGCGTGATTTAAATGTGGATATACAAAAACGCCGCGACGACTTTGATAGAGCGCACACAGTAGTGTTACCACATGTAGATATAATCATCCTTGCCTACAGACTTACAAGGACACCTTAAGGAGAGAGCACATAATGGCAAGGAGGCAGAGGACCGAGGCCGAGATCATTAGAGAGCACAACTACAAATTTGCGGCTTAGTTCAAAGAGTGAATTCGGGACAACCCACTGCTAACCGGTGTGGCCAATGCAAATCTCATCTATGCATTAGTAGACCCCGCATGCACCGTCGCCACTTACCAATCTTATGATATAAATGGATACACATTATATACTGAGGCAAAGGGCAAAAATTGTGATTACCAGAACTCAGGTGACATGATGATGCAGTTGACCAGAAATGAAAATAATAGATACTACGAAAGGATCAAAGAGATATGGGAACTTGAGTATGGTGAAGATTACACGATGCCACTGTTCCGGGTCAGATGGGCGAAGAACGTCGACAATGAAGAATGTGGTTTCATTACCATGTCTCTACCCGAAGCACAACCTGCTGGTGCAAAGGGGGTGAAAGGAATCACCGCCAAATATGAGCCTTGGGTATTCACCAAGGACGTGTCACAATGCTTCTACTTAACTAACGCGTCAAAGCCGAGTTGTGTGGTCGTCGAGAGAGGCAAGAGGACCATCATTGAGATGAATGGAGTCACCAACGAGGATGACTATGATCAATTTGGCATGTGCCCAATAGAAGAGGATATTTATGAAGACGAAGGCTACACCACCAGAAGGACCAGAACTATGTTGCCTGCGACAGGACATCCCTTCTTGGGAAAGTCATAGTGGGGGCTGGAAGTATTCAAGCAAAAGTAAGAAGACCCAAAAAGTCGTTGAGAGGATTGTCAAATGACGTCGTACTAATTGATTTGTGCACTTCAATTTTATGTACCTCCTAAATTGTGTACTTTGAATTTTAATTAACCGTAACATATTTATGTACTCTGAACCACTAGAAGAATTTGTATCATTATAAATATCTGTAAATATGCATGTCGTCGCTCAAAACGCGATCTACAAATATGTAGGGGACTCTAATTCAAAAAACTACTGCTGGCGTTTGTCAGCCCAATGGCAACCGGGTTACCACGGGCCATCTGCCTATGGCGCAGGACAGGCCCCTTGTGTCGGTGTCCAAACTGGTGGATCTCGGGTAGGGGGCCCCGAACTGTGGACCTTGGATCAATGGGGAACAGTAGGCGTAGGACATGATGTTTACCCAGGCTCGGTCCCTCTCTAGGAGGTAAGACCCTACGCCCTGCTTGATTATATTGCTTGTGTATGAGGGGGTTACAGAGTAGATCTACCATGAGATCAGACGAACTAAACCCTAACTACTAGGATGGTGATTGTTCCTCTAGCCTCTACGAACTAAGCCCCCTGGTTTACATAGACACCAGAGGTGCTAGGGTTTACTGGTAGTCGGTTACATCAAGGAAACTCCGGGTCTTCTATCTTGACTTGGGGGGCACACCAAGGCTCAAAAGGTCTTCGGTCCAGATACAGTGCGGCCCAGCTGTCCGGCCCACGTGAGATGAGCCAGCACCCCCTAATCTAGGACTCCCTCACCTTGGCCCAACTCATGAGAGAGCCCACCAACGGGCACCGCGAAGCCAGCAACCTCGCGAGGGCCTTGCCCTGTGAGGGGCTTCCCGACGAAGGACTTCATCGAGACCACCATCACGGCAAGCAGCCTCGCGAGGCTCCCTCAAGAGGAGCCTTCCCGTGAGGCCTCCCTAGGAGCCCACGTGGCGTGGGTTGCATGCCACCATGTGGGTAACGTCGCTGTAGCAGGCGCCAACCTATGCAGCCGGGGTAGTTTCCCCTTTCGTGCTAAGGGAGCAACTGCACCTATCTGCCCCCAAAGCAAGTTTGAAAGGTTTCCCCTTTCATGAAAGAAGACCAAGACGGTGGAGCGTCAGGATGGAGGTCATCGTGGAGCCCCTAGCACGTCATAGGCAAACACTTTAGCAGGCAAAGACCACCTTTTGTTAGGATAAGCTTCGGCACCTATCCCCTTTCAAATTGCTACCCTGTGGTAGCCCTTTCCCACTCATATTTTCGGGGAAGAGGCCTGAGGCACCTATATATGGGACAGAGCAGCCACCGAAGCAAGGGATCGACTCCTGATCAAACCCCAGCGCCATTGTGATTGCTTGTATCTGCGTTGGTATTTCCCCAAAGAGGAGTGGATGATGCAGCACAACAACGGTAAGTATGTCCCTCAGTCATGAAACCAATTTTATCAATCCAGTAGGAGGATCTACCCAAACTATGTAAACAGTACCGGCACACAAATAACAAATACTTGTAACCCAATGCCTAAGAGGGGTTGTCAATCCCTGCTCGGTATTGTGATAGATTAAATTGTATGAGATTGGTTGAATAGATCTAAGAAAAGCACAAAATAAAATAAAGTAAGAAAAAGTGCAGCAAGGTATTTTTGATTTTTGGATAAATAGATCCGAAAATAATATGATAGGAAATAGACCCATGGGCCGTAGATTTCACTAGAGGCTTCTCTCAAGAAAATAGGATACGGTGGGTAAACAAATTACTGTTGTGAAATTGATAGCAGAGCAAATAATTATGAAGATATCCAAGGCAATGATCATGTATATAGGCATCACATCCAAGATTAGTAGACTGAAATGATTCTGCATCTACTACTATTACTCCACACATCGACCGCTATCCAGCATGCATCTAGTGTATTAAGTTCATGGAAAAACAGAGTAATGCAATAAGAACAACGACATGATGTAGACAAGGTCTATTCATGTAGGAATAGACCACATCTTTTTATCCTTAATGGCAATGATACATGCGTTTTATGTCTCTTTCTGTCACTGAGATTAAGCACCGCAAGATCGAACCCATCAGAAAGCACCTCTTCCCATGGCAAGAGAAATCAATCTAGTTGGCCAAAAGAAACCAAAGTTTCGGAGAAGAAATACGAGGCTATAACAATCATGCATAAAAGATTTCAGAGAAGACTCAAATAATATTCATAGATAGAACTGATCATAAACTCCCAATTCATCGGATCCCAACAAACACACCGCAACAAATCATTACATCAAATAGATCCCCAAGAACATCGAGGAGAACATTGTATTGAAGATCAGAAAGAGAGAAGAAGCCATCTAGCTACTACCTACGGACCCGTAAGCCTATGGTAAACTACTCACGCATCATCGGAGGGGCAAGGGTGTTGATGAAGAACCCCTCCGTGATCATTGACCCCTCCGGGAGAGTGCCGGAAAAGGCCTCTAGATTGGATCTCGTGGTTCTGGAACTTGCGATGGCGGAAACTATTTCTCTCTGTTCCTCTTGGGTTTTTCGAATATTGGAGTATTTATAGAGCTGAGAGGTGGTGGAGAAGCCTCCGGTGGGCCCCACTACCTACCAGGGCGCACCACGGGCCTCTGGCGTGCCCTGGTGCCTAGTGGGCCCCACAGGCATCCTTTGGTGCACTTCTTGGGCTCCCCTGGTGTCTTTTGGGCATAGAAAATTCTCCAAAAAGTTTCTTGGTATTTGGACTCTGTTTGTTATTGATTTCCTGCGAAGTAAAAAACAAGCAAAAAAGGGCAACTAGCACTGGGCACTATGTCAATAGGTTAGTCCCAAAAAATGATATAAAGTTGCTATAAAATGAATATAATACATCCAAGATTGATAATATAACAGTATGGAACAATAAAAAATTATAGATACGTTGGAGACGTATCAGCATCCCCAAGCTTAATTCCTGCTCGTGCTCGAGTACGTAAATGATAAAAACAGAATTTTTGATGTAGAATGCTGCCTAACATGTTCATCTCATAATCTTTTCTTTTGTAGCATGGACATTTGGACTTTTAGGTGATTCAAAGCAATAGTCTATATTTGACATGAGGACATCAATACTCAAGCATATGAACAAGCAACCATGTCTTGCAAAATATCAACACTAAAGAAAGCTATCCCTAGCCCATTATGCTCAATCATTGATCCATTCATGAAGCACACTCAAATATTAACTATGCCTAATACACAAGTATGATAATAGTGTTCCCTAGTTGCTCCTTTATAAGAGAAGATGGGGACTCAAAAAAATCATAAAAGTAAATAGATAGGCCCTTCGCAGAGGGAAGCCAAGATTTGTAGAGGTGCCAGAGCTCAAAGATTAAATTGAGAGATCAAATTATTTTGAGAGGCATGCTTTTCCTGTCAACGAAAACGACCGAGAATTCCCAATACTTTCCATGCTAGATAAATCATAGGCGGTTCCCAAACATAAAATAAAGTTTATTCCTTTTTCCACCATTCTTTCACAATCCATGGCTAGCCGTATCAACGGGTGCCCTCCATACCAACCTTTCCAAGGAATTTATTATTAAACAACATAAACAAAAAATTTCATTTCGGGACTGGGTGTCGGCATGGAAGCATGATCACCTATGGGGAAAGGATGCCCCTTTGTGGTTCAGCAAGGGGACGGTCACATTGCACAAAAAGCAGAAACAACAGGGCAGCATGACGATGGACAACTGTCTTTTACCCAGGTCCGGGCCGCTTTGCAGCGTAAAACCCTACTCCTGCTATGGTGGATTAATCTAGAGAACACGAAACGTGATGAGTCCAAGCCCGACAAGTGCGCCTCGGGGAGAGCAGCGCGCACGTACAAGTGTTGATGGGTCCAAAATGTTTGAAACCCTTGCTCGGTTGCCTCGGGCCTCCTTTTATAGCTTAAGGGGCGACAACAGTGGCAAAATAGTCATTTTAGTATGATTAGATAGCTAATAGTGTCATCATACCTAACTCTGGCAGTTAGAACAAAGTGCATTAAATGCACTGCTAGGTGTCGTGCTGAGGTTGATGCCCAGCAAGCCTGCCGCGCCACTTATCCCTCTGTCTCTTATTAGCATGACATGATATCTGGACGGGTGTCAATAAAGTTAATCTCTTCTCCAGCAGGCTGCCACGTGCTTGACAGGATCCACCTAGACACTTGAGAGCTCGACACCGCATCGCTTAATGACTTGTGTACGATGAGGTAGAGCGGTGGCGTCTTGGCAGAGTCTTGTCGGTATGGAGCCTGCCGGGCTCTAATCTTGATGGCTTCGGGAGCCTTGTCAGGGTGGCATGGCCTTGGCCCTCAGGGGCGGTCTCGACCTGGTTGAGTTCTCCTGCCCGGCAAGGGAGGCCTTCCTGAGGTGTTCTCTTGTTGATTTGATCTTCTTAATGCACTCCTTGATCTCATGAAGAGCGGTTTCTCTGGCTTATCTTATGCCATGTCTTGGTAATTGGTGCATGGTCGTCAGCACGCCTGTGCACAAGTACAGGCAGCAAAAACGAATGTTTGCCGCACCGACAAGAGCCCCTGGTCCTAGTCCATACATGCCGCCGGGCATCATTGGGGTAGGCCCGAACAACTCACAGGCGCACATACTGACCTTGCCGGGGCTGACACTTGTATTTTTGAGATCTTCTTTGCTTCTTCATTAACCTGGGCTTGATCTTGCTCCCAAGTCTCCCATGGCATCTTCAATGTTCAAACGGTGCGCTCCGTTCGCGTCGTAAACCAGGGGCGCACACGTCCACAGGAGCCCATTAGGGCGTCCGCGCGTGAACCAGTGGTAACTGCCATTTTACCTTTACCTCACCCACTACACCCGCCGTGTCCGCCACACACGCCGCATGCATTGCGCGGGGTTGGTGGTGGACACGCAGGGCGCGGGAACATGTGCCTCGGCAGAAAATGCAACGCCCCGGATTGGCGTAATGGGGCGGGCCACGAATCTGGACGCCATCAGGAGCACAGAAAGGTCGGATTGGAGGATTGGGGTGGCCACCCAAGAGTAGTGGAGAGCCAGCCTCCCTCCCTGCCCCACTATAAAAGGGAGCGCGAGGGGATGGCGATGCTCATCCACACCTCTTCCTTCCTCCTTCCCTGGTTTTGCTTCCACCATGACAAGGGGAAGGGGCCGAGCTCGGGCTCTGATGCTGGCGATGAGAGCTTCTTCTCGGCACCCTGCTCCTACCCCCACTGCAGCTGCAGGGGCAAAATCCATTGCACAAGGTGAAGCTGCGGGGCGTGGTCGAGGTCCACGTGGCGCCTGTGGTCAGGGCGAACAGGGCGCCGCCCCCGCTGTCCCTCCTCCAGCTACCCCAATACCGACAGAACGCCATACGGGCGACACGGCACTGGAATTCATTGTCATGCTGCGTGATCCTCCCCGCAGTCACCTGCGGCTTCCTCGCCCCTTCGCTAGGGTGATGGAGGTCGACCAGCCGCCCAGGCTATAGTTATGCATGAGCGGTTGCTGCATTGGCGCCGTGTGGGCGAACATAGAGTTCCCTGCACCACGCGTCATGCGCCTCAGGCGTGGCTGGAAAACTTTTGCACATGCCCATTATCTGGCGGAAGGGCACTCCTCCACTTCAAGTTGGCGGAGGTTGATCTGCTCTCCATCAAGGTCTTTGGGCGTTCAGGTGCTCGCTTAGGGTGCTGCGCAGAAAGGTCGAGTGATGACGAAAGCTCCGCCTCGAGCAACAATGACAAAGAGGACACCGATGGTGAAGATGGCAACGGCGAGCCCCTGGTCGTCAAGCACAAAGACGATGATTCGGACTCCGGCAGAGCACTGGACGCACCGTCACCATCAACTAGGCGCCGACGGCACCATTATCTGCAGCTAGACCCCAGCAGAGTGATTTGCCGGGGGTGCTTGGTTGGACGTTACCGCCACCTCTAGCTGGACCCTGGCAGGCTTCCTTGTGGATTCCGGCTTCGTCTTCCCTGCTGGTGTTCCCGCCTTGCCGCATCCCTTTGGTCCTGTCGGGGGTGACCAGGGCATCGCCTAGCCGCTCTCTTCGTCCCTGGCCTCTTCTTCCATGCCGGGGAGGCACCCTCCTGATCTTTTCAGGCTGCGTCCCGCTGGTCTTGACGGGGTCAGGCTGGGCTTATGCCGAGGTGCACCTTTTGCCTTCTTTCCTTCTCAATGTAACTCCTAGGAGGAGAGGGACAAGAAAGGCATTACGGGGCACTTATCTTTTTTTCATATCAAAAGAATGTAGGCACTTGCCAAATTTTAATCAAAATTATGTAATCCTTCGTCCATGTTAGTACTTGTATGATCTGTACTTGTTTGTTCACGTAAATTTGGAAAAAGAGCTTGTCGAATATCTGTGTATGTATTTAAACATGCTGAAGGATGAACCTTCAATACTCCTTGGTAAACAAAATTTTCCGACAAGACATCTTTGCTGGCCTTCAGTGCTGCGGCTACTAAAACCACATTTAATGAGCTCGAAAATGGGTTAGTGAGCGCGAAAGAAGGCCAACCCCCCATATGTAGCTACAACTAAACTTGTCGAGTGGACTCGAGTCAAGGATAGGAGCACAAATGGCAGAAGTGGCAAAAGCCTCTTTACGTGCAAGCCCCTCATACTTAACTATAGCCTGGAATGCAGGGATATAATGAAGTGCACTTATCTCTCTTTACTTTTCTTCTTATCATTTCAGATAAGGAGAAGTTGTCGGGGATCAGTGCATGGGCTTGTATTCATCCTTCTTCCCGGGAAACTATCCGTGATGAAATCCTTCTGTTGTCTTCAAAGGAAAATGGGAAAAGAGGATAGCACGTGGCCCTTCACTGCATGTCAGTTGCGTCATTTAAGAACTATTGTAATCACAATAGGATCATACTTAATCAAAGAGGAAGTCATGCATGCAAGTTTTTGGGGAAGCACTTTGTTTTATTCAACTATGCACAGGGTCTATGCCTGGCTTTGTACAAAGGGTTACAAGCCCTAGGGACTATGCTTGTACAAAACAGGTTGCCAGGGCAGGGACCGGCAACCGCGCCTTACGGGTAGAACTTACGAAGATGCTCAATATTCCATGAGTTTTGCATAGGGATGCCATCTTCGGTCTCCAGACGGACTGCGCCAAGTCTGGTGACACGTACCACCCGGTAAGGGCCTTCCCACTTTGGGGTCAACTTGTTTGCACCCTTGGTGGACTAAACACGCCTAAGGACAAGGTCACCTTCCTCAAGGATCCGGGCGTGAACCCTGCTGCTGTGATAGTGACACGTGGCTTGCTGGTATCGTGCAGCACGTACAGCTGCCCGGAGATGATCTTCCTCAAGGAGCGTGCGATCGTCAAGCCGCAGGAGCTCTTGCACTACTTCATCGTAGGCAAGTACTCGAGGTGACCCGTATATGAGTTCCGTGGGGAGCACTGCTTCTACACCATATACCAGGGAGAAGGGAGCCTTGCCAGTAGCTTGATTTGGTGTCGTCCTGATTGACCAAAGAACCACCGGCAATTAATCGACCCAGTGCTTGCCGCATCTTCGCAATTTATCGAAAATTCTTGTCTTGAGCCCTCGCAGCACTTCAATGTTCATCCTTTCGGCTTGTTCGTTGCTCTTGGGATGGGCAAAAGAAGAAAAGAGACCTTGCTTCCAAGGCTCTGGATGTATTGCATGAAGGCGTGACTTGTGAATTTAGTGCCATTATTGGTGATCACCCTGTTGGGCACTCCAAAATGGCACACCAATCCCTTAAAAACTTGATAGTTGATTGCGCAGTCACCTTCCTCACTGGCTCCACCTCGGGCCACTTTGTAAACTTGTTGATTGCCACGTACAAGAATTCAAAGCCTCCGGTGGCACGGGGAAAGGGGCCCAAAATGTCGAGCCCCCAGACCGTGAAAGGCCAGGATAAAGGGATTGTTTCAAGGGCTTGAGCAGGTTGATGAATATTCTTGGAATGAAACTGGCATGCTTCACATTTAGTGACAAGCTCAGTTGCATCTAGGAGGGCAGTGGGCCAATAGAACCCTTGCTGGAAAGATTTCCTGACAAGTACTCTTGATCCCAAATGCGAGCCACATACACCTCCATGTATCTCTGCGAACAACATTAGTCCATCTTGTTGATTGATACACTTAAACTTCACACCATTTGGCCTCTTTCTATAAAGAGTGTCGTCTACAAATTGGTAAATACTTGATTGGCGAGTCACTTTTTCAGATTCCTCTGGATCATCAGGAAGTTCTCCAGTTTGCAAGATTCGGACTATATGTTGCACCCATGCTGGAGCCTGAGGCTCGACGATGAGGTAAGGCATCTCCTCTATCGTGGGACGCTAGTCTCAACAGTGAGGACTCGAGGCTCCGCTGGAGAATGCAACTCACCAACTAACATAGGGCTTTCCCCGGCAACCTTCTCACCAGCGGCTCAAGGGAGCTCTGCCGGGAAATGCTTGCCGGTGTTCAATTTTCTTTGCTTCCTGGCCAACGTTGATGGAGAGACAGATGGTTGAGTCAGATGGAGTACAAAAGTTCTGAGCAGCGCACTTTGACAGGTGATCAACGATGCTGTTTTCCGCCCGGGGCACGTGCTCTGTTTGCAATCCATCAAAGTGCTCCTCCAACTTTCTCACTTCCTCCACATATGCTTCCATCAATGGGCTCTGATAATCCTTATTTACTTGCTTCACAATGAGCTGAGAATCACCACGGATGACTAGCTTCTTTATCCCCAGCTCTATCACAATCCTGAGGCCGGCAAGCAGCCCTTCATACTCTGCTGTGTTGTTGGTAGCAGCTTCCCAGGGAAAGTGCATCTGGATAACGTACTTGAGGTTCTCTCCGGTGGGTGCGACAAGCAGCATCCCAGCCCCAGTGCCTTGCAGCGAGAAGGCTCCAGCAAAGTACATTACCCACTCCATAAGAGTCTCCTTGCTGGGGAGACTTGTTTCCTCCACTTCTTCATCAGTTGTTGGCATCCATTCTGCAATAAATTTGGCCAGTGCCCTGCTTTCGATAGTTTCCATGCTTTCAAACTTCAAAGCAAAGCTTGACAATTCTAGTGCCCACTCTACTATCCTGCCAGAATACGCTGCAACAGAAGGCCAGTCACAACTATGATCTCGTGAGCTTGGAAATAATGGCGTAGCTTCCTCGAGGCCACGAGAAGGCCGAAGATCAATTTTTGCACCCTAGAGTACCTTGACCTAGCCCCCTACAGGAGGGAGCTGACAAAGTAAACTGGTCGCCGCACCACCTTCTTCCTTGCTAACGCCCTCTGATTACCAGCATCTGCTTGCGGCCCCTCTTCACCATCTATATCTTGGCTTGTCGGCGACAGGTTTGATTCATCACTGGGTGGCTCTGCCGCATTGGTTCCTTCGTTATCCACTTCTCTTTGCGCCACCAAGGCAGCACTAACCACTTGATATGTTGCCGCCAGATATAGCAGCAGCGGCTCTTGTGGCTTAGGCGCGACAAAGGTTGGCGTGGAGGAAAGGTAGGTTTCCAAATCGCGCAGTGCAACCTCTGCCTCTAGATTCCAGTTAAATGGACCAGCCTTCTTCAATATTTTGAAGAACGGCAGGGCACGTTCAGCGATTTCGAAATGAACTTACTTAGCGCGGCAACACAGCCAGCCAGACGACTAACATCTTTAATGGTTTTCGGTGCTTGGATCTGCTCTATTGCTTTGATCTTGTCGAGGTTGGCTTCTATCCCTCGCTGAGACACAAAGAACCCAAGGAGCTTGCCAGACGGAATGCCAAACACACATTTCTCTGGGTTGAGCTTCAAGTTGATCTTTCGCAGGTTCACAAAGGTTTCTTCCAAATCTTTAACAAGTGTAGATTTGTCCTTGGCTTTAACCACTATATCATCCATATAGGCTTCTATGTTTCTATGTAGCTAAGGCTCAAAACCAATCTGCACAACCCTCGCAAACGTCGAACCAGAGCTTTTTAACCCGAAAGGCCTTCGTACAAAGCAGTACGTGCCACATGGGGTAATAAATGCGATTTTCTCTTCGTCCTCCTTAGCCATGAACATCTAATGGTAGCCGGAGTATGCATCAAGGAAGGAGAGCAAATCATAGCCCGAAGTGGAGTCAATAATATGATCGATGCGTGGCAAGGGGAAGGGATCCTTTGGACATGCTTTGTTCAAGTCGGTGAAGTCAATACAATGTCTCCACTTCCCATTTGCCTTGCGTAACACCACTAGATTTGCTAACCAAGTTGGGTGCAACACTCGTCTGACCAAGCCTGCTGCTTCAAATTTCTTAATCTCCTCGGCAATGAACTGTTGTCGCTCCAAGGCTTGCTTTCTGACCTTCTGCTTGATAGGACGAGCATGAGGACAGATAGCAAGGTGGTGCTCGATTACCTCCCTGGGAACGCTGGGGATGTCAGATGGTTGCCATGCAAACACATCGACATTCGCCCGCAGGAAGGCAACGAGCGCGCTTTCCTATTTGTCATCAAGGGTGGCACTAATGGTGACAGTACCATCGGTGCCATCCTGCCTCGCTGGAACCTTCTTCATTGCAGGAGGAACAGGCTTGGATCTTTTGCTAGCCGAACTTTCTGGCAAGTTGCTGCCGGTCGTAGCGCACTCCGCAGAGGCGCGCTTCCCGGGGTCCTTGCCGTGTCCCTGCCAACTTTCTTAACTTTCTTTTCCTCCTTGGCAGGAGCTGAGGCCTTGATGGCCTCTGCTGCTACCGCATCTCTATACATCTTGTCGACGCAGATAACTGCATCCCTCTTATCTGACGGAATGGAGATGACCACCATAGGGCCCGGCATCTTCAAGGTGTTATACGCGTAATGGGAGGCCGCCATAAACTTGGCCAAAGTTGGGCGACCAAGGATTCCGTTGAATGGTAGGGGAAGTTCAACAACATCGAACATGACCTTCTCAGTCCTGAAGTTTAGTTCCCCGCAAAATTTCACCAGCAACGTAATTTTTCCCTTTGGCTGGCTCCTTCCTTGGTTGATCCCCTGGAAAGTGCCGGTCTTCTTCACGTCTTCGTCAGGAATTTGAAGTTTCTTAAGCACGTCAGGGGAAATCAAGTTCAACCCTACTCCACCATCAACCAACATGTTTGTGACCTTGAGGTTGTGGACTGTTGGTGAAACCAACAATGGCAAGCATCCAACCGCAGTAGTGCGATTAGGATGATCCTCAACATAAAAAATGATGGGCGTGCGGGACCACTTGACTGGTTCTCGAGCGCTTGCTACTGGCTCTGTTGCATTGACCTCACGCGCCCATTGCTTGAGTTGGCGGTGAGAGGAGTGCAAAGATGCGCCCCCGTCAATGCACATTGCCTCGGTAGCCTTCTGAAATTCCTGCTCGCTGGTCTCATAATCCTCTTGTTCAGTGTCATCTTCATTTTCTTTCTTCACACGGCCCCTGGCAGGTTTTTCCTTCTATTGATCGACCTTGTTGTGGTGGCCATTACGGCCACCCCAACTTTTCCCGCTAGCACCATCTTGGCCTCTCTCCTTATCACGCCTTTCATATTCAGCCTTCTGCTTCTCGACCAGCTGCTCAACTTGTTTGCAATCTTGGAGATCATGGACCTTGGTAATATGGATTTTATAGTATGGCCCGTCAGATTTTCCAGTTTTCTCAGCTGCCGCTGCCACCCGGCAATTAGTGCGAGTAGCGGCTTCCTTGTCGGGTGCCTCAGTCTTCGCTTTCTTTCCAGCGCTAAGATCACCGGAGGTCTCAACGACCATCGCTGCTTTCTCCTTGCGTTTCTTGTTGCACTTTCTGTTCCTCTTCCTGGGGGTGGCAGCATCGTCGTCATCTTCCGAATCGACCTCAACACCAACCTCCTCCCCTGAAAGTCTTCTCCCCTCTTCAGCACGAGCACACTTGTCCGCCAACGTGTAGAGTTTGTTGGCCCGCAACCTCCGATTGCGCACATTCATGTGGAATGCGACAATCACAGCTGCTGGATGTATCTTCGGGATGTTGCGGTGCACTTGGTTGAACCTTTGCAGATACTTGTGCAAACTCTCCCCTTCTTTTTGTAGAAGGGCTTGCAGGTCACTGGGTTGTCCTGGTTCTGGATGACCACCTGTGAAGGCGCCAACGAACTCGTTGCACAGGTCTGTCCACGAGGAAATGGAATCCTCCGGCAGGTGCATTAGCCAAAACCACACATTAGGCTTGAGAGCCAATGGGAAGTAATTGGCATGTAATTTCTCATCTCTTCCCCCGGTAGCTTGAACGGCAATCGTATAGATGCCCAAAAACTCTACCGGGTTCAGTTTTCCATCATACTTCTCTGGCAGGTCAGGCTTGAAGGTGTGAGAGGATGGCCAATGGACTTGCCGCAACTCACGAGTGAAGGCGGGGCACCCTACCTCATAAGGCAAGTACCCGCCAACACTAGGCGCGGGTTCGTTAACGTCAAGTCCATTATGCCTATCTGATTGAAGGCCTGCCTCTCAGCGCCGCTCAATGGTAACGCAGGCATCCTCCTTCCTCCTGTCTCTCAACACTTGGCGTCGATCCCGCCGGAGTTGTGGGTCGGACGAGGCCATTGACGCTTCTTTAGGCTCATCGATGTCCTGGGGTTGCTGAGCCCACCGTGGTTGCCCTTGGGTGGGCTGCCGCGGAGGGGTCTGCACCGTGGGTGTAGTCCTCTCAACTTGGCCACCAGCAAGGGCCGCTGGTGTCATCTGCGGGCGTCACGAAGGCTCTGCACGCTGCGACTTGTTGGTCTCAGCAAACCCAATGAGGCTCTAGATGGTAGCTCTCCATTCATCCATCTTGTCTGCTATTAAGGGAAAGTTCAGCAATAGCTGAGACCTCGCCATTGCTTCGGCCACCGTCCCTGGCATGGTGTGGGAGGCAGGGCGCGACACCGCTCGACTCCTGGACGAACCAGAAGGATCTATGTTGTGCTCCTGCCGCCTTGGACCAATCACAAGGGAGGTTTGGCGCAGCCGAAGTTGTTCTTGATGGCCAGGCTCTTGATCACCTAGGCCTTTCCCTTGCAGATGCGGTCGTTGTGGATCGACGATGCCGCTCGGGGTCTTGTCATGCTCGCCTTGCATGGGATGGAGCGTGCGTCCTGTTGTCGCCCCTCTGAACGGTGCACCTAGTGGATCTTGGCTTGCACCGGAGCGGGTGTCGACACTGCACTGGTCGCGCTCACTAGTGTGGTAAGGAGGCAGAAGCTGGGCATCACCTTGGCCCACACCGGCTTGAGTATGATCGCCAGTAGGTTGAGGAAGCTGGGCCGCTCCCACGGCCTTGATTCCCGCTCCAGTCATGGTGGGAGTGTTAGATGTGTTGCCCGTGGTGCCTACCTCGCCCGCCATACCTGCGGTGTCCACAACACCCACAGTGGCAGGCGACGAAGCCTTCGAGGCGGAAGGATGTGCCGCCGTACCTCTTTTCTTCTTGGGAGCCATTGACGGTGTAGAAGGTGATGAAGATCGACGCGCTGGTTACTGCCTCAGATTCGCACAAGCAAGTTGTCCCCTACTTGGCGCACCAAAGATGTCAGCGTGGAAGCACGATCACTTATGGGGCAAGGCTGCCCCTTTGTGGTTCGGCAAGGGGACGTTCACATTGCACAAAGAGCAGAAACAGCAGGGCAGCACAACGATGGACAACTCTCTTTTACCCAAGTTCGGGCCGCTTTGCAGCGTAAAACCCTACTCCTACTATGGTGGATTGATCTAGAGGAACACAAAGACGCGATGAGCTCAAGCCCGGCAAGTGCGCCTCGGGGAGAGCAGCACGCACGTACAAGTGTTGATGGGTGCAAAATGTTCGAAGCCCTTGCTTGGTTGCCTCGGGCATCCTTTTATAGCTTAAGGGTTAACCACAGTGGCAAAACAATCATTTTAGTATGATTAGATAGCTAATAGTGTCATCATACGTAACTCTGGCAGTTAGGACAAAGTGCATTAAATGCACTGCTAGGTGTCATGCTAAGGTTGAAGCCCGACAAGCCTGCCGCACCGCTTATCCCTCTGTCTCTTATTAGCATGACACGCCATCTGGACGGTTGTCAATAAAGTTAGTCTCCTATCCAGTAGGCTGCCACGTGCTCGACAGGATCCACCTAGCCACTTGAGAGCTCAACAACACACCGATTAATGACTTGTGTACGATGAGGTGGAGCGGTGGTGTCTTGGCAGAGTCCTGTCGGTACGGAGCCTGCCGGGCTCTGATCTTGATGGCTCCGAGAGCCTTGTCGGGGTGGCATGGCCTTGGCACTCAGGGGCAGTTTCGACCCGGTCGGGTTCTCTTGCCCGGCAAGGGAGGCCTTCCTGAAGTGTTCTCTTGTTGACTTGATCTTCTTAATGCACTCCTTGATCTCACGAAGAGCGGTTTCTCTGGCTTATCTTATGCCATGTCTTGGTAATTGGTGCATGATCGTCAGCATGCGTGTGCACAAGTCCTGGCAGCGAACACAAATGTTTGCCACACCGACACTGGGCATCCCTATTACCTTGCCACACTCTCATGCAATGACAAGTGAATAAACACTAATCTTGAGAATAAAATATGTAGGATGGAAAATATTGGCCACCCCCTACAGCTTCATGAGCGGTACGGGCACACAAAAAGGAAATTCATTTTGAAAATTAGAGTTGGCACATACAAATTTACTTGGAACGACACGGAAATACTGCATTTAGGTAGGTATGGTGGACTCATTTGGCACAACTTGGTTTAAGGATTTTGGATGCACAAGTAGTATTCCTACTTAGTACAAATAGAGGCTACCAAATAGATTGATAAGCGACCAACCAAGAAAAGAAAATGATCATAAAAGAGCATTAAACATAAATAACACCGAATAATGCACCACAAGTAGGATGTAACTTCATTGAATAACTATTGACATTCGTGCTTGCATAGGGAATCACAAACCTTAACACCAATAATCTTACTAAAGCATAATTACTCACCAACATGACTCACATATTATTATCTTCATATCTCAAAACTATTACAAGGAATCAAGTTATAATATCCAATGGTCTTCATGAATTTTTTTATTATATCCTTCTTGAATATCTATCACTTTGGGGCTAGTTTCATATATTACTATTGCTACTAACAAAGCTCTCATATAAGTTTAAGTGAAGCATGAGAGCACATATTTCTTCAAAACAATTTTCATATCTCAAAATAATATAAGTGAAGCAATGAGAGGATATTTCTTTAAAATTTTACTAACTCTCAAAATAATCTAAGTGAAGCATGAGAGCATATTTCTTCAAAAATAAAAGCACCACCGTGCTCAAAAGGATATAAGTGAAGCACTAGAGCAATTCCATAGCTCAAAAAATTTAAGTGAAGCACATAGAGCAATTCTAATAAATCATAGCATAATTATGGCTCTCTAAAATAGGTGTGTCCATGAAGGATGGTTGTGACAAACTAAAAAGAAAAACAAGCAAAGACTCATATAATACAAGACACTCCAAGGAAAACTCAAGATATGTGACGAATAAAAATATAGTTCCAAGTAAAATTACCGATGGTCGTCAGAAGAAAGAGGGGATGCCTTCTGTCGGGGTACACAAACAAGGGTGTATGTTTCCCCCTGACTTGTGCACGGACAGGCACGTCTTGGGCACGGCAACAATAAGGCAAGCTCCACCAAGTATCCAAGACAAGGCCAAGCAGAAGAAATTGCTCTTTGAGAAACCAAAGGGCGGATCAAGAAGACCAAGACAAGCCGAAGGGACAAGATATCACCATGGGGAAAACCTCCCTTGCCGGGCAGGTGAGCCTGGTCAGGTCGAGGCCATCCCAAGGGCAATTCCCAAGACCTCCCCGGCAAGGGTTGCCGGGGCGCTAGCGGCCTACTATCCTGCCAAGGCTCCACCGCTCCACCTCACAGTGACGCAAGTCACTTATCGGTGTGGTGTCGAGCCCCCAAGTGGTTAAATGGCTGTCATTTGGCATGTGGCGGCCATTTCTGAGGAAGATCACACCTAAATGACACCCGTCCAGGGGCGTGTCATGTAGGTAGACGAGAAGGTGGCTGGATGGCACGGAAAGGCTTGCCGGGCTGCATCCACGATGTGACACTAAGCGGTGCATTTAATGCTCCTTGTCCTATCTGTAGAGTTAGGTATGATAGCACTGTGGCTATCTAATCACTAGATAATGACTGTTTTGCCACTGTGGTAACCCCTTGACCTATAAAAGGAGGGCCGAGGCAACCTTAGAAAGGATTCGGGCGCGTAGCGCCCCTCCCCGAGGCAACCTTGCCGGGCTTGAGTGCTGCGCGTTCGCCACGGTCTTCCACCCAATCCACCAAAGCAGGAGTCGGGTTTTACGCCTCGCGGCAGCCCGAACCTCGGTAAAAACCACCCGCGTCACCATTGCCATGCTGTTCTACGATCTCCGCTCTTTGTGCAACGTGCCCTCCCCCCCCCCCCGCTGAACCACGAAGGGGCCGATGGCCCCATAGGTGATCGTGTCGAACCATGACAACTTTGGCGCGCCAGGTAGGGGGGAGCACTTGTGCGAACCCGAGGACATAAACAGCGCGTCAAGCTACGCTGACGTCAGTGTCGGCGCTCACATCATCAGCGGCTCCCAAGGAAAGAGGCGACCCCACCCCCTCATTCCCCCTTGTCCGGACAACAGGGAGGTGGCGACGGTGCGACGGTCCCGGGCCGCCTGGGCGACCTGGCCCCCGCACTACCCCTGTCCAAGGGAGAAGAGCGAGGCATGCGGCGACACTGTCCTCCTGTTGGGATCCCGCCAAGCATGCCAACTACCTGAGAGAATCACCTAAGCAGGCGGAAAGCGTGGTATTGTCTCCTCCTCCTCCTCCCTCGTTTTCGCTCGTCGACGATAGAGCCGTGCAGGGGGCGACGTCTTCAATGTCAATGGGCCCACGCAGAACTTGGTTTAGCACTTGCCCCGCCAAGGGAAAGTCCTGAGGGAAGCGTTGGTGCAGATCCGTTGATTGACTCCCCGGCAAGTACGCTCCGACAGGGCTGTCCGCGCCAGCATGACTTTTTATGCCCATAACCATGATGTTGTCGACAGCAAAGGGAGAAAGGAAAGGAGAGCCGACCATCCCTTTTCACCGTACGTTATCGCCCAAAAATATTCGATTACCCCTTCGGCTCTTGCCTGGAATGGGCATACAACTAACAAACCACCAAGTCTCTTTCTTGTGCGTGTTTCTGTCGCTAACCTTTGCAGACCTGAGATCAACAAGCGAATGCCGTCCCCTCGGGATATGCAGGCGTGATGAAGGACCACGGTTAAAGGAGAAGGGAACCATGAATGAAAGCTAAGTCCACGTGTTCTCTACTTTTCCTCTCCAGAATCTGCATTTGCTTATCCCTCGGACGACCAGGATGTTTCGTATGAAGAAATTTTCGTGTGGTGGAACCTTACCGGATTTGTCTGCGCCCCCACTCTGTTTCGAGCCTGCTCACAGAGCGGGCGGCTGCGTCAAAGATGCCTGAGGAAAAACTTGCCGGGGTGTGTCTTCGCCAGCTGAATGCTAAGGATCCGTTCCTCGCAGCAATCGCGGCAAGAAGCTACTGGCGGGCAACCAAAACACACAAAAAGAAACTAACCGTACAAACATCCATGGATAAAACACAAGAGGGATAGCATGCATTTGAAATTAATTAAACACCAGTTCAGCGCAAGCAAAGATAGTACAGGATCTAAACACAAGACATGCATAATGTTTTGTTATAGGGCAACACGGTGATGCGAATGATTCAGGGCCGTGCTTGGCGGCCTTATGGAGCCCTGGGGACGGAGAGCACCTTGTCGGCGAAAGGGGCAGCCTTCTCCACGGCAGCGGAAAACTCTGTGCCTTCCGGCAGCCTCCTAAAGCCATCAGCGATGTTGAGGTCCGGATGGCGGAAGGCGATGTTGCTCAAGACCATGAAGAGGGCATTTCAGGCAAGCTTTCGGGACTCGCTGGCAAAATGAGCAGCTCTTTCTTCCTCGTTGCATCCTCAGCCCTTCGATCAACCCGTCAAAGAAAAGCAATAGCTTGACACTTGGGACCTCATGCCTGTCAACCGAGAAGGCTGGGCTCTTCATGCCCATCGTTGCAATCTGGGCAGTGAGGCGCTCGGCAATGTCGACTAGGTTCTTGATCCAAAGATTGCACTGCTAAACCTGGTTCGCCAATTTGTCCTCCGTGTCCTTCTGGAGGATCTTCGTATTCTCCAAGTCCCTTATCAGCTGCTTCTCGCGAACCCTGGAAGACTCAATCTTGCTCTCTAAAGTGCCAAGCCTTGCCTTCATATCAGTGATGGTGCTGTTAGCGGCATCAAGGGCCTGGCCCTTAGTGGAGAGTTGCGATTGCACCTCTTTCAGAAGAATCTCCGCCTTCTGCGGCTCCTCCTTAAGGGCCGCAGCTTCCTTGGCACTCCCGGCAAGCTCCTCTATCAGTTTGGCCACCTGTTGATCAAGATCAGCTTTGGCAGTGGATGCAGCGGCAAGATCATCATTAACCTTCTTCAGTTGAGTAGCGGAATCAAGGGTGAGCGCGTCAAGGGCCACCTTGTGCTTGTCTTCCAGCTCCTTGGTGCATAGCTGGATGAGGGTCTCCAGCTCTCCGTCCTTGCTGCGAAGGGTGGCCTTGAGGCTCTCTTCCCAGGAAGAGATGTCCTTCTCTCTGGCGTCCAGAAGGGCTACACGCTCCGCTAGACAGGCTTCTCGAGCAGCGACATCCTCTTTCGCCATGGTGATCATCTCCTGTTACCGCAAAAGGACATGGAACTGCTTGATGTGCCACTCGCGCAGCTCACTGCCCTTGTCCTTCAGCTTCTGATCCACGTTGTTGGCTGAGTTGCGTTGCTCTTTGAGTGTCAACCACTTCTGCCGGTACCTATTCTGCATTTCCTTGATGCCCGTTGCCACCGACTCTAGGAAGGACAGATCCAGAACTGCGCTGACTGAGTCATCAGCCTCCTCAGCATGCTGGGACAACGGTGCAATGATGCGCTGGATCTATTCGTCAAGATCATCGCTTGTTGCCGCGGACGAGCCAAGGGCTCCAAGTCCAGGTTGTGCGAGGGCCAGTGTCAGACTGCTCGAAGATGGCTGCGGGGTTGGAGCCGAGGCATCGAATTGGGGAGGGGGCTCATGGTCTGAAGGGGAGCTTTCTCCTCGACCACCACCTCCAGCCCTGGCAAGCTGCCAGGGACCTCCTCTGAAACCTCTCGGATATCCCCAGTAGAGTGTTCCTGACCCTCCGCGGCACCGATCTTGGCCGCCTCTTCAGTAGCATCCTTGTCGATGGTGGCCACCTCTTCGAGAAGTTCTAGTTCCTCGACCACCGGGGCTGCAAGCGAGATCAGCAAATAATGGAAGGGAAATAGTATGCGTCAGAAGGCCAGAGACTTGAAGCAAAACAATAAAGACAATAGAAGACGGAAGGACGAGCAAGTTACCCGGAGTCGTTTGCCGTGGAAGGGCTGCGTTTTCCCCGGCGGCATCGGTTGCCGGGATGCGACCACCGCCCTCCCCCACAATGACCATGGCATCAACTTGAGCCAGTCCTTCCGTGGGGGTCCTCGCAGGAGACTCCTTGGCTCAGATATCAGGAAGAGTGTACCCCTCTTGAAGAACCTCGCTAGAGGGAATCTCCCCTCCTTCCTTGGCTGGAGGTGAGGCATGTTCATCCATGCCGCCCTTGGCGGAAGAGGCCTATCCCACGCTTCCGTGCCGGGGGCTGAGCTAGGGGCTTGGCACTGGATCGTTCGTGCTGCTTCCCACCAAGCCCGTGCACTCCGAAGGCCCCGATGACTCTGCCTACTTGGGACGTTTGGTCAGGTGGATGAGGGTTTCTTCCTCCTCTTCTTCCCTGTCGAAGGCACAGAATAAGATTGGATCAGCAAATCAACAAATGCGCAAGACACCAACGGAAGGGAAAGCATTTTCCTTACTCTGAGTCCATGAGCATGGAGCCCAACACAAACTCCATGGATGGCAGGGGTGCTCTGCTTCTCTTCAGGGTTGGGGGGCAGTGCTTCCCGGCAACTTCACGCCCTACTGGGGCGCGGAGAGCTCCGATGAGGATGAGCTACGCGAGGACCTTGAGTCTGATTGGGAGCTGGAGTCTGCTCCAGTGACTGCCCGTCGCTTGGCGGGAGGGGTCTTGGCCTAGGAAAGGCGAGAAGAATGCCGGCGCTCCACGTCCGGCTTGTTGCTCTTAGAGGCGATCTTCTTCACCTTCCTGACGGCAGGCACAGGAGCAGGAGCCGCTGGTCCCCGACTAGCCACCCGCCTACGAGGGCGATGGTCCAAGTCTGGCTCGGGGGCTTGTGGGCCCGCTGAGAGTCACTCCTCCTTGGGCTGCTCCACCGCCTCGGCCTCATCCCATTCCTGGGCTTCCGCTGCTGCGGCATACAAGGCTTTGATCCCGGCAGGCTCAATCCCGGCAGGATCATCCCCGACAATCTCCTCCGCGGCATGCACCTCGCTCCTGTCATGGGAGGAACCCCTGTCTTCGGCCTCCCCTTCCTCTTCCCCCTCCACCTTTCCTGGCCTTGCCTTCTCGGCGGCCCGGAACGCTTTGTCCTCCTCGATCCGCCTCTTGATAAACTTCGCCTCTACCATGGAGGTGCGCTTGAACATATTGTTCTCCACCCTGGTAGCCCTTTCCACCAAGCTAGAAGTCCACTCAAGCTCTGCGTCGAGCTCGGATAGTTGCCAATCGCCCGCAACCCCGTAAGCATTGCAGTCGGGCATCCACTTCAAAATCTGATCCAAGGAAGAGTTGACATTCAGCGGAACAACACCTGCCGGCAATTTGAACAACCCAAGGCTACCGAACAGTTGTTCGCATAGCCAACCGTGGCCATAAACCGACAGGTTGTTGATGAGGGTTGGATACAGGCGCATTCTATCCGCAGCATCTCCATACCGCCAAGTAAACCTGTCCCTTTTCTGCAGCGGCGCGATGCGGCGTCGAAGAAAATCTGCTCCCACCTTCTCAATGGTTAGCCCGGCAGCTTTGAGACGGGCAATTCTGTTCAGCGCCGGGCGGAGCCTGTCGTCAGTAAGGCCCAATTCCCTCCAGTCGTTGCCGCACACGATGCACTCCGTCCGCGCTTGGCAATACTCTGGAGCATCCTCATCCTGGATCCAGTACCAGTCTGCCCGCCATTCCTCCCATCTACCTCCCTGCTGGCCAGGAAGATAGTCCCAAATCTCCCTCTTCTCTCAGGGAATCCAACTTATGTTTCCTGAGTGATGGGCCTTGTTTTCCACCCTCGGGACGAAAAAAATGCCTGAACGGATCCATGTTGGGGGTGACCCCGACGAAGTTCTCGCACAGATGGGCGAAAATCGCCATGTTTGGCGTAAAATCTAAGAGGTGGAACCTGTACACCACCATCATCGCCTCAAAGAAATCCAAGAAGGGAGGACAAAGGCCGCAGAGGAAATACGCGCAGAAAAATTGATATGAATTCGGCGGGTCTTCCTTCCCCTCCGGCAAGACTACATGAGCACCATGCCCCTTTGGAACTACCCTCCCCCACATATATGCATACCTCGTGACCAAGGCATCGCTGTCCAAGCTCGACGGGAAGAAGACCACATCTCCCCGTCGCTTCTTGTCCAGCTCCGCTGCTCTTTTCTTGTTCCCCTCCGTGGCCGTCTCCTTCATGGTGGTCATCCGCTTCCCCTTGGCAGCGGGTTTCTTTCCCATCCTCAGGAGCTATGGAGGGGGTGGAAGGTCGGGCAAGGCGTCGAAAGCAAATGCAGGCGCGGTGCGGTCGCATGGCTTGAGGAAGAAGATGGTGGACAGAGAAACGGGTGCGAATGAGCTGCGCCCTTTCATGTTTTTCCCTTTTATAAGGAACTGGCGTAAGGAAAGGGGGGCGACTCTTCGCTACTTTCCTCAGAAAGTTACCGTTTTACATTAACTGCTATAGTCCCACGACCCCATGACCTGCGGTAATTACGTGGAGTGCATGTTGGTTTGACTAAATCATCACAACCATTGCACGTGCAGCATTACCTTGACACGTGTCCATGCACTATTTAGGGCCTAACCCAACGTGCCCGGCGACACGTATGGCTCAGGCCCGGGGGCTTCGGTCGGGGTACACAAACAGGGGTGTATGTTTCCCCTTAACTTGTGCACGGACAGGCACGTCTCCGGCGCGGTAACAACAAGGCAAGCCCCACCAAGTATCCATGACAAGGCCAAGCAAAAGAAATAGCTCTTTGAGAAACCAAAGGGTGGATCAAGAAGACCAAGACAAGCCAAAGGGACAAGATATCACCAAGGGAAAAACCTCCCTTGCCGGGAAGGCGAGCCTGGTCAGGTCGAGGCCATCCCTAGGGCAAGTCCCAAGACCTCCCCGGCAAGGGTTGCCGGGGCGCTGGCGGCCTGCTATCCCGCCAAGGCTGCACCGCTCCACCTCACAGTGATGCAAGTCACTTATCGGTGCGGTGTCGAGCCCCCAAGTGGTTAAATGGTTGTCATTTGGCATCTGGCGGCCATTTCTGAGGAAGATCACACCTAAATGACACCCATCCAGGGGTGTGCCATGCAGGCAGACGAGAAGGTTGCTGGATGGCACGGCAAGGCTTGCCGGGCTGCATCCACGACGTGACACTAAGCGGTGCATTTAATGCATGTTGTCCTGTCTGCAGAGTTAGGTATGATAGCGCTGTGGCTATCTAATCATTGGATAATGACTGTTTTGCCACTGTGGTAACCCCTTGACCTACAAAAGGAGGGCCGAGGCAACCTTAGAAAGGATTCTGACCCTTGTACACTCATACGCGTGTAGCTGCCCTCCCCGAGGCAACCTTGCCGGGCTTGAGTGGTGTGCATTCATCACGGTGTTCCACCCAATCCACCAAAGCAGGAGTAGGGTTTTACGCCTCGTGGCGGCCCGAACCTGGGTAAAAACCACCCGCGTCACCATTGTCGTGCTGTTCTACGGTCTCCGCTCTTTGTGCAACATGCCCTCCCCCCCTGGCCAAACCAAGAAGGGGCCGATGGCCCCATAGGTGATCGTGTCGAACCACGACACCTTTCGGGGCATCCCCAAGCTTAGATGCTTGGTACTCCTTGAATATTACCTTGGGATGACATGGGCACCCCAAAGCTTAGGCTCTTTTCACTCCTTATTCCTTCATCCATCATGATCTCACCCAAAACTTGAAAACTTCAATCACACAAAACTTAACAAGAACCTTTGTGAGACCTGTTAGTATAAGAAAACCAATATTTAATTTAAGTACAGTTGCAAACCCATTCATATTTTGTTATTGTATTATACCTAATGTATTCCAACGTTACCATGGCTAAAACCCCCCGGTATAGTCCATAGATTCATCAAAATAAGCGCACAATGCAACGAAAACAGAATATGTCAAAAACAGCATAGTCTGTAAAGACTCAAATTTTACTCATACTTAGGACAACAGAGGCAATTCATATATCAATCTTGTGTAAAAAATGCAGAATTTTTAGTCGCTCCAATAATTTTTAACAATTCTTCTACTGGACGTAAAAGTTTTTGTTTTCCAACAAGATCAAATCAACTATCAACCAAAGCCATCCTAAAGGCATTACTTGGCACAAACACTAATTAAAACATAAAAAACACAATCATAATAGAGGCATAATTGTGTGAACACACAAAAACATAAACAAAAAGGAAAAAATATTTTATTCATTGGGTTGCCTCCCAACAAGCGCTATCATTTTATGCCCTTAGCTAGGCATAATGCATAGATTCAAGTATTGTCATCTTTAGTTTTTGATCCATAGGTTGCCCTCATGATGGATTCATATGATGGCTTAATTTTAGTTCTAGGGAAGTGTTCCATACCTTTCTTTAGAGAAAACTGAAATTTAGTATTCCCGTCTTTCATATCAATCACGCCACCTATAGTTCGTAAAAACGGTCTACCAAGTATTATGGGACAATACGGATTGCAATTAATATCAAGCACAATAAAGTCTATGGGCACATAATTCATATTTGCAAGAATAAGAACATCATTGATTCTTCCCAAAGGCTTTTTAATAGTAGAATCCGCCAAGTGCAAGTTAAGAGAACATTCTTCAATATTGGTAAAACCAAGCACATCACAAAGAGATTTTGGAATTGTGAAAACACTTGCACATAAATCACATAAAGCATTGCACTCATAATTCTTTGTCTTGACTTTAATGGTGGGTTCCCATTCATCATATAATTTTCTAGGAATTGAAATCTCTAACTCCAACTTTTCTTCTAAGGCTTTTAGCATGGCATCCATAATATGTTTAGTAAAAGCTTTATTTTGTTCATAGGCATTGGGTGAATTTATCATGGATTACAACATAGAAATACACTCAATCAAAGAACAGCTATCATAATTAAAGTCTTTGTAATCCAAAAGAGTGGGCACATTACTAGCTAAAGTTTTGACCTCTCCAAACCCACTTTTATCAATTTCTTCAACAAGATTTTCACCCTCCGAATTATGAGGATGCCTTCTAGCTCAGTCCTCTTATCATCAATTTTCATATTACCAAAGAAGGAATCAGGAGAAGAAACACCAATCATCTTAACATCTTCATCATTATTATGAAAACAATCAGTCGAAAGCGCTCTTTCTAGAAATTCTTTTTTAGCTCAAAGCATAGCGGTTCTTTTCTTACTTTCGTCCATAGAAACATATAAATCTTTAATTGATTCATTAACATCAACCTTAGGTGGAAAATTTTTAATCAACTTGAGATTTTTTACATCATGAGTAATTCTATCAATGCTTCTAGACATATCATCAATCTTATTCAATTTTTCTTCTATCATAGTATTGAAAACTTTTTTCACATTGATAAATTCTTTAATATTACTCACAAGATCCGAGGGCATCCTATTATTATTGTAAGAAGAATTACCATAGGAATTGCCATAATTGTTAGAGGAATTTCTAGGAAAAGGCCTAGGATTAAAATTACCTCTATAAGCATTGTTATGAAAATTGTTTCACGAGACAAAATTCACATATACGGGATCACTATTTTGCTCAATTAAAGTAGACAAAGGCACATGATTAAGATCAATAGGAGAATTTTTACTAGCAACCGACTTCATAAGAGCATCAACTTTTTCACTCAAAGTAATAATTTCTTCAACCGAATTAACTTTTTTACTAGTAGGTGCTCTTTCGGTATGCCATTGTGAATAATTTGCCATAATATTGTCAAGCAATTTAGTGGCTTCACCCAAAGTAATTTCCATAAAAGTACCACCCGTGGCAGAATCCAAAAGATTTCTAGAAACAAAATTCAAGCCCGCATAAATTTTTTTGTGTAATCATCCATAGATTTAAACTATGAGTAGGAAAATTTCTTAACATTAATTTCATTCTTTCCCAAGATTGTGCATCATGTTCATGCTCAAGTTGCTTGAAAATTCATGATTTGATTTCTAAGGGAAATAATTTTTGCGGGCATAAAATACTTAGTAATAAAAGCATCTTTGCACTTATCGCACGAATCGATACTACTGCGAGGCAAAGATGAAAACCAAATTTTTGCACGATCATGCAAAAAGAAAGAAAATAATTTCAACTTCACAATATCATTGTCCACATATTTTTTCTATTACATATCACACAATTCTACGAATGTGTTTATATGAGACGCGACATCCTCATTAGGACTACCGGAAAATTGCTCTTTAGTAACAAGATTCAACAAAGCGGCATTAATATCTTAAGACTCCGCACTAGTGGCGGGAGGAGCAATCGGAGTAATAATAAAATCATTATTATTACTATTGGAAAAATCACACAATTTGGTATTTTCTTGAGACATCGTGACTACGCAAACAAGATCACACGCAAACAAAAGATCAAACGAGAAAGAGGCAAACGAAAAGATGGCAAATGTTTTTGTGCTTTTCGCAAAAAACGTTTAAGAAGTGGGGAGATGAAAATGAGAGGCAAATTGCAAGGAGATGAGATTTGAGATTGGGTACTTGATAGATCTGGACGTGATCCTCCCCGGCAACGGCGCCAGAAGTTCTTCCTGATTGCTTGTATCTGCGTTGGTATTTCCCCGAAGAGGAGAGGATGATGCAACACAGCAACGGTAAGTATTTCCCTTAGTTATGAAACCAAGGTTATCAATCCAGTACGAGGATCCACCCAAACTATGTAAACAGTACCTGCACACAAATAACAAATACGTGCAACCCAATGAGTAAGAGGGGTTGTCAATCCCTCCTCGGTATTGAGATAGATTAAATTGTATGAGATTGGTTGAATAGATCTAACAAAAGCACAAAATAAAATAAATAAAGAAAAAGTGCAGCAAGGTATTTTTGGATTTTTCGATAAATAGATCTGAAAATAATATGATAGGAAATACACCAGGGGGCCGTAGATTTCACTAGAGGCTTCTCTCTAGAAAATAGCATATGGTGGGTAAAAGTTTTCTTGTTGGGCAATTGATAGAAAAGCAAATAATTATGACGATATCCAAGGCAATGATCATGTATATAGGAATCATGTCGAAGATTAGTAGACCAAAATGATTCTGTATCTACTACTATTTATCCACACATCGACCGCTATCCAGCATGCATCTAGTGTATTAAGTTCATGGAAAAATGGAGTAATGCAATAAGAACGATGACATGATGTAGACAAGATCTATTCATGTAGGAATAGACCCCATCTTTCTATCCTTAATGGCAACGATACATGCGTGTCATGTCTCTTTCTATCACTGAGATTGAGCACCGTAAGATCGAGCCCATCAGAAAGCACCTCTTCTCATGTGTCGGTGCAACAAACATTCGCGTTTGGTTGCCCGGACTTATACACAGGCGTGCTGGCATTGCATGTCCTACACCAAACTACAAAAACAAGACCAAGCCAGAAGAACCGCTCTTCGTGAGATCAACGAGCGGATCAAGAAGACCAAGACAAGCAAGACAGCAAGGCATCACCTTGGGAAGGCCTCCCTTGCCAGGCAGGAGAGCCTGGCGGGATCGAGGCCGCCCTAGGGAAAAGTCCAAGATTTCCCCAGCAAGCTTGCCGGGTCCACCAAGGGGAAGGATTCCCGCCAACGCACCACCGTACCACCACGCAAATCACCTATAAATGTGGTGTGGAGCCCCCAAGTGATTAAGTGGCTTCTGCTAAGCACGTGGCAGCCCATGGAAGATAGATTATCCTCACGTGACACCCGTCCAGAGGCGTGCCAAGCAGATAAGCAGAAGATGATTAAGAGGCACGACAGGCTTGCCGGGTTTCGCTCTCAGCATGACACCAAGCAATGCATTTAATGCACTTTGTCCTAACTACCAGAGTTAGGTATGATAGTACTGTTAGCTATCTAATCACCAGATAAAGACTACTTTGCCTCTGTGGTCACCCCTTAAGCTATAAAAAGAGTCCAAGGCTAACTAGAAAAGGATTTGATCCCTCGCACACTTGTACGCGTGTAGCTACTCTCCCCAAGGCTACCTTGTCGGGCTTGAGTGGTGCGCGCTCATCGTGTTCCTCCATCCAATCCACCAAAGCAGGAGTAGGGTTTTACGCTTCCCAGCGGCTTGAACCTGGGTAAAAACCACCAGCGTCACCACCGTTGTGTTGTTTCATGGCCTCTGCTCTTTGCGCAACATGATCTTCCCCCTTGCCGAACCACAAGGGGACAATGGCACCATAGGTGTTCGTGTCCACCCATGACATCTTTGGCGCGCCAGGTAGGGGAAAGCGCTTGTGCGAACCTGAGTTTGTGAGCAGCGCGTCCATCGTCATCATCATCATCTTCGTCCATGGCGCCCAAGAAGAAATATGGTGCTACCTTGCACCCTTCCACTTTGAAGACCCCCTCTCACGCAGCCGCGGATGCCATAGGCGCCACTGCGGCGTTGGATGAGGTGGGTACCACGGGAGACATGACTGGCACAGGCGGCGCTGTTGTTGTGTCCCCCGTAGACGAAGCAGGAGCGGGAGGCGCCGGGGGAGGGCAGCGTCAACAACACCCCAATGGGCACGATCCTCAAGCTGTGGGTGGAAGGGACGTTCAGCCTCCACCACCCCGCCGAACTAGCAGGCGCAGTAGCAGCAACGACACTCGCTCTTGTGCAAGTCGTGACCCTCTAGCCATGCCTGCCACCAACGTGGCCACTGGGCACACACTATGCCCGGAGCAAGGTGGACAAGGCGGAGCGCCAAACGGGGGTGTCGATCCCAGAGCACGGCCCGCTCAACACCAGACTGCCTTGGCGACCGGTTCGCGACGGCATGAACGCGGCGACGCCCCTGCTGGTACCACCAGGAGTCGAGCGACGTCGCAGTCTACCTCGTCTGCTGCACCGAGCATCGCTATGGAAGCCATGGCATGAGACCAACTCTTACTAAGATTCCTGCCGGCGGCTGATCAGATGGATGAATGGAGGGCCACCATCCAGAGTTTGATCGGTTTCGCTGAAGCTGTAAAGTCGCAGCAGGTAGAACCGTTGCGGCAACCACGAACAGCAGCAGCATCCCGGGATGATGGCCGTGTCGAGGAGACCGCGCTGACGGTGCAGTCTCCTCCGTGACAGTAGACCCAGAGGCGGCAGCAGCAAGAACAACGTGTCCGCGAGCCTGAAGAGGCATCGATGGCCTCTTTTGTTCCGCGAGCCCATCGGGACCAGCAGCAGGTCTTGGAAGATCGGCGGAGGGAAGATGCACGCATCACCATAGAGCGACGCCGGGGGACTCGCCGTGAATCTGACAGACAAAATGGCCAGACGTTGATGAACCCACGCCAGTGATGGCGGGTACTTGCCATACGAGGTTGGTTGCCTCGCCTTCACTCGTGAGCTGCGGCAAGTCCGCTGGCCGTCTGCCCGCGTCTTCAAGCCTGAATTACCAGAAAAGTACGATGGAAAGCTAAACCCGGCAGAGTTCTTGAGCATTTATACTATTGCCATTCAATCTGTCGGGGGCAGGGATGAAAAGGTGTTCGCTAACTACTTCCCTTTGGTGCTCAAGCCAAACGTGAGGTCGTGGCTGATGCACCTGCCAGAAAATTCCATTTCTTCATGGGCTGACTTGTGCAATGAATTTGTTGGCGCCTTCACGGGTGGCCACCAAGAGCCAGGACGGCCCGCGACCCACAAGTCCCTCCATAGAAGGAAGGGGAAAGCCTGTGGAAGTACATGCAAAGGTTCAGCTGAGTGCATCGCAACATTCCAGAGATACATCCATCAGCTGTGATTGCCGCGTTCTATTCGAACGTGGGCAATAGAAGGATACGGTCCAAGATGAACGTCCGGTTGTCCAAGACTGTCAATGAGTTGTACACATTGGCGGATAAATGCGCTTGGTTTGAAGAGTGAAGGCGACTCCCTGGAGAAGAGGATGGTGTTAAGGTCGATTCAGAGGATGACGATGAGGCCGCCAACCCCAAGAGGAGGAGCTGGAAGCACAATAAGAAGCGCAAGGATAAATCAGGATTGGCCGCCGAGAGCCCTGGCAACCTCAGCACTGCCAAGAAGGCCAAAACCAAAGCCCCTGGCAAGGAAGCTACCACGTGCACTGATTACCGGGAGGCTGCGGCGGCAGAGAAAGTTGGGAAGTCCGATGGGCCGTACTGCAAGATTCACTGCACCAAAGGTCACGATCTCCAGGAATGCCACCAAGTCGAGCAGCTTGTCAAGAAGCAGAATGCAGAATATGAGAAAAGGGACAGGGAGAAGGACCAAGAGGGTGCTGGAGGGAAAGGCCGTGGCGCTAGAGGGGGCCGCCGTGGCAAGGCCCTGCAACAGAAAGAGAAACCTGCTAGAGGCCGTGAGAAGAAAGAAGAAGATGGTGAAAGTGATGAAAGGAATGAGGAAGAAACCAGCGAGCAAGAATTCTAGAAAGCAACTAAAGCCATGTGTATTGACGGAGGTGCATCTTTGCACTCCTCTCACCGCCAGCTCAAGCAGTGGGCGCGAGAGGTCAATGCCGTGGAGCCAGCTGCAGATTCCCGGAAACTGCTCAAGTGGTCCCGCACACCTATCATCTTTAATGAAGAGGATCACCCCGACCGCACTACCGCGGTAAAGTGTTTGCCGTTGTTGGTCTCCCCGATAATCCGCAACCTCAAAGTCACAAAGATGCCAGTTGACAGCGGTGCTGGGTTGAATTTGATCTCCCCCAAAGTGGTCAGCAAGCTGCAGATTCCTGATGAAGAGCTCAAGGTTACTGGTAAGTTCCAAGGAATCAACCCCAGCAGGAGTCGTCCTAAGGGAAAGATTACGCTGCCGGTGACGTTTGGTGGGGAGCTGAACTACCGAACCGAGAGAGTTGTGTTTGACGTTGTTGAGCTTCCCTTGCCATACAACGGGATCCTTGGTCATCCAGCTCTGGCAAAATTCATGGCAGCATCCCACTATGCTTACAACACCTTGAAGATGCCAGGGCCGTTGGGCATCATTTCCATTCCATCAGATAAGAAAGATGCAATTATCTGTGTGGATCAGATGTATCAAGGCGCGGTAGTAGCTGAAGCTGCTGAAGCCACTGCTTCCACCAAGGAGGCAAAGAAGGGAAACAAAGCTAGCAGTGACGCTGGCAAAGACTCCGAGAATCACGCCTCTTCAGAGTGTGCCGCACCTGTTGAGGACTTGCCGGAGAGTTCCACTAGCAAGAGGCCCAAGGCTACTCCACCGGCTGTGAAAAGGGTCCCGTCAAGGTAGGATGGCGCTGACGGTACGTTCGCCATCAGCGCCACCCTTGATGACAAATAGGAAAGCGCGTTCGTTGCCTTCCTGCAGGCGAATGTTGATGTGTTTGCTTGGTAACCATCTGACATCCCCGGTGTTC
Organism: Thinopyrum elongatum; assembly: GCA_011799875.1. NCBI lineage: Eukaryota > Viridiplantae > Streptophyta > Magnoliopsida > Poales > Poaceae > Thinopyrum > Thinopyrum elongatum. The sequence goes on from CM022303.1 coordinate 351,989,135, forward strand.
CTAGGGAGGTAATCGAGCACCACCTTGTTGTCTGCCCTCACACCTGGCCCATCAAGCAAAAGGTTAGGAAGCAAGCTTTAGAGCAGCAGTAGTTCATTGCCTAGGAAATCAAGAAACTTGAAGCAGCTGGTTTGGTCAGGAGAGTGTTGCATCCAACATGGTTAGCAAACCCAGTGGTAGTGCACAAGGCAAATGGGAAATGGAGGCTATGCATTGATTTCACAGACCTTAACAAAGCATGCCCGAAGGACCCTTTCCCCTGCCGCACATCGATCATATTGTAGACTCCACCTCCGGGTGTGATCTGCTTTCCTTTTTTGATGCGTACTCCGCATACCATCTGTCGGTGCAACAAACCCTGAGTCTGTTACCCAGACTGTGTACAGGCCTAAAAGAGCAAGGTTGCAACATCCAAGGTGAGATCGAGTTGAAGGGATACCTCTTTGAGGAATCAAAGGGAAGATCAAGAAGATCAAGACAAGCTAAATGAGCAAGACACCACTAAGAAGAAACCTCCCTTGCCGGGCAGGCAAGCCTCGCAAGGACGAGGTTGCCCCGAAGACAAGTCTCAAGACCACCCCGGCAGGCTTGCCGTGGATGCCAAGGGTGGCCTACCCTGCCAAGGCTCCACCGCTCCACCTCACAACGAAGCAAGTCATTGATCGATGCGGTGTCAAGCCCCCAAGTGACTAAGTGGCTATTATTTGACACATGGCAGCCACTTCCAGAGGGAATCACCTCCAAATGACACCCATCCTGAGACGTGTCAAGCAGACAGACAAGAAGGTGGCCGAGCAGCCCGACAAGGCTTGCCGGGCATGCCACGATGTGACACTAAGCGGCGCATTTAATGCTCTCTGCTCTGTCTGCAGAGTTATGTATGATAGCACTGTTCGCTATCTAATCAGTACACAATGACTGATTTGCCGCTGTGGTGACCCCTTGATCTATAAAAGGAGGGCCATGGCAACCATAGAAAGGATTCGGACCCCTGTACGTTCGTACGCGCGTAGCTGCTCTCGTCCCGAGGCATCCTTGCCGGGCAAGAGTACTGCGTTTCCACCACTATCCACCATCAATCCACCAAAGCTGGAGTAGGGTTTTACGCCTTGCGGCGGCTCAAACCTGGGTAAAAACTGCCCGTGTGATCTCTGCCATGCTGTGCTATGCTCTCCGCTCTTTGTGCAATGTGCTCATCCCCCTTGCCGAACCACAAGGGGCCGATGGCCCCATAGGTGGCCGTGGTTTCCCACGACATCTTTGGCACTGCAGGTAGGGGGAAGTGCTTGCGCGAACCCGAGAATATATGCAGCGCGTCATCACCATCATCCGCTTCATCAACGGCTCCATCATCCATGGCGCCCAAGAAGAAGCCCGGTGCTGCGGCTCACCCGTCCATCTCGAAGGCCCTGTCGCACGCGGTCGTTGATGCCACGGGGGCTACGAGGGTCCACGGGGACGTGGATGCTGTGGGGGATGTGGTCGGCGCAGGCGGCATCGTCACCACCCCTCCCGCAGCCGAAACGGGGCCGGGAGGCACCGGAGAAGGCCAACGCCTACAGCATCCCGGTGACCACGCTCCACAAGGTGTGGGTGGAGAGATCATTCCATCTGCACCTCTCTGCCCCGCTGAAGGGCACAGCCGCAGCGGTGGAGCTCGCTCTGGGGTGGACCGCAGTTCTCCGGCCGCTCCCGCTGCGGGCGCGACCGCAGGGCATGCACCACCGCCGGGGCAAGCCAACCCACCCGGTGTGCCGAATGGAGCCGCCGATCTCCAAGCACATTCCTCTCGCCGCCACGCCACCCTGGCGGCTGGCACGCGGCGAGGAGAGCATGGCGTTGCCATTGCTGGCACCGTCAGAAGCCAGGCGACATTACGTTCTACGTCGTCATCCATGCCGAGCACTGCTTCGGAGGCCATGGCGCGGGCCCAGCTCCTATTGAGATTTATGCCGACGGCCGATCAAATGCATGAGTGGAGAGCTACCATTCAGAGTCTGATTGGTTTCGCCGAGGTGGGAAGATCACAGCAAGTGGGCCCATCATGCCCTCCATAGGCGACAACAACGGCCCGAGCCGTTGGCCGTACCAAAGTGGCCACCGCCACGGTGCAATCCCCTCCGCGGCAGCCGACGCAGGGGGGCCAGCAAGAACCCGATGACGTGTCGATGGCTTCATCCGGTCCTCAAGCACATCGAGACCAGCGGCAGGCCCTGGAAGGCAGGCGAGGGGAGGGCGCGTGCGTCACCATCGAGTAACGCCGCGACACCCACTACCAGTCTGATAGGCATAATGGCCCAGACGTCGATGAGCCCACGCCCGGTGAAGGTGGGTACCTACCTTTCGAGGTTGGGTGCCCCGCCTTCACTTGTGAGCTGTGGCAAGTCCGTTGGCGATCTTCCCGCATGTTTAAGCTAGAAATACCAGAGAAGTACGATGGGAGATTGAACCCGGCAGAGTTTCTGAGCATCTACACCATAGCAGTTCAGGCCGCCGGGGGAAGAGATGAGAAGGTATTCGCCAACTACTTCCCTTTGGCACTCAAGCCAAATGTGAGGTCTTGGCTGATGCACCTGCCGAAGAACTCCATTTCAACCTGGACTAACCTTTGCCATGAGTTTGTTGGTGCCTTCATGGGCAGCCATCAAGAAACAGGGCGGCCCAGTGATCTGTAGCTCCTCCCACGAAAAGAAGGGGAAAGTCTGCGGAAGTATATGCAAAGGTTCAGTCGAGTGCACAGGAACATCCCAGATATCCACCCGGCAGCTGTGATAGCTGCATTTCCAATCCAACATGCGCAACCGTAGGATATGTTCCAAAATGAACGTGCGGCTGCCCAAGACTATGAATGAGCTATACACTCTGGTGGATAAGTGTGCTCGGGTAGAGGAAGGGAGGCGGCTCCCCGGTGAAGAGGATGGCGTCGACATCGATTCAGACGATGACAATGAAGCCACTAGCCAGAAGAAGAAGAACAAGAAGTGCAATAAGAAACGCAAGGACAAGGTTGTGATGGCCATCGAAGGATTGAGCACACCTATTACCGGCAAGAAGGCCAAGACCGAGGCCCCCGGCAAAGAAGTTACCGCATGCACTGACTGCCGGGCGGCTGCGGCTGCCAAGAAAGCTGGGAAGGGTGATGGGCCGTACTGCAAGATCCATCGGACCAAGGGCCATGACTTTCAGGAGTATCATCAGGTTGAGCAACTCGTCAAAAAGCAGAGGGCTGAGTACGAGAAGCATGATAAGGAAAAAGGTCAAGATGGTGCTGGCGGGAAAGGACGAGGCGGCAGAGCAAGCCACCCCGGCAAGGCTCCTCAGAATCAAGGGAAACCCGCCAGAGGCCATAAGAAGGAGGATTGCAATGATGAGAGTGATGGAAGAGATGAAGAGGAAACCAGCGAGCAGGAGTTCTAGAAAGCCACTGACGCCATGTGCATTGATGGGGGTGCATCTCTGCACTCCTCTCACCGCCAACTTAAACAGTGGGCGCGTGATGTCAATGCCGTGGAGCCAGCGGCAGATTCTCAGAAGCTGCTCAAGTGGTCCCGCACGCCCATCATCTTTGACGAAGAGGATCACCCTGACCGCACCACCACGGTAGGGTGCTTGCCATTGTTGGTCTCACCAACAATCCGCAACCTCAAGGTCACAAAGATGTTGGTTGATGGTGGGGCTGGGTTGAATCTGATTTCTCCAAAGGTCATCTGCAAACTTCAGACTGCAGAGGAAGAGCTCAAGGTTACTGGTACGTTCCAAGGAATCAACCCTGGCAGGAGTCATCCCAAGGGAAAGATCACACTGCCGGTGATGTTCAGAGGGGAGTTAAACTACCGGACTGAGAATATCTTATTTGATGTGGTTGACCTCCCCCTGCCGTACAATGGAATCCTTGGTCGTCCAGCCCTGGCCAAATTGATGGCGGCATCCCACTATGCCTACAATACCTTGAAGATGCCAGGGCCAATAGGTGTCATTTCCATTCCGTCAGATCAGAAGGACGCAGTCATATGCATGGACAAGATGTACCGAGAGGCGGTCGCTGCAGAGGCTGCGGAAGCCATTGCTCCCGCCAAGAAAAGCAAGAAAAAGAAGAAAGCTAGCAAGGACGCCAGCAAGGAATCCGGGAAGCGTACCTCTCCGGAGTGCGCTGCCTATTGATGACTTGTCGGAGAGTTCCAATAGCAAGAGATCCAAAGCTGCTGGACCTGCTGTGAAGAAGGTCCCGGTAGGGCTGGCTGGCGCTGATGGTACCTTCACTATCAGTGCCACCCTCGATGACAAATAGGAAAGCGCGCTCGTTGCCTTCCTGCGGGCGAATGTCAATGCGTTTGCTTGGCAACCATCTGACATCCCTGGTGTTCCCAGGGAGGTAATCGATCACCACCTTGCTGTCTGCACACATGCCCGACCCATCAAGCAGAAGGTCCGGAAGCAAGCTTTGGAGCGGCAACAGTTTATTACCGAGGAGATCAAGAAACTTGAAGCAGCTGGTTTGGTCAGAGGAGTACTGCATCCAACATGGTTAGCAAATCCAGTGGTGGTGCGCAAGGCGAATGGGAAATGGAGGCTTTGCATAGACTTCACGGATCTGAACAAGGCATGCCCGAAGGACCCATTCCCCTTGCCGCGCATCGACCAGATTATGGATTCCACTCCGGGTGTGATCTGCTTTCCTTTCTGGATGCCTACTCCGGGTACCACCAGATCTTCATGTCCAAGGAAGATAAGGAGAAGACCGCGTTCATAACCCCATGTGGCACGTACTGCTTTGTACGGATGCCCTTCGGGTTGAAGAGCACCGGATCCACTTTTGGAAGAGCAGTACAGATTGGCTTTGAGTCCTAGCTGCACAGAAACATTGAGGCTTACATGGATGATATTGTGGTCAAGACCAAGTACAGATCAACCCTCATCCAGGATTTGTAAGAAACCATTGCTAATCTGCGTAAGATCAACTTGAAGCTGAACCCGAAGAAGTGTGTGTTTGGCGTTCCTTCCGGCAAGCTGCTTGGCTTCTTTGTGTCCCATCGGGGGATAGAGGCCAACCCCGACAAGATCAAGGCTATCGAGCAGATTCAAGCACCCAAGATAGTTAAGGACATGAGGCATTTGAATGGATGTGTTGCCACGCTTAGTAGGTTCATTTCCAAGTCTTCTGAGCGCGCCTTGCCGTTCTTCAAAATATTGAAGAAGGCACGGCCTATGGAGTGGACCACGGAGGCAAACGCCGCGCTACAAGATTTGAAGACCTACCTTTCCTCTGTGCCCACTCTGGTCGCTCCCAAACCACAAGAGCCGTTGCTACTATACTTGGCGGCAACCAATCAAGTGGTTAGTGCAGCACTGGTGGCGCAGTGGGAAGTGGATGGAGCGGCAGCCACAGCCATTGTCCCCTATGGAGAGGAAAGTCAATCCATCCCGGCAAGGCCAGAGTCAGTCCAAAGCAAAGAAAGGCAGGGTAGTGAAAGCGGTTCTATGGTCGCGACAAAGAGGAAAGTGGTGCGGTGCCCAGTTTACTTTGTCATTTCCCTGCTGCAGGGGGCTAGATTGAGGTACTCTGGCATGCAAAAGTTGATTTTTGGCCTCATCATGGCCTCAAGGAAACTTCGCCACTACTTCCAAGCCCACGAGATCACAGTTGTCACCTATTTTCCCTTGCAACGCATACTCCGAAACCCCGAGGCTACTGGTAGGATTGTGGAATGGGCTTTGGAGTTGTCCAGTTTTGGTCTGAAGTTTGAGAGCACATCAACTATCCAGAGCAGAGCACTAGTAGAATTTATTGCAGAGTGGACACCAACCCCTGATGAAGAAGTGTTGGAGACAGTCATCCCCGGCAAGGAAGCGCCCCAAGAATGGATCATGTATTTTGATGGTGCCTTCTCCCTACAAGGTGCAGGAGCTGGCGTGCTTCTCATTGCCCCCACTAGGGAGCACCTGAAGTACGTCGTTCAGATGCATTTCCCCCGGGAGGAGGCTACCAACAATACTACAGAGTATGAAGGGCTCCTTGCCGGGCTCAGGATTGCAACAGAACTGGGAATCAAGAAGCTGATCATCCGCGGAGATTCGCAACTTGTGGTGAGACAAGTCAACAAGGATTACCAAAGTCCATTAATGGAGGCATACATCATGGAAGTGAGGAAGTTGGAGGAGCGCTTTGATGGATTGCAAACAGAGCACGTACCCCGTGCGGAAAACAGCATTGCTGATCATCTCTCGAAGTGCGCTGCGCAAAAACTCGCTGTGGAACCAGGGACTTTTGTTCTCCATCTGACTCAGCCCTCCGTATCCTCGGCAACAATGGCCAGAAAGAGAAGGAAACTGGACTCCGGCAAGCCTCTCCCGGTAGAGCCTCCCGAGGCCCCCGGCAGGGGGCTTGGCGAGAACAACTCCCCTTCGATCGCTGAGCTCCACCCTCCCGCCAGACCATTGGTCCCTACGGTTGAGGAATGCGCTCCCACGAATGAGGAGGTGCCGCTAGTCCTCGTTGCCGAGCCCCAGGCTCCAACTTGGGCGCGGCACATAGTCCATTTCCTCCAAACTAGAGAACTTCCCGAAGAGCAAGAAGAAGCTGAAAGAGTAGCCCGGAGGGCTAGTATGTATCAGTTCGTCGATGACACACTATACAGAAGGAGGCCCAACGGTGTGAAATTGAAGTGCATTTGTAGGGAAGGAGGAAAGGAACTGTTGGCGGATATACACAAGGGTATGTGCGGCTCTCACATTGGATCGAGGGCTCTGGTTGGAAAGGCCTTCCGGCAAGGTTTCTATTGGCCCACAGCCCTCCAAGATGCAATTGAGCTGGTCACCAAGTGTGAAGCCTGCCAGTTCCATTCCAAGAATATCCATCTGCCTGCCCAAGCTCTTCAGATGATCCGTTTATCATGGCCCTTCTCGTTCTGGGGGCTCGATATCTTGGGCCCCTTCCCCTGTGCTACCGGGGGCTTTGAGTTCTTGTTCGTCGCTATTGACAAGTTCACAAAGTGGCCAAAGGTGGATCCTGTGAGGAAGGTGACCGCACAGTCAGCAATCAAGTTCTTGAAAGGAATGGTGTGCCACTTCGGGGTACCTGCCCGTATCATCACCGACAATGGCACCCAATTCATGAGCCGCGCCTTCATGCAATACGTTCATGCCCTCGGAATCAAGATCTCATTTTCCTCTGTCGCCCATCCCAGAAGCAACGGACAAGCTGAGAGGGCGAACGCTGAAGTGTTGCGAGGACTCAAGACAAGAACCTTTGATAGACTACAGAAGTGTGGCAGGCGATGGATCGACGAGTTGCCGGTGGTTCTTTGATCCCTCAGAACGACACCAAATCGACCTACCGGACAGACTCCCTTCTCCCTAGTCTATGGTGCAGAAGCACTTATCCCCACGGAACTCATATTCGGATCTCCTCGAGTGCTTGCCTATGATGAAGTAGCGCAGGAATGGCACCGGCGTGCCGACGCTGTGCTACTTGAGGAGAACCGTCTCCGGGCTGCTATGTGTGCTGCACGCTACCAGCAAGCCCTGCGTCACTATCACAGCCGCAGGGTTCATGCCCGGAGTTTTGAGGAAGGCGACCTTGTCCTTAGGCGCGTTCAGTCCGCCAAGGGTACAAACAAGTTGACGCCGAAGTGGGGAGGCCCTTACCGGGTAGTACGAGTCACCAGACCTGGCGCAGTCTGTCTGGAGACTGGAGATGGCATTAAATTGCAACACTCATGGAACATTGAGCATCTCCGTAAGTTCTAACCGTAAGGCGTGGCTGTCGGGCCCTGCTCGACAGCCACCCTTTTGTACAGGCCTTGCCGATGTTGCATGTAACCCCTTGTAAAAGCCAGGCGCAGACCCTGAGTAACAGAAATAAACGAAGCACTGGGGGGCCCCCAAAACTTGCATGCATGCATAAGCATATCATGAGCATCGCATGATCATGTAGATGAGGTTGCATGAGGCATTGTTTTCATCTGCATTAAGTTGCAGGCTTCTTGCCGTGGACTTGTTCCCGAAGAGAAGAAAAGAAGACAAGCCTAGGTTATGAACCCCAGCAAGCCAAACAGATAAGTTCTCTTCTTATCCATTCGTGTTCTGTAAGTAGAAACTTGTGCATATGAGAACCTCGCCACCTTTGAAACTTAGGTGCTCCCATCCCTTGACTCGACCGTTGCTTCGGTCAGGATGGTCGCAGAGGCCTTTGACGGAGAAGGCTTGATGGGGGGCTGGTCCCTCTTTGAGTTTTATGCCCGATAGGCTTAGCTCAACGGTAACAAACTGAGGGTACCAGCAGGATAGCCTGCCGGGGAAACTTATTTACTTGAGTGTATAGAGGCATTTCACCTCTGCATGAGTTTGATACATGCACAAGTACCCGGGAAAGCTTGTCTTTTTCATTAATATGCTGATATGCAAGTATAGATCTTACAGAACACAAACATGGATAAAGAAGATTACATAATTTAGACTAAAGTTTGGCAAATGCCTACATGTTTTAGATTAAAAAAAGATAAGTGCCCCAAAATCCCTTTCTTGTACCTCTCCTCCTAGGCACTGCGGTGGAAGAGGAAGAGGACAAAAGGAGCGCCTGAGCAGATGCCCGACCCGATCCCGTCAGGGCCTGCCGGGCACAGCCTGACAAGATCGAGAGTGGTGAGGCTGCGAAGGAGAGGAGCAGAAGGAGCAGCTCGGCGGTGCCCTGGTCACCACCTCCAGGACCGGTCAGAAGCCCCAGCACCAGCGCCGATGGAGAAAACCGTTGGAGCCCAGCTGGAAGACTGCTGGAGGAGGCGAAGGCACCAAGAGAGCGACCCCTCCCCGGCAGCAAGGAGGCCGGTGATGATGGTGCCGGGGAGGGAGGGGAAGAGCGGAAAGATGAGGCAGCGGGTAGGCAATACGAGACGAAGGCGTCGATGCCATCATACTCCGACCTGACGCCCTACCACCCGCCTTCTCTGTCTTCCCTCGTTCTTTCTTCATCACCACCACATCAGGAGGACGCCGGCCCCTCGAGCCGTCGCCTCCCACGGAGAAGGTGCGGGCGACGAGGATGTCCGAGATGCACAAGGAGCATCGCTCCCCACCTTGGAGGGCAGGAAGATGCCGCCGTCTTCGACATTCGCCCCAACTTCACCAAAGGGGGCAGTACTGGGATTACCAAAGGACCCGAGCGCTGCACCCCAGACAGATGCAGGAAGCCCCGAGGGCTCCGGCGCCAGGGCAGGAAGCCACGATGATTCACGGCAAGGCCTAGCGCTCCCCGCCAAGCAGCCGACCCAAGCAGAGGAGACAAGCACGCCCCCATAGTGGAAGAGCTTGGCATCTCCTGCGCTGCGAGTGGCTCGACCGCCACATTCCTTTCGGCCCCGGACCAGACTCAGTCCCCGGGCACCTACGCAAGATTTTGGCATCATCAACCCCAAGCTCGAGCCCAGGGCTTGACCTTGGTCTCTCCCTCTCAACATTGCAAGAAGAAAGAAGGAAATGGGAAAAAGAGGAACGTGGATGAGCACTTCCGCTTCCCCCCCGCTCCCCTTTTATAGGTGGGCTGGGGACTTGGAGCTGATCCCTCGATGGGTGACCGCCGTCCTCCTCCACCAATCCAAGAAGGCTGGGCCCCTGCCTTGACGCTCTCCCGCACCACGCGCCTCCGTTACCTACCCCACTCAATACATGCGGCATACGTGGCTAAGGATAAGGGCGTGGTGGGAAGAGTGAATTGGCAGTTACTCACCCATACGTTAAAGTCATTCACGGGCCATTACAAGGACGGCCCCACCACAATTGGCATTACGCAACGCATGGGAGAACCGGAAACTGACCTGGGCTCGGGTTATTGAAGAAGCAAAGAAGATCTCAAGGGACAAGCAACTACTAAACCTCTTGCCTGTGCACTGGATAGGGCCTACCCCGACGACACCCGGCAGCGGGCCAGGCCCGGGGGCTCCTATCGGTGCAACAAACCCTAGGTCTATTGCCCAGACCATGCACAGCCCTAAAAGAGCAAGGTTGCAACATCCAAGGCAAGATCGAGTTGAAGGGATAGCTCTTTGAGGAATCAACGGGCGGATCAAGAAGACCAAGACAAGCTAAATGAGCAAGACACCACTAAGAAGAAAGCTCCCTTGCCGGGCAGGCGAGCCTAGCAAGGACGAGGTTGCCCCGAAGACAAGTCTCAAGACCACCCCGGCAGGCTTGCCGGGGACGCCAAGGGCGGCCTACCCTGCCAAGACTCCACCGCTCCACCTCACAACGATGCAAGTCATTGATCGATGCGGTGTCAAGCCCCCAAGTGACTAAGTGGCTGTTATTTGACACATGGCAGCCACTTCCAGAGGGAATCACCTGCAAATGACACCCGTCCTAAGACATGTCAAGCAGACAGACGAGAAGGTGGCCGAGCAGCCCGACAAGGCTTGCCGGGCATGCCATGATGTGACACTAAGCGGCGCATTTAATGCGCTCTGCTCTGTCTGCAGAGTTAGGTATGATAGCACTGTTCGCTATCTAATCAGTACACAATGACTGATTTTCCACTGTAGTGACCCCTTAATCTATAAAAGGAGGGCCATGGCAACCATAGAAAGTATTCGGACCCCTGTACATTCGTACGCGTGTAGCTGCTCTCGTCCGGAGGCATCCTTGCCGGGCAAGAGCGCTGCGTTTCCACCACTATCCACCATCAATCCACCAAAGCAGGAGTAGGGTTTAACTGGATGCGTTGCCATGCTAAGAAGGTTCATTTCCAAGTCTGCCAAACATGCCTTGCCTTTCTTCAAAATCCTGAAGAAGGCATGTCCGATGAAGTAGCCCCGGAGGCAGAAGCAGCGATGCAGGACCTAAAAGCCTACCTTTCCTCTGCTCCCACCTTAGTTGCTCCTAAACCACAAAAGTCGTTGCTGCTGTACTTAGCAGCAATGAACCAAGTGGTTAGTGCAGCGCTAGTGGCGCAACGGGACGTGGATGAGGAAGCAGCTATCGCAACTATTCCTTCCGGAGACGAAGCTCAACCAGCCACAGCAGAATTGAGCACAGACCTAGTGGAAGTAGTGCAAGTTGGCACAAGCAATCCCAAGACCGCGGCAAATAAGAAAGTGGTGCAACGACCAGTGTATTTTGTCAGCTCCCTATTATAGGGGGCTAGGTCAAGGTACTCTGGAGTGCAAAAGCTAGTCTTCGGCCTCATCATGGCCTTGAGGAAATTGTGCCACTACTTCCAAGCCCATGAGATCATAGTTGTCACCTGTTTTCCACTGCAGCGCATACCAAGGAACCCTGAAGCTACCGGCAGGATAGTTGAATGGGCATTAGAGATGTCAAGCTTTGGCTTGAAGTATGAAAGTACCTCAACCATTCAGAGCAGAGCGTTGGCAGAATTCATTGCAGAATGGACACCCACTCCTGAAGAAGAAATACCAGAAACAGTTATCCCCTGCAAGGAGGCGCCTCAGGAGTGGACCATGTACTTTGATGGTGCTTTCTCGTTGCAGGGCGCTGGAGCTTGCGTGCTTCTTGTTGCACTCACCAGAGGGAACCTCAAATACGTTGTTCAAATGCACTTCCCCTGGGAGAAGGCCACCAACAACACTGCTGAGTATGAGGGGCTCCTTGCCGGGCTCAGAATTGCGGTGGAGTTGGGAATCAAGAAGTTGATCATCCGTGGAGACTCACAACTTGTGGTGAGGCAAGTCAACAAGGATTACCAGAGCCCGCTGATGGAGGCATACGTAGCGGAAGTGAGAAAGTTGGAGGAGCACTTTGATGGATTACAAGCAGAGCACGTGCGACCTGCGGAAAGTATCATTGCTGATAGTTTATCAAAGTGCGCGGCCCAAAAGCTCCCTATGGAACTAGGAACTTTTGTCCTCTACCTAACTCAACCATCAGTGTCCCCTTCAACGATGGCCAGAAAAAGGAGGAAGTTGGACTCCGGCAAGTATCTCCCTGCAGGGCTTCCCGAAGCCGCTGGTAGAGAGGCTGACGGGAACAACTCCGCTTTGGTTGGTGAGAAGCACCCTCCCGCTGAACCACAAGTTCTTGCGGTCGAGGTGAGAGCTCCCACGAGCGAGGAGATGCCCCTATTCCTTGTTGTTGAGCCTCAGGCTCCAACTTGGGCACGACACATAGTTCACTTTCTTCAAACAGGAGAACTTCCCGAAGAGCAAGAAGAAGCCGAAAGAGTAGCCCATCGGTCCAGTATGTATCAGTTTGTCGATGACACTTTGTACAGAAGAAAGCCAAACAGTGTGAAATTGAAGTGCATTTGCCGGGAAGAAGGACAAGAACTGCTAGGAGAGATACACAAGGGCGTGTGCGGCTCCCACATTGGATCAAGAGCCCTGGTTGGAAAAGCTTTCCGGCAGGGGTTCTATAGGCCCACGGCCCTCCAAGATGGGGTTGAGCTAGTCACCAAATGTGAAGCCTGCCAGTTCCACTCCAAGAACATCCATCAACCAGCTCAAGCACTCCAGACAATCCCTTTATCCTGGCCCTTTTCGGTCTGGGGGCTCGACATCCTGGGCCCCTTCCCTCGTGCTACCGGCGGCTTTAAATTCTTGTATGTTGTAATCGACAAGTTTACAAAGTGGCCGGAAGTGGAGCCAGTGAGGAAGGTGGCCGCACAGTCAGCTATCAAGTTCTTGAAAGGATTGGTCTGCCGTTTTGAAGTACCCGCCAGGGTGATCACTGATAATGGCACCCAATTCACAAGCCGCACCTTCATGCAATTTGTTCAAACCCTTGAAAGCAAGGTCCCCTTTGCCTCTGTCGCTCATCCTCGGAGCAATGGACAAGCTGAGAGGATGAACGCTGAAGTGCTGCATGGGCTCAAGACAAGAACTTTTGACAAGCCGTGAAAGTGCAGCAGACGCTGGATCGACGAGATGCTAGTGGTTCTTTGGTCCCTCCGTACAACACCGAATCGAGCCACCGGGCAGACTCTCTTCTCCCTATGTTATGGGCGGAAGTAGTGCTCCCCACGGAACTCATATACGGGTCACCTCGAGTACTTGCCTATGATGAAGTAGAGCAAGAGCAGCTCAGGCATGACGATGCCGTGCTCCTCGAGCAAGATCATCTCCGGGCCGCTGTGCATGCTGCATGCTACCAGCAAGCCTTGCGCTGCTATCATAGCCGCAAGATTCATGCCCGGAGCCTTGAGGAAGGCGACCTTGTCCTTAGGCATGTTCAATCCGCCAAGGGTTCCAACAAGTTTACGCCGAAGTGGGAAGGCGCTTACCGGGTAGTACGAGTCACCAGACCTGGTGCAGTCCGTCTGGAGACCGAAGATGGCATTAAGGTGCAAAACTCATGGAATATTGATCATCTTTGCAAGTTCTACCTGTAAGGCGCGGCTGCCGGGCTCAGCCCTGGCAACCACCTTTTGTACAAGCCTTGCCGATGTGCATGTAACCCTTTGTACAAAGCCAGGCGCAGACCCTGTGCAAAGATAATAAAATGAAGCGCTGGCGCCTAAAACTTGCATGCATGTTTATTTTAGCATGATTCTGCCATGGTCATTTAGAGAGGGTCATATGCTGCTGTTTTTCTTTCTCTATGCTAACCACAGGGTCCTGCCGTGGATAAAATCCTAAAGGAAGAGAAGAAAGAACAAGTTTGCATATCGGCCCCCGACAACCCAAAGCCGATAAGTTCCCTTTAAGAGTTCCATAGTGTACATCTGTGAGGAAAACTTGTGCATAGAAAAACCTTGTCCCCCTTCAAACATTTGTACTCCCATTCTTTGATTCGAAGATTACTTCAATCAGAGTGGTTGCAGCGGCATTTGGGAAAAGCGGTTGGCAAGGGGCCGGTTCTCTTCCGTGCTCCCAGGCTCGCCAGGCCGAGCCTCGCGGCAGCAAGGGAAGGAACCGGCAAGATATCTTGTCGGAAAACTTTGTTTGCTTGAAAGTATAAAGGAGTCACTCCTCTGCATGAGTATGATACATGTACAAGTGCCCGGCAAGCATGTCCTTTTTCATTAATACGCGGATAGACAAGTACAAGCCTTACAGAGTACAAATATATCTGAAAAGATTATATTATTTAAGATAAAATTTGACAAGTGCCTACATGTTTTAGACTAAAAAAAGATAAGTGCCACATAATGCCTTTCTTGTCCCTCTCCTCCTAGGTGCTACAGTGGGAGGTGAATAGGGCAAAAGGGGTGCCTGGGCAGAAGCCCAGCCTCACCCCGTTAGGGCCCATGGGACGTAGTCTGACAAGATCAAGAGGGGCGGGGGCGAAGACGACTGACGGAGAGAGCGGCTAGGCGATGCCTTGTTCACCACCGCCAGGACTAACGGGACTCGGCAGGAGGGTCCCCGGCAGGGAAGATGAAGCCAGAGTCCACGGGGAAGCCTGCCGGGGTCCAGTTGGAGGAGGCGGAGGCGTCCACACCCAACGCCCCGGCAAATCGCTCTGCCGGGGAGAAGACCAGGTGCAGATGATGGTGCCGCCGGTGCCTTACTGACGGTGACGGTGCGTCCGATGCTCAGCTGGAGTCTGAGCCATCGTCCTCCCGCTCGGAGCCGTCGTCATCACTATCACTGTCCTCTTCATCGCTGTCGGGCGAGGAGGAGCTTTTGTCGTCGGTCGAGCTCTCCGCGCAGCACCCTAAGCGAGCACCCGAACGCCCGAAGACTTTGATGGAGAGCAGATTGGCCTCCATTAGCTTGAAATGGAGAATGTGCCCCGCCGCCAAGCTGTGGGCACGAGCGAAGGTTTTCTAGCCACGCCGGAGAAGCATGACATGAGGTGCGGGGAACTCTACGTTCGCCCGCATGCTGCCGTTACAGCAACCCCTGATGTGCAGCCTCAATCCAGGCGGTTGTTCTTCCTCCATCACCCTTCCGAATGGAGTGGGAAGCCTAAGACAGCTGCGTGGTGGCCCGCCCAGCTTGACGATAATCTCCAACGGCTAGTCCCCGGTGTGGCCTTCCATTGGAGCCGCGGCGACCGGGGGAGGAGCGACCAGGGCACCCCCATGTCCTCCTCGGCCCCGAGCGCCACGACGACCACGCCCGCGTCCTGCGGCACCACCTTGTGTGCTGGACTCTGCTCCTGCATCCCCAGTAGAAGGAGGAAGGCGCTGTAGAGAAGAAACCCTTGTCGCCACTGACGGCGGACGACCACGTCCTCTTCCCCTCACCATAGTGGAAGAAGGATACCAGAGGAAGGAGGAGGAGATGTGTGTGGGTGAGCCCCTCGCCCATGTCCCCTTTTATAGGGAAGCATGGCCGGGGGCTGGCTCATCACCACCCGGAAGGCAACCGCCCCACTCCACCAATGATGTCACTTTGCGTCACTGACGGCGTCCAAAATCAATGACCGCCCTCCTGTGCATATCCACGGCGCCTAGATTTCTGCCATGGTACTCATTCCCGTGCCCTACACGTCCACCACCAACCCAGCGCAATCCATGCAGCTTACGTGGCAGAAACGGTAGGTGTAGTGGGTGAGTAAAATGGCGGTTACCCCTCCCCCCCACGGTGAATGTGGCCAAGCCCATGGGTCATTACGTGGGTAATGATGTTGGCTTGAACTATGTCAGTATTTCCCCAAAGAGGAAGGGATGATGCAGCACAACAACGGTAGGTATTTCCCTCGGTGATGAGACCAAGGTTATCAAACCAGTAGGAGAACCAAGCAACACTACATAAACAACACCTGCACACAAAGAACAAATACTTGCAACCCGACGTGTTAAAGGGGTTGTCAATCCCTTTTGGGTAACGTCACCAGAAATTGGCAAACGGACGTGAGAAAGTTGTAATAGATTGATAGATGCAAATAAAAGAAAATAAAATTCAGTGAGGTATTTTTAGGTTTTTGATAATATAGAACTGAAAATAAAAGTGGCCAATAAATGAAAAGGCAAATAGCAAAATAGATCTGAAAATATATGATGAGAAAATAGACCCGGGGGCCATAGATTTCACTAGTGGCTTCTCTCGAGAAAATAGCATACGGTGGGTAAGCAAATTACTGTTGGGCAATTGATAGAACTTCAAATAATTATGATGATATCGAGGCAATGATCATTATATAGGCATCACGTCCAACATTAGTAGACCGACTCCAGCCTGCATCTACTACTATTACTCCACACATCGACCACTATCCAGCATGCATCTAGTGTATTAAGTTTATGGAGAAATGGAGTAATGCAATAAGAACGATGACATAATGTAGACAAGATCTATTTATGTAGAAATAGACCCCATCTTGTTATCCTTAATAGCAACGATACATACGTGTCAGTTCCCCTCATGTCACTGGGATCAAGCACCGTAAGATCGAACCCATCACAAAGCACCTCTTCCCATGGCAAGAAAAATCGATCTAGTTGGCCTAACTAAACCAAAGAGTCGAAGAAGAAATACGAGGCTATAAGCAATCATGCATATAAGAGATCAAAAGACTCAAATAACTTTCATGGATAAAAACATAGATCTGATCATAAACTCAAAGTTCATCGGATCCCAACAAACAAACCGCAAAAAGAGTTACATCAAATAGATCTCCAAGAGACCATTGTATTGAGAATCAAGAGAGAGAGAGGAAGCCATCTAGCTACTGCCTACGGACCCGTAGGTCTACAATGAACTACTCACGCATCATCAGAGAGGCACCAAGGAGAATGATGAACCCCTCCGTGATGGTGTCTAGATTGGATCTGTGGTTTCTGGAACTTGCAGCGGCTGGAATTGATTTTCGTCGACTCCCCTAGGGTTTCTGGAATACTGGAGTATTTATAGAGCAAAGAGGCGGTGCGGGAGGTGGCCGAGGTGGGCACAACCCACTTGGGCGCGGCTGGGCCCCCAGGCACACCCTGGTGGGTTGTGCTCCCCTCGGAGCCCCACTCAGGTACTTTCTTGGCCCAACTTGTGTCTTCTGGTCCAGAAAAAATCACCAAAAAGTTTCGCTGCGTTTGGACTCCGTTTGGTATTGATTTCCTGTGAAGTAGAAAACAAGCAAAAAACAGCAACTGGCACTAGGCACTATGTCAATAGGTTAGTCCCAAAAAATGATATAAAGTTGCTATAAAATGATTGTAAAACATCCAAGAATGATAATATAACAGCATGGAACAATCAAAAATTATAGATACGTTGGAGACGTATCAGCATCCCCAAGCTTAATTCCTGCTCGTCCCCGAGTAGGTAAATGATAAAAACAGAATTTTTGATGTGGAATGTTGCCTAACATGTTCATCACATATTCTTTTCTTTGTAGCATGGAAATTTGGACTTTTATATGATTCAAAGCAATAGTCTAGTTTTGACATGAAGATTTCAATACTCAAGCATATCAACAAGCAACCATGTCTTTCAAAATATCAACACTAAAGCAAGTTATCCCTAGCCCATTATGCTCAATCATTGATCCATTCATGAAACACACTCGCATATTAGCTACACCCAATGCTCAAGTACAATCATAGTGCCCCTTAGTTGGTGCTTTATAAGAGAAGATGGAGACTCAAAATAAAATAAAAATTGCATAAAGTAAAAGAAAGGCCCTTCGCAGAGGGAAGTAAGGATTTGTAGAGGTGCCAGAGCTCAAAGCGAAAAAAGTAGAGATAAAACATTTTGGGTGGCATGCTTTTCCTATCAACGAAATCGATTGAGTAGTTCCCAATACTTTCCATGCTAGATATATCATAGGCGGTTCCCAAACAGAAAATAAAGTTTATTCCGTTTTCCACCATACTTTCACTTTCCATGGCTAGCCATATCCACGGGTGCCCTCCATACCAACACTTTCCAAGGAATTTATTATTTGACAACATAAAGTAAATTCATTTTTTTATTTTGGGACTAGGCATCCCTAATACCTTTGCCGTACTCTCGTGCAATGACAAGTGAATAAACACTCATCTTGAGAATAACACATCTAGCACGGAAATATATCAGCCACCCCCTACCGTTTCATGAGCGGTACGAGCACACAAAAGAGAAATTTATTTTGAAATTAGAGATGGCACATACAAATTTGCTTAGAATGGCACGAAAATACCGCATATAGGTAGGTATAGTGGACTCATATGGAAAAACTGGTTTAAGGACTTTGGATGCACAAGTAGTGATCATACTTAGTGCAAATGAAGGCTAGCAAAAGATTGCGAAGCACCAACCAAGAAACGAAAAATCTCATAAGCGAGCATTAAGCATAACTAACACCGAATAATGCACCACAAGTAGGATGTAATTTCATTGCATAACTATTGACTTTCGTGCTTGCATAGGGAATCACAAACCTTAACACCAATATTCTTACTAAAGCATAATTACTCATCAACATGACTCACATATTATATCAACATATCGCAAAACTATTACAAGGAATCAAGTTTATTTTGTCCAATGATCTTCATGAAAGTTTTTATTATATCCCTCTTGGATATCTATCACTTTGGGACTAATTTCATATGTTGCTTTTGATAGCTCAAACAAATCTAAGTGAAGAACATGAGCATAAAAATTTCTACTCTCAAAATAATTTAAGTGAAGCAAGAGAGAATTTCTATTAAAAAATTACTAACTCTCAAATAAATCTAAGTGAAGCATGAGAGCATTTCTTCAAAAATACTAAAGCACACCATGCTCAAAAAGATATAAGTGAAGCACTGGAGCAATTCCATAGCTCATAAAGATTTAAGTGAAGCATAGAGAGCAATCCTAACAAGTCATAGCATAATTTTGGCTCTCTCAAATAGGTGTGTCCAACAAGGATTCATGACTAAAAATAAAAAGCAAAAGAAGCAAAGACTCATATCATACAAGACGCTCCAAGCAAAACTCATGATATGCGACGAATAAAAATATAGCTCCAAGTAAAATACCGATGGTCGTTAGAAGAAAGAGGGGATGCCACTTGGGCATCCCCAAGCTTAGTTGATTGATTCTCTTTGGATAATGGCTTGGGGTGCCATGGGGCATCCCAAATCTTAGGCTCTTCTTACTCCTTATTCCTTCATCCATCGTGATCTCACCCAAAACTTGAAAACTTCAATCACACAAAACATAACAAAACCTTCGTGAGATCCGTTAGTATAAGAAAACCAATCTTTACTTTAAGTATTGTAGAAAAACCATTCAAATTTTGTTCTTGCATTATATCTACTGTATTCTAACTTTACCATGGCTTATAACCTCCAATACAAACCATAGATTCATCAAAATAAGCACACAATGCAAAGAAAACAGAATCTGTCTAAAACAGAACAGTCTGTAAAGATGCGACTTGTTCTCATACTTATGTAACTCCAAAAATTCTGAAAAGTTAAGACAACAGAGCCAATTTGTATATCAATCTTGTGTAAAAACTTTAGAATTTTTTGTCGCTTCTGTGAATTTTCAAAATTGTTTTTATGGACGCAAAAGTTTCTGTTTTCCAACAAGATCAAATCAACTATCACCAAAGCTATCCCAAAGGCTTTGCTTGGCACAAACACTAATTAAAACACAAAAAACACAATCATAACAGTAGCATAATTGTGCAAACACTCAATAACAGAAAGAAAAATAAATTTTATTCATTGGGTTGCCTCCCAACAAGCGCCATCGTTTTACGCCCTTAGCTAGGCATAATGCAAAGATCTAAGTATTGTCATCTTTAACTTCCAACTCTTCAATCACACAATCAGATTTCTTTGAAGATTTAGCAAATAAAATAGCAAAATTTCTAGGCATAAAATTGAGGAAATCGTTCTTATTAATAGGGTCTCTTATAACTTCGACAAAATCTGGGTGAATACTAATCATTTTAAGATCTTCTTTACTACTAGAAGTTGCACCCTTGTTCTTAGCGGGTTGAGTACTCTTACTAATTTTAACGGGGTTTTTTTCAATAGTTTTAGTAGAAGCAAGAGCCGTGCTTAAATTTCTAAAAATTTCTTCCAACTTATCAATCCGAGAAGGGCTTTCTTCAATTCTCTCGTGAATTACGGTTCCCTTTTCTTTTAACAACTTAAAAACTTCTCCCATTTTTGACCCAAGTTTAGTAGCAAAATTATGCATCTTTTTATCCAAGTTTTCAAATTGTTCTTCGGTAAGCATTTTCTTTTCGATAGCATCCAGTCTTTCCATAACGTGCTCAAGAGTCAAAGTTGTTTCGTTAATTATAAGAGGCGGTGAACCCACTAAATTTCCCATAGCATTAAAAGCATCAAGAGAGGGACACATCAAGAAATTTCCACCGGTAATCATATCAAGGACGAATCTATACCAAGTTGTGATGCCCACATAAAAATAGCGAAGAAGAACAATGGTAGATTGCTTACGGATAGATCTATTATGAGCATTGCAAATCCTATACCAAGCATCTTTTAAATTCTCCCCTCCCCTTTGTTTGAAATTAAGAACCTCATTCTCGGGAGTACACGCAATAGAGGAGGAACTATCCATAATGGCAAAAGTGACGAACAAAATTGCACACGAAAAACAGATCTGACGAGAAAACGGCGAACGAAAAAGAGGGCGAATAAAACGTCAAATTTTTGTGAAGTGGGGGAGAGGAAAACGAGAGGCAAATGGCAAATAATGTAAATTGCAAGGAGATGAGATTTGTGATTAGGAACCTGGTAGATGTTGATGATGTCTCCCCGGCAACGGCGCCAGAAATTCCTTTTGATGTTGGCTTGAACTACGTCGGTATTGCCCCAAAGAGGAAGGGATGATGCAGCACAACAACGGTAGGTATTTCCCTCAGTGATGAGACCAAGGTTATCGAACCAGTAGGAGAACCAAGAAACACTACGTAAATAGCACCTGCACACAAAAAAAATACTTGCAACACGACGTGTTAAAGGGGTTGTCAATCCCTTTCAGGTAAGGGCGCCAGAAATTGGCAAACGGACGTGAGAAAGTTGTAATAGATTGATAGATGCAAATAAAAGCAAATAAAATTCAGCAAAGTATTTTTGGGTTTTTGTTAATATAGACCTGAAAATAAAAGTGGCAAATAAATAAAAAGGCAAATAGCAAAATAGATTTGAAAATATATGATGAGAAAATAGACCCGGGGGTCGTAGATTTCACTAGTTGCTTCTCTCGAGAAAATAGCATACGGTGGGTAAACAAATTACTGTTGGGAAATTGATAGAACTTCAAATAATTATGATGATATCCAGGCAATGATCATTATATAGGCATCACGTCCAATATTAGTAGACCGACTCCTGCCTGCATCTACTACTATTACTCCACACATCGACCGCTATCCAGCATGCATCTAGTGTATTAAGTTCATGGAGAAACGGAGTAATGCAATAAGAATGATGACATGATGTAGACAAGATCTATTTATGTAGAAATAGACCCCATCTTGTTATCCTTAATAGCAACGATACATACATGTCGGTTCCCCTTCTATCACTGGGATCAAGCACTGTAAGATCGAACCCATCACAAAGCACCTCTTCCCATGGCAAGAAAAATCGATCTAGTTGGCCTAACTAAACCAAATATTCGAAGAAGAAATACGAGGCTATAAGCAATCATGCATATAAGAGATCAAAAGACTCAAATAACTTTCATGGATAAAAACATAGATCGGATCATAAACTCAAAGTTCATCGGATCCCAACAAACACACCGCAAAAAGAGTTACATCAAATAGATCTCCAAGAGACCATTGTATTGAGAATCAAAAGAGAGAGAGGAAGCCATCTAGCTACTGCCTACGGACCCGTAGGTCTACAATGAACTACTCACGCATCATCGGAGAGGCACCAATGAGGATGATGAACCCCTCCGTGATGGTGTCTAGATTGGATATGTGGTTTCTGGAACTTGCGGCGGCTGGAATTGATTTTCGTCGACTCCCCTAGGGTTTCTGGAATATTGGGGTATTTATAGAGCAAAGAGGCGGTGCGGGAGGTGGCCGAGGTGGGCACAATCCACCTGGGCGCGCATGGGCCCCCAGGCGCGCCCTGGTGGGTTGTGCTCCCCTCGGAGCCCCCTTCAGGTACTTTCTTGGCCCAACTTGTGTCTTCTGGTCCAGAAAAAATCACCAAAAAGTTTCGCTGCGTTTGGACTCCATTTGGTATTGATTTCCTGCGAAGTAAAAAACAAGCAAAAAACAGCAACTGGCACTGGGCACTATGTCAATAGGTTAGTCCCAAAAAATGATATAAAGTTGCTATAAAATGATTGTAAAACATCCAAGAATGATAATATAACAGCATGGAACAATCAAACATTATAGATACATTGGAGACGTATCAGGTAACCCCACGTTGTTCCGCACGACTCGCGGGAAAACCGGAAATGGGTTCAATCACAGGTTAATGAAGAAGCAAGAAAGATGTCAAGAAGAACATGAGTCCCTTTGCGGTTCGGCCAAAGTGTATGCCTATGCATTTGTTGGGGCCTACCCCCAACGATGCCAGGCGGCACGTATGGGCCATGCCCGGGGGCTCCTGTCGGTGCAACAAACATTCACATTTGGTTGCCCGGACTAATACACAGGCGTGTTGGCATTGCATGTCCTACACCAAACTACAGAAACAAGACCAAGCCAGAAGAACCGCTTTTCGTGAGATCAAGGAGCGGATCAAGAAGACCAAGACAAGCAAGACAGCAAGGCATCACCTTGGGAAGGCCTCCCTTGCCGGGCAGGAGAGCCTGGCGGGGTCGAGGCCACCCCAGGGACAAGTCCAAGATTTACCCGGCTAGCTTAACGGGTCCACCAGAGGCAAGGATTCCTGCCAAGGCACCACCGCTCCACCGCACCACCATGCAAATCACCTACCAATGCGATGTCGAGCCGCCAAGTGATTCAGTGGCTTTTGCTAAGCACGTGGCAGCCCATGGAAGACAGATTATCCTCATGTGAGACCCGTCTAGAGGCGTGTCAAGCAGATAAGAAGAAGATGATTAAGCGGCACGGCAGGCTTGCCAGGTTTCGCTATCAGCATGACACCTAGCAGTGCATTTAATGCACTTTGTCCTAACTGCCAGAGTTAGGTATGATAGCACTGATAGCTATCTAATCACGAGATAAAGACTACTTTGCCACTGTGGTCACCCCTTAAGCCATAAAAGGAGGTCCAAGGCTAACTAGAAAAGGATTTGATCCCTCCCACACTTGTACGCGCGTAGCTGCTCTCCCCAAGGCTACCTTGTCGGGCTTGAGCACTGCGCACTCATCATGTTCCTCCATCCAATCCACCAAAGCAGGAGTAGGGTTTTACGCTTCCCAGCAGCCCGAACCTGGGTAAAAACCACCAGCGTCAACACCGTCGTGTTGTTTCATGACCTCTGCTCTTTGCGCAACGTGATGTTCCCCCTTGCCGAACCACAAGGGGCCGATGGACCCATAGGTGTTCGTGTCCTCCCACGACACCATGGCAAGAAAAATCAATCTAGTTGGCCAAACCAAACCAAAGTTTCGGAGAAGAAATACGAGGCTATAACAATCATGCATAAAAGAGTTCAGAGAAGACTCAAATAATATTCATAGATATAACTGATCATAAACTCGCAATTCATCGGATCCCAACAAACACACTGCAGAAAGTCATTACATCAAATAGATCTCCAAGAACATCCAGGAGAACATTGTATTGAAGATCAAAAAGAGAGAAGAAGCCATCTAGCTACTGCCTACGGACCCGTAGGTGTGCAGTAAAATACTCACGCATCATCGGAGGGTCAAGGGTGTTGATGAAGAACCCCTTTGTGATCATTGACCCCTCCGGCAGAGTGCCGGAATAGGCCTCTAGATTGGATGCCATGGTTCTGAAACTTGCGGCGGCGGAAACTATTTTCTCTCTATTCCTCTAGGTTTTGTGGATTAGAGTATTTATAGAGCTGAGAGGCAGTGGAGAAGCGTCCAGTGGGCCCCACTACCCACCAGGGCACCAGTGGCCTCTGGCACGCCCTAGTGCCTAGTGGGCCCCACGGGCCTCCTCTGGTGCACTTCTTGGGCTCCCCTGGTGTCTTCTGGGCAGAAAAATTCTCCAAAAAGTTTTGTGGCATTTGGACTCCATTTGGTATTGATTTTCTGCAAAGTAAAAAAACAAGCAAAAAACAAGAACGAACATTGGGCACTATGTCAATAGGTTAGTCCCAAAAAATGATATAAAGTTGCTATAAAATGAATATAAAACATCCAAGATTGATAATATAACAGCATGGAACAATAAAAAATTATAGATACGTTGGAGACGTATCATGTTGCTAGCCCCAAAGAGCTCCAGCTCATCTTGTAGCTCCATGAACACTATCAACAAGCAATACAACGAAGTAGGAGTAGGGTTTTACACCACATGGTGGCCTGAACCTGGGTAGGTTGTTGTGTCTTCATCACACCTAGCTCATAGCCTTGTAGACGTAAAGCCAGGCCCCTAGAGCTCGAACCAGGGTTTTGGATGATTTCCCGTGGCTCAGAATCAATCCCCCGACATTTGATGCGCCAGGTAGGGGGCTTGGTGTTTGTGCCTCGAGCTTCAACACCACCATGGCCGATGCTCAACATGCCCACGCCCAGCACCAGGCGAACCGCGTCCAGACGCAGCCCGTCAGCGACCCCCGTCGTCGCCGAGCTCGTACAGCCAACATGAGCACAAAGCCAGAGCCGGAGGCCTCCTCTGACCACCCTTCGGTCGGGCAGCACCAATAGTAGCAACAGCCACCGTCGGCCTGCACGGCCACGACGACCTCGCTTGCCCGCCACGACCCGCCAGCCCCGCAGGCGGCGCTTCTCGTGGGGAAGAAGAGGCGAGCAGAAAGCAAAAAAAGAACCAAAAAAAAAAAAAAAAAAAAAAACAACAAAAAAAGATAAAAAAAAAAAAAAAAAAAAAAAAAAAAACAAAAAAAGAAAAAAAAAAAAAAAAAAAAAAGAAAACAAAGAAAACAAAAAAAAAAAAAAGAAAAAACCACCCCAACCCCCCACCCCCCAACCCCCCCACACCCCCCCCCCCCCCCCCCCCCCCCCCCGATGATGGCTACAACGCCTGGATCACCCACATGACCGAGCTCATCAACGTCCCCGGCGATGCCCCCGTGCCATCACGCTCCCTGCCACCTCCGCCATCGCGTGACGCGCGGGCGGGGCGTGACGCACCTCCTCCATGCAAAGACAACGCGGTGCGCCATCACCGTGCAAGCGCGCTAGCACTACAAAAAAAGACACATCCGTGACATTATGGCCCGAACGGAAACTTTTTCTGTCATGGTTATGACACTTCTATAACGATAATTGTGACAAAAACACGTATCATCATAGATGTGGTGGGCTCCTACTTCTATGAGAAAAAATTATGACAGAAAATTGGCTTTTCATCCTGGGCGGGCTGGTGACACACCTGCATGACATTCTTTGGGCTATCCATGACGTAAAAAATCATGGTAGAAGTGAGGGCAAGGAAAATATCGGTGAGTTCCCGGTTACGGTGGGTGGTCGGGGCCGACTGATGTGTAGTGTGGTTTACGCGTTTCTCTCGTACGCGCGTGTGTGATGCGCTCGCTAACTGAACCCGAGCGAGGTGTTCACTTACTAAACCCAAGCGATCGATCAATCCCACTACGTACAGAAGTCGATCGATCCCTTTGATGCTAACTGAATCCGATCGATTCCTTCACTTCTAACTGAACCCGAGCGATCCCTTCGCTGCTAACTGAACCCGAGCGATCCCTTCGGTGCTAACTGAACCCGATCGAGCCCCCATGTGAGACGTAGCTAGCCGGTTGGCTTGGCTCTGGATGAACAGTCCCTGTTGCTGCTACCCGTGCGATACGTAGAACAAGTTGACCTAGCCGGTTGGTTGGCTGTGGATGAACTGTTCCCGATGGTGGTTGGATGAATAGGAGCTCGGCCGTGTGTATAGGCAGTTGCCGCAGTATGAATAGGACCCCTTGGTAGTAGGCGGTTGTCGCTGGATGAACAGGACCCCGAGGAGGCCGTGCCGCGGTACGCCACGCCCAGCCGGTTGGGGTGGATGAACAGGACCCCATGGAGGCTGGATGAAAAGTAGCCGGTGGAGGCTGGATGAACAGTAGCTGTGGATGAAGAGTGGCTGGTGGAGGCTGGAGGAAGTCGCAGTGGATGAACAGTAGCAGGTGGAGGCTGGAGGAAGTCTACGGTGGATGAACAATAGCCCGTGGATTCACGTTTTGCGGTACGCGAGACCCCTCCTAATGAACATGACCCTATTTCGACCGTAGGCGTTCGAAGAGAAGTCCATTTCCTCCATTTTGCGGTATGCTAGACCCCTCTCGATCAACAAGACCCCATTTCGACCATAGGCGGTTGAACAGAAATCCTTTTCCTCCGTTTTGCGATATGACAGACCCCTCCAGATGAACAGGACCCTGTTTCAACTGTAGGTGGTCGAACAGAACTCAGTTTCCTCTGTTTTGCGGTACACGAACCCTGAGTCGATGAACAAGATCCTGTTTCGGCTATTCTGCCAAACCGATTGGCTCGCGATGAATAGGACGCGTTTAGACCCAGCCACTTGGCTCCCGATGAACATGAGGCTGTTTGCTCCATTCCGACCAAGCCGGTTGGCTGCTGATTAATAGGACACCGTCACTAGACGCGTTCGAGACCACGCCCATATGTACCTACGTGACCATCTTTTTTGCAGCGTGGTTGTATGTATGTGTACACGATTTAGACGGGACTGCATGAACTTCTACCGCTCCTCACTCGGACTGGTTCATTCTTGTAGAGAGACCGATCAAGCATAGGTACATGTTCACGACAGGCAGACAACCGTACATACGATTTGACCGGGTGGGTCCCAGCTGTCAGGGAGGATAAGGAGGCACTTCCTTGTGTGCGAAGATATAGCTGGTGGGGCCCAGTTGTCAGGGGAAGACTCATTTTTTGCCCCAAATAAGGACGCACTTCCTTGCGTGCGAAGATGTAGCTGGTGGGTCCAAGCTGTCAGGGGGAGGACTCATTTTTTGCCCCAAATAAGGATGCGCTTCCTTGCATGCGAACATGTAGTTGGTGGGTCCCAGCTGTCAGCCTCTCCACGGGCAGTCCTCTTCCGATGGCCGTCATTCGTTGACCGCGTTGGTGACGCTGTACCGAGAGCACCAAGGCGATGGACGACGGCGAGGCCTAGGAAGGGAATGACCAGGAGTTGTGGAAGACGCGACCGTGGTTGCCCACGCGGAGGGGAGTACAAGGGTTTACTGGTTCAACTATGGTGTGAGGCTGGCGTCACCAGAGAATAACAGGAGGTGTGGGTTAGTAGAGGGATGGCATGGCCATCGGTGGCAGCACAGCCGGCCACGGGAGGCAGGAGCAGGCGGTCCCGTCGGTGTTGGTTTGGGCGGCTGCAGCAAAAAGATCAGAGGTTGAAGAAGCAGCGCGGTCTTTGGATTAACATCCAACGGTCACTACTACTAGAGTAATTTGTTGACTAAGTTGACAAAGGCTAGCGTACGTGTCAACTTAGTAGGCCCACAAGTCAGTCTCCGAATCTAGTGGATCCCAGCTAGCGTCAGGAGGAATCATTTTTCTTGCCTGTAGTAAGGAGGAACTTCTTGCCATGCGAAGATGTAGCTGGTGGGTCCCAGCTATCACTGGGAGGGATTTTTTCGTGTAATAAGAAGGAACCTCCTCGTGTGGGAAGATTGTAGCTGGTGGGTCCAACCTGTCAGGGGAAGGAATCGTTTATTCCCGCATCACAAGGAGGCACTAGCTTGCGTGAGAAGATGTAGCGGCTGGTTCCCAGTTGTCAGCCTCTCCACATACTCCACGTTGGCTCAGCTGTTGACCACGCATCGTCGAGCGCACAACAGCGATGGACGACGGCAAGGCCTAGAATTGGAATGATCTACAGTCGTGGAAGAAGGGGCACTGGAGTCCCTGGTGGAGGGGAGTACGATGGTTCACTGGTTTGGCTGCGGGGTGAGGCTGCCGTCGCCGGAGAATAACAGAAGGTGTGGGTGAGTACAGGTATGACCTGGCCACTGTTGGGAGTAGGGTGGGGCGACGAGACCTGCGTGGCAGCACAGCCGACCACGGGAGGCGGATGCAGGCGATCCCGCCGGTGATGGTGTGGCGGCTGGAGCAAGAGCAACTAGATCAGAGATTGTAGAAGCATGATGGACGTTGGATGTCAATCCAACGGCTATGATTGTCAGAATAATTTTTTGACTTTTGTTTTTGACCATTAAATCGTTTTTTAATCGACCATTAAATCATTTTGTTAACCAAATGGACAACACCTTGCACAGGCTTCATCCTAATGGGCCAACAAAGTCAGCTTCAAAAGCTGTGGCGGACATGCAACCCATTTAATTTGGTTTTACAACCCATTTCATTTTGTTTTCCAATACATCTATTTCCTGGGCTTTGACTCAAAAAATAATCTATTTCCTGGGATGGGTAAAAAGAATAATAGTTGATTTACTATTTATGAGAATTTACAGCGCATTAGATTATTTATTCAAAATACACCTATTTACTTGACTGCGTGAAAAAACAATATTGTGGACATGCAGCCCATTTATTACTTTTGATAAATTACTACCCATTTGATTTTAGTAGAACTAGACCCATTTTTTGGGATGGGTGAAAAAACAATTTTGGTCTGGACAGAGCTTTTTTTATAAAAAAATTATACTGAGCTAGGGATTTTATTAAAAAACTTAAGTTGGGCTTGGTAATCTTATTATATAAAAATTAAACTAAGTTGTGCCTTTTCTTCAAACAAACATAGGCTATGCTGCGCCTATTTTAAGATCTTGTGTACAACTTTCGGCCCAGTTGCAACTGATGTTCAAGGAACAAGGCCTGTCTAATACAATACAACTTTACTACATAGGTACTCAACCCACATTCAACGACGCCTGAAATGGCCCAAACAAGGCTTGTGTATAACTTTCTGAAGTCACTGAGCTCAAATAATAACTTAGGAAAAAAGTTAGAGACCAGTGGAACCTAATTAAAAGCTGTCACGAGTGAAGAAATAATTCAACGGGTCCCACTTGTTAGCTAGAGAGAGAGAGAGAGAGCGAAACTGGTCGGTCGATGCTCGTGAATACATCTTTCCACCATATGCATTGTTAATGCTCAGTACAAACTTATATAGTTGACACAATCATATACAACATCATAGCACATTGAGCTTGCATGCAAAAATTTCACGCGGGCGGCACAATAGGGGTGGAAGCAGTGGATCGCTACAAGTTGGGCTATGTTGAAACCAGCAAACTAGTACATAACTATTCATCATTTTTATCAATGACATGGAAATATCTTGAATGTTGTGCAAAGAAAACAGACAGACAACACAATAAGTTCTGCTAGCACATTAAGTTGACGTACACCCCTTTCTACAAAAAAGTTCAGGTACAAAAATAGGACAGAGCACAATCAAATGTATTGGCACATCAGTGCTTCACACCTATAGCTCAGATATAACTAGTTGTTACCTCAAATTAGGGCACCTCTAGACAGCCAGCCTGACTCCATCTCCCAAATAAGCAGTGGCTTCCGCCGCGCGATGGAGTAGGCCCTGTGCCATCCATTGTTCCGAGGAACACGGGGAAAGTCTAACATTGACTCCTATAATGGACGTTGTCGACGGACCCTGGCAACAGCTGCAGTGGCAGGACTTCGATTGATGGATTGACCACTTCTTCGACATGCACGAAGACTCGATACAGGTACATACCTAACGTGGTCCATGGCGGCCTTGGTGGCGATGAATAGTATAACCCTAGTTCCTGCACCGGTATCTCCACACCAATCACCTTCGATATGGTGGACGTCTTTTTCATCCATGCCATAATCGTCACAGCCCAGCTATCTGGAGAAACAAACATACTTACGAGCTCACCCCCTAGGTCGTTGATAAGCTCATTCATGGACTCGCTGTTACAAGCATGCCGAGGCATGCCGTGCAAGCTAAGCTTTGTCAAAAACTCAAGCTCAGAGGGCACCGAGCCCCATCCTGGGTGCCATCGATCGAAGCTCACCAGCACGCCACCGCAGAACAAACACCGGGAAGATTCGACCACACGACTGCAGTCGAAAGTTGTCCAGAACCTGACAAAGAAATCAACCAGTGGCGACAGACTTCGACGAGCAAGTCACTTATTTGGATGCCATGCACAAAGCCAAGAGCTTTGACAAGGTCGTCCGACGAGATGGGAGGTCGGTCACTGTTGATGGTTACCATCAGCACTTTGCCAGCAAACTGGTCGTCAAGCGCCGCCATGCCACTATTGAGCGACAGCACGCCAGGCCCAAAGGCAGGACAGACCTCAGGATCTCTTGCTCAGAGATCCGTGTTGACTGGCGACATGATAGTGCACTTGATTACAGGTGGTAGAGGAGGGGGATTTGGGGGAACTGGAGTAGGAATCGAGATTCCAGAGGTAGGGGAAGGGCGGGAGATTGGGGATGAAAAGGTAGCATGAATTTCAAACACGCGTCAATACGCTCTCACTGCGCAAGCACACGAAAACACTGGTGGCACTCACATGTTGGCCTAAGAGTCCTTTTTCTTTCTTTTTTGGAGCGCCCGGCCTGAGATTTCATAATTGGCCTATTTGGCATTGCGTTACTACTCAGCCCATATTCAGCGACACCTCACATTGGCCCAAAGAAGTGTACATCATCGAAAAGACACTAAGCTCAAATTATAACTTGAAAAAAGGATATATACACTGAACACTAGAGAATGATGATGCCCTCATTTAGCCCACCAACTGATTGAGACAATAAAAAGTTCGAAACGATGATAAATACAACATTCAAACACTGACTAGTGACTACTACTGGCATAGACAACAAGACATGATAGTTCATAAGAAGTCTTGCTACACCACCAAAACACACCCATCTGCAACGCTCAGACTCTAGTGATCCTGATGAGAATGACATTCTAAAGAGAGGCAACTATTACATAGTAAGAGTGACACAGACGAGGATGACCAAATGACAAGGAGTCTTCATAACAAAAAGAGAGAACTACCCATCCAGAACAAGCAGCAAAGACAACAAGTCATTCGAAGAGGGATGATCCAGCACCATCATAATTTGCAGCCCCCTTCAGCCACCAGTGATTCGGAGACACCAGGACTCCACCCTTTCGACGCAACGATACAGCCTGTCAGAGTTGAGACATCCAAGGATCAAAGTCAATCCAGATGCCTTTGTCATTCTCACCTTCTTTGGGCTACAGGCTGTATCGTTGACAATCAGGGGCATGTGGTCCCGAATGTCGAAATCGGGGCTCGAGGGACCCAAGAAAGGTTCAAACTCTGGGGTGTGCTCACTAAACCTTGCTAAGCCCTGACTCGCTGCTCACGGCGATGCTCCGGCATGCTTAAGCCATAGGAAAGACGAATTACAGACACAACAGTTTACCCAGGTTTGGGCCACCTTGCGTTGTAAGACCCTACTCCTGCTTGTGGGTAGATTGCCTCGCGAGGGAGGATGGGTATGAGAGTACAAGGGAGAGTGTGAGGCCTCTGGAGGATTTGATCTATCCCCTCTATGGTGGCACCTAGCCTATACTTATACTGGCCCCGGTCCTCTTCCCCCGAAAGCACTAGGCGGGAAGGGTTGCCACAACGGCCGATTTAGAAGGGGAACAGGGGTACAACTTATACTGACTAAAGGTGGTCTTCGCCTGCTAAAGCTTCATGCCATGACGCTACGGTGGGCTCGGTGATGACCTCCATCCTGGCGAGCCCACTGTCCTGGTCTTCTTGCACCAAAGTGGCAACCTTTGGGGATTGCTTCGGGAATTGACGCGCCGTCCATGCTCCCTTAGAACGAAAGAGGAAAGCCTCCTCATCCGCGCCTCCTGGCGCCTCTCTCGCTCCGCTCGTCATCACGCGCATCACCCACGTGGAGGCGCAGGGCCGCGTGACTCCTCCATCTGATCCTTGGTCTGCACGCCTCTGCAAAGGGCATCGGGAGGCAGCCTCGGGAAGCTGCCCCACGAGAGGGCCTCGCAAGCCTTTTGTTGGTATGTGAGGACGTGCTCCTCATGAGGCGGGGTCCTCCCAAGGGGCCTGCATGTGAAGTCCTGACGTTGGGCTAGCTTGGGCCTTATGGTGGCGTCGCGCCCTAGGCTGCAGGCAGACGGGCCTGGGTACCCCCAGTCCCACAGGCCCGACAGTAGCCCCTGGGCCTGCTGCGTGCATGGATACGCATGCGAAGAAGGTAGGGGGCGAAACGGCGTGGGCCCCAACCTCCACCGGGCCAGACTCGACACGTGGCGCACAACGGGGCGCGGGAAGCCCCCACTTCCTCCACGATGCCGTGGCAACCGCCCGGGCTGACATAAAGCCTGACAGGCGCTGCACGGGGCCATCATTGCTCCGAAGGTGAATGGGCACGGACCGGCTTCCCTCGAGTGCTATATAAGGGCAAGGGGCCAAACCACTTGGCCCATCTCCTTCTTCTTGCTTCTCCATTTTCACCACAGTTGAACCAGCCCATGCGCCCTGCCTGGAGAAGGCACCATCAAAGTGCATGATCCAACCGGTAGGCGCCTCATCTCCAAGCAGGAGGGACTTATCCTCACGGGGCTCCTCCTCGTAGGTGTCTATCCACTCTACCACAAAATCGGCAAGGGTCACTCCCTTAATGACTCTGGTGGTGCAGAACTCCAGCTGGAATGCCTGCAGCTTGATGCTCCACTCAGCGACTCGTCCCGTGGAATTAGGGCTGTGCAACACTTTCTCCAGGGGATATGTGGAGATGACCTTGATGGGATGGCCCTGAAAGTAATGGCGCAGCTTCCTGGAGGCAACCAGAAGCACAAGGAGGAGCTTCTGTTGCATAGGGTAGCATGCGCGTCCCTTAGTACCATGCTCACGAAGTACACGGGGTGCTCAATGAGGCGCGTGGCTTCAGTGGTGGCTTGCTCCTAAATGGGCGTGCGAGGTTCAATGGTGCCGGCTTGAGGCGCAGAGGGCTCATGAGGCTCGGGCAACTCGCGAGGCCCGGAAGGTCTGGGGAGCTCGGAGGTCTCGCGAGTTTCGGAAAGCTTTTCCTTGGCATCGACGCGCTCTTCCCGCACCACCACAAGCGCGGCACTAGCCGTCTGCAGGGTGGCCGCCTGGTATAGGACCAAGGGCTCACGAAAATGTGGCGCCACCATGATGGGCGGGCTCGTGAGGTACCTCCTGAGGTCTTCAAAAGTTGCATTCGCTTCAGGGGTCCACTCGAAGGAGCCTGTCCTCTTCATCAGCTTGAAGAATGGCAAGGCACGCTCGCCAAGCTTGGAGATGAAGCGCCACAGGGAGGCCATGCACCCTGCCAGCCATTGCATTTCCTTGAGGGTCCGGCGGGCGCATCTTCTCGATGTCCTTGATCTTTTCAGGGTTGGCCTCGATCCTTCGGTGGGAGACAAGGAAGTCGAGAAGCTTGCCGGAGGGACTCCAAAGACACACTTGTCAGGGTTGAGCTTCAGGCTTACCTCACGCAGGTTTTCGAATGTTTCTTCCAGGTCCTTGATTAGCGTTTTGGCTTCACGTGATTTGACCATGATGTCATCGATGTAAGCCTCCACATTCCTTCCCAACTATGGCCCCAATGTGATGTGCATCAGCCACTGGAAGGTAGCGCCGGCGCTCCTCAAGCCGAATGGCATGCAAGTGTAGCAGAACACGCCACACGGGGAGATGAAGGCCGTATTTTCCAGATCTTCCTCCGCCAACTTGATATAGTAGTAGCCCGAGAAGGCGTCCAGATAGCACAGCAGGTCACACTCAGAAGTGGAGTCCACAATCTGGTCGATGTGCGGGACCAGGAAAGGGTCCTGGGGGCAGGCCTTATTGAGGCTCGTGAAGTCGACGCACATGCGCTCCTTTCCACCTTTCTTGGGGACGATGACCGGGTTGGCGAGTCACTCAGGATGACGCACCTCTCGAATTACACTAGCTTCTTGCAGCATGTGCACCACTTGGATGATGAACGCCTGCTTCTCCGGCGCTTGGCGCCGCACCTTCTGCTTGACGGGACGAGCGTTGGGACTCACCGCCAAATGGTGCTCGATCACCTCCCTCGGGACGCCGGACAGACCAGACGCCTTCTAGGTGAACACATCCTTGTTCGCCTAGAGGAAAGTGATGAGTGTGCCTTCCTGCTCAGGCGGAAGACCGGTGCCGATGGTGAAGATAGGACCTGAGCCGCTGCCGTCAACTGATACCTTCTTCGTTTTGGCGCGGTCCTGAGAGAACATCTATTTCTTCCTTGCAGGAGCGACCTTCAGAGACTCGGCCCTGTCTTCGGCGCCTAGGCACGAAGCTGGCGTAGCCCTGTAGGCGCGCTTGAGGGCTCGGACTGCATCCTCCTTGCTTCCGACGATAGTAATGACGCCGCTCCTGCCGGGCATCTTGATGACGTTGTAGCCGGGGAGGGTTGGCGCCATGAACTTGGCGAGTGTGGGGTACCCCAGGATGCCATTGAACACGAGGCCGATGTTGGCCACGTCGAAGTCAATGAGGTCGGCGCGGTAGTTGTCGCGGGTGTCGAAGGTGACGGGGAGGCGCACCTGACCCATGGGAGTGGTGGAGCCGCCAGTCACCCCGGAGAAGGATCGCGTTGGCGCCAACTGATCCCAGGGCACCTAGAGCGTCTCAAAGGTCTCGATGGAGATCAAGTTGAGGCCGGCACTCCCTTCGATGAGGGTCTTGGTGACCATGACGTTGCTGATGGTGCACAGCATGGGAAGCACGCCGGTGGCGACTACGGACTTGGGGTGGTCTCGAGAATCGAAGGTGATGGCGCACTCAGGCTACGCGCGAGGTCGTGCAGCCTCGGGCCAGGGCTGCATGGTGTAAGCCCCGAAAAGAGCTGCTTGGAGTGGCGATTGGACGCAGGCGCCTAGGACCCGACGAGGATGCACGCGACTGCGTGGGGCCCCTGGAGCATGAAGCGCGTAGCAAATCGATCGTGGAGTTCGTCCTAGGAAGAGACCGAAGCCTCTGGAATGCTGAGGAGCTAGGAGTGCGGGGTGCCCACGAGGGCCAGGGGGAACCAGTTCGCCATGGCCTTGTCCCCATCGCCCGCTGATACGTCTCCATCGCATCTACTTTTCCTAATGCTTTTGTTCTTGTTTTGGACTCTAATTTGCATGATTTGAATGAAACTAACCCGGACTAATGCTGTTTTCAGCAGAACTAACATGGTGTTGTTTTTTTTGCAGAAATAGAAGTTCTCAGAATCAGATGAAACTTTTTGGAGAACTATTTTGGAATAAATAAAAATACTTGAACCAAGACCCACTGGAGGGGGGCAGCTACCCATAAGGCACCAGGGCGTGCCACCACCCTCTGGCGTGCCCTGGTGTGTAGTGGGGACCACGAGGCTCCGCTGACCCTAACTCCGACGCTATAAAATCCTAAGTTTCCAAAAAAAATGGGGGAGGAAGTTTCATCGGGTTTTACGATTTGGAGCCGCCGCCACCTCCTGTTCTTCATCGGGAGCCCAGATCTGGAGCCCGTTCGGGGCTCCGGAGAGGGGGATCATCGGTATTCATCATCACCAACCATCCTCCATCACCAATTTCATGATACTAACCGCCGAGAGTGAGTAATTCCTTTGTAGGCTCGCTGGTCGGTGAGGATTTGGATGAGATTCATCATGTAATCCAGTTAGTTTTGTTAGCGCTTGATCTCTAGTATCCACTATGTTCCGAGATTGATGTTGCTATGACTTTGCTATGCTTAATGCTTGTCACTAGGGCCCGAGTGCCATGATTTCAGATCTGAACGTTTATGTTTTCACCATTATATCTATGTTCATTATCCGAACTTGCAAGTTATATGCACCTACTATGTGTTATGATCCGTAAACCCCACGGTGACAATAATTGGGATACTTTCCGGTGATGACCGTAGTTTGAGGGGTTCATGTATTCACTATGTGTTAATGCTTTGTTCTGGTTCTCTATTAAAAGGAGGCCTTAATATCCCTTAGTTTCAATATGGACCCCGCTACCACGGGAGGATAGGACAAAAGAGGCCATGCAAGTTCTTTTCCATAAGCACGTATGACTATTTATGGAATACATGCCTACATTATATTTATGAACTAGAGCTAGTTCTGTGTCGCCCTAGGTTATGACTGTTATATGATGAATATTATCCAACTTAATCACCGATCCAATTCCTACGAGCTTTTCACATATTGTTTTTGCTAGGTTACTTTTGCTATTGCTACTGTTACAACTGCTACAAAACTGTTACTGATGTTACCGTTACCACTACTACCGTTACTGCTACTATCAAACTATCATATTACTGTGCTACTGATCACTTTGCTACAGATATTTAATCTCCAGGTGTGGTTTAATTGACAACTCAACTGCTAATACTTACTAATATTCTTTTGCTCCCCTTGTGTCGAATCTATAAATTTGGGTTGAATACTCTACCCTTGAAAACTGTTGCGATCCCCTATACTTGTGGGTTATCAAGACTTTTTTCTGACGCCGTTGCCGGGGAGCTTAGCTATATTTGTTGAGTCACTTGGGATTATTATCTATTTATCATTATGAAGAATCTGAAAGATACCAAAACCAAGATCGTTCCCTCTAAGATGAGGGGAGGTAAGGAATTGCCATCTAGATCTGCACTTGATTCACCATCTATTTTGAGTAAACTTGCAACACCACCACATGCTATTAATCCTGATATGTCGTAAGTCATTGATGAT
This sequence comes from Thinopyrum elongatum, assembly GCA_011799875.1. Taxonomy (NCBI): domain Eukaryota; kingdom Viridiplantae; phylum Streptophyta; class Magnoliopsida; order Poales; family Poaceae; genus Thinopyrum; species Thinopyrum elongatum. Next base: position 352,025,774 of record CM022303.1, read on the forward strand.
GCTACTTCTGCTATGAATGATGCTTATGATGATGCTAGTACCTTGCTTGATGATAATGTGCCACTAGGTGAATTTCTTGATGAATAACTTGCTAGAGCTAAAGATATAGATAATGCTGAAACTGATGAAATTGTTGAAACTGATGAAGTCTTCGAAACTGAGAATTATGAAACACCTATTAGACCTAGCTCTCCTAGATTTGAAATGCCTAAGATACCTGAGGGTTATGTTATGGATGAAGAGGTAGCTAGAGACTTTCTTGCTTGTAAGGATAGAGATGATCTAAAGAAACTACTAGTCAAGTTGAAAGAAAAAACTTTGAATGCTAGAATGAAATGTGATCCTAAGTTTGCTACTTCACCTATCTTTGTTAGTGATAAGGATTATGAATTCTCTGTCAACCCAGAGTTAATTACTTTGGTTGAATGTGATCCTTTCCATGGCTATGAAACTGAAACTGTAGTGGCACATCTCACTAAATTAAATGATATAGCCACCCTATTTGCTCATGATGAGAAAATTCGCTATTACTATATCCTCATGTTATTTCCATTCTCATTAAAGGGTGATGCTAAGATATGGTACAATACTCTTGCTCCTGATTGTGTGCGTAGTCCCCAGGATATGATTTATTACTTCTCTGAAAAATATTTTCCTGCTCATAAGAAACAAGTTGCCTTACAGGAAATATTTAACTCTGTGCAAATTGAAGAAGAGAGTCTTCCACAAGCTTGGGGGAGGCTTCTCCAATTACTTAATGCTTTGCCTGATCACCCTTTCAAGAAAAATGAAATAGTTGGTATCTTCTATAATGGACTAACCGATGCTTCTAGGGACTTCCTAGATAGTTGTGCTAGTTCTGTTTTCAGGGAACGAACTGTTGAACAAGCTGAGGAATTATTGAATAATATATTGAAGAATTATGATGATTGCACTCTTCCTAAACCACCGCCTAAACCCATTCCGAACAAGAGGGGTATTTTATTTCTCAATCCTGAAGATATGCATGAGGCGACAAAATGTATGAAGGTAAAAGGTATTAAAGCTAAGGATGTTAAGAATTTACCACATATTGAAGAAATACATGGACTTGACACACCACCACAGGTGGTAGAGGTAAATTCTCTTTTAAAGTTTGATGAAGATGATATCCCTTATAATAAACATCGTAGTCAATGCTTATATGAATTTGACAATTACATTATGAAACAAGATGACTTCAATGCCTACGTTATGAAACAGCTGAAGCAAAATTCTGATATGATTGCTCGCTTATGTGACTTATTATTTAGAGTCACTAATGATGTTAGAGGTGTTGTAAAACATGCCTCTATGGTTCAAACCCAGTTAGAACAAGTTGCTAAATCTCAAAGAGAATTGCTTAGTGAAATCTATACCTACTAATAAAGCAAGGTGCGTTTCGCCAATTTTTTCATCTGTTCACCATCGAAAATATTTTTTTTCTACTCGAGGTGGTACTAAATTCTTATGCGTTTTCCTGCTAGAAAAAGAATTTTCGTACGTGGGCCGTTCGTGGTGGCCTAGCAAAGCCAGCCCACTTATTTTTCTGCCCACGCAGCTGGGAAAATTCTATTTTCCACACTAGGCGACAAATTGTCGGAGTTTCGCACATGACAACCAATAATGGGCTGACCCATTTTTCTTTTTTTCTGTGTTTTACTTTTATTTTTATTCTCTTTTCCCTATATCTTTTTCCCTTCCAAGTTTATTTTTCTTTTACAATTTATTTCGTAAATTAAAAATTCTCAAAAAATGTTCAGAATAAAAAAACAACTTTTAAAAAATGTTCAGAATTCCTTAATTTTGTTGCTATTTTGAAAAATATTCTGAACTTGTAAAAAGTTGCCCTTTTCTAAAAAAAATATTGATTTTCAAAATTGTTCGAGATTTCTAAAAAGAAATGGCATTTCAAAAAATGCTCCAAATTTGAAAAATATTCATGTTTTAGTGAAATTTTCAAAATTAAAAATAATGTTCGTGTATAAAAGATACACATTTTCTAAAAATCTTATGAATTTTCAACACATGTTCCGTTTGAAAAAATGTTCACAAATTCAAATAATGTTCATGTTTTTATTAAAAAATTGGGTTTTTCAGAAAATATTTGTGAATTTTCAAAGATGTTTCGTTTCATATTTTGTTCGCGTTTTTTCGAAAGTGTACATAATTTTTTAAAGACTCTTCAAGATTTAAAAAATTGTCCATGTTTCCTAGAATATTCAGAAACTTCATATGTTAAAATTCCCTCGATTGAAAGTATTGAAAGGAAGAGTAGATTGAATAACTCATGTGCCTTCTCTGACGTACGTTGACGTAACAGAACACTTAAATGCCTTCGATCGATGAATGAAAAAATAGTGGATTGATTCCTTCACACGCGACGAAATCGATAAGATAAATATTACTTTTCCGTGTGCACACAGGGTTTTGCTTGCACATATAATTCTCACTGACTTTAAATGTAAACTATTTTATCTCCCGTTGCAACGCACGGGCATATTTGCTATGAATAATAATATGAATGATTATACTGTTAGAGTAGCAACTAGAGGAGGCAAAATGACTCAGGAACCACTTTATCCTGAGGGACACCCTAAAATAATTGAACAAGACTCTCAAAGAATTAATGTTGATGCACCTAGTCCACCTAAAAAGAAAAAGAAAAATGTTAGGACTTTGCATACCTCTAGTGAACCTGAGATAGAAAAACCTTCTGAAGATAACAATGATGTTTCTATTTCTGATGATGAAAATCAATCTGGTAATGAACACTCACCTAGTGATAATGAAAATGATAATGATTTCATGAAGATACTCAACCAAACAATGATAAAGAACCAGATAATGATGTTGAGATAAAACCTGCTATTGATCTTGATAACCCACAACCTAAAAATAAATGTTACGATAAGAGAGACTTTGTTGCTAGAAAACATGGTAAAGAATGAGAACCATGGGTTCAAAAACCCATGCCCTTTCCACCTAAACCACCTAAGAAAAAAGATGATGAAGATTTTAATGCTTTGCTAAAATGGTTAGGCCAGTCTTTTTGCGTACTCGTTTGACTGATATTTTAAAGATGGCCCCTTATGCTAAATACATGAAAGACATTGTCACTAATAAAAGAAAAATACCTGAAGCTGAAATCTCCACCATGCTTGCTAATTATTCTTTCAAGGATGGAGTACCTAAAAACTAGGAGATCCAGGAATACCAACTATACCATGCTCCATTAAAAGAAACTATGTCAAAACTGCTTTACGTGATTTTAGGAGCTGGTGTTAGTGTTATGCCTTTCTCTTTATATAAAAGACTTGATTTGAATGAACTCACACCTACTAAAATAATATTGCAAATGGCTGACAAATCAACTGCCATACCTATCGGTATTTGTGAGGATGTGGCCGTTGTTGCTGCAAATGTTACTATCTTAACAGATTTTGTTATACTTGAGATGCCCGAGGACAACAACATGTCGATTATCCATGGTAGACCCTTTCTGAATACTACAGGGGCTGTTATTGATTGTAATAAAAGCAAAGTCACTTTTTATATCAATGGTAATGAGCATACGGTGCATTTTCCGAAGAAACAATTTCAAGTGAATGGTATTAATGTTATTAAAAAATCTTCGACAATTACTATCGGAAGTTTTCAACTCCCTCTACCTACTGCCAAAAAGAAATAAGAAATACTTATTGTTGGGGATATGCATATCCCCGTTGAGGTAACTTAGTATTTTACAAAAGTTCTTCGAGCTCATGCTAACCGGAAGTGATTGTTAATAAGACTTTATCAACCTTATTAATGGATTGTTTTCGAGAGGCATGTCATTGATGAATTTAGTAAGCACAACCTTCTGTCCCAACTTTTTGTTTTCTGTTATTCTTAGTTAAATAAAATAAAATGCCATGTTTATCTTGTTTTCTAAATTTTTGGTGCAATAAAAAAGTGGCCAAAAATAAAAGTGCTCAGAATGACCTGAAATTTTTACACGATTTTTTCTGAATATTTAAGATTTTTTTATACAAATAACATGACAGGGTGGTGCCCCTGGTGCCCACAAGGCACCAAGGCGCGCCAGCTACACCAGGCGCGCCCTAGTGGGTAGTGGGCCCCACGTGGCCCCCCCTGACTTATCCCTTTAGCTCACTTCACCACCTACCTCCGAAAAAAATCACTTTTGCTCTCTCTCTCTCTCTCTCGTGTTCTTGCTCTCAAACCCGTGGATTTCGATCTCTTTGCTCGAAGCTCCGTTTCCAAAACTTTTTTGGGGGATTGCTACTTGTTATGTGACTCCTCCATTGCACCAATTAGTTTTTGTTCTAGTGGTTTATATTTTGAGTAATTAGCTACTCTTGGTGCTGCAGTAAATGAGCTTGCATGTTGAATTCTTTGAGTTCCAAGTAGTTTGAATGCTTGATATAGCCTCTAGACATCCATATGAGTAGTTTCTATCAATCTTATGAAGTTTTGTTGAAAATAATTTTGTGTTTCGATTTTTTTTCATAAATTGTTTGCAAATAAAAATGCACCTCTTTAGGAGTTCGTCGAGGAGGAGGTCCTCGGGAGCATCGTTGAGCGAGAGCTCGATACGATAGTCCTATGTTGAGCCTAGTGAAAGCTCGATGCGGGATGCCGATACCAAATCATGCTTATGGCCATGTGACGAGTTCATGATAGGAGTAGGGATAAAGGAAGAATTTGATCAATATGTTCACAACACCAAGCTTGCCCCCTACATCGCTGATAAGTGCATCCAACATCTCAACCTCACACAGACGTTCACTAAGAAATTTAGATATCATTCGCGTGATTCTAGAGTTTCATTTAGCCTTTATGATAGAGCCTTTACTATGCCTCTAGAATAGTTCTGGGTTGCCTGCAATTTTCCATATTGGGGTTCACTTGATGAACCACCAACATCTAATAATGAGTCATCTTTAACCAATCTCCGTTATGGTGATGATAGAGGAGTGACAAAAGCTAGAATAAAAAGTTTACATTTTCCATCAATTCATTACTTTGCACTCTTTAATGGCAAATGCATTGTGGGCAAACAAGATAGCAGCACACTATGTGCTCCTGACTTGAGCCTCATACACACTGCTCTGACAGGAATAAAGCACTACAATCTTGCAGCGATTGTTGCACGGAGGTTGCAATGCAATGCTGATAGTGGCCACTTTTATCGAGGGATTTATGCATCCCGTTTAGCTAATGAGTTGTGTGTGTCGCCTGGGCCCAATGATCCCATCTTACCTACTCAGTACCTAGACTTTGAGGCCATGAAGCATCATAAGCTCATTAAGGCTACAGCCACTAACTATAATTACAACTTGATGTTTAATAAGAAACCCATTGTACCTGTTATTTTGCCTGCACCTGCTCTCTTTGATTATCACAGTAAAGGAAGATATTACATTCTTGAGAGCGAGGCCCGCGAGTACAACGCGGCAGTAGAGGCTGCCCGACAGGTTGAGGAGGCCGTACCAAGAGCCTCCGTGAGTTATCATTCTGATTATTATCCAGGCCACGGGTGGTGATTACCAAGCTAGGCCAAAAGTCTAAGCTTGGGGGAGTACGTATTTCCACCGACATTATATTCATGTTCACACATTTCATCTCAGTTGTCGGTGTTAATACTTTTTCACTGTATTATCCATGTTATATTTATTTTCTCGCTTTCTTCTTGTGTGTTTGAAAAACTTTGAGAAAATCCAAAAATATTTCTCGTTTCTTTTCGATTTTTCTTTATAGGTTAAATTAGTTGTAGTATTAAAAGAATACCCAAAAAGATTTATCATTTCTTCTTTTGCTTCTTCGGAGCTTTCCCATGTAAATAGTTTTTCTCACTTTTGTTTTTCTTTCTTTTGCTTCCTTTCAAGAAAAACTAAAAACTCCAAAAATATTTCAATGTGTTTCTCTGAAATTCTTTACTTTTTATTGAGTTGTACCAAAGTGAAGACCACGATGAAAATGTTGATCTAACGAAGAGCCCATATTATTTTGTCTTCTCCTCTGAATAAAATTTTGCAGATTCTAGCTTAGTCCACGACACTCTTGCACTATTATTATTTTCACATCATTCGGTCATGCAAGTGAAAGGCAATAATGACGATGTTTGATGAAGTGAATGTGGCAGAGAAAAGCGGGTTTGAACTCAACTTGTTTTTGTTTTTGTAAATATGTTTAGCTTAGTATCCATGATTCAGCATATTATGATTAAACATGTTTGCAATGACAATTAGAGATTATAGTTGCTCATGCCATGCTTACGTTGCTAGGAGTGGATAATGATTTATCTTGGGTGTCAACATGCATTAAAATGATTGTGATGTAGTATGATGATATGGTATCCTCCTTTGAATGTTTCAAGTGGCTTCACTTGGCACATGTTCACGCATGTAGTTGAATCAAAACCAACATAGACTCTACGATATTTATGTTCATGGTGTTTATATCCTACTCATGCTAGTACTCAATGTTGATTATTCATAATGCATGTTCATGACCGTTTTCGCTCTCTAGCTGGCCGCTTCTCAATCTATTTGCTAGCCTTCGCCTGTACTAAGCGGGAATACTGCTTGTGCATCAAAATCCTTAAACCAAAGTTATTCCAGATGAGTCCACTATATCTACCTATATGCGGTATTACCTTGCCGTTCTAAGTAAATTTGCATGTGCCATCTCTAAATATTCAAATGAAAATCTGTTTTGTGTGCTCGGACAGTTCATGGAGCAACAGGGGGTGGTCAGTATCTTCCATGCTAAGCGGGTTATTCTCATGATGAGTGTTAATTTATTCACTTGTCCTTGCACTAGACGGGCTAGCAATAGGGATGCCCAGTCCCGAAATCAAAAATTACAAATAATTAAACAAAACTCCCCCAAACTGTTGTTGGTATGGAGGGCACCCGAGGATTCGGCTAGCCATGGCTTGTGTTTGGTGGTGGAGGGGGATTAAACTTTACTTTTATCGATTGGGAACCGCCGCTAATGTGTTTAGCATGGAAGATATTGAAAACTCTTGGTCGTAATGTTATGATTGGGAACCGCCGCTAATGATTTAAGCTTCGAGCTCTGGCACCACTAAAAATCCCTGCTTCTCTCTGCGAAGGGCCTATCTATTTAATTTCATGTTATTTTACTTTTATGTTGAGTCATCACCTTCTCAAACAAGCGCCAGTCCTGAGAGCACTATTGTCATCCTCATGGATTGTGTATAGTTAATGTTGAATGCATCATGACTGGATCTCTTCTACCATGAATTACAATGTTTAGTCGCTACTTGAACTTTGGAGGTGCTCTGCATTTATGTTTTGCGGTCTTAGAAAGGGCTAGCGAGAAACCACTGTTGTCATATTATATCATGATTGTTTTGACAAAGTGTTGGCATTTGAGATATCTTATTATTGCTCGCTAGTTGATTATGCAATTGATATGAGTGAATATAATTTCTAAGAGTTATTGTTTGCATGGTTAGTCATGATCTTTGCTGAAAACCTGGGTGCTATTTAAGCATATATATGGAAATAAGAACAAAAGAGTTTGTAAAAGTTTTTCTTTGTCACTTTTAGTTTGTCAACTGAATTGCTTGAGGACAAGCAATGGGTTAAGCTTGGGGGAGTTGATACGTTTCCATCGTATCTACTTTTCCTAATGCTTTTGCTCTTGTTTTGGACTCTAATTTGCATGATTTGAATGAAACTAACCCGGACTAACGTTGTTTTCAGCAGAACTACCCTGGTGTTGTTTTTTGTGCAGAAATAAAAGTTCTTCGAATCAGACAAAACTTTTTGTAGAATTATTTTGGAATAAATAGAAAATACTAGAACCAAGACCCACTAGAGGGGGGCCAGTGGGGCCCTTGAGGCTCCGCTGACCCTAACTCCGATCCTATAAAATCCTATTTTTCCAAAAAAATGCGGGAGGAAGTTTCATCACGTTTTAGGATACGGAGCCACCGCCAACTAGAGCCCCCAATGAGCTCTATCTGGTCCCCTCTTGCTCTGCCTCTCTTACAGAAAGCTCCCAGACAAGTCCCCTCTCCCCCTCGTGCCCTCTGTCCACCTCCATGACCGGAGCCTCGCCGACGGCCGCCTCTCAAATTGGAGCATCGTGGCCTCTCAAATTGGATCACCGCATGCCTTCCCCGCAGTCCATTTCCTCCTCCCGGTGGCCGTAGCACCGTGCCCACCATTGCCGTCGCCATCTTCCACCATGGTCGACACCGCACTCAGCCTCGACCATCCCAGAGCCCCAGACCCGGAGCTCGCCAGTGTGCAGAGCATCGTCACGGGCGACCGGAGTCGCCGGTACGGGCGACAGCAGAGCGCCAGACCCGTCGGCCTCCGCGAGCGCAAGGAGAAGGCCCTACCTCCCTCCAACCCCTCCTATGGGCGCGGCCAGGCCTCGCAGCTCCGTTCCCACCGCCGGCCGTCGCGGGCGGGTGGAGCAGCACCGGCGGCGAGCGAGGCCGACGCCCTCTGCCTGGCATCGCGGGGTAGAAGACGTCGCAGGGCGACGGAGATGACCCTGCGGCTCGACCCCACGGGTCAGCGACCCCGCCGGCTAGCCACATCATTTAAGTGGAGGCGGGTTCAGGTGCTCGCTCCTCCCGGCCCGATTGGCGTATGGGAAAATATCAGCTGACACCAAGCCTTATATGCGGCGTACCTCTCAAATTTAAACTTATCAAAAAATTTGTAAAAATAATCAGGGATGTTCATGACATATATGTCGACAACCTCTAAAATATTCATATCAAAATTCAAAATATACATGAAGAGACAAAAAAGACAAATTCTGATGTGAATAGTGTCATTTTTGCTTTTGTCTTCTTTTGACACTATTCATGATGGATTTTTCTTTTTTGTTTCTCTATGTGCATGTCGAATTTTGTTTTGAATTTTTTAGGCATTGTCGACATGTATGTCATCAACATCCATGATTTTTTTAGAATTTTTGACAAATTTAAATTTGAATTTTTTGAGTTGGTATCATGGTAGCATATAAGGCTTGGTATCACCAGATAATTTCCCATTGGCGTATTCCAGTAATACACATTCGGTGTGGCATTCCAGCAGGCACACGCGAGGAGTTGGGCTTGGCCCAGTGCGCTGCCCAGCTAAGTTACGCTCGGTGCGTAATTCAGGCCCATATAGGTATACCGTCTTAACTTTTTCTTTTTAAGAGGCATTGTAAAATCCACTAATAATTCATATGAGCTCCAAATACATTGATTCAAATTCCTAGAGGTTCATAAATTCATGCTCTATCACATGGTGCTGTTTTAACATTTTCCAGAAAATTTTTATTCGGAATTATTTCCCAAATCCTATTTTTCCTTTTCTGTGATGAACTTTAGAAAATCACAGAGAGCCCATTATTGATCCAAATGCCATTATTCAAATTCCTAGTTACTTCTATGTTCATAACTTAGGTTATGAACATTTTTCCCAATACTTTCTGTGCCACATAAAATGTTGGTCCATTTCTTCATGTAGAGCCAACTTTGCAAATTCATAGGAAAATCATTTGAACTCCAAATCCAGTGAAACCAACTCCTAAATGCTTCCAAAATCATGATTTGTTAAATGGGTACCCTTTCTAATTTTTCAAAAACATGTTTCTGTAGGCTCCTTGCAGACCCATCAATCCCTTGATTCCAACATACTAAAATGTTCATGAATCCTCATTGATCCAAATCCAGTGAAACCACTTTGGTCATTTTTCATATGACCAAAGGTATCCTAGAAAAGTCCAACTCACATTTTTAGAGCACTTTTATTTCTGCCTTGTTGTGTTGCTTATTGCAGTTGGTTTCGACGATAGTTGACGAAGTAGGCGGAATACTCGGAGATGGACCAGAAGAGTTGAAGACTTTGCTGAGCCAGGAAAGCAACCCTTTGACCATGATGAACCATTTTACATCATAATATAATTTTTCGTTATTTCATCAAATGCATGATATCTTGAATGGCAACCTTCCTAGGCTTGCCTCCGTTGCATACTCTGTTGATACTTGCATTGTTCATGACTCTACCCTTGCTTAGAGTCGTGTTGGTGGGAAGTAGATATATGCTATAGTAGTTGGCTACGCAAACGGGGCAGGGTTATGCATTGAAAGAAGCAAGTGTGGTTTGACATACTTTCGAAAGTCCCAGTGGGTGCCACTGATGCCCCTGGGAGATGATGTTGAGCTAGGTCACTACTTAATGGAGAGGTAGTGTACCCAAGCAAGTGAGTATGTGTTGTTTACATAGACGGATTAGATTTAAGATTTGTTGACCGTCCCAACCAAACATGCGCAAACAATCTACCCTTATATGGGAAAGGGCATTATTGATTACCTAGTCCGCGCTAGCATGGGTGCCCACATTACTATTGACAAGAGTGGCGTGGTCACTCTCGGGACAGGGGTCATGCTTTGATAGGCGGCCATAACTATTTTTATAGGGCACCGGACACACCGTTGGTACCCTCGTGCATGTGCTATGTGTTGAATATGGGAGCGTAGTTCCATAGAATTAAACATGTGGGCATGATTGTGCCACGGGGGATGGTATTAATCGAGTGGACTCCATGTTGGTGGCGTCTAGGGAAAGGTTGTGATCGGGTGCTTACCCTGGGTACTTGAGGTACCGCGGGTCGTGGCTGACATGAAAGCTCCCCGGATCTTGTGGGTAAAGTGTGCAACCTCTGCAGAGTGTCAAACTATTCAAATAGCCGTGTCCTAGGTTAAGGATAGTTGGGTGGTGCTGCTTAGACTATGTCCATATGTTTCTGAAAAACAACACGGTATGGTAACGTTGAAATGAATTGTGAGGAAGTCACGATAAATTAGAGATCGAGTTGTGTAAAACTCTTTCTCGATGTTGACATCTGTAACCTCTTGATACATGTGACAGATGCTTTCATGGCACCATTAAGTTTTGATCATACTTGCATAAGAAAAACTATCTTACCACAGGAATGCCAACATAGTGTTATTGCCATGCATACTTTACTCTGTTTCCATTCATGGGTTGCTTGCGAGTACATTCAAATGTACTCACTGGCTTGTCCCTGGCTATTTACTTGGCCAGGCCTAAAAGAGCAGGTATACGAAGAAGAGTTCTTTGGTGACAATCATGCGAGCTAGGATGCTTTCCCAGTCAGAATGCCTATAGGGTTAAGGCAGATTGCATGGGTTCTACTTATCGTCGAAGAATTCCGTTGCTTGTGTTTCATTTGATGTTCAACCCTTGAGGCTTTATCTATGTAAGACGCTATGTAATGGATGTAAACTCTTGATATTCAGTCTTTGGTGTAACATGAGCATTGATCCTTGGGATCACTGTGCACATGTAACCGGTGGCTTTGACTATGTAAGTCGGGTTCCCCACATGAGCGGGCTCAAAACAGACAAGGGCAGGAATGACCACGTCGGGGTTTATTCGCATGCAGGTTTCTTATACAATCATCAGGCTCGAGCGAAGGGAATCACAAAAAGCGAACTAAGGAATAGAAAGTTGAGAAATTTTTCAACTTAGCTTTTTCCTTTTACTGCAATCTTCGTCGCCCAAAAAATGGATGGTCCTTCCTTCTTTCTCCCTCTGAGAAACCTTGTATGCGAACATATTCTTCTCTACACACATAATGTGTATGAAGGATCTCGACGCGCCGGGAATTCCATCAGGGGAAAGTGAGGTGGAATCTTACTCTAGCATCCTCGACAGCATCCTGTAGTTGCCGGGGTCAAATCGACATTCAGCAAACTTGCCGCGGCCCGCAATACTGTCGGGTACCCGATCTTGCCGGGTGGGTACCCGTGTTGCTAGGCACTGGCTGGCCGATAACTGGGCCAACCATGCATGTCTCACTATCGGGGTCGCCTCCGCGTGATCACAGTATTCGCTATCATGACAGGAAAACCGTGGTCTGTGCCCGATCGAGCAAAGTCACTCTTGTGGTTGCGTTCGCGGTCATGAGGAGGAGGCGGGGGTAGAAGACCCACGTCGCCTGTGCCACGAATGCCGCCTTCACCTGAGCGTTGAGGTAGGCGCACGCCTCCAGTATCCCCGCCGCCTGCTCCCGTCGTGGTGGGCTTGGCGACCACGCCACCTGCGCCGGCTGTGCCCACCGCGATGTTTGCTCCACTTGCGCTGCCTGCAGACAAAGGTGATGGGCGCTGGGATGTAGGAGACTTGATAGTCATGGAGCCCTCTCTCTTAGGCATCATGGGTGATGAAGAAGATGCAGCACTTCACATAGCCAACACGATACTCACTGCTTTGATTTATGCCAATGCAGAGCCCCTACCTGGCACGCCAAAGATGTCAGCGTGGAGCCGGCAATCTATGGGGCAGTGTAGCCCCTTTGCTGGTTCGGCAAGGGGTGTCGATCGACGCAAATAGCAAACACAAGGAGGAGCACATGATTTTAACCAGGTTCGGGCCGCCAGGAGGCGTAAAACCCTACTCCTACCTTTGGGTGTATTGGTGGTATTTGAGCACAAGTACATGGAGCGCTCTCCCATAGCAAGTGGTGGAAAGAGGGCAGCTACACGAATGCCTATGCGTGAGGGTTGCAAAGATTTGAACCCCTTGTAATGTTGCCCTGGCCCTCCTTTTATAGCTCAAGGGGTCACCACAGTGGCAAAAAGGTCATTACATGGGTGATTAGACTAATACAGAGCTATCATACCTAACTCTGACAGTTAAGACAACACTCATTAAATGCATTGTTGTCGGTGTACACAAACAGCGTTGTTTGTTTCCCCCCGACTTGTGCACAGACCAGTGCGGCCATTGGGACAGACAGATCTTGCCGGGTGTCCCAAGCCCAAGCACGAGTCAACAAACCAACCAGAGGGTTCCTAGGAAGGCCTCCCTTCCGGGCAAGCAGGGCCGGTGGGGTCGAGGCTGCACCTGGGACCAAGGCCAGGCCACCCTGGCAGGGTTTCCGGGGCCGCCAAGGCCAAGACAAAACCCCAAGACAAAAGACCCGGCAGGCTCCGTGCAGGCAAACCTCCACCAGGACGACAACGCTCCACCTCATCAGACCACCAGTCACTAATTAGTGCAGTGGCAAGTTCTCGGTCGGCTAGGTGGATCCTGTCGTGCACGTGGCAACCTGCAAGAGAAGAGATTACCTTTAATGACACCCGTCCCAGAGGTGTGTCATGCAAATAAGAGGTAGTTAGGCAAGCGGTGGAGAAACCTTGCCGGGGCTACCTCTCCACATGACAACTAGTGGTGCATTTAATGCACCTTATTCTAACTGGCCGAGTTAGGTATGATAGCACTGTTAGCTATGTAATCATACTATAATGATTGTTTTGCCACTGTGGTCGCCCCTTAAGCTATAAAAGGAGGCCCGACGCAACCTAGCAAAGGATTCAGACTTTTGATCCCCCAACGCTTGTACGTGAGTAGCCGCTCTCCCCGAGACACCCTTGCCGGGCTTGAGCGCACCGTGTCTTTGTGTTCCTATAGATCAATCCACCAAAGCAGGAGTAGGCTATTACGCTACTCAGCGGCCCGAACCTGGGTAAAAGAGAGTTGTCCTCACCGCGCTGCCCTGCTGCCTCTGCTCTTTGTGCAATGTGATCGCCCTTCGCCGAACCACAAGGGGCCTCTTGGTCCCATAGGTGATCGTGTTCCACCACGATATCTTTGGCATGCCAGGCAGGGGTTCTCGCTTGTGCAAATCTGAAGCAACAGCCAGCACATCGATCTTCATCATCTTCTACATCACTAATGACGTTCAAAAAGGCAATCTCTGTGACTACATGCGTTCCAGCGCCCGTTACCTCTGTCTGCTGGTGGCGCCAGTGGCACCGCCACGGTGGATGGAGCAAATGTCGCGGTGACCACGACCAGTGTAGGTGGCACGGTCATCAAGCCGACCACAACGAAAGCGGGCGGCGAAGAAACTGGAGGCAGATACAAACTTCTACATTCAGGTGAAGGCAGCGGTCGTGGCACGGGCAATGTGGAGTTCTTACCTCCGCCTCCCCCTCGTGGCCGCAAGTGCAGTCGCAAATGTGATCTTGCCCGATCAAGCACAAACCATGATTTCCTTGCCGTGACAGCGAAAACTATGACCGGCGGGGGCGGCCCCGACAACGAGGGCACTGCCGGGACGCCATAGTAGATCCCACCTTGCTTACCCCTGATGGTATTCCTGACATGTCAAGATCCTTCATGCGTGTTCCACGCGCAAGGGAAGGAAATCTTCCCATGCATGGTTTCCAAGGGGAGAAGAAAGGAGAAGGGGCCCGGCCATCCGTTTTTCGCACAACGGAGATTGCGGCAGAAGGAAAAGCTAAGTTGAAAAACTTCTCAATTTCCTGTCCCTTAGTACACTTTTTTGTGATTCCCTTTGCTAGAACCTGGTGATTGTATAAGAAACCTGCACGCGAAGGAACCCCACCGTTGTCATTCGTGCCCTTGTCTGTTTCGAGTCCGCTCAGCAGCTCAGGTGGCTGCATTGATAACATTGAAGGGTAACTTGCCGGTGGCAACAATACCAGCAGGCTGCTAAGGTCCGTCCTCAAAAGCGCTCGTGGCTAGTGGTTAGCCCCAGAAAGGTTCCGACATGCGTAGGGTGCTCAAATTATACAAAGACCAAACACAGAGTAAAGCAAAGGGATATCATAAGTTCATACAACTACTTAGATGTATTATTACACCACGAGAGTAGTAAGGACCTAACATCAGGTCAAATTTTGTCTTTTTACATGGCAGTGCTGCGATAGATGAAGCATAAAAGTTTAATCCCGGCGGCCTCCTTGGACCCGGGGCACTCAAAGCACCTTGTCGGCAAGAGGCCCGACAACCTTTGCAGCGGCAGAAGTGTCAGTTCCTGCCGGCAGCTTTCTGAAGGCATCGGAGAGATCGACATCGGGGTGACGCTGGGCAAAGTTGAGCAGAACCGTGAAGATAGAATCCCTCGCAAATTTCCAGGACTCGTTTGCGAAGCAGGTAGATCTGTCATCTTCGTATGTCTCTAGGCCATCAATGAGGCCCTCGAAAAAATGCATCAGCTTAATGCTCGGGGCTTCATGCTCGTTGACGGAGAAGGTCCAACTCTTCATGTTCATGGTGGCAATCTGGGAGGAGATGCACTCAGCTATGTTGACTAGGCTCTTCGACCAAAGTTCATACAGATCCAGCTGGTCCTTAAGCTTGAGCTCTGCCTCCTTCCGAAGAGTCCCTGCAGTGTTAACCTCCTCCAGCAAGACTCTCTCTTGATCCTTGCCTGGCTCAAGATCTTTCTCCAAAGTGGCTAGCTTGGTGGTTAGGTCCTCGATGGTACTGGTGGCAGCATCCAGATCCTGGCTCTTGGTTGTGAGCTGCGATTGTAGCCCCTCTGGGGTGGTGGCTACCTTCCGTGCTTCTTCCTGGAGAGCGTCGGTCTCCTTTTTACCCCCGGCAAGCTCTTCCTCCAGCTTTCTCACTTGGGTCTCGAGCTCTGCTTTGGCTTTGGAAGCAGCGGCAAGGTTATCAGCGACCTCCTTGACTTTGGTGGCCGCGTCTTGGGTTTGCGTGTTGATGGCCTTCTTGTGGCCGTCCTCTAGATCCTTGGTCTGCTGCTAAACGAGGGCTTCTAATTTGGCGTCCTTGTTGCGGAGTGTGACTGCGAGAGCCTCTTCCCAAGCAAAGATGTCCTTCTCTCTGGCGTTGAGAAGCGCCCTGTGCTCCGTCAGCTGGTTATCTCGAGCATTGGCCTTCTCCTTGTCAACGACCAATTTACCCGCCTGCCGCATAAGGGATTAGGCTTGCTCCTGATACCACTTGCGCAAATCGTTACCCTTGTCCTTCAGCTGCTGATCCATGAGATTGATGAAGTTGCGTTCCTCCTGGATCTCCTGCCACCTTTGGTTGTACCTCTCTTGCACATCCTTGAACCCGGCAGCCATTGTATTTAGGAAGGCTAAGTCCTTGGTGTAGTCAGCAGGATCACTTGCATCCTTGGCCCTTTGGGTCAGGGGTGTTAGGATGCGGCTGATCTCATCATCAAAATTCAGCCCAACAAGTATGGACGGGCTGGGGGCTACCGACCCAGGATGAGCTAGGATTAGCGCCAAGCTGCTCGAAGAGGGTTGTGTAGCTGTTGCGGGAGGAGGCACCATCAAGTTTGAAGCATCAGATTGGATGGGCGTCTTGTCCACAACTGCCATGGTAGGACCAGACGTGCTATTGGGGATCTTCTCGGTTCCCTCCAGGGCCTCTTGAATATCCCCGGTGGTTTCTTTGCGTCCCTCTTTAGTGGCAATCCTGATAGCCTCCGTAGCGGCGTATTTTCCTATGTTGGCCACCTCCTCCAAAAGTTCCCCTTCATCGAGCGAGGGGGCTGTGAAGAGGATCAGGGACAGGAGAAGTATGAGAATCGAAGACTCAAATCAAGGATCAAGAAAGAAAATATTTTTGGAAAGAGGATTAAGAAGTAAGTGGATTACCCGCTGGCCTCAGTTGGGAAAGGACTTCCCTTTCCACGAGAACATTTGTTGCTGGGCGCGCGATCAATGGCTGCCTCTTCAGTAGGGGTGGCCCCAGTGCAAGCAGATCGTGCAGTGGAGGTCCTTGCCGGCGAATCCCCTCCTTGGACGTTGGTCAATGGAGACGCTGGGGGAGTCGCCCCCACTTGGCGGGTTTCTTCCTGGTGGTCTCCTCCCATCTGCTTGTCGGGCAACAGAGGAGAAACCTCAATGTTCCCGCCAGCAAATGAGGTCTGTCCCATGCCCTCACGAGGGGGACTGGCCTGGGGGCTGAGTGCAGTGGCGTCTGTGGTGCTCCCCGCCAGACCGGTGCCCAACATAGAGCTTAGTCCTGCTATTGCTTTGGCCCGTTTGGCCCGGCGCGCAAGGGTCTCTTCATCCATGTCAAGGCCAACAGCACAAGATTATTTGAGAACCAAATGAAAAGCATGGAACAATCGGACAGGAGAAGCCAAAGTTTCCCTTACTCTGGATCATCGAGCATGGCGTCTAGCTCGTACGCCAGAGGCGGAGGTGATTCCCTAGCTCTCTTGAGTGCCGGCAGGGTCCTGCTTGCCGTCGGGGACAGATTCGCCGGTGGGCTAGGATCAACTCCTTTAACGACCCATTGCCAGGAAGGCGGCATTGGATCCCGGGAGAGGCGAGCTGATTGATGGCGCGCTACCTCCTCCTTGATGCCTTGGCGGTCGTTTTCTTGACCTTGAGGCCAGCCCGCGACAAAGAAGGAACCACCTGCTCTCGGCTGCCTCACTTACGAAGACGATGTTGTTGCTCCAGGCCTGAGGGCCCACCTCAAGTCCTTCCTTGAGCACTTCGGCCTCCTGGGCCCGGTAACCTTGGCCCCGGCAGCCGTGGCCCGGATCGCTTCAAGCCCGACAAACTCATCATCGACGGGCTCCTCGCGCTCCTCATCTGAGGAATTCCCGTCACCCGGGTTCTCATCATCATCATTATCACCAGTTGCCCCGGCAGCCTGAAGTGTACTCGCCTCTTCAAGCCTACTGAGGATGTATTCTTTCTCCTCTTCGGTGGTGCCCTTGATGAAAACTGTCTCCTTTCTAGTGGCCTTTTGCTCCAAACTAGAGGTCCACTCCATGTCATCCTCCAAAGTGGGCAGCTCCCAGTTTGCCTTGACCTCGTTGGCGTTGCAATCCGGCATCCACTAGAGAATTTGGCCCACGGTGGAGTTGATATGTAGTGGAACAATTCTCACCAGCAAGTGGAAGTTGCCAGCCTTGTGGAACAATTGCTCGCATAACCAGGCGTGGCTCATGACCGTCAGGTTGTTGCCGCAGCCTGGATATAGCCGCATCCGGTCGTCAGCATTCTTGTACTCCCAAGCAAACCTGTCCCTTCTCTACAGCGGCACAATGCAACGCTGGAGGAAGTCGGCTCCCACATGCTCAATGGTTAGCCCGGCAGTCTTAAGGCAGGTGATCCTGTTCAGTGATGGGCGGAGTTTCACATCAGTAGTGCCCAAGTCACTCTAGTCCTTGCAGTGCACCATGCTCTCAGTCTGTGGCAGGCAGAACGGAGGGGCCTCCTTGTCTTGGATCCAACACCAATCGCCCCTCCATTCCTCCCACTTGCCATGCAGCTGCCGGCCAAGATATCCCTAGTCCTCTTTCTTCCCTCGTGGAATCAAGGATATATTCCCCAAAAGGGACTAGTCCTCAATGCAGGGGATGTAGAAATGGCAGAACAAATCCACGTTGGGGACAACCCTGACAAAATCCTCGCACAAATGGGAAAAAAACACCATGCATGTCATCGCGTTGGGTGTGAAATCCAACAGGCGAAATCCATAAGCGTACATCATGGCACTAAAGAAATCGGAAAAAAGGGAGGAAAGGCCACATCAAAAATAGGCGCAGAAGAAGGGATATGAATCCTCTGGGATCTTGGGCCCATCTGGGAGAGGCACTGGCACTCCATGGCCGTCCTTGGTCTCTCTCCCGCACATGTAGGCATACCTATGGATCAGTGTGTTGGTGTCCAGGTCCGACGACAAGAAAGCAACATTCTCCCGCCGCCACTGGTTCAACTCCTCCACTTCCTTCTTCTTCTCCTCCGCTCTTGGGTCTGTAGGTTTGGCTGCCTGTTTCCCCTTTACGGTACCCATCTTGCGCCCCATTCCGAGCTCTAGAGGAAGGAAGGAGATTTGATGAGGCCTAGGGGCGGATGGCGGCGGCAGGGGAGGTTTCCGTCGCAATGAAGAAGATGGAGCAAGGGGAGACGGGTGCGAATGAGCAGCGCCCCTTCGCGTTACCTTTTTATTGGGACTATGCGAGGGGGCTGGCTCTTCGCTGTTTCCCCTGACAAAAACAGCTCTCATAGGTGCACTACCAAATACCTACTGCAAGCCCACGTTCCAACGACCCGCAGTAACTGCGTAGGGTGGACATGTGATTGACAGGTCATTATGATCAAAACTGCGTAGATAGCGGGTTTTCGCCACGTGTCTGTGCACTTCCAATGCTGCCCCGCGGCACGTGTGGCTCAGGCCTGGGGGTTCCTGTCATTGTACACAAACAAGGGTGTTTTTCCCCCTGACTTGTGCACAGACCAGTGCGGCCACCGGGATAGACTGATCTTGCCGGGCATCCCATGCCCAAGGATGAGTCAACAAACCAACCAAAGTGTTCCTGGGAAGGCCTCCCTTGCCGGGCAAGCAGGGCTGGCGGGGTCGAGGCTGCGCCTGGGAC
The DNA here is from genome assembly GCA_011799875.1 of Thinopyrum elongatum. NCBI lineage: Eukaryota > Viridiplantae > Streptophyta > Magnoliopsida > Poales > Poaceae > Thinopyrum > Thinopyrum elongatum. The sequence goes on from CM022303.1 coordinate 352,044,989, forward strand.
CAAGGCCAGGACACCCCAGCAGGGTTTTCGTGGCCGCCAAGGCCAAGACAAAACCCCAAGCCAAAAGACCCGGCAGGCTCCGTGCTGGCAAACCTCCACCAGGATGACACCGCTCCACCTCATCAAACCACCAGTCACTAATTAGTGCGGTGTCATGCTCTCGAGTGGCTAGGTGGATCCTATTGTGCACGTGGCAACCTGCTGGAGAAGAGATTACCTTTAATGACATCCGTCCCAGAGGCGTGTCATGCAAATAAGAGGTAGTTAGGCAAGCGGTGGAGAAACCTTGTCGGGGCTACCTCTCCACATGACACCTAGCGGTGCATTTAATGCACCTTGTCCTAACTGCCAGAGTTTGGTATGATAGCACTGTTAGCTATCTAGTCATACAATAATGACTGTTTGCCACTGTGGTCGCCCCTTAAGCTATAAAAGGAGGCCCGAGGCAACCTAGCAAAGGATTCAGACTTTTGATCCCCCAACGCTTGTACGTGCGTAGCTGCTCTCCCTGAGGCACCCTTGTCAGGCTTGACCGCTCCGTGTCTTTGTGTTCCTATAGATCAATCTACCAAAGCAGGATTAGGGTATTACACTACTCAGCGGCCCAAACCTGGGTAAAAGAGAGTTGTCCTCACCGCGCTACCCTGCTGCCTCTGCTCGTTGTGCAATGTGATCGCCCTTCGCTGAACCACAAGGGGCCTCTTGGTCCCCTAGGTGACCGTGTTCCACAATGACAGCTGCAAGGTGTCATGTGGAGAGGCAGCCCCGACAGGGTCCTTTCCCTGCTTGTTTAACCACCTCTTATTCATTTGACACGCCTCCGGGACGGGTGTCAATAATGTTAATCTCCTTCCTAGCACGCTGCCACATGCCTGACAGGATCCACCTAGCTGACTGAGGGCTCGACACCACACTAATTAGCGATTGGCAACTTGGTGAGGTGGAGCGGTGGCAACTGGTGGTGGCCTGCTGGCACGGTGCTTGCCGGGCCTTCGTCTTGAGGCTTTGCCTTGGCCTTGGCGACCTTGGAGACCCTATCGGCACGGCTCGGTCTCGATCTTAGCCGTAGTTTCGACCCTGCCGGCCTCGGCTGCTCGGCAAGGGAGACTTCTCTGAGAATCTTTGGATTAGTTGTTGACTTGGTGTGGTATTAATTATCGTCTTGCTTTGGAAATTGGGATGCCTGACAAGGCCTGGCTGCCCTCGGCGGCCATGCTAGTCTCTACACAAGTCAATGGGAAACAAACACCCCGGTTTGTGTACACCGACAGGAGCCAGCAAAGAGCAAACGCAACAAGGAGCGCACGATTTTACCCAGGTTTGGTCTGCTCGGAGGCGTAAAACCCTACTCCTGCCTTTGAGTGTATTGGTGGTGTTTGAGCACAAGTACATGGAGTGCTCTCCCCCGGCAAGTCGTGGGAAGAGAGCAGCTACATGAATGCCTATGTGTGAGGGTTGCAAAGATTTGAACCCCTTCTAATGTTGCCCTGGCCCTCCCTTTATAGCTCAAGGGGTGACCACATTGGCTAAAAGGTCATAACAGGGGTGATTAGATTAATACAGAGAAATCATACCTAACTCTGACAGTTAAGACAAAACGCATTAAATGCACTGCTAGGTGTCATGTGGAGAGGCAGCCCAGGCAAGGTCATTTCCCTGCTTTCTTAACCACCTCTTATTCATTTGACATGCCTCTGGGACGGGTGTCAATAAAGGTAATCTCCTTCCTAGCGTGCTGCCATGTGCCTGACAGGATCCACCTAGCTGCCTAAGGGCTCGACGCCGCACTGATTAGCGACTGGCGACTTGGTGAGGTGGAGCGATGGCGACTGGTGGTGGCCTGCCGGCACGGAGCTTGTTGGGCCTTCGTATTGAGGCTTTGCCTTGGCCTTGGCGGCCTCAGAGACCCTGCCAACGCGGCTCGGTTTCAATCTTAGTCGTAGTTTTGACCGTGCCGGCCTCGCCTAGTCAGCAAGGGAGACTTATCTAAGAATCTTTGGATTAGTTGTTGACTTGGTTTGGTGTTATGTATCATCTTGCTTTGCATCTTGGGATGCCCGGCAACTCCTGGCTGCCCCCGGCAGCCACGCTGGTCTGTGCACAAGTCAGGGGGAAACAAACACACTGTTTTGTGTACGCCGACACGCGGGCCTCTAGCAGGGAAAAATAAAACGTCAATTTTGTCTCGGCCCATTTCCGTTTCGGGCCATTAAGACGCCCGAAATTGTTTTAGGCCAAAAGAGGCCCGATGTACAAAATAGGCTTTTAATAGGCCGAAAGTCAGGTCGGGCTGGAATTGTGCCCTGGAGAATGTGGGCCGCTAATGGACCCAAAGTCGGGTGGGACCGTCAAAGGCCAAATTGTTGTGTGGGCCATTAATAGGCCGAAAGACACAACGGGCTAGAAGTTGGCCCAACTACAAAATGGGCCAAGAAAAGGCCGAAAGACATAACGGGCTAGAATTTGGCCCAACTAAAGAATGGGCTGAGAAAAGGCCGAAAGATATACTAGCGGGATATTGGCCCATATCTATAATGTGCTGCTAACAGGCCCGAAAGAAGGTCGGTCCGCAACTAAGGCCAAAGATGTAGCGGGCTGTTAATGGGCTGGAACTGGTGATGGGATAGAATTTGTCAAATCTAGAATGGGCCTTTGACGGGCTGATTTTGTGTTACTCGTATGGACCATGGTTGTGAATGGGCCTGACGCAAGTAAGCCGCTAATGGGTCGGCCGCTTATTTTGACAGGCCCGACCTTTTAACCTAAACGGGCCACTGTTGGGCCGTGCCACATGTCGACGTATCATAGGCGCCTGCTGTCCATTCAACGGCTGACATCTGTCATGGCGCGGAGCTGACTCGTGGTTCCCTCAGCCAATGAGAATTTACATGTGGAATATCGCCATTGGTCCATGCTGTTAGCGGGTTATCGGATCTAAAACCGGATCCAATAGCTTAATGGCGACCCGTTACGGTGTAGGCCACGTGTCGGTTACCCTTGACGAAAGCACTTCCCTGACGCAACATTTATCATCATGGAAGTGGACACTTCCGTGATGATAATTTGAGTATTGTCATGGAACACTTCTACAACAGCACATGTATGACTATCTTGATTCTGTCGTAAAATCGTCATGGATGTACATGCATGATGGAAAACGTGACCTACTGTGACAAACACGTATCATCAGGGAAGTGTTTTTTGTAGTGTAGAGCCCTCTCATGGCTCATCTCCGTCGCATGGTGGGGACCCAAGCTGCTAGATCATCAAATGCGCGCCACCCGATGCGTGCGTCCTTCTCGAGAGGCAGTGCGACCGCCAAAACTGCACCATCGAGGACGTCACCACTGCCGGTCGCCAGAACCGCGCCACCTTCGCTGGTGGTCTCATCTCCTACAGCGGGGGCTGCCTCGCCCTCACTCGTGAACTGCGCCGCGTGGTGTGGCCCACAAGGATCAAGCCAGAGCTGCCGCGCCGTTATGAAGGCACCACCAACCCCATGGAGTTCCTACAGCTCTACACCATGAGCATCCAGGCTGCGGAGGGGGATGACCGTGTCATGGCAAACTGGTTCGCCATGGCCCTCAAGGATGACACATGCTCCTAGCTGATGAACCTTCTCAAGGGCTCCATCTCCTGGTGGGCGGAGTTCTGCCGACAGTTCATCTCCAACTTCAAGGGCACGTCCGACCGCCCCCCACGCTCAGCAACCTGCGCTCCATCTGCCAGTGCCCTGGCGAGACCCTCTGCAAGTACATCCAGTACTTTAGCCAGGTGCGCAACAAGATCCCGCGCGCCTCCGATGTCACAGTCGTCACCGTGTTCTCCAACAGCGTCACGGCATCTGAATGGGCGAGAGGCTCGCCATCAATGATGAGCTTGACACCGTGGTGGAGCTGTTCGACCTCGTCGACAAGTGCGCCAAGGCTGAGGAGGGTCGTCTCTTCACCCACAATGACCCTGACGCCGACCTCGACATCGCCAAACCTAAGGGCAGGGACACCAAGCGAAAGGGCCCCATCGAGCTTGCGGCGGAGCCTAAGCGTAAGCGCGGCCGCTACCGTGATGAGGCCATGAAGGTCGATCGCCCCTTCTATGCCTACCACAACATGCACTCCCACACCATCGATGACTGCCATGAGATCAAGCTATTTCGCACTGAGCGGTAGGAGAAGCGCGGTGACCGCAACGACCGCGGCTCAGGCTGGAGTGGCAATGGCAAGGGTAGACGCTGGAAGGATCGCGACAACGACAACAACAACTCTCACCAGAGTTAGCAGAACCAGCCTCGGCAGGCCAACCCTCACGAGGTTAACCCTCAGCAGGCCAACGTGGCCCTGCCGCGCCCCAACATGAACAATGACAACCTGCTTGAGGAGGATGCTGGGGGCTACCAGGAGCCTCGCGCAGTGGCCTCTATCCTTGGCGTAGCTCAGGCTCCCCCATCCAACCACCACTTCAAGCAGTTCTCCCCTGAGGTGAACTCAACCCTCTCGGAGCCTACAGACGCCAAGCCCCTCAAGTGGTCACAGTACCCCATTGGCTTCGACTACAGCGACCACCCCAAGTCGAAAAAGTCCATTGGCACCATCCCTCTGTTGTGCACGCCCACCATCAACAACGTGGCAGCAACAAAGACACTCATTAACGACGGCGTCGGCCTCAACGTGATCTCTGTGTAAACCTTCGAGCTGCTCCAGGTGCCCTACGAGCACTTGATGCCCATGAGGCCCTTCTCGGGGGTGGCCGACGGCTCCACGGTGCCGCTCGGTTAAGTGTGACTCCCTGTCACCTTCGGCTCCCGCAAGAACTACCACACAGAGCTCATCGACTTCGACGTTGTGCACATTGGCCTGCCCTAAAACGCCATCTTGGGCTACCCCACGCTCTTCAAGTTCATGGAAGTGACCCACTATGCCTACAACACCGTTAAGATACCGGGCTGCGGCGGGACCATCACCATCCGTTGTGACGAGAAGGATGCAATGCACACCCTCGAGCATGGCTACAAGGCTGCCGCCACTGCATACCCCGCAGACGAAGACAAGGCAAGGCCTACCGGGCCCGCCCCTGAAGAACAAGCCGCAGTTCTTGTAGGTCCGTGTGGAGACGAAGAAGGTGTCGCTGGACGGCAGTGGCTCCGTCCCCTCCCTCGCCATTGGGGCCGGTATCCCCCCAAATAGGAAGACGCGCTTGTCACTTTCCTCTGAACAAATGCTAATATGTTCGCCTGCACAGCATCAGACATGTTCAGGGTACCGAGGGAGGTGATACCACTTAGCCGTATGCCCCAACGCACGGCCCGTGAAGTAGAAGGTACGACAACAGGCGCATGAGAAGCATGAGATCATCGTTCAGGAGTCCGAGAAGCTTCAAGAGGTAGGGATAATCTGCAAGGTGCACCACCCCAAGTGTATTGCCAACCTCGTCATCGTCCCCAAGGCAAATCGCATCAAGCGGATGTGTGTTGAGTTCACCAACCTCAACAAGGCATGTCCCAAGGAACCCTTCCCCCACCCACGGATCGACCAGATTGTGGACTCCACCGCTGCGTGCGATTTGCTATGCTTCCTAGATGCCTTCTCAGGCTACCACCAGATCAAGATGGCAGAGGGAGATGAGGAGAAGACCGCCATCATCACTCTCTGCGGCGTGTTCTGCTACATATGCAGGCCTTTCAGCCTGAAGATTGTAGGAGCCACCTTCACGAGGTTGATGTGCATTGGCCTGGGGCCCCCAGATGGGAAGGAACACGGAGGCTTACGTCGATGATATCGTCGTCAAGACTCGCGGGGCCAGCTCACTCATTGCAGACCTGGGGGAAACATTCACCAACCTATGCAAGATCAACCTCAAACTCAACCCCGCCAGGTGTGTCTTCGGAGTCCCTCCAGGCAAGCTACTTGGCTTCCTGGTCTTCCACCACGGCATTGAGGCAAACCCTGAGAAGATTAAGGTCAATGAGGAGATGCGCCCACCTTGGAACCTCAAGGAGATGTAGCACTTGGCGGGATGCATGGCATCGCTTGGGCTTTTCATCTCGAAGTTCGACGAAAAGGCCCTGCCCTTCTTCAAGCTCATGAAGAGGTCGGGCCCCTTCAAGTGGACTCCTGAAGCTGACGCAGCCTTCGAGGGCCTCAAGAAGTACCTCACAAGCCCTCCCGTCATGGTCGCCCCACGCCCTCCCGAGCCCCTGCTCTTGAACTTACCGGCCACCCCCTAGACGGTCAGCGCGGCCCAGGTCGCGGAGCAAGAAGAGCAAGCCCACGCCAAGAAGAAGACGGCAGCCCATGCGCCCCCCGAGGTCGCGCCCGAGCCTGCCGAGGCCGCCTCGGTGCCTGCTGAGGCCCCCCTCCGAAAGCCCCTCCCGAGGCCCCTCCTCTGGAGGCCCCTGGAGAGCCATCTCGCGAGCCTCCCGAGCTCCACGCTAAGGACCCTGCACCAATACGCCTCATCGAGCACCCTGTCTACTTCATTAGCACAGTGCTGCGAGATGCCCGTGAGCGCTACCCCATGCAGCAGAAGCTTCTCCTCTCACTCCTCCTCTCCTCCAGGAAGAAGCGCCACTACTTCCAGGGCCACCCCATCATGGTGATCACGTCTTACCCACTAGAGCAAGTACTACGCAGTCCCAACACCATTGGCCACGTCGTGAAATGGAACATCGAGTTACAGCCCTTCGAGTTGTAGTTCCCCACCACAAGTACGATCAAGGGTGCGGCCCTGGCAGACTTCACGGCAGAGTGGACGGACCCACACTAGGAGGAACCTCACGAGGAAGTGTCCATGTCGCCTGGAGATGGCGCCCCCATAGGCTGGACTTTGCACTTCGAAGCGCGTTCTCATTTTAGAGCGCGGGGGCCGGCGTCATGCTCAGCTTGCCTACATGGGACATGTTGTACTACCCTGTGCAGCTCTGCTAGAGGCACGATGACAAGGTCTCCAACAACATCGCTGAGTACGAGGGCCTCATCACCATCCTCAAGGCCGCCAACGCCCTTGGCATCAAGCGCATCACCATCAAGGGAGACTCACAGCTCCTCATCAACTTCTTTAACAAGAGCTAGAAGCTTAAGGATGAGCACATGGCTTCCTACCTTGAGGAGGTGCGCAGGCTCAAGAAGTGCTTCATGGGCATGGAGCTCCAACACATCCCTAACCACGGAAAACAAGGAAGTTGACAACATCTCCAAGCGGGCCTCCAATCACGAGCCTCAAGCTCTAGGCATCTTTGATGAGCGGCTCCTGAGGCCATCTGCGGCCCTTCCCGAAGCCATCGTCATGAGGCCTCATGAGGAACTCCCACCTCGGGCACACTAGACTGCGGCCCATCTTCAGGCGCTCTCCTGCTGATGGAGCTTGAGCCACACACTAAGAGCTGGTCCGGGAGATCAAGGGATGACACGAAGGTAGAGTGCATAGCATGCCAGGCCAAACCCTACTACTTGAAGGATGATGACCTATACTCCTAGCGCCCCAATGGAGTCGCACTGTGCTTCATCCCAACGGAGCAAGTGCGCGAGCTGCTTGCTGACATACACGAAGGAGACTGTGGCCACCACTCTTCATAGCGCACCCTCGCTGGCTAGGTCTTCCATAGCGGCTTCTACTAGCTCACTGTGAGGCATGTCAGTTCCACGCCAAGCAAATCCACTAGCCAACACAAGGGCTCCAGACCATCCCTCTCTCGTGGCCCTTCGCGGTCTGGGGGTTGGACATCCTGGGCCCCTTTCCTCGCACCACAGGCGGCTACCGCTTCCTCTACATCACCATCAACAACTTCACCAAGTGGGCTCAAGTGGAGCCCGTCCCCACCATCCCGGCAGGCTTGGTGGTCAAGTTCATCATGGGCCCCATCTGCAGCTTCAACATCCCCAACCACATCATCACCGACAATGACTCGCAATACACCAGTGGTCTCTTGAAGTCATACTCCGCCAGCATCGGCATGCAGATCTGCTACACCTCTGTGGCACACCCAAGGAGCAATTGCCAGGCCGAGCGTGCTAGCATTGAGGTCCTCGGGGGCCTCAAGGAAAGGATCCTCAAGAAAAAGCACACGACCTACGGTAAGGGCTGGCTCGACGAGCTCCCTTCCATGCTGTGGTCAATCCACACGACCTCCACAAAGCCTACCGGTGAAACACCGTTCTTCCTCATCTAAGGGGCTCAAGCGGTCCTCGATACTGAGCTCAAGCATGGGTCCCTGCACGTCCTGGCCTTCGACAAGGCTTGGCATACGGCCTGCGGGAAGCTAATCTGCTCCTCCTCGAGGAGGCACGCCGCCGGCTGCCATACGAGTAACAAGATATCAGATGGCGCTGTGTTGCTATCACAGCCGCAACATACGCCCCCGTACGCTTGAAGCTGGCAATCTTGTCCTGCGATGGATCCTCTACAGAGAAGGACTCCACAAGCTCTCACCCATGTGGGAAGGCCCCTTCAAGGTGGTGCACGTTTCCCGGCCTGGCGCGACGTGTCTAGAAACGGAGGAGGGTGTTCTGGTACAAAACACATGGAACATCCAACACCTCCGCAAGTTCTATCCATGAGCCCACGGATATGAGCGAAGTTGAGCTATACACGCTCCAGAGCCTCCTCTGCGTTATCGCTTGCCGCAAGAGCTCCCGCCGACACCCCAGTGGAAGCCCCATGTGCAGTCATGGCGGAACGACTTAAGTGAGGGGCCGCCTGGCCGTCACATCCTCAAGCTGACCTGCGCGCATCACGGCAACATGTATCTTCCATTATGTAATGATCTTTTCATGCATTAGTAAAACTTCATTTTCTAAGAGTTACATGTGCTTGTCATGAAGTGCCCTCAGGAGGCATGCGCGCTCGCGATCTTCCTTCTGAGTATCATGCAAGCAGGGGCTAGACACGGTGCCTATGCTTGTCTTAGACCCAACAGCACCACTAAACCCGAGTGACTGACCTCTGGCTAACGGGCCTGCTCCCGTGCACGTCACCTTATCAAGGTCCTTGGTAATTGTAGCCTCGTTTGATACCCACAAGCAACCTCACGAGTGCGCGCTGCCCCTTTACTCATAAAACTTGGTGGCAATCTCACTAGTGCAGGGCACAAGAAGCTTCATGGGCACCCCTCCTCTAGCGACTTCACGAGCACTGCTTTGTGAGGCAGCCACTGCGCTGCTACCATCAAGTCCCATGAGGGCCTCATGGGTGGATGCCCATTGCGGGGCGCGACCCACAAGTTGCGACGCGACAAGTCACGTACTCCTAAACAAGCTAAGTCTAAAGTGCCATGAGGGCCATTCACGATGCTTCGTAAACCCATCCCTTCGCTATATCATTGAGCGCCGATTTTTCTCCTCCCGCAAGCCACTTGCACGTCAAGGGGAGGGGGGTTCTTGAGCATCGCACCTCAGAAACCCCTACCGCCTCGCAGTGCCCTACACCCTCTGGCCTTGGCTAGGCACATGTCCTAACATACTCGTGATGGTTGTAGCTCGCTCGGGGGCTGGGCCCTAATGTCGTAGAGCACCAAGGCAAGCAAGAAGAAAAAAATAGGCCTCACGGGGAGCATAAATAGCAACAAAACATTAAGTACTTAATACAAGTCTTTGCCATAGCGTCATCCTCATGCCCCCACGTGGATACATTGGTCTTAATATAGGAGCAAAAGAGAGGAGTCTGGGTCAAGCGCAGATCATCTTCAAAGTTTGACTCGGGCACTCCATGCGCCTAGTCAGAGTCGTCGCCTTCGCTCTTGATGCTCCAGGAGCTTTTCGTCGCTTTTGCTCCCACTGGCGGAGTCGGTGCTGCTCCCGCTCTCGCTCTCCACGCAGCACTCCATGTGGCCGCCGGAGACCCCGAAAAACTTCACAAAGAGGGTGGCGGCTCGGTCGTACCTGAACTGAAGAGCCTGCCCGCGCTTCATGCCATGGGAGCGGGCAAACGACTTCCACCTCCGCATCAGGAACATGTAGCTGGTGGGGGAGAACTCAGCAGCCACCCAGGAGGGGCCGTTGCAATAGTCATCCGCCTGCAGCCAGAGGCCCAGGGGCCTGCTATCCTCCATCACTCTCGCAAAGGAGTCCGGGAGTCAGAGCCAGCTACGGGGCCGACGGTGCAACCCCATGATGAACTCGTGTGCCGCCACCGCTGTGTGAGCCTCCACTTGGGCAGGAAGGGCGGGTGCTCCACCACGCCCTCCTCGGCCACGAACACCGTGCCCGCCCACGGCCACAGGACATGATCCTTCAACGCGGGCGCTACGGCCGGCCTCCAAAGCGGCAGCCGAGGAACACGTCCAATTCGAGGAGGAACCATCGTTGTAGTGGCGAAAGCACGGGCGCGACTTCTACCCCTCGCCGACGCCGGCGCCGCCTCAATCGCCTCCTTGCCCTTCGCAGCGGCGGAGGTCTTCTTGGGCGCCATGGAGGTGGTGGTGGCGGGCGAACATTAGAAGGAGGAGGAGCAGAGGAGCAATACGTAGAAAGGCGGGGTGTGAGAAAAGGCAATTGGCCTCCACGCCCTGCGCGGGCAGTTTTATGGCAGAGCCCGTAATTACCGCATCATGAAGAAGTGGGGGCGTCCCCGTCCCGTCATGCTGCTACTTGTCCCTAGATGGGTCCGGCAGTTTTAGGCCGCGCGTCGTTTCGCTCCTCAACGGGCAGAGCGTGCGCACCGTGGGCCCGTGGGCTACTGTCGGCCCAGTGGGAACCAGGATACCATGGGACATCTACCTATGGTCTAGACGGGCCCCTTGGCCCAACTCATGAGACAGCCCACCAGCGTCGCCGTGAAGCCAGCAGCTTCATGAGGGCCTTGCCCCACGAGGAGCTTCCCGACATAGGACTTCATCAAGACCACCATCACGGCAAGCAGCCCCGCGAGGCTCCCTCACGAGGAACCTTCCCATGAGTCCTCCCAAGGAGCCCATGTTGCTTGGGTCACATGCCCACCATGTGGGTGACCTCGCCGTAGCAGGCGCCAGCCTATGCGGCCAGGGCAGTTTCCCATTTCGTGCTAAGGGAGCAGCTGCGCCTACCTGCCCCCAAAGCAAGTCCCAAAGGTTTCCCCTTTGGTGAAACCTGACCAAGATGATGGTGCGGTAGGACGAAGGTCATCGTGGAGCCCCTCACGCGTCATAGATAAGCACTTTAGCAGGCCAAGACCACCTTTTGTTAGGATAAGCACCGGCCCATGTCCCCTTTCAAATTGCCACCCTGTGGTAGCCCTTTCCCGCACATATTTTTGGGGAAGAGGCCCGAGGCACCTATATAAGGGACAGAGCAGCCACCGAATTAAGGGATTGGCTCCTGACCAAATCCTAGCGCCATTGCTATCTTTTTGTTTTTGATGAGTATGGCTTTAAATTCCCTCATATGTTTGAGTTGTTTTAGTTAATATTCCTCTTGCTTGACCATGTTAAACTGAAAGTGGCCAGTTGTTGACTTCTGCCGCAATGTAGAATATACAGAGGGTGTCAGCTCTGACCCATAGCCGACATCTAGGTACCTGAAGGCGGTCTGTGCTCATTGGAACTAGTTAATCAGACTATAATAGCTTTATAACTTTCACTTAGTCATGGGAGTTTGACTGTGGTGGCTGATGTCGATTCCCCGATGGGTGAATTGGTCGGCTTAGGTAACCGAGGTCTAAGCCATCGCACACTTTGGCTAATGCTACGAAGAAGCCCTTTGTTTAACACGGGTGATCGCTATCGTCTTGTCGCTTAACGTGGTCTTCAGATTACCTATCAGTTAGCGCTTACCCAGGTAGTCTGTTTTTGGCTTTCGCCACTGAGGCGCTCTGCCAATTAAACTGGCGACACTATCACTGTGGTTCTCCCATTACACCCATAGCCGAATTTATCGGGAACGTAAGGGGTACACATAGGAGCCGGGCAATCCAACTATTGACCAAAATCCAGGTTCGAAACTGATGCATATAATGCAACATCCGAGACGCCGAGTACTTCAGACTTGTATTTGAAGACAGGGAAACAAAAGCCCTTTAGCAGTTGTATCTTAAAGACGTTCTTGTAGCTTAAAGTTAATGCTTGTGCAGAAATATAGTAAGCACCTTCAATGGCATGATTTCTTTATTTTATAACCTCAAGCTTTACATGCTGAGTTGTAATGAGAGAAGCTATAAAGATACAACGCAAAAAAGAAAATAGATGAGCAAATAAAAATAGGGCGGATATTGTCATCAGGTTTATGAGCCCGGGCCGCTTCCTGCCGCGTGTCTACATCTCCATGTTGTTGACCAGCTTGTCATCGTTGATGGCGAAGACTAATATGGACTGTGTGCAACCTCGGCGTTGCATGTGCTTGACGCGTTCGCTAGCCGAGCCCTTTAAGGAGGTGTGTGAATGTCCGCTGTGTGGTTGAAGCCATGTGGATATACATTTGCTTGGCTAGTTCTATGATAGAACCCTGCTAATGTAGAAGCTCGAAGCTCCGTCGTTCCTTGATATAGCCGATCCAACATTTCCATGAATTTGGCTCGTCGGTGGCCCAAGGAATCTTTAGTGCAAAATTGTGCACCCTCGGGACATAGTGCCCCTTCTAGGGGGAGCGTGCAAGCAGCCCGTACCCCTATTTAGGGTGTGGGGGTATGTGTCCAAGGCCGATTGGAGTAGCCCGCGTACGCTTCAAAGAGCTAGAGCAGCATTTACCTCCACGATGTCGGTGGTGATGACCATCTATGGGGCCATCTAGCGCCTTGTTTTTCGGCTAGGGAGATGCACAAAACACAAAGAATAGAATCAATAGAAAGCGCAGGGGTTTTACCCAGGTTTGGGCCACCTTCAGGTGTAAAACCCTACTCCTGCTTTTTATATTGGGTGTGTGTAGACACAAATACAAGGAGCGCTTTCCCGACAAGGTGCAGAAGAAGAGCAGCTACATGTGCAAGTTTTGCCTAAAACAGATCCTCCTCTCTAAAAGTTGCCCTGGCCCTCCTTTTATAGCTTAAGGGGTTGTCACAGTGGCAAAACAGTAAATATGTGTTGATTAGATAGCAAACAATGTTATCATACCTAATTCTGCCGGATTAGGACAAAAGCATTAAATTTGCTGTTAGGTGTCGTGAGGAGGAGGAGCCCCGACAAGGTTGCTGCACCACTTGCTCAGTCGCCTCCTGTTATCTTGGCACGCCCCTAGACAGGTGTCATTAATGGTAAATCCTCATCCAGCATGCTGCCATGTGCCTGACAAATCCCGCCTAACCACCTCCGGGCTCGACTCCTCTTTGATTAGTGACTAGCTGTTCAATGAGGTGGAGCGCTGGTGGCTAGCGAGAGCTTGCCGGCCACGGGGCTTGCCGGGCCTTCGCCTTTCCAGCTCAGCTTGCCGGCAAGGGTTGCTTTTGGTGTTAACCTTGATGCTTTGGTTTGTTCTTCTGCCCAACTAGCATCAACAACTGGGTCTTGAATTTTGGCTTTAGCAATTCCCAGCAAGTATCGGCCAGCAGGGGATCTGCTACTTGTCTGTGAATAAGTCAGGGTGTAAAATACCCAAGTTTTATACACCGACAGGAGCCCCCGGGCCTAGGCCATACGCGCTGCCTATGCGTCGTTGGGCTAGGCCCAGACAATGCATAGACATGCCACAGAAAAATTGTTGCCATAATGATAACTTTCGCCTTCTGAGATCTTCTTTCCTTCTTCATTAATCCGATTCTGTGTTCATTGTTGACCACTTTCTAGCTGATTTTGCTGTTGGGTGGACCGGTACTACGCGCGTACACACCAAAGGCAAGCATGCAATTAGGCGCCATTGAGTTCGGCCCGGACAGACGCACGGCCATGCGTGGGAAAGAATAACTGCCATATTTTTCATCCCTTTTCCCTTTACTGCAGCCCCCACGACGTGTGTTATGCACGAAACATGGAATTGGCGAAGAGAGGTGGTCGTGGGAGTAGTGTGCCGAGAAGGGAAGGCAGGGCGCCAGATTGGAGAGGATAGGCAGTTGCTGGAGTAATGCTCCCGGCCAGAAACGTGGGGCGCGGGATTGGCGGGACGGGGCGATTGCCAGAAAATGATGCAGAGCCAGCCCCCGCGCCACCCCCTGTAAAGAGGGGGCTGCGGAGGGCGATGCTCATCCACCTCTCCTCATCCCAATCTTCTAGTATCCGTTGTCTCCTTCTTCCTCCTCCATCCCTCGCACCTGACGTTGCGATGGCGAGGGGAAAATGTCGAGCTCGCGCATCTGTTTTTGCAACGAGGGCTTCTCCCGTGCACCACGCGCGTGCTTCAACCATGGCGGCAGAAGCTGGCTCCAGTGTTTGAGGAGGGGCTGCGGCTTGGGGTCGTGGAAGATGCGGCGCTCGGGGTCGGGGTGGCCACAGTGGAGCGCTTGTCATTTCACCGCCAGCCGCTCCGCCCCCGGCAGAAGGCCACACGGAGGACACGGCGCACGAGTTCATCTGGAACTGTGTGAGCACCTACGGAGCTGGCTGCAGCTCCCTCATCCTTTCGCTAGGGTGATGGAAGACAGTCATCCGCGCAGCCTGTGGCTGTGCGTGGATGGCTGCTGCAACATCTCCGTCTAGGTGACCGTTGAATTGTCCGCCAACGGCATCATGTACTTCACGCGGGGGTGGAAATCCTTCATCCATGCACGCTACTTTGGGTAGGGGCACCTTCTTCACTTCAAGCTGGTCGAATTCGACACACTCACTGTGAAGTTCTTCAGGGCTTCAGGAGCTCACCTGGAGTGCTGCGCGGAGAGCTTGAGCAGTAGCGACACCTCTTCCTCCAGTGAAAGCGACAAGGAGGACGCCGATGTTGAAGAAGACGGCGGGGCTCCAAGAGTCAAGATCGAGGACAATGGCTCCGACTCCAGCTAAGCACCAGCAGCACCATCATTTGGCTTGCCGGGTGTGAGCCCGGCCTCGCCTAGGCACCCCTTTTTCCCTGCATTGCACTCTATGTAAACCCTGGGAAAAAGGGCTAAGAAAATATTATTCAGCATCTTTTAATAAATATCCATTGTCTATTATGCTCAAATGAATGCAGGTTGCCTCCCTTGTTTTGTTCTGGTCATTGTATGAGTCCGATCCCACACCCACGTGGTTTTGGATGCTTGCCGGTGCGTATACTTGCTGCGAGCACTTTGAGGAACAGGTCCTTAGTAGCTTGCTGGAGGTGCCGCCATCGGCAAGACGACTTGCCGGTCTCAATGCAGCTACAAAACCTTGTCGAGTAGGCTCGAGACAAAATCAGAGCACTAATGATGATGACAAGGTTCCTCCGTGTGTAGGTTTCTCAACAAATAAAGAATCGTTCAAGGGAGATCGCAAAGTGTAACAAAGAACTTTTAGTCGAAATTTTTTCAACTTAGCTTTTCTTTGATGTACTTCTTGTCGTATAAAATGATCACTTGAATGCCATTTAAAGTAGCCCTATCACCACTTTCCCCAAGAAACTTGTGCGAGAGAACCCTTCTGTTCCTTGGAAAAAATGAAAGAAGAGAAAGGAGTGGTTTGGGAACCTTGGTGGTTCGTCAATCATTTGATACAACCGAGAGTGTACTCACAACATGGCATGTATTTATACATAAAAATAAGCTCAAAAGGTTTGTGAAACACATAGCTTTATTAACACATGCACAGGGCCTACGCCTGGCTTTGTACAAAGGGTTACATGTCTCGCCGACATGGCTTGTTCAAAAGGGGTTGTCGGGGACAAGGCTCGACAACTGCGCCTCATGGGTAGACCTTGCGAAGACGCTCGATATTCCACGAGTTTTGCATCTTAATGCCATCTTTGGTCTCCAGACGGACTGCGCCAGGTCTGGTAACTTGCACTACCCGAGAAGGGCCTTGCCACCTTGGCGTCAACTTGTTTGGTCCTTTAGTGGATTGAATACGCTAAAGAACAAGGTCGCCTTCCTCAAAGCTCCATGCATGAACCTTGCGTCTATGATAGCGGCGCAAAGCTTGCTAGTAGCGTGCAGCTTGCACAGCCGCTCGGAGACGATCTTCCTCAAGGAGCATTGCATCATCTTGCCACGACTGCTCTTGCTTTGCCTCATCATAGCCAGCACTCGAAGTGACCCGTATGTGAGTTCCGTGGGGAGCACCACTTCTGCACCATAGACTAGGGAGAAGGGTCTTCGACAAGTAGTTTGATTTGGTGTCGTCCTGAGTGACCAAAGAACCACTGGCAACTCATCAATCCAGCGTCTTCAACACTTTTGCAGCCTGTCAAAGGTTCTTGTCTTGAGTCCACGTAGCAATTCGGCGTTTATCCTTTCTGCTTGTCCATTGCTTCTCGGGTGAGCAATGGAAGCGAAAAAACCTTGCTTGCAAGGCCTTGGACATACTGCATGAAGGTGCGGCTCATGAACTGCGTGCCATTATCGGTGATATAATTCTATTAGGAACCCCAAAACGGCAAACTAGACCTTTGAAGAACTTGATGGCTGACTGTGTTGTCACCTTTCTCACTGGCTCTACTTCAGGCCACTTTGTGAACTTGTTGATGGCAACGTACACGAACTCAAAGCCATCGGTAGCATGGGGGAAGGGGCCCAAGATATCGAGCCCCCAGACCGAAAAGGGCCAGGAAAGATGGATTTTTTGGAGAACTTGAGTTGGCTGATGTATATTCTTTGAATGGAACAGGCATGCTTCACACTTGGTTACTAGCTCAGTTGCATCCTGGAGAGTAGTGGGCCAATATAACCCTTGCCGTAAGGCTTTGCCGACAAGCGCTCTTGATCCTATGTGAGAGCCACATATGCCTCCATGTATCTCTGCCAACAACTTCAGTCCATCTTCCCGGCAAATGCATTTCAATTTCACACCGTTTGGTCTCTTTCTATGCAGAATGTTCACTACTGCAGGTTGGTCCAAACGCGATAGTCCAATCAGAGACCCTTCAACGAAACTGTGTGTGATGCATTAATCACAAACAGTGATGTAATAAAACCATCAAAAAAGCTACAAAACATTTGCGATGGCGGTGACATCAAACACGGTTCATATTAGAGTTGCGTGTGCGATGCGTGGCATACGGTTAATCCAGCAGAACTGTTTGCGATGAGGCAGAACAACAGAAATGGGCAGCCAGATGAGGGTGTGTGCGATATACGGCATACAGTTCACTAGGATCAACCGTGTGTGATTAGGCAACACAATAGAAACGGTCAGCCAGATCAAGGTGTGTGCGATGGAGGGCATACAGTTCACTCGGATGAACTATTTGCGATGAGCCAAGACAACAGAAACAGTTTGACTGAACAAGATGTGTGTGATACGCGGCAAATAGGTCCGTAATCAGAAATGTCTGCGAAGACCAATAATAACACAGACGATTGCTGCTAATGAGCCGTGTGATTTCCTCTGTCTACAGAAGAATAACATATATATATATATATATATATATATATATATATATATATATATATAACTAAAATAAACATCCAATTACATAAGTGACTATACAGATCATTCGCACACACCTCAATAAACAATTGGATGCATTCTCAACTAGGAGAAATGATCGTCTAGTCATCTACTTCTTGTGACGCTCCCGCCATTGCTCTGTGGCTCGATCCCTCATCTTGGCAGGAAGAAGACACTTCCTCATGTCAATGATCCGCCGGTACATCTCGTAGCTTGTGTACACGTCCTTGGCCGCGTACTTGATGTGTTGTTCATCCAGTCTCTGATGCCAGACACTGTGCCAGGCGTTCTTGTCCTTCTTGCTCTCATCCTTCATCTTCATGTAGTAGGGGTCAATGATAGCCGAGGCGAGGTCAACCAGGGAGTTCTGTTTGTTGTTGTCGCTGCCCCAGACCTTCTAGTGGTCCTGGATGTTGACAAGATTCTGGCATTTGAAGCCCGAAACCTTGAGTGCTTTTAGATCGTTGGTGTTGTCCACCGTAGCGAAACTGTAGTCGGAGCTGTTGATAAACCTGGAGAAATGCTCGCAAGGCCTTTGTGGCCAGGTGGTAGTGGTAGACGAGGACGTCATGTTGCATGCACAACTAGGCGATGGCAACCTTTTGATCGTGCCCGGCACGATCGATAGTGTACTCGAGGTCGAAGCCCACCACTTGGTACTTTTCCTCAGCAAGCAATTGCTCCATAGTTTGGATGGAGCTCTCCACCGAGACCGGCTCATTCGTGTACACCATCGAGAGGGTCGTCCCGCTCACGTGGGTGTCCACTATGTGATGTGTGGTGACCTGCCTGCCCCCCGTTGTCGTCGTTGGCCGCTGGGAGCACCATTGGAGCCACGGGGAGCGCCATTGGAACCGCTGGATGTCCTCTCTATATGTGCCATCGTGGGTGTGCTTATTGTGTCGTGTGGCACGAGAGATGAAGGTAAATGGCCGCAGGAATAAATGGGGGCCGGGCGGCCTGGATTCTCGGCGCGTCCGCATGGCAGTTTTTGCAGCGGGTGACTGCTTCGTGGCACCGCGCCCGGTGCAACCGCATGCATAATGGCAGCACTAACTGATATGTCTCCAACGTATCTATAATTTATGAAGTATTCATGCTGCTATATTATCATTCTTGGATGTTTTACAATCATTTTATAGCAACTTTATATCATTTTATGGGACTAACCTATTGACATAGTGCCCAGTGCCAGTTGCTGTTTTTGCTTGTTTTTTACATCGCAGAAAATCAATATCAAACGGAGTCCAAATGCAGCAAAACTTTTTGTGGATTTTTTATGGACCAGAAGACATCCAATGGTCCAGAGCAGCATCTGGGGCGTGCCCCGAGGGGGGCACAACCCACCAGGGCGTGCCTGGGTCCCCAGGCGTGCCCCAATGGATTGTGCCCACCTCGGTGGCCTCCCGCACCGCCTCTTCGCCCTATAAATCATCAAATATGCCAAAAACCCTGGCGGAGACCCTAGATCAGAAGTTCCGCCTCTACAGGCCTCTGTAGCCACGAAAAACCAATCTAGACCCCATTCCGGCACCCTGCCGAAGGGGGGAATCATCACCGGTGGCCATCTTCATCATCCCGGCGGCCACCATGATGAGGAGGGAGTAGTCCACCCTCGGGGCTGAGGGTTTGTACCAGTAGCTATGTGTTTAATCTCTCTCTCTCTCTCGTGTTCTTGAGATGTCATGATCTTGATGTATCGCGGGCTTTGTTAATATAGTTGGATCATATGGTGTTTTCCTCTCTCTATCTTGTTGTGATGACTTGAGTTTTCCCTTTGAGATTTCGTTTTATCAGATTGAATACTTTTATGGATTTGAGAGCAATTGATCTGTGTCTGGGCACTCAACTCGTGGATTCCCGAGGTGACATTGGGGTAATCTATGCATAGGGGTTGATGCATGTTTTCGTCCTTGTTTCTCTGGTAGAAATCTTGGGGCACTCTTTGAGGTTCTTTGTGTTGGATCGAGTATTATGAATCTGAAATTGTTTGATGCGTATCGTATAATTAACTCATGGATACTTATGGTGACATTGGAGTATCTAGGTGACATTAGAGTTGGTTGATGTGTATCATATGGTGTTATTTTAGTACGAACTCTTGGATAGATCGAACGGAAAGAATAGCTTTGTGTTATTTTAGTACGAACTCTTGAATAGATCGAACGAAAAGAATAACTTTAAGGTGGTTTCGTACCCTACAAACAATTTCTTCTTATGTTCTCCGCTAGATAAGAACTTTGGAGTGATTCTTCATCGCATGTTGAGGTATGGTTATATGATCCAATTGGATTAGCATTGTTGAGAGATTGCACTAGCGAAAGTACGGACCCTAGGCCTTGTTTTCAAGCATTGCAATACCGTTTGTGCTCCGTTTTATCACTTGCTACCTTGCTGTTTTTATTTATTCAGATTATAAAAATATATTTCTACCATCCATATTACACTTTTATCACCATCTCTTCACCGAACTAGTGCACCTATACAATTTTCCATTGTATTGGGTGTGTTGGGGACACAAGAGACTTTTTATTATTTGGTTGCAGGGTTGTTTGAGAGAGACCATCTTCATCCTACACCTCCCACGGATTGATAAACCTTAGGTCATCCACTTGAGGGAAATTTGCTACTGTCCTACAAAACTCTGCGCTTGGAGGCCCAACACGAGTCTACAAGAGCAAGTTGTGTAGTAGACATCAAGCTCTTTTCTGGCGCCGTTGCCAGGGAGGTGAGTGCTTGAAGGTATATCTTTAGATCTTGCAATCGAATCTTTTAGTTTCTTGTTTTATAAAAAGAAAACTACAAAAAAATGGAATTGAGGTTGCATCATATTGTTCATCTTTATAATGTCTTTCATGAAAATGATGGAAAGGAAAATTGTGCTCAATTGATAGAAGAAGAATTTTATAAAATGTTTGACAAAAAATCTTTGAATGATGAGCATGATTGCAATGTTGTTGGTATGAACTCTTTGAATACCTATGATGATAATGATATGCAAAGTCATAAGCTTGGGGATGCTATGTTTGATGAAGATGATATTTTTAGTCCCCCAAGATTTGATGTGCAAATTTGTCATAATGATTGCATGCCTCGTATTTATGATGATTATAATTATGAAAGTGGATTTGGAGAGGTCATGACTTTATTTAGTGATGAATCCACTATTTTGGAAGAGGTTTCAATTGATTATGAGAACAAAGTTGCTATCTTTGATGATTATGGTGATGACATGTATGCTATATTGAATATTGATAACCATGAAACTTGTCATCATGATTTTAATTTTCAATCACATGATAGTTATTTTTTTGAATTTGCTCCCACTACTATTCATGAGAATAAATTTGCTTATGTGGAGAGTAATAATTTTTTTATGTATGTGGATCATGAAAAGAATGCTTTATTTGATAGTTATATTGTTGAATTCATTCATGATGCTACTGAAAATTATTATGAGAGAGGAATATATGCTTCTACATATTTCAATAATATCAAGTTTCCTCTCTATGTGTTGAAAGTTTTGAAGTTGCACTTGTTTTGCCGTCCTATGCTAGTTGATTCTTGTTCCCATAAATTGTTTGCTCACAAAATCCCTATGCATAGGAAGTGGGTTAGGCTTAAATGTGCTTGTCATGTGATTCATGATGCTCTCTTTATGTTTCAATTCTTATCTTTTATGTGAGCATCATTGAAATCATCATGCCTAGCTAAAAAGGTATTAAAGAAAAGCGCTTGTTGGGAGACAACCCAACACTTTTACCTACTGTTTTTGTGTGTTCACATGGTTAGGCTACTGTAATGATATTGTTTTATAGCTTTTGTTTCAATAAAGTGCCAAGTAAAGCCTCTGGGATAGTGTGGATGATAGTTGACTTGATTCTGTGCAAAAACAGAAACTTTTGCGTCCAGTGCAGAAATTCCTTGATTTTAATAGAACGTGGAAAAATTATGAATTTTTTACAGTTGATGTGTATACAAATTTTCAACGTTGTCCTAATTTTTCAGAATTTCTGGAGTTACATAAGTATGACCTTAATTCAGATCTTTACATACTGTTCTGTTTTTGACAGATTCTGTTTTCAATGCATAGTTTGCTTGTTTTCTAGTTTCTATGGCTTATATTGTCAATATAAATTGTGGAAATAATATGCTACAGTAGGCATTGTGTGGAAACAATTATTAATCTTGTCTTTGACAGTACCAAAGTGAATGATTTGTCTTTATCATACTAACCCATCTCACGAAGTTCCGTTAAGTTTTGTATGATTGAAGTTTTCAAGTTTTGGGTGAGATATCGATATGAGGAGAATAAGGAGTGACAAGACCCTAAGCTTGGGGATGCCCAAGGCACCCCCAAGGTAATATTCAAGGAATATCCAAGCAACTAAGCTTGGGGATGCCCCGGAAGGCATCCCCTCTTTCGTCTTCAACATTATCGGTAACCTCACTTGGAGCTATGTTTTCATTCGTCACATGATATGTGTTTTGCTTGGAGCATTATTTAATTTTATTAGTATTTTCTTTATGTTATCTATAATAATGTTTTGCATCTTTTACTTCAATAAAAATGTCAGGTATAGCCTTTTCCATGCTTATTTTGCAAGTATATGAGTTGCTGTTTCAAAACAGAAAGTTTATCTCTGTTGCAAAAATTCTCTAGAAAAGTCAGAATGTGATAAAAGGTTGAATTTTTTTTCATAGTAAGATATAATAAATTTTCTACAGTTTTGTAATTTTTTAGAATTTTTGGAGTTAGGGAAGTATGATGAATATTGCATTCTTTACAGACTATCCTGTTTAGACAGATTGCTGTTATGTTCGCATTGTTTGCATATGTTTGCTTGTTTAATGATTCTATTTGAGGATAGGAGTATTAAATATGCAGAGGCATTTAGTATGCAATGTTTAGTAATAATTTTTGTGATTTGCTACAGTAGAGAATGATAAGGTTTTTGCATTGGTTTATACTAAATTATCTCATGACTTCTTGTTGAGTTTTGTGTGTATGAAGTTTTTAAGATTTAGGGAAACCGTGATATAAAAGGAATTAAGGAGACGCAAAATCTCAAGCTTGGGGATGCCCAAGGCATCCCAACATAATATTTCAAGAAGTCTCAAGCACCTAAGCTTGGGGATGCCCCGATAGGCATCCCACCTTTCTTCATCAACAATTATCGATTAGTATTGGTTGAGTCTAAGTGCTATTCTTGGAATGTCATTTTGTTTTGTTTAACTTGCTGTTTTAATAAAATACTTAGATCTGAAAGTTTTTAAATAAGAGAGAGTCCTCAAATAGCTACCCGTTTACTTAACTACTCGCATGATCTTCACTTATATCTTTTTGGAGTAGTTTGTCATTTACTCTCATGCTTCACTTATATCCTATTAGTAAATTGTTGAAAGAATTGAATATCATGAAGTTGAAATTATATGTTCATATCATGCCTAGTGGTAGCTTCACATTGGGTTGAGAAAGTGAAATCTTTTGAAGCTTGACAATCACAATATTGGTCATACAAGCAATTGATGAATGATCACTATAAGGAAGAGAACTTTCACATGCAAATATACTATCTTGGAAATCTTTTGTGATTGTGAGCCCCCATCAAAATATTATATGCCAAAATTGTTGACGTTGGACAAGGAAGACAACGTAATGATTTATGTTTGTTCATATTCACATAGAAGTTATATTGTCATAGATCCTTCAACATGTGGTGCTTGCCCCCCATCTTTGCTAGCCAAAAATTCCGCACCAAGTAGAGATACGACTTGTGCATCCAAAAACCCTTAAACCCAAATCTTATTTTCAAGAGCCACCATACCTACCTAAGGATTGAGTAAGATCCTTCAAGTAAGTTGTCATCGGTGCAATAAAGCAATAAAAATTGCTTCTAAAAGTGTTAGAGAAAATTGAGGGTTGTACAAACTTGTGATGGCAAAGAATAAAAGCGACAGACTGCATAATAAAGGTTGCTATCATAAGGGGCAATATAACGTGATGTTTTTTTGCACTAAGGGATTGAGCATACAAACAAAAAGCGCATGGTAACCTCTGCTTCCCTCTACGAAGGGCCTACCTTTTACTTTTATGTATTTACTTTCATGCAAGAATCAAAGTTTTTCTCTTTATTCCTTTTTAGTTTTCTCTTTTGGCAAGCATCATGTGGTGAGGAAAGATCTAGGCACATATATCCAGTTGGATATGGGTAGCATGAGTTATTATTGTTAACATCACCCTTGAGGTGAATACGTTGGGAGGCGAAATTATAAGCCCCTATCTTTCTTTGTGTCCGGTTGAAACGTTTTGCTCATGTGTATGCGGTGAGTGTTAGCAATCATAGAAGACTATATGATGGTTGAGTATGTGGAGCTCTTACTTAGACTCTGTTGAATAAGTTGAATTGCATTTGTTTGGTGACTAAGAATATAGGTTGTTGAGTTTCAAGAGAATTCATTGTTTGAACCTTAACATGTGAATTGGTTGCTACTTTGTCATGATGAGTTTTATGAGAAAGAGTTGATGTTATGATGCTAGGGAAAGTGATTGAAATTATCATTGATCAAACTTATGCACTTTGCTAGCATTCACACTTCATAAATTATTTCTTTTATCATTTACCTACTCGAGGACGAGTAGGAATTAAGCTTGGGGATGCTGATACGTCTCCAACGTATCTATAATTTATGAAGTATTCATGCTGCTATATTATCATTCTTGGATGTTTTACGATTATTTTATAGCAACTTTATATCATTTTTTGGGACTAACCTATTGACATAGTGCCCAGTGCCAGTTGCTGTTTTTGCTTGTTTTTTACATCAGAGAAAATCAATATCAAACGGAGTCCAAATGCAGCGAAACTTTTTGTGGATTTTTTATGGACCAGAAGACATCCAATGGGCCAGAGCAGCACCTGGGGGGTGCCCCGAGGGGGGCACAACCCACCAGGGCGCGCCTGGGGCCCCAGGCATGCCCCGGTGGGTTGTGCCCACCTCGGTGGCCTCCCGCACCGCCTCTTCGCCCTATAAATCGTCAAATATTCCAAAAACCCTGGCAGAGACCCGAGATCAGAAGTTCCGCCGCCGCAGGCCTCTGTAGCCACAAAAACTAATCTAGACCCCGTTCCGGCACCCTGCCGGAGGGGGGAATCATCACCGGTGGCCATCTTCATCATCCCAGCGGCCACCATGATGAGGAGGGAGTAGTCCACCCTCGGCGCTGAGGGTTTGTACCAGTAGCTATGTGTTTAATCTCTCTCTCTCTTTGTGTTCTTGAGATTTCATGATCTTGATGTATCGCGAGCTTTGTTAATATAGTTGGATCATATGGTGTTTTCCCCTCTCTATCTTGTTGTGATGAATTGAGTTTTCCCTTTGAGATTTCGTTTTATCGGATTGAATACTTTTATGGATTTGAGAGCACTTGATCTATGTCTTGGCACTCAACTCGTGGATTCCCGAGGTGACATTGGGGTAATCTATGCATAGGGGTTGATTCGCGTTTTCGTCCTTGTTTCTCCGGTAGAAATCTTGGGGCACTCTTTGAGGTTCTTTGTGTTGGATCGATTATTATGAATCTGAAATTTTTTGATGCGTATCGTATAATTAACTCATGGATACTTGTGGTGACATTGGAGTATCTAGGTGACATTAGAGTTGGTTGATGCGTATCATATGGTGTTATTTTAGTACGAACTCTTGGATAGATCGAATGGAAAGAATAGCTTTGTGTTATTTTAGTACGAACTCTTGAATAGATCGAACGGAAAGAATAACTTTAAGGTGGTTTCGTACCCTACAAACAATTTCTTCTTATGTTCTCCCCTGGATAAGAACTTTGGAGTGATTCTTCATCGCACGTTGAGGGATGGTTATATGATCCAATTAGATTAGCATTGTTGAGAGATTGCACTAGCGAAAGTACGGACCCTAGGCCTTGTTTTCAAGCATTGCAATACCGTTTGTGCTCCGTTTTATCACTTGCTACCTTGCTGTTTTTATTTATTCAGATTATAAAAATATATTTCTACCATCCATATTACACTTTTATCACCATCTCTTCGCCGAACTAGTGCACCTGTACATTTTTCCATTGTATTGGGTGTGTTGGGGACACAAGGGACTTTTTATTATTTGGTTGCAGGGTTGTTTCAGAGAGACCATCTTCATCCTACACCTCCCACGGATTGATAAACCTTAGTTCATCCACTTGAGGGAAATTTGCTACTATCCTACAAAACTCTGCGCTTGGAGGCCCAACACGAGTCTACAAGAACAAGTTGTGTAGTAGACATCATGAACGTACGTGATCGTGCGCCGGCCCCAAACACTGGTAGCGCACGTGGAGCGATGAGGGCAGAGTGCTTGGAGGGATGTGAGAGCACAGCACGAGCGGCAGGACGCGAGCAGAGCGCGCCATGGCCGCCTCTAATGCGAGCAACCACACGCATAGAGCAGTTGAACACACAAGAATGGTCGTCTACAAGCCGGCCGACAGTTGCGACGCTGTGTAGAGAGCGGCCATGTGCTACTACCTCCGTCTTCGTCTAATAGTCCCCTTTATATTCTGTGCCATATTTTGACCTTAAATTTAACAAAAAAATGTTGATGCATGTTATAAAAATTATATAATTGGAAACTATGTTCAAATACGAATCCAACGATATAATCTTTGGCGACAAGCATTCGTATTTTATTAGTTAAATATCTAGTCAAAATTTGGCACAAAAATACATAGACGACTTATAAACCAGAACGGGGGCAGTAGGTAATTAAATCGCAAATGTTTTTTTATTAACCATATGTGTACGTGTCCTTTCGTCCTCCTCTCGCACGTCTTGTCACCCTGCTGCCACAGATGGCTCACAGCGCAAGCTTGCGTAGCGCGCGCGGGCGTTCTTTTGGCCAAATGGTGGCTCGAAGTGGCGACAATGAATCATCGGTGAGCCCGTTCCCGCGCAACCTCGCAGGTTCCTGCGCAAGCTTCCTGCCCGACTCGGTGAAATCCCCCAAAATCCCAATGCTTACCGGCCTGCTATATAATCCCTCACGACTGGCGAGTCCTGCGTCGCATTTTCCCCTCCCTCCATGTAGCTTATCTCGTCTGCTTCTCCCACAATCGCCAATGGAACCGGTCCATCGTCGTCGCTCAGCCACTTCGCCATCATTAGAGGACAGCTCCAGCTGGAAGGCTACACTATGGCGGTGGCGCAGTCCCTGGTGTAGTGTAGTGTAGTGCGCGTGGCATCCCTGTTGGGTGTTCGCAGAACACCCACCACACGCCCCGCCGCCGCTGCCCATCGACAGATGTTGCCAGCCGCCGTTGCGGCCAGCCCACCATCTGCCGCCGTGGCCGCCACACCGCCGTCGAAAGCCAGGGCCACCGCCCGCTCCGCCGTGGTGGCCCGAAGGCGGGAGGTGGCCGTCATGGCCGCCACCCCACTGGCGGCCACCGTGGCCATCACCCGCTCCGCCACCACGGCCAGAAGGTGGGAGGTGGTGGTCGTGGCTGCCACCCCATCGTCGGTTGCCGTGGCCGCCAGCCCACCATCGACCACCGGGGTCATCACCCGCTCCGCCACCGCCGCTCGAAGGCGGGAGGCAGAGGTGGAGGCCCGCACATGCGTCAGCGACCTTGCGCGCTACATCGAGTTCCTGCGGGAGGAGGAGGAGCGCCTCGTCAAGCACACAAAGAGCCTTACAGCCGCCGTGGCCGCAGCACATGCTGCTGCAGAGGCGAGGAATCAGAAGATCTACATGGAGAACAACCGCTTCGAGAGGGGTCGTCTGGAGCGGCAGAGGGCGTTCGAGGTGAGCGTCGCTGAAGGTGCAGCAGCGGCAGGCACCGTATTGTAGTTGTCCAACTCGTCAGTAGGCTCCTCCTCCTCTGCCTCCTACTGAGCGCGCTTGGTAGAGGAGAGGCTGCCGGAAGTAGTACAAAGCCCCTCCGTAGTAGTAGTATTTAGGGGCTATTTTGTTCAATTCATCTGACTATAGATGTGGTGGAACTGTACAACGTACTTAAAATTAGCTAGTATATATAGTTGAACTAGCTATTTCAGTACGTGGTTGGCAACAATTGGGGAAAAGTTTGGTCGGTTCAGCTGTCAAGTTGAATTGTTTGTATAAAGAATGACTGCTTAATCTATGAATGAAATCTATGCTTAATTACTAAATTTTAGTTGCAAAAATTAGATAGTGCTAGTGATTTTTAGCTGCATATTTTGACAAATGGCAGTGTTACAAGGTTGACAAACGGCAATGTTACTAGATCAACAAATGTCAATCTTTCCAGTTTGACAAAAGGCAATATACCCAATATGACAGATGCAAATCTTACCAAATTGTCTGTACGTGCTTGCACATGGGTCATCCAAAACAACCGTTTGCATTGAAGGGATGTACAAATCCTACTTGACACATTTTCTCTTGGCTTAGCGCCGAAGTCTGGCTTTGCATACTGTATTCAATGTGAACCGTTTGCGTTGAAGAGATGCACAAATCCTGCGCTGCAAATTTTCCCTTGGCTTACTGGGGAAGACCATAGCTCTCACTTTGCATACGGGTGTTCTATCTAAAACGTTTGTGATCAAGAGCTGCACAAATCCTGCTCGGTATATTTTCCCTTGGCTTCCTGGGGAAGCTGTCGGTTTGCATACGGGTGTTCTATCTAAAACGTTTGCGATGAGTGTTTTATATTTAAAAATCATTTACGTTGTTTTTAAAGAAAATCGTTTGATAAGTCTATACATTCATAGAGAAAAACACAAGTTCATTCAAACCATATCTTTCATTTAGTCACACTGCGAATTTATATTCATATGATCGAGATACACTGATACAGTATTAAACCCCCAAAAAGAAAACTAATTCCGGCGGCGGCGGAGGCGGCGTTGTCGTTGTCGTCCTCTGGGATGCTGTTGTTGAAGTCTTCAAGGCAGCACAGAATGTTCTTCACTTGGAAATCAAACATCATGTCGTCGCGCAATCGACAAGCGGGGCGCGGGAGGACGGCAACTCACGGTGCTATGAGGTAGTGGTTGACGGCGGCGTCCCATGCCGCTGAGGGGGGCGCATACACGGGCATTGGCGCGGCGGGTGCAGGCAAACGCACGGGGACCGACACTGCAGTGGGTGCATGGGCGCACACGAGCACGGGCACCGGCGCTGGCATGTACACGAGCTCGCATGGGTCCGCAGAGACCTCGCTAATGCCAGCGGCTTCTAGCTCTGCGATAGTGCTCGGCAACCAACCCGTCAATGCTACGGGGATGGTTGCTAGCGCGGGCGCGGGGATGGGAGCTGCGATGGGCGCGGGGGCATCAACCGTCGCGGCCAGCTCGTTCAGGGCCATGTCCATGAGGCCCCATGGGAGGCGAATAGTAAGGCCGCCCGTATTAAACAGCGGCTCGAGCTCCATTGATGGAAAGGATGCGAGCAAGGCGGGCGGCCATGGAAGTCAAAGGGCTCGCTTCCCAATGAGCCTGCACAGCGTACAACTCGCACGCTTCCTGGTGAGCCTGCGCATTGGAGGACAACTTGCACGCCTCTCGGTCAGCTTGCGCACCGGACTGCGCTCTCACGCCTCCCGTTTAGTCAAGCAGCTATGCGCACAACACCTCCTATAACCATTAAAAGAGAGACACGTGGCCTCACGTGAATGGTTAACAGAACGCACATGATTTAAATTATACAAACGTTTGAGGTGTTAAAGTGGCAGCTATTTGTTTCAAAATGCCTTTGTTGGCTGTTATTTGAGTGCGCCTTCTGTCAAAATGGACACGAAAAATACCACAGCATGTCGGGTGCCATTCCATGATAGCATGCCAAGTTTCATGAATTTCAGACGAGTTTGGGATTTACTAGAATTACAAAAACAAAGTATCACAACATTTTGCTGGCAATCAACAGTGCCTAGTTGTTTGAAATTCATTCCCATTTCTTGCATGGGAC
Organism: Thinopyrum elongatum; assembly: GCA_011799875.1. Lineage (NCBI taxonomy): Eukaryota > Viridiplantae > Streptophyta > Magnoliopsida > Poales > Poaceae > Thinopyrum > Thinopyrum elongatum. The sequence goes on from CM022303.1 coordinate 352,074,333, forward strand.
CTAAGCATGCACCCAATGACACACATTTGATATGTCAACCGTTTTTTCTGCACTGGAGCTTGTGCATGTAGTTCAAAATTGAATTATGCACATAAAATGCCTAGAAAACCCAGTTAATGTATAAAAATGTCCAAGCGAACCCCGAAAAATCCCAAAAATTGACACAACACTCCTGTTATTCTATGTTGACACTAGAAAAATTTTGAAAGCAAGAAGAGGCAACGGATATCGTTTCATCCCCAAAGGTGGCACGTTTCGTACCGAAACCATCAGGCTTGTTGTGAGAAGCTCTGGTTTGCGAGAAGCTTATACCCAAACCTGCCCCAAATGGGACAATTTTTTTACCTCAACATGTTGACGCCGCTCCATGATAGCATGTCAAGTTTCATGAACTACAGACGAGTTTTGGATTTACTAGAATTTAAAAACCATGTATCTCAATGTTTGCGGCTGAGCGACGGTGGCAAGGTGTTTGACATTCATTCCCATTTCTTGCATGGGACCTAAGCATGCAACGAAGGACAAAGATTTGATTTTTCAACCAATTTACATGCACCGGAGCATGTGCCTATAGTTCAAATTTGAATTATGCACATAAATGCATAGAAAACTCAATTAATGTATAAAAATGTCCAAACGAACCCCAAAAAATTCCTAAATTTAACATAACACTCCTGTTGTTCTATGTTGACACTAGAAAAAAATTGAAAGCAAGAAGAGGCAACGGATATCGTTTCGTCCAGAAAGGTGAAACATTCCCTACCGTAACCATGAGGCTTGTTGTGAGAAGCTCTGGTTTGTGAGAAGCTTATACCCCAACCTTCCCCAAATGGGACAATACTTTTTACCACGGCATGTTGATGTCGTTCCATGCTAGCATGTCAAGTTTCATAAATTTCAGACGCGTTTTCGATTTACGAGAATTTGAAAACCACGTATCTCAATGTTAGCAACCGAGCGACGGTGGAAAGGTGTTTGACATTCATTCTCATTTCTTGCATGGGACTTAAGCATGCAACCAAGGACACACATTTCAATTTTGAACCCATTAATATGCACTGGAGCATGTGCATGTAGTTCAAATTTTAATTATGCACATAAATACATAGAAAACTCGGTTAATGTATAAAAATGTCCAAGCGAATCCCGAAAAATCCCAAAATAGACACAACACTCCAGTTGTTCTATGTTGACACGAGAAAAATTTTGAAAGTAAGAAGAGGCAACGGATATTGTTTCGTCTCCCAAGGTGGCACGTTCCCTACTAAAACTATCAGGCTTGTTGTGAGAAGCTCTGGTTTGCGAGAAGCTTATACCCAAACCTGCCCCAAATGGGACAATATTTTTACCACGGCATGTCGATGTTGTTCCATGATATCATGTCAAGTTTCTTGAATTTTAGATGAGTTTTCGATTTATTAGAATTTTAAAACCTTGTATCTCAATGTTAGTGGCCGAGCGACAATGTCAAGGTGTTTGACATTCATTCTCATTTCTTGCATGTGACCTAAGCTTGCAACCAAGGGCACACATTTGATTTTTCAACCCGTTTTTATGCACTAGAGCATGTGCATGTACTTCAATTTTGAATTATGCACATAAATGCCTAGAAAACTCAGTTAATGTATAAAAATGTCCAAACGATCCCCGAAAAATTCCAAAATTTAACACGACACTCCTGTTGTTCTATGATGACACCAGAAAAAAAATTGAAAGCAACAAGAGGTGATGAATATCATATTGTCCATAAAGGTGACACATTTCCCAAACGGAACCATGAGGCTTCTTGTGAGATGCTCTGGTTTGTGAGAAGCTTATACCATAACCTGCCCCAAATGGGACAATATTTTTTACCCCAGCATGTTGATGCCATTCCATGATAGCATGCCAAGGTTCATGAATTTTAGACGGGTTTTGGATTTACTAGAATTACAAAAGCAAGTACCTCAACGTTTGCCGGAGAGCCACGGTGCCATGGTGTTCGAAATTCATCCCCATTTCTTGCATGGGACATAAGCATAAACCCATGGACACATATATGATTTTACAACCCATTTTGTTGCACCGAAGCATGTGCATGTAGTTTAATTTTGAATTGTGCACCTGAAATGGCTAGAAAACCAAGTTAATGTATAAAAATGTCCAAACGAACCCTGAATAATTCCAATTTTTTGACGACAGACCTATAGTTGCATGTTCACTACAGATAAAAGTTCTAGCAATTCAAACATCCTCCTTTGCCGCTGTGACCCCATTATGTAATTCAAATCAAGATGAAAAATCCAGTAGATCGCACACAGTTTATTATTACCAACCGTGTGAGATATAGTACAAAATATATTGGAACACAGTCAGAGTATAGTACGCCTATGGCTTACGCGAGAAGGTGCGTCGGCTACAGTCGACAGCCGGTGTGTCAAGCACATTAGCTCGCTCCCCAAATATCATTTCACTGTTCAATCATCGCCGGTGAAAGATGGGGACGTGGACCAGCGTCGTGAGGGCAACTTCCGCGGCCCACTCCGGCGAAAGCGCGGCCGCAGCCGCCATGCACGTGCTAACAAGCTGCATCAGTGCGGCCGCAATCTGCGACCGGGCGGCCAAGGCAGCCCAAACGTCCGTTGTTGCTTCTCAGGTGGCGGCAGCAACATCTGCCTTGGGGATAGCAACTGGTGAGAGCGGCACAATAGTTGTCTGTTCAGCAGCAGTGGCCTTAACCCTGATCGAGGCCGCCCACGACCATGTCGAGGCCGCCCACGCCCAGTTCATGGCGGTCACTGCATAAATCAAACAAAGCTTCTCCGACAATGGTCAGCAACCCACAGCCGAAGAGTTGGCAATTGCCGAGAGCGTTCGAGCAACCGTCCGTTCCTCCGCGGCATACCTTGCCACGACGGAGCTCGTCCAAGCCCAGATCGCGGCCGCCCACGCCCAGCTCATGGCGCCCTTTTCCAAAGAGATGGCGGATGCGGATGACAAGATGCTTGCCGAGTATGGTGTGATGGATGCCATGGAGCCCGTTCCCCAGGAGATTGTCGGGCGCGAGCTGGACATGGAGGAGGCGGTGGAGATCGACAAGCACCAGCCGTAGTAGTACTCTTTGTTTTGTTTAATTAAGAGCGCCGGTCTTTAATTTCTTAGAGTAATGTTTAGGCCAGCTAGCTCTGTTTAATTGCTGAACTTGCTCGATTAAGATGTGTGGGTGTGGTGTAGTCTCCTTTGTGTACCCAAATTATGCAATGACGTGGATGACTACTGTAACCAGGGAAATTCGAACCCAAATTTGCATGTTCAAACTCATCACACATGGGTTAAGCTATATGAATCATTTGTGATGTTCACATATCGTACACAGTGCTGAATAAGGGACCGTGTCTGATGACACTTTGCGCGCCAGTTTTTTCACTGCACTGATTCAAAATTTGCGGCTTCCGTAGAAATATCTACCTCCCCGCCGCCTCCCCCTTACCAAAAGCCACATTTCCCCTGTTTCCTCCTTCCTTTCCAAGTTGAAACCTTCACTCCTTGCTTGCAGTGCTGCCTCCTCGCCGGCGACCCTCCTTCATGCTGCTCGGCCTCGTCGATCCAGGTAGGTAATCCACACCCGACCCCCATCCTCCTCCTCCTTCGACATCCCACATGCCCCGACCGCCGGCGCGACACCTTCCACCCAAATCACCGACCCCTCCCCCAAATAAGCGCCGCCCTAAGCCATGGTGCATGTAGTATAGCCAGGAGCTCAAGGAGCATTTGGCAGCGGAGAAGCAAATCGCGGGCGCATGCGCAGATGAGGTCGCGATGGCTGCCATTCGTGCCGACCCCCATATCGTGGAGGACCACCTCACCGCCGAGGCCACTGTCGACGCCTCGTGTGCTGACGCCGCGACGCGGTTGGCTGCTTTAAACGACAGTTCGTGGCATTTTCTCGAGGCCACCGTCGGTGCCTTCGACGAAGACTACGAGGTGTTTTCTCAGCGTGCCCGTGCTTACCTCAACTCGAGAGACAGCAGGTTGGTGCCCGGAGCGGCTCATGCAACTCACCACTACGACAAGGGCACCCACGATGTGGAGACCTCGCCCTCTTCCATGTCCAAGGAGCCAATCATCATCGATATCTCAATGATGACTAGTAGCTTGTCTTATTAGCTCGCTATAAGGACCTATGTTCAGTTTGCTAGCTACACCGGTTAAGCATGCTCGGTTTACCCGTTGCATGTGCTGCTCCTGCCTTTCCTTAACAAATTCTAGTGAATGGTCCTATCTTCTTTTACCATGCAATCTGTTGCTCTAGTGTATATGTTCTATATGTCGTGCAATGTGGTGCTCACTTATTAACTGTTTGGTTAATTCGTTGTCGTCTTCAGTTAACCGTTTAGTTCAATTCTACAAATGTGATGTTCAATTCTTTAGGGTGCAATTTTGTATTATCTTCCATGTGAGAAATAAATTGAATTTATCTTTACAAAATACATGAGAAACAAATACAATTGCTATATTTGCAAGTTGTCAAGCATGCTTGGTTTGGTTAACTGTCTGATCATCTAGTATGTTATACAATGTGCAATGTGGTGCTCAGTTAATGTTTGGTTCATTTGTTGTGGTGTTTAGTTAACTGTTTGGTTCAATTCTGCAATGTGATGTTTAATTGTTGTTGGTGCATTCTTTTATTGTATACCATGTGAGAAATAAATCAAATTTGGCTGTACTAAATACATGAGAAATAAATACAATTGCTATATTTCCAAGTTGTTAAGCATGCTTGGTTTGGTTAACTGTCTGATCTCCTATTAGGAGTATGTTGTATTGTGCAATGTGGTGCTTAGTTAATGTTTGGTTCATTTGTTGTGGTGTTTAGTTAATTGCTTGGTTCAATTCTGCAATGTGATGTCCAATTGTCGTGGGTAGAATTTTGTATTGTTGTGCATGTGAGGAATAAATCAAATTTGGCTGCACTTAATACATGAGAAACATATACAATTGCTATATTTCCTAGTTCTTAATCATGCTTGGTTTGGATAAATGGGTTTTCCATGTGGCTTGAATTAATCTGATGAATCTGCAATGTGCTTATTTTTCATCAAAATATTTTACTGATAGCATGCGGACCCTCACTTAACCTGATCACTAACTACCTTATATGTGTTGCAGGGAAACAATGGGAAGCACTAAGGTTTACAATCGAGGTTTGCACATGCATGGTCCTTTGTCTAATAGCACATTATTGTGTATTGCAGGAACCATTCTAATATTTAGGTTTTTAACAAATTGGTCTTGCACATGTAGGTCCTGCTGTCAGAGGTTTTGACCCACTGTTCGACTCTTTTTGCATATGGGGAAATGAGTTGTCCATGAATATCAGTCAAGTCAAGAAACTCAGAAAGATTGTTAGGATAAAGAAATTAGCGACAAAAAACAACAAGATCTTTGTCTGCACAATGAAGAAGACATCAGTTCACTACAGGATGGTACTAACTATTATACCTTGCCTTTTTTATTCCTTTGCCCCATTTCCAATATAGAGAAGATATTTATGCACATCCTTGTTTTCAGGCCTTTCCAAAGCAGTTCACTGATGATTACCTCTCAAACCACCTGTATGGTCAGGAGGCGAGGAAGGTATTCATACAACACCCACAGTTCAATATTGAAGTGTTCCTGAAGAGGACGAAGGATGGACGGTCAATCATCCACAGGCACTGGCCTAAAGTTGCGAAGACCTTCAACATCAATGAAGGCTCAATATTCGCCTTCCGCTTCAGCAGTCTTCCAGATGAGATTCATCTGTGTATGTACCATCTATGATGCTAATTTCGAAAGGTTATATATGTTGCATGTGAAACTTGGTGCTGGTGCAGTTGTGTAATGGGGTAGCTGAGTGCTCAAGCTATATGATGTTGAACTCTGATGTATTTCAATTATGAAATCCTGCTTCCTTAATATGAAAATGAAATATATTGTGTGCTTAATATGAAATGTCAATTAGATTAATAAATGGATTAATAATAATAGGACAATTAGCCTGCTAATGGCCAATTAGCCTCCTAATTTGGTTTTTCTATTGCAAACGGTTATTGAGAAAACACCATGGGCGATGACCTCAGGCAACGCACACAGTTTCTAGGAATAAACTATGTTGGATCAATGAACAATCACACATGACATCCTCTTGAAAACTGTTTGCGTTAGGCCACCTTGCACAAACGTTTACCAGATAAATAGTGTGTGTGATGGACAGCCTTTCCCACACAGTTTCTTCTACGCACCGTGTGTGATGCATTCAATAATGCAAACGATAAAATTGTTAATATCATATGCAATGGCAACACTATCACAAATGATTTAATGGGGAAAATTGTCTGTGATGTACCTGCGAATGGAAACGTTTTCCTTGGAGTGACTGGGTGGGATGTATATACGAACGGAAACGTACTTCTTGGATTAACTGTGTGGGATGTACATACTAACGGAAACATATTCCTTTGATTGACTGTGTGGAATGTACATACGAACGGAAATGTTTAGCCGGGAATGACTGTGTGGGATGTACTTACGACCAAAAATGATTTGGCCTGTATAATTGTATTTCTTTAGCACAACTATACATATAACCGTATTTGATTGCTCGCCCGTCGCACATGACCTCATTTTGCTGAGCGTGTGTGCCAAGAGGGCCTATCCCCGACAACTTCTGGGTCGTGTGGGAAGGACCCCCCCTATCGTAGTCACTCACTTGGCAACAGTTCAGAACGCCGTTGCGGAAAGGGGTTAAAAACCGTTTGTATAGCACCTCGTTGTACCAGTGGTTATCCACAAATTGGTAAATACTTGACTGGCAGGCTACTTTCTCAGCTTCTTCTTGCTCATTGGGAGGTTCTCCTGTCTGAAGGAAGTGGACTATGGGTTGCACTCATGCCAGAGTTTTGGCTCGACGACAGGAACTAAAGGCGTCTCTTCGGCTGCGGGAGCGCTTGCTTCAGCGGCAAGAACCTGAGGTTCCATGCGAGGCTACCGCTCACCAGCAGCCGCATCATTGTTCCCGGCAACGTTCTTACTAGTGGCTTCTAGGAGCTCTGTCGGAAAAATACTTGCTAGTGTTCAAATTTCTTCTCTTATTAACCTGCGCTGATGGAGTGACTCATGGTTGATTCAAACGGAGTACCAAAGGTCCTGGTTCCACAGGGAGCTTTTGAGCGGCAAACTTTGACAGATGGCCAGCAATGCTATTTTCTGCACGAGGGACATGCTCTGTGTGTAATACGTCAAAGTGTTGTTCCAATTTCCTCACTTCTTCCACATAAGCTTCCATCGGTGGGCTCTGATAATCCTTATTCACCTGCTTAACTACAGGCTGTGAATCTCCAGGGATGATCATTTTTTTTATTCCCAACTCCACTACGATCCTAGGTCTGGCAAGGAGCCCTTCATACTCCGCGGTGTTATTGGTCACCTTCTCCATGGGAAAATGCATTTGAATTACGTACTTGAGGTGTTCTCCGGTGGGTGCGACAAGCAGCACTCCGGCAGCGGCGTCTTGCAACGAGAAGGCACCATCAAAGTACATGACCCATTCTTTTGTTGTTTTTTTTGTCGGGGAGAGTTGATTCTTGAATTTCTTCATCTTGCGTTGGCGTCCATGCTGTGATGAACTCCGCCAAGGCTCTACTTTTGGATAGTCGAAGAGCTTTCAAACTTAAGTGCGAAGCTTGACAGTTCCAACGCCCAATCTACTATCCTGCCAGTTGCATATGGATTTATCAAAATACGTTGCAACAGAAAACGAGTGATGACGGTGGACTCGTGTTCTTGAAAGTAGTGGTGCAGCTTTATTGAGGCCATGAGAAGGCCGAAAAGCAACTTCTGCACTCCAGAGTACCTTGAACTAGCACCCTGTAGAAGGGAACTAACAAAGTACAAGGGTCGCTGCACCATCTTCTTCGGCACTATCTGCTGATTGACATCATCTGCTTGCGCTGTTGTTGACCTGTCGGCATTGGATCTTGCCGAGGAGGACTACGGCTTGTCGTGGGATGGGCTTGCCGTCGTCTCTCCCTCATGATCAGCTTCCCTCTACGCCTCTAACGCGGCACTGACCACTTGGTTTGTCGCTGCTAAGTATAGCAGTAATGGTTCCTGTGGTTTAGGCGCAACTAGTGTTGGTGCGGAGGATAGGCATCGTTTGAAATCCTGTAGCGTAGCCTCTACTTTTGGAGTCCATTTTACTAGACCTGCCTTTTTCAATATCTTGATAAATGGCAGGGCGCGCTCGACGGACCTTGAAATGAACCTACTTAAAGCAGCAACACAGCCAACAAGACGTCGCACATCCTTGACGGTTTTAGGTGCTTGAATCTGCTCAATTGCTTTGATCTTCTCGGGGTTTGCTTCAATCCTGCGTTGAGATACAAAGAACCCGAGAAGTTTGCTGGATGGAACACTAAACACACACTTCTCAGGGTTGAGCTTCATTCTGATTCTGTGCAAGTTTGCAAATGTTTCTTCTAAGTCTTGAATGAGGGTTGATTTGTGTTTGGTCTTGACCACTATATCATCAATATATGCTTCCACATTTCTGTGTAGCTGTGGCTCAAAACCAATTTGGACTGCTCTTGTGAATGTTGAACCAGCACTCTTTAATCCGAAAGTCATACGCACAAAGCAGTTTCATCCGAAAGGCATACACACAAAGCAGTATGTGCCACATGGAGTAATGAATGTGGTTTTCTCCTCATCTTCCTTAGCCATTAATATTTGGTGGTATCCAGAATACGCAGTAAGGAAAGAGAGTAAATCATAGCTGATAGTAGAGTCTACAATTTGATCAATGTGCGGCAAGGGGAAAGGATCCTTTGGACATGCTATGTTGAGATCCGTGTAGTCGATACAAAGTCTCAACTTTCCATTTTCCTTGCGCACTACAACTGGATTTGCTAACCACGTTGGATGTAGCACTCCTCTAACTAGACCTGCTGCTTCAAGTTTCTTGATTTCTTCAGCAATGAATAGTTGCCATTCCAAAGCTTGCTTTCTGACCTTCTGCTTGATGGGCCGAGCATGAGGACAGACAGCAAGGTGGTGCTCAATTACCTTCCTGGGAACACCGGTGATGTCAGATGGTTGCCATGCAAACACATCAACATTCTCCCTCAGGAAGGCAATGAGCACGCTTTCCTATTTGTTGTCGAGGGTAGCACTGACGGTGAAAGTACCGCTAGTGCCGTTCTCCTTTGCCGGCACCTTGTTTGTTGCCAGTGCAGTGGCTTTGGATTTCTTGCCGGTAGAGTTTTCCGACAAGTCTTCAACAGGTCCGCAGCACTCCGAAGAGGTGCGCTTCCCGGAATTCTTGTTATGTCTTACCAGGCTTCTTGTTTTTCTTCTTCTTGGCGGGAGCTGCTACCTTGGTGGCCTCTAATGCAACCGCATCTCTATAGAGCTTGTTAACATGTGGTGCCCCGCCTGTTTACCACTGTAGCCAGACGGTCGCCACGCATACCAGCCCAGGAAATCACTCTGGCATGCGTGCTTACAACAAGTACCAAGAACACAGGCATTTCTATTAATGGATATATAAGTCTTACATGACATTAGACAAGAGTGATGGCAGCGGAAAAGCTCTATCTAAGGCAGCATGGTCCTGGTGCGGCTCCAATCCACAGGGATCTGACTGGGTTACACTCCTAGCCCGCGAACGCTCCGGCTCCTCGCCGACGGACGACGGATCCTTATGTGAACCTAGCCACATCGAAGGCCGCTGAGTACTTTTGAATGTACTCGCAAGCAAACCAAACTAACATATACACCAAGCAAAGCAATCCATGGCATTCAAGCATGCATTTGTTATTAGAGCAACATTAATTATCATGGCATAGTATACCTATTTAGCAAGATTAATGATCATACATAACAAGTTTATCCAGCAGGATAACTACTAAAGTAAAATATAGTAAAGTAAAGCATATTAAGTAAATGATCCATACTCCGAACAAATCTCAGGATCCAATCCAACTCTTTCGGTCATCTGACCATCTCTTTCATACCCATTCCATGGCTATCATATCATATTCCTGACACCATCCGATGTGTGTGCATCTCTTTTGTAAGTCTGGTAAACTTACTCTCTTCCGGGTTGTCTTACAATCCTCAGAATACTCACGATCCACTGAGTACTACAGGGCATAAGACGAGTTCTTCCATCATTATTATCATTGTTCAGGTTTATCACCTAGAGAGGTCTGGACGAACTGTCCAATATCATGGACGCGGCTATTCGAATAGATTTTTACACTCTGCAGAGGTTGCGCACTTTACCCACACCATGGAGCACCTGACCTCGTGATCCCATTCGGGTGGACCAGCGTTGCTCCAATGAAACCTGCCTAACCCGTGACTCCTCCACCGTACCACCGGTGATCATCCTCCCCCGGAGTCCTGCCCTGGGTGGCCCCTGTGTCACCTCGTGACACCTGCCACTATCGTGGCCAAACAAAACTGTCCCAAACGGGGACTCCTGGGTAAAACAATCAACTGGGCTCACAAGGTTATCGCCGCCTACCGGGCCAGGGTAGCGCGCACGCATAACCTTCCCTAGTTGGCGGTACCGATAAATGAGCACGCGATCAGACCAAGTCAAGGCCGTCCCATACCGGCAAATCTGGTTGCACGGATAAGTCCGGACAGGTGACTCTAGATCAACCGACTAGGTTTAGCTTTAGCCAGTATTTAGCAAGCATGGTTGTTCATCATGAATAACTTAACATGGTGGCAACTATGTATGTGGTAACAACTGTGGAATCATAATAATATATTTCCTTATAACATCACAATGAGTCATTAGTGAAGCAAGATTTAAATGGCAAATTATCACGTTACAAGTTCTAGCTCTAAGTGATGACCATCGGAACCCTCGCATAAAACCAACAAAGAAACCAGTAGCCACCAGAACGGTCTTTACAACTCAGATCTGGGACATTACCAGAATAACTCAACCCCGGCTTAAGACGGCTGGAAAGCAGCTCAGAACATGAGACGTTGATAAGAAGAATGTAGCAGTTCCCTAAGACGGCCGAAAAACAGCTCAGAGCATAGGGTCACTGCTACAAAAAGAAATTCAACAGCTGCCCGCGATGGCCGAAAAGCAGCTCAGAACATGGACAGTTGCTGACAAGAGAAATAAAAGTCAGCATCCACCCCGGACGGCCGGAAACAGCTCAGAACACAGGCGTGGTTCCGTCACCAAAGAAAGTGCAAGCAAGGGTTCGTCAGAGTCACATACAGCTCACTACTACACAGACAAGCACAAGCATATTAATTCAAACATGCAAGGAATATCATAGAGCAATGCTTTAGGGCATATATCAGATGGTCGGCTTGCCTGGGGTCGAAGAATACTCCGGGAAGAAGTGCGGTGAAGACGCGGAAGAATTCGCCGGAAAAGTTCTCTCTCGGAGGGGGCTGATAAAGGGCAAGGGCAAAATGGTCATTTTCAGAATGTGTACACATTATGAAAGTGACCTCATCGGAACGGGCTCAACGAGATGAAGAAGTAGGCGTTGGATTCACCTGAATCGGAGTTACGAGCGAAAAGTTGTGGCCGTTCGTTCGTTAGGCAGGAAAACAGACAAAATCTATCTGTTTCTGTCCTTAATGGGCGAACGTTCACAAATTAAAAGTTTCGGCGCCGGTTGAGGTAGGAAACGCATTTCTAGGATTACGCTTTCTTTTAAGTGAAGATGTACTCTGGTCTGAAGCCGTTAGTGAGTACGTGATTCGCACTGGAAAGCATATTCCTGGGAAATATGTTTCCACTTAAGGGACCGGGCCCAGCTGTCATCGACACGCACTCCTTCGCTCTCCCACTTACAGGTGGGGTCCGTCGGGCTCTTCTCTCTCCTCCTCACCTCTGTCTTCTTCTTCCTCTCGATTCTGCAGCAGGGACGCCGGCCGGCGTGCTTCCTGGCGATGGAGGCCGCCCTGCTCCGGGCGTCGACGGGGATGGGTTCCCCACTTCACTCCGCGCCCGAGGAAAGTCTTCTTGGCCGCGGGGGTGGCCGGAGTGCTGCGAGAGAGGAGGTGAACAGCGGTGGGAGGGAGCTTGGGCCCCGGGGTTGTGGTGCACCAGAGGAGGAGGCGAAGGGCGGTGAAGCTTCGCCGGGCTACGGGGCTTCTTCTGGTGGAGAGAGTTGGCGCGGGGAGTATACGGACAGCTCAAATTTGAGCCAGGGAAAGGTGGTGGCCATTGCCGGCTTAGGGAGAGATGGGGCTTTAGAGCTCGATTGGCTCGAACAGAGGGTGCCAGGGAGTGGAGAAGGGGTTGCTGCGGTGCGGGGGAGGCTCTGGGAGTGGCTATATATAGCCGGGACGGGTGAGGCGATATAGATGGCCGTCGTGGCATTCCTATCATCGCACTGAAGCTCGGAGGTGAGTTGGCGGTCGAGGGACGGTGCTGACCTGACACTGAGGATAGCTCAACGCAGTGCAAGGAAGGAGACGAAGGGGAAGGAGACAGTGGCAAGACACGGGCATGACAGTACTCCGTTCGTCGTCGTCCCTGTCGGCACACGGCGCCACGAGCTCGGATGCGACGCCGGGGAGGTTAGCTGGCATCGAGGAGCTTCACAAAGGAGCAGGGGAGCGAGCTGGCGAGCTGCTGGCAGCTGGGTTGGAAGCATACGGCAAGGAGAGTCCAGAAACAGCGGCAGAGCTCACTGCTTGCCGACCAAACCGGCGGTCACCACCAGCACCACGCATCCAGGGCATTGTAGCTACCTCAAATCATGTCAAATAGATAGATCAGAGGTCAGTGAGTTGACCCATCGTGGTTTGGATGCAAGTGATGGCAAGAGTTGACGGATGAGAGATCACATGTGTTCTGACATGAAGGTGTTTGGAGTGGGTTGGGGGAGATTCACTTGGTGGAAGTTGCTGGTTTTTGGCGTGTGGCTATGATCTACCAAGGTTAATGCGCTGGTAAAATTTTGGGCCATTTGGATAAGAATTGGGGACACTTGCTGTAGAATGTACCAAACTGAACAGGAATACAAATCTTGAAGTGGTGCTCACATGGCTAACTTAATTAAGCTGAATCTTGGAGTAGGTGAGTGATTTGATGATATTAAGACTCTGTAAAAGTTTCATGCCATTTGGACATACCAAAATGGTACTTGCTTCACAGAGCTTTCTGCTGGCCAGAAACTTTGGAAAAATGCTGTGGGAGAATGGATGTATGGATTGAGCTGGTTTTTGTTTTCCATGAGTGATTTACCAATGTTAACCACCATGAAAAGTTTCAGCTCAAATAGATCAAGGATTCAAGCACTTCCTTTGCAAACTGAAAATCTGAACAGAATTTGCAAATGGATGCTGTGCTCAAACTTTGAACTATGGAACTTGGATTTTGATGGAAATGGGGAATATATGGATAGGAGAAGCTCCACAATTTATTTGGGATTTTTTTCCTGGCTACCAAAATGGTAGTTCCTTTAGAAAGTGCCCAAAATGCAATATTGGCAATAAATAGGAAAATGCAATTTCTCCTATTTAATTATGGCCAATATTTTTATGGGAGCTCAATATGATCACAAAGAATATCTGCACAAGTTTTCATGAACTTTGGAGATGGATAGATATTTTCCTGGATTTAATTCCTTTAACTTGCAGAAAAAGGAATTAATTATAAATGAAAAATATTGCAAATGACTTGGCAATATTTTTGCATATCCAGGGTTTATAGATGGAGTATGATCACTGGGAAAAGTTTGGGAGTCAAAAGATCAAAGGAAATTGGGGTTCCTTTGTAACTGAAAGGATTAAGGTTTTCCTTCCGATAACTCGGAAGGTAGTGTTTCGGTGGCAAAACCCTGAGAATATCTTGGGTGGCAAGGTTGGGCTGAAGAGAATCTCGGGTTGGATAGGGAAAGCAAGGCTGAATGACCATCTTCATATACCCAAGAGCTAAAGAAATCCGATAACACCGAGAAAAAAAGACGGGAGTCAAATCCCGCAAAGGAAAAAAAACAGGAGCGAAAACCAGGGTGTCACATAACACATATGACTACGTCCTTCTTATTTGAATTAATGGAGATGATGCCCATCGGCCCTGGCATCTTCAACGTGTTATAGGCTGCCATGAAATTAGACAGAGCTGGACGACCAAGAACTCCATTAAACGGCAAAGGGATCTTGACAACATCGAACACAATCTTCTCTGTTTTGTAGTTTAGTTCTCCGCCAGATGTCACCGACAACGTGATCTCCCACTTGGGTTGGTTCCTTCCTGGGTCGATTCCTTGGATTGTCCCAGTTTTCTAGAGCTCTTCGTCAGGAATTTGTAACCTCTTGATTACTTCTGGAGAAATCATGTTCAAGCCAGCGCCACCATCAACTAACATTTTCATAACCTTGAGGTTGCGGATTGTTGGTGAAACCAACAACATCAAGCACCCGACCACAGTTGTGCAATCAGGGTGGTCCTCGGCATAAAAAATGATAGGCGTGTGTGACCACTTGAGGGGTTTCTGGGCGTCTGCTGCCTGTTCTGCTGCATTGAGCTCACGTGCCCACTGTTTGAGTTGGCGGTGAGAGGAATGCTAAGATGCACCCGCTGCTAAATACACATGGCCTCTGTTGCCTTCTAGAATTCATGCTCACTGGATTCATTGTCATCTACCTCTTCACTCTCATCATCCTCTTCTTTCTTTTCACGGCCTCTCGCATGTTTTTCCTTCTGCTGATTGGCCTTTCCGCGACGCCCTCCACGGCCACCACGACCCTTCTTACCTGCACCATCTTGACCCTTCTCCTTGTCGTGCTTCTCGTACTCAACTTTCTGTTTTTCGGCTAGTTGCTGAACTTGCTGACACTCCTGGAGGTTGTGGCCCTTGGTGCGGTGGATATTGTAGTATGGCCCGTCGGACTTGCCGATCTTCTCGCCCGCCGTGGCTACTTGGCAATCAACGCATGCAGCAGTGTCTTTGCTGGAGCTCTCCATTTTAGTTTTCTTAGTGGGACCGGCGTTACCAGAGCCCTCCACATCCATAACTATTTTTCCCTTGGGCTTCCTGTTGCACTTCCAGCCTTTCTTTTTCGGGGTGGTGGCGTCGTCGTCTTCAGAGTCGACTTCAGCGCCAATGTCTTCCCCGGGTGTCGGTGCAGCGAACATGTGTGTTCACCGCCTCGACTTATGCACTGGCGTACGGCAGGTCATGCATCAAGTATCAAGGCTTGACATAAGCTAAGCCAGAGAAACTGGTCTTCGTGAGATCAAGGAGCGCATTAAGAAGATCAAAGAGACCAGAGAATCCTCCAGGAAGATCTCCCTACCGGACAGGCGAGCCCAGCAGGGTCGAGACTACACCTAGGGACGAGGCCAAGCCGCCCCGGCAGGGTTCCCGGGGCTGCCAAGACAAGAGTCCGGCAGGCTCCATGCTGGCAGGCACCCGCCAAAACACCACCGCTCCACCTCATCAGACTCTAGTCACTAATAAAGTGCCTAATCAAGCTCTCAGGTGGCTAGGTGGATCCTGTAGTGCATGTGGCAGCATGCTGGAGAAGAGATTACCCGTCCCAGAGGCGTGTCATGCGTATAAGGGTTAGTTAAGCAAGCGGTGGAGAAACCTTGCCGGGGCTACCTCTCCATATGACACCTGGCAGTGCATTTAATGCACTTTGTCCTAACTGCCAGAGTTAGGTATGATAACATTCTTAGCTATCTAATCATGCTGTAATGACTGTTTTGCCATTGTGGTCGCCCCTTAAGCTATAAAAGGAGGCCCGTGGCAACCTAGCAAAGGCTTCGAACTCTTGATCCCTCAACACTTGTACACGCATAGCTGTTCTCCCCGAGGCACCCTTGCCGGGCTTGAGCGCTCCGTGTCTTCGTGTTCCTCCAAATCAATCAACCAAAGCAGGAGTAGGGTTTTACGCTGCAAAGCGGCTTATATGTCCATTTTGCATCATGCTTTTATGTTAATATTTTTTGTGTTATGGGCCGTTATTATACATTATGGTACAATACTTATGCCTTTCTCTCTTATTTCACAAGATTTACATGAAGAGGGAGAATGCCAGCAGCTGGAATTCTGGACCGGAAAGGAGCAAACTTGAGACCTATTCTGCACAACTCCAAATGTCCTAAAAATTTACAGAGAATTATTTTGGAATATATAAAAATTATTGGGTGAAGAAACTACCAGAGGGGACCCACCAGGTGGCCACAAGCCTGGGGGGCTCGCCCTACCCCGAGGGCGCGCCCCAGGGCTTTTGGGCCCCCTGGCAGGTCTCCGGTGCCCATCTTCTGCTATATGAAAGGTTTTGACCTGAAAAAAATTAGAGAGAAGCTTTCGGGACGAAGCGCCGCCGTCTCGAGGTGGAACCTGGGCAGAAGCAATCTAGGGCTCTAGCAGAGCTATTCTGCTGGGGAAACTTCCCTCGCGGAGGGGGAAATCGAAGCCATCGTCATCACCAATGATCCTCTCATTGAGGGAGGGTCAATCTCCATCAACATCTGCACCAGCACCATCTCCTCTCAAACCATAGTTCATCCCTTGTATTCAATCTTTGTCCCAAAACCTCAGATTGGTACCTATGGGTTGCTAGTAGTGTTGATTACTCCTTGTAGTTGATGCTAGTTGGTTTATTTGGTGGAAGATCATATGTTCAGATCCTTAATGATAATTAATACCCCTCTGATCTTGAACATGAGCATGCTTTGTGAGTAGTTACGTTTGTTCCCGAGGACATAGGAGAAGTCTTTATATAAGTAATCATGTGAATTTGGTATTCGTTCGATATTTTGATGAGATGTATGTTGTCTTTCCTCTAGTGGTGTTATGTGAACGTCGACTACATGACAATTCATCATGATTTGGGCCTAGGGGAAGGCATTGGGAAGTAATAAGTAGATGATGTATTGCTAGAGTGACAGAAGCTTAAACCCTAGTTTATGCATTGCTTCGTAAGGGGCTGATTTGGATCCACATGTTTCATGCTATGGTTAGATTTATCTTAATTCTTCTTTCGTAGTTGTGGATGCTCGAGAGAGGGGTTAATCATAAGTGAGAGGCTTGTCCAAGTAAGTACAGCACCCAAGCACCGGTCCACCCACATATCAAATTATCAAAGTAATGAACGCGAATCATATGAGCATGATGAAAACTAACTTGACAATAATTCCCATGTGTCCTCGGGAGCGCTTTGCTTTATATAAGAGTTCATCTAGGCTTATCATCTGCTATAAAAAGGATTGGGCCATCTTGCTACAGCTTTGTTACACTTGTTACTTGTTACCCGTTATGAATTATCTTATCACAAAACTATCTGTTACCGATAATTTTAGTGCTTGCAGAAAATACCTTGCTGAAAACCGCGTGTCATTTCCTTCTGCTCCTCGTTGGGTTCGACACTCTTACTTATCAAAAGGACTATGATAGATCCCCTATACTTGTGGGTCATCAAGACTCTTTTCTGGCGCCGTTGCCGGGGAGTGAAGCGCCTTTGGTAAGTGAAATTTGGTAAGGAAACATTTATATTACGTGCTGAAATTTACTGTCACTTGTCACTATGGAAAATCATCCTTTGAGGGGTTTGTTCGAGGTATCTTCACCTCGACCGGAAGAGCAAAGAGTTGCCCCTCAACCTATTGCACATACTGAAAATATTTATTATGAAATTCCTTCGGGTATGATAGAGAAACTACTAGGTAATCTTTATGCAGGAGATGGAACACTACATCCTGATTTGCATCTAATCTACGTGGATGAAGTTTGTGGATTAGTTAAGCTTGCAGGTTTGCCCTAGGATGAAGTCAAGAAGAAGGTATTCCCTTTATCTTTGAAGGGAAAGGCATTGACATGGTATAGGCTATGTGATGATATTGGAGCTTGGAATTACACCTGATTGAAATTGGAATTTCATTAGAAGTTTTATCCTATGCATCTGGTTCATGGTGATCGGAATTATATATACAATTTTTGGCCTCGTGAATGAGAAATTATCGCTCAAGCTTGGGGGAGGCTTAAGTCAATGTGATATTCATGCCCCAATCATGAGCTCTCAAGAGAAATTATTATTCATAAATTTTATGCTCGGCTTTCTCGTAATGATCAATCCATGCTCGATACTTCTTGTACTGGTTCTTTTATGAAGAAGACTATTGAATTCAAATGGGATCTCTTGGAAAGAATTAAACGCAACTCTGAAGACTGGGAGCTCGACGAAGGTAAGGAGTCAGGTATAAACCTTGAGTTTGATTGTGTTAAATCTTTTATGGATACTGATGTATTTCATGAATTTAGCACTAAATATGGACTTGACTCTGAGATAGTAGCTTCTTTTTGTGAATCATTTGCTACTCATGTTGATCTCCCTAAGGAGAAGTGGTTTAAATATCATCCTCCCACTGAAGTAAAAATAGTAGAACCCATTAAAGCTAAAGAAGAAACCATTACTTATAATGTTGATCCTGTTATTCCTACTGCTTATATTGAGAAACCACCTTTCCCTGTTAGGATAAAAGAACATGCTAAAGCTTCATCTATAGTCCGTAAGAGTTATACTAGAACACCTACACCCCCTGAACAAATTAAAGTTGAACCTAGTATTGCTTTTGTTAAAGATCTCTTGGTCGATAATATTGATGGGCATGTTATTTATTTCTGTGATGAAGCTGCTAGAATTGCTAAACCTGATTATAAAGATAAACATAGACCTATTGTTGGCATGCCTGTTGTTGGGGTACACAAACAGGGGTGTATGTTTCCCCCTGGCTTGTGCACGGACAGCCAAGTCTCCGGCACGGTAGCAACGAAGCAAGCTGCACCAAGTATCCAAGACAAGGCCAAGCCGAAGAGATAGCTCTTTGAGAAACCAAAGGGCGGAGCAAGAAGACCAAGACTAGCAAAAGGAGCAAGATATCACTCAGGGGAAAAACCTACCTTACTAGGCAGGCGAGCCTGGTCAGGTCGAGGCCACCCCAAGGGCAAGTCCCAAGACCTCCCCGGCAAGGGTTGCCAGGGCATGACGGCCTGCTTCCCCGCCAAGGCTCCACCGCTCAACCTCGCGGCAACGCAAGTCGCCTATCGGTGCGGTGTCGAGCCCCCAAGTGATTAAGTGGCTATCATTTGGCACGTGGCAGCCATTTCTAAGGAAAATCACCCCTAAATGACAACCGTCCAGGGGCGTGTCATGCAGGCAGACGAGAAGGTGGTTGAATGGCGCGGCAAGGCTTGCCGGGCTACATCCACAACGTGACACTAAGCGCTGCATTTAATGCACCTTGTCCTGTCTGCAGAGTTAGGTATGATAGCACTGTGGCTTTCTAATCACTGGATAATGACTATTTTGCCATTGCAGTAACCCCTTGACCTATTAAACGACGGCCGAGGCAACCTTAGAAAGGATTTGGACCCTTGTACACTCTTACGCGCGTAGCTACTCTCCCCAAGGCGACCTTGCTGGGCTTGAGTACTGCGCATCCATCATGGTCCTCCATCTAATCCACCAAAGCAGGGGTAGGGTTTTACGCCTCACGGCGGCCCGAACCTGGATAAAAACCACCCGCGTCACCATTGTCGTGCTGCTCTACGGCCTCCGCTCTTTGTGCAACGTGCTGTTCCCCCTTGCCGAACCACAAGGGGCTGATGGCCCCATAGGTGATCATGTTGAACCATGACATCCTTGGCGCGCCAGGTAGGGGGGAGCGCTTGTGCCAACCCGAGGACGTAAACAGTGCATCAAACTATGCCGACATCAGCATTGACGATCACATCATCAGCGGCTCCTAAGGAAAGAGGCGACGCCACCCCCTCTTTCCGCCTTGTCCGGACCCCGTCGCCTACGCCCACCAAAGCCGAGGCGACAGTGGGACAGGGAGGTAGCGGCGGTGTGACAGTCCCGAGCCGCCCGGGCGGCATGGCCTCTGCACTGCCCCTGGCCAGAGGAGAAGAGCAAGGCACGAGGCGACGCTGTCCTCCTGGCGGGTTCCCGCCAAGCATGCCAGGAGACTGAGAGAATCACCAATGCGGGCGGAAAGCGTGGTATGGCCTCCTCCTCCTCCTCCCTCGTTTTTGCTCGTCGACAACAGAGCCGCGCAGGGGGCGACATTTTCAACATCGAGGAGCCCACACGGAACTCGGTTCAGCACTTACCCCGCCAAGGGGAAGTCCTGAGGGAAGCGTTGGTGCAAATCTGTTGATTGACACCCCGGCAAGTACGCTCCGGCAGAGCTGTTCGCGCCAGCGTGACTTTTATGCCCCTAGCCATGATGTCATCGACAGCAAAGGGAGAGAGGAAAGAGGAACCAACCATCCCTTTTCATCATACATTATCGCACACAAATATTCGATTACCCCCTCCGACCCTTGCCTGGGGTGGGCATGCAACTAACAAATTGCCAAGTCTCTTTCTTGTGCGCGTTTCTGTCGTTAACCTTTGTAGACCTGAGGCTAACACGCAAGTGACGTCCCCTCGGGATATGCGGGCATGATAAACGACCACGGTTAAAGGGGAAAGGAAGCGTGAACGAAAGCTAAGTCCATGTGTTCGCTGCATTTTCTCTCCAGAGTCTGCATTTGCTTATCCCTCGGATAACCAGGATGTTCCGTATGAAGAAATCTTTCATGTGGTGGCACCTTGCCGGATTTGTCTGCGCCCCCACTCTGTTTCGAGCCTGCTCGCAGATCGGGCAGCTGAATCAAAGACACCCAAGGAAAAACCTGCCGGGGTGTGTCTTCGCCAGCAGAATGCCAAGGATCCGTTCCTCGCAGCAATCGCGGCAACATGCCACTAGCGGGCAACCAAAACACACAAAAAGAAACTAACCATATGAACATCCATGGATAAAACACAAGGGGGATAGTATGCATTTGAAATTAATTAAACACCAGTTCAGCACAAGCAAAAGTAGTACGGGATCTAAACACAAGACATGCATAAGGTTTTGTTACAGGGCAACATGGCAACGCAAATGATTCAGGGCCGTGCTTGGCTGCCTTATGAAGCCCTGGGGATGGAGAGCGGAAACGTCAGCGCCTTTTGGTAGCCTCCTGAAGCCATCGGCGAGGTTGAAGTCCGGATGGCGGAAGGCGATGTTGCTCAAGACCATGAAGAGAGCATTTCGGACAAGTTTTTGGGACTTTGCAAAATGAGCAGCTCTTTCTTCCTCGTGCATCCTCAGCCCTTCGATCAATCCGTCAAAGAAGAGCGCTAGCTTGACACTTGGGACCTCGTGTCTGTCAACCTAGCAGGCTGGGCTCTCCATGCCCATCGTTGCAATCTGGGCTTGGAGGCGCTCGGCAATGTCAACCAGGCTTTTGATCCAAAGATCGCGCTGCTGAACTTGGTTCGCCAATTTGTCCTCCGCATCCTTCTGGAGGACCCTCGTATTTTCCAAGTCCCTTATCAGCTGCTTCTCACGAACCCCAGCAGACTCAATTGTGCTCTCTAAGGTGCCAAGCCTTGCCTTCATACCAGTAATGGTGCCGTTAGCGGTATCAAGGGCCTGGCCCTTGGAGAAGAGTTGTGATTGCACCTCTTTTAGAAGGATCTCTGCCTTCTGCGCCTCCTCCTTAAGGGCCGCAGCTTCCTTGGCACTCCCGGCAAGCTCCTCTGTCAGTTTGGCCACCTGTTGGTCAAGGTTAACTTTGGTAGTGGATGCAGCGGCAAGGTCATCGGCAACCTTCTTCAGCTGGGTAGCGGAGTCGAGGGTGAGCGCGTCAAGGGCCACCTTATGCTTGTCTTCCAGCTCCTTGGTGCATTGCTGGACGAGGGTCTCCAGCTCTCCGTCCTTGTTGCAAAGAGTGGCCTCGAAGCTCCCTTCTCGGGAAGAGATGTCCTTCTCTCTGGCATCAAGAAGCGCTACGCGCTCTGCCAGACGGGCTTCTTGGGCAGCAACATCCTCTTTCGCCATGGTGATCGTCTGTTGTTGCCGCAGAAGAACATGGAACTGCTTGCTGTGCCACTCACGCAGCTCGCTGCCATTGTCCCTCAGCTTCTGATCCACGCTATTGGCAGAGTTGCGCTGCTCCTTGACTGCCAACCACTTCTGGCGGTACCTGTTCTGCATCTCCTTGATGCTTGTTGCCACAGACTCCAGGAAGGACAAGTCCAGAACTGCGCTGACTGAGTCATCAGCCTCCTCAGCATGCTGGGACAACGATGCCATGATACACTAGATCTCTTCGTCAAGATCATTGCTTGCTGCCGCAGACAAGCCAAGGGCTCTGAGTCCAGGTTGCGCAAGGGCCAGCGCCAGACTGCTCGAGGATGGCTGTGGGGCTACGGCCAAGGCGCCAAATTAGGGAGGAGGGCTCATGGTCTGAAGGGGGCCTTTTCCTCGACCACCACCTCCTCTGGGACCTCTCGGATATCCCCGGCAGTGTGATCCCGACCCTCCGTGGCAGCAATCTTGGCCGCCTCTTCAGCAGCATCCTTGCCGATGCTGGCCACCTCTTCCAGCAGCTCTTGTTCCTTGTCCATCGGGGCTGCAAACGAGATCAACAAACAATGGCAAGGAGATAATATGCATCAGAAGGCCAGAAACTTGAAGCAAAATGATGAAGGCAACAGAAGGCAGAAGGGCAAGCAAGGTACCCGGAGTCATTTGCCGTGGAAGGACTTCGGTTTCCCCAGCAGCATTAGTTGCCGGGATGCGACCACCACCCTCTCCCTTGGCGACCATGGCATCAGCTTGAGCCAGTCCTTCCGTGGAGGCCCTTGCCAGAGATCCCTTGGCTTGAGTGTCAGGAAGGGTGGACCCCTCTTGTAGAGCCTCGCCGGGGGGAATCTGCCCTCCTTCCTTGGCTGGAGGTGAGGCATGCTCATCCATGCCACCCTTGGCGGAGGAGGCCTGTCCCGTGCTTCCGTGCCGGGGGCTTGGTGATGGATTGTTCGTGCTGCTCCCCGCCAAGCCCATTGATGGTGTCCTGGACTAGGGGGTAGTCACCATGTCGCCTCCTGACCAATGGGTTGGCCCGAGGACCCCCATGGCAGTTCACTAATGGGCCAGTTCGGACAGCCGGTTTTGACACCGACACCCATGCCCTCCGAGGGCCCCAACGACTCCACCTGCCTGGGCCGTTTGGTCCAGTGGATGAGGGTTTCTTCCTCCTCTTCTTCCCTGTCGAAGGCAGCAAATAAGATTGAATCAGCAAGTCAACAAATGTGCAAGACACCACCAAAAGGGAAAGCATTTTCCTTACTCTGAGTCCATGAGCATGGAGCCCATCACGAACTCCATAGATGGCGGGGGTGCTCTGCTTCTCTTCAGAGTTGGGGGGGCAGTGCTTCCCGGCAACTTCATGACCTGCTGAGGCGCAGGGGGTTCTAGCGAGGATGAGCTGCGCGAGGAGCTCGAGTCTGATTGGGAGCTGGAGTCGACTCCCGTGACTGCCCGTCGCTTGGCGGGAGGGGTCTTCACCTCGGAAAGGCGAGAAGGATGCCGGTGCTCCACGTCCGGCTTGTCGCTCTTGGAGGCGATCTTCTTCACCCTCCTGACGGCAGGCGCGGCAGCAGGAGCTGCTGTTCCCCGACTAGCCACCCACCTACGAGGGCGCTGATCCAAGTCTGGCTCGGGGGCTTGTGGGCCCGTTGAGAGCCACTCCTCCTTGGGCTGCTCCACCACCTCGGCCTCGTCCCCTTCGTGGGCTTCCGTTGCTGTGGCATACAAGGCTTTGATCCCGGCAGGCTCAGTCCCGGCAGGATCGTCCCCGGCAATCTCCTCCGCAGCGTGTGCCTCACTTCTGTCGTGGGAGGAGCCCCCGTCTTCGGCCTCCCCTTCCTCTTCCACATCCATCCTTCTGGGCCTTTCCTTCTCGGCGGCCCGGAACGCTTTATCCTCCGCAATCCGCCTCCTGATAAACTCCGCCTCTACCGTGGACGTGCGCTTGAACATGTTGTTCTCCACCCTGGTAGCCCTTTCCACCAAGTTGGAAGTCCACTCGAACTCTGCGTCAAGATTGGGTAATTGCCAATCACTCGCAACCCCGTAAGCATTGCAGTCGGGCATCCACTTCAAAATCTGGTCCAAGGTAGAGTTGACATTCTGCGGAACAGCCCCTCCCGGCAATTCGAACGGCCCGAGGCTACCGAACAGTTGTTCGCATAGCCAGCCATGGCCATAAAACCGACAGGTTGTTGATGAGGCCTGGATACAAGCGCATCCTATCCGCAGCATCTCCATACCTCCAGGCAAACCTGTCCCTTTTCTGCAGCGGCGTGATGCGGCGTCGAAGAAAGTCGGCTCCCACCTGTTCGATGGTTAGCCCGGCAGCTTTGAGACGGGCAATTCTGTTCAGCGCCAGGTGAAGCCTGTTGTCAGTAAGGCCTAATTCCCTCCAGTCATTGCCGCACACGATGCACTCCGTCCGCGCTTGGTAATACTCTGGAGCATCCTCATCATGGATCCAGCACCAGTCCGCCCGCTATTCCTCCCATCTGCCTTGCTGCTGGCCAGGAAGATAGTCCCAAATCTCCCTCTTCTCTTGGGGAATCCAACTTATGTTTCCCGAGCGATGGGCCTTGTTTTCCACCCTCGGGACAAAAAAGTGCCTGAACAGATCCACATTGGGGGCGACCCCGACAAAGTTCTCACCCAGATGGGCGAAAATTGCCATACATGCCATCGCATTTGGCGTAAAATCTAAGAGGTGGAACCCGTACACCAGCATCATCGCCTCAAAGAAATCCGAGAAGGGGGGACAAAGGCCGCAGAGGAAATACACGCAGAAAAATCGATATGAATTCGCGAATCCTTCTTCCCCTCTGGCAAAACCACGGACGCGCCATGCCCCTTTGGAACTTCCCTCCCCCACATATATCCATACCTCGTGACCAAGGTGTCGCTGTCAAAGCTCGACGGGAAGAAGACCACATCTCCCCGTCGCTTCTTGTCCAGCTCAGCTGCTCTTTTCTTGTTCCCCTCCATGGCCGTCTCCTTCATGGTGGTCGCCCGCTTCCCCTTGGCAGCGGGTTTCTTTCCCATCCTCAGGAGCTATGAAGGGGATGGAAGGTCAGGTGAGGCATCGAATGCGAATGCAAGTGCGGCACGGTCGCGTGGCTTGAGGAAGAAGACGATGGACGGAGAAACGGGTGCGAATGAGCCGCGCCCTTTCAGGTTTTTCCCTTTTATGAGGAACATGTGTAGAGAAAGGGGGCGACTCTTCGATACTTTCCTCGAAAAGTTACCGTTTTACATTAACTGTTACAGTCCCACGATCCCACGACTTGCGATAATTATGCGGAGTGGACATTGGTTCGACTAATCATCACAACCACTGCACGCGCAACAGCCCCTTGACACGTGTCCGTGCACTGTTTAGGGCCTAACCCAACGTGCCCGGCGACACGTATGGCTCAGACTCGGGGGCTTCTATCGGGGTACACAAACATGGGTGTATGTTTCCCCCTGACTTGTGCATGGACAGGCAAGTCTCCGGCACGGCAGCAACAAAGCAAGCTGCACCAAGTATCCAAGACAAGGCCAAGCCGAAGAAATAGCAATTTGAGAAACCAAAGGGCGGATCAAGAAGACCAAGACTAGCCAAAGGAGCAAGATATCACTAAGGGAAAAAACCTCCTTTACCGGGCAGGCGAGCCTGGTCATGTCGAGGCCACCCCAAGGGCAAGTCCCAAGAGCTCCCCAGCAAGGGTTGCCAGGGTGCCGACAGCCTGCTTCCCCGCCAAGGCTCCACCGATCAACCTCACAGCAACGCAAGTCGCTTATCAGTGCGGTGTCGAGCCCCCAAGTGATTAAGTGGCTGTCATTTGGCACGTGGCCGCCATTTCTGAGAAAAATCACCCCTAAATGACACCCGTCTAGGGGCGTGTCACGCAGGCAGACGAGAAGGTGGTTGAATGGCGCGACAAGGCTTGCCGGGCTACATCCACAACGTGACACTAAGCGATGCATTTAATGCACCTTGTCCTGTCCGCAGAGTTAGGTATGATAGCACTGTGGCTTTCTAATCACTGGATAATGACTATTTTGCCATTGCGGTAACCCCTTGACCTATTAAAGGATGGCCGAGGCAACCTTAGAAAGGATTCAGACCCTTGTACACTCTTACGCGCGTAACTACTCTCCCCAAGGCGACCTTGCCGGGCGTTAGTACTACGCATCCATCACGGTCCTCCATCCAATCCACTAAAGTAGGAGTAGGGTTCTATGCCTCGCGGTGGCCGGAACCTGGGTAAAAACTACTCGCGTCACCATTGCCGTGCTGCTCTATGGCCTCCGCTCTTTGTGCAACGTGCCCTTCCCCCTTGCCGAACTACAAGGGGCCGATGGCCCCATAGGTGATCGTGTTGAACCACGACACGTGTTGTCTCTGTTAAGATAGGAGATCATTGTTTTCATGGCATATGTGATTTGGGTGCTAGCGTGAGTGCAATTCACTTTACTTTATACCAAGAAATTATGAATGATATTGCACCTGCTGAAATAGAAGATATTGATGTTACTATTAAGCTTGCCAATAGAGATACTATCTCACCAATTGGGATTGTTAGAGATGTTGAAGTCTTGTGTGGGAAAATAAAATACCCGATAGATTTTCTAGTTCTTAGTTCCCCACAAGATGATTTTTGTCCCATTATATTTGGTAGACCTTTCTTGAACACTGTTAATGCTAAAATAGATTAAGAAACTGTTAGTATAAGTTTCGGGGATGTGTCTCATGAGTTTAATTTCTTCAATTTTTGTAGACAACCCCATGATAAAGGATTGCCTAGTAAAGATGAAATTATTGGTCTTGCTTCTATTGTCATGCCTCCTACTGATCCTTTAGAACAATATTTGCGAGACCATGAAAATGACATGTTCATGAATGAAAGAAATGAAATAGATGAGATTTTCTTTAAACAAATGCATGTTTTAAAACACAATTTGCTTGTTGAGACTCTTGGAGATCCTCTACCACCCAAGAGTGATCATGTGTTTGAGCTTAAACAATTACCTGATACTTTGAAATATGCTTATCTCGATGAGAGGAAGATATATCCTGTTATTATTAGTGCTAACCTTTCAGAGCATGAAGAAAAGAAATTATTGAAAACTCTGAGGAAGCACCATGCCGCTATTGGATATACTCTTGATAATCTTAAGGGCATTAGCCCCACTCTATGTCAGCATAAAATTAATATGGAACCTGATGCTAAACCAGTCGTTGATCACCAGTGACGGTTGAATCCTAAAATGAAAGAAGTGGTAAGAAATGAAATATTAAAGCTTCTAGAAGTAGGTATAATCTATCCTATTGCAGATAGTAGATGGGTAAGTCCCGTTCATTGTGTCCCTAAGAAGGGAGGCATTACTGTTGTTCCTAATGATAAGAATGAATTGATTCCGCAAAGAATTGTTACAGGTTATAGAATGGTAATTGATTTTAGAAAATTAAATAAAGCTACTAGGAAAGATCATTATCCTTTACCTTTCATTGATCAAATGCAAGAAAGACTATCAAAACATACACATTTCTGCTTTCTAGATGGTTATTCTAGTTTTTCCCAAATACCTGTGTCACAAGAGGATCAAGAAAAAACTACTTTTACATGCCCTTTTGGTAGCTTTGCTTATAGATGTATGCCTTTTGGTTTTTGCAATGCACCTACTACTTTTCAAAGATGTATGACTACTATATTCTATGACTTTTGTGAAAAGATTGTTGAGGTTTTCATGGATAATTTCTCCATATACGGAACTTCTTTTGATGATTGCTTAAGCAACCTCGGTCGAGTTTTGCAGAGATGTGAAGAAACTAATCTTGTCTTGAATTGGGAGAAGTGCCACTTTATGGTTAATAAAGGTATTGTCTTGGGGCATAAAATCTCTGGAAGAGGTAAGTTGATGCTATTGAAAAAATGCCGTGTCCTAAAGATATCAAAGGTATAAGAAGTTTCCTTGGTCATGCTAGTTTCTATAGAAGATTTATTAAAGACTTCTCTAAAATTTCTAGGCCCCTTACTAATCTCTTGCAAAAAGATGTTCCATTTGTTTTTGATGATGATTGTGTAGAAGCATTTGAAATACTTAAGAAAGCCTTAATCTTTGCACCTATTGTTCAACCACCTAATTGGAACCTACTCTTTGAAATTATGTGTGATGCTAGCGATTATGCTGTTGGTGTTGTTCTAGGACAAAGAGTTGATAAGAAATTAAATGTTATCCATTATGCTAGTAAAACTCTAGACAGTGCTCAAAGAAATTATGCTACTACTGAAAAAGAATTTTTAGCAGTTGTATTTGCTTGTGACAAGTTCAGATCTTATATTGTTGATTCTAAAGTAATTGTTCACACTGATCATGCTATTATTAAATATTTTATGGAAAAGAAAGATGCTAAACCTAGACTAATTAGGTGGGTTCTCTTTCTACAAGAATTTGATTTACATATTATTGATAGAAAGGGAGCTGAGAACCTCGTAACAGACAACTTCTCTAGGTTAGAAAATATTCTTGATGACCCACTACCTATTGATGATAGCATTCCTGATGAACAGTTTGCTGTTATAAATGCTTCTCATAGTACTCCATGGTATGCAGACTATGCTAATTATGTTGTTGCTAAATTTATACCACCTAGTTTCACATACCAATAAAATAAAATGTTTTTCTATGATTTAAGACATTACTTTTGGGATGATCCACACCTTTATAAAGGAGTAGACGGTGTTATTAGATGTTGTGTACCTAAGCATGAACAGAAACAGATCCTATGCTAGTGTCACTCCGAGGCCTATGGAGGACACCATGCTGGAGATAGAACTACACATAAGGTATTACAATCTAGTTTTTATTCACCTACTCTTTTCAAGGATGCTCGTAAGTTTGTCTTGTCTTGTGATGAATGTCAAAGAATTGGTGCCTACATTAGTCTTCCCACCAACGCGGAGCATAGGGCCTCCACTTGGGAGTGGGCATGGTCATTGTTCGACCATTGCGCCAGCGCGGAGCATGGGGTTTCCACTTGGGCATGGGTGGGAGCTCCCGCGGGGCCGTGGGGCGGCACACCGGGGGGCTCCGGGCCGTGTACAGACCCACTCAATGTTACGTGAGAGTGTCACGGTTAGAATTTGCGGAGGAGCTGGATATTCCAGGCGTTTAACACGGGGGTCCCGTCCACCGTCTCCAGGCGTGCGGCGCCTGGCCTGGAGATGTGAGCGACCCTGAACGGGCCCTCCCACATGGGCGAGAGCTTGTGGAGGCCCTCCCTAAAGAGGACGCGCCTCAGTACGAGGTCTCCAACCTCGAGAGTCTGGGGGCGGATGTTGCGGCTGTGGTAGCACTGCAAGGCCTGCTGGTACCTCGCGGCGCAGAGAGAGGCCTAGCGACAGGCCTCCTCGCTGAGCACAACATCAGTTTCCTGCGAGGCATCGCACCTTGTCGAATGCGAGGACCCGCAGGAAACCATGATTGATCTCAGATGGGAGGACCGCCTCGTCCCCGTAGACGAGGAAGAAGGGAGTCTCGCCGGTGGGCTTAGTCGTTGTCGTGCGGATGGACCATAGCACGGACTGCAGCTCGTCCAGCCAGCCCTTGCCGCAGACCTCAATCTTCTTTCTGAAACTCTTGGTCTTGAGGCCCCTGAGGACTTCCGTGTTGGCGCGTTCGGCCTGGCCATTGCTCCATGGGTGTGCGAACGAAGCACAGCAAATCTGCATTCCAAGGTTAGCACAATATGACCTGAAGAGGTTGTTTGTAAACTGGGAGCCGTTGTCGGTGATGATACGGTTGGGGACACTGAATCGGCTCACAAGGCCCTTAATGAACTTTACGGTTGAGCCTGCAGGGATGGTGCGCACGGGCTCCACCTCCACCCACTTGGTGAATTTGTCGATGGCGACGTAGAGGTAGTGGTAGCCACCGGCCGCCCGAGGGAACGGACCCAGTATGTCCAGCCCCCAGACCGCAAAGGGCCATGAGAGTGGAATGGTCTGTAGCCCCTGCACTGGCTGATGAATCTGCTTGGCATGGAACTGGCAGGCCTCGCAGGATTGGACCAGCTCAGTGGCGTCGTGGAGCGCAGTAGGCCAGAAGAACCCACTACGGAATACCTTGCCCATGAGAGTTCGCGATGAGGAGTGGTGCCTGCAGTCTCCCCCGTGGATATCGGCCAACATCTCATGCCCTAGCTCCTCCAAAATGCATATCAGCGAGACATCATTGGGGCGGCTTCGGTATAGCTCACCGTCCCGTAAGCAGTAAGTGATGGCCTGCCGGGCCACGCGCTCCACGTCCTTCTCTGGCATAGTGCCGCAGAGCAGGTAGGCCTTGAGCTCCTCAACCCAGCTGCCTACCTGGGGCTCCAAAGCCAAAAGTAGGCTGGCTCCCGATGTCGGGCCATAGGCCAGGGCGCCTGTGATTGGTGCAGGTGGTAGTTCCTCCAGGAGCAACGTCGTGCCAATGCTCGGGTATAGCTGATGGCTGGAAGAGCCTTTCTTCGAAGACGCTAGGGTCTTGAGGCTCGCAGCGGGATGCTCGCCTCGCGACGTTGGCGGCTTCCTTGTTCGCGCTGCGCAGAACATGCTGCAATTCCAAGCCCAGAAAACGCTTTTCGATTTTACGTACCTCCTCAAGATACGCCGCCATATGCTTGTGCTTTGGCTTGTACTCCTTGTTGGAGAAGTTGACGAGGAGCTGGGAATCGCCTTTGATGGTGAGGCGCTTGACCCCAGAAGTGGGAGCGGCCTTGAGGCTGGCAATCAGGCCCTCGTATTCTGCAATGTTGTTGGAGACCTTTTCGCCATGCTGTAAGCAAAGCTGGACGGCGTAGTAGAGCTTGTCTTTGGTTGGGGAGATGAGCACGACCCCAGCCCTCGCGCCCTGCCTGGAGAAGGTGCCATCAAAGTGCATGACCCAACCGGTGGGCGCCTCGTCTTTGGGGGAGAGGGACTGGTCCTCGTCATAGGTATCCGTCCACTCCGCCACGAAGTCGGCAAGCCCTGCCCCCTTGATGACCCTTGTTGTGTTGAACTCCAATTGGAAGGCCTGCGGCTCAATGTTCCACTCGGCGACTTGGCTGGCGGCATTGGGCTGCACAGCACCTTCTCTAGGGAGTACGCAGAGAAAACCTTGATGGGGCGGCCTTGGAAGTAATGGCGCAACTTCCTAGAGGCGACTAGGAGCACGAGGAGGAGCTTCTGCTGCATAGGGTAGCATGCGCGCGCGTCCCGCAGCACCATGCTGACGAAGTATACAGGGTGCTCGACGAGGTGCGGGGCATCGGCGATGGCTTGCTTTTGGTGGGGCACGAGGGGCCCTCGCGCGTCGCCTGGCGCAGGAGGTGCGGGGAGCCCGGGAGCGCCGTCTGGTAGCATCAAGGACTCGAGGGGACTCGCGGCCTCGTGGGGGCCATAGGACCTCCCTTGGGTGCTGACGCGCTCCTCCTGGACCGCCACGAGCGCCGCGCTGGCCGAATGCGGGGTGGCTGCTAGGTCGAGCACCAAGGGCTCGCGGAAACAGAAAATAAAAACATCTTTTACGGTGTTCGGGCATCCGCATTATCGAGCCCTCTTTTTTCTCTTTCTCTTTTTCCTGCTTTTCGAATAGCTGGGCATGCACACATTGTGTAACAAATACAAATCGGTTAATTGACCAGGAGCTTGCTCTCTTCATCAGCTCCAAGTACCAAGTCCGGCACCGCTTTCCGCTATGTGTTCGGCGTCTGAGATATTGCACTATATGCATCAGTTCCGAACTATGTCTTGGGTCAGTAGTTGGGTTGCCCGGCTCCTGTGCTTACCTTCTTACGTTCTGCATGTTCAGCTAAGAAGGTAAAGGGAGAACCCCTAGGATTGTACTTCTGGCTAGCCCAGTTAACCACCTTAGGGGAGAAAGCCCAAAACTGACTGTCATAGTAAGCATGAATTGGTCAGCGATCCGATGACAAGTGTTAAACTTAAAAAATCGTTGGCGATTTATCCGTGTCCTACGCAGGGTTCATCCTAGCACGAACCCCATTATTAGAAAGGCATGCCTCGGCTACCCAGTACACCACAAAGCATTGCGGGCTAGTCATTAGCTCCTGCAGTCAAGCTCCTATGGCTAAGTGAAAGCAATAAAGGCGCATAGTCTGATTGCCTAGTCTCTCTCACACACTACCACCTTCGGGCACCGAGACGTCGGCTAAGGGCAACAGTGCGGAGACAAAACACCCCTCATATTATTCACTTGGGGGCTGAAGCCGACGACTGGTAACTTTCAGAATAAACAAACAGACGCACAGGAGTCAAAATAAAATCATCATAGTTTAATACATGCAAATGGGCCGCATTATAAAGCACAAGGTCCAGTTAACAACTTAATACAATCAGTCAATGATTACATCTTTTGAGGACTGGCCTTCAATCGTCCGAGCACCATCCATAACTTGTGCGAAATACACTTCGGGGTGGCGATGGTCCTTTCCAGCCGGTAGGGGACCAGTGGCCATGTCCATCGGCTTGATCTTAGGCCAATGAACCATGGTCTTCACAAAGGCCAGCCTAGTTCCTTCAAGGCACGCAGAATGCTTCACGGTATCAATCCAGGGTGACGCATCACGCAACTTCTGCACCAGGCCGAAGTAGCTATCCGGAATAGGCTCTATGGGCCATAGCCGGACGCAAAGATCCTTCAGGGCCAGCTCGGCCATCCAATGCAGCTCCACCAGCTGCTTCATCTGGTTGTTGAGGAGGGGAGGGTGCCCGGGTACCTGGAACTGTGACCAGAAAAGCCGCTATTCAGAGTCCTCCTCCCGTGTGGCGTAGTGCTCCGCCACAGCCACCGCACTCTTTGGAAGCTCGGCGAAAATACCTGCGGAGTGCCAGACCCACGTCAGCAAGGCGAACCTGTTGCCGCCAAAAACACTCTGTAGTAAGTATTTCTTACCTTCTGTGATTTGCTTCACTTGGCGGAGCTCCTCCTGTGCACCCCGCACTTCTGTTCTGGCCTCGCGGAGCTCTTTCTCCACCTTGGATAGCTCAGAGGGCTGATTTTTCTGCTTCTACTCAAGGGCCTCACATTTTGTGACGGCATCCTTGAGCTCCACCTGCACTTCGGCCACTCGAGCCTCGTGCTTCTCGCCGGTGGTCTTCACCATCTCAAGTTCGGCCACCGCCTTTTCGGCAGCCGCTTTCTTTTCGGCTGCCTCGGCCTCTGCCTTCTTCAGTGCAACCTTGAGGCCCTCGACCTTCGTGGCGGCAGCTGCAGTCACCAAACACCATGTGCTCAGCATACAATCCAAAACGTAGGTGTCCGGCAGTGTGCACTATGCATTTCGATAGGGGCTTACCTTGCGCCTCATTAAGCCATTTATTGATGAGGTCAAGCTCTTCATCGGAGCATTTAAGCTTCCGATCCATCTCCTCCAGGGCAGCGGCATTAGCAGCCGCGGCCAAGGACGATGCCTGCGATATTAGATCAATCATGACACTTTAAGTACTGGCCTATGGATATTCGACCCTCTGTAAGGTTTTTGCAATCCTTATGGAGTCTCAGGGGCTGTTATACATACGGCCTGCTTAAGCTTTGGCTAAAAAAGTTAAATCCACTTTGAGGGGAAAAGAGAATTACTTGACTCACCTCGAAGCCCTTCAAAAGGCCCTGGATGGCATCGTTCAGTCTGGTATGGACGGACCGAACACCCCGTAGAACCGCACCCATAAGGGCGCGGTGCTCGTCGACGATAATGGAGCTGTTCACCAACTCCTCCATCGCATCCGGCCAGCCCGCCTTCGCCTGACTATTGGTGTTTGGCACGGGTGGCGGGACCTCAACAACCACTCCGTCGGAAGGTGGGACCGGCACCTGTGAGGGCCTTGGGGGCTCAGGTGGGGCTGGCATAGAGGGCCCGGACGGTCCGGACTCTCCTCCCGTATTCGCCAGGAGGGACACACCCTCCTGGTCTTTGCTAACCGACGCATCAGCCTCAGCCATGATTGCATCGCCCTCTCCCACATGTTCGGACGGGGAGGGGTCCTTCGGGACAGCAACTCCCCGGCCTCTTCGGGGACCAGGGGAGGCCTGGAGCGCGACGCCGATCCGCTGTCTGCCAATTCGGCGGGTGGAGAGGTCCCCTCCGACGTCTGGTCGGCAGGGTGGTCGCACGGCGGGCTGTGCTATCACACAATCAGATTCCATCAATAAGGGACTGGTAAAATAAAGTAAGCAAGAAATGTCGTGGTTCACACCTCATAGCGGGGGGCTTGAACCTGAGTTCCCTCGCCAGGATCTCCTCGGATTCCACGGACTCATCATCGGAGTCCAAACTGTCGGGCAGGACCAGCTTGGGTCTGCACTGCCACTTCTAGGCCTGAGGAGGTTGCTCCTCCTCGATGTCCTCGGATGCCGCTCTCTTCTTGGAGTGTGAGGAGACGCTCTCCTCCTCGTCTTCTTGAGCAGATGGGGCTGCAGCATCTCCGGCCTTTGTGTCCGAACAACCTCTCCGGCGGAGGCCTTCCCTGGCCTCCGATAGATCTTTCTTCTTCTTTCCCTTCTTTTCTAGCGCATTGTAAGGTGCCACGACCAGCAGCTCCTCCAGTTGAGCCGACTGGGGCTCTTCGGGCAGTGGAGCCACACTCCTGATCTTCTCGGCTTTCTCGAGCCAGCCCTCTAAAGGCAACAAAAAGAAGCTTAGACTGAATTTTGTTCAGTAGGACCACCCGAATATATACCGGGTAAGGGATCAATTACCTTCTTCGAGGGATTCGCGGTGTCAAGGCCGATGTCTTCATTCTCAGATGGCCACTCCTCCTGAGACTTGAACAGTAGACTCCACACCTTGTCATGGGTTATGCCGAAGAGGTACTGCACTATGGCCGGATCATCAGCCTTGTAAGACCACATTGGACTGGCCCTTTGTTGGCAGGGAAGGAGGCGGCGTCTGAGCATTATCTGGACCACATTGGTCAGCTTGGCGCCGGTCTCCATTACGTTGGAGATACCTTTTTGTAGCGTCTTCACCTCACTGGCGGACCCCCAGTTAGGACCCTTTTGGGTCCACGAGGTCAATCTCATTGGGGGACCGGATCTGAATTCGGGAGCCGCCGCCCAGGCCGCATCTCGTGGTTCCGTAATATAGAACCACTCCTTTTGCAACACCTTGACGGTGTTAATGATCTGCCCTCCGGCCATTGAACTCGGGTGAGCTTGCTGATCATCGCTCCGCTGTAGTCCACCTAGGCACCGCCGAACACCTTTGGCTTGACGTTGAACACTTTCATCCATAGGCCGAAATGCGGCTGAACTCGTAGGAGGGCTCGTAAATGATGATGAAGGCCGAAATGTGGAGGAGGGAGTTGGGGGCTTGATCATGGAAATCCAGCCAATAAAAGAACATTAACCCCCTCACGAAGGGGTGCAGAGGAAATCCCAGCCCCCAGATAAAGTGGGGGAGGAACACCACCCTCTTGCCTGGCCTGGGTGTGGGGATGACCTGGCCCTCCTCGGGGGCCCGGTGAGCGACATCGGCCAGCAATTAGCCGACTTGCTTCAGCTCCTCAATATCGCTGTTGGTGATGATGGAGGCCTCCCACTTGCCTTTTGCACCGGATCTGGCCATGGCCGAAGCTAGGGAGAAGCTGGGAAGGAGACCTTCCGCAGAAAAGTAAAGCCGGGCGCTGGAGCTCTGGAGATTGGAAAGGCGACATCGAGAGGTGGAAGAAGGTGTAGGCTGGTAACTGCGGCTATTCCCCTTTTTATGGGCCGCGGAAGAGCCGAGGTTTCCTATTTTCACGTCGCGGGCCTCTCCACTTCCCGATACGATCACGACATTATGCGCGGGTGGGGGGATCGAAATCATTGATCATATCCCCTAAAAAATGGAGCATGATCTCTGCTTCGATGAGACGTACCAATAGAGGGGCAGCCTCGTGCCGCGTATTGAGAACTTCCAGCCCTTCGGTGTTATGACTGGACGCGACCCTTCGCCAAAAAGTTGTCAGACGAGGGCACTGTTCACACTCAAGTACTTTGACCTTCGAGGCTAAGTAAAGCAAATGCTCCGGATTCCAGACACCACTCAACTCCAAGCATCCACAGGACAGGATGGAGATCTCGCCTCGCAAGCCGAAGACCGTTGGATATGCGGATGCCGAACACAAGCCCTGGCGTTGGAGGCTAGTTCGGGGGCTACTGAGGGAGTCTTGTATAAAGGGGTCCTCGGGCCGCCGGCCTATTGCTTATGGGCTGGATTGGTGGGCTACCGTGAAGCCAAGCTCGAGCGCGAACGGGTGACCAGATAGAAGATCTTTGGAGCCGTGGTGTGCCCTCCAAGTCGAGATTAGGCATGATCTTTCCTTCATTATTACCGATCTCTTGTTACCCTAACCCTACTGGTGTCTATATAAACCAAAGGGTTTTAGTCTTTAGGGCTAGAGCAACATCCAACACCCCATCAACCTAGGGTTTAGCTCGCCTGATCTCGAGGTGGATTGACTCTGTAACCATACACATAAAATACAATCAAGTAGGATGTAGGGTTTTACCTCTTAGAGAGGGCTCGAACCTGGGTAAACACCGTGTCCTTTGTCGCTTGTTACCCATTGATCCTAGATCCACAGCTCGGGACCCCCTACCCGAGATCCGCCGGTTTTGACACCAACAAGGACCCCGGGAAGCACGCCTCTTCGGATTGCACTGCGCCCGGCAGCGACTTGCCGGAATGTTCGGCCAGTAAAAAACCCAAGGCTGCTCCCCCTGCAACAAAGAAGGTTTTGGCGAGGCAGGATGGCACTGATGGTACCTTCACCATTAGTGCCACCCTTGATGACAAATAGGAAAGCGCGCTCGTTTTCTTCTTGCGGGCGAATGTTGATGTGTTTGCATGGCCACCATCTGACATTCCCGATGTTCCCAGGAAGGTAATTGAACACCACCTTGCTGGCTGCCCTCATGTCCTCCCGTCAAGCAGAAGGTCAGAAAGCAAGCCTTGGAGCAGCAACAGTTTATCGTCGAAGAGATCAAGAAACTTGAAGTAGCAGGTTTGGTCAGGGGAGTGTTGCACCCAACTTGGTTAGCAAATCCAGTGGTGGTGCGCAAGGCAAATGGGAAGTGGAGACTTTGTATTGACTTAACTGACTTGAATAAAGCTTGCCCAAAGGATCCCTTCCCCTTGCCGCGCATCGATTAGATCATCAACTCCACTTCAGGATGTGATTTGCTCTCTATCCTTGATGCATACTCCGGCTACCACCAGATCTTCATGGCCAAAGAAGACGAAAAAAAAACACGTTTATAACCCCATGTGGCACGTACTCCTTTGTACATATGCCTTTCGGGCTAAAGAGCACTGGTTCCACGTTCGCAAGGGTTGTGCAGATTGGTTTTGAACCTCAGCTACACCGAAACGTCGAAGCCTACATGGGTGATATAGTGGTTAAGACCAGAGACAAGTCCACACTGATCAAGGATCTGGAAGAAACCTTTGCAAATCTTCGGAAGATCAACTTGAAGCTCAACCCAGAGAAATGCGTGTTTGGCATTTCGTCCGGCAAGCTCCTTAGATTTTTTGTGTCTCAGCGAGGGATAGAAGGCAACCCCGACAAGATCAAGACAATAGAGCAGATCCAAGCCCTGAAAACCGTCAAGGATGTCAGGAATATAGCTGGCCGCATTGCTACACTGAGCAGGTTCATTTCAAAGTCCACTGAGCGTGCCTTGCCGCTCTTCAAATTTTGAAGAAGGCAGGCCCAATGAAATGGACCCCAGAGGTAGAGGCTGCGCTGCAAGATTTAAAAACCTACCTTTCCTCTGCACCAACCTTGGTCGCACCTAAACCACAAGAGTCGCTGTTGCTATACTTAGTGGTAACGAATCAAGTGGCGAGTGTTACATTGGTGGTGTAGAGGGAAGTAGGTAGCGAAGGAGCCGAAGTAGCAGAGTCGCCCAGTAATGAGCCAAACCTATCCTCGGTAAGGCCTGGCGTGGATAAGCAAGGGGGGACACAAGCAAATACTGGTGATCAAAAAACTTTGGCAAGGAAGAAAATGGTGCGGCGACCAGTTTACTTTGTCAGCTCCCTCCAACAGGTGGCTAGGTCAAGGTATTCTGGGGTGCAAAAGTTGATTTTTGCCTCCTCATGCCCTCAAGCAAACTACGCCATTACTTCCAAGCCCATGAGGTCACAGTTGTCACTCGACTCCCACTCTAGCATATTCAGAGGAACCCCGAGGCTACCGACAGGATAGTGGAATGGCACTGGAACTATCAAGTTTTGCTTTGACGTTTGAAAGAACGACAAGTATCCAAAGCAGAGCACTGGCAGAATTCATCGAAGAATGAATGCCAACGCTTGATGAATAGGTACTGGAAATAGCTCTCCTCGGCAGAGAGACCCCCAAGGAGAGGATCATGTACTTTGACGGTGCTTTCTCGCTGCAAGGCGCTGGGGCTAGAGTGCTGCTTGTCGCACCCACCGAAGAGCACCTCAAGTATGTTATCCAGATGCACTTCCCTAGGGAAGATGCTACCAATAACACAACAGAGTACGAGGGGCTGCTTGCCGGCCTCAGGATTGCAATAGAGTTGGGGATAAACAAACTAATCATCTGTGGTGATTCTTAGCTCGTTGTAAAGCAAGTGAATAAGGATTACCAGAGCCACTGATGGAGGCATATGTGGAAGAAGTGAGAAAGTTGGAAGAGCACTTTGACGAGCTACAAACAGAGCATGTACCCCGTGCGGAGAATAGCATTGCTGATCACCTGTCAAAGTGCGCAGCTTAGAAGCTCCGGGTGGAACCAGGAACTTTTGTGCTCCACCTGACTCAACTATCAGTCTCTCCATCAGCCTTGGCCAGAAAGAGAAGAAAACTAAACACCGGCGAGCATTTCCCGGCAGAGCTGCCTGAGGTTGCCAGTGAGAAGGCTGCCGGGGGTAACCCTATGTTGGTTGGTGAGCTGCATCCCCCGACGGAATCCCAAGTTCTTGCTGTTGAGACCAGCGCTCCCACGATAGAGGAAATGCCTTTAGTCCTTGTCATCGAGCCACATGCTCTGACATGGGCACAGTGCATAGTCCAATTTCTACAAACAGGAGAACTTCCCGATAACCCAGAGGAATCTGAAAAGGTGGCCCGGCAGTCGAGTGTGTATCAGTTTGTGGATGACACTCTGTACAGAAAGAGGCCGAATGGCGTGAAGTTGAAATGCATTAGCCGGGAAGATGGACTAGCGTTGTTGGCAGAGATACACGGGGGGGGGGGGGGGGGTGGCTCGCACCTATGATTAAGAGCACTTGTCGGGAAAGCTTTCCGACAAGGATTCTATTTGCCTACTACCCTCCGGGATGCAACTGAGCTCATCACTAAGTGTGAAGCATGCCAGTTCCACTCCAAGAACATTCATCAACCTGCTCAGGCCCTTCAAACAATCTCTTTATCCTGGCCTTTCGTGGTCTGGGGGCTCGACATCCTATGCCCCTTTACCCGTGCTGCCGGGGGCTTTGAATTCTTGTATGTAGCAATCGACAAGTTTACAAAGTGGCCCGAAGTGGAGCCAGTGAGGAAGGTGACTGCGCAATCAGCTGTCAAGTTCTTTAAAGGATTGGTGTGTCATTTTGGAGTACCCAAAAGGATGATCACCGACAATGACACCCAGTTCAGGAGCCGTGCCTTCATGCAGTACATACAGAGCCTTGGAAGCAAGGTCTCTTTCGCCTCCATCGCACACCCCAGGAGTAACGGACAGGCTGAGAGGATGAATGCTGAAGAGCTGCATGGGCTTAGGACAAGAACTTTTAACAAGTTACAGAAGTGCGGCAGTCACTGGCTTGATGAGCTACTGGTGGTTCTTTGGTCAATTAGGACGACACCAAATCAAGCTACTGGCCAGCCTCCCTTCTCTCTAATGTATGGTCCAGAAGCAGTATTCCCAACAGAACTCACATACGCTACCAGCAAGCCCTGGGCCGCCATCACAGCCGTAGGGTTCACGCACGAAGCCTTGAGGAAGGCGACCTTGTCCTTAGGCGCGTTCACTCCGCCAAGGGTGCAAACAAGTTGACGCCGCAGTGGGAAGTCCCTTACTGGGTAGTACGTGTCACCAGACCTGGCGTAGTCCGTCTGGAGACCGAGGATGGCATCCCAATGCAAAACTCATGGAATATTGAGCATCTTCGCAAGTTCTACCCGTAAGGCGCGATTGTCGGGCCTTGCACCGGCAACCTATTTTGTACAAGCATAGTCTCCGGAACTTGAACCCTTTGTACAAAGCCAGGCGCAGGCCCTGTGCGTAGCTGAATAAAATAAAGTGTTTTCACCAAAAAACCTGCATGCATGATTACTTGCTTGTTTAAGCATGATCTTATTATGATTACACTAGTTTTTAGATAAGATAACCGACATGCCATACAGGGCATTGTGTTATCTTTCTTTTCTCTCTCTTGGTAAATGCAGAAAGGTTCATCACGAGCAATCCCCCTGAGAGGAGAGTAGAAACAAACCAGCCCATGCGCTCAATCCCCGATGACACTTTTCTTATCTAAAACGATATGAAGCACAGCAAAGACAGATAAGTTTACTTTGCACACAACATCCCATCACTCCATGTAATACTTGTGTATGAGAAACTTGCACGCAAGGAAACCTTGCTGCATCTACCATTTGTGCTCCCGTCCATGATTTGAGTTCACTCGACAAGGTTGGTCATAGATGCGTTTGGAGAAATTGGCAAGGGGCCAACCCTTATTCGCGCTCCTAACCCGTTTTTAGCTCACTAAACAAGGTTTGGTAGCAGCAGCGTTAAGGGCCGGCAAGAGGCTTCGCCGGAAACTTTGCTCACAAAAGCATATTGAAGGCTTGCCCCTCAGTATGTATAAGTATATGTACAAGTATCCGGCAAGCTCTTTTTTCAAAATTGCATGAACAAAACAAGTACAAATCATATGAGTGTCAACATGGGTGAAGGATTACATAAATTTGATTCAAATTTGGCAAGTGCCTACATTTTTTGACTTAAAAAGGTAAGTGCTCTGTAATGCCTTTCTTGCCCCTCTCCTCCTAGGATTTACATTGAGAAGGAAAGAGGGAAATCGGAGCGCCTGGGCAGAAGCCCAGCCCGACCCCGTTAGGACCAGCGGGACGCAACCTGACAAGATCGGGAGAGTTTCTCCCCGGCAAGGAAGAAGAGGCCGGGGACGGAGGGAGCGGCTAGGCGATGCCCTGGTCACCCCCACCAGGACCAGAGGGACGCAGCTCGGCAGGGCCACCGGCAAGGAAGACAAAGCCAGAGTCCACGAGGAAGCGTGCCTGGGTCCATCTGGAGGTGGCGGTGACGTCTAGTCCAAGCACCCACGGCAAATTGCTCTGCCGGGGTCCAGCTGCAGATGATGGTGCCGCCGGCGCCTAGCTGACGGTGATGGTGTGGCCGCCGCTTAGTTGGAGTCCGAGTCGTCGGCCTCGTGCTTGATGACCGGGGGCTCGTTGTCGCTGTCCTCTCCATCGGTGTCCTCCTCGTCGCTGTCGCTCGAGGAGGAGCTTTCGTCGTCACTCGAGCTTTTCGCGCAGCACCTAAGACGAGCGCCTGAGCACCCGAAGACCTTTATGGAGAGCATATCGGACTCCACTAACTTGAAGTGGAGGACATGCCCTTCCGCCAGAAAATGGGCATGGGCGTAGGTTTTCCAACCACGCCTAAGGAACATGACACGAGGTGCGGGGAACTCGACGTTCGCCCACACGGCGCCATTGCAGCAACCACTCACACTACAAAAAAAAGACACATCCATGACATTTTGGCCCGAACGAAAAAAATTATGTCAGGCTTATGACACTTCTATGATGATAATTGTGACAAAAACACATATCATCATAGATATGGTGGGCTCCTACTTCTATGATAAAAAATCATGATAGAAAATGGGCTTTTCGTCCTGGGCGGGCCAGATACACACCTGCATGACATTCTTTGGGCCGTCCATGACGAAAAAATTCATTGTAGAAGCAAGGGTGAGGAAAATACCGGGGAGTTCCCGGTTATAGTGGGTCGTCGGGGCTGAGCAATGCACTGTGGTTTGCATGTTTCTCTCGTGTACGCATGTGTGTGCGAGGTGTTGGCTAACTAAACCCGAGAGATTGCACTAGCTACGTTACTAAACCCGAGCGATTGATCCCTTGGCTGTTAACTGAACCCGAGCGATTCATTCGCTGCTGACTGAACCCGAGCGATTCCTTCGTTGTTGCTGCTAACTGATCCCGAGCGATCGATCACTGCTGCTGCTTACTGAAGCCGATCGAGCCTCCATGTTGGGTTGCCTCTCGATGAACAGTGACCGTTGCTACCGTGTGCGTGATACATTGAATGAGTCAAGACGTGGTGAGTTGAGTTGGTTGGTTGGTTGTGGATGAACCATTCCTGGTGGGGGTTGGATGAACAGGACCCCATGGAAGTAGGCCGTTGCCGC
Source organism: Thinopyrum elongatum (assembly GCA_011799875.1). Classification (NCBI taxonomy): domain Eukaryota; kingdom Viridiplantae; phylum Streptophyta; class Magnoliopsida; order Poales; family Poaceae; genus Thinopyrum; species Thinopyrum elongatum. Next base: position 352,116,697 of record CM022303.1, read on the forward strand.
TGGATGAACAAGACCCCGAGGAGGCCGCTGCACCCCAGTCGGTTGGGGGTGAAAGAAGAAGACCCTGTGGAGGCTCTATGAACAGTAGCCGGTGGAGGCTAGAGGACGATGGTGGATGAACAATACCTCGTGGAGGCTGGAGCGAGAGGCAGTTGATGGTGGATGAACAGTAGCCCATGGAGTCCCGTTTTGTGGTACGCCACACCCCTCCCGATGAATACTACCCCATTTCAACAGTATGCGCTCCAACAAAAGTCCGTTTCCTCTGTTTTGCGGTATGTCGCACCCCTCCCGATGAACACGACCTTGTTTCGACCGTAGGCACTCGAATAGATGTCCGTTTCCTCTGTTTTGCCATACACCAGACCCCTCCCGATGAAGTGGATCCCGTTTCGACCATAGGCAGTCGAACAGAAGGTTGTTTCCTTTGTTCTGTGGTATGCCAGGCTCCGTTTCGGCTATTTCATCCAAGCCGGTTGGCTCCCGGTGAACACGATGCATTCCGTTGCCTCCCGATGAACACGACGCAGTTTCTCTGTTCTGACCCAGCTGGTTGGCTGCCGATGAATAGGACGCCATTGCTGCAGTCCATTGCCTCTCCATGTACACGAGCCCTGGCCATACGTATGCGCGAGTAGGTGTTCGAGACCCCGGCCGTATGTACGTACATGGCCGTATTTTTTGGCGTCTGGCTATACATACATGTACACGGTTTAGACTCAACTGCCTGAAATGCTACGTCGGGGGCTCTACTACTACACGTCCCGCTGCTTGCTCGGCCACGGTTCATCGTTGCAGAGAGAACGATCGACCAGTATGTAAATACACATTCGCGACTAGACAGACAATGCTACGTACGCTTCGATTAGGTGGGTCCCAGCTGTCGGAGAGGATAAGGACGCACTTCCTTGCGTTCGAAGATATAGCTCATGGGTCCCAGCTGTCAGGGGGAAGAATAATTTTTTTGCACCTAATATGGAGGCACTTCCTTGCGTCCGAAGATATAGCCGTTGGGTCCCAGCTGTCAGGGGGAGGGATCATTTTTTCGTGCCTAATATGGAGGCACTTCCTTGCGTCCGAAGATATAGCTGGTGGATCCAGCTGTCAGCCTCACCACCTAAAGTCCTCTTCCGATGGCTGTCATTCATTGACCATGTTGACCACGCCGGGCCGAGAGCACCAAGGCGGTGGATGACGGTGAGGCCTAGGAAGGGAATGACGCGGAGCCGGGGAAGACGCGGCAGTGGATGCCCACGCGGAGGTGACTATGAGGGTTTACTGCTTCAGCTACAGTGTGAGGCTGCCATCGCTGGAGAATAACAGGAGGTGTAGGTGAGTAGTGGTATGGAATGGCCAGTGGTGGGAGCAGTGTGGGGTGGTGATGCCTGTGTGACTGCACAGCCGGCCATGGGAGAGGGGAGCAGGCGGTGCGGCCGGAGCTGGTTTGCGCGGCCGGAACAAGCAGATTAGAGGTTGAAGAAGCAGCACGGCGGTTGGATTAAGATTAAACGGTCACTGCTGGTAGAATCGTTTGTTGACTAAGTTGACAAAGCGATGCGTACACGTCAACTTAGTTGGCCGACAAGTCAGCCTCCAAATCGGGTGGGTCCCAGCTAACAGCGGGAGGAATCATTTTTCTTGTGCGTAATAAGGAGGCACTTTCTTGCGTGCGAAGATGTAGCTGGTGTGGCTCAGCTGATCATTTTTTTCGCGCGGCACTTGCTTGCGTGCGGCCATGGACCATGTGGGTCCCTACTGTCAGCTGCTCCATGTACATCCCTCTTCCGATGGCTGCCGTTTGTTGACTACGTTGACCATGCCGCGTGTCGGCGTGCGACACCTATGGGACCCCAAGGGACCCCTTTACGATTAGGCAGGGAGAGAGGTATGCACAAAGAGCAGAACCAATGATTGACGCGGGGTGATTTTACCCAGGTTCGGGCTGCTAATCAGCGTAAAACCCTATGCCTGCCTTGTTTTATTATGAGTGTTCTTGAGCCCAGGCTCCAGGAGTGCTCACAATGAATAGTACGTTCAAAGAGCAGCTACGCATGCAGAATGGGCCAGAAGATCCTTCTCCCCTGTAGGAGTTGCCTTGGGCCTCCTTTTATACGTTCAAAGGGGTCACCACAGTGGCAAAATGTACATACATTGAGGTGTAAAGTAACTACAGGGTCATCATACCTAACCACTGATGGATTAGGACGAATGCATTTAATGCACCATGAGGTGTCCGTTTAGGTGTCCTCATTTTCTTGGGGATGGAAAAAGGAGTCATCCCATCAGCACTGCTTATGCTCTCCTCCATTGGCGCGTTGCCACACATCTAGAGAAGGAGCCAGAATGTCAGGCCTGTTGCTGTGCCGAAGCGGTGGCACTGTGGCAGAATCTTGCCGGGCGCTGAATCTTGCCGGGCACTGAATCTTGCCGGCACGAAATCTTGCCGGGCTTCGCAGGCCACCCCGGCAAGATCTGGCCGGGGAGGCTGGCTTTTGGTCTTCAGCTCTTCTTATCTGCTGATCCTCAGATCCTTGACTTGGGTGTTTCTTTGATAACTTGAATTAATCTCCAACTGTTCCCCGATAAGCCTGGCCGCGAGTATGGCTACAACTGCCCGTGCACAAGTCTGGGGTACTAATGGCCCTATACTTAGTACACCGACAGGAGCCCCCGGGCCTAGGCCACACATGAGTGCGAGGCGTTGTTGGGCTAGGCCCAAACAGTGCACGGGCACACGTGGCTGGGAATTAACTGCTCGTAAATATCCCGCTTACTAAGCCCCCCACTACACGCGCTGAATGCGCGACGTGGGAAGCGTGCGCTGAAAGGCTGCAACTGCAGCGTGCCTGCAGAGGCGTATTTACTTTGGGGAGTAAAAGAGGCGGCCTTGCTCCTTCCCCATAAAAAGGGAAACTGCAGAGGCGCAGCCTATTTACCCCTTCTTCTTCTCAATCTGGACTCCGCCATTATCTTCCCCTTCTCGAGCTCAAAGCCAGACTTCTCCTTATCCGCTCTTCGCTTCCGCACCCGCTCTATCCTCGGCCTCCGCCTTCGCAATCGCCATGCTGCCCAAGGCTAGCGAGGGCAAAGGCTAGAGCAAGGAGACGAAGGCCGATGTCCCGGAGAGCGAGCTGGTGAAGACGCGGAAGAAGTACGTCGTCTTCGCTCCGACGCTCGATGCGAGGGCCTTGAAGAACCGGTACCAGTGCATGTGGGCGAAGGAGACGCAAGCTCACCCCGCAACTCACGTGATTCCAGGTTCTTGTTCCAAAAGCGGACCTGACAGATATCACTTCTTCACCGCTTATTTCTATTGCAGACTCTGTCCTCCATTCTCTGATTTCTTCAATGACATTATGTATACATACGGCTTCCATCTTCTTGATTTCTCGCCGAACGCCGTAATGTGCATGTCCGTCTTTGCTCATCTTTGCGAAAACTTTGCCGGAGTAGTTGCCAACACCGCCCTCTTCCGCCATTACTTTATTCCTCGCATCCAAAAAGGGGAGGCCCTTTCCGGTTCTATCGCCTGGATTCCATGGGCTTGGAATAAGGAGATATACCCAGATGGGGTTTACCGCGAGAAGTGGGATGAATGGCGGTCTGAGTGGTGCTGGATCAAGGAAGCAGATCCCCATCCGTTCTGTTTGCCTCGACGGCAAAAGGTGGTCCGTGGCAGTGACTGGAGCGATCTCGCCGCGGAGGACGAGAGACTCACAATCGCCACCACCAGGATCCTTCGCCTGAAAGCTGCCAGGCTTACAATGGAGATGATTGGCTTTGATTTCCTCCGCCGCCGCATCGCTCCCCTACAGAGCAGGGGAAGACCAGCCTGGGAGTACCGGAACGTAGCGGACATCATGAGGCTGCGCCCTGGATTGAACAAAAATTTGACGGCCATGCAGCTCAGCGCTCTCCGCCACAAACTATTCCAGCGCGATGACAAACATCGGTTGCCAGCAAGAATTGTCCCTTTGTGCAACAACTCCGCCCTGGGGTCAATCATCACCTTCATGCCAATGTTCAACGCCCACAGTCTTGACGCGACTTGGACCGAACCAACCGAGGAGGATGCACAAAAGTTCTTCGACAACTTGTCAGAGAGGGCCATGTGGGAAGAGACGGGCCTCATTCGCGCCACCACTGACGAAGAAGTGGCGTATATTGCCACTAGGGTGGAAGAAGTGAATCTTGCCGCAGAGGCCGGCAGTGTCGGTTTCACAGAATGGGAAACCAGCGACGCGGAGGTTGTGATGGAAGAAAATCCTACCGGGGAGGCTGAGGCTGACGGGGAATAGAGCAGCGCGGCCGCCGAGGGCTCGTCCGACGAGGACGTAGCCGAAGAAGAGCCGTAGGAGGAGCCCCCAGCTCCGAAGAAGACCAAGCGCGTTCTTCGAAAGGCCGCTTCTGGCATCCCGGCAAGCCAACCCTCTTCGAGCAGCGAGGCTCCCGGCAAGAAGGCGGCCGGCAAGACTGCGCAGCGGCAAGGAGTCCGACAGCAACCTGTGCGGCGCGCGAGACCCGCACCTACGGCAACTGCTGAGGCGGCAGGGGCGTCTCACACAACCGCACCGGAGGCTGAGGCGGCCGAATCACGCCAATCCCCTGCGCCTGCTACAGCCAAGCCACCCAGGACCCCTCCTCCGCCCCCTCACACGGACACTGCAACGGAGGTCAATTTCGACATCTCCAACTTTAGCCCGGAACGAGAAGAGGAAGAGTAAGTATCCTGTCATAGCCTTTATCTCCCAAAATTCGGAGCAATCTCATAGCCTTGCTTTGTCTCGTCTCTACAGTGATGCAGAAACCTTGGCGGAAAGGGCGGCAAAGAGGTTGAGGACTTCCATGGGCGACGAGCCCCCAGCTGGCTCTACGAGCGCGCTGGAAATTGTCGTCGTGAGCCCGGGGCTCAGCCCTCAACGCAGCCCCCAGCGTGAGTTCTCCACTCGTTTTCCGCTGGAGGGCACTGAGGTTTTTACCCTTGCCGCTGATATCCTCGGGCTTCCAGGAGAAGAACAGCAACAGGGAGAGGTGGAGACCGCCCCCGTCGTCCCGCCTCCGTCAACCGCGCCGCCCACAAGCGCATCCCCGGCAAGAGTTACCACCGACGAGCCTATCTTGGTTGAGGAGGAGCCGGTACGCATGGGTACCGGCAACATTTCCCCAGCAGCCAACGTTGCCGGGAGGGGTGAGGACACCTCTCAACAACTCGACGCAGGTAACTATTTGCCTTAGAGCGCTTGCTATCCTTTTCTTTATCCTTCTTTCTTTTTGTCTTCTTCAACTTCAACCTTGATCTTATTTTGTTTCCTTCCTTCGTCCTCTAGAATTCCCTGTGATGGAACACATGGATGTCGACGTCGTCATCGAGGAGACTGCCAGGGACGCCGCCGCCGAAGCTGACAGGATCGCCTCTAGCGAGGCCGCCAAAGACGCCACTGTCGAAGTCGGCGAGACTGTTGCCGAGGAAGCCGCCAAGGAACCTGCCGAGAGGGCTGACGACGAGACTGATGACCACACTGACGGCATTCCTGCCGTAGGAGCACCAGGCGCTACATCGGCCACAGAGCCCCCAGCCACCGGCCAGACGAACGTCGAGGTCCAACCATCGACATCCAAAGCTCCCTCATCAAGCAAATATCTCAAGGTTGGCGACAACTTATTCATCAACTTGCCGAGCAAGGCAAATATTGAAACGTCGACTGAAGGGGAAACCTTCAATGAAGAAATCATTGCCGCTGCCGGGCTCGAAATCGTTGATGATCCAAGCGCCAGTAGTGGCAAATCTGAAGAGGATCTGCTCCTCCAAGCCATGGGCGAAAATTTCCGCAAGCTCCAAGCACTCCACCGTGCTCGGAAAGAGAAAGCTGATTCCAGAATGGCAGTTGTTGAAGCAGCCGAAGTAGGCCTTCAGAAGCGCGTTGAGCAGATGCAGATCTGGTATGCCGACGCCCTTCAAGAGTTGACCGCCAGTCGGGAACAAGTGAGACAAAGCTGGACGGAGCTCCTCTTGAAACAATCTGACATGGAGAAGGCGCAAGAGGAAGCTGCACAAAGAACTGCCGCTGAAGATGCTCTCCTGACGGGGCGTCGCATTGCGCTTGATGCTTATGAAGAAGATCTTGCCGCACGTGAGCAGGCACTCGCCGCCAAGCTTTGCGGCAAAGATGAGGAGGTCGATAAGCTTGTCGCGCAGCAGATCTAGGAGCTGGAGCAAAAGCACAAGGAGGCGCTTGAAGCTCTAATTGTAGATCACGCCGGCAAGCTCAAGGAGGCCATCGATGCTGCCGAGGCTGCAGAGGCCGCCAAGAACGAGCTGAGCGACAAAGTGAAGAAGCTGAAGATGGATCTTGAAGAACACGGCAAGGAGCTCTCGACACTCAAAGGGGACAGGGAGAAAACTCTCCATAGCCTGGCGGAGATGCAAGTTGCCATGTCCGACAAGACCAAGCAGCTCTCTTCAGCCAACGATGCCATTGCCGATCTGAAGCTAAAGCTGACCACGCTAGGAAGTCCCTCCAGGACGGCAGGGCCCGTGAGAAGGCCCTAAGCAAAGAACTTCAGGAAGAGAGGAACTTGCTTAAGAGCGCTGCCGCCACCCAAATTGACTATGAGAAGGGTGTGAAAATCTGGACTGATCGCCTTGTCGACACCGTGGAGAGACTCACAGCACAATTGTCAACCATGGGCCAGGATGGTTTGCAAAACTTCAGGTATTCCTCCGAAGAAAGGATATCTTCGAGCACCAGGTTGACCATGTTCTTTGAAAGCATCATTGACGCTTTGAAGCTACTACAGTCCAACCGAGTGACCCAACTGGCCAATGAATCCCGCAAACTTTGCCGGGCCGTCCTCCGCAAGGTACTCGTCAAGGTGGTGCATAAGAACCCTGATGTTGATCTCTCCAACGTGCTCGACCACTTGCCGAAGGATGCAGATCTCAAAGCACTTGAGGAGCTTGTCGCGCCCATCCTTGAGAAGGTAGATTCGATCAAGAGGATTGAGGGCCAATGCAGGGACTAGCCGCCTCATTTTTTCTTGTCGCAACCATTCCATGCCAAAAGACAATCAAGTGTTATGTTAGAACTGCGACAATTTATTGATGTAATATAACTTGCGTATGTTTGGGTATATGCATGCTATTTCCCTTGTCTGATTCCTTTACATACGGAATACACCCTACGCTTACTGAAAACTTGCCGGCGCACGACCTGCCGCGAGCGCTGGGTGCGGGACTTCAGCAGCCTACTGGAGGTGCAGCGGCCGGCAAGACACCTTGGCGTTCTCAGCGCAGCCACTTAAATTGTTGAGTGGACTCGAAACAAAATAAGGGCGCAACCGATTACGACAAGGATTCCTTCGCGTGCAGGTTTTCCATACAAAAGTCAAAATCGTCCAAGGAAAATAGCTTTGTAATAAAAGAAACTTGCTTTAAGTTGTAGAACTTAGCTTTCTGTCACTGTTCTTCCTCCGGTAAGGCGTCAATTCTGAACGTCACCAACTGGTACTCATATCTTCCTCCCCCCGGCAAACGTGCGCGCGAGGAATCCTTCTATCTTTTGAGAAAAAGAAAGAAGTGAAAATAAAGATATGGAACCTTGGCGGTACGTTAGTACTTACCAGGAACAAGTGTCATACAACATCTTAGACAAGCATGCATATATATATATGAACATGGAAATCAATAAGGAAATGCACAACACTTAAACTTATTCAACTGGGCTCAGGGTCTGTGTCTGGCTTTGTACAAAGGATTAAATGCCTTGCCGGCAAGACTTGTACAAAAAGGTGGTTGCCGGGGGCCCCCGACAACCGCGCCTTATGGGTAGAACTTGCGAAGATGCTCGATATTCCAGGAATTGCTCACTAGAATGCCATCTTCGGTCTCCAGGCGGACAGCGCCGGGCCTGGTGACTCGTACTACCCGATAAGGGCCTTCCCACTTTGGCGTCAACTTGTTTGAATTCTTGGCGGACTGAATCAGTCGAAGAACAAGGTCGCCTTCCTCAAGACTTCGGGCACGAACTTTGCGGCTATGGTAGCGGCGCAAAGCTTGCTGGTAGCGTGCAGCTCGCACAGCAGCCTGAAGACGATTCCCCTCAAGGAACACAGCGTCATCTTGCCGCAGTTGCTCTTGCTCAAGCTCATCGTAAGCAAGCACTCAAGGTGATCCGTATGTGAGTTCGGTGGGGAGAACTGCTTCTGCTCCGTAGACTAGAGCGAAGGGCGTCTGGCCGGTGGCTCAATTTGGTGTCATTCTGATTGACCAAAGAACCGCCGGCAACTCATCAATCCAGCGTCTTCTGCACTTTCTCAGCTTGTAAAAGGTTCTGGTCCTGAGACCACGCAACACTTCAGTATTAGGCCTCTCTGCTTGGCCGTTGCTTCTCGGATGAGCAACAGAGGCAAAACAAATTTTGCCGCCAAGGTCTTGGACGTACTTCATGAAGGTGCGACTTGTGAATTGCGTGCCGTTGTCGGTGATGATCCTGTTAGGCACACCGAAATGGCAAACTATTCCTTTAAAGAACTTGACGGCTGATTGTGCTGTCACCTTTCTCACCGCTTCCACCTCCGGCCACTTTGTGAACTTGTCGATCGCAACGTACAAGTACTCAAAACCCCCGGTAGCACGGGGGAAGGGGCCCAATATGTCGAGCCCCCAGACCAAAAATGGCCAGGAGAGAGGGATCGTCTGAAGAGCTTGAGCTGGCTGATGCGATTTCTTCGAATGAAACTGGCACGCTTCACACTTTGTTACTAGTGCAGTTGCATCCTGGAGAGCGGTGGGCCAAAAGAAACCTTGCCGGAATGCTTTCCCGACAAGTGCCCTTGATCGTATGTGAGAGCCACATATGCCTCCATGTATCTCTGCCAACAGCTCTAGTCCATCCTCCCGAGGAATGCACTTCAATTTCACACCGTTTGGTCTCTTTCTGTGCAGGATGTCATCGACGAACTGATACATAGCAGACTGACAGGCTACTTTTTCTGCTTCTTCCTGTTCCTCAGGGAGTTCTCCTATCTGAAGGAAATGGACTATGTGCTGTGCCCATGCTGGAGCCTGGGGCTCGACAGCTCGGACTAAAGGCATCTCTTCCGCCAGGGGAACATTTGTCTCGATGGCGAAAGCGTGAGGTTCCGCCGGAGCCTGTTGTTCCCCAGCAGGCTTGTCGCTGACCCCGGCAAGTTCCTTGCCGGCGGCTCCAGGGAGCTCTGCCGGAAAGTACTGTCCAGAATTCAACTACCTTCTCTTTACTTGCCTCATTGATGGTGCCACAGATGGTTGAGTCAAACGGAGCATAAAAGTTCCTGGTTCCACAGGCAACTTGAGAGCAGCGCGCTTTGACAGGTCGTCAGCAATGCTGTTTTCGGCACGAGGAATGTGCTTCATTTGCAGACCATCAAAGCGCTCTTCCATTTTTCTCACTTCATCCACGTAAGCTTGCATCAATGGACTCTGATAATTCTTGTTAACTTGCCTAACAACAAGCTGCGAATCGCCTCTGATGACGAGCTTCTTGATACCAAGGTCTGCCGTGATCCTGAGACCGGCAAGCAGCCCCTCTTACTCCGCAGTGTTGTTTGTCGAACTCTCCCGAGGGAAATGCATCTGGATTACATACTTGAGGTGCTCTCCGGTGGGTGCGACAAGGAGCACGCCAGCACCGGCGCCTTGCAGCGAGAAAGCCCCGTCAAAGTACATAACCCATTCTTGATCAATTTCCTTGCCGGGGAGAGTCATTTCTTGAACCTCTTCGTCTGGCGTCGGGGTCCATTCCGCAATGAACTCTGCCAAAGCCCTGCTTTGAATTGTCGAAGTGCTTTCAAACTTGAGACCAAAGCTTGACAATTCCAACGCCCACTCCACAATCCTGCCGGTTGCCTCTGGATTTCGCAAAATCCGTTGCAACGGGAAGCGAGTGACAACGGTAATCTCATGTGCTTGAAAATAATGGCACACCTTCCTTGAGGCCATAAGAAGGCTGAAGAGCAACTTCTGCACACCAGAGTATCTTGACCTAGCTCCTTGCAAAAGGGAGCTAACAAAATAAACTGGGCGATGCACCACCTTTTTCTTTTGCACTGGTTCTTCTGACTGCGCAGATCCTGTCTTGTCGGGATCAATCCTTGCCGGGGAAGATCCCGCCGGGTCACTTGGTGGTCCTGCCGCTGGTGTTGCCTCCTCATCAGCTTCTCTCTGTGCCACTAACGCAGCACTAACCACTTGATTTGTCGCTGCCAGATACAGCAACAACGGCTCTTGTGGTTTAGGCGCGACTAGTGTTGGTGGAGAAGAAAGGCATTTCTTCAAATCTTGCAGCGCAGCCTCCACTTCCGGAGTCCATTTCATTGGACCTGCCTTCTTCAAAATTTTGAAAAAGGGTAGGGCGCGCTCAGGAGATTTGGAAATAAACCTGCTTAGGGTAGCAACACAGCCAACAAGACGGCGTACATCCTTGACGCGTCTAGGCGCTTCAATCTGCTCAATAGCTTTGATCTTGTCGGGGTTCGCTTCGATCCCCCGTTGAGATACAAAGAATCCGAGAAGCTTGCCGGAAGGAACACCAAACACGCACTTCTCAGGATTGAGCTTTAAATTGATCTTGCATAGATTTGCAAATGTTTCTTCTAAATCTTGTATGAGCGTTGCTTTGTCCTTGGTTTTGACCACTACGTCATCCATGTATGCCTCCATATTTCTATGGAACTGAGGCTCAAAACCAATTTGGACCGCTCTCGCAAATGTAGAACCAGCACTTTTCAACCCGAAAGGCATTCGTATAAAACAATATGTACCACATGGGGTGATAAATGCGGTCTTTTCTTCATCTTCTTTTGCCATGAAGATCTGATGATACCCTGAGTAGGCATCAAGGAACGACAGTAGGTCACAACCAGCAGTGGAGTCCACAATCTGGTCGATGCGCGGCAAGGGAAAAGGATCTTTTGGACAAGCTTTATTGATGTCTGTATAATCTATACACAGCCTCCATTTCCCATTCGCCTTGCGCACTACAACCGGATTGGCCAACCACGTTGGGTGAAGCACTTCTCTGACCAATCCTGCCGCTTCCAGCTTCCTGATTTCTTCAGTAATGAATTCTTGCCGCTCCAAGGCTTGCTTCCTGACCCTCTGCTTGACGGGCCGTGCATGAGGACAGACAGCAAGGTGGTGCTCAATTACCTCCCTGGGAACACCGGGGATGTCAGACGGTTGCCATGCAAACACGTCGACATTCACCCGCAAGAAGGCAATGAGCGCGCTTTCCTATTTGTCATCTAGGGTGGAACTTATGGTAAAAGTTCCTCCCGTTCTGTCCTCCCTGACGGGCACCTTCTTGGTCTCTGGTGGAGCAGCCTTGGATTTCTTGTTCTTGCTGGTGGAACTCTCTGGTGCATCCTCAACGGAAGCGCAGCATTCCGAGGAGTTGCGCTTGCTGGAGTTTGCGCCAAGATTCTTGCCGGTCTTCTTCTTCCCCTCGGGAGTTCCAGCGACAGGAGCAGATGCCTTGAAGGCAGGTGCTACAACTGCTTCCCGGTAGAGTTGGTCGGCATAGATGAGCGCATCCTTTTTGTCGAAATGGATAGTGATGACACTCAACGGCCCGGGCATCTTCAACACATTGTACTCATAGTGTGATGCCGCCATGAACTTAGCCAGTGCTGGGCAACCAAGTATCCCATTGTATGACATGGGGATTTTGGCAACATCAAACACTACCTTCTCTGTTCTGTAGTTGAGCTCGCTACCAAATGTCACCGGTAGCGTAATCTTGCCTTTTGGCTGGGTCCTTCCTGGATTGACCCCTTGAAACGTGCCCGTTTCCTCGAGATCTTCATCAGGAATTTGGAGCCTCTTGAGCATGTCCGGCGAGATTAGGTTCAGTCCAGCCCCATTGTCAACTAGCATTTTCGTCACCTTGAGGTTGCGGATTGTCGGTGAGACCAACAATGGCAAGCACCCGACCGCGGTTATGCGGTCAGGATGATCCCCGGCGTAAAAAATGATAGGCGTGTTGGACCACCTCAGGGGTTTACGTGCATCGAACGATGGCTCCGTTGCATTAACCTCTCGCACCCACTGTTTAAGTCGACGATGGGAAGAATGCAACGAGGCGCCTCCGTCGATACACATGGCCTCTGTAGCTTTCTGAAATTCGTGCTCACTGGACTGATCATCTTCTTCATCATCATCATCACCCTCTTCTTTGTCACGGCCCCGAGCGGGCCTGTCCCTCTGTTGCTTGGCCTTGCCGTGGCGACCCCCTCGGCCACCGCGCTTCTTGCCGGACCCCTCAGCACCATCCTGGGCCTTCTCCTTGTCTTGTCTCTCATACTCAGCTCTCTGCTTCTCGACAAGCTGCTCAACTTGCCGGCAGTTTTGGAGATCGTGGCCCTTGGTGCGATGAATCTTGCAATACTGCTTGCCGGAGCTTTCCGACTTGTCGGCAGCCGCCAAGGCCTGGCAGGAGGAGCACCCGGCAACTTCCTTGCCGGGGTCGTCAACCTTGGCCTTCTTGGCGGTGCCGGGGTTGCCGGATTCCTCGATAGCAAGCACGGCCTTGCCTCTGCGCTTCTTGTTCCGCCGCCGGCCTTTCTTTGGCGGGGTCGCAGCGTCTTCATCTTCTGACTCGCCCCCTGCGCCAACAGCCTCGCCAGGGAGTTTCCTCCCTTCTTCAGGCCGAGCGCACTTGTCGGCCAAAGCGTAAAGCTCAGCAATGCTCCTGACCTTGTTCATCGCCAGCTCTTCATGCATTTTGCGGTTACGCACGTTCTGATGAAACGCGCTAACAACAGCGGCAGGGTGAACGTCGGAAATATTGTATTGCACTCGGCTAAATCTCTGGATAAACTTGTGCAGGGATTCGCCCTCCTTCTAAGGGATGAGATGCAAATCACTCTCTTGGCCAGGAGCTTGGTGGCCTCCAACAAAGGCGCCAACAAACTGATGGCACAGATCTGACCAAGAAGAAATGGAATTCTCCAGCATATGCATCAACCACGACCTGACATTGGGTTTGAGCACCAACGGGAAGTAGTTGGCAAGTATCTTGTCATCTCGGCCCCCAACAGCCTGCACCGCAATGGTGTAGATGCTCAAGAACTCCGAGGGTTGAGTCTTGCCGTCATATTTCTCCGGGACCTCTGGCTTGAAGGTTCGGGAATTGGGCCACTGGACTTGCCGCAGCTCACGGGTAAATGCTGGAGTACCTACCTCGTAAGGCAAGTCGCCTGCGTCCCCTGGTACAGGCTCGTCGACAGCGAGCCCTGCGCGATTATCAGATTGATGGCGTGCTTCCCGTCGCCGCTCGATGGTAGTTCGAGCGTCCTCTTTGCTTCGTTCCTGGAGAACTTGACGTTGGTCGCGGCGCATCCGTGGATCGGATGACGTCGTGGAATCGTCATCACGGCCATCAGTCCGCCAGGTTGTTGACCGCCGCTGGTGTCGTGGAGGGGATTGCACCGTGGTCGCTCCGCCTCCAGTCTTTTCTGCATCGCCTCGCACCGGATCGATGGACCGCCGTTGCGAGGGCCCTGCCTGCTGCGGCCCATCCTTGTTGGTGAAGCCAATGAGGCTCTGGATAGTAGATCACCACTCCTCCATCTTCTCCGGAGCAGGAGGGAAATCGAGGAGCAGCTGTGCATGTGCCAAAGCTTCCGCTGGCATAGGCGGCGGCGACAGGTGCGAGGTACGTGAGGTGCTCTAACTCCTAACAATGTTAGAAGGAGTACCGCCACGATCACGCGACCGCGCGCCACTTCCACCGGCAGTTTGATGTGCATGCTGGGCCTGCGCACCTTGGGATCGATGCGCAGAAGTCCTTTCATGGGGACGCCCTGAACCACCAGTGCCATGGCGCTGCTCATCGCACACGACCTGGGAAGGCCGCGACGCTTGCGCCGGCGCCGGAGTCCTAGATGGCGTCCTCCGATCTCTAGAGTTCGTTGCGCCGCCCGTAGGCAGCACAGTCCCATCTCTGGATCTAGTGGCGTGTGGGTTGCCGTTGCCGCTGCGAACGACGCTTCTCGCTTGGCTTGGATCACCGGAACGTCGTGGAGGCTCTAGACCTCTTCCTTGTGCATCCACGCCATCAACTGTACGCGAGGGCACAGGCAAAACGGATGTAGATGGTTGCACCGTTGCGGCTCTGTTCTTCTTGGGTGGCATGATGATGAAAAAACTAAGGCACCGATCACTGGATCAGGTTCGCGCAACCTTATTCCCCCTACCAGGCGCGCCAAAGATGTCGGCGTGCGACACCTATGGGAGCCCAAGGGACCCCTTTATGATTCGGCAGGGAGAGAGGTATGCACAAAGAGCAGAACCAACGATTGACGCGGGGTGATTTTACCCAGGTTCGGGTCGCTAATCAGCGTAAAACCCTACTCCTGCCTTGTTTTATTATGAGTGTTCTTGAGCCCAGGCTCCAGGAGCGCTCGCAATGAACAGTATGTTCAAAGAGCAGCTACGCATGCAGAATGGGCCAGAAGATCCTTCTCCCCTGTAGCAGTTGCCTTGGGCCTCCTTTTATACGTTCAAAGGGGTCACCACAGTGGCAAAATGTACATACATTGAGGTGTAAAGTAGCTATAGGGTCATCATACCTAACCACTGACGGATTAGGACGAATGCATTTAATGCACCATGAGGTGTCCGTTTAGGTGTCCTCATTTTCTTGGGGATGGAAAAAGGAGCCATCCCATCAGCACCGCTTAAGCTCTCCTCCACTGGCGCGTTGCCACGCATCCAGAGAAGGAGCCAGAATGTCAGGCATGTTGCTGTGCTGAAGCGGGGGCACAGTGGCAGAATCTTGCCGGGCACTGAATCTTGCCAGGCACGAAATCTTGCGCGGCGCTGCAATTGTGCCACCACACGGTCCTCCGACCATGCTGCGGCGTCATCCTTGCATGCTCGCCGGGGGCTGGTGAACATGCGGGCAGCGCTCCTCGTGGCACGAGAGTTGCTAAGATGCCGGCTAGCAGAAGGCAGCCACGACGCCCTGCTTGGCCGGGTCGCTGAGCTCCTCGATGCCGCCTGTGAAGGCGTAGAGCCCTTTCATATCCTGCCTACATCACAGATGCTGCCGGGGGCTCACGCCTGCTCCCGCTGAGTCTACTTGCCCTTCCAGAGGGAGTCCGGAGGAACTCGCAGTGGTGATCCCACACGCGATGCCACCCGCTTGACTCAAGATGCGTTCCCTCGGAATATGACCGGGATAGGCAGCCCTTGCAGGAGCCACAACGAAGGACCGCCCCTTGTTCGGCGTGACCAGACACCAGAAATGGCGGGCAGTAGAGCGGAGAGACTGGGGGCTGGCTTCAGGATGGTGGCCCCTGGTGCCTCTATGCCGCCACCGATGGGCTCGTTATACGAACAAAGGGGAGGCATGCGCACGTTGGGGCTCTTTACGGGCCAACCCAATGCCCTGACGGCACTTTTGACAGCAACGGCCACCGGTTACAACCAATATCCTTGGAATATGTTGAGCTAACCTTGGATCGCAGGTAAATCGCCGCACGACGGCGCACCTCCAGGCACTGGCCTCACCCCGGGCTGGCAGGGCGCGCCAGGAGGTCGCGCGAGGATGCGCCTCATGCGCAGCGGAGGGGCCCGGTGCCAGGGCTCCCCCCGCGTCACGAGGCGTATGGCGCTACAACCGTGGCGGCGCATGCTATCTAAAAGTGGGTCCTCCCCCGAGGAAGGCACCGGCGAGCCCTCCCCCAACTGAGGGCCCGCGGCCACCTCACCACCGCCCGCGTAGCCACTTGCCCTTGGTCCTGTCCTGGTTTCCGGACGCCCCAACGATGGCCGGGGTATGCGCGTGTCTGTGCAACAAACCCCAGGTGTGTTGCCTAGACTGTACACAGGCTCAAGGGTAAGGTTACGGCATCCAAGAGCAGACCAAGCAGAAGAGATGAGCTCTTTGAGAAATCAAAGGGCGGATCAAGAAGACCAAGACCAACCGAACAAGCAAGATATCACTAAGGAAAGACCTCCCTTGCCGGGCAGGCAAGCCTGGCGAGGTCAAGGTTGCCCCGAAGACAAGTCTCAAGACTGCCCTGGCAAGCTTGCTGGGGACACCGAGGGCGGATTACCCCACCAAGGCTCCACCGCTCCACCTCACAACAACGCAAGTCACCGATTGGTGCGGTGTCGAGCCCCCAGGTGACTAAGTGGCTGTTATTTGGCATGTGGCAGCCACTTCCAGAGGAAATCGCCTCCAAATGACACCCATCCAGAGACGTCTTATGCAAGCAAGCAAGAAGGTGGCTGAATGGCATGGCAAGGCTTGCGGGGCTACGCTACGATGTGACACTAAGCGGCGCATTTAATGCGCTTTGTCCTGTCTGTAGAGTTAGGTATGATAGCACTGTTTGCTATCTAATCTGTACGTAATGACTGATTTTCCATTGTGGTGACCCCTTTATCTATAAATGGAAGGCCGTGGCAACCTTAGAAAGGATTCGGACCCTTGTAGACTCATACGCGCGTAGCAGCTCGCCCCGAGGCAACCTTGCCGGGCTAGAGCGCTGCGTCTCCACCACAGTCCTCTCATCAATCCACCAAAGCAAGAGTAGGGTTTTACGCCTCGCGGCGGCCCGAACCTGGGTAAAAACTGCCCGTGTGATCGCCCTCGTGCTGCTCTGCGCCCTCCGCTCTTTGTGCAATGTGTCCTTCCCCCTTGCCGAACCACAAGGGGCTGATGACCCCATAGGTGGCCGTGTTTTCCCACGACATCTTTGGCGTGCCAGGTAGGGGGAGGCGCTTGCGTGAACCCAAGAGTGTATGCAACGCGTCATCTTCATCATCGTTTCCTTCATCGACAGCTTCATCATCCATGGCGCCCAAGAAGAAGCCCGGTGCTGCAGCTCACTCGTCCACCTCGAAGGCCCCTCCGTACGCGGCCGTGGGGGCTACGGGGACGCACGGGGACGAGGACGCCGCAGGGGACGTGGTCGGTGCAGGCGGCGTCGTCATCACCTCCCCTGCGGCCGAAACGGGAGCAGGAGGCACCGAAGAAGGACAACGCCAACAGCATCCCAGCGACCACGCTCCACAGGGTGCGGGTGGAGAGATTATTCCGTCTCTCCCTCTCCACCCCACTGAAGGACGTAGCCGCAGCGATGATGCTTGCTCTGGGGTGAACCGCAACCCTCTAGCTGCCCCCGCTGCGGGTGCGGCCGCAGGGCATGCGCCACCCCCAGGACGAGCTGACCGCGCTGATGCGCCGAATGGAGCCGCCGATCCCCAAGCACATCCACCTCGTCATCACGCCGCCCTGGCGAGTGGCTCATGGCGACGGGAGCACAGCGCTGCCACTACCGGCACCGTCAGGAGCCAGGCGACGTTACGGTCTACGTCGTCATCCATGCCGAGCACTGCTTCGGAGGCCATGGCGCGGGCCCAACTCCTGTTGAGATTCCCGCCGACAGCTGATCGGATGGATGAGTGGAGAGCCACCATTCAGAGCTTGATTGGTTTCGCCGAGGTGGGAGGATCATGGCAAGCGGGCCCGTCATGACCTCTAGAGGCGACGACAACGGCCCGGGCCACTGGTCGTACCGAAGGGACCACCCCCATGGTGCAATCCGCTCTGCGGCAGCCAGTGCAGGGGCCGCAGCCTGAGCCATGCGACCAAGAACCCGACGATGTATTGATGGCTTCATCCGATCCTCGAGCATGACGAGAACAGTGGCGAGTCCTGGAAGATAGGCGGAAGGAAGATGTGTGCATCACCATCGAATGACGCCGCGAAACCCGCCACCAGTCTGATAGGCGCGATGGCCCCAACATCGACGAGCCCACGCCCGGTGAAGGCGGGCGCCTGCCTTTCGAAGTTGGGTGCCCCGCCTTCACTCGCGAGCTGCGGCAAGTCCGTTGGCCATCTACTCGCACATTCAAGCCTGAAATATGAGAGAAGTACGATGGAAAATTGAACCTGGCAGAGTTCTTGAGAATCTGCACCATCGTTGTACAAGCTACCGGGGGAAGAGACGAGAAGGTATTCACCAACTACTTCCCTTTGGCACTCAAGCCAAATGTGAGGTCTTGGATGATGCACTTGCCAGAGAACTCCATCTCGACCTGAGCTGACCTGTGCTATGAGTTTTTTGGCGCCTTCATGGGCGGCCATCAAGAACAAGGGCGGCCCAGTGACTTACAGCTCCTCCCACAGAAGGAAGGAGAGATTTTGCAGAAGTAGCCATGATAGCTGCATTCCAGTCCAACATGCGCAACCGCAGGATACGTTCCAAAATGAACGTACGGTTGCCCAAGACTGTGAATGAGCTGTACACTCTGGTGGATAAGTGTGCCCACGTAGAGGAGGGGAGGCGGCTCCCCGGTGAAGAGGATGGCATCGACGTTGACTCAGAGGATGACGACGATGCCACCAACCAGAAGAGGAAGAACAAGACACGCAACAAGAAGCGCAAGGATAAAACAGTGATGACCGTTGAAGGACCGAGCACACCTAATACCAGCAAGAAGGCCAAGACCGAGGTTCCCGGCAAGGAAGTTGCCACGTGCACTGATTGCCGGGAAGCCGTGGCTGCCGAGAAGGCTGGGAAGGGTGATGGACCTTACTGCAAGATCCATCGGACCAAGGGCCATGATCTTTAGGAGTGTCATCAGGTTGAGCAACTCCTCAAGAAACAGAGGGCTGAGTACGAGAAGCGTGATAAGGAGAAGATCGAGATGGCATTGGCGGGAAGGGCCGAGGCGGCAGGACAGGTCGCCCCGGCAAGGCTCCGCAGTATCAAGGGAAACCCGCCAGAGGCCGTGACAAGAAGGAATGCGATGACGAGAGTGATGAAGGAGATAAAGAGGAAACCAGTGAGCAGGAGTTCCAGAAAGCCACTGACGTCCAATGCATTTACGGGGGTGCATCTTTGCACTCCTCTCACCGCCAACTTAAATAGTGGGCGCGTGAGGTCAATGCCGTGGAGCTAGCGACAGATTCTTGGAAGCTGCTCAAGTGGTCCCGCACGCCCATCATCTTTGATGAGGAGGATCACCCTGACCGCACCACCGCAGTAGGGTGTTTACCATTGTTGGTTTCACCAATGATCCGCAACCTCAAGGTCACAAAGATGTTGGTTGAAGGCGGGGCCGGGTTGAATCTGATTTCTCCGAAGGTCATCAGCAAACTCCAGATAGCAGATGAGGAGCTCAAGGTTACTAGTACATTCCAAGGGATCAACCCTGGCAGGAATCGTCCTAAGGGGAAGATCACACTGCCGGTAACATTCAGAGGAGAGTTAAACTACCAGACTGAGAAGATCGTGTTTGACGTGGTCAACCTCCCCCTGCCGTACAATGGAATCCTTGGTTGCCCAGCCCTGGCAAGATTCATGGCGGCATCCCACTATGCCTACAACACTTTGAAGATGCCAGGACCAATGGGCGTCATTTCCATCTTGTCAGACAAGAAAGATGCAATCATATGCATGGACAAGATGTACCGGGAAGCAGTCACTGCAGAGGCCGCGGAAGCTGCTGCTCCCACCAAGGAAAGCAAGAAAAAGAAGAAAGCTAGCAAGGATGCCTGCAAGGAAACCGTGAAGCATGCCTCTTCGGAGTGCGCCGCGCCTGTTGATGACTTGCCGGAGAGTTCCAATAGCAAGAGATCCAAGGCTGCTGCACCTGCTATGAAGAAGGTCCTGGCAGGGCTGGCTGGCACTAATGGTACGTTTACTATCAGTGCCACCCTCGACGACAAATAGGAAAGTGCGCTCGTTGCCTTCTTGCGGGCGAATGTCGATGTGTTTGCCTGGAAACCATCTGACATCCCCGATGTTCCCAGGGTGGTAATCGAGCACCACCTTGTCGTCTGCCCACATGCCCGGCCCGTCAAGCAGAAGGTCCAGAAGCAAGCTTTGGAGCGGCAATAGTTTATTGCCGAAGAGATCAAGAAACTTGAGGCAGCTGGTTTGGTCAAAGGAGTATTGCATCCAACGTGGTTAGCGAATCCAGTGGTGGTGCGCAAGGTAAATGGGAAATGGAGGCTTTGCATAGATTTCACATATCTAAATAAAGCACGCCCGAAGGACACATTCCCCTTGCTGCGCATCAACCAGATTATGGATTCCACCTCTGGGTGCGATCTGCTTTCCTTCCTGGATGCCTACTTCGGATACCACCAGATCTTCGTATCCAAAGAAGATGAGGAGAAGACCGCGTTCATAACCCCGTGTGGCACGTACTGTTTTGTACGGATGCCCTTCGGGTTGAAGAGTGCCGGATCCACTTTTGCAAGAGCAGTATAGATTGGCTTTGAGTCC
The DNA here is from genome assembly GCA_011799875.1 of Thinopyrum elongatum. Lineage (NCBI taxonomy): Eukaryota > Viridiplantae > Streptophyta > Magnoliopsida > Poales > Poaceae > Thinopyrum > Thinopyrum elongatum. The sequence continues at coordinate 352,136,986 of CM022303.1, forward strand.
CAGCTGCACAGAAATATTGAAGCCTACATGGATAATATAGTGGTCAAAACCAAGGACAGAATGACTCTCATTCAGGATTTGGAAGAGACCTTTGCAAATTTGCGCAGGATCAACTTGAAGCTGAACCCGGAGAAGTGTGTGTTTGGCCTTCCTTCCGGCAAGCTACTTGGCTTCTTCATGTCCCACCGGGGGATAGAGGCCAACCCCGACAAAATCAAGGATATTGAGCAGATTCAAGCACCCAAGACAATTAAAGACGTGAGGCATTCGATTGGATGTATTGACGCGCTAAGCAGGTTCGTTTCCATGTCCGCCGAGTGCACCCTGCCCTTCTTCAAAATCTTGAAGAAGGCAGGGCCCATGGAGTGGACCCCGAAGGCAAACGCTGTGCTACAAGATTTGAAGAACTATCTTTCCTCTGTGCCCACTATGGTCACTCCCAAACCACAAGAGCCATTGCTGCTATACTTAGCGGCAACCAATCAAGTGGTTTGTGTGGTAGTGGTGGCGCAGCGGGAAGTGGATGAAGCGGTGGCCACAACCACCGTCCCCTCTGGAGAGGAAAGCGAACACATCCCGGCAAGGTCAGATGCAGTTCAAGACAAGGAAGAGCAGGGCAGCGGAGACAGTTCCAAGATCACGGCAAGGAAGAAGGTGGTATAGTGCCCAGTGTACTTCGTTAGCTCCCTGCTGCAGGGGGCTAGGTCGAGGTACTCTGGCATGCAAAAGTTGATTTTTGGCCTCATCATGGCCTCAAGGAAACTGCGCCACTACTTCGAGGCCCACGAGATCACGGTTGTCACCCTCTTCCCTTTGCAACGCATACTCAGAAACCCCGAGACCACTGGCAGAATAGTGGAATGGACCTTGGAGTTATCCAGCTTTGGTTTGAAGTTTGAGAGCACGTCAACTATTTAGAGCAGAGCACTAGCAGAGTTCATTGCGGAGTGGACGCCAACCCCTGATGAAGAAGTACTGGAGACAGTCATCCCCGGCAAGGAAGCGCCCCAAGAATGGATTATGTACTTTGATGGTGCCTTCTCCCTACAAGGTGCAAGAGCTGCCGTGCTTCTCGTTCCAATGCATTTCCCTTGGGAGAAGGCTACCAACAGTACTGCAGAGTATGAAGGGCTCCTTGCCGGGCTCAGGATTGCAACAGAACTGAGAATCAAGAAGCTGATCATCTGTGGAGATTCGCAACTTGTAGTGAGACAAGTAAACAAGGATTACCAAAGCCCATTGATGGAGGCATACGTTGAGGAAGTGAGAAAGTTGGAGGAGCGCTTTGACAGATTGCAAACAGAGCACATACCTCATGCGGAAAATAGCATTGCTGATCATCTATCAAAGTGCGCTGCGCAAAAACTCTCTGTGGAACCAGGGACTTTTGTTCTCCATCTGACTGAGCCCTCCGTATCCCCAGCAACAATGGCCAGAAAGAGGAGGAAACTGGACTCCGGCAAGCCTCTCCCGGAAGAGCTTCCCAAAGCCCCCGGCAGAGAGCTTGGCAAGAACAACTCCTCTTCGATCAGTGAGCTGCACCCTCCCGCCGAACTACCAATCTTTGCGGTCGAGGCATGTGCTCCCATCAACGAGGAGGTGCCGCTAGTCCTTGTTGCCGAGCCCCAGGCTCCAACTTGGGCGTGGCACATTGTTCATTTCCTCCAAACAGGAGAACTTCCCGAAGAACAAGAAGAAGCTGAAAGAGTAGCCCGGAGGGCCAGTATGTATCAGTTTGTTGATGACACGCTATACAGAAGAAGGTCCAATGGTGTGAAATTGAAGTGCATTTACCGAGAAGAAGGAAAGGAACTGCTGGCAGAGATACACAAGGGTATGTGTGGCTCCCACATTGGATCAAGGGCCTTGGTTGGAAAAGCTTTCCGGCAAGGTTTCTACTGGCCCACAGTCCTCCAAGATGCAATTGAGCTAGTCACCAAGTGTGAAGCCTGCCAGTTCCACTCCAAGAATATCCATCAGCCTGCTCAAGCTCTCCAAACGATCCCATTGTCATGGTCATTTTCGGTCTGGGGCTCGACATCTTGGGCCCCTTCCCTCGTGCTACCGGGGGCTTTGAATTCTTGTTCGTCACAATCGACAAGTTTACAAAGTGGCCGGAAGTGGAGCCCGTGAGAAAGGTGACCGCACAGTCAATTATCAAGTTCTTAAAGGATTGGTGTGCCGCTTCGGGGCACTTGCCCGAATCATCACCGACAATAGCACCCAATTCACAAGCCACGCCTTCATGCAATACGTTCATGCCCTCAGAAGCAAGATCTCATTTGCCTCTGTTGCCCATCCCAGAAGCAACAGACAAGATGAGAGGGCAAACACTGAAGTGCTGCGAGGCCTCAAGACAAGAACATTTGATAAGCTACATAAGTGCGGCAGGCGATGGATCGACGAGCTGCTGGTGGTTCTTTGGTCCCTCTGTACGACACCAAATCGAGCTACCAGGCAGACTCCCTTCTCCCTAGTCTATGGGGCAGAAGCAGTGATCCCCACGGAACTCATATTTGGGTCTCCTTGAGTGCTTGCCTACGAAGAAGTAGCACAGGAACAGCACCGGCGTGACGACGCTGTGCTACTTGAGGAGAACTGTCTTCGGGCTGCTACACGTGCCGCAATCTACCAGCAAGCCCTGCGTCGCTATCACAGCCACAGGGTTCATTCCCAGAGCTTTGAGGAAGGCGACCTTGTCCTTAGGCGTGTTCAGTCCGCCAAGGGTGCAAACAAGTTGATGCCGAAGTGGGAAGGCCCTTATCGGGTAGTACGAGTCACCAGACCCGGCGCAGTCCGTTTGGAGATCGGAGATGGCATTCAGTTGCAAAACTCATGGAACATTGAGCATCTCCGTAAGTTCTACCCGTAAGGCATGGCTGTCAGGCCCTGCCCAGTAGCCACCCTTTTGTACAAGCTTTGCCGAAGTTGCATGTAACACTTTGGACAAAGCCAGGTGCAGACCCTGAGCACCAGATAAATAAGCGAAGCACTGGGGGCCCCCTGAAACTTGCATGCATGCATAAGCATATCATGAGCATAGCATGATCATGTAGATGAGGTCGCATGTGGCATTGTTTTCATCTGCACTATGTTGTAGGGTTCTTGCCGTGGACTTGGTCCCGAAGAGGAGAAATGAAGATGAGCCTACGTGACGATCCCCGGCAAACCAAACAGATAAGTTTCTTCTTATCCATTCCTACTCTGTAAGGTGAAAACTTGTGCATATGAAAACCTTGTCACCTTCAAAACCTAGGTGCTCCCGTCCTTTGTCCCGAACGTTGCTTCGGGCGAGGTGGTCGCAGTGGCCTTCGATGGAGAGGGTTCGACAAGGGGCCAGTCCCTTTTTATAGTTTCATGCTCGGCAGGCCTTACCCCGCGGCAGCAAACTCACGGTACCGACAGGATAGTTTTCCGGGGGAAACTTGTTTACTCTAACGTATAGATGCACCTCACCTCTGCATGGACATGACACATGCACATGTACCCGGCAAGGCTTGTCTTTTTCATTAATATGCTGATAAGCAAGTACAGATCTTACAGAGCACATACATGGATAAAGAAGTTTACATTGTTTAGACTAAAAGTTTGGCCAATGCCTACATATTTTAGACTAAAAAAAGATAAGTGCCCCGTGATGCCTTTGCTCTGTCCCTCTCCTCCTCGAAACCGCAGGGGGAGACGAAGAAGACGGAGGGAAGGTCTGGCTGGGATTCGGCGCCTCCCCAGGATCAGGAGGGCGCCATTCCCGGGCTGGAGGAAGAAACTAGAGGGCAGGTGCAGATGGTGGCGCTGCCAAGACCCAACCGGTGATGATGGTCCTGCCGGCAATCACGCCACGTTGGAGCGATCGTCCTTGCTCTTGACGCGTCGTGGGTTGCTGCCACCCTCCTCGTCACTGTCGCTTGAAGAGGCAAGACTGTCGTCGCTCAAACCCCTGCCGCGGCGGCCATGACAGGCACCGGGCGCTTCGGGAGACTCCAAAGAGAGCATTGTCATCTCCATCGACCCGAAGCTAGACGGGTGCCGTCCCCTGAAGAAGCATGCGCGGGCACAAGGAACCCTCCAGTAAACAAGACAAGCAGTACCCCAAAAAGAGGGGATCTGCTGTAACAAATGGCGAACCGCTTCCGCGGTTTCCCTTCATCATCACGGGCGAAGAGAGGATAGGCCACGGTCGATCACCATGCTTTGTGTCTATTATGGACTTCGGCGTGGTATCGCCTGCGTGGCCCCTCACTAAGATTAAGACTGCAGGCGGCCCAGCGACGAGCACGCCGGAGTCGCTACCTATGACACTACCGCCACGCTGCCCGTGCGCCCACCTAAGACCTTTCCCACTCGCGCTAAGCACCAGACCGCCACTCCAGGCCGGATGCTTTGTGCGATGACAGGAAGGGGACCCTATCTCAACAAAGGCGCGGCCGCGCCCTCCTTCCCTTCCCCTCATCATGACGAAGACGCAACACCAGAAGACAATGGGGGGAGGTTGGTGTGAGCCTGCGCCCCTGCCCACATCCCCTTTTATAGGGAAAATGAGATCGGCGGCTGGCTCCTTCCTTGGTGTGTGACCGCCATCCTTCTCCACCAATCTTGCCTTGATGCTCTCCCGCACCAAGTGCCTCTGTTACCTACCCCACTCAATGCATGCAGGATACGTGGCAAGGGATAAGAATTTGGTGGAAGAGTGAATTGGCAGTTATTCCCCCGTGCGTTAAAGTCATTCACGGGCAATTACAGAGATGGCCCCACTACAATTGGCGTTACGCGATGCACGGGGAAGCCAAAAACTGATTCAAGCTCAGATTAATGAAGAAGCAAAGAAGATCTCAAAGGGTGAGCTACCGCAGCCTCCCCGCATGTGTACTGAACAGGGCCTACCCCGACGACACTCGGCAGCGCGTTCAGGCCAGGCCCGAGGGCTCCTGTCAGTGCAACAAACCCCAGGTGTGTTACCCGGACTATACACAGGCTCAAGGGTAAGGTTACGGCATCCAAGACCAGACCAAGCAGAAGAGATGAGCTCTTTGAGAAATCAAAGGGTGGATCAAGAAGACCAAGACCAACCGAACAAGCAAGATACCACTAAGGAAAGACATCCCTTGCCAGGCAGGTGAGCCTGGCGAGGTCGAGGTTGCTCTGAAGACAAGTCTCAAGACTGCCCCGGTAAGCTTGTCGGGGACGCCGAGGGCGGATTACCCCGCCAAGGCTCCAGCGCTCCACCTCACGACAACGCAAAGTCACCGATCGGTGCGGTGTCGAGCCCCCAGGTGACTAAGTGGCAGTTATTTGGCACATGGCAGCCACTTCCAGAGGAAATCGCCTCCAAATGACACCCGTCTAGAGACGTGTCACGCAGGCAGGCGAGAATGTGGCCGAACGGCACGGCAAGGCTTGCGGGGCTACGCTATGATGTGACACTAAGCGGCGCATTTAATGCGCTTTGTCCTGTCTGGAGAGTTAGGTATGATAGCATTGTTTGCTATCTAATCAGTACGCAATGACTGATTTGCCATTGTGGTGACCCCTTTATCTATAAAAGGAGGGCCGTAGCAACCATAGCAAGGATTCGAACCCTTGTACACTCATACGCGCGTAGCTACTCTCGCCCCAAGGCAACCTTGCCGGGCTAGAGCGCTGCGTCTCCACCACGGTCCTCTCATCAATCCACCAAAATAGGAGTAGTGTTTTACGCCTCGCGGCCGCCCGAGCCTGGGTAAAAACTGCCTGTGTGATCGCCGTCATGCTGCTCTGTGCCTTCCGCTTTTGTGCAATGCGTCCTTCCCCCTACCGAACCACAAGGGGCTGATGGCCCATAGGTGGCCATGTTTTCCCATGACAGCGCGGGGCGGGGTCCTCGCCCAGGGGGCAAGAAGCGCCCGTCAAGTCTCCGCTCGTGACACTCTCACATAATAATGAGTGGGGTCGTACATGCCCGGAGTCTCCTGAGCGCTGCCCCTGAGCCTCATGGGGGCTCCCACCCATGTCCCAGTGGAAGCCCCATGCTCCACGCTGGCGGACCACACGGTCCCCGAATAGCTATGCCCACACCCATTGGAGGCCCCATGCTCCGCGTTGGCAGGAATACTAGAAGACTAGCATAGGTGCCGGACGCGGCTGTTTTCCTTGCCTTCTCTTGTAGTCAAATCTGCTATTTCTTGGAATGAACTTGCAGGTCTTGCGTTGTTGTTGAAAAAAGGGGGGTGTTCCTGGTTTTCCATTCTCATAGCTGTTTTTCCTTCGCTTGGTTTCCGTTTTTGCGAAAGATGGCGGGCGGACGTGGTTCGCTCCATCGTACCCCGCGAGCCGGGGCTGGGCATGGTGCGCACGCCGGCGCTAAAGACACCCTGAGGGCCCAGGCCACATCGGTCGTGGCCTTGCCCGCATGCACACCTCTCTGGATCCTCGCGCGGCGCTCTCGAGCGAACTGGCAGGCGTGCATCGCCCCGGACCCTCAACAGGTGACCCCTCCTGGACCTTGAACCAGGCACCATGACCGGGCACGGCAACAGTGGTCACCCCTACTTAGGGGTCATAAGTGCGTGAAAAGTAAAAGAGGGACGACAACAGGGAGTGCAAATATCACTTAATACGTCACAGGAAAAATTCTTCCAAAAAATACTTTCGCATCCCCGCGGGGTCACATTCAAAAGTTCTGACAGGAAGGCAGGGAAACACAAGCTTAGCGAGACGTGTCGTCGTCCTCGTCCCCGCTACCATCATCATCTTCAACAGCTCCACCCTCTTCGGCCGCGGGCGCCACCACGTCGTCGGCAGGGGCGAGCTCCGCGATCAGGTCGTCCACGTGATCGTCCACCCAGCTCACCAGGATGTCTTGGATTGCCCCAGGCACGGGGGCTATCATGGCAAAGAAATCAAAGTCAGGGTTGGAGCGAAGAAGGTGGCTGAAGATGCGCGAGAACGTGCGCCCAAGAAGGTTGTGGCTCTTCTCCACGACGAGCTGGCGTGCCCTCGCGGCCCCGCCCACGAGGCGAGTCACCACCTAGGTGAAGAAGCTGAGGTAGCCGACGTCGTCAGCTTCGAGCGGGCGGGAGATGTTCTCATCGCAGATGTTGCTTCGGGCCCGGTTGGCCCTGAGCCCATGGGCAGCGAACATCAAGGAGCGCTCACGCTGAAGCACTCGGCAGAGGCCCGCTTCGTCCGAGGCTTTCTCCTTGAGGGACGTAACGCCTTCAACCTACTGATGGAGGAAGGACAGCTCTGCTTCAGCGGTAGCTCGAGCCGCCTTAGCGGCCTTCTCGCGCTGCTCTACCGTAGCTAGCACATCCATGAGGGCGTCAGCCTTGCCATGCAGCTCGTCGTGCCGCGTGCAGAAGCGAGCCTCCTGGAGCTCCAGCTTCCGGCGGTATTCCTCGGCAAGGGTCTCGCGGATCCCCATCACCTTCTCGTCGACCTCTCGCTGGATCCTCACCTCCCGAGAAGCGAGGGCATCCTCGGCATCGGCCACTTGGCGCTCCATCACTTCCAGCCGCTCGCGCTCCAGGCTTAGCTCCACCGCCTCCAGCGTCAGCGTGTCGTCGGGCGTGCGGGGCCTCGCCTCGCTCGTAGGCGGCCCGGGCGCCGGAGCGGCGAGCGCGGCCATGTGCGCCCGGACTCGCTGCTCAAGGATGGTGTTGGAAGCTTGGAGCTCCCTCTCGCGTGCCTCCACCGCTCCACGCCAGCGGTCTGCGGCTCGGGCCTCCTCCAAGGCGCGACCGCGAGCCTCCCTCGCCATGGCCAGGGGCCCCTCCACCTCCGCTGGGCCTGCTCGCGCTGCAAACTACCGAAGTTGATGGCGACTTGTAGTTGGCGCCATTCGCATGCCAGGCGCAGGTGCACTGCCTCGAGCCGGGTGTCGACATCACCAAGCTCCACCCCGAGGCGCCCCAGCATGCTCGCTGCCTCTCGAAGAAGGTCATGATGGACGGCGATGCGCCCACGTGTAATCTCCAACGCCCGGCCTGGGCTTTCCCCCACGCCCCGGCCAGCCCGAGAGGCGCGCAAGGCCTCGCCCGCCTTAGGCAGGGGCCCGGGGGCTGGGACTCCTTCGCCCGCTCCTGCGGCCCAAGATGGGGCCCGACGCGAACTCGCCCCACTGCTTGAAGACGGCACCGTCCCGCAGGGCGCCCGGCCACCGGCGAGGATCAGTGGGGGAGCCCTCGGCATAGCATCCGTGCCTTGAGGCCGCCCCAGGAGAAGGGTGCCAGGAGTACGAGTCTGCGGCCTCCCAAGGGCGACCCTAGCTCGCATGCAGCCACCGCCTCACGCGCGGCCGTCAGGCTCGTGAGGCCTAAGGTCGCGATAGGACCGGAACCCTCCGGAGGATGCGCTTGGGACGCGCTCGCCTTGCAACGGGAGGGATCCTCAGGGGCAAAAGTCAGAAGAGGGCGCAACATGTAAGAGTCAAGGGAAGGGCAAGGTACTTACTCGTCTACGGCTATCCACTTCCTCCTTTTCAGGGTCCGTGGGACAAGGTCGCAGCGGATCCCGAGCCCCTTCCTCTTGCGGGATACCCCAAGGTCCAGAAGGGATGCACTGCAGGTCAGCGCGTAGCCCTCCACGGCAGGGGCAGCAGCTGCGTCCGCGGGCGGGGCTCCTAGCCCGCCGCCTGTGGGGCTAGGGGTGGCCACCTCAGGAGCATGTGGTGGCGCCTGCTTCCCAGCGGCCACCTCAGGAGCACATGGTGGCGCCTACTCCCCAGCGGCCACCTCGGGATTACTTGGCGGTGCCCGCTCCCCCGCGGCCACCTCGGGAGCGCACACCACAGGGCCCCTGAGCGCGGGAGTCACCAAGAGGGGGTTATCGCGAGGCCCCTCGTGGCCCTCGGGGAGCAGCCCCCACTCGTCGAAGGATGGCATCTTCTCGGCGAAAGCCCTCCCATTCAGGCAGTTGTACAAAGGACGTCCCTCGGGAGGAAGCGCGGCAGGTGCCTCACTAGTCACGAGCTGGAGCACCACGCGCAACGTGTTGGAGGGCAGCGAAGGCACCTGGAGCCTCATGGGGTCGTCAGGGCTGGTGAAGGCCCACATTGGGCGAGTATGGCGCTGGAGCAGAGCGATGCGCTGCCGGACAAACTCCCTCACCACCATCGCTGTTGTCACCCCTGCCTCCTTCCGCTTGGCCAGCCTGGACAAGATGCGCGCGAGCCGCAGGTCAGCAAGCTCCGCGTGACCCTAGCCGGAGATCGGCTCTGCCGACGCTGATGGGATGAGGAGCAAGGGGCTGTGTGCGGTAGCATCCACATACACCCACTGCTTCCGGAACCCCCTTGCATCCGGGCGGATCGTGAAGTCGATGCCGGAGCCTGCGGTTGCCACCACCGCCTGAAGCGACATGCACCCCAAGCATTGCCCGCTGTCGACCAAGTGGAGCGAGAAGAAATGGCGGAGTAAGGCCATGGACGGGGCAATGCCCATGAAGGCCTCACAGAAGAAGGCGAAAGCGGAGAGGAGGATGATGGATCCGACATCCAGATGCAGCTCATGGATCTGGTAGTGCGAGAGCACGGCGTTGAAGAAATCAGAGAACGTTGGCAGCAGGCTAGCAAAAAGAGCATGGAGATGGAGGGGGATCTCGGTGGCCTCCATGTCAGCTAAGGTCCGGGAGGTAGGCCAGACCTTCGTTGCCTTCCACTCATTGGAATCGGCGGCGATGGCATGCCGGACCTTGTCCAGCCCCTACCGGTTGATCATCGTAGACCAGTCCAGTGCTGGTTCCGGCCCTGGCGAGGGCTCCATGACTGCAGGGGTCTTGCCCTTCTTCTTCTTGGGAGCCATGGCGGCGAGATGGGTTCGAGCTATCGCAGAATCTGGTGAAGAGGGCACAGTTCGCGAGGAGGAGGAGGAGTAGAAGGTAAGCGCGCAGCGGGGCAATGATGGCTAAAGTGCGCGCACCAGGCAGTTGTCAAGTCGGGCAATTGCCGAGGCGGCGTGGGGAAGTGGAGACGCCCACATCCCATCAAGTGTCACATGTCAGCTTGGCCCGCAGGCGATTGGGGCCCGCAGCGCTTCGCCCTTGCCCTTTGGCTTCGCCTCGATGCCAAGTCCGAGCGCGCCTTGGGCCCGGGGGCTATTGTCGGCGTTCTAGGAACCAGGGTACCCAGACTTGCCTGCCTGTGGCCCACGGCCTGGCTCCATCGACGGCCTGGTACGGCCCATCCACAAGGCCATCAAGACAAGACCCTCGCAAGGGGCCAAGCCTCACGAGGCGGACGACGTCAAGACCTCCGGAGGGAGCAGCCTCTCCATGCGACCTCCTGAGGAGCGGAGATTTCTATGCAGGTATCCAGCCTCATGAGGCTGCCATGATGCAAGCCATGATGACCAAGGCCAGGCGGGCGCCAGCGGGCGCAGAGAAGACAGTTTCCTCTTTGGTGCTAAGGACACAAGGACAGGCGTGGGTTCCCGAGGACTCAGGCAAAGGTTTCCATTTTCGTGCAACAAGACCAAGACCGCCAGGACGGCAGGAAGGATGTCATCGCCGAGCCCACCGCAGCGTCACGACCAGAATCTTTGCAGGCGAAGACCACCTTTCGTCAGGATAAGATGTACTACTTGTCCCCTTTCAAATTGGCCGCTGTGGGATCCCTTCCCGCCTACGTTTTGGGGGAAGAGGACCGAGGCCACTATAAATATAGGTTATCCACCACCGTAGAAGGGGATTTCCAATCCGAACCACCCCCAATCAGATCCGAGGATGACTCATCCCCTCACCAGAGCAGACCTCACGAGGTTGTTCATCCCTTGTACTAGTTCATCCTCAGCCCCTCGTGAGGCCAATCCACCACAAAGCAGGAGTAGGGTCTTACACCGCAAGGTGGCCCGAACCTGGGGTAAGCTGTCGTGTTCATCTTCTTCCTTGTTCATTGAGCTAGGACGTGGGGCGACAGGTTGGTAGGCTAGATAGGTTGAGTTCTTCACACATGCCCCAGAGTTCGAACCTTTCTTGGGTCTGCGGAGCCCTGAATCCAACAGGTGAGGCCTAGGAAGGGAACGACCCGGAGCCGGGGAAGACTCAGCAGTGGCTTCCCACGCGGTCGGGAGTATGAGGGTTTACTATTTTGGCTGTCGTCACCGAAAAATAACAAGAGGTGTGGGTGAGTAGAGGAATGGCCCGGCCAACGATGGTGTAGGGTGGGGTGGTGCGGCCTACGCAGCAGCACAATCGGCCACGGGAGGCGGGAGCAGGTGGTCCCACCAGTGCTGGTTTGGGCGGCTGGAGCAAGAAGATCAGATATTGAAGAAGCAGCACTGCCGTTGGATTAACATCCAACGATCACTATTGCTAAAATCGTTTGTGGACAAAGTTGACAAAGCCTTGCGTACACGTCAACCTAGTAGACCCACAAGTCAGCCTCCAAATCAGTCCCAAACAGCATACAGCCCGAAATTTCTAGCCAGATTCAAATTAATTTAAAAATTAAACATACCTTAAATTAAAATCCAATGTAATTTTACCCGCACAAAAACAATGAAGTTTAAAATATCAAAATCCAAAAGAACTGTTTGCTTTATTTTTTCATTTTACAACACATTTCTTATTACTTATAGCCCATTTTCTGGGCAAGCCGAATGCATCCCTCCTTGTTTTGAAAGATTTCCAGCTCAGCAGGGCGTAGAAAAGCAAGTAGGCCTCCGTTGGGTATTCTGCAAAAAACAAAATACCTGGGCTAGCCATTTTCAGAAAGAAAGAAAAACTGGGCTGGTCATGTGGTAAACATATGAAATAAAAGCCTGGGCTAGATGGAACATAGCTCTCGCACAACCCAGTTGATACCCTTCTCCGTCCCAAAAACAAATAAAAATACTGCGCGAGCTGCTGGGTCCCGGGTGTCAGCCACTCCTTGTGCAGTTATCTCGTTTATTGACTATGTTGACAGTGGCGTGCGACCCAGATGTCAGGAAACCATCAGGAGGAACCATTTTTTTTCTTGTAATAAAGAAGGAACTTGCTTGCCTACTTCCAAGCCCCTGGTGGGTCCCTACTGTAATCATCACCATGTACAGTCATCTCATTATTCCTCTCGGTTGTTGACCATGTTGACAACACCGGAGGGCGGTGCCGTGGCAAGCGAACCAAGGAGGAGGACGATTGTGAGGCCTCGGATGGGAACAAACAGGAGCCGGGGAACATGCGCAGAGTAGGGTGCGATGTGGCCGTGATGTGTGTGCGGCAGCACGGCCAGCCATGGGAGGCGGGAGCCGGCGGTCCCGCCAGCGCTGGTTTGGCTTTGGCGGCTGGAGGAAGAAGAGACTGATGAAACACAACAGACGTTGAATGTCAATCCAACGGTCAAGGTTGGCAGAATCATTTGTTGACTAAGCCGACACCATGTAGCATACTTTTTTATAGGAAGAAAAGAAAAACTAGGCTTGTTCGCCAGATAACATTCCCGAAACTACCACCGTTTGATCTTGCATCACAACTAAAACTGCCAGGAAAATGCGTTTGTTTGCCATCCTCCTCCCAGGGAACGTTTGGCACATAACATTCCCGAAAATCAAAGACTTTTTTTAGCAAACACAGTAGGGTAAAAACCCTACTGTAACTCTATTTTTTCATTAATAAAGGGAGGTTATGTACAGATGGAATACAACAAATTAGGGAGGCAAAAATAATCTAATTGTTTACAAATAATCCAGCCAACTATGCATGCCCTCCTTAAGGCTAGGCTTGGCTCTCTTGATGATAGTACCATAATGTTCTTTGAAACAAATGATACAGTAGCTCAAATCGCTTGTCTTGTTGTCAAAGATGATGCTGTTTCTATCATTCCAAATGGTCCAGCAGCCTGCTTTGGCATTCTTTGAATGGTTGGATCTGTGTCTTGTTTTTGGCCTCAATCAGCATGTCATTGCAGTTCAGATCTGAGTTCCATTCAATGCCAAGTGAGAGCCCAAATTTTTGGCTAAAATCACATGAGAAGAAAAAGTTCTTTAAATGTTCTATAGGTTCATCATCACAAAGAACACATCTGGGTGTCTCAATATAAACGTTTTTCCTGGTAAACAGATCTCTGGTGTTCAGTCTATCCAGAAGCAATAACCAGAAAAAGAAATTCTGCTTAGGCAAGCAACCTAATTTCCATATCCACTGGAATGGCTTAGGTGCTTTCTCTAGGCATCCCATCAGTTCATAGTATACTTTCTTTGCATTATAATGACCTGAGGCCCATTTGAACTTCCAAAGATCATGTGTACTGTTGCCCATTATTCCATTCAGAATGTCCATGAGTATGGTGCTTTGTTGAACAGCAACCGAGGACATGGGAAGATGGAACATGCTATAGAAATCATTTTCAGCTTCAACGCAAGCACTCTGTAAAGTGATGTCTTTGTTTTTGGCATAGGAGAATAAATGCGGGAACGTATCTTTCAGCAAGTTATGATTCCATTTATTATACCACAGGGAGATGGTATCACCTATGCCAGCCTTGCAAGTGGTAAGCTCCTTGAAATTTTCAAGTATTGAGCAGCAATCTGTCCACCAGAAGGAGCCCTCTCTGGTAGGGTATTGTGGGACTTCACCATTGCCATAATATTTGTTCCAAATAAGCTGCACCCAGGGAATATCCATCTTATTGAAAAATTTGTATAGGAATTTAGTCAGCAAAGCTTTGTTGTGAACTCTGAGGTCCAAAACACCAAGACCTCCAGCTGATTTTGGCAAACATACTTGCTCCCATTTGACTAAACATTTCCCATATTTATTAATGCCATTTACATACCATAGGAAGGCTCTACCAGATTTCTCAAAATGATCAAATATGGTGAGTGGAACCCTAATGCAACACATAGCAAATATAGGTAGAGCAGTACTAATAGCTTTGAGGTGAGTTAATCGACCAGAATAATACATCATGGTGGCAATTCTAGAGAGTCTTTTATCCAATCTAGATACCATTGGCATGAGATCATCCACTCTGGGCCTGGTGGAACCCATAGGTAGGCCTAAATAGGTAAAAGGCATGCATTCTCTCTTGTAGCCCAGCATGCTAGCAAGCTGAGTGGCTCAATCTTCAGATATGTTGATAGGGACAAGGGAGAATTTGTGGTAATTCACTTTCAGACCTGTGAAGCCAGAGAAGATCTGCAAAATTTCCATAACATGTGAAATTTGTTGTGGATTAGCTAGCATAATCATAAGGGTGTCATCAGCATATTGGATGAAAGGGTATGCCATGTTAGCAGGTTGCTCAATAGGTGTACTAATATGACCATTATGCCAAGCTTCATTGATCAGGATTTGTAGTAGCTCTGCAACAATAATAAATAATAGTGGGGATAGTGGATCTCCTTGCCTGACACCACACTTACATTTGATAGTTTCCCAAGTACACCATTCAAAATAACTGATGCAGATGCAGTTGTTAAGATATTATTAATCCATCTGATCCACTTGTCTCCAAAACCCAGATGTTTGAGCACATATAAAATGGCCTTATAATTGATCTTATCAAAAGCCTTTTCAAAATCCACCTTGAAAATGACGATTTCATTTTTGGATTTGTTGCACATGTGGATGTACTCAAAAGACCATGCTAGACAGTCTTGTATATTTCTAGTTTTGATGAAACCATATTGATTCTTACTAATTATAGGAATGATACACCTTTGAACTTTATTTGCAAGTAATTTAGTAAGGATTTTGATAGGCATGCTCACCAAAGAAATGGGCATGTAATCATTTGGTGTTTCTAGGTTTTCTTTCTTTGGGATCAGAGCAATGTAAGCAGTGTTTATAGGAGTAAGATCAACTTTTTCTGTCTGGAAGTCATGGAATAGCTTGTAGAAACTATCCTTGATAATATGCCAGCATTTTTTCATGAAGATACCATTGAAACCATCAGGTCCAAGGGACTTGTCATTAGGCATTGTTTTAATGATATCATCTATTTCCTCCTTGGTGAATGGTTGTTCAAGGTCCTCCTAGTTAACTGATCTGGTTAAATGATCAATGTTGAACTGCATATGAGAAATACTAGTGGTACCTATTCTGCCCTTAAAGGAATTCCACATAATAGCATATTTTCGATCATGATCATTGACAATCAAGTTATCAGAGTTTAGAAGGAAAGAGATATAATTACTTATGAAAACTTGAGTTGTAATAGCATGGAAAAAATTTGTGTTTTCATCACCAAGGTGAGCCCATATAATATTATCTCTAATTCTCCAGTACTTTCTCTTGACCTCAAGCAACTTGTTAGTCTGAAGGATCAATATCTTCCTAAAGTTTTTCTCCTGTGTATGAAGATACCTTTGATCTTCTATGCCATCCAAAAGTTTGACATAGAAACAACAATTTTCTAAAATTTTATTGAGCTGGGATAGTTTCTTGCTCCATGTCTTCAGCCCTTTCCTTAATGATTTGAACCTGGCCACCATGTTTTTGGCTGAGTCAGCATAATAGATGAAATTGTTCCAATGGTTGGTGCTGGTATCAATAAATCCTTCAAAATCCAACCAGAATTCCTCAACTCTGAACATGTGGCACTTAGGGATCATACTGTCAATCTAGATATTAATGGGAACATGATCAGATGACAGTTTCCAATAGGACTGGCTAGTGTGTTAGGGAATTTGCTAGTCCAATAAGCAGAAGAGAAGCAAGCGTTCATCGCCCAAGAGGTCCATAAGCTACAAGAGGCCGGCGTTAATCGGGAAGTGCGGCACCCGGATTGGCTGGCCAACCCAGTGATTGTCCCCAAAAAGGGGGGGGGGGAAGGAGCGTATGTGCGTCGACTTCACGAGTCTCAACAAGGGCTGCCCTCAGGTCCCCTTTCCGCTTCCGCGGATTGACCAGATCATGGACTCCACCGCCGGGTGCGATCTGTTGTGCTTTTTGGATGCTTTTTCAGGATATCATTAGATCAAGATGGCAACAGAGGACGTCGAGAAGACGGCCTTCATATCCCCATGTGGCGTGTATTGCTACACCTGCATGCCCTTCGGTCTGCGGAACGCCGGTGCAACCATCCAGCGGCTGATGCACAGCTCGCTAGGGCCGCAGCTGGGGCGAAATGCAGAGGCATACATCGACGACATTGTGGTCAAGTTGCGGGAAGCAAGGACCCTCATCGAGGACCTGGAGGAGAGGTTCGCCAACCTGCGCAAGGTCAACCTAAGGCTAAATCCGGAGAAATGCGTGTTCGGGGTCCCATCCGGCAAACTGCTGGGCTTCTTGTTGTCACACAGGGGGATTGAGGCTAACCCCGAGAAGATCAAGGCAATAGAAAGGATGAGCCCGACTCAGACCCTCAAGGAGATGCAGAAGCTCGTGGGTTGCGTGAACTCCTTGGGGCGCTTCATCTCAAGCTTGGCGAGCGCGCCCTCCCTTTCTTCAAGTTGATGAAGAGGAAGGGCCCTTTCGAGTGGACCCAGAGGCTGAAGCGGCCTTCGAAGACCTCAAGAGATACCTCACGAACCCACCTGTCATGGTGGCGCCTCGTCCTCGCGAGCCCCTGGTGCTCTACCTCGCGGCTACCCCCCACTCAGCTAGCGTAGCACTCGTGGTGGTCCGAGAGGAGCACGCCGGTGCGGGCGCAAAGCAGGGCGACTCGCGAGGGGACGCGCAACCTTCACCGCCTCAGGACGGCGCTCCTCAGGATCCCGTTGTTCCAGCAGCCTGCGGGGCTCCCGAGCCCCTCACGCCCCGCGTAGAGCTTGGCACCATCGACGCCTCGTCCCTCGTTGAGCACCCGGTGTACTTCATCAGCACAGTGCTGCGGCATGCGTGCGTGCTACCCCATGCAGCAGAAGCTCCTGCTCGCGCTCCTCGTCGCCTCAAGAAAGTTGTGTCATTATTTTCTGGGCCAGACCATCAAGGTCGTCTCCGCGTACCCCCTGGAGAAGGTGCTCAGCAGCCCCAACACTGCTGGGAGGGTTGCAGAGTGGAACATCGAACTGCAGGCCTTCCAGCTAGAGTTCAGCACCACCAGGGTCATCAAGGGTGCGGCCCTTGCTGATTTCGTAGCGGAGTGGACGGATGCTCCCGACCGAGGGCTGGACGAGGGCCAATCCCACACACCCGGCGAAGAGGCACCTGACGGCTTGCTCATGCACTTCGATGGTGCCTTCGCGCGGCGGGGTGTGGGGGCTGGAGCCATACTGTCATGGGAAACCACGGCCACCTATGGGGCCAAGGGCCCCTTTTGGTTCGGCAGGGGGACTGAGCACGTTGCACAAAGAGCGGAGGAGCGCAGCGTAGCGCGGCAGAGATCACACGGGTAGTTTTACCCAGGTTCGTGCCGCCGCGAGGCGTAAAACCCTACTCCTGCTTTGGTGGATTGATGGTGGATGGTGGTGGAAACGCAGCGCTCTTGCCCGGCAGGGTAGCCTCGAGACGAGAGCAGCTACACGCGTATGAGTGTACAGGGGTCCGTATCCTTTCTATGGTTGCCATGGGCCTCCTTTTATAGATTAAGGGGTCACCACAGTGGCAAATCAGTCATTGTGTACTGATTAGATAGCGAACAGTGCTATCATATCTACTCTGCAGACAGAGTAGTACGCATTAAATGTGCCGCTTAGTGTCACATCATGCCCTGCCCGGCATGCCTTGCCGGGCTGTTTGGCCACCTACTCTCCTATCTGCGTGAGACGTCACAGGACGGGTGTCATCTGGAGGTGATTCCTGTAGGAAATGGCTGCCATGTGGCAAAAGGCAGCCACTTAGTCATCTTGGGGCTAGACACCGCACCGATTGAGGACTTGTGTCGCTGTGAGGTGGGGCGGTGAAGCCTTGGCGGGGTGTTTTGCCTTCGTATGCCCCGGTAGGCCTGCCGGGGCGATCCTGAGGCTTGCTTCCGGTGCAACCTTGACCTCGCCAGGCACTCCTGCCCGGCAAGGGAGGTTTTCTCTTAGCGGTGTCTTGCTTCTTGGCTTGACTTGGTCTTCTCAACTTGCCCTTTGATTCCTCAAAGAGCCTATCTCTTCATCTTGGTTTTGTCTTGGATGTTGCAATCTTGATCTTGGGCCTGTGCACAGTCTGGGCAACAGACCCAGGGTTTGTTGCACCGACAGGAGCCCCCGGGCCTGGCCCGAACAAGCTGCCGGGCGTCATCGGGGTAGGCCCTAACTTGTGCACAGGCGAGGGGGAAATAGCTGCTCTCCCTTAGAGATCTTCTTTGTGTCTTCATTAATTTGAGCCCAGGTCAGTTCCTGGTTCTTCCGCCCGTCGCGTAACGCCAACTACAGTAATGGAGATAATGGGCCACGATGCGTGGAGTTACCCACGTCCCTTGTTCACGGGGTGGTAACTGCCACCCCACTATCCTCCCCCTCTCCAGGTGCTTCTGCCACGTGTATTGCATGCATTGCGCAAGGTTGGTGGCGGATGCGGAGCGTGCGGGAATGAGTGCCATGGCAGAAAACTAGGGGTCATGGATTGGCGCAGGGGGTCAGCCTTGATTCTTCGAGCCGTTGATGGTGGGGAGGAGTCGGACTGGCCGAGTGGGGTGGCCACCTTCACAAAGACAATCCAGCCCCCTGCCACGCCCGCCTATAAGAAGGGGGTGTGGTGTGAGAAGTTCCTCCACACCTCCTTCCTTCTTCATTTCTGTAGTTGCCCATGTCTGTCATGGTGAGAGGTCGGGGGTCCGGTCCTCCCCAAGTGGCGACGAGAACTTCCGCTCGACAGCTTCTCCCTCCTCCCTCCGAAGATGCGGGGACGGAGCCCGCGATGAGGGGAGGTGGGAGAGGATGAGGTCGAGGCCGTCGTGGCGCACGGGGCCGAGGGGGACGGGGTGGTGCTCTGATTGCGCCCCCGTCGGCCGCCCCTCCCCCGATGGAAGGCCACGTTGGAGACCAGCCTCTGGAATTCGTCATCAGGCCTCCGTCTCCCCACCCCATTCACAAGGGCGATGGAGCTCGATTAGCCGCGTGCGTTGAGGCTACACATGAGGGGCTGCGGGAATGGCAGCATACGGGTGGATGTGGATTTCCCCGCCCCTCATGTTATTTATCTTCGCCGTGGCTGGAAGAACTTTGCCCGTGCCCATAGCCTGTCGGAAGGGCACGTCCTCCAATTTATGTTAATGGAGGCCGATTTCCTTTCCATCAAGGTTTTCGGGAGCTCGGGTGCTCATTTAGGGTGCTGCACAGAGAGCTCGACTGACGACGAAAGCTCCTCTTCGAGCGATAGCGACGAGGAGGACAGTGACGGTGATGACGACAGCATTGGTCAGGAGGGCGACGACTCTGACTTTGGCTGAGCACCAGCCACACCGTCACCGTCAGGCGGCGGCACCATCATCCACACCTGTATCTCCTCCCCGGCAAGGTGATTTGTCGGGGAGTTGGATGCAGGGGTGGGGTGATGCTCCTGGCTCCTCCAGCAGCCTTCCAGCTGGACCCCGACAGGCTTCCTTGCGGGCTGCAGCTTCGTTCGCCCTGCCGCATCTTGCTGGCCCTGGTGGTGGCAGTTGACGGGTCGTCTTTGCCGATCTTTTCACCATCGCCTACGCCCGCGCCCTCCCGCTCTCGCCAGGCTCTTTGTTAGGGGACCCAATGAGGCAGGGCTGGGCTTCCACCCAGGCGCTCCTTTTGCCCTCTTCTCCTCCTGCTACTGTGCCTAGAACGAGAGGGGCAAGAAAGGGCATCACAGGGCACTTATCTTTTTTTAATCTAAAATATGTAGGCACTTGCCAAACTTTAGTTCCAATTATGTACTCTCTTTTGTTCAAATTATGTACTCTCTTTTATCCATGTTTGTGTCCTGTAAGATCTGTACTAGTTGATCAGCATGTTAACGAAAAAGATAAACCTTGCCGGGCACTTGTGCATGTAACATGTCCATGCAGAGGGAGAATGCCTCTTTACGCTTAAGTAAACAACTTTTTCCCGGTAGGCTATCCTGCCGGTACCCTCAAGTTGCTGCCGCAGGGCTGGGCCTGCCGGGCACAAGTCTTGAAGAGGGACCAGCCCCCTGCCAACTTTCTCGCCAAAGGCCACTACAACCTCCCTGACCGAAGCAACATTCGAGTCAAGGGACGGGAGCACCTAAGTTTTGAAAGTGGCGAGGTTTTCCTATGCACAAGCTTTACTTACAGAACACGTATGGATAAGAGAGAAAACTTGTCTGTTTGGGATTGCCGGGGATCATGATGTAGGCTTGTCTTCTCTTCTCCTTTTTCGGGATTGAATCCACGGTAGGAGCCTGTAGTATGATGCAAATGAAAATGATGCCTCATGCGATCTATTCTACATGAACATGCAATGCTCATGATATGCTTATGCATGCATGCAACTTGTCGGGGGCCCCCAGCGCTTCATTTATTTCTTTGTTGCTCAGGGTCTGCGCCTGGCTTTGTACAAGGGGTTACATGCAACAGAGGCAAGGCCTATACAAAAGGGTGGTTTCCGGGCAGGGCCTGACAGCCGCGCCTTACGGGTAGAACTTGCGGAGATGCTCAATGTTCCATGAGTTTTGCAACTGAATGCCATCTCCGGTCTCCAGACGGACTGCGCCAGGTCTGGTGACTCGTACTACCTGGTAAGGGCCTTCCCACTTCGGCGTCAACTTGTTTGCACCCTTGGCGGATTGAACGCGCCTAAGTACAAGGTCGCCTTCCTCAAAACACCGGGCATGAACCCTGCGGCTGTGATAGCGACGCAGGGCTTGCTGATAGCGTGCAGACGCGTAGCCGCCTGGAGACGGTTCTCCTCGAGTAGCACCGCATCGTCACACCAGTGCTGATCTTGCGCTACTTCATCGTAGGCAAGCACTCGAGGTGACCCGTAAATGAGTTCCGTGGGGATAACTGCTTCTGCCCCATAGACTAGGGAGAAGGGAGTCTACCCGGTAGCTCGATTTGGTGTCGTTTTGAGGGACCAAAGAACCACCGGCAGCTCATTGATCCACCGCCTGCCGCACTTCTGCAGCCTATCGGAAGTTCTCGTCTTGAGTCCTCGCAACACTTCAGCGTTCGCCCTCTCAGCTTGCCCGTTGCTCCTTGGATGGGCCACAGAGGGGAACAAGACTTTGCTTCCGAGGGCATGAATGTATTGCACGAAGGCGCGACTCGTGAACTGGGTGCCGTTGTCAGTGATGATCTGGGCAGGAACTCCAAAGCGGCAACCCAATCCTTTCAAGAACTTGATAGCTGACTGAGCAGTCACCTTTCTCACGGGCTCTACTTCCAGCCACTTTGTAAACTTCTCGATTGCAAAGAACAAGAATTCATAGCCCCCGGCAGCACGGGGGAAAGGGCCAAGGATATCGAGCCCCCAGACTGAAAATGGCCATGACAAAGGGATTGTCTGAAGAGTTTGGGCAGGCAGGTGGATGTTCTTGGAATGGAACTGGCAAGCTTCACACTTGGTAACAAGCTTGACTGCATCTTGGAGGGCTGTGGGCCAGTAGAATCCTTGCCGGAAAGCTTTCCCAACCAACGCCCTTGATCCAATGTGGGAGCCGCACATACCATTGTGTATCCCCGCCAGCAGTTCCTTTCCTCCTTCCCGGCAAATGCACTTCAATTTCACACCGTTGGGCCTCTTCTGTACAGCGTGTCATCAACGAACTGATACATACTGGCCCTCTGGGCTACTCTTTCAGCTTCTTCTTGCTCTTCGGGAAGTTCTCTAGTTTGGAGGAAATGGACTATGTGCCATGCCCAAGGCGGAGCCTGTGGCTCGTCAACGAGGACTAACGGCACCTCCTCATTTGTGATAGTGCAATCCTCGACCGCGGGGACCGGTGGCCTGTAAGGAGGATGCAGCTCATCGATCGAAGGGGGGTTGTGCCCGACAAGCTTTCTACCGGGATCCTCGAGATGTTCTACTAGGAAAGGCCTACCGGAGTCCAGTTTCTTCCTCTTTCTGGCCATTGTTGCTGGGGATACGGAGGGCTGAGTCAGATGGAGAACAAAAGTTCCTGGTTCCACAGGGAGCTTCTGTGCAGCACGCTGTTTTCCGCACGGGGTACGTGCTTTGTTTGCAATCCGTCAAAGCGCTCCTCCAACTTTCTCACTTCCTCAACGTATGCCTCCATCAATGGACTTTGGTAATCCTTGTTGACTTGTCTCACCACAAGTTGTGAATCTCCGTGGATGATCTGCTTCTTGATCCCCAGTTCTGTTGCAATTCTGAGCCCGGCAAGGAGCCCTTCATACTCTGCCGTATTGTTGGTAGCTTCCTCCCGGGGAAATGCATATTGATGACGTACTTCAGGTGCTCTCCGGTGCGAGCAGTGAGAAGTACGCCAGCCCCTGTACCTTGTAGGGAGAAGGCACCATCAAAATACATGATCCATTCTTGGGGCGCTTCCTTGCCGGGGATAACTGTCTCCAATACCTCTTCATCAGGAGTTGGCATCCATTCGCAATAAACTCTGCCAATGCTCTGCTCTGAATGGTTGATGTGCTCTCAAACTTCAAACCAAAGCTGGATAACTCCAAAGCCCACTGCACTATCCTACCGGTAGCCTCAGGGTTTCGGAGTATCAGTTGCAAAGGGAAACGGGTGACAACTGTGATCTCATGGGCTTGGAAGTAGTGGCGCAGTTTCCTTGAGGCCATGACAAGGCCAAAAATCAAGTTTTGCATGCCAGAGTACCTGGATCTAGCCCCCTGCAACAGGGTGCTGACGAAGTATACTGAGTGTTGCACCACTTTCTTCTTTGCCATGACCAGAGAACTGCTTCCGGTGCTTTGCTCTTCTCTTCCTTGATCTGCATCTGGCCTTGCCGGGGTGTGTTCGATTTCCTCCCTGGAAGGGACACTAGCTGCGTCTGCTGCTCCATCCACTTCCCTCTGCGCCACCAGTGATGCGCTAACTACCTAATTAGGTGCCACCAAGTATAGCAGCAATGGCTCTTGAGGTTTTGGAGCAACCAAAGTCGGCACAGGGGAAAGGTAGGTCTTCAAATCTTGTAGTGCGGCGTCTGCCTCTAGGGTCCATTCCATGGGCCCTGCCTTTTTCAAAACCTTGAAGAACGGCAAGGCATGCTCGGCAGACTTGGAAATGAACCTGCTCAGCATGGCAACACATGTAGTCAAATGCCTCACGTCCTTGACTGTCTTGGGTGCTTGAATCTGCTTGATGGCCTTGATCTTGTCGGGGTTGGCCTCTATCCCCCGGTGGGACACAAAGAAGCCAAGTAGCTTGCCGGAAGGAATGCCAAACACACACTTCTCTAGATTTAGCTTCAAGTTGATCTTGCGCAGATTAGCAAACGTCTCTTCCAAATCCTGAATGAGGGTTGATCTTTCCTTGGTCTTGACCACAATATCATCCATGTAAGCCTCAACGTTCCTCTACAACTGTGACCCAAAACCAATGTGGACTGCTCTTGCGAAAGTAGACCCAGCACTCTTCAACCTGAAAGGCATCCGCACAAAGCAGTATGTGCCACATGGGGTGATGAACGTGGTCTTCTCTTCATCTTCCTTGGACATGAAGATCTGATGATATCCAGAGTAGGCATCCAGGAAGGAAAGCAGGTCACACCCAGAGGGGGAATCCACAATTTGGTCGATGCGCAGCAAGGGAAATGGGTCCTTCGGGCATGCCTTGTTCAGATCCGTAAAATCTATGCACAGCCTCCGCTTCCCATTGGCTTTGCGTACCACCACTGGATTTGCTAACCATGTTGGATGCAACACTCCTCTAACTAGACCAGCTGCCTCAAGTTTCTTGATTTCCTCGTCAATAAACTGCTGCCGCTCCAAAGCTTGCTTCCGGACCTTCTGCTTGACGGGTCAGACATGTGGGCAGAAAGCAAGGTGGTGCTCGATTACCTCCTTGGGAACACCGGGGATGTCAGATGGTTTCCAGGCAAACACATCGACATTCGCCCACAGGAAGGCAACGAGCGTGCTTTCCTATTTTTCATCGAGGGTGGCACTGATAGTGAAAGTACCACCAGCGCCAGCCAGCCCTGCCGGGACCTGTTTTCACAGTGGGTGCAAAAACCTTAGATCTCTTGCTATTGGAACTTTCCAGCGAGTCATCAATAGGCGCACCATACCCCGAAGAGGTACGCTTCCCGGATTCCTTGCCAGCGTCCCTGTCAGCCTTCTTCTTTCCATTATTTTCCTTGGCGGGCATTGCAGTTTCAGTGACCTCTGCCGCGACTGCATCCCAGTACATCTTGTCCACGCAAGTAATTGTGTCCTTCTTGTCTGATGAATGGAAATGACGCCCACCGGCCCTGGCATCTTCAAGGTGTTGTAGGCATAGTGGGATGCCGCCATGAACTTGGCCAAAGCTGGGCGACCAAGGATTCCATTGTATGGCAGGGGGAGGTCAACCACATCAAACACGATCTTCTCAGTCCGGTAATTCAACTCTCCCCCAAATGTTACTGGTAACGTGATTTTCCCCTTAGGACGACTCCTGCCGGGGTTGATCCCTTGAAACGTACCAGTAACTTTGAGGTCTTCTTCTGCTATCTGGAGTTTGCTGATGACCTTTGAAGAAATCAGATTCAATCCAGCCCCGCCGTCAACCAGCATCTTTGTGAGTTTGAGGTTGCGGATTGTTGGTGATACCAACAATGGGAAGCACCCTACAGCGGTGGTGTGGTCAGGGTGGTCCTCTTCGTCGAAGATGATGGGCGTGCGGGACCACTTGAGCGACCTTCGAGAGTCTGCCGCTAGCTCCACGACATTGATTTCACGCGCCCACCGTTTATGTTGGCGGTGGGAGGAGTACAAAGATGCACCCCCGTCAATGCACAGGGCGTCAGTGGCTTTCTGGAATTCCTGCTCGCTGGTTTTCTCTTCATCTCCTCCATCACTCTCATCGTTGCAATCCTCCTTCGCACGGCCCCTGGCGGGTTTCCCTTGATTCTGAGGAGCCTTGCCGGGGCGGCTTGCTCCGCCACCCCGGCCCTTTCCGCCAGCGCCATTTTGACCTTTCTCTTTATCTCGCTTCTCATATTCAGCCCTCTGCTTCTTGACAAGCTGCTCAACCTGATGACACTCCTGGAGATCGTGGCCCTTGGTCTGATGGATCTTGCAATACGGGCCATCGCCTCTCCCAGCCTTCTCGGCAGCCGCGGCTTCCCGGCAGTCAGTGCATGCGGCAACCTCCTTGCCGGGTATCTTAGCCTTGGCTTTCTTGCTGGTACTTCACAGTCTTGGGCAATCGAACGTTCATCTTGGAATGTATTCGATGATTGCGCACGTTGGACTGGAACGCAGCTATCATAGCTGCCGGGTGGATGTCTGGAATATTCGTGTGGACTCTGCTGAATCTCTACATGTATTTCCGCAGGCTCTCGCCTTCATTCTGTGGGAGGAGCTGCAAGTCGCTGGGCCGCCCTGGTTCTTGATGGCCACCTGTGAAGGTGCCAACGAACTCATGGCACAGGTCAGCCCAGGTCAAAATGGAGTTCTCCGGCAGGTGCATCAGCCAAGACCTCACATTTGGCTTGAGTGCCAAAGGGAAGTAGTTGGCAAATACCTTCTCATCTCTTCCCCCGGCAGCTTGAACAGCGATGGTGTAGATGCTCAAGAACTCTACCAGGTTCAGTCTTCCGTCATACTTCTCAGGTATCTCTGGCTTGAACGTGCGAGTGGTCGGCCAACGGACTTGCCGCAGCTAGCAGGTGAAGGCAGGGCACCCAGCCTCAAAAGGCAGGTACCCACCGTCAGCGAGTGCGGGCTCATCGATGTCGGGGCCATCACGCCTATCGGACTGGTGGTGGGCGTCGCGATGTCGCTCAGTGTTGACACGCACGCCTTCCCTCCGCCTGTCCTCCAGGACTCGCCATGGGCCTTGAAGCGCTCGAGGGTCGGACGAAGCCATCGAAATGTCGTCAGGTTCTTGGTCACGCAGCTCCCGCGCCGGCTGCCATGGAGGGGACTCCACCGTAGGAGTGGCCCCATCCGCACGGCCAGCAGCGTGGGTCGTTGCCACTGCCTGGGGAGGCCGTGGCGGGCCAGACCACTGCAATCCTCCCACCTCGGCGAAGCCAATCAGACTCTGAATGGTGGCTCTCCACTCATCCATCTAATCGGCTGCCGGTGGAAATTTCAATAGTAGCTGAGCCCGCGCCATGGCCTCCGAAGCGGTGCTTGACATGGATACTGATTAAGACCGTAACGTCGCCCGGCTCCTGACGGTGCCGGTAGCGGTCATGCTGTGCTCTTGTCGTCGTGAGCCAGCCGCCTGGATGGCGTGTGGACGAGGTGGAGGCGCATGAGGGCCAGCGGCTCCGTTTGGCGTAGCGGCTAGGTTGGCTCGTTCCGGGGATGACGCATGTTCTACGGCCGCTCCCGCGGCGCGAGCGGTCGGGGAGTTGCGATTCCGCCCAGAGCGAGTACCCCCACTGCGGCTGTGCCCCTCGGCCGGACGGGGAGGTGCAAATGGAATGATTTCTCCTCCTGTACATCGTGAGGTGTGCCCGTTGGAATGTAGTTGGTGTTGTCCTTCTCCGGTGCCTCCTGCTCCTGCTTCGGCCGCAGGGGAGGTGGTAACGACGCCGCCCGCGCCGACCACGTCCCCCGCAGTGTCCGCACTTCCAGGCGTCCCCGTAGCCCCCGCGGTGCCGGCGGGCACGTGCGGTGGGGCCTTCGAGGTGGATGGATGAGCTGCGGTGCCGGGCTTCTTCTTGGGCACCATGGACGATGGAGCCATCGATGAAGAAGATGGCGGTGAAGATGACGCGCTTCGTACACTTCTCGGGCTCGCGCAAGCGTAGCCCCCTACGTGGCGCGCCAAAGATGTCGTGGGAAACCACGGCCACCTATGGGGCCAAGGGCCCCTTTTGGTTCGGCAGGGGGACTGAGCATGTTGCACAAAGAGCGGAGGAGCGCAGCATAGCGCGGTAGAGATCACACGGGCAATTTTACCCAGGTTCGGGCCACCGCGAGGCGTAAAACCCTACTCTTGCTTTGCTGGATTGATGGTGGATGGTGGTGGAAATGTAGCGCTCTTGCCCGGCAGGGTAGCCTCGAGACGAGAGCAGCTATGCGCGTATGAGTGTACAGGGGTCCGAATCCTTTCTATGGTTGCCATGGGCCTCCTTTTATAGATTAAGGGGTCACCACAGTGGAAAATCAGTCATTGTGTACTGATAAGATAGCGAACAGTGCTATCATATCTACTCTGCAGACAGAGCAGTACGCATTAAATGCGCCGCTCAGTGTCACATCATGGCCTGCCCGGCACGCCTTGCAAGGCAGTTTGGCCACCTTCTCTCCTGTCTGCATGACATGTCGTAGGACGGGTGTCATCTGGAGGTGATTCCTGTAGGAAATGGCTGCCATGTGGCAAAAGGCAACCACTTAGTCATCTTGGGGCTTGACACCGCACCAATTGAGGACTTGCATCGCTGTGAGGTGGGGCGGTGAAGCCTTCGCGGGGTGTTTTGCCTTCTTATGCCCCGGCAGGCCTGCTGGGGCGGTCCTGAGGCTTGCTTCCGGGGCAACCTTGACCTCGCCAGGATCTCCTGCCCGGCCAGGGAGTTTTTCCCTTAGCGGTGTCTTGCATCTTGGCTTGACTTGGTCTTCTCAACTTGCCCTTTGATACCTCAAAGAGCCTATCTCTTCATCTTTGTCTTGTCTTGGATGTTGCAATCTTGATCTTGGGCCTGTGCATGGTCTGGGCAACAGACCCAGGGTTTGTTGCACCGACACGTACTGATCTCACCGACCAAGGACACGCTCCACTATGCCGTGCAGCTATGCTTTCAGCGTGGCGAGAAGGTCTCCAACAACATCGTGGAATACAAGGGCCTGATTGCCGGCCTCAGGGCCGTGGCCGCCCTGGGGGTCAAGTGTCTCACCATCAAGGGCGACTCCCAGCTTCTCGTCAACTTCTCCAACAAGGAATCCAAACCCAAGGACGAGCACATGGAGGCATACCGGGAAGAGGTACATAAAATTGAAAAGCACTTCTTGGGCCTGGAATTGCAGCATGTCCCATGCGGCACGAATAAGGAGGCGGACGACATCGCGAAGAGGATATCTCGTCGTGAGCCCCCGAAGCCTGGTGTCTTCGAGGAAAGGCTCTTCAAGCCATCGGCGGCGCCTCCCACCGCAGGCCCAGTGCTACTCCGAGAAAAGCCGCCTCTGGCCCCGTCCTCGGGCACCCCGGCCTATGGGCCAACCTCAGGAGCTCGCCTACTCCTGGCGCTGGAACCTCAGGAAGGCTGCTGGACCGAGGAGTTCAGGGCATACTTGCTCCGTGGCACCTTACCAGAGAAAGAGGAGGATGCGGAACGCGTGGTTCGCCAGGCCACTGTTTATTGCTTGCAGGACGGCGAGCTGTACCGAAGATGCCCAACGACATCTCATTACGGTGCATATCCAAGGAGCAATGGCGCGAGCTGTTGGCCGACATCCACGGTGGAGATTGTGGAAACCACTCCTCATCGCGCACCCTTGTGGGCAAGGTGTTCCGCAGTGGGTTCTACTGGCCTACGGCGCTAAATGACGCCACTGAGCTGGTGCGATCCTGCAAGGCCTACCAGTTCCACGCCAAGCAGATTCACCAGCCCGCGCAAGGTCTCTAGACCATCATGCTCTCATGGCCCTTCACGGTCTTGGGGCTGGATATCTTGGGCCCGTTTCCTCGGGCAGCTGGCGGATATCGCTACCTCTACGTCGCCATCGACAAGTTCACCAAGTGGGCGGAGGTGGAGCCGTTGTGCTCCATTCCCACCGGCTCAGCCGTCAAGTTCATCAAGAGCCTCGTGAGCCATTTCGGAGTGCCTAACCGCATCATTAATGGCAATGGCTCCCAATTAATGAGCAACCTCTTCAGGACATATTGTGCTAACCTTGGAACACAGATATGTTATGCTTCAGTGGCGCACCCATGGAGCAATGGTCAATCTGAGCGTGCCAACGCGGAGGTCCTGAGGGGCCTCAAGACAAGGAGCTTCAAGAAGAAGCTCGAGGCCTGTGGTAGGGGTTGGCTCGGTGAGCTTCAGTCCGTGTTGTGGTCCATCCGCACCACCGCGACTAAGCCCACCGGCGAGACCCCGTTCTTCCTCATCTACGGGGCTGAGGCAGTCCTCCCACACGAGGTCAGGCTTCGCTCCCCGTGGGTCCTGACATTCGACGAGGCGCATCAGGATGCCTCGCGGGGAACGGACCTCGTGCTTGGGGAGGAAGCCCGTCGCCAAGCCTCGCTCCGTGCCGCGAGGTACCAGCAGGCGCTGCGGCGATACCATTGTCGTAGCATCCGCACCCGGACCCTCGAGGTGGGTGACCTCGTCCTAAGGTGGGTCCTCTCTAGGGAGGGCCTTCACAAGCTCTCGCCCATGTGGGATGGCCCGTTCAGGATCGCCTGCGTCTCCAAAACAGGCGCCGTACGCCTGGAGACGCAGGACGGGGTCCCCATCCAAAATGCCTGGAACATCCAGCATCTTCGCAAATTCTACCTATGACACTCTCACGTAATAATGAGTGGGGCTGTACATGTCCCGGAGTCTCCCGGTGCGTCGCTCCTCGACCCCACGGGGGCTCCCACCCATGCCCAAGTGGAAGCCCCATGCTTCGCACTGGCGGACGACACGGTCTTTCAGCGACTATGCCCATGCTAGTGGAGGCCCCATGCTCCGCGCTGGCGGGAAGATTAGAAGACTAGTGTAGGTGCCGGACACGGCTGTTCTTTTGCTTGCTTTTGTAACCCAATTTGCCACTTCTTGGAATGAAATTTGAAGATCTCGCATCTTTATTTGAAAAGGGGGGAATTTTCTTTTTTTTCTTGCAGTATTTCCTCTCTTGAATTCCGTTTTTGAGAGGTGTGGCAACTGCCAATGCCTCCCTCCATCGCGTCCCGTGAGTGGGGGCTGGGCATGATGTGTATGCCTGAGCCGGCCCAGGCTGCGCTAGCGGCAGGCCCGCTCATGCGCGCACCTCGCCAAGACCTTGGCGAACAAGTCCTCACGCGATGCTCTCGAGCGAGCCATCGGTCCCCCGGCCTCAGGAGCGCTCATCTCCTGGCCTTGCCGGGCATCACGCCCCGGCATACCAGCGACGGTCAGCCCTCGCTCGGGGGCTCCAGACTTAGGATGATCGCCGGGGAAGGATGGCTGAAGAAAGGACACTCACGGTTTAGCTCATCATCGAAGACCCTGACGAAATTGTGTCTCGGCGCCTTGCGGGGTTCAATGACTGGCGAAGGCATCCCCGGAGGCTCCGGACCCTCGCGAGTCCCCCGGAGGCCTCGCGGGTAGCATGCCCCTCTAGGCTCTGGAGGAATGCGCCCCCATGACGTAGAAACCCGCCAAAGGCCACGAACGCAACAAGCTAAGTTATCCTAATCCCGCCAGGCGAGAACCATTTCGATTAGTAATGACATAAATGCTAGAACATGAATAGGAAATACTTATATAAAGGCGCAAGCGCCGCAGTCCATTACACGCCCCGCGGGGTTTTCCATGGTTCTTAATGCAGGAGATAAAAAAATGAAGAGGCGGCCTCCCGAGGACCGCTACTCCTCAGGCCTGGCTCCATCGCCGCCCGCGCTTAGTCGAAGTCCTCCTCCTGCTTGATGAGGGGGTGGTGGCGAGGTGGCTCGACGTCTTCCTGAGCGGGGGCACGGTGGCGGGGCGGCTCGCCGCCCTCCTGGATCCGGGCGTGGCGACGGGGCGGCTCATCTTAGTCGTCATCGCTTGAGTTTCCCCCGGAGGAGACGCCTTCCCCCTCTGCCGTAGCTGCTAGGACCCCGCAGCCGCCCCTGCGGGAGAGGCCCTTCCCCCGACTGCTGGAACTGGTGTGGGCCGTCAGAGGCGGACGCCCGCGCCCCTATGATGATGTCGCTGGTGCTGTCGCAAACTTGCGGGGACTGACGCGCCCTCTCTTGGGTGGCGGCGCCTCTGGCCCCTCCTAGGGAACCTTGCCCTTCTCTTCGGCTGAGAACCTCCTCACTGGCGCCATGGTTGCTTTCGGAAAGTGGTGGATGTGGCGGAGATAAGAGAAGAAGGGATGAGCGGGTGAAGATGGGCTAGGGGCTCCGCCCCCCTTCGCCCTCTTATAGGCGAAAGAAGGCTAACCGGCGCCCCACCATGTTCCGAGTGATGATGGCCTTGCTGCATGCACCATGCCGCTGTCCATTTGGAGCGGTTGCCGAGGCGACCTGGGGGAGTGGAGGCATCCATGTCCCGTCGTGCGCCACACATCAAGCCTGGCCCACAGGCGATTTGGGGCCCGCGGCGCTTCGCCCTTGCCCCTTGGCTTCGCCTCGAAGCGAGCTCGAGTGCACCTTGGGCCCGGGGGCTACTGTCGGCGTTTTGGGACCGGGGGTACCCAGATGTTCCTGCCCGCGGCCCAGCGCGTGGGCGCATCGACGGCCTTGTACGGCCCAGCTATAACGACTCCAAGGCAAGACCCTCGCAAGGGCCCCCAGCCTCGTGAGGGGGACGGCATCAAGACCTTCAGAGGAGCGGCCTCCCCATGCTGCCTCCCGAGGAGTGGAGATTTCTATGCAGGTACCCAGCCTCACGAGGCTATGGTGACATGAGCCATGAGGACCGAAGGCCAGGCGGGCGCCAGCGGGCGCAAAGGAGGCAGTTTCCCTTTCGGTGCTAAGGAGGCAAGCATAGAAGCGGGTTCCCAAGGAATCCCCCAAAGGTTTCCATTCCGGTGCAATAAGACCAAGACCATGAGCTCGGCAGGACGGATGTCATCGCCGAGCCCACCGCTGCGTCATGACTAGAAGCTTTGCAGGCGAAGACCACCTTTCGTCAGGATTAGATGTACTTCTTGTCCCCTTTCAAATTGGCCGTTGTGGGATCCCTTCCCACCTAAGTTCCGAGGTAAGAGGACCAAGGCCACTATAAATTTAGGTTAGCCACCAACCATAGAGGGGATCGAGAATCAGACCCTTGGCCACTCCATCCCGCATCACTTGAGCCCTCACGAGGCTGCTCAAACCACTGTACTAGTTCATCCTCAGCCTCCTCGTGAGGCTAATCCACCACAAAGCAGGAGTAGGGTTTTACACCGCAAGGTGGCCCGAACCTGGGTAAACTGCCATGTTCATGTTCTTCCCCGCTCACGTGAGCTCGATGTGGCTAGGCTGTAGGGTGGCGAGCTTAAGACTTAGGTTGGTTGAGATCTTCGCACACGCCCCAGAGTTCGGACCTTATTGGGTCTGCGGAGCCCTGAATCCGACAATGTCCAATGTAACAGATCTTGCTAATTATTGCGTATGACAGCGGATTCTTGTCACAGCGAACACATGCATTGTAACCATGTGTCGTCGCCCTAACATAGTGCCCAAAGCCAGATAATCATGGATGCACCAAACTATAATAGCATGCAGAAAGAAATCAGCTGGTGGGCTTCTATATAGGTCTCGAGTGAGAACACCCCTCCATAGATGTTGAAGTTCCTCCACAAGAGGCTCCATGAATAAATCAAAATCCTTTCCAGGACTTTTTGGACCTTCGATGAGCAAGGTCATCATGTAGTTTGATTCTTTGGTGCAGACATTTGGTGGTATGTTGTAAGGATAACAAGCACTGGCCACATGCTATATGTGGCGCTCTGGTGGCCAAATGGGTTGAATCCATCTGTAACTAAGCCAAGTCTATTGTTTCTTGGCTCAGCAGCAAACTTTTTGTGTTTCTGGTTGAAGCTTATCCAGTCACTACCATGAGATGGATGGCTCATTACATTCTGATCTCTGTACTCCTGGTTCCTAGAATGCCACAGTACATCCTCTCTTGTTTCAGCATCATGAAACAACCTCTGCAATCTTAGTATAATTGGAAAACGTCTCAAAACATTATGAGGAATCCTCTTCACTGCATCGCCATCTTTCCATCTTAATGATTTGCATTTTGGGCATTCACTTAAGTTGGCATAAGAACACAATTATTCTTACAAACATGGATCATATCATATCCAATTCCAACTGCACGAAGGAAATTCTTCATTTTACTGTAGGTGTGTGGTAGCTCAGATGCATATGGCTAAGATTTGCGGAAAGCAGCCAACATCGCATTGAATGATTTATTGGTCATCTGCTTAGATGTCTTCACCTGAAGAAAGGTGACCATAGTTGAGAATACTGATAGCTTATTTCCTGGGGTGACTGCCAAGTTGCATTGTTCAAACATGCGGGCCCACCATTTTTCTTGTGCAGGTGAAAGTTCATGAAATGCGTGAGCATTTCGTAACATTGTTTCAATGTTGGTCAAACCCACTAGCTCCGCCACCACCACTTCCTCCTCCTCTTCCTCCTGAGCATCAGGCAGATCAAGATGGTGATCTGCTGCTTCAACATAGTCAGTAACATTGATGTTCACAGCTTCACCATGATGAACCCACCTAGTATATGTGACCGATATCCCATACAAGTTTAGATGATTTTGCACAGTTGACTGGGGTCTTGAAACTGAATTCATACAACTCCTACACGCGTAGAACACATCTAATATCGGACCACCATACTCAGCTCTGATAACATTCATGAAGTTTTCAACCCCCTCGACATATGCAGGGGAGAATCTTCGAGCAGAAGTTATCCAAGTCTTGTCCATCTGTTAGACATACAAATTAGTTCTTCTACTAGATATTACAGTAAAAGCATATATGTTTTTTTATAAAATCCAGAAAAAATAACTAGGTCGATGTCTAAAGCTATGGCAAGATATTTGGACAAGCAGATCTAAGTAACGAAATACATGTAAAGCTAATTCAACAAATAGATTGAGTGCTAAATTATGGCAGGCTATTTCAGCAATCAATGAGGCCGAGCACACCGCCATCGAAGGCCATCTCCGCAACAAAGATTGAGTATAAAATTGTGTCGAGCTATTTCACCTAACAGATTGGCTACTAGACCATGGCAATCTACTTCACAATACATACATGGTCCTAATATATGGCAGGATATTTTAGCAACTAATCGGGCGTGGCATGGCATCTCAGCAAAGCAAATTGAGTGCAGAACAGGGCAAGGAAGCTTCTTAAGCAAAGCATATGGACTGTAACTATTTCGGCAAGCAGTGAGATTAACAACATCTATCAGCTAACATTCAGCGCTACTCCGACATGCACGGGGCCTTAGTCTAGAATGCGTGTACCGTGGGAGAAGCTGACCACCGTGTGTCTCCACAAGAATGTCGCCAGCGGCACGGCAAGGCTGGAGGACGGCAGTCTACAAGAGCGTACTGTGGGAGCGAGAGGATCGCCATGCGTCCCCTCGATGAACCGCGGCGCCGACGTATCGACGCGGCGGGGAGGGCGGCTTTGGTGGAGCGAATGGAGTGGAGGGGGCCGGGGGGAGGGGGGTTTGGGGAATATTATTGGCTAGTTGGCCGAAGGGCAGTTGAATTTGGGATTTGGGGGGAATTTTTGCGCGGTGGGTGGGGGAGTATGGTGCATGGTCGGTTTCTCCAAATGCAGTCCCACGTGTCAGTGAAGAGGCAAGCCGAAGCGCATTCCGTTTGGGTGAGCCGTGTGTAGGACCGACCGTGTGAGGGGTGCAATGCGACCGCGACAGGCGTGCTATGAGTGTACCACCTTTTTCCTTTTAAACTTGGTGCTTCGCGCGATCCATCGATACTACTAGTAATCCGGTAATCCCGACTAAAATGGTGCGGCCGGGTCTTTTCCCGGGTGATATGCTGGGAGGTTGGCTTAGTTGGTTTTTTTAGAACTTTATTTTTTAGGACAAGGCTTAGTTGGTCTGATAGACAGAGCGAGAGAAAGATGTGAAATGCATGAATGTGTAGTGGACGTACTATTGGAGTGCCCAAGGTAAATTGCGTATGTAGACCCTATGTGTTTATTTACTTCGCATGTTAGCTTTGTCTCGGGTCAAACCTTCTAAACTTAGACCAAGTTTATACACACAAAAACGAATCATCATTCAATATATTTTCATTCAATATATCTTACTATTATTGTGAAAGTTCATATACACCGGATGAGATTCATGCAAACACGACACATTTTCATTACATTCAAACTTCTATAGGACAGAAAAAGAAAAGAAACCTAACCCTAAACCTTTTTTACGGCGTCGACCAACATCCACTTTCCTTTGTACTTCCACATCGGCGACGATGTCCTCCATATGCCGTCTCCATGAACGGCGGTGGGGTTCAAGACCCGTGAAGTGAAGGTGCGGTCTCCGGCGAGGAAGAGTAGAACACGGGAGACGGACCGGCCAGTTGGCACACCATGCCGTGCCGCCTCCCATGCCCTACTCATCCTTGGAGGAGTCCCCGACCTCGGCAGTGCCGATGGACATGAGGTCGATGATGATGGACATGGACTGTCTGTCGCTTCACCTACCACATGCGCCACCGAACGTTGGACGGCGGCAAGTAGGACGCGTGGCTGGCGGTGCTCCCGTCATCGGCTGCCAGCATGGCCACCGCTTGTGTGGTCGTGTCCGCGTCCTCGTCCGCCAACGTTGAGCGAGGGCGGAGACCTCGAGCTTCATCCCTGAAGACAAGCTCTCCCGCAGAGCATTCTCACTCGCGGTCATGGTGGATGTGGTGCCAGGTAGGAGGATGCGCTATGGTGTGGAGTTTAGCTGGGCGTTGCCGCTTTTAGTAGCGCATTCCGGTGAAGCCAAGTGTCCAGGTGCGTCAATAAGTCACCGCAGTTGGTTCCTCGGGTAGCGAGCCTACTTAATGATGGCATAGAGATGGACGGCATGAACGCGGGCAGCTGGCACCAGCTGGGAACGCACACGCGCGACGGTGCGAGGGACGATGGTTTTTTGTGTGCCAGGGTAGTCAGCTGCGGGCGTGGCAACGTTTGGAGATGCCCTTTTCTCACATGAGATCTATCATGTAATTGAAAAATCAAGATGACCCGGCATGGTCTCAGGTCATGGGGATACAGTTGGCCGCGCTAGAACACTCCCTGGACACATCGCGGCACGCACACGCTTCGGCGCCCCGTGCATCCTCCATGAGCCGGGTGTTGATCTGCTGGTCGTGCCACAGCGGTAGCGCCACCCTCGGCACCCTGAAGCCGAGCATGTCCAGCAACAATGAGCGTGTCGCTCATCGCGGTCGCCATGTCCAGAGGCGGTGCGGGAGCTGCGCCATGTTGCTGGCCCCCACGACCCACATGAATGGTTGCCAGTGGCGAGGAGGTCGTGGGCTAGCTCCTCCATTGGACTAGTCTGCGCCGCGTCATCCCGACAGGTGTACCCCACATGTTGGTTTCCCTATTTTCTCGGAAAAATTCGAGCATCAGTGCTCCGCTTTACGCATTAGGTGTAGAACAGGTGGTTTTTGTGCCCTGGTTCAAATGTGGTACAGTACCAAGTTGTTACCCTAGCCCCAAGGTTGGTGGTTTTGGGTACAGTACCACCCTTTTCCTTTTCAACTCGTGAAGCATAACACTTGATTAAGTAGCCGGATGTTGTGCTAATTTAGGTGTCCGGCTTTTTGAAGGAATAATTGAGGTGTGCCCGGTCCGTGCCCACATTTAGGGGTCCAACTTATACCATGTTTCGGCAGTAGTAACTATACTGGTCCCTACGTATCTTACTCTGTGACCAAGATGGAAGGGAAAACAAGACAACTTATTGTTTATTTGAGCCATCCAAGTATAATCATGTGGCGTTGCTTATTTCTCATTCCTCTCCAACCCTATTCTCCATCGATCATGCTGCCCTCCGGTCGAGTCCATCCTCCCGCATGCCTCATTTGAACTTTCCGCCGAGTGTCATTCGCATGTGGGCCTACACCATGCCTGTATTTCCAATGTTGTAATTTGTCCGACATGCATATAGACAAACGATTCGTTTAAAGTTTCGTGTTGCCTCCACTACATGTCGCTTCCCATCTTAGTTTTGACATCCCATTCGGTTCATGCCCCGACACATCTTGACGAGATCGATAGATGTTGAGAGATCGAGTGTGTGTCGTGCAAGGTGATAAAGGTTTGGTGTGTTTCTATGATAGAAATGATCATGTGGGGTGGAGAGAGGGTGGGAGTTCTGTGTGGGCATGTCGATCGTGTAGCATCTAGCTATGGATTGATTGAAAGCGGACTAGGGTGGGTCCGGATATCGACCAATCGAACAATCTAGAGAGGGGCGGAGAGAAAGATGAATGTATGCTTAAAAAAGATAGATGAAAGGCTTGGTTACAATTTATGCATGGTCGAGTGACCTAGGCGTGTGTCGAAGAGCGATCTGACGAGTGAGATACAAACCCGATACCTCGAGAGATCAATTAGGTGTGACATGCACAAAGAGGAAGAGAGGTGGTATGTGTGTGTGCGCTAGAGAGAGAGAGAGATGGAGAGGGGGAGAGAGAGACCCCGAGATGAAACCAAGAGAGAACAAGTGGGTGCATGTGTGATACACAGAGATGGTGCATCAATGAAAAAAACATTTTATGCATAAGAAGACACATGGTATTTGAATCCCTAAAAAAGTTTCAAAAATTAGAATTCAACCTAAGGCGGATTCAAAATTTTGAAACGGTGATCATAGCATCATCAAATCATATATAAAAGGGTATTCAATGTTCGTTTCACTTTTGAACGTACAATATACTCCCTCCGATCCTTTTTAGTTTACATATAAGTTTTGTGTGTAGTCAAAGTATATCTACTTTGATCAAACTTACAAAAAAAAGTATCAACATTCAACAACGCCCAATCAATATTGTTAGATTCGTACATACTCCTAGATTTGTATTCAAACAGAAATGGTTTCCAATTTGTATTCAAACACGTGAATGCTTGTTCTCGCGCATGCTCTTCCTACCAGGATTTTGGCACGTATAGGCAGTCCAATAGTACAACTTTTGTTTGAAGCTCCCTGTCCAATAGTAGTAGGAGTAGTAGTACTAGTGGAGTGGAGTAGTAAATTAAGCTGACGTGGGCGGGAGAGGGGGAGGGACGTCCGACCCCGTTGGGGGGGGGGAGGGAGGGGTAAGTTTGCCTACCGTCGGTTTGCTCTCAACTGCGGTCCCACAAGCGAGCAAAAACGCAAGATGAAGCACGTTCCATTCGGTGAGCGACGTGTAGGGTCCACCGTGCCGGGGTGCAATGCGAACGCAACAAGAGTAATGTACACCGTCCGTTTCTTATGAACTTGCATACTTCCAGGTACTCCTTTTTTTTAACACGGTACAGATGCAAGCGCTCATACATGCGCGCATACACTCAGCCCTATGAACGCACACACGCACACCCTACATCTATAAGTACCTTCGAGAGGCTGAGCCGGCATATCATCTTGAGATTTACGAAGTCAACGCCTCATCGTCGACAGGAACGGTGGGGAGGTCCGGACATCTGCCACGTGAAACTCTGAAACTTTGGTCCCATCCCACCCCACAACTCTCTAGGTTCCAGCCATCTGGCTTTGCAAACTTCACACAGTCAAAACCGATTGACCGGTCGTCATCGGAACCACTATTCCCACTGAAACTTTCGCTGCTCGGCCTACACCATCTACTTGTCGGCCGGTGACCACTACCCCAAAACCACACCTCCTCTCCAGCCCATTCTCCAAGCTTTCGATCCCCTAGTCCGCTTCAGCCACCCCCTAGTTCGTCGGAAAGCCATGGTGCACCACAAGATCACGTACTACAAGATGCTGACACTGGAGCGCCGCGCAGAAATTGCGGCGGCGGTCGGCGCCACAGACCTCCGTTATGAAGCTTGCTTTGCAGCGGACCAATCCTCTAGTTCTCTGGAGCCAAGCTCTGAGGAGGAGGAATCCGATCCAACGTTCATGGCAGAGGTCGTGGCGCAGAAGGCCCCCCGATGCATATGAGACGATGGACATCGACTTCGTGCCGGCGTCTAGGTCCCCCATGGTGCAGGCGGACCAGCGGTTCAACCTGGCAATCTTAAAGGAGCACCGTGAGGCGGAGGCTCAACTCGACGTGGAGTGTGCGGATGCCGCTGCCATAGAGGCCCTCCTACAGGCGGAACCGGATGTCGTGGACGTGAACCAGGCAGCAGAGGCTCAACTTGGCGTGAAGTGCGCGGATGCCGCTGCCATCGAGGCCCTCCTGCACGCGGAACCGAACGTCCTGGACTTGAACCGGGCGGCGGAGGCTCAACTCGACGCAGAGCTGCCATCAAGGCCCAGCTGCAGGAGGAACCAAACGTCATCGACGTGAACCGGGCGGTGCTCGCGTCTGTGCAGAGCACCTGCACGCTCCGCGTGAATGAGTAGCTGGAGGCCAAGGACAACCACGGTGCAGAGACACACGTCGGCAGCTACGGCTGGTTCGCGCCGACAGCCAAAGACGATGAGGCCGTCTCGTTTCACGAGCAGTGGTAGTTTTTCTTTATGTTGTTGTTTTAGGGATATTTTGCTATGTAAAAACATATATTTATGCAAGTCGCCTGACTTCCATCATTTGGGTTAGTCAAGTATTTTAGGTGGTTGGATGAATATCCTGCGTCTCCTAACCGTTCTTCTTCCTCACCTCTTGTTCTTCCCCAACAGACACCGCACGGGCCACACGGATCTTCCCCAACATGCGGTTGGATAAACATACTGTATGAACGAAAATTAGGTGTCAGCGGTTGGATGGCTGAGTTTGGTTTGATCACATGCGGTAGCACGTGTCAGTGAGGGTGCGTTCCCTTGGTTAGGTTTGCGGCGTGCAGGAGCGACTGTGTGAGGTTACGGTGCAACCGCGACAGGCGTGCGCAAGTGTACCTCCTTTTAATTTTGAAAACTTTAGGCAAGCTTGGCAAAAATGTGTGGCAAAGTATGGCAATGCAAGGCCTAGACCCAAACAGTATACAAGTACATACTGTGTTAAAAAAGAAAGGCGGGGTTTTCCTTCGCGGGATTGGTCGATACAAATCCTCATTTGACGTGTCAATTAATGTGTATTTTTTTCTCCAACGCCCAAAGAGCTAACCAGCTCACTCCTCATTGCTTGATTAATGCAGTGCCATGCAAACCAACCTTCTCACTTCCTAATGCATGCAAGGGTATATTAATGTCCTTGGTTGCTAGTATGAGGCAAACCCCATCAATTTTGCCTCGATTAGTGTTAGCAGCCTTCTACAAATTGTATTTTTGATACTGGCCTTGTATACAAAAAAATGGAGGTAGTAACTATTTGACTTCCTTCCCATTGCAGTGATGTCGATGATATCTCGATTGCTGTGGCTTTGGTGAAGTGCGTTCGATGGAGCACACCATTGAGGCAGACCACGGTAAGTCATTCGCAATTGCCGCCTGCAAGCCGAGACAACCGCCTTCTTTGCATCCAGGAAGTCCGTTGAACCAAATGAGACCTAAATGTACTACTACTAGCACAATAGCGTCGTCCGTCCAGCTTAGTGTAGTAAAGGTGGTTTCTCGAAGAAGACGTTGGAGAAGCGGAGTCAACAAAGAGTGAAACGATGGTTGCTTCGTCCGTGCTTTGTGATTTGATGCCTCACTGCTTTGTGATTTGTGATAGAAGGGACAGGGGAGTAGACTCTGTGCTCTATACATGCGTCCAAGCACGGGAGAGAGAGGAGAGAGGTTCCCTCTTTTTGGCTTTGGCAGCACCCTCCACAATGGTTCGCATCGATGCCAAAAGCTATTTTCACATTTGGCTACACATTCTGGATGCCCTTAAGCGTACCACTTGGTTTTGCTCCTTGGTGCTATCTATACAAATCTCAATTATATTGATCTAAAAAAATATATCAAGATTAGTAAAAAGGAGGTGATTTTGCCGCGCGGAAGGCGTGGGAGGTTTCTTATTTTTAGAGGTTGGCCTGGTGGTTTGCTAACATGCGGTCCCACGTGTTAGTGATTTACCAATCCGATCCACGTCCCACATGAGGCAGAACAACGGCAGAAGCAACACGTCGTTAACTTGAAGAAGATGAGGGAGAAGCGGATTCAGCAAAGAGTGAAATGATGGTTCCTTCATCCCTCCAACTTTTTTTTGAGCATCACTTCGTCCCTCTAACTTAACTGTAGGAAAGGTGCAGCTTTGTGATTTGATGCCTCATTGCTCATTACTATGCCGGCGCCATGACCGGAGTGCGTCCTCCCTGCTGCTCTGCACTGTTATTTCGATATGGCACGTGGACCCGGTTTCTTGATGTCCCACATTTCAGCGAAAGGGACTAGAACATTTATGAAATCGAGCGCTCCACTCTTACGACAGAGGAGTACATGACACGGCGGCCTAGTGAACTATTACTTGTACTGTAGTACTACTATAGTTTTGTTGTTTCGCACGATCCATTGATACAAACCCGATTAAACAGGCGAGGGCGGGATTTTTCCCGCGTGGTAGACAGGGTAGCTTGGCATAGTCAGTTTGACATAGAGAGCAAGAGGAAGATGTGAAATGCTTGAATGTGTAATGGGCCCTTTTTTTCTGTGTGTGTGTGTGTATGTGTAGTCTGACCTTTCATATCACTAGATGATACTAGCCATACATTTCAAAGGCAATTTTAATTTATGCAAACTGAATAATTAAGTAACTATATGAGATATAGTAAAACTGAAAACACATACGATTTATTGTGCTAGGGTGTAGTAGTGCTGTATTGCATAGTTGTTAGATGTAACATGCGAGAACATGTAGAGATGTACTTTTGGAGGGCCTACAAAGAGAAATTGGGCATAAAGTGGATTCAAATATTTGTATTCGTCTTCATAGCATTTGTAACTCATACCTACAGTTTGTACGGTAGACGTGAATGCTTGTTCGCTCTTACGAAACCAGTACAACAATAATGGGGTGGCATGCGCCAATTTAGGCACTGGTACGTTGGCCTACTCAGCTCCACAGGGAGAGCGAGAGAAGAGATAAATACACTGGTGGTCAGTGTATTTCAAGCGAAAAGGGTAATACGGTCACCGGACTTCAGAATATGCTCATTACGGTCACTATATATGTTTTGCGGTGATTATACAGTCACTTGCTCACCGTTCAGCATCGGATTGCACTCTGTTGACCAACCAAATAGTCTGTGTGGCACTATGTTGACTGGTTAAATTGACCACGTTCCTTGTGGGTCCCACCTATCTGTTTGTAGAGGAAAAAGTAAGATAAACACATTTACGCAGGCGCGACAAGACTACAACCCATGCGCGGGAACCACTTGGTTGTGTATGTGTCTGTCAGGGACTGATGTATGCGCATGCATGTGTAGGTTGAGCACTTGAGCGTGAACGTGTGTGTTGGTCGTGTGGTGTGTGCATGCATGCGTGTGTGTGTGCATGTGAGAGTTGCGTTTGTGCGTGTGTGCGTGTGAGTGTTGCGTGGCTTCGTGTGTACATGTGAGTGTTGCATGCATGTAGTTCAT
The DNA here is from genome assembly GCA_011799875.1 of Thinopyrum elongatum. NCBI lineage: Eukaryota > Viridiplantae > Streptophyta > Magnoliopsida > Poales > Poaceae > Thinopyrum > Thinopyrum elongatum. Next base: position 352,179,164 of record CM022303.1, read on the forward strand.
GGGCATGCGTGCGTGTGTGTATAATCACCACACTAGCTCCTGTGTACTAAAACAGACAGCCCAGCATACCAATACAAGGCCACCTTGTCCGCTATGCCCGCGGTCATGACTTCGAATACCCACCGTCCAATATTTTTTTATCATTTGTTTTCATTCTTATACACGCTGACAGGTGGGCCCAATGGTAGTGAGATAATGTGATGCAACACTAGACGTGCCACGTGGAGCGTTTAACTGGTCAACTAGTCATGTCTTAAACAAATACAGAGTTGTACGGTGAGCTCGTGACTGTATAATAACCACAAAACGTAAATGGTGACCGTAATGAGTGGATTCTGAAGTCCAATGTACGCATCGTGCTTTCGCTTCAAATACAGTGATCATTGCTGTATATATTGCGAGAGAAAGATGAAACATGCTTGAATGTGCTGGGGGCATACTTTTAGAGGACCTAGAGATAGTTTGTGTGCGTACATGAAAGGGGCATAGAGGGGGTGTGTGCGATGGAGAGAGAGATGCTCTTCGTTTCTCTTTATTATGACTAACTTTATATATAGTATAAAAATATAAAAATTCACAGTGCGGAATAAGTATCATTGGGTGCACCATGCAATGCAAATTAACTTTCATACTCAATATAACTTTGTAATGTTGTATATATGTAGAATTTATAAAATAAATTTTTGGCCACACTTTGTGTGGTTTTATTCGAAAGGAATATGCGAAGTAAATGTGAAGAGAGGGCTTTTTAGATCAACGGGGTACGCGATAAGATGTAACATGTGTGAATGTGTAGTTGACGTATTTGGCAGGGCCTAGAGAGGGTATGCGTACGTATTCGAGAGAGGCATGTATAGAGGGGCCAGCGGGGGGGGGGGCGACGAGGGAGAGATATCACGAGAAATGAGAGAGGTCTAGAGAGAGAGAGAGAGACGAATAGGATGTCACGGCGAGAGATGCCCTTGTGTGTGTCCATGCAAGGGGGAGGGGATAGAGCATTACAAAAAATACACTTCCGTGATGATACGTGTTTGTCATAGTAGGTCATGTTTTCTGTCATGCATGTACATCCATGACGATTTTATGACAGAGTCAAGATAGTCATACCTATGCTGTCGTAGAAGTGTTCCATGACAATACCAAAATTATCATCACGGAAGTGTCCACTTCCATGATGATAAATGGCATGTCATAGAGGTGTTTTTGTCAAGGGTAACCGACATGTGGCATTCACCATAACGGGTCGCCGTTAAGCTATCGGGTTCTGGTTTGGATCCGATAACCCGTTAACAGCCCCGATGAATGGGAATTTTCCACGTGTAAAATTCTCATTCGCCGGAGGATCCACGTGTCGGCTCAGCGTTGGGACAGATGTCATCCACTCATTGTATGGGAGCCGCCTATGATACTTTGACACGTGGCAAGGCCCAACAATGGCCCATTAAGGAGAAAGTGGCCAGCCCAGTCAAAATTAGCAGGCCGGCCCATAGAGGGCTTACTTGTGTCTGGTCCATTTAGGCCCACGGCCCATACGAGATGTGCGAATTCGGCCCATTAACTATTTGACACCATTGCAGCCCATCGTCAGTTCCAGCCCGCTATATATTTGGGCTCAATATCGGCCCATCATAGTTTCGGCCTGTTAACAGCCCATTCAAAGGATGGGCATTTTCAGGATGTACGTCTTTCGGCCTTTTAGCAACCCATTTTAAGTGTTGGGCCAATATCCAGCCCGGTATGTCTTTCAGCCTGTTAACGGCCCATAAAGGAGTTGGGCCATTTGCAGTCCGACCTAAGTTTTGGCCTCTTAACGGCCCATGCTCTTAATGGTCCAATACCAGCCGGTTTCTCTTTCGACCTGCTAAAGGCCCACAACCAGTTGGGCCATATACAGTCCGACCTGACTTTCGGCCCCTTAGCGGCCCATGCTATTTATGGTCCAATATCAGCCCGCTGTCTCTTTCGGCCTCCTAAAGGCCCACAATACAGTTGGGCCATTTATAGCCCGACCTTAGTATCGGCTTGTTAACGGCCTGTGAAATCGAATGGGCCCACTTATTGCCCGCTTCGATTTTGGCCTATTAACGACCCGAGAGGTAACTGCGCGAAGCATTAACTGTTACCTCGTTTCAATTATAGCGGCCTAATAGAGCTTTCGGCCTGGTTACGGCCCATCAACTTATTGGGCCCGCTAAAGTTCGAACATGTCTGTAGGCCCAATTAGACAAAGTCGAGCATTTAAGGAGAGCACCAAAACCGATCAAACAAAAGCCTAAAAGAATTTTGGCACCTGCGAGCCCATTAGGGGGGCATTAAGGGAAGTGGGCCGCTACCCTTCATATCGGGCCCATGATGGTTCGTGCTAGCTATTAATTTCACTACATTTTTGGCTTCCTAGCGACCAGTTAGCTGGAATGCGAGGCGCGCTAAGCAAATGTACGACATACAAGGAAAAACGTAGCACATCCAACATATATTACAGGAAATTACATCCACTGGGCAATCAAAATTGATGCCAGTACAAATAAATGAACAGAACTTAACAATCTATAACCTCAGCGCGGATGACGCCCATAAGCATGTGAGCAAGTTCTTCCTTCTTTGCTACACTGTCTCTGAAAACATTGATCAGTTGTTGTTGCGCAAGAATGTGCACCTCTGATTCCTCCATGATTTCCATCATTGCTTCAGCAAATAATTGGTTCACAAACATACATTTATTTCTGTTGGATTCGAGACAGAGGAAACTGAATAGATTCAGATGGCGATTTTGGCAGGCTTGTATTATTGATAGTGGAGAGTGTCTCGACCACTGCATCATAACATAAATTATGAGGGGAACCGAGCAAATTAATCAAGAGTTATTGCCATTGTTGGAATCAGGGATCTGCAGTCCCAAGTAAGGTTCGAACTCAGGGGCGTGTGCGACCGATCCAGCTTCACAACAACGCTCAGCTCGCCACGCCCAGGGCTTGATCTCATTGAGTGCGCGGGATCGTAGGGAAGGAATGAACATAGACATTTACCCAGGTTCGGGCCACCTTGCGGTGTAAAACCCTACTCCTGCTTTTGGTGGATTGGCCTCACGAGGAGGTTGCGGATGAACTAGTACAGTGGTCGAGCTGCCTTGCGAGGGCTCAGGTGGTCAGGATGGATCGGTCCGGGATCCCCTTCTATGGTGGTGGCTAGCCCATATTTATAGTGGCCTTGGTCCTCTTCCCTCATAGCTTAGGCGGGAAGGGATCTCACAGTGGCCAATTTTGAAAGGGGACAGGGAGTACATCTTATCTTGATGAAAGGTAGTCTTCACCTGCAAAGCTTCTGGCTATGACGCAGCAGTGGGCTCGACGATGACATCCGTCCTGCTGAGCTTGTGGTCTTGGTCTCGTTGCACCGGAATGGAAAGCTTTGGGGCCTTCCTCGGGAACCTGCACCTGTCCTTGCTCCCTAAGCACCGAAGAGGAAAATGTCCCCTCTGCGCCCGCTCGCGCCCGCCTAGCCTTGGTTGTCATGGCTCACGTCATCGCGGCCTCATGAGGCGGGGTACCTGCATACAAATCTCCGCTCCTCCGGAGGCAGGCTCGGGGAGCTATTCCACGGGAGGTCTTGGCGTAGCTCGCCTCGCGAGGCCAGGGCCCTCGCGAGGGTCTTGTCCTGGGGGACTCGTAGCTGGGCCATACCAGGCCGTCAATGAGTCCGCGTGCTGGGCTGCAGACAGGCAAGTCTGGGTACCCCCGATCCCATAACGCTGACAGTAGCCCCCGGGCCCAAGGCGTGCCCATCCTGGCTTGGAGGCGAAGGCAAGGAGTGAAGGCGAAGCGCCACGGGCCCCAACCTCCTGGGGGCCAGGCTCGACACGTGGCGTACGACGGGACACGGGCGCCTCCACTCCCCATGTTGCCTGGGCAACTGCCCAGGCTGACAAAAGCCTGGCGCACGCTGCAGAGCCATCATTGCTCTTCTTCCTTGCGCCTTTCCTCCCTTCCCAAGATCCCCTTTCCTTCACGAGAAACTCCTCCAGATCTAGGCGGAGCGTCATCCTTCCTCTCGCTCCCCCAACCTCAAGGATTCCTCAGATGGTGCTCGCTGGGAACTGGAAGTCTGAGGCCCAGGTCTCGGCCTCCTCTTGTCTCCCACCAGTGCTTACGGCCTGCACCACTTCCAAGGAGGGGGACCTCGCCCCGATGCTCCCGCTGATGGCGTCGCGGCGGTCGACGCCAATGAGTGGGGCTAGACCCTAATCTGGTGCGGCTCTGCGGAGCGAAGCACCTTGGCGAGAACGGTCTACCCCTTCTTCCTCCATAGCATCTTCTGTGGGCTCGTCCCGCCCTTCTCGGAATTCTGCACCGCCGTCCTCAAGCACTATGAGATTCAGGCCCTCCATCTTCAGCCTAACTCCATCCTGCTCCTATCCGTCTTCGCGTTCTACTGCGTGGCCTTTGTGGGCGTGAGGCCCTCGGTCGCCCTCTTCCACCACTACTTCGGCCTGCGGTTCCATGACCGGGAGCAGCGGTCCATGTGCGTCTCTTTTGTTGCAGTTTAGAGCGGGAATGTGCTCCTGAAGGTCGTGAAGAAGGTGGAAGGCTTCCGACACCGCTGGGTCTTCCTGGACGTCCAGGGCCTCAATCCACTCCTGGAGCTTCTGGAGGAGCTGCCCGAGAAGATCCCAGCGTGGGGCTCCGCGAAGCTCACCGATCCACGGGCGAGACCCTTCTTGGGGCATATAGCCTCAGATATGGAGGCCAAGCAGCTGTCCGGGGCAATGATAGTGAAGGAGTTCTTGACGCAGCGCCTGGCGCCGCTCCAGTTGCACTCGAAGTCCCTGTGGGAGTACCAGGGCGTGATTGACGATGCAAGGCTGCGCTCCACCAGCCTGACACGCGGAGGGCTTAAAGCGGCCTTGGTCACCGTGCTGGGCAGCATCCCAGCGGACATACATGAGGCATACGCCCCGTTGTACTGCCGCGATGACCGGGAGGCCCTGGTTGCCACCATGCCCGCCTTCAACAACCAAGGGCTTGACCTGCCCGTCGATCCTGATTACCTCATGGAGCTTTCCTCCGTCAACAGCGACGACGAGGAGGACTCCGAAGAGACTGAGGACGACGGCTTGACGGCGGCGTCCCCTCCGTCGCAGCGCGAGCTTCTCTGCCACCTCGAGGATGATGACGACACCATGGATTCTCTGGTCATGGACTCCCTGCGCTCCGCCAGGGTCTTCAGGTGGTCAGGGCCTACCCCCCGGACCACGTGAGCATCCGGCCGGGCAGCCTCAGGGAAAAACGCGGCTGCGCCACCTCCGGAGGGCTCCCCACGCTCCAGCGGAGCGGTTGAGACGTCAGTCCCATCCCCGTCTGAGCGGGGGTGCACCGACCTTCGCCGAGAAGGAGAGGAAGAGGAAGTGCGTCGCTCCCAAGGAGTAAGTATCCTACCTCGCTTTTGATCAAGCATAGATTGCGGCAGTGCTCATAACACTCCCCTCTTGATGACCAGGAGTGGTGAAGTGACGAAGAAGAAGAAGACGAGTACTGAGCCGAAGGAGCCCCTTGGTCTGAGGGCGCCGTCAGTCTTCGGTCGCGGCCGCGGCGGACGTGGAAGTGTTTTGCGCCAGCCCAGTGGAACCCTTGGGCGCTCAGGCGGCATCGTGCCCGAGCGCACGGGTGCACCGCCTGCCCCAGGCACCTTGCCGACACCACTCGGGAGGCCGACCGCCGAGGACGCGGGGGTTCACAAGACGACACTCCTTGCCGCGGCCGCGGCAACCCCGGCCCTGGTGGAGGGGGCGACTCCTTGCCCACCTCTGCGGAATCCACCCCTGAGGGCACAGCGACGCAACCTCAGGAGGAGCCAGCACCCGTGGACTAGCAGGCTGTGAAGTCGTCAACTCTTGTCATGCCTGAGAAGAGCCTGGACCCTCCGGTGCCCCAACCCGACCATGCCACCGCTTCCTTGGCCATAGTGCCAGCCGTTGTGCCAGCCCCGCCTCGTCGTCAGGCCCTCGCGCTCGCGAACTGCGGCCCCCTGATCCGGCCCGGGGCCTTGGATGAAGCCTACACCGCGCTCGGTTGGATCCGAGCTGGCCTCCAAGACGCCGATAGGTGCCTCGCGAGGGAGCGCCTGGAGCTTGTCTCGGGGTGGCTCTAGGCCGACACAGCCACCAGGACGGCCTGGGGCCGGGCCGAAGCCGCCACCACGGAGAGCGGGAAGGAGGCCACCGAAGCCGAGGCAGCTCGCGATGCGGCGTTGGCTGAGGCAGCGTCTGCTGTGAAGCGTTGCGGCGATGCAGAGGCCAATCCGAGGGCCCTTCGGGAGGAGCAAGCCGCGCACACACACCAGCTTCAACAATGGGAGGACGACCTCAAGGCTCGCGAGGTGAGGCTCGCCGATCGCGATTCCATGCTGTCCAAGGAGACTGTCGATCAAGCTACAAAACACGAGCGTCTGACCAAGCTGAAGGAGGAGGTGGTCGAAGCCCAGACGTCCCACACCAAGCATGTCTCCGAGGCGACTGCCCGGCTGGACGCCAGGGAGAAGACCCTTGCTGCCGCTGAAGGGAAGGCAGCCGCAGAGCGCGATGCCTTCCCCTCCATCGAGCTCAGGTCTCGCCAGGCGCTCCACTCCATCTGCAGGGGAGGATTCAAGGAGCCGCTGGAGACCCCTGTGGGCGGCTACATAGGGCTCTCCTACAAGCTTGCCGAGGCTCTCGAAGGAGCTGCCGCAAAGGTGGATTCCATCCTGGAGGATGAGTGTTGCGACCTTTTCTCCATGGCCGTGATGCGCGTCTTCAGCCACCTTTACCTCCGCGACCCCGGCTTCGATTTCGATGCGGTGATTGGCCCGGTTGCTCGAGTGTCTGGCGCCGCGGCGGCGGCGGCCGTGAAGGACTGTGTGGACGCGCTGGTGAAGAAGTTCACCTACATCCCTTACGCCGAGCCCCCGGTAGTGGAGGCGAGCGACGGCGACAACGGCGGCGGCAGTGATGTTGATGACGAGCTCACCGTGGCCGGGACAAGCGGCTGCGACGGCCATGGCGATAATGACCCCTCCTCCTAGATTTTACCTTGCAACACTTATCAAGCCTCATGGAGGCATAAGACTTTGTTTGAATTTGCAGAACATTTCGTGCCTGTAATAACTATTTGGATTCCGTGATTTCCTTTTCGTGCTTGGTTTCCTTCTTGTTTGCGTTTGTGCTCTGCGTTAGCAGGGCCCAGTCCCGCGCATACCTTGACCGCCATTGGGATGTCCGGATGCCAGGACAAAACCAAGGGGCGAGGGGCTACGTGACTAGTGAGGCCCCTGAGTCGCGATGCTCAGGGGTCCCCCTTGACGTACGAGCGGCCCTCATGAAGGAAACATGGGTGAAGACGGGGTTAATCCGGAGCCCTTCATACCTTTTCTCGCCAGCCTTCGCCTGGGAGGGCCGCGAGAAGACTAGGTACTGGGGTCCTGGTGAGGTGGTGTGCGCAAGGCCTGGGCTGAGCGTAGCCCCCGTGTCTAGCCCTCTCGCGTGCACATTCCAGGGGAATGCTGCATGACAGGGCCGCGTGAAGAGCCGAGAGGCCATCCTGAGGTTGGTGCAGCCCCTAGGACGCCCTCAGTTGTTTATCCACCAGCATGGAGCATGGGGCTTCCTCTTGGGCGTGGGCATAGTCGCTGCTCTATCGTGTCGTCCGCCAGCGCGGAGCATGGGGCTTCCACTTGGGCATGGGCATAGTCGTTGTTCGACCGTGTCGTCCGCCAGCGCAGAGCATGGGGCTTCCACTTGGCATGGGTAGGGAGTTCTGTGTTAGAGTCTCCGGGCGTGTATAGCCTTGTCTTGTTCGTACGCGTGACTGGCATGGCAGAACTGGAGGAGGTGTATCTGGGCACTCGTGAGCCAGCGCGGGGCTCACGAGGCCCTACCTCAAGGCGGGTTGCGCCTGAATCTTCTGGAGTGGAGCGCGCTTACAAAACTTGTGTGATGGGGTGACCTACGCCGAATGAACCTCCGGAGGCCATCGCATGAGAAGGTCGAACACCAAGGACCCCATGAAGTGACGTGAACGGGGCCGGCCTGCCAGACAGAGCTCAATCGCTTGGGTTTATCGATGATGTAGGGACTGACCTGAGCACAGACGCCATGCCCAGTCTTCTCATGCAACAATCGCGAGGAAGGACACCCGGCGCGGGGCTCCTGCGATGGCGAAGTGCCGAACTGCGGTTGTACGAACCGGGCCGCGCGCCCTGACTTACCCTGTCTCGATTAGCTCACATGGGGACAAGGAACCAAGGACCCCGGGAGGTGACGTGCACGGGAGCTGGCCCGTGAGACAGAGCTCGGTCACTTAGATTTATCAACACTATAGGGATGGACCCCAGCACAGACGCCGTGCCATCCGTTAATCATGAGGCGGTCAAGGGCGGGGTTGCGAGGGTGCAGCGACATTCGTGGTGACGAAGCACCGGGCACACAGGTTGGAAAACTTAGGAAATTCATCAAAGGAAGAGCCAGATCCAATACATGCATAAAATGATACAGCTGCTGGGACGGGCCCTGACAGCTTGAGGATAATGCAGCCCGAGGGGCGCCCTCAATTGAACAAACCAAAAGGTCACGTGGCAATGATGCTGCTGAAGCATCGAGGTATTCGATGAAGCTTGATCCTCACGAACCAGAGGGCTACGGAGGCTCGAGGGTCCCGCGAGGCCCTGGGGGCTCACGAGGGTCCGGGGCCTCCTGAGCCATCACCGCCTGACGTCGGGCCTCGTGAGATGCATGCACAGCCTGCGCGAGGCGCTGGTACGTAGCGCCCATGTTCACGAGGCCAAAAGGCATGCGGACGTAGCTGCATGGGTAGCCCCCATTCCGACTGACACGCGATGGCCAAAAGAGGCCCTGAGAGGCGGCCCTATTGAGACCCAGGATGTTGACGCAGACACGCAGCCCGTCGCCCATGTCGGGGGTTGCAACTGCACTGGGTGGTGTGGGGTGACGCTCGCCACGCATGGCATGCGCCTCCTGAAGCTCCTCGATTGCCTTGCTGATGAATTCTCGTGTCCCTAGCGCCTCGCACCTCGCTCCTTGCTTGTGGGGGCATGCATCGAAGCACGCCTCCAAGTGGTGCCCTAGCACCTCCCTCATCGCACTGGTCAGGTCAGCGGCTCTCCAAATGGAAGCCCCTGAGCCCGTCTTGAGGGAAGCACCAGGCGTGCCTTCCTATGCTGGAGGAAGGGGCGCCCCAACAGCAGGCGCGGGGCCTGAGGCGCCACGAGAGGGCTTCTTGGTCTCTGGACGAACCTCGGGGAGGTCGCAGGCGACCGTGATGACACCGCTGCACCCTAGCATTTTCAGGACGTTGTGGCCATGGTGGGTTGCCGCCATGAACTTGGCAAGGGTGGGGTACCCGAGGATGGCATTGTACGGGAGGCCGATGTGGGCGACGTCGAAATCGATATGCTCAGTGTGGTAGCTGTCGCGCTTGTCGAAGGTGACGGGGAGGCGCACCTGCCCCAGGGGTGTGCGGAGCCATCAGTCACTCCTGAGAAAAGCTTGGTGGGCAGGAGCTGGTCATAAGGTACTTGGAGCGTGTCGAACGTTTCCACAGAGAGGACGTTAAGGCCGGTGCCACCATTGTTGAGGGTCTTGGTGACTACGACGTTGATGATGGTGGGCGTGTAGAGCATGGGGAGCGCGCCAGCAGTGGCCACGCACTTGAGGTGGTCCTTGAAGTCGAAGATGATGGCGTACTGTGACTAGCTGAGGGGGCACGCGGCGTCAAGCTTCGGGAGGGCCGCGTTCACCTCGCGAGAGAACTGCTTGAAGACGCGGTTCAAGGCGGGTGCCTGGGCGCCGCTGAGGATGCATGCAATCATGCGAGGTTCTTGGAAGCCCTAGCCCCATCGTCCTGATGGTTGTCGTTGTTCCTTCTTGGCGGCAGCGGCAGCGGGGGGAGGCCAGCGTTGCCCTGAGGATGGGCCTCACGAGGCTGGTCACGCCAGGGGCCCTCACGAGGCTCATCGCGCCAGTGATCCTAGCGAGGCTGGTCGCGCTAGTCCTGACGGGGGTTGTGGCTGTCCTAGTGGCCTTCGTCGCGGCCTCCTCCGTGGCCGTAGCCTTGGTCGCTGCGCTCAGGGCGGCGGCCCAGGCGCTCCTCATGGATCGCCCTGAGCTCCTAGCAGTCATTGGTGTTGTGGGTATGGACATTGTGGAAGACGCAGTATGGGCGGTTATCCTTGGCTGGTTCATCGCGATCACGGCCGCGCTTCTGCTCAGGTTCCGCTGCCAGCACGGCGGGGCCCTTGCGCTTCGCCTCCTTGGCCTTGGCCTTCTTGTCTTCAGGATCAGCCTCATGGTGCTTGAGGAGGGAGAGGCGGCCTTCTTCAGCCCTGGCGCATTTGTCAGCCAGGTTGAATAGCTCCAGAGCTGAGCAAAGATCATCATGGATGGCGATCTCCTCGCCCATCTTGACGTCGGTTATGCCCTCTGTAAACACGAAGATGATGGCCTCATCGGACGCCTTCGGGACCTTAAGGCGGACTTGGTTGAAGCGCTGCATGTACTTCCGGAGGGTCTCGCCTGGCTGTTGCTTCATGTGTCACAGGTCGTTGATGGTGAGGGCGTGGTCGCGGGTCCCTTGGAAGTTGGCGATGAAACACTCGTGAAGCTCGTCCCACGAGGAGATGGATCCCTCGGGGAGGTGCATGATCCAGGAACACGCGCCATGCTTGAGGGCCATGGGAAACCAGTTTGCCATGACCTTATCGTCGCTGTTCGCCGCTTCGATGCTCAGCGCTTATAGCTGGAGAAACTCCGCGGGGTCATGGCTGCCATCATAGCGCGGGAGCACGTCAGGCTTGAACTTGACCAGCCAGACGACGCGGCATAGCTCACGAGAGAAGGCACGGTAGCCCACCGTACTCACAGGTACAGTCCGTGCAAGAGGGGCACGGTCTTGACGCCCAGGCGGGGCGGCCTCCAGTGTGGCCCGGTCCTGATGTTGGTGCGGCGGTGCGGGGAGCAACCGTGCGTCGTGCTGCGGCTGCTACACAACCTGGCAGCTGGCCTCATCCAGCGCCAGAGCCGGGGCCGCGTGCGGCGGGTCACACTGACGCACATCGCGTCCCGGGTCGACGTCGGCGCTGCGCCGGGGCGAAGGAGGAGGAGCGCCATTTGCCACTTCACCCGCACGAGACGGCGGAGGGCAAAGCAAATGGGAGGGCGCCGGGGCCTCGCCGGCGGCATTGATGAGCTCGGTGATACGGCCTAGCCAGGCATCGTAGCCCTCGTCGGTGGGGCGGTAGCACAGCAGTTCCAGCGCCATGAGGAGCGTGGCCTGCGTGTTCGGCAGCCCGCGGCGAGCATGGGAAGACGACGCCGTGAGGGGGGGGGGTGAGGGAAGGTGTGGCAGTGCGGCCGTCGTGCGGCACAGAAGGAGGTAGCGAAGAATCCTGCTGCTCATGAGCAGTAGGGTCAGTAGCAGTGTTGACCACCAGGGAAGTGGAGCGACGAGGTGCCCCACGGCCCACTTGGGCCGTCTGAGCGACGCGAGCAGCCCGGCGCTCGACGCGGACTCGGCGAGCTTTGGCCATGGGCACGGCGGAGCGAGAACGGAGCGCGGTTGATGAAGAGGCGGAGCTTCGACACGCCCCCTACCTGGCACGCCAAATGTCGGAATCAGGGATCCGCGGACCCAAGGAAGGTTCAAACTTTGGGCGTGTGCGATGGATCCAGCTTCACAATGATGCTCAGCTCGCCACACCCAGGGCTTTATCTCACCCAGTGCACGGGATCGTAGGGAAGGAATGAACACAGAGATTTACCCAGGTTCGGGCCACCTTGTGTTGTAAAACCTTACTCGTGCTTTTGGTCGATTGGCCTCACGAGGAGGTTGAGGATGAACTAGTACAGTGGTCGAGCTGCCTTGCGAGGGCTTGGGTAGTCAGGATGGATCGGTCTGTAATCCCCTTCTACGGTGGTGGCTAGCCCATATTTATAGTGGCCTTGGTCCTCTTCCCTCATAGCTTAGGTGGGAAGGGATCCCAAAGTGGCCAATTTTGAAAGGGGACAGGGAGTACATCTTATCCTGACAAAAGGTGGTCTTCGCCTGCAAAACTTCTGTCTATGATGCAGCGGTGGGCTCGACGATGATATCCGTCCTACCGAGCTTGTGGTCTTGGTCTTGTTGCACCGGAATGGAAAGCCTTGGGGCCTTCCTCGGGAACCTGCGCCTATCCTTGCTCCCTAAGCACCGAAGAGGAAACTGTCCCCTCTGCGCCCGCTGACGCCCACCTGGCCTTGGTCGTCATGGCTCACATCATCGTGGCCTCTTGAGGCGGGGTACCTACATAGAAATCTCTGCTCCTTGGGAGGCAGGCTCGGGGAGCTGTTCCATGGGAGGTCTTGGCGTCGCTCGCCTCGCGAGGCCGGGGCCCTCGCGAGGGTCTTATCCTAGGGGTCTCGTAGCTAGGACATACCGGGCCGTCGATGAGTCTGCGTGCTGGGCCGCAGGCAGGCAAGTCTGGGTACCCCCGATCCCAGAACGCCGACAGCCATATTACCCGCCCTAGAATTATTGGAAAGAAACAATGGGGCTGCTTTGCTGTTCTCAGCGTTTGTCTTCTTATCTTCAGCAGCCTGCACCAAATTAACACACTAGAATTGCTATTAATGGCCAGGTCAGGTAATAGGAAAGCAACATTGACACAATGAAAGTTTGGGCAACCAGACCACACCAGCCTACACCAAATTAACACAATATGGCACATCTATCATCAACCAGGTAAGGTAATAGGACAGCAACATTGACACAATGAATGATTGGGCAACCAGACCACAACACTACAAGTTAGTAATGTGCATGATATGAGATAGTACACTCATGCAGCTCAGTATGCAAAATTACCAGGCAGTTTTCCTTACTAAAATCAACATTGTCGCCTTTAATTATACATTTTGCTACAAGTAAATTTAGATCAGATAAATGTTGGATTCACCCTGATTAACAAAATACATGCTGATGTAAAAATATAGTGATATACACCAGGTACTTACATCAACATTGGAGCACAGAGAACAAGATACTTTCCTCGAACACGATCCCAGTTTAGAAAGTCTTCTATCCTTTAAGCTTAGTTTCTAAAAGAGAGATGGGTAAGAAACATGGAGAAATTATGATCTGAATGCTAGAAAATTTCATGATGCAAGGATACGTACATGCTTCTTAGAAAGGAATTGACATATTTTTGCTGGACTAGAGCGGACTAGTTCTTTGGCCACTGCAATCTTCTTATTATCAGGAGCAATTGGGTTTCTCTGTGCTGGAGTAGTATCTATGAACACAGGAGTTGGTTTACTATCTCCTGGCATTTTGATCTTTTGCAAAGACCTTGTTTGTAGCCCTTCAGATTCTAACATAGCCGTCTTCCCCTTGCATGCCTTATATAGAAGAATGGTGCTTCAATTATAAAACATGCTACGACAGAGAGATGGAATAGGTACTAAAGAATAGAAAGGCATGGCATATTGACATGTCTTCCCTCCATCCGAAAATAAATGGATGTGTCTAGGCTTATTTCAGTTCTAGATACATCCATTTTTATCCATTTCTATGATATGTAATCCGGACGGAGGGAGTATGATGTAAGAGCTAGGGATACGACAAGACAACAGAGTAAAAAAACACTAGTTGAATGTAAAACTATATGGTAGCGGAATAGTCACAGAAAAACATGAAGCAACATATGCGTGTATGATTGGGAAACTAAGATGGCATTGCAACAGACCAGTAGAACATCACTTCAATGTAAAAAAAACTGGTATGGTAGACTGATGGAGTACATACTGATGAATAACAATGCATAAGATATTCAGAAGCATGATGTCCAAACTAAGTAGATGGCATTATGACAGAGTAGAATGACAGTACTAGAATTTGAAAACATGTTATCATGAATGGAATAGGTACTGAAAAATAGGAAGCCATGACATATTTACATGCATGATCAGTAGGCTAAGCACATGGCATTGCAACAGAGTAGATGCACTCTAGGACATTATATGCATGATGTACCCATATCACGGGTCAAGTTAGAGCACGGACCTTGTGGGGTGAACAGGATTCATCATCTTTCTGAAAGTCTTCTAAAGAACTGCCTTTAACTATTCCATCATATTGGGTATCATTGACATCAAGTTTGTTGGCCGCTACATTGCTCCACGAGGTTCTTGTGGATATATCAGTGTGTGCAATTATATCTGACATGCATGGAAGACAACTAGTAGTTAGATTATGTAATGAGTTCCTATAGGATACAAGACAAATAGTACGACTGGACTTAACTAGCAGCAACAGGTCTCAAAAACTAAAGGGAGAACACAGATGAAAGCTACAGAATATGTATTGTTTGTACTCGAGATTAACTAGATGGCACACAAAAGTATTAAAGAACAACAACATAGGTAATACTAGAAGTGGTATAATCACCAGCCTGTGGGATAGCATTGGCTGATGGATGATAACTATGGAAAAACGTTAACTCCTGAACAAGTCTTTTATCTGAACTATGGAACACCGTTAACTCCTGAACAAGACTCTTAAGAGATCAGCATGAATATACAAAGACATGTGATAATCTATTTTCCATGCTTAGATGAATAACGAAGCCATAAATGTTTCACATAAGTAAGATGAGGGTACAACCTTTCTAGCCGCAATCTATAGGAGTGAGCATCATCTGCTGACTTTTCGATGCCCCTGTGGTTGTTGTGGCTGTCCATGTCTGGCACGCACATTCAAGGCAGGGAACTGTTGAGTGGGGACTATAGCTCCCTTCTAGTGTATGCTTCCCTTGTTGGAGCAGCTGCGGTGAGAAGGAAGACGGTGTGGCTGAAGATGCAGAAAACACATAATTTTATGACCGACACATATCTCTGATCTGAAGAAATACACTAAAAGATCAACGCTAAGGAACGAGACTGGTCACACGTCTGTCGACTGAAGACTAAATTGGGGTCACACAATTTTATTTTATTTTGGTACTTTTCGATCTATATCGGATGACTGGATGGCCGTCTTGTGCCTCCTGGCTGACACTGTTCAGAATCTTACCCAAAGAGCCAGTGACCACCAGCAAAGCAGCCTGCCTCCGCCGTCCTTGGCCACGAGAGCTCCGACCAAAACCCCGTTATCCGCCCCACCGCACTGCCTGGTTGCGCCGCCCCCGGCCAAACCACAAAGACTCGCCGTCATCCAGACCCGGCAGCGGCAGTACCTTCAACACACACAACTCTAAGATATCCACCTAAGCGCTGCTTCCACGACGAACTTGCGCCCCCGCACCCTTATAATAGACACCAGCCAACTGGCAGCCTAGGAGCTCCCCCGCCTTGAGGGATGCTGCTTCCCATTGGGAATCGACTAGCCCAGAATAAAAATTCAGACGACTGACGCCTAAATAAAATGATTTAAGATGAGTATATGACCTATCTTGCGGCCCGGTGAAGTAGGCAGCTCTAGCTGCCAAGTCAGTGAGGCCGGCGCGGTTGCGGTGGCTCCCGGTGGCAGGAAAGAAGATATGTCGTGATGGTCGACGGCTACGGGGAAGCAGCGCCGGGGCCCTAGATGCATCTAAAGTTGGAGCCGCTTCGGCGCCGTGCACAACCACGCTAGTGAATCGGCTCCAGTACGGTTCACACGGTTGTCGTCGAGGCAGGTCCGGCAGCACGGAGTAAGAGGCACACGGCCCAGTGCACGACGGCAAACGGATAGTGGCTCCGGCATTGGGGAGGAGGGCGGCGGTGATTTTGGTGTGGTGGGGGCACCATGGAGGAGGGGCTGAGGTTTCGCAGCTGGGGAGAAGGTGATTTGGCGCCCACGCTGTATGAATGGGGAATTGGCAGGGGGAACCTTCTCTTACGGATGCATTTGTCTGAAATGTGGGGGGGGGGGGGGGAAGTTATAGTTCTACCCGTGCCTTTAGGCTTCGGGGCTTGGGTTTGTGTCTTAAGGGTCGGTGATAGTAGGGTAACTTTGCTTCTCCCAAATAGTGGACGCGAGCGATTTCAGCCGAGGAGGGCGTGTTTTGAAATAGTGTGCGCGAGTGATTTCGGCCGAGGAGAGGGTGTTTTGCCACCCACGGTTTATGAATTATTCGGCGCCTACCATTTCGGCCGAGGAGAGGGTGTTTTGACGCCCATGGTTTATGAATTATTCAGCACCTGTCATTTCGTCTGAGGAGAAGGTGCGCTTGGATGAAGTTACGAACCTATCCTCGATGTACAACGGGCCAATTGATGTGTGTCCCACATAGGCCGGTAATTTCGCGTCACCCATTTATTTGCTCGGGCGAATTGCACCGAGCAGAGGGTGTTTAGCGGTTCATTCAAATTTTGGGAGAACGAGCATCCACGTCTACCTTACCAAGTTGATTTGAATCAAATTTTGAAATATTAGCTTGCTACTTCTTTTTTAGATGGTGAGATGATGTTCGAGACTAATGTGTTTTTACATGCTCGTTGGTAACGATTTACTATATGACAAATAGTTGACCCACTCAAAAATGGGAATCAAACCCAAAATGAACTATCTCGATTCAATGAAATAGCTCGTTCACCAGGTCAAAATAATGAACTAAATCCAAAATTGAACACCTCAATTGAGTAGCATGTTGTATTATAGTACTCCATGAACATGCTGAAAGTCAAATTAATGAACTTGTTTGATACGCATATCTCCATTCATGTGTGGATTGCAGACACCATGTTCTCTAATTCAAATATTTGAATGCAAATTTATAACGAAACATGGTTTATATCAGTCTTTGATGCATAAATGCGACCTCCCCCTCTCCCGGACTCCTGTTCTCTCTCTCGCTGACAATCTTCGTTTATATCGCATGCATCCAAACACAAACCTTGTCGGTCCCTCTCACTCTGTCTCTCTCTCTATCTATCTATCTCTCTCCCAGTCTTTCTAGTTCACATGCACACTCCATATATAGGTCTCTTTGGCACACAATGTATGATTCTCTAGTCCAAGCTAAATATTTAGGGTGCACTTATTGTACGCATACAAATTCCCTAGCTCGTTGTCCGTAACTCTCTCATGCACCACTCTGCCGTCTCGGAGCTCTTCCCTCTCTCTCGAACTCTCCATCTCCCTGTGTCACCCATACACATGCATATCTCACTCGCACTATATAGACCTATCTAAAACTCTCTCTCTCCCTCATTCTCTCTCCATCTCACACACACACACACAATCTCACGCCTAGCTAAGTATGACTGTCTCTCACTCCATTGTAGGCACACGCAGTCCCCCCTATGTATATGACTATTTCTCAGTCTCCATCACAAACATGCGCATTGTCTCTTTCCCTCACTTGGTCTATCTCGATTTTCCCGGGTCATCTTTCTATCGCACACACACCTCGTCCCTCGATCTCCCACCCATATAGTCCCCTCACGATCTCGAGGGGATCTCTCTATCACAAACACACCCTCTCTCCCTCGCCATGCGTCCATCTTCTCCATGCGTCCCTCTCAACCTCTGTCCCTTGTTGGCCAGACCTCTATTGGACATGTGCTATAGGGGGGTCTCTCTCCGTTGCAAACAACCACGCACTAGCTATCTTCGTGTATCTCCTCACCTCACTTTTCTATCTCGGAGATGCATGCGTGATATGTTTGCATAAGAAACGAACACTCTCTCTCTCTATTTTATGGTTTGTTGTCTCTTTCCCTTTCACACACACACTCTTTTTTCACACTCACTCTTTCTCCTTCACACGCACTTGATCTCTCTCGACTTAGGTACTCTCTTCAGTCCATAGCATATAGATTTATTTAAAAGTCAAACTTCACAAAGTTTGACCAGGTACATGGAGAAAAACATTTGCATCTACAACGGAAAACATATATCATTAGATTCATCATGACATGTAGTTTCCTATGATGTATCTTTGGTATTGTAGATATAAATAATATTTACGTAAACTTGGTCAAAGTTTCCAAAGTTTGACTTCTAAAAAATTTATATGCACTGCATTATCGAACGGATGGAGTATCTCTTTCCCCCTCTCAGCTATCTTATGCACCACTCAGCCGTATCGGGGCTCCTCTATCTCTCTCAAACTTTATATCTCCATGGTTCACTCATACACATATCTCGCTCGCGCTACATAGACCCATCTAACACTCTCCACCCTTGTTCTCTCTCTATGTGACACACACCCCGCTGAGTACCATAATCTCTCACTCCATCATAGGAACACACCCGCCCCCCCCCTAAGTATGACTATCTCTCACTATCCATCAGGAACACATGTATTGTCTCCTTCCATCCCTATGTCTATCTTGATATCTCTCAGGGTATCTTCTATCGTGCACACACCTTGTCCCTCGATCTCCCACCCATGTAGTCCCATCACGATCTCCAGGGGATCTCTCTATCACAAACACACTCTCTCCTCGCCATGCCTGCATTTTTTCCATAGGTCTCTCTCGACCTCTCTCCCTTGTTTGTCAGACTTCTCTTGGCCACGTGCTAGGCGTTTTTCTCTCTCGGTTGCAAACAACCACACACTATCTCCTCACCTCGCTTCTGCTGTCGAAGATGCATGTGTGATATGTTTGCATAAGACACACACACTTTTTCTCTACTTTATCGTGTGTTGTCCATGTCTCTTTCACACACGCACACACACTTTTTTCACTCACTCTTTCTATTTCACTCTCTCTCTCTCTAGTTAGGTACTCTCTCACGTCCATAACATATGGATGTTTTGAAAAGTCAAACCTCAGAAAAGTTTGACCAGGTATATGTGGAGAAAAACATTTACATCTAGAAAGATCATTAATAAGATTCATCACAACATGTACTTACTTCATACTATCATTTATCTTTGGTATTGTAGATATAAGTAATTTCTTAATAAACTTGGTCAAAGTTTCAAAAGTTTGACTTTAAAAAAATATAGGCACTACATTATCAAACGGAGGGAGTAGGTCTTTCTCTCTCTCTCTCTCTATTATCTCTCATGGGCCTCCCCTCTCACTTGATCTCTCTTTACAGAGGGATTATACGGTCATTGTGTCAGCGTATAGCTCCATATATTGTTTAGTTGACCGGTTAACCAGTCCACATGCTGCCTTGTCAGCTCGTGTTCTCTATCTTCGTGTGCTGACCCATGTGGCAGTGGGTGAAAATAAGTAAACTAGAGGCCCATCTGACACGCGGTGAAGTAAACAAAGTTGAAACCACACGTGGTAGCACCCCACACGCTAATAAATTGAGGGCACACTTCTTCCGCGTGAAGGACGCACTCGCGCACACTACACAACTGCGCGGCTGCATGCACACAAGGACGCACTCGCGACACCCAGCACACAATACACACGAGCACACATGTACACCGGCGTCGCCGCCGGCTGAGATGGACGGCGAGGCAGCCAATAAGCGGAGGCGGCTCGAGCCAAAACAGCATCCAGCGAGCATGGACTTCATCTACAGCTTCCCCGATGACATGCTGCTCGTCATCATCGCCATCCTCCCCACCAAATCTGCCGTGCCGACCACCCTGCTCTCCCGACGATGGCGCCCCCTCTGGTGCAGCGTCCCCCTCAACCTCACAGTTGACAGATACCTCTGCGACGGGGATTGCAAACGCATGGTCGTAATCTCCAAGATCCTTGCATCACACCCTGGGCCAGCCAGACTCCTTGACATCCGCATGTTCAGTACCAACTGCAAGGTCCAAGCCAAGTTCGACGAGTTGTTCTTATCCTGAAGTTGGCATGTCGAAGAAGGCTATGGAGCACCTGCTCCGCGGCTGTACTGCGCTCGAGTACCTTCGTCTTCGACAGATCCACGGGTTCATTAGCCTCCACGTCACCTCGACGAATCTTTGATGGATTTATGTGTCTTGCTGGCCCCACAACAAGACATCAATTGGGAAGAGATCACTTGAGCTATTCCATGTTATGGTCATTGAGAATGCACCTTTCCTTGAGAGATTGCTTGTATCTGACATAGAAGGTCCAACAAAAATCAGGGTCATTGACGTGCCCAAATTGACAGCGTTGGTCTCGTCTGCCAAATTCTCCGAACTTGTTATTGGATCCATAATCGTTCAGGTACAACACTCATCTTCTTCCCTGTCTTCTTGAAATTCAAAATTTTAAATTTCTTCTTGATGTATTTACGACTGTCATCCAGAAAATGATTCCCACAAGCTTGACCCAGTATGTGCGCACAGTGAAGATCTTTGCAATAAAATCTATCGGCCCCAATCTGGATCAAGTTGTTGGATTCCTTGGATGCTTTCCGTGCATGGAGAAGCTACTCATCTAGGTGAAACTTCTTTTCTATTAAATGGTAATCACAACGGAGCTCAATTTTTTCATAATTTTCCCAAATTACGATGACAAGTGTAGTGTTCAAAACTGCATCTACGCACTGCATCGAAAGAAATGTTTTTAGTATTTTTTCTCACGTGATCACCTCCATCGTTTTTTTGTTGTACTAGTAGCCTAGGCAAGTCATAGTGGCAAGTAACTTAGACTAGTAACTCAGTAACTCTATCGTTAGCCTAAGAGCAAGTACTACCTCCGTCCTAGTTTACTCTTCGTATTTTGAAGTATCAAATTTTGACCATAGATTTAATTGACAAATTGTTAATGCATGTCACTAAAAATTATATCGTTGGATTCGTATTTGAAGATAATTTCAAATGGTATCATTTTTGGTGATATGCTTTGGCATTTTCTTAGGTAAATCGTTGGTCAAAATTTTAAACTAAATACGAGGTAGTACAAAATTGGGCTATAACAGCCCTCCACTTTGTACGCCAAAACACGTTCCAAATTCACTTTTGATGCATTTGGCATCGATGCCCTCCATTGCTCACCTGTTGCCCCAAAAGAAGTTCAGGGCATCGGAGCACCTACTTGCTCCGGTACCAAATTAACTCACACGATGGAAAAACACTTGCATGGGAGAGGGAGAGGACTGAAGCAATAAAAAACACTTGTTTGGTAGAGGGAGAGGCTGGTGTAGTTGGTTTGATTGATCTGTTTATACGTGTGGGTCTATGTGCACAGCAGTGCCAACTCTCTCACATTGCTAGAGCGGTGCCAAAATCTTTTCATTTGACATCGATGCGTATTATGTGGCATACTTTTGAGAAGTATGGCATCGGCCACATAGTGGAAGGCAACAAATGCCCGAGCTTTTCATGTGCTCCTAGGTAAATGAGAGGAAAGAGAAAGAGAGAGAATGAAAAATTATCACTAGCCTTAGAGCCAGCCCTGTAGCCAACCCGATCGTATGAGCGAATGATATTGGTAGCTTCTGATGACATGGCAATCTTATACAGCCAGCTGCTCTAATATGTTCTCTTCTTTTGCAGATAAAAAAAGATCTGAAAGTGAAAAATGTGCTCCAATATAACAATCTCATCGAATGCCTTGATCTCCATCTGATAGAAATTGATTTAATCGACTACCGAGGCTCCACATCTGAGATTAAATTGGCCAGGTTATTTGTTTTGGAGGCAAGTGTGCTCAAGGTGATGAGGTTTGGCGTTCTCTGGCGCAACGATGAATGGCGTGCTGATCACCGCAAATGTCTAAGCCTAAATGACAAAGGCTCCGCAGAAGCTGAATTTGTTTTTGAAACATCGAGTCACAAGAGACTGAAAAATTTATTTTCCCATTAGTGACTTGTCATGGCGGTGGATTTTAGTTTGTACGATAATGCTGCATGCACCTAAAGTAATGAAAGTCTTACATAAACTTCCTAATAATTCCCTCTTCGTAGGTGCAGTATTACTCCTAGCATTTGTAATATAAGTTTGAAACTTGTAATATTACGACTGCCCAGCACAAGGTACTATGTTACGATAAATGTTCATGTGCATAGGTGCGGCAACGATATACCTATTACTCGAGAACAATATTTACTATTACTCATGGCAACGCACGGGAAATTATGTCGAACACGGCTAGTTGTAAGCAGGCTAGCTCTACAGCCATGATGATAGTGACTGTGCACGGTGAGGCTGACTTTGGTATGCCGAACACGCTGCCTACACTCAGGTGTCATCCCCGGCGCAGGGTGTTGTCACTTCACTGTGAGGAGCAGCACGTAATAATTTGACCAACGGGTCGTATAGTACTACTACATTGGTAGTACTACTAGTACTACCACCGTCTGGATTTACTAGTACTACCACCTCTGTCTGGATTTAGTATTTGGCTAGCAATATCTAGTAATCCATGTCACAAAAAATATACTACTCCCTCCGTAAATAAATACATGGAGTATTGTTTTATTCGGTTTTGTATGTCGTTTCTGATGAAATTATACACTCTCCCTTCCGGTAGATGGCTCAAATCTCAAATCTCATCAATCAGACTACTATTGTACTCCCTCCGTACTGGTGCATTAGTCATGTTACAAAAACCAAATAATCCAAAAACTTTTAGGCGCGGTGCATTAACCACCCACCTCGTTCCCTGTTTTTTGCCACGAAAAAAGAAATCAGCCAATAGGAGACATGGGGTGCGTATGCATTCAATGACTTGAAACTACTTACAAAATAAACATCAAGTTCTCTCATTTTCCCCGAATAGGAGACGTGGAGTAGCACAACATGTACTACTAGTGCTCAATTCCCTGCATGCAATGACATTAATTACAAAATAAACATCAAGTTTCTCGTTTTCCCCCAACTTGGTCTCGGTGAGATGACTATACTGCACTGGTACGGAGGGGGTAAGGGCCGAGGAGTAGATGGACAACACACACGTGAATGCAACATAGTCTACACTTATCATATAAAGGCTCCCCACCAGTCCAATCTACAAAATCCTACGCACCTACGCACCCTAACCAAGCGCAAGAGTGATCACTCCAATCGCAAGATCAGTTGACTAGAAGCTAGACTAGACCCATGGAGGTGATGAGCGCGAGCATGAGCCGACTGTGCCAGATGGTCCACGACGTCGGCCTGCGGCCCGGCAATGAGGAATGTCTCTAGGTCATGCTTGAGGCCGGCAGTCGAGAGACCTCTTGGACGACAGCTTGGTCTCCTTGTTTGATGAGGTCCTTGTTGACTTCCTCGACAAGTTCACCGTCATCAAGAAGCTCATGGGCAACCTTGACATACACCTCCAGCCCACGCGCCCAGGCTCCGTGATGCCCGCCACCTTCAATGGCCTCTATGGTGACAACCTCTTCGACGCACTGGTGGCCCTGCGACTGCCCACCGTCGTGCCGGAGAATGTCCACCTCGAGGTCGCGCTCGCCACGCAGCGCCTGGCGCAGCAAGACACCATCGACATAATCAC
Source organism: Thinopyrum elongatum (assembly GCA_011799875.1). NCBI lineage: Eukaryota > Viridiplantae > Streptophyta > Magnoliopsida > Poales > Poaceae > Thinopyrum > Thinopyrum elongatum. The sequence goes on from CM022303.1 coordinate 352,202,493, forward strand.
CCACGTCTACAAGCAAATCATCCACAAGGACTACTACGTGCCAGAGGAGGACGAAAGGACGCTGGCCTTCTTGGATCGTAGGGCAACCTTGGACGGCATTGTTCAGAAGCATGTTGAGCTCGCCGCCAACCTTGGACGACAATCATTGGAAACTATGTTCAAATACGAATCTAACCATATAAATTTTAGTAACATGCATTAAAATTTTATCAATTGAATCTATGGTCAAAATTTGACACAAAATACGAAAGGACCAACAATTTTGGACGGATTCTTTGAGTAGACGGGAGGCATGCGAGCGGACCGATGCGCAGGCTCACCCCAGACGGTCGTTCCGGCCCGCCCCTAAATGCATAGTGGTTAGCCATATCACTTACATGTGGGACCGCATGTAAGGAAAGCGATGATGGCCGAAATTGGCAAAACTCCCCCGCTTATCATGTGGGAAAAGCCTAGCGCTATCGTTTTGACTCGTTATTTCTATTTTTTGAGGGAAAATCATTATTTCTATCTATCAGTCATGCCAGGAGCAGAACCCAACTATTACAACTTACTAGTAGTACAAGTTCAAAAAGAAAAGCCTGCCTTGTTCACGTCGCACCCCCACACGGTTTATCCGGCACATCGCTCAAGGGGGGAACGAGTGATGTCTTGCATCTTCACTTACAAGTAGGACCGTAGTTGAGGAAACCGACAATCGGCAAACCACCACCCCGCCCGCCGCATGATGGATGAGTTTAGAGAAACGGGGAGGGAGAAGCGATAGTTGTAGCATGGACTCCAAGAAATATGGTGTTAGATGGGAGTCATGCTGGTGGCGTGTGCCGTACTCCTGGACATGAATGCTTATTCTGGCACATGCCACCCTACTACATATCGAGGATTTGAGGTGCTGGTCAAGTACAGCGAACACATTAACATATGGCCCGCCAAACACTGTGGCTAAATTTCCTACAGTCCGTGCTAGGCTAAAAAGTGTTCTTTGAGAGGGTGGATGGCTGGTCTCATGTTTAAAACTTGTCGTATTACGTATATGTATACGTAGAGATAGTGCAGTAGTTTTGAAAGTTTGAATCAAAGCATCAGAATGCAATTTCTACCATTGATTGGACTCATCCGGCGACCTAGGATGATGGGATTCGCAGCTATACATTACAAACACCCGCCACCGCGCGAAGCATGTGAAGCTAACTAGTAGTACTATTGTTGATTGGACTCATCCGATAACCTGTTGCAATGCACGTACAATTATGTATTTAGGATAAAACAATTGCCGCGTCGTAGCACCCACTCTGAGAAGCAACTCGAAAGCCATTCATAAATAAATTTAGTAAATTTTTCACAGGAATATCATTTAGTATTACATATAACAAGTCATCAACATACAACGACAACAAGGATACATTGTACTATAGTTTTATCACACAACAAATAACAAAGCACTGAAATAAACTTCAGGCCAACCAATCCTTGGCGTTGGAAACGCTTGCTTTGAACCATAAGTGATTCTCTGGGCTGGGCCAACTATTGTCAATATCGAGACCAATGCAAGACTAGTCTTCCAGGCTGAAGTGGCCTATATCAGGACGCATATTGTGATAGCCAGGGTAGGGAACCATAGCAATGTCCAAGGTATAGATACAGTTGCTTCTCATAAATGGTAGTAACATTGTGCTAGCAGTAGCTGGATCGCCTTTCACCATCATTGGATAGTTTAGTCCAAGGAAGAGCGAGTTTTCTCCAAGACTATCAATATTGAACAAGGTAGAAGGTGTTGGCACTAGCACACTAGTATCTATCCTGAATACCCTGGAACGGATGTTGGAATAGGTCCGGAGAGTGCGACCATGGGAGACAACTTCTACTTCCTCTGAAACATCAGCAGTGCCCTGTATACAGACAAGAAGAGGTAATCCATCGGAATAAGTTGCTAGGCGCCACTGAGTATGTAGGTCCTGCTCATGATCATCACCATCGTCATCTCCCCCTTGTTTATAAAATTTTCCAAGTATTGGTGGGGGAATGTTGACAGGACCTTGGAAAACACAAATAGGTTAATTAGTGTACAGGGATACGAAACTCACATGCATGGTGAATGAAACAATTATAATTACAGTGGAAGACAAGCATACCGAAACAATAAGGATCCCATGCGAAAACAGTGCCACGAGTGGTGGAAACAAACACAAGACCCTCGTATTGAATTGCATCATAGTACACATCCGTGTACATGAACTGATTTTTGAGCAATATCCATCGAGTCAAACGACTAAGGACGGCCACAAGCTTATCGAAGATAGCGACAACACAAGTGTTCCTATAATCCCAAGAGCGATTGGGAACTCAACAAATTGCTATCTTCTATAGAAGACAGTCACCATGATCGTATTTGAACGTACATAGATCATCTGTGTGCTCAACCCTAGGGCAGTCTGAGATTTTTGGAAGTGGAACCCGGTGACGAGTGTACGTAGTCACAAGTTCCCACTCGCAGTTGTACCCAATATAAACAACCCAAACTCCATTTGCGCAAGCCCATGCCTTACCCATAAGCGATGGCATCTTAACATCACACGTATCATTATCAAGTGATATCAACTTGCATATCAACTTGCACAAGGCGAGGCTTTCGTCGTCCCCGCGCCAGCGAGCAGGGTCATGGCGAAGAAGATAGGGGAGATCAAACTGCTCCTAAACCCTTGGGTTCTTTGTAATGATGTTATTTATTGAGTCGAGAATGGTCTTGAACGAACTTGCCATGCTACCTGAGCTGATGACGTCGCATCGATCAATGAGTTCCTCCACCATGCCATCTTTCAGATCGGGGCAAGAATAACAGGGTTGATTCCTTCCTGTTCCCTCCATCAAGAAGACGAATAATGGCAGAAGGAAGAGTGAAGGCAAATGGAGGGAGGAAGAGCGTGCGATAGCAGTTCCAAATCGAGAGGGAAATGCGAAGAGGCGGTGGACAGTTGCCACGGTACAAGAAGAGGCTAGTGGGGAGCGGACGGTCACCACGGTATAGAAAGAGGTGCCCCGGCCTACATAGACGTCCGTTCGGAAATTATACAAAAGGACTCGCCATCGTCTCACTGCATGTTGGAACAGGACCACATGTCAACGAAACATGGTGTGTGATTTCTCGTGAAAAATGTGATCTGGCCGCATTGGCCCGAGGTGCCGCATTATTTCTCGACTTTATTTTTTTAATGGCGTGTCATTCAGTTTTGAAGCACAACTAATTGGTACTGCAGAGAAAATATAAACTACTCTACCACTACTCTACCTCTAGTACTAGTATCAAAAAAGATATATATGCTGGAGCTTCAGCGCTTGCTTGTTAAGGGCTGCCCACTTGCTTCTCACACTATCACCCTCTCTCCAGATCTAAAAAAGGCGGCTGTGGCCCTTCTCTCTCCCTCCTCACCGGTGGTCACAGATCCGCCAGGATCCCGTCCGCCGGGGAAGAAAAGGACGTGCAACGTTGATGCACTCGTCGTCGGCGAGCGAGGTCACACACTGACGACAAGGCCGTCCTCTCAGACCCAGCGCCGGTGCGGGATGGCCTCCATACCCAAGCTCGCTGCCGTAGTGTGTGTGGAGGACGACGACCATGAGCGAAGCCACTTCCCGCTGACCCTCAGGTATGCTACCTCTTTTCGAACCATACCCTTGTTCTATTGCCCCATCTGCCGCATATTTGCATGTGGATCTTTTTCCACTCCACCATCTCCCCAATTTACCATCCTCTAATCTGCTGGTCACGCAGACAAAAACCTTAATTTGCACTATTAAAAGAAACTCTACTTCATGCAGACAAAACCTTAATTTGCACTATTAAAGTAATGTCGAAGAGACTAGCTATCGAACCTGCATCTAGGTTGAAAAGGGTAAAATCAGTAGCTAAGGAACGAGTCTCGTGTCCCGTGGTTGAAAAATGGTAGAAAGGCATGAAAACGCAATAGGGAATGACCAGGTCGATCGGTTTGTTGTCCTCACATAGGAAAAAGGTGGCTAAAGAGAACAAAAAAGGGACGTAATCCACATATGCTGCCTGGATATTTGTTGCTCTGGGCAACCATCCCTCCCTCACCACTCCATGCGTCCGTGGAGGTACATCATACTAGTGCACCCACTGTCCGAATGGACCTCCCCATGCTCTTATTGCCACTTTTTTGCTGTTAGTATAACGCCACCTGTAAAGTCAAGCAATGCAACTGCTAAAGTGATGCCACATTTAACTAATGTCGCACTCAGTCTAATGCCACCGATAAATTTAAGCAATGCCATTTAATGTCACTTGATTATTTCAGGGTCAGCTGTTGATTGTGGATGTATCAAAGATTTTTGAACTAAGGCATTCTAATGTTGTTGCACAGCCAGTATACCAACGATGAAACTTGTTACTACCTTCAGATGTTTGCACTGTTAATGCTTATAGATTACATACCTCACTTCATGAGATAAGTCAATTTTTTTTGTACAGTGTCACCAAAATGCCAAGGCGGTGATGTCATTTTATTTTAGTTAAACTGCACAAAAAATTATGAAGAGAAGAGAAAAGGTCAAGAGTGGGCACCTCCTCCTCCGGCTGTTTTCTTGATTCATTTGATCAAGTTTTTATGTTTGATTGATTATCAAGAGTGGGATAGCAATTTTTTAGGTACCCTCGAGTTCGAAACGATATTTACCTTGAAGGTACATGGTTTGCAAAAAAAATTATACTGTATTAGTTAATAATGCTAGTTACCTTCAGACTTTTGTATTTGGTTTAATGCTATTGCACAACTAGTATACCAATGTTGAAACTTGTTACCTTTACATTTTGTATAGTTAATGCTTATAGAAATCTTCCAGTGCTAACTTATGGAAATCTGTTCAGTAAAACCATTGTACTGTACCCGTAATAAAAAAACTACCCTACTATTGCACTAGCCACTGGATTAGTGTTTATTTGTACTATTCAAATGGTGTTGCATTAGTGTATGGACATATGTAAGGTGTGGCAAGCTTTCCCAGATATGTGCTCAAGAAAACTACTAACAGTTTTTCTAAATACTAGACGTTTGGGTACTTTAAATTGAACTGTGAAAACATCTTATATTAAGGAACAGAGGGTGCAGAGTTCATTCAAATGATGCCGGTAAAGCTATTCACACCTTTGTTAAAATTAATGTTCATTATGTTATCGGGGGAGGTCTGCGTGTTTGTCTCTAATGACTGTCGATTACATACCTGACACCATGATGTAATGGTATGTCATTTCTTTTTGTACAGTGTGACCGAATTGTCAAGGCGGTGATGGCATTTTATTTTAGTTGAACTGCACAAAAAATGCTTAAAAGAAGATGAAAGGTTAGGAATGGTTCAATCTTTCAGAAAATACTATGTATGCCTTCCTGACATCAGCTGCTATTGCCTTATTTATTCCTTCAAACAGATGGTTACAAATAGTCTTGCTACCTTTTCCCATTAAGAAATTGGAATGCTTGTATTTGTGAGTCTGTGCTTCAACTAGGGCCACTTTTATAGTAATCACACTTTCAATATCTGTGCAAACAGGGATGCTCGATTTTAGTGGAACTGCACTAAAAATCCAAATGGTTCAACATTATGAGTATGTTTTCTTCCAAACCGTTATATCCAATTGGTGGCACTATGAGCTGTTCATTTCGAAGGTACATGGTTTGCTACTATCTTGCTACTCTTTTTGTACTATCATTAGATAGTAATATTAGTGGTTTGCATGTGAATTTATTGGCAGGGTGGACCTACATTGGGGGTGCAGGACATGATTCAATGATTGGATGCTCATTTTCGGTTGTATCAATTTCACCTCTTCCATCACTACAAACATGGATATCCTTGGTCTGATGAAGAATAGGTGCTATATTTCTGCTCTGTACCAGCAAATCAATTAAGTACCAAATTGTCCAGGGCAAAACATGACAGTATCAAATTGTCCAGTGCAAAACATGACAGATGCTAAGCGGAAATGACTAGCAAAGACGTGTTTAAACCAAAAATACAAGGTGGGTATATGTTAACTAGCTGCTTGATATTTGTGCAAATAGATTTCTTCCCATTTCTATTTGGCAAACAAACAAAGTGACCTCCATTTTAGTGCAACTGCACAAGAGAATAGTATAGTCACTGCATGCAGTGCCATTTGAAAATAAACACAAAAAGATTGGATAGTCACTTCATGTACTACACAAAAGTAGTACTGTACTATTTATTGGCCAACACTAGGTGCTTCATTGCTTTGGTCTAATTAGACAATGGGCATCATTTTGCCTAAGTTAAAGTTGTATTCCAAAAATAGTCTCGGCGTGCGATCGACAGAAGACCAATTCATATTGCAGTGGATGTTCCTCCATCATGTGTGGTTCATTGTCATGGTTCCAGCTGTTGGTGAAACCACTTATGTTTGCAAGAGGAAATATACAATTCACAAACAAATTTGTCTTTCACTCTGTACCGAATGTTGGCCCAGAGAAGCATCCAAGTTAGTAGCAAGAACAAATGTTTTTTCTTGATCTTTGCTTTAGGAGCTACATATTGTATATGATATGCGAATCATTGAGATGCGTTAACATGTTGATCTTATGTATGGGATCATAATAGTTGGTTGTGAATTTGGGCTACTAATGTGAACATATTACAATGCCAAGCCTATGAGTCTCGTGTGAACATTTTGAACAGATCGGCTCTTACTACTATGCATAGCATGATCCTTATTTCTGTGTGCTCAGTGTTTACAAGTTACTAGTACTTCCTTATTTCTCTTTGCTCAGTGTTTACAAGTTACTAATCGATCACTGGCTAGCCTACTAATACGCTCCTGGCAGTTTTAGTTGTGACACAAGATTCAAAGGTGGCAGTTTTTTGAATAAAAATGCCTACCTCTAAAGAAACTGACATGCTGTTCTGAAGAAAATGCATGGCGAATCTGATGAAACTGCCAGCCAAAACGTTCGCAAATGCCTCATCTCCCAGCGAATGTTCATCAGCTATTGCGATCCTACTCGAATAACCAACGAATCACAAATGTACCTCATTTGGATGAATCGAGTGCACTCGATTGACCGTCATGCCGATGTGCGACCCAGCACGGACGAGACGCACCACTGACGGGACTGGACGGGACGGCACAGTCATAATTTTAGTTTTTCTAGTTCTCCACGGCAAGCTGGCGTGCTAAGCCATGCCTTCTTATGCATTCATTTTCGATGACCGCCGTGTTTCCCGTGACACGCTAGTTCACGTACCTTCCGCCTATAACTACTGGTTCCAGGCATTCTCCGGTGCACCATCACCCAACTCGCCCTATCCTCACAAGCCTCCAACGGCCCAACGTCGCTCGCCCCTTTCCCTCGCTCTTGCCATGTCCGTCATGCCCCCGCCCGTCCGCAATAGGCGACGTCGAAGGCGCTCATCGCTAGAGCCATTGTTTGATTTTTCACCAGAAGGCAAATGGAGGGAGGAGGCATTCTATCGGTCTTTAGATGGCAACGTGGAGTATGAGGACTTGTTGGAGCGTGACCGCCTGGCAGAGGAGCAGCGTATCGCCAATTTGTGCCACCAGCGGGGCATGGAGCAGCAGTGCACCGCCGCTCTGAGTCACGAGCAGAGCACCCACAACTGGGCCGACTACATGGAGGCCGGCGCCCGGCACATAGCACTAGAGGCTGTCGGGCACGCATGCATTCTCGACGCCAAATTTTACTATCAGCTCGTCAAGTTGGTTTCCCGCTTAGAAGCCGAAGCTTCGGTGACCACGCCGGCATGGAAAGGGCCAACACGCGCAAGCAACGCACCCTATCGCAAGTGTGGCAAATCCGAGGCGACGAGGAGGACGTCGGTGTCGGCGTTTAGCATGTACCGCAGATGGCGGCTGGCATCGTCTAGTTAGCTTAGAGTAAGTTAGTACTTGTACACTAGAGTATTAGTGCGAGTAGATAGTTAAGTTGGCTATGATGGTTGTCAACGTGGAAGTTCAGCACTCTATCTATGGATCAGACCTGTTACTTTGCTCTGAATGTTAAACTTTCCGTGTGAACGTATGGAATGGGCTGTTATTTTTTTATGTGGGATGTATTTGTCCGCCACGGACTTACAGGCTGACTTGTGGGCCTACTAGGTTGACGCATACTCAATCAGGACATGATTGAAGCAGGGACCCACCAGGGTCATGGTAGTACGCAAGCAAGTTCCTCCTTCTTTCAAGCCCAAAAAAAATGGTTCCTCCTAATGGATTCGTGACATCTGGGTCCCATGCCATTGTCAACATAGTCAATAAATGAGAGAATTGCACAATGAGCGGCTGACACCAGGGACCCAGCAGCTCGCCTAGTTCTTTTTGTTTTTGAGACGGAAGCAGGGTATCAACTGGGCCGTGCAGGGCACAATTGCCAGTATAGCCAGCCTTTTATTTTATGTTTACCACAAGACCAGCCCAGTTTTTTTTTTTTCTAAAAATGGCTAGCCCAGTTTTTTTTTTTTGCACAATACCGAACCGAGGCCTACTTTCTTTTGTCAGACCTGCTGGGCTGCAAGGGATGCATTCGGCTTGCCCAGAAAATGGGCTATCAGTAATAAGAAATGGGCCCCTAAAAAAGTAATGAGAAATGGGCTGTACATTTTAAAGACACGGCAAACCGGCAATTAGTTTCAAATTTCTTTTTTTTTTTCATTTCGATATTTTAAATTTCATTGATTTTATGCGGGGAAAATTATTTGGATTTTAAATTGATATAAATTTATTTTTCAAATTAGTTTGAATGTGACTCGAAATTTGGGATTAAAAACAGTTCAGACAGCACCGAAATATGCAAAATTTCATTGAGTTTTTATACCGTGGCCACAATATGGGCTGTAATGCTAACAAAACGAATATGGGCTCCAAAAAAATCCTTAATAATTAGCAAATGGGTTGTAAATTATTAGAAATAATGGCAGATGGGATGTATGCTGTTTTCCAAGGTTGACTTATGGGCCTACTAGGTTGACGCGTACGCTTTCGTAAAAAAAGATTGACGTGTAAGCAAGGCTGTGTCAACTAAGTCAACACACGGGAGCAGTGACTGTTTGATGTCCATCCAACGGCCGTCGTGCTTCTTCAATGTCTGATCTTCCTGCTCCAGCCACCCAAACCAGCGCCGGTGGGATAGCCTGCTCCTTCCTCCAGTGGCCGGCTGTGCTACCGCGCAGGCCTCACCCGCCCACCCTACTCCCACCGTTGGCCAGGCCATTCCTCTACCCACCCGCACCTCCTGTAATTTTCTGGCGACGCCAGGCTCACCACGCAGCTGAACCAGTAACAGCCCTCCTACTCCCTTCAGCGTGGGTATCCACTGTTGTGGCTTCGCCGGATCCGGGTCGTTCCCTTCCTGGGCCTCACCGTTGTCCACCGCGTTGATGCTCTCGGCGCGGCATGGTCAACGTGGTCAACAAACAACAGCCATCGGAAGAGGTATGTAAGTGGAGAGGCTGACAGTAGGGACCCGCATGGTACATGGCCGTAGGCAAGTGCCTCCTTTTTACGCGAAACAAATGATTGCTCCTGCTGACAGCTGGGACCTACAAGCTACGTCTTCGCACGCAAGGAAGTGCCTCCCTATTACACGGGTAAAAAAGTTTCCTCCACCTGACAGCTGAGACCCACCAGCTACATCTTCGCACGCAAGGAAGTGCCTCCTTATTCTACGCAAGAAAAAAGATTCCTCCCGCTGCTAGGTGGGACCCACCAGATTTGGTGGCTGACTTGTGGGCCTACTAAGTTGACGTGTACGCAGGGTTTTGTCAACCGAGTCAACAAACGATTCTAACAGCAATGACCATTGGATGTTAATAAAACGGCCATGCTGCTTCTTCAACCACTGATCTTCGTGCTCCAGCCTCCCAAACCAGCGCAAGTAGGACCGCCTGCTCCTGCCTCCCATGGCCGGACGTGCTGCCACAGATGGCCATGCCATCCCTCTACTCACCCACACCTCTTGTTATTCTCCGGCGACGGCAGCCTCACACCAGAGCCAAAGCAGTCAACCCTCGTACTCCCCTCCGTGTGGGCATCCACTGCCGCGTCTTCCCCGGCTACGCGTCATTCCCTTCCTAGGCCTCGCCGTCATCCACCGCCTTGGTACTCTCGACGCGGCGTGGTCAACATGGTCAACGAATGACAGCTATCAGAAGACGATTGTATGCGGTGATGCTGACAGCTGGACCCACTAGCTACATCTTCGGACGCAAGGAAGTCCCTCCATATTAGGCGCGAAAAAAATGATCCCTCCCCCTGAGAGCTGGGACCCACCAGTTATATTTTCGCACGCAAGGAAGTGCCTCCTTATCCTTCCTGACAGCTGGGACCGAACCGGTCGAAGCATATGTAGCATTGTCTGTCTGGTTGCGAACGTGTATGTACATACTGGTCGATCGGTCTCTCTGCAATGATGAACCGTGGCCGAGCAAGCAGCGGCACGTGTCGTAGTAAAGCCCCTGACGTAGCAGTTCAGGATGTCCCGTCTAAACCGTGTACACATACGTACAGCCAAAGGGCTAAAAATACGGTCACTCACGCATACATACGGCCAGCGTTCGTGTACATGGAGAGGCAACGGACGGCAGCAACGGCGTCCTGTTGATCGGCAGTCAACCGGCTGGGTCGGAACGGAGAGACTACGTCGTGTTCATCGGGAGGCAACGGAATGCGTCGTGTTCATCGGGAGCCAACCGGCTTGGACGGAACAGCCGAAACGGGGCCTGGTGTACCACAGAATGGAGGAAACAACCTTCTGTTCGACCGCCTACGGTCGAAACGGGGTCCTGTTCATCAGGAGGGGTGTGGCGTACCGCAAAACGGAGGAAACGGACTTCTGTTGGAACGCCTACAGTCGAACGGGGTCCTATTCATCGGAATGGGTGTGGCGTACCGCAAAACGGGACTCCACGGGCTGCTCTTCATCTACCGTCGACCTCTTCCAGCCTCCACCTACTACTGTTCATCCACCTTTGACCTCCTCCAGCCTCCACCAGCTATTGTTCATCCTGCCTCCATGGGGTCCTATTCATCCACCCCCAACCGGCTGGGGTGTGGCGGTCCTTGATACGTCTCCAATGTATCTATAATTTTTTATTGTTCCATGCTATTATATTATCAATCTTGGATGTTTTACAATCATTTTATAGAAACTTTATATCATTTTTTGGGACTAACCTATTGACATAGTGCCTAGTGCCATTTACTGTTTTTTGCTTGTTTTTTACTTCGCAGAATATCAGTACCAAACGGAGTCCAAACGCCAGGAAACTTTTTGGAGATTTTTTTTGGACCAGAAGACACCTTGGGGATCAAGAAAGCACCTGGGAGGAGGCCCGTGGGGTCCAAGATACACCAGGGTGCGCCCAGGAGCCCAGGCGTGCCCTGATGTATCTTGGGGCCCATAGAGGTCTCCTGCACTGCCTCTTCGCCCTATAAATTCCCAAATATTCCAGAAACCCTTGGGGAGTCGATGAAACAAAATTCTAGCCGCCGCAAGTTCCAGAACCACGAGATTCAATCTAACACCATCACGCAGGTGTTCATCATCCTCATTTGTGCCTCTCCGATGATGCGTGAGTAGTCCACCATAGACCTAAGGGTCCGTAGGTAGTAGCTAGATGGCTTCTTCTCTCTTTTTGATTCTCAATACAATGGTCTCCTGGAGATCTATTTGATGTAAACCTTTTTGCGGTGTGTTTGTTGGGATGCGATGAACTTTTAGTTTATGATCAGATCTATATCCATGAATATTATTTTAGTTTTTTTATCTCTTATATGCATGATTATTTATAGCCTCGTATTTCTTCTTCGAATCTTTGGTTTAGTTAGACCAACTAGATCGATTTTTCTTGCCATGGGAAGAGGTGCTTTGTGATGGGTTCGATCTTGCGGTGTCCTCTCCCAGTGACAAAAGGGGCAGCGAGGCACGCATGTATCGTTGCTATTAAGGATAACAAGATGGGGTCTATTCCTACATGAATAGATCTTGTCTACATCATGTCATCGTTCTTATTGCATTACTCCGTTTCTCCATGAACTTAATACACTAGATGCATGCTGGATTGCGGTCGATGTGGAGTAATAGTAGTAGATGCAGGCAAGAGTCGGTCTACTAATCTTGGACGGATGCCTATATATTGATCATTGCCTTGGATATCGTCATAATTATTCAATTTTTTACCAATTGCCCAACAGTAATTTATTTACCCACCATATGCTATATTCTCGAGAGAAGCCACTAGTGAAATATACGGCCCCCGGGTCTATCTTTTATCATATTGCTTTCTGATCTATTTTTCATTGCATTTGTTTTCAGATCTACTGTTCCAAAAACCCAAAAATACTTTGCTGCACTTTTTATTTGCATCTTTTATTTCGTGTTTTATTCAGATCTATTTATACAAACACAAACAAAACAATCTATCTTTTTACCGAGGAGGGATTGACAACCCCTCTTACCCGTTGGGTTGCGAGGATTTATTCTTTGTGTGCAGGTACCATTTACATAGTGTTGCTTGGTTCTCCTACTGGATTGATACCTTGGTTTCATAACTGAGGGAAATACCTACCGTAGCTGTACTGCATCATCACTTCCTCTTTGAGGAAATACCGATGCAGTTTCAAGCCGCATCAAAAGGAATTTCTGGCGCCGTTGCCGGGGAGACATCATCAACATCTATCATGTTCCTAATCACAAATCTCATCTCCTTGCAATTTACATTATTTGCCATTTGCCTCTCGTTTTCATCTCCCCCACTTCACAAAATTTGCCATTTTATTTGCCTTCTCTTTTTCATTCGCTTCTTTCTCGTTAGATCTATCTTTTTGCTTCCAATCTCGTTTGCCTACCTTGTTGCTATGGCTAGCATGACTACCCCTCCTTTGTCACCAGACTTTGACGTTTTATGCTTCAACCAAAAACAAGGAGAAAATTTGAAGGATGCTTGGTATAGGTTAATGGAATCCTATCGCATTTGCAATTTGAAAGGAGATGCAAAGATTTTGCTTCGTAATTTTTACATAGGACTAGCATTGCATCATAGACAACTTTTGGATTTTGCCGCAAAAGGGAACTTTATTGAGCTTGATGCTAATGCCGCTTATGAAATCCTAGAGGGAATATTGGGAGTTCCACCATCAATAAAGGGGTTTTCTTTAACACAAGAAGGGGTTCAAATTTTAGACAAATTGGGTGATTTACATAAACATTTGGTTGGGTTGCAAAAATATAATGAACCTCTCAAACACAATAGTGGAAACCTCAATCGCATGAATACTTTGATTAATCTTTGCAATAAGCGTTTCGATATTTTAGATCTCAAGATGGCTTTTTTATAAGACTTTAGGGAAGCGTAAAGAGCCTCCCGGGTTTGAGAAAGCCCTCACAAAAGCAGCGAGAACCAAAGATGACAATACTTGAATCTATGCATTATGCCTAGCAAGGGGCATAAAACGATAGCGCTTGTTGGGAGGCAACCCAATGAATAAAATTTATTTTGCCTTTTTCTTTCTGTTCTTGAGTTTTTGCACAATTATGCCTCTGTTATGATTATGTTTTTTTGTTTTAATTAGTATTTGTGCCAAGTAAAGCCTTTGGGATAGCTTTGGTGATAGTTGATTTGATCCTGTTGAAAAACAGAAACTTTTGCATCAAGTAACAGAATTGTTTAAATTCACAAAATCAACGAAAACTTCTGAATTTTTTACACAAGATTAATATAGAAATTGCACCTGTTGTCCTAATTTTTCAGAATTTTTGTAGTTACAGAAGTATGAGAACAATTTACATTTTTACAGACTTTTCCGTTTTTGACAGATTCTGTTTTCTTTGCATCGTGTGCTTATTTTGGTGAATCTATGGATTGTATCGGGGGGTATAAGCCATGGCAAAGTTAGAATACAGTAGATATTACGCAATAACAAAATTTGAATGGCTTTGCAACAGTACTTAAAGTAAAGATTGGTTTTCTTATACTAACGGATCTCACGAAGATTTTGTTAAGTTTTGTGTGATCGAAGTTTTCAAGTTTTGGGTGAGATCACGATGGATGAAGGAATAAGGAGTGCCAAGAGCCTAAGCTTGGGGATGCCCCATGTCAGCCCAAGTTAATATTTAAGGAGAACCAAGCAACTAAGCTTGGGGATGCCCCGGAAGGCATCCCCTCCTTCTTATAACTACCATCGGTATTTTACTTCGAGCTATATTTTTATTTGTCACATATCATGAGTTTTGCTTGGAGCGTCTTGTATTATATGAGTCTTTGCTTGTTTTGCTTTTTCGTTTGTCAGAAGTATCCTTGCTAGACACACCTATTTGAGAGAGCCAAAATTATGCTATGATTTGTTAGAATTGCTCTACATGCTTCACTTAAATTTTTTGAGCTGTGGAATTGCTCTAGTGCTTCACTTATATCTTTTTGAGCACGGTGTGCTTTCATATTTTTGAACAAATTCTCTCATGCTTCACCTAGATTAATTTGAGAGTTAGTAAATTTTTGAAGAAATTCTCTCATGCTTCACTTATATTATTTTGAGAGAAGAAATTTTTTATGTTCATGTTCTTCACTTAAATTTATTTGAGATTGTCAAAAGCAATTGCAACATATGAAACTAGTCCCAAAGTGATAGATAGTCAAGAGGGATATAATAAAATCTTTCATGAAGATCATTGGACAAAATAAACTTAATTCTTTGTAATAGTTTTGAGATACGATGATAGTAATATGTGAGTCATGTTGGTGAGTAATTATGCTTTAGGAAGAATATTGGTGTTAAGGTTTGTGATTCCCTATGCAAGCACAAAATTCAATTGTTATGCAAAGAAATTACATCCTACTTGTGGTGCATTGTTCGGTGTTAGTTATGCTCAATGCTCGCTTATGTGAATTTTTGTTTCTTGGTTGGTTGCTTCTCAATCCTTTATCTAGCCTCCATGTCGTGGAGGAACACGATCACCTATGGGGCCATCGACCCTTTGTTGTTCGGCAAGGGAGAAGATCACATTGCACAAAGAGTGGTGTCCATGAGACAACACGACGGTGGTGACACTGGTGGTTTTTACCCAGGTTCAGGCCGCTGAGAAGCATAAAACCCTACTCCTGCTTTGGTGGATTGGATGGAGGAACACAAAGAACATGTCGCGCCCAATCCCGACAAGGTGCCCTCAGGAAGAGGTGCTACGTGCATACGAGTGTATTAGGTAGCTAACAGTGCTATCATACAAGGTGGTCCAAATCCTTTCCTAGTTTGCCTCGGACCTCCTTTTATAGGTCAAGCGGTAACCGAAGTGGCAAAACAGTCTTTATCTAGTCATTAGATAGCTAACAGTGCTATCATACCTAACTCTGGCAGTTAGGACAAAGTGCATTAAATGCACTACTAGGTGTCATGTGGAGGGTGAAGCCCGGCAAGCCTGCCGTGCCGCTGAATCATCTTCTGCTTATCTGTTTGACACGCCTCTAGATGGGTGTCATGCGAGGATAAACTGTCTTCCAACGAGCCGCCACGTGCTCAGTGGAAGCCACTTAATGATCAGAAGGCTCGACACCGCATTGATAAGTGATTTGCGTTGTGGTGCGGTGGAGCGGTGGAGCGGTGGTGTCTTGGCGGGAGTTCTCGCCCTTGACGAGCCCAGCAAGCCTTGCCGGGGAAATCTTGGACTTGTCCCTGGGGCAGCTTTGACCCGGCTAGGCTCTCCTGCCCGACAAGGGAGGCCTCCCCAAGGTGATGCTCTGCTGTCTTGTATGTTTGTCTTGGTCTTCTTGATCCGCTCCTTGATCTCTTCAAAGAGCGGTTTCTCTGGCTTGGCCTCGCTTTGTAGTTTGGTGCTGGACACGCGATGCCAGTACGCCTGTGTATAAGTCCGGGCAACAAACGTGAATATTTGTTGCACCGACAGGAGCCCCCAGGCCAGGCCCATACGTGTCGCCTGGCATCGTTGGGGTAGGCCCTAACAAATACACAGGCACATGTTTTGGCCAAACCGCAATGGGATCCATGTCTTTCTTGATGTCTTCTTTGCTTCTTCATTAACTTGTGATTGAATTAGTTTCCGGTTTTCCTGTGAGTCGTGCTGAACGACGTGGGGTTACCCACGTAATGGCTCGCCGGCTGCCCACGTTCACGGGGAGGTAACTGCCATTTTACTCATCCCACTACGCCTACCATTTCCGCCATGTATGCTGCATGCATTGTGCAGGGTTGGTGGCGGACCCGTAGGGTGCGGGAATGAGTGCCATGGCAGAAAGCTCAGCACCGTGGATAGGCGCAGGATGGCGGTCGTCGATTATGGACATCGTCAGCGATGCAGAGGAACTGGATTTGTGGAGTGGGCGGTTGCCTTCTAGGTGGTGAGGAGCCAGCCCCCGGCCACGCTCCCCTATAAAAGGAGGTGCGGGCGGAGGGATCACCCACACACATCTCCTCCTCCTTCTTCTTGCGTCTTTCTTCCACTATGGTGAGGGGAAGAGGACGTGGTCGTGCTCTAGCGTTGGCGACGAGGATCTCTCCTCGGCAGCGCCTCCCTTCCCCTGCTGGCGATGTAGGGGCAGAATCCAGCGAACAAGGTGGTGCTGTAGGACGTGGGCGCAGCCGTCGCAGCGCTCGGGGCCAAGGAGGGTGTGGTGGTGCTCTGATCGCTCCTCCCCCAGCCGCCTTGGCCCCCATGGAAGCCCACATCGGAGACCAGCCGTTGGAGTTCATCGTCAAACTGCGCGGGCCCCCACGCAGCCGCCTTCGGCTTCCTACCCCTTTCGCAAGGGTGATGGAGGTAGAACAGCGGCCAGGATTGAAGCTGCACATGAGGGGCTGCTGTAATGGCAGCATGCGGGCGGACGTAGAGTTCCCCGCGCCTCATGTCATGCTTCTCCGGTGTGGCTGGAAAACTTATGCTCATGCCCATAGCTTGGTGGTGGGGCACATTATCCATTTTAAATTAATGGAGTCAAACCTGCTCTCCATCAAGGTCTTTGGGCATTCAGGTGCTTGCTTAGGGTGCTGCGCGGAGAGCTCGACCGACGACGAAAGCTCCTCCTCGAGTGACAGCGATGAAGAAGACAGTGACGGTGATGACGACGGCACCTAGCGGGAGGACGGCGGCTCAAACTCCAACTGGGATGCACCGTCACCGTTCGCTAGGCGCCGGCGGCACCATCATCTGCACCTGGTCTTCTCCCCGGCAGAGCGATTTGCCAGGGGTGTTGGGTGTGGATATCTCCGCCTCCTCTAGCTGGACCCCGGCAGGCTTCCCCGTGGACTCCGGCTTTGTCTTCCTTGCCAGTGTCCCTCCCGCCGTGTTCCGCTGGTCCTAGCGGTGGTGATCAGGGCATCGCCTAGCTGCTCTCTCCATCCGTTGTCTTCGCCCCCGCCCCTCTCGATATTGTTAGACTGCGTCTAGCGGGCCCTGACGTGGTCAGGTTGGGCTTCTGCCCAGGCACTCCTTTTGCCCTCTTCACCTCCCACTGTAGCTCCTAGGAGGAGAGGGACAAGAAAGGCATTACACGGTACTTATCTTTTTTCAATCTAAAACATGTAGGCACTTGCCAAGCTTTAGTCTTAAATATGTAATCTTTTAAACCATATTTGTACCCTGTAAGGATCGTACTTGTTTATCTTCGTATTAATGAAAAAAGATGTTTGTTGGGCACTTGTGCATGTATCATACCCATGCAGAGGAACAACTACTCTATACTTTCAAGTAAACAAGGTTTTCCGGCAAGACATCTTGCCAATCCCTTCCATTGCTACCCCGAGGCTTGGCCTGGCGGGTTTAGTAGCGTGGAAGAGAACTGGCCCCTTGTCAACCCTTTCTTTCCAAATGAAACTACAACCATCCTGATTGAACTAATCTTCGAATCAAAAGATGGGAGCACAAATGTTTGAGGGTGACAAGGTTTTTCTACGCACAAGTTTTACTCACAGGAGTACACTATGGATGTCTAAAAGGGAACTTATCTGTTTTGCGTTGTCGGGGGCCGATATGCAAGCTTGTTCTCACTTCTCCTCCTTAGGATTTTATCCATGGCAGGGGCCTTGTGGTTAGCGCAGGGGAAAAACAACAGCATATGACCCTTTCTAAATGATCATGGCAGAACTATGCTAAAGTAAACATGCATGCAATTTTTAGGCGCCAGCGCTTCATTTTATTATCTTTGCACAGGGTCTGTGCCTGGCTTTGTACAAAGGGTTACATGCACATCGGTAAGGCTTGTACAAAAGGTGGTTGCTAGGGCTGAGCCCGGTAGCCGCGCCTTACGGGTAGAACTTGCAAAGATGCTCAATATTCCATGAGTTTCGCACTTTAATGCCATTTTCGGTCTCTAGACGGACTGCGCCAAATCTGGTGACTCGTACTACCTGGTAAGGGCCTTCCCACTTCGGCGTCAACTTGTTGGAACCCTTGGTAGATTGAACACGCCTAAGGATAAGGTCGCCTTACTCGAGGCTCCGGGCATGAATCATGTGGCTATGATAGCGGTGCAAGGCTTGCTGGTAGCGTGCAGCACACACAGCGGCCCAGAGATGATCTTCCTCGAGGAACATGGCATCGTCATGCCGAAGCTGCTCTTGCTCTACTTCATCGTAGGCAAGTACACAAGGTGACCCGCATATGAGTTCCGTGGGGAGCACTGCTTCTGCCCCCATATATTTGGGAGAAGGAAGTCTGGTCAGTGGCTCGATTCGGTGTCTTACGGAGGAACCAAAGAACCACCGGTAGCTCATTGATCCAGCACCTGCCGCACTTCATCAACTTATCAAAAGTTCTTGTCTTGAGCCCACGCAGCACTTCAGCGTTCATCCTTTCAGCCAGTCCATTGCTCCGGGGATGAGCAACAGAGGGAAAGGAGACCTTGCTTCCGAGGTTTTGGACGTATTGCATGAAGGCGCGGCTTGTGAATTGGGTGCCATTATCGTTGATCACTCTGGCGGGTACTCCAAAACGGCACACCAATCCCTTCAAGAACTTGATAGCTGACTGTGTGGTTACCTTCCTCACTGGTTCCACTTCCGGCCACTTTGTAAACTTGTCGATTGCAACGTACAATAATTCAAAGCCCCCGATAGAATGTGTTGGAGATATGCCCTAGAGGCAATCATGTATGATGATATTTCCGATGTGTTTATGAATAAAGATAGTCCTTGGACATTATCAATGATGTGTATTAGCAAGTACGTGACTTGTTTGTGGGACTATGCATTGTATGATGACTGTCCTAAAAGGTCCCTAGTCGATAGGGCTGTGTGGACGCGCAGCCGACTAGACTAGCATATGACACAGTCGATGGCTTGGTCTCACTAGCAATGTAGCATTGGATGCTAGCCGGATAATATGGACTCGGAAGGGTCTGGTCGGATTCGACATAGTCGGATCCGAGTTGAGATAAGGTCCGAGTCGGATAGACCCAACTATGAGACACAACGATATGTCATCTATGAGTCTCTAGTACAACATACGTTCTATGTCCGAAGACCTGAGCTGGCACATGTACTCGGGATGGTGACAGACCTACTTTGGGCCGACCAAACGCTACTCCATGAATGGGTAGCAAGAAAGGTAGGTTACGGGCTGATCCAGACCCATGCTGCGAGACATGGTCGAGCAAGATGGGATTTGCCCCTCCGATCAGGAGAGATATACTCTGGGCCCCTCGTGTGATCCGACCAAGATAAGCATGGCCATGTGACAGGGATTATGAGATAATCCGGTTAGTGGTCGGCATCACTGGAATGAGAAAGAGGTCGGGCTAGCACAAGGATGACAGACTCGCCTTGAGCCCGACAACATATATCATGTGGGAAAGGGAACAGAAGTGTGACATGTTGTACAGGTTCGCCTAACTAGCTTCATAGTCTACTTGGTGGTCGGCACGCCTTGCTAAAGGCCGCTACCAACTGTGCAGGTCAGAGGTGATCCGAACTGTGACCAAACTGACTTGAACCTAAGGGGTCGCGCGCTTAAGGGAAGGAACCTACGAGGTCGGATACAAGGACATTGATCGGATGTGATCCGAGCTGGACTTTGATCGTGGCCGAGTAGACTTGTGGGCTTTACGATTCGTGCAAGGCCCAGGTGTTGAGCCCGTGATGAATGCCTATATATAGTGGGGGTGCGGCACACTCATGCGGTTGATCGCTTCGGCGCTCTCACTAGGGTTTGCATGTGTTGCGAATAACCACCTCCACTCGCCGCCGACTGTGTGATCAGACCTAGCAGTCCGCCGCACGGTGTTCCTCCTGCACGCGCGGATACCATTAGAGGCGGTGCACCTGCGCCGCTCCAGCGAACTTGTACGCGGGATCCACGACCAACTGTTTGAGGGAGATCGGACGAGGAGGAGATGACTCTGGACGTGCTGCCTCAACTCTACTTCTGCTGCATGGCACTGCGCGTCTAGTGGTAACGATGTGTGATCCATCTCCCGTAGCAAGTTCTTGGTTGTTCTGTGCGTAGGAAATTTTTAATTTGCAGTCGACGCACCCTACAGTTGAACCCAACAGTGGTATTAGAGCTTCTGCTATAGGATTTGGATTCGGATCGTATGCATATTAGATATGTGGAGGCGGTAGATGAGATCTATTGTCGTTTATGAGATCGGCTGTGTGCATGGTTGATGAGATGAACTGTACATGGGGAGCGATACGGATATGTTTTCTATCAATCGGGATAGATGAGGTCGTGACACAACCTACCCCTACCGGTCGGTATCCGCCATCGGGGTTAACAGTGGAACGTAAATCCGAATCGGATTCGCGAATATTGATAAGATAGTCAGTTCAGAAAATTCGGCGTGATCGGAATACAGATGGGACCGCCGTGTGCGTAGCGCCTTGTATTTCATACATGATCACTCAAACCGGTAGAATGCGATTCTATGCATAACTTTATTTTGCAGGGTTTGATGTGAATAGTATGGCTCATGTGTATGTGATGCATGTGTGTAATTTATACATGGCCTGCGCGTCATGTTTTTCAGCCGGCAGGAGCCAAAGTGTTGTCATTATAATGTATAACGACCTGTGTGTTGACTTGTGACTCTATGTAAAATTCATTACTAGTTGTAGTAGTTGGATAATAGAGATCAGGTTGGTGGCTTGGCGTCCCGGCGTGACAAACAAGATGGAGTTCCTAGATGGTCATCGGAGTCGGAGCCGACCTGGAAGAACCTCTATGAAGGAGCCATACTATTTCACAATATATGTTTATTTGTGATTGTTATGCTTCTTGTTTTCTATGCATGTTAGAATGGTAGAAAGATCCCTCGTTAATATCAAGCAATTTGACATTCCCGATGTTGCACCTTCGCACGTCAAGTATGTCTAGTAGTGGGCTCATAAAATTGGGGTGCTGCTAGGTGTCCTTGAATTGAAGGGTTCGTGTCAGACATGTACATGCACTGCATATGGTTAACTTGACAAGGCTATCAAAACAGTTTTGGGCCTTGTGGCAAAGAAGGTTGGGAGCCGGGGTATGAGATACCTACCGGACCGACAGGAGTCGTATAGAGATACGATTCGCAAAGAGTTGCTTACTAAATAGTCATGTTGGTTAGCAGTGACGCTAAAGCTCACTAGTCGCATGCGCTAGTCGGATCCTGAATCACTGAGAGTTTGCTGAGGGATGCTGACTTCAGTGGGAGTATTTCTATTTAGGCTTGAATTACTCTACATAAACACATTGCTTAGTGATTGCATATTTTTCTGTTATAGATCAATGGCACCACCTACTCAACCCAACTTTGCATTGAAATCAATTCTAGAAAAGGATAAACTGAATGGAACGAACTTTACCACCTGGTATAGAAATTTGAGAATTGTTCTCAAGCATGATAAAAAGGAACATGTTCTAGAGGATCCACTTCCAGAGGAACCTGCCAATAATGCTAATGCCACAACCAAGAATGCCTACCAAAAACTCGTTGATGAATCAACGGAGATCATCTATCTGATGCTGGCTTGAATGGAGCCCGATTTGCAACAGCATTTCAAAAATGTTGAGGCTTATGATATGATCGAGAGTCTCAAGAGCATGTTTCAGACACAGGCTAGGACCGAAAGGTTCAACGTCTGGCGATCCTTGATGGATTGCAAGCTGAAGGAAGGTGATCCACTGAGCCCACATGTGATCGAGATGATCGGATATGTGCAAGCTTTGGATCGGTTGGGCTTCCCGCTCTTGGATGAGCTGGCTACTGATGCAGTTCTGGGTTCTCTTCCGCCCAGCTATGGGACGTTCATCTCGAACTATCATATGCATGGCAAGGATAAGAACCTCACTGAATTGCATGGGATGCTCAAAGTGGCAGAGACGGATATTAAGAAAGGCACACATCAAGTGTTGATGGTGCAGAAATCGCCTAAGTTCAAGAAGAGTTGGTCCAAGAAAAAGGCTAAGGCAAAGGGCACGGAGATGGTTACCTCTGCCGCCGCGCCGAAGTCAGGACTGGACTCGAAGACCATTTGCTATCATTGCAAGGAGACTGGTCACTGTAAGAGGAACTGTAGCAAGTGGCTTGCAGAGCATGGCAAGAAGGCCGGGAATGCTTCTTCAGGCAAAGGTACACTTGTTGCATATGTTATAGACATTTACCTTGCTGACATACCTAGTAGCTCTTTGGTATTTGAAACCGGATCGGTTGTACATATTTGCAACTCGATGTAGGGGCTGGTAAGAACTAGGCGTGTGGCACAAGGGGAGATTGACATCAGGGTCGGCAACAAAGCAAGAGTTGCTGTGTTGGAGGTCGGCACGATGAAGCTCCAGCTTGCTTCTGGATTTATTTTGGAATTGTATAATTGTTATTACATTCCTGCCCTTAGTCGAAACATTATTTCTGCCTCATGCTTGATGAGTCAGGGTTATGAATTCAATTTAAAGGACAATGGTTGTTCGTTTTATTTGAATGGTATGTTCCACGGCTTTGCACCCATTGTTGATGGGATTTTTATATTGAATCTAGAAACGGAACCAGTCTATAACGTGAATGTCAAGAGGCATAAGCCTAATGGTATAAATCTGACATACTTCTGGCATTGCCGGCTTGGACACATTAGTCTCAAACGCATGAAGAAGCTCCATGATGATGGGCTCCTAACTTCGTCCGACTTCGGGTCGTTCAAGACATGCGAATCATGCTTGCTCGGCAAGATGACTAAGTATCCTTTTGCAAAGAGTTGCGAGAGGGCGTCCGAGCTGTTGGAGCTTATACACAGCGATGTGTGTGGTCCAATGAGCACAACTACTAGAGGTGGCTATCAGTACTTCGTGACTTTTACCGATGACTTGAGTAGATATGGATATATCTATTTGATGAGGCACAAGTCAGAAACTTTTGAAAAGTTCAAAGAGTTTCAAAATGAGGTTGAGAATCAGCTCGGCAATACTATAAAGCTTCTACTATCTGATCGTGGAGGTGAGTACATGAGCCAGTAGTTTGATGATCATCTGAAAAGCTGAGGTATAGTACCTCAGCTCACACCTCCGGGTAAGCCACAAAGAAACGGCGTGTCGGAAAGGAGGAATAGGACCTTGTTGGACATGGTCCGATCAATGATGAGCAAATCAGATTTACCCTTGTCATTCTGGGGATACGCTCTAGAGACTGCAGCTTTCTCACTTAAAGGGTACCATCAAAATCCGTAGACAAAACACCGCATGAGATGTGGACCGGGAAGAGTCCCAGTTTGTCTTTTCTAAAGATTTGGGGTTGTGAAGCTTTTGTCAAGCGACTTATGTCAGACAAGATTACACCCAAGTCAGATAAATGCATATTTGTGGGATATCCGAGGGAAACCTTGGGATATAGCTTCTACAACCGGGAAGAGAACAAAGTGTTTGTTGCTCGGAACAGGGTTTTCCTTGAGAAAGATTTTCTCAGTCGGGAGGCCAGTGGGGGGACTGTCCGACTCGAAGAAATTCGAGGACCACTCGGGGACGGCTCGGCTGGTGATGAGATCATACCGGAGTCAGTCAGGGAACCCGTGGTGGAAGCGGCTCCTGAACCACGGAGGTCGGAAAGATTGCGCATAGTGCGTGATGTATTGTTGCTAGAAAGCGACGAGCCGGCCACGTATGCGGAAGCGATGGTGAGCCTAGATTCCGAGGCGTGGCTGGAGGCCATGAGATCTGAGTTAAAGTCCATGGATGAGAATCAAGTCTGGGACTTGGTTGATCCGCCGCCTGGACTAACAGCCATTGGTTGCAAATGGGTCTTTAAGAAGAAAACCGATGTGGATGGAAATGTTCAGATCGACAAAGCTTGGCTTGTTGCTAAAGGTTATGGAAAAGTTCAAGGAATTGACTATGATGAGACTTACTCACCGGTAGCGATATTGAAATCGCTGAGGATCATACTAGCTATAGCTGCACATTTCGATTACAAGATGTGGCAGATGGATGGAAAAATGGCTTTCCTTCACGAAATTTAACCGAGGACGTGTATATGATACAGCCCGAGGGTTTTGTCGATCCGACTAGCGCTAGTAAGGTATGCAAGCTCAAGAGATCCATTTATGGGTTGAAGCAAGCATCTCGGAGTTGGAACATTCATTTTGATGAGGTCGTCACTAGTCTCGGTTTCATCAAAAGCGAAGAGGACGCTTGTTTATACAAGCAGTTAAGTGGGAGCTCGATAGTGTTTTTGATCTTGTATGTGGATGACATACTACTGATCGGAAATGATGTTTCGATGCTAAACTCGGTCAAGGAGTTATTGAATGGCAAGTTTTCAATGAAGGAACTCGGTGAAGCAGTTTACATATTGGGCATTAAGATCTATAGAGATAGATCAAGGAGGCTGCTCGGCTTAAGCCAGAGCACGTACATAGATAAAGTGTTGAAGCGGTTCAACATGAGTGAGGCCAAGAAAGGGTTCTTGCCTATCTCACATGGTATAAGGCTAAGCGAGACTCAGAGTCCTTCGACATCTGATGAGCAAAGCAGGATGAGTCAGATTCCGTATGCCTCGGCAATCGGATCCATCATGTATGCCATGATATGTACACGGCCTGATGTTGCTTTTGCAATAAGCCTAACAAGTAGATAACAGACCAATCCAGGTGAGAGTCACTAGGTAGCGGTAAAGACTATTTTGAAGTACCTGAAAAGGACTAAAGGGATGTTCATAGTTTATGGAGGTGAGGAAGAGCTTGTCGTAAGGGGTTACGCCGACGCTAGTTTCCAAACCGACAGAGATGATTGTCGATCACAGTCCGGATTCGTGTACGTCATGAATGGAGGAGCAGTGAGCTGGATGAGTTCCAAGCAAGATACGGTGGCTGATTCTACCCCAGAAGCCGAATACATTGCGGCTTGTGAAGCTGCAAAGGAAGGTGTTTGGATCCGAAACTTTCTGGATGATCTTGGTATTTTCCCAGCTTCGGTAAAACCATTGGAACTTTATTGTGATAATTCTGGTGCCATCGCACAAACCAAGGAGCCGAGGAATCACCACAAGACCAGACACATAGATCGGAAATATCACCTGATACGAAAGATCGTAAAGAGTGGTGATGTAGAATTATGCAAAATTCACACGGATGCAAATGTTGCAGATCTGTTGACTAAGCCGCTTCCACAACCCAAGCATGAGGGGCACGTTAGAGCTATGAGCATTCGATGTCTATTTGATTGACTCTAGTGCAAGTGGGAGACTGTTGGAGATATGCCCTAGAGGCAATCATGTATGATGATATTTCATATGTGTTTATGAATAAAGATAGTCCTTGGACATTATCAATGAGGTGTATCAGCAAGTACGTGACTTGTTTCTGGGACTATGCATTGTATGATGACTATCCTAAAAGGTCCCTAGTTGAAAGGGCTGTGTGGACGTGCAGCCGACTAGACTAGCATATGACACGGTCGATGGCTTGGTCCCACTAGCCATGTAGCATTGTATGCTAACTGGATAATATGGACTCGGAAGGGTCTGGTCGGATTCGACATAGTCGGATCCGAGTTGAGATAAGGTCCGAGTCAAACAGACCCAACTATGAGACGCAGCGATATATCATCTGTGAGTCTCTAGTACAACATACGTTCTATGTCCTAAGACCTGAGCTGGCACATGTACTCGGGATGGTGACAGACCTGCTTTGGGCCGACCAAACGCTACTCCGTGATTGGGTAGTTACAAAGGTAGGTTTCGGCCTGGTCCAGACCCATGCTGTGAGACATGGTTGAGCAAGATGGGATTTGCCCCTCCGATCAGGAGAGATATACTCTGGGCCCTTCGTGTGATCTGACCAAGATAAGCATGGCCATGCGACAAGAATTATGAGATAATCCGGTTAGTGGTCAGCATCACAAGAACGAGAAAGAGGTTGGGCTAGCACAAGGATGACAGACTCGCCTTGAGCCCGACAACATATATCGTGTGGCAGAGGGAACAGAAGTGTGACATGTTGTACAGGTTCGCCTAACCAGCTTCATAGTCTACTTGGTAGTCGGCACACCTTGCTAGAGGCTGTTACCAACCGTGCAGGTCAGAGGTGATCTGAACTATGACCAAGCCGACTTGAACCTAAGGGGTCGCGTTCTTAAGGGAAGGAACCTACGAGGTCGGATCCGAGGACACTGATCGGATGTGATCCGAGCTGGACTTGGATCGTGGCCGAGTAGACTTGTGGGCTTTAGGATTTGTGCGAGGTCTAGGTGTTGAGCCCATGATGAATGCCTATATATAGTGGGGGTGTGGCACACTCATGAGGTTGATCGCTTCGGCGCTGTCACAAGGGTTTGCATGTGTTGCAAATAACCACCTCCACTCGCTGCCCACTGTGTGATCGGACCTAGCAGTCTGCTGCACGGTGTTCCTCTTGCGCGCGCGGATACCGGTAGAGGCGGTGCACCTGTGCCACTCCGGGAAACTTGTACGCGGGATCCACGACCGGCTGTTTGAGGGAGATCGGATGAGGAGGAGACGACTCTAGACGTGCTGCCTCAACTCTACTTCCGCTGCACGGCACTATGCATCTAGTGGTAACAATCTGTGATCCATCTCCTGTAGCATGTTCTTGGTTGTTCTGCGCATATGAAATTTTTAATTTGAAATCCACACACCCTACAGTAGAACCCAACAGAACGGGGGAAGGGGCCCAAGATGTTGAGCCCCCAGACCGAAAATGGCCAGGATAAAGGGATCGTCTGGAGAGCTTGAGCTGGTTGATGAATGTTCTTGGAGTGGAACTGGCAGGCTTCACATTTGGTGACTAGCTCAGTTGCATCCTGGAGAGCTGTGGGCCAGTAGAAACCCTGTCGGAAAGCTTTTCCAACCAGGGCACTTGATCCAATGTGGGAGCCGCACACGCCCTTGATTATCTCTACCAGCAACTTCTGCCCATCTTCCCGGGAGATGCACTTCAATTTCACACCATTTGGCCTCCTTCTGTACAGAGTGTCATCGACAAACTGATACATACTGGACCGTCGGGCTACTCTTTCAGCTTCTTCTTGCTCTTCGAGAAGTTCTCCTGTTTGAAGGTAGTGGACTATGTGCCACGCCCAAGTTGGAGCCTGAGGCTCAACAACAAGGACTAATGGCACCTCCTCATTCATGGGAGCGCTCACCTCGACCGCAAGAACCTGTGGTTCCGCGGGAGGGTGCTGCTCACCAACCGAAGCAGAGTTGTTCCCAGCAGCCTCTCTACCAGCGGCCTCGAGAAGCCCTACCGGGAGATACCTGCTGAAGTCCAACTTCCTCCTTTTTCCGACCATCATTGAAGGGGACACTGATGGTTGAGTCAGGTGGAGGACAAAGTTCCTTGTTCCACAGGGAGCTTTTGCGCAGCGCACTTTGATAAATGATCAGCAATGCTGTTCTCTGCACGTGGCACGTGCTCTGTTTGTAATCCATCAAAGTGCTCCTCCAACTTCCTCACTTCCTCTACATATGCCTCCATCAACAGACTCTGGTAATCCTTATTGACTTGTTTCACCATGAGTCTCCACGGATGATCAATTTCTTAATTCCCAACTCCACTACAATTCTGAGCCCGGCAAGGAGCCCCTCATACTCGGCAGTGTTGTTGGTGGCCTTCTCCCAGGGGAAGTGCATTTGAACCACATACTTGAGATGCTCTCCGGTGGGCGCAACAAGAAGCACGCCAGCTCCAGTGCCCTGCAACGAGAAAGCACCATCAAAATACATGATCCACTCCTGAGGCGCCTCCTTGTCAGGGATAGCTGTCTCTGGTATCTCTTCGTCTGGAGTGGGCGTCCATTCTGCAATGAATTCCGCAAATGCTCTGCTCTGAATGGTTGAGGTACTTTCGTACTTTAGGCCAAAGCTTGATAGCTCTAGTGCCCATTCAACTATCTGCCAGTAGCTTTGGGGTTCCTCAGTATGTGCTGCAGTGCGAAACGGGTGACAACAGTGATGTCATGGGCTTGGAAGTGGTGGTGTAGTTTCCTCGAGGCCATGATGAGGCCGAAGATCAGCTTTTGCACTCCAGAGTACCTTGACATAGCCCCCTGTAATAGGGAGCTAATAAAGTACACGGGCCGTTGCACCACTTTCTTCTTTTCTGCGGTTTTGGGACTGCCTTCGCTAACTTGCTCTGCCTTTCCTTGATCTGTGTCCAATCCTGCCATGGCTGGTTCAGTTCCATCTCAGGAGGGGACAGTTGTTGCAGCTGCTTCCTCATCTACTTCTCGCTGCGCCACCAGCACTGCACCAACCACTTGGTTCGTTGCCGCTAAATATAGCAACAACGGCTCTTGTGGTTTAGGAGTGATTAAGGTGGGAGCAGAGGAAAGGTAGGCTTTCAGGTCTTGGAGCGCTGTTTCTGCCTCCGGGGTCCACTTCATCAGCACTGCCTTCTTTAAGATTTTGAAGAAAGGCAAAGCACGCTCGGCAGACTTAGAAATGAACCTACTCAGTGCGGTAACGCATCCAGTCAAACGCCTCACATCCTTGACAGTCTTGGGTGCTTGGATTTGCTCAATTGCCCTGATCTTGTCCGGGTTAGCCTCTATCCCCCGCTGGGGCAGAAAGAAACCAAGAAGCTGTCGTGGGAAACCGATGAGCACATTGCACAAAGAGCAGAGAACGTAGCACAACACGGGCAGTTTTACCCAGGTTCTGGCCGCCGCGAGGCGTAAAACCCAACTCCTGCTTTGGTGGATTGATGAGAGGACCATGGTGGAGACGCAACGCTCTAGCCCAGCAGGGTTGCCTCGGGGCGAGGGCAGCCACGCGCGTATGAGTGTACAATGGTCCGAATCCTTTCTATGGTTGCCATGGCCCTCATTTTATAGATCAAGGGGTCACCACAATGGCAAATCAGTCATTGTGTACTGATTAGATAGCAAACAGTGCTATCATACCTAACTCTGCAGACAAGATAGAGCGCACTAAATGCGCCGCTTAGTGTCACATCATGGCGTGCCCGGCAAGCCTTGCTGGGCTGTTTGGCCACCTTCTTGTCTGTCTGTTTGACACGTCTCTGGACGGGTGTCATTGGAGGTGATTTCCTTCGGAAGTGGCTGCCATGTGTCAAAAAACATCACTTAGTCACTTGGGGGCTTGACACCGCACCGATCGATGACTTGCGTTGCTGTGAGGTGGAGCGGTGGAGCCTTGGCGGGGTGGTCCGCCCTTGGTATCCCCGGCAAGCTTGCCGGCGCAGTCTTGAGACTTGTCTTCGGAGTAACCTCGACCTCACCAGGCTTGCCTGCCCCTCAAGGGAGGCTTTCCCTTAGTGGTTTCTTGCTTCCCTTGGCTTGACTTGGTCTTCTTTATCTGCCCTCTGATTTCTCAAAGAGCTATCTTTTCAACTTGATCTCGTCTTGGATGTTGAGAGTTGCCGGGCCGGAGGTTTGCTGTCCATGCACAAGTCAGGGGAAAACATACACCCCTATTTGTGTATCCCAATAGAAGCCCCCGGGCCTGAGCCATACGTGTCGCCGGGCACGTTGGGTTAGGCCCCAAACAGTGCATGGACACATGGCAGGAGAATACTGCGCATGCAGCAGTTGCCATGATGACCAGTCAATCCAAGGTCCACTTCGCGTAATTACCGTGGGTCATGGGGTCATTGGATTGTAGCAGTTAATGTAAAATGGTAACTTCTGAAGAGTCGCGCCCTCCCCCGCATCTTTTTCTCTTAAGAGAGAAAAACACGAAGGGGCATTGCTCATTCATCGTCCGCTCCGCTCTCCACCATCTTCTTCCGCAAGCCAAACAACTACCCTTCTTCCGCGTTCGCATTCACCACTGATCCCTTTCTAGCTTCCTCCCCCCTCCCCGCCACAGGATGATGAGATGGGGAAGAAGGCCGCCACCCCCAAAGGGAAGCGAGCGACTGCCACGCAGGAGACGGCCGCCGGAGGGAGCAAGAAGAGAGCGGCGGAGCTGGACAAGAAGCGACGGGTAGACGTGGTCTTCTTCCCGTCGAGTCTGGAAGGCAATGTTTTGAAGGCAAGGTACGGATACCTGTGGGGGAGGGAGGTTCCAAAGGGGCATGACGCACCCAACATTCTGGCAGAGGGAAAGAGGACCCGCCAGATTCATACCGATTCTTCTGTGCGTACTTCATCTGTGGCCTCTGCCCTCCCTTCTCGGATTTCTTCGAAGCCATGATGATGATCTATGGATTCCATATCTTGGACTTCACACCAAATGCAAATGGTGTGCATGGCGATTTTTTCCCATTTGTGCGAGAACTTTGTCGGGGTCGCCCCCAATGTTGATTTGTTCAGGCACTACTTCATCCCGAGGGTGGAGAATAAAACCCACCATTCTGGAAACATAAGTTGGATGCCTTGGGTGGCAAGGGAGAACTGGGGTTACCTCACCGGACAGCAGCACGACAGATGGGAGGAATGGAGGGGAGATTGGTGTTGGACCCAAGATGAGGAAGCCCTGGAATTCTGCCAGGCACGGGAAGAGTGCATTGTGCGGGACAATGTGTGGAAAGAATTTGGCCTCACTGATGACAGGCTTCGCCTGGCAATAAACAGGATCACCCACCTAAAGGCTGTCGGGTTGACCATTGGGCATGTGGTGGCCGACTTCCTTCGACGCCGGATTGCGCCTCTACAGAACAGGGACAGGTTTGCCTGGCAGTATGGAGATGCTGCAGATAGGATGAGGTTGCTCCCTGGCCTGACCAACAATCTGTCAGTCTATGGCCATGCTTGGTTGTGCGATCAACTGTTCGGCAGCCTTTGTCCATTAAAGTTGCCGACAAATGTCATCCCACTGAACATCAACTCAGCCCAGGATCAGATCTTGAAATGGATGCCAGATTGCAATGCTCATGGAGTTTCGGGTGACTGGCAGTTACCCGCGCTCGACGAAGAGCTCACGTGGTCCTCCAGCCTGGTGGAAAAGGCTACCAGGGTGGAGACCAATATGTACAAGCGCACCTCCAAGGTGGAGGAAGTGTACATCAGGAGGCGACTCGAGGAAGACAGGGCATTTCGAGCCGCCACAATGGCAAAAGCCGGGAAGGCAGCGGAGGAGAAGGAGGAGGTTGAGGACGAAGGCTCCTCCCATGGCAGAAACGAGGCGCAAGCCTCAGAGGAGGCTACCGGGGATGATCCTGCTGGGAGCGAGCTTGCCGGGAACGAGCCTGCTGGGGATGAGCCTTCTGGTATTGAGGCTCTATACACCGCGGCGGCAGAGGCCCAGGAGGAAGAGGGGGTTGAGGAGGCGGAGGAGCCCGAGGAGGAGTGGCTCGCGGCAGGCCCTCAAGCCCCCGAGCCAATCTTGGACCAGTGCCCTCGCAGGCGGGTTGCCAACCGGGGAGCAGTGGTTCCCGACCCTGCACCTGCCGCTAAGAAGGTGAAGAAGATTACCTCCAAGGGCAGCAAGCCGGATGCGGTGCGCCGGCAGTCCTCCCGCCTCGCCTGGGCTAAAACCCCTCCCGCCAAACAATTGGTGGCTGCGGGAGTTGACTCCAGCTCCCAGTCCGGCTCGAGCTCCTCGCAGAACTAGTCCTCATCGGAGCCCCCTACGCCTCAGCAAGGCTCAAAGCTGCCGGGAAGTTCCGTTCCCCCACCACAGAAGAGAGGCCGGCCGTCCTCACCACCCATCGAGTTCGAGTTAAGCTCCATGCCCATCGATGAAGAGTAAGAGAGAATAATCTCCTTTCCTTGCAGTAGTTTTAGTATGCCTGCTTGCTATTGTTGACTGATCTTTTGCTTGCTGCCTTTGTTAGGGAGGAGGAGGAGGAGACAGAGTCTCTCATCCACCGGTCAAAACGGCTCAAGCATGCGGAGCCGCCGAAGACTGTGGAGGCCACGGGCCTGGCGGGGAGCAGCACAAACGACCCGACAACAAGCCCCCAGCTCAGCCCCCGGCACGAAAGCACGTGATTGGCCCCTCCCGTGGGAAGCGATGTAGGAGAGCTCCCAACCTCCTCGGCTGGAGGAGGAGTAGGGATGACCCGGGGCGAGCCCCTTCAAGAGGGGTTTGCGCCGCCCGCCGACCGAGTCGAGGAGCCCCCAATGATGGCTCCCATGAGAGAGCTTGCCCAAGACGACGCCGTGGTTGTCGCGGAAGGGGACGGGAATCATGGCCCGGTAACTGATGTTGCCGGGGAAACTGAGGCTTCTGCCCGGCAAACTTTTCCGGGTAATTCAATTGCTCTTCTTCCCCCGCTTCTTTTTATTTACTATCTCGGCCCATGCTTCTAGCTCTCTAATACTTCTACTTCTTTATTATTGCTTGTTGTCTTCGCTTGCAGTCCATCAGGCCGAAGAGCCTGAACTGCTAGAAGAAGTGGCCAGCATAGGGAGAGACACCACGGATGAAGCCGCCAAGATCGCTGCCACGAAGGGGTAGGGACATGCTGCTGGGAGTGTTCAGGAGCCCCCGATGGAAATGGAGCAGATCCTCGACGGCGCGCCAGCGGCGGGGTCGCCGGTCGAGGAGAAAATCCCCCTCCAAACCATGAATCCCCTCCCCTCAATTGGTACCGTGGCGGGGGCCTTGTAGCCATCCTTGAGCTAGTTGGCACTGGTGCTCGTGCAGCCTGGGCTCGGTGCCCCCGGCTCATGAGTGGCGACGAGCATGGAACTTGATGAAGAGCTCCAGCGCATTCTGGCATCGCTGTACCAAGGGGTCGACAAGGCAGACAATTCTGTCATTGTCGCGATGGACTTATCTTTCCTGGAGTCCATGGCGGCGGGCATTAAGGAGATGTAGGGCCGGCACAGCCAGAAATGGCAGGTGCTCAAGGAGCAGCGCAAGTCCGCCAACAAGGTGGACCAGCAACTGAGGGACAAAGGTAACAAGCTGTGCGAGTGGCACGGCAAGCAGTTCCAGGTCCTCATGAGGCAGTAGGAGACAATCTCGATGGCGAGGGAGGATGTCATTGCCCGGGAGGCTCGCATGGCGGAGAGCAAGGCGCTTCTGGACGCCAAGGAGCAGGACATCTCGTCTCGGGAGGAGAAGCTCGAGGCCACCCTCCGCGCCAAGGACGACGATCTGGAAGCCCTCGTGCAGCAGTGCACCAAAGAGCTAGAGGAAAAGCACAAGGTCGCCCTGGATGACCTCACTGCTGATTCTGCTACCCAACTGAAGAAGCTCGCTGATGACCTTGCCGCTGCATCCACTATCAAGACCGACCTCGACCAACAGGTGGCCAAGCTGACTGAAGAGCTTTCCGGGAGCGCTAAGGAGGTCGCGACCCTCAATGAGGAGGCACAGAAAGTAGAGATCCTTCTGAAGGATATACAATCGCAGCTCTCCTCCAAGAGCGAAGGCCTCGAGACTGCCAACGACACCATTGAAGAACTGAAGGCCAGGATTGGCACCTTGGAGAGCTCGGTAGAATCCAGCGGGGCTCGTGAGCAGCAGGTGACAAAAGAACTGGACACCACGAGGCGTCTATGGACGGACGCAGAGGACAAGCTGGCGAACCATTCCGAGCAGGTCGACCTCTGGATCAAGAGCTTGATTGACATTGCCGAGCGTCTCACTGCTCAGACTGCAGCGATGGGCATGGAAGGGCCAGTCTTTTCAGCCAGCAGGCTGGAGGTCCCCAGCATCAAGATAGGGGTCTTCTTCAAAGAGCTGATCGAAAAGCTGAAGGTGCATGAGGAGGGAAGGGCTGGTCGCTTCGCGACTGAATCTCGAAAGCTTGCCCATAACGCCCTCCTCATGGTTCTGAGCATTATCGTCTGCCGCGATCCAGATCTCGACCTTGCTGATAGCTTCAGGAAGCCGCCGGAGGGCGCAGACGTTTCTGCTGCCGAGGAGAAGGCTGCCCCCCTCGCCGACAAGGTCCTTTCTATCCATACAGCTTCACGAGGTCGCCAGGCCCGGCACTGAACTATCCTCGCCACCACGCTATCCTGTAACAAAACATGATGCATTTTCTTAATCTTAATTACGTGTTTATCCCTTTTGAGTTTACCAATTGGTGTTCATATGATTAATCTCTGTGCATGTTCTGGTTGTCTGCTGGTATCATATTGCCGCAATTGTCGTAAGGGTCGGGCCCTTAACATTCATCTTGGCGAGGATGCGTCCCGGCAGGTTTTTCCTTGGTAGTTTCTAACGCAGCCGCCCATTCCGTGAGCAGGCTCGGAACGGAATGAGGGTGTAGACAAAAAATCTAGCAAAGGTGCCATCTCGTGAAGGATTTCTTCATACGAACACTTCGGTACCCAAGGGATAAACCACTGCAAATTCTTAAATTTATAAAGGAGCAACGACTGCATGGACTTAGCTTTTGTCCTCGCTTCCTCCCATTCCTTTCAGCCGCGAGCGCTTGCCACGTTCGCATGCTTCGGGAAGGATGGATGCTGTGCGTGTAGTTCTCTGGCTCCCAGAAGGGGTCGGTAAAAACCATATGTATCTGGCGGGTGGCAGGACGCGGTGGAAGGTACGATTAGTTTCTCTCTCCTCCTCTCCATACTCTTTAAACAATCTGGTGGCGGCTGGCACAGAAGTCATGCAAATGCAGACGGCCTTGCCGGAGTGCACTTGCCGGGGCGTCAGTCAATGGATTCGCACCAGTGCTCCACTCAGGATTTCCCTAAGCATGGTAAATGCTAAACAGAGTTTTGCATGGTGCTTATCGACATTGACGATGCTAAAAAACCCGGAGTGGCTCGATTGTCGATGAGTGAGAGTGGGGGAGAGAGAAACCTTGTACCCGTACACTTTGTTCCTTTCCCTTGGACGGGGTTTGCATGGCGGTCATGCTGCCTGAGCCATTGGAGTTGGCTCGCCGCCGTCATTACCGATTCTTGCTGCTGTAGCAGCCGCGGTGGAGGGAGGCAATGGAGATTTGAACAGTGTGTGGGGGAAGCAATATCGCTCCCCCTCTCCGTTCCCATCATCCCCCACCTTTTCTGGGTCATCATGGATGATGAAGCCGTCGATGAAGAAGATGATGAAGATGACGCGCTGCGTACGCTTCTCGGGTTCGAGCAAGCGCTTCCCCCTACCTGGCGTGCCAAAGATGTCGTGGGAAACCATGGCCACCTATGGGGCCATCAGCCCCTTGTGGTTCGGCAGGGGGATGAGCACATTGCACAAAGAGCGGAGAACGTAGCACAGCATGGCAGAGATCACATGGGCAGTTTTACCCAGGTTCGGGCCGCCGTGAGGCGTTAAACCCTTCTCCTGCTTTGGTGGATTTATGAGAGGACCGTGGTGGAGACACAGCGCTCTAGCCCGGCAAGGTTACCTTGGGGCGAGGGCAGCTACACGCGTATGAGTGTACAAGGGTCCGAATCCTTTCTATGGTTGCCATGGCCCTCCTTTTATAGATCAAGGGGTCACCACAATGGCAAATCAGTCATTGTGTACTGATTAGATAGCAAACAGTGCTATCATACCTAACTCTGCAGACAAGGCAGAGCACATTAAATGCGCCGCTTAGTGTCACATCATGGCATGCCCGGCAAGACTTGCCGGGATGTTTGGCCACCTTGTCTGTCTGTTCGACACGTCTTTGGACGGGTGTCATTTGGAGGCGATTTCCTTCGGAAGTGGCTGCCATGTGTCAAAAATCAGCCACTTAGTCACTTGGGGGCTTGACACCGCAGCGATTGATGACTTGCATCGCTGTGAGGTGGAGCGGTGGAGCCTTGGCAGGGTGGTCCGCCCTTGGCATCCCCAGCAAGCTTGCCGGGGCAGTCTTGAGACTTGTCTTCGGAGTAACCTCGACCTCGCCTGCCCAGCAAGGGAGGCTTTCCCTTAGTGGTGTCTTGCTTCCCTTGGCTTGACTTGGTCTTCTTGAACCGCCCTCTGATTTCTCAAAGAGCTATCTCGTCAACTTGATCTCGTCTTGGATGTTGAGAGTTGCCGGGTTGGAGGTTTGCTGTCCATGCACAAGTCAGGGGGAAACATACACCCCTATTTGTGTACCCCGACAGTAGCTTGCTAGAGGGAACACCAAACACATACTTCTCATGGTTTAACTTCAAATTGATCTTGAGCAAGTTTGCAAGGGTCTCTTCTAAGTCTTGAATGAGCGTTGATCTGTCCTTGGTTTTGACAATGATTTCATCCATGTAAGCTACTACATTCCTGTGCAGCTGAGGCTTAAAACCAATTTGTACTGCGCTTGCAAAAGTGGATCCAGCGCTCTTTAACCCGAAAGGAATGCGTACAAAGCAGTACGTGCCACATGGAGTTATGAACGCGGTCTTCTCTTCATCTTCCATGGACATGAATATCTGATGGTATCCAGAGTACGCATCCAAAAGGGAAAGCAGATCACACCCGGAAGTGGAGTCTATAATCTGATCTATGCGCGGCAGGGGAAAAGGGTCCTTCGGGCATGCTTTGTTCAAGTCTGTGAAGTCAATGCAGAGCCTTGATTTCACATTTTCCTTGCGCACCACCACTGGGTTCACCAACCAGGTTGGATGCAACACTCCTCTGACCAAACCTGCTGCTTCAAGTTTCTTGATTTCCTCCGCAATTAACTACTGCCGCTCCAAAGCTTGCTTCCTAACCTTCTTCTTAACGGGCCGAGCGTGAGGGCAGACAGTAAGGTGGTGCTCGATTACCTCCCTGGGAACACCGAGAATGTCAGATGGTTTCCAAGCAAACACATCGACATTCGCCTGCAGGAAGGCAACAAGCGCGCTTTCCTATTTGTCATCAAGGCCAGCGCTGATGGTGAATGTACCGTCTGCGCCATCCTGCCTTACTGGGACCTTCTTCACAGCAGGTGAAGCAACCTTGGATCTCATACTAGTGGAACTCTCCGGCATATCATCAACGGGTGCAGCGCACTCCGGAGAGGTGCGCTTCCTAGATTCCTTGCCGGCATCTTTGCTAGCCTTCTTTCCCTTCTTTGTTTCCTTGGCAGGAGCCGCGGCTTCTGTAGCCTCGGCTGCTACCGTGTCTCGATACATCTTGTCCACACATATGATTGCATCTTTCTTGTCTGATGGGATGGAGATGATGCCCATCGGCCCTGGCATCTTCAAAGTGTTGTAGGCATAGTTGGACGCTGCCATGAACTTCGCCAGAGCTGGACGACCAAGAATCCCATTATATGGCAAGGGAAGTTCAACAACGTCAAACACAACCCTCTCGGTCTGGTAGTTCAGCTCTCCACCAAATGTTACCGACAACGTAATCTTTCCCTTAGGGCGGCACCTACCGGGGTTGATTCCCTGGAACGTGCCAGTAAACTTGAGCTCTTCATCAGGGATTTGCAGCTTGCTAACCACTTTGGGGGAGATCAGATTCAGCCTAGCCCCGCCGTCAACTAGCATCTTTGTGACTTTGAGGTTGCGGATTGTTGGTGAAACCAACAACGGCAAACACCCTACCGTAGTAGTGCGGTCATGGTGATCCTCT
This sequence comes from Thinopyrum elongatum, assembly GCA_011799875.1. Lineage (NCBI taxonomy): Eukaryota > Viridiplantae > Streptophyta > Magnoliopsida > Poales > Poaceae > Thinopyrum > Thinopyrum elongatum. The sequence continues at coordinate 352,240,308 of CM022303.1, forward strand.
TCATCAAAGATGATAGGCACGCGGGACCGCTTGAGTGGCTTCCGGGAGTCTGCATCTGGCTCCACAACATTGACCTCACGTGCCCACTACTTGAGCTGACGGTGAGAGAACTGCAGGGACGCACCTCCGTCAATGCACATGGCTTCAGTTGCTTTCTGGAATTCTTTATCGCTGGTTTCTTCCTCATCTTCATCACTCACATCATCCCCTTCTTTCTTCTCACGGCCTCTGGCAGGCTTCTCTTTTTGTTGAGGGGCCTTGAGGTGGCAGCCCCCTCTGCTGCCATGGCCTTTTCCGCCAGCACCTTCTTGGTCTCTCTCCCTGTCTCGCTTCTCATACTCTGCCTTTTGCTTTTTAACAAGCAGCTCAACTTGGTGGCATTCTTGGAGATCATGACCCTTAGTGCGGTGGGTTTTGCAGTACGGCCCATCAGACTTCCCAGCTTTCTCTACCGTCGCAGCCTCCCGGCAATCAGCACACGCGGCAACTTCCTTGTTGGGGGCTTCGGTTTTGGCCTTCTTGCCGGTGTTGAGATCGCCAGGGCCCTCAATGGCCAATACTGACTTCTCCTTGCGTTTCTTGTTATGCCTCTGGCTCCTCCTCTTCGGTTTAGCAGTCTCATCGTCGTTCTCCGAATCAACCTTGACACCGTCCTCTTCCTCGGGGAGTCACCTCACTTCCTCAGCCCGAACACATTTGTCTGCCAAGGTGTATAGCTCATTGACGATCTTGGGCAGCCGGACGTTCATTTTGGACCGTATCCTTCTGTTGTGCACGTTCGAATGGAACGCGGCAATCACTGCTGCTGGATGTATCTCTGGAATGTTCTTGTGTACTCGGCTGAACCTCTGCATATACTTTCGCAAGCTCTCCCCTTCCTTCTATGGAAGGACTTGCAAGTCACTGGGCTGCCCGGCTCTTGATGGCCACCCGTGAAGGCGCCAACAAATTCGTTACACAAGTCAGCCCATGACGAAATGGAGTTCTCTGGCAAGTGCATAAACCACGACCTCACATTTGTCTTGAGTGCCAAAGGGAGGTAGTTGGCAAACACCTTTTCATCCTTGCCCCCGGCGGCCTGAACAACAATTGTGTAAATGCTCAGGAACTCTGCCGGGTTTATTTTTCCATCATATTTTTCTGGCAACTCAGGCTTGAAGACGCAGGCAGATGGCCAGCGGACTTGCCGCAGCTCATGAGTGAAGGTAGGGAACCCAACCTTGAAGGGTAGGTACCCGCCATCACTGGGCGCGGGTTCGTCGATGTCTGGGCCATTGCGCCTGTCAGATTGACGGTGGGTCTCCCGGCGCCGCTCTATGGTGACACGCACATCTTCCCTCCACCGATCCACAAGGACCTGTCGCTGATCCTGGTGAGCTCGTGGATCAGACGAGGCCATCGATGCTTCGTCGGGTTCATGGACACGTTGCTCTTGCCGCTGCCCCTGGGTTTGCTGCCGTGGAGGGGACTGCACCGTCAGTGCAGCCCCCTCAACGCGGCCAGTAGTCCAGGCTGCTGTTGTTGTTCGTGGGTATTGCGATGGCTCTGCCTGCTGGGACTTTTCGGCTTCAGCGAAGCCGATCAGACTCTGGATAGTGGCCCTCCACTCATCCATTTGATCAGCTGCCGGTGGGAATCTTAGCAGAAGTTGGGCCCGCGCCATGGCTTCCGTAGCGGTGCTGGGCATGGCTGACGCGGCAGACCACGACGTCGCTCGACTCCTGGTAACACCAGCAGGGGCGTCACCGCGTTCTTGCCATCACGAACCGGTTGCCAGGGTAGTCTGATGATGAGTAGGGCGTGCCCGGGGATTGACAACCCCGTTCGGCGCTCCGTCTTGCTTGCCTCGCTCCAGGCAAGGCACGCGCCCAGCAGCTTCACCTGTGGTAGGCACTACTAGAGGGTCACGACTTGCGCCAGAGCGGGCGTCGTTGCTACGGCAGCGCCCGCTAGTGCAGCGGGGAGGTTGAGACTGAACATTCCCTCCACTCACGACCTATGGGTTATGGCCGTCGGGATGTTGTTGATGCCGCCCTTCCCCGGTGTCTCCGGTTCCAACTTCGACCTGGGGGACACAACGATGACACCGCCAGCGCCGGTCACGTCACCCACGTCGCCCACCTCACCTAACGCCGATGCGGCGCCTACAATGTCCACGGCCGTGGGCGAGGGGGCCTTCGAAGTGGAAGGGTGCGTGGTTGCGCCGAGTTTCTTCTTGGGCGCCATGGATGAAGACGATGATGATGATGATCGACGCATTGTTCACAACTTCAGGTTCGCACAGGTGATTCCCCCTACATGGCGCGCCAAAGATGTCGTGGAGGAACACGGTAACCTATGGGGCCATCATCCCCTTTGTGGTTCGGCAAGGGGGAAGATCATGTTGCACAAAGAGCGGAGGCCATGAGACAACATGACTGTGGTGACACTGCTGGTTTTTACCCAGGTTTGGGCCGCTGGGAAGCATAAAACCCTACTCCTGCTTTGGTGGATTGGATGGAGGAACACAAAGAACACGTAGTGCCCTAGCCCGGCAAGGTGGCCTCGGGGAGAGGTGCTACGCACGTACAAGTATGCGAGTGTCCGAATCCTTTGCTAGTTTGCCTCGGACCTCCTTTTATTGCTCAAGGGGTAACCACAGTGGCAAAACAGTCTTTATCTAGTGATTAGATAGCTAACAGTGCTATCATACCCAACTCTGGCATGTGGAGGGTGAAGCCTGGCAGGCCTGCCATGCCGCTTAATCATCTTCTGCTTATCTGTTTGACATGCCTCTGGACGAGTGTCATGCGAGGTTAACCTGTCTTCCAACGGGCAGCCACGTGCTTAGTGGAAGCCACTTAATCATCAGAAGGCTTGACACCACATTGTTAAGTGATTTGCATTGTGGTGCGGTGGAGCGGTAGTGTCTTGGCGGGAGTTCTTGCCCTTGACGAGCCCGACAAGCCTTGCCGGGGAAATCTTGGACTTGTCCCTGGGGCAGCTTCGACCCGGCCAAGCTCTCCTGCCCGGCAAGGGAGGCCTCCCCAAGGTGATGCTCTGCTGTCTTGTATGTTTGTCTTGGTATTCTTGATTCGCTCCTTGATCTCTTCAAAGAGCGGTTTCTCTGGCTTGGCCTCACTTTGTAGTTTGGTGCTGGACACGCGATGCCAGTACGCCTGTGTTTAAGTCCGGGCAACAAACATGAATATTTGTTGCACTTACACTCCACTTGTACTAAGTAGAAATACTACTTGCGCATCCAAACTTTTTAAACCTAGTTTTGCCACATGAGTCCACCAGACCTACCTATATGTTGTATTTCCGTGCCGTTCTACGAAAATTTGTATGTGCCAACTCTAATTTTTCACAATTAATTTCCTTTTTGTGTGCCCGTACCGCTCATGAAGTGGCAGGGGGTGGCCAATATTTTCCATGCTAGATGTGTTTGTTGGAATCGGGGCTCCGGGGACCCAATAAGGTTCGAACTCCAGGCCGTGTGCGAAGATCTAACCTAGCTGCAGCCTCAAGCTCATCACTCCATGGCATGGCCTCATCGAGTTCATGTGAGCAGGGAAAGGAAGAACACGACAGTTTACCCAGGTTCGGGCCACCTTGCGGTGTAAGACCCTACTCCTGCTTTGTGGTGGATTGGCCTCACGAGGGCTCGGTGGGTGAGGATGGTTCTCTCTAGAGGACGAGAATCAGATCTGTCCCTCTCTATGGTGGAGGCTAGCCTATATTTATAGTGGCCTTGGTCATCTTCCCTCATAGCTTAGGCGGGAAGGGATTCCACAACAGCCAATTTGAAAGGGGACAAGAGGTACATCTTATCCTGACGAAAGGTGGTCTTCGCCTGCAAAGCTTCTGGTTGTGACGCAGTTGTGGGCTCGGTGATGACATCCATCCTGCTGAGCTCGTGGTCTTGGTCTTGTTGCACCAGAATGGAAGCCTTTGGGGGATCCCTCGAGAACCCGCGTTGGTCCTTGCTTCCTTAGCACCAAAGAGGAAACTGTCCTCCTCTACGCCCGCTGGCGCCCGCTTGGCCTTGGTTGTCATGGCTCACGTCACTGCAAGTCTCGTGAGGCGGGGTACCTACATAGAAATCTCTGCTCCTCGAGAGTCAGGCTCGGAGAGCTGCCCCTCGGGAGGTCTTGGTGTCGTTCACCTCGCGAGGCTGGGGGTCCCTCGTGAGGGTCTTGCTCGTAGAGTCTTGCAGCTGGGCCATACCGGGCCGCAGACGGGGCCAAACATTGGGCCGTAGGCAGGCAAGTCTGGGTACCCCCGATCCAGAACGCCAACAGTAGCCCCCGGGGCCAAGGCGCGCTCGCCCTCGCTTCGAAGCGAAGGCAAGGAGCGAAGGGTGAAGCGCCGCGGGCCCCAACTGCCTGTGGGCTAGGCTTGACGTGTGGTACACAACGGGACGCGGACGCCTCCACTTCCCCACGTTGCCTCGGCTGACAAAAAGCCTGGCGCGCGCCACGGAGCCATCATTGCACGAAGGCGAGAGGGCGTCGGTTAGCCTCCTCTGAATACCTATAAGGCGAGGGGGCAAGGCCCCATCCCATCTTTGTCTTCTCGCCCATTCGCCACCAACCTCCGCCACAGCGACCATGGCACCAGTGAGGAGGTTCACCGCCGAGGAGAAGGGCAAGGCTCCCCAGGAAGGACTGGGCTCGCCACCGCCCAAGAGAGGGCGCGGCCGCCCTCGCAAGTCTTCGGCCACACCAGCAGCGTCGTCCCGGTGGCGGGGGCGCCCTCCTCTAGCGGTCTACACCGGCTCCGGAGGCCGTGGAAAGAACCCTTCCTACAGTGGTGGCCGCGGAAGCTATGGTGGCCACGACCAAGGGGGGAGGTGTCTGGCGGCCGTTCGTCCACCTCGCCCGTGGGCCCTCTCGGATGACACGGCCCGCGAGTTTGTGGTATGGATGGAGGGTCCGCCCCTCACTTGGATCCAGCTTCCGTGCTTCTTCACGGAGGAGTTGCCGGCCGGAGGACCCGCTGGCTGTGGCTGCAGCCCGACGGCTGCTGCACCTAGTCCTCGTGGGTGGAGGTCGAGGTTACCCCCGCAGGCAACGTGTTCCTGAACCACGGGATGGCAGACGTTCGCCCACGCCCGCGGCTTGTAGGGGAGGCGCACCCTCAACTTCAAGTACGACGGGGCAGCGACGCTCTTCATCAAGGTCTTGGGGGAAGATGGTAAGCGCGTGGAGTGTTGACCAGAGGGCAACGGCAGCGGTGGCGACCACCTCTCTGACGACGATGGCCCTCATGGCTACGGCATCCTCGGTGGTGAACTTGCCCTTGGCAACGGCCGTGACACCTCCAGCAGCAGTGGCGCCTCCTCTGGGGGGAGCTCGAGTGACGACAACTACGACGACCCGCCACGTCGCCGAGCCCGGGTCAAGGAGGACGACGACCCGCCATGCCGTCGTGCCCCTGTCAAGGAGGAGGAGGACTCCGACTGAGCGTGGGCGGCGCCGGAGCCGGCCTTCAGGAGCTGCGGCCCTCGGGAGGCCTCTTCTTTTGTTTTGCCTTTTTTTATTTCCTCCATCAAGAGTCATGAAGAGCCCCGCGGGGGCGTGTAATGAACTACGACGCTTGCACCATTATGTTAGTGTTTCCTGCTCGTACTCCAGCATTATATTGTCTTTAATTGAATGGTTCCAGCCTGGCGCAATTAGGATAACTTAGCTTGGTGCGCTCGTGGCCCTTGGCGGGTTCCTGTGTCGCAGGGGCGCGCTCCTCCGGAGATTTTTATCCTATACACGCCCCTCGTTCCGGCAATGATGCTGCTAGAGCGTCGAGGCATCCTAAGGAGCTTGCCAGGGAGGCCCCCTCCTCACGGACCGGATGGCTCCGGAGCCACGAGTGGCTCGCGGCTCGCGAGGCCCTTGGGAGACTTGCAAGGGTTCAGGGTCTTCGGGGCACCTCCGCCAGGCATCGAGCCTCGTGGAGATGCAAAAAGCACTTGACGAAGGATTCCTTAATGAAGTGCTGGACCATGATTGTGTTTTCCCAGGCCATCCTTCTTTGGCGCCCATCCTGCGTCTAGAGCCCCCGAGCGATGGTCGATTGTCGCTGGTATGCTGGGTGGCGATGCCCGGCAAGGTCAGGAGGCGAGCGCTCCCGAGGCCAGGGGCCGAAGGCAACACATGCCTGTTGGCTCACTCGAGAGCGTCACGCGAGGATTCAGACGCCCGAGTCTTGGTGAGGTATGCGCACGGGCAAACCCGGGGCTATTGTGGCCTGGGCCCTCAATGCCGCTGGGCTGGCTTGAGCGTACATACCGTGCCGAGCCCCCGGTCATTAGAGGCGCGGGAGGGAGCAACTGGCAGCCGCCACTTCCTCTAAAAACGAGATTCAAGAAGGAAAACACCGCAAGGACAAAATCCCGACCCCTTTCGAATTAAGACGCGAAAACTTCAAACTTCATTCCAAGAAGTGGCAAATTTGGTTACAAGAGGGACCAAATAAACAGCCGCGTCTGACGCCTAAGCTAGTCTTCCCACCAGCGCAGAGCATGGAGCCTCCACTTGGGCGTGGGCATAGTCGTTGTTCGACCGTGTCGTCCGCCAGCGCGGAGCATGGGGCTTCCACTTGGGCAGGGACAAGAGCTCCCGTGAGGCCGTGGGGTAGCGCACCGGGAGACTCCAGGGCGTGTACAACCCCACTCATTATTATGTGAGAGTGTCACCACTACAAAAAAAAGACACATCCATGACATTTTGGGCCGAACGAATTTTTTTTCTGTCATGCTTATGACACTTCTATGACGATAATTGTGACAAAAGCACGTATCATCATAGATGCGGTGGGCTCCTACTTCTATGACAAAAAAATGACATAAAATGGGCTTTTCATCCTGGGCGGGCCGGGGACGCACCTGCATGACATTCTTTGGGCCGTCCATTACAGAAAAAATCGTGGTAGAAGCGAGGGCGAGGAAAATTTCGGGGTGTTCCCGGTTACGGTGGGTGGTCGGGGCCGAGCGATGCACGGAGGGTTTGCGCGTTTCTCTCGTACACGTACGCACGTGTGTCGGTGCAACAAACCCCAGGTGTGTTGCCCAAACTGTACATAGGCTTAAGAACAAGGTTGCAGCATCCAAGACCAGTCCAAGCAGAAGAGATGAGCTCTTTGAGAAATCAAAGGGCGGATCAAGAAGACCAAGACCAACCGAACAAGCAAGATATCACTAAGGAAAAACCTCCCTTGTCGGGCAAGCGAGCCTGGAGAGGTCGAGGTTACCCCAAGGACAACTCTCAAGATTGCCCCGGCAGGCTTGCCGGGGATGCCGAGGGCGGATTAACCCACCAAGGCTCCACCGCTCCACCTCACAGCAACGCAAGTCATCGATCGGTGTGGTGTCGAGCCCCTAGGTGACTAAGTGGCCATTATTTTGCATGTGGCAGCTACTTCCAGAGGAAATCACATCCAAATGACACCCATCAAGGGACGTGTCACGCAGGTAGGCGAGAAGGTGGCCGAATGGCACGGCAAGGCTTGCCGGGCTATGCTATGATGTGACCCTAAGCGGTGCATTTGATGCGCATTGTCCTGTCTGCAGAGTTAGGTATGATAGCACTGTTTGCTATCTAGTCAGTATGTAATGATTGATTTTCCATTGTGGTGACCCCTTAATCTATAAAAGGAGGGCCGTGGCAACCTTAGAAAGGATTCGGACCCTTGTACACTCATACGCGCATAGCTGCTCTCGCCCCGAGGCGACCTTGCCGGGCTAGAGCGTTGCGTCTCCACCACGATCCTCTCATCAATCCACCTGCCAAACCACAAGGGGCCGATGGCCCCATAGGTGGCCGTGTTTTCCCACGACATCTTTAGCACGCTACGTAGGGGGAGTGCTTGCGCGAACCCGAGAGTGCAAGCAGCGCGTCATCTTCATCGTCATTTTCTTCATCAACGGCTTCATCATCCATGGCGCCAAGAAAAAGCCCGGTGCTGCAGCTCACCCGTCCACCTCGAAGGCCCCTTCGCACACGGCCACCAATGCCATGGGGGCTGTGGGGACGCACGGGAACGTGGACGTTGCAGGGGACATGGCCGTCACGGGCGGCGCCGTCACCACTCCCCTTGCGACCAAAACGGGAGCAGGAGGCACTGGAGAAGGGCAACAACGACAGCATCCCAACGGCCACGCTCCACAAGGTGCGGGTGGAGAGATTATTTCGTCTCCGCCTCTCCGCCCCGCCGAAGGACGCAGCCACAGCGATGGCGCTCGCTCTGGGGCGAACCACCACCCTCTGGCCGCCCCTGCTGCAGGAGCGGCTATGGGGCAAACGCCATCCCCGGGACGAGCTGGCCGAGCCGATGCGCCGAATGGAGCCGCTAATCCCCAAGCGCATCGACCTCATCACCATGCTACCCTGGCAACTGGCTCACGGCGACGAGAGCATGGCGCTACCACTACCGCCACCGTCAGAAGCCAAGCGACGTTACGATTTACGTTGTTGTCCATGTTGAGCACTGCTTCGGAGGCCATGGCGCGGGCCCAGCTCCTGTTGAGATTCCTGCCGGTGGCCAATCAGATGGATGAGTGGAGAGCCACCATTCAGAGCTTGATTGGTTTCGCCGAAGTGGGAGGATCACAGTGAGCGGGCCCGTGATGGCCTCCACAGGCGGCGACAACGGCCCGAGCCGCTCGCCGTACCGAAGGGGCCACCCCCACGGTGCAATCCCGTCCGCGGCAGCAAGCACAGGGGCCGCAGCCTGAGCCATGCGACCATGAACCCAACGACGTATCGATGGCTTCATCCGATCCTCGAGCACGACGAGACCAGAGGCGAGTCTTGGAAGACAGGCGGAGGGAAGACGCACGCATCACCATCGAACGACGCCACGAAACCCGCCGCTAGTCTGATAGGCGCAATGAACCCGACGTCGACGAGCCCACGCCCGGTGAAGGCGGGTACCTGCCTTTCGAAGTTGGGTGCCCCGCCTTCACTCGCGAGCTGCGGCAAGTCCGTTGGCCATCTACTCGCATGTTCAAGCCAGAAATACCAGAGAAGTACAATGGAAGATTGAACCTGGAAGAGTTCTTGAGCATCTACACCATCGCTGTTCAAGCTGCCGGGGGAAGAGACGAGAAGGTATTCACCAACTACTTCCCTTTGGCACTCAAGCCAAATGTGAGGTCTTGGCTGATGCACTTGCCAGAGAACTCCATTTTGACCTGGGCTGACCTGTACCATGAGTTTGTTGGCGCCTTCACGGGCGGCCATCAAGAACCAGGGCGGCCCAGCGACTTACAGCTCCTCCCACAAAAGGAAGGAAAGAGTTTGCGGAAGTACATGCAGAGGTTCAGCCGGGTGCATAGGAACATTCCAGACATCCACCCAGCAGCTGTGATAGCCGTATTCTAGTCCAATGTGCCCAACCGCAGGATACGTTCTAAAATGAACGTCCGGTTGCCCAAGACTGTGAATGAGCTTTACACTCTGGTGGATAAGTGTGCCCGAATAGAAGAGGGGAGGCGACTCCCGGCGTCGACGTTGACTCAGAGGACGACGATGACGCCGCCAATCAGAAGAAGAAGAACAAGAAACATAACAAGAAGCGCAAGGATAAAACAATGATGACCGTTGAAGGATCGAGCACACCTAGTACCGGCAAGAAGGCCAAGACCGAGGCTCCCGGCAAGGAAGTTGCCATGTGCACTGATTGCCGGGAAGCCGCGACTGCTGAGAAGGCTGGGAAGGGTGACGGACCGTACTGCAAGATCCATCGGACCAAGGGCCACGATCTTCAGGAGTGCCATCAAGTTGAGCAACTCATCAAGAAGCAGAGGGCTGAGTACGAGAAGCGTGATAAGGAGAAAGATCAAGATGGCGTTGGCGGGAAGGGCCGAGGCGGCAGGATAGGTCGCCCCGGCAAGGCTCCTCAGTATCAAGGGAAACCCGCCAGAGGCCGTGACAAGAAGGAATGTGATGACGAGAGTGATGAAGGGGATGAAGAGGAAACCAGCGAGCAGGAGTTCCAGAAAGCCACTGACACCCTATGCATTGATGGGGGTGCATCTTTGCACTCCTTCACCACCAACTTAAACAGTGGGCACGTGAGGTCAATGCCATGGAGCCAGTTGTAGATTCTCGGAAGCCGCTCAAGTGGTCCCGCATGCCCATCATCTTTGATGAGGAGGATCACCCTGTCCGCACCACCACGGTAGGGTGTTTGCCGTTGTTGGTTTCACCAACGATCCGCAACCTCAAGGTCACAAAGATGTTGGTTGACGGTGGGGCCGGGTTGAACCTGATTTCTCCGAAGGTGATCAGCAAAATCCAGATAGCAGATGAAGAGCTCAAGGTTACTGGTACATTCCAAGGGATCAACCCCGGCAGGAGTCGTCCTAAGGGGAAGATCACACTGCCGGTAACATTCGGAGGGGAGTTAAACTACCGGACTGAGAAGATCGTGTTTGACGTGGTCGACCTCGCCCTACCGTACAATGGAATCCTTGGTCGCCCAGCCCTGGCAAGATTCATGGCGGCATCCCACTATGCCTACAACACTTTGGAGATGCCAGGGCCAATGGGTGTCATTTCCATCCTGTCAGACAAGAAAGACGTAATCATATGCGTGGACAAGATGTACCGGGAAGCAGTCGCTGCAGAGGCCGGGGAAGCTACTGCTCCCGCCAAGGAAAGCAAGAAAAAGAAGACAGCTAGCAAGGATGCCAGCAAGGAATCCGGGAAGCGCGCCTCTTCGGAGAGCGCTGCGCCTGTTGATGACTTGCCGGAGAGTTCCAATAGCAAGAGATCCAAGGCTGCTGCACCTACTGTGAAGAAGGTCCCGGCAGGGCTGGCTGGCACTGATGGTATGTTTACTATCGGTGCCACCCTCGACGACAAATAGGAAACCGCGCTTGTTGCCTTCCTGAGGGCGAATGTCGATGTGTTTGCCTGGCAACCATCTGACATCCCCGGTGTTCCTAGGGAGGTAATCGAGCACCACCTTGCCGTCTGCGCACATGCCCGGCCCGTCAAGCAGAAGGTCCAGAAGCAAGCTTTGGAACGACAATAGTTTATTGCCGAGGAGATCAAGAAACTTGAGCAGCTGGTCTGGTCAGAGGAGTGTTGCATCCAACATGGTTAGCAAACCCAGTGGTGGTGCACCAAGCAAATGGGAAATGGAGGCTTTGCATAGACTTCACAGATCTAAATAAAGCATGCCCGAAGGACACATTCCCCTTGCCACGCATCGACTAGATTGTGGATTCCAGCTCTGGGTGCGATCTGCTTTCCTTCCTGGATGCCTACTCCGGATACCACCAGATCTTCATGTCCAAAGAAGATGAGGAGAAGACTGTGTTCATAACCCCCTGCGGCACATATTGTTTTGTGTGGATGCCCTTCGGGTTGAAGAGCGCTAGATCCACTTTTGCAAGAGCAGTACAGATTGGCTTTGAGTCCCAACTGCACAGGAATATTGAAGCCTACATGGATGATATAGTGGTCAAAACCAAGGATAGGTTGACTTTCACTCAGGACTTGGAAGAGACCTTTGCAAATCTACGCAAGATCAACTTGAAGCTAAACCCAGAGAAGTGTGTGTTTGGCATTCCTTCCGGCAAGCTACTTGGCTTCTTTGTGTCCCACCGGGGGATAGAGGCCAACCCCGACAAGATCAAGGCTATCGAGCAGATTCAAGCACCCAAGATAGTTAAAGACGTGAGGCGTTTGACAGGATGCATTGCCGCGCTAAGCAGGTTCGTTTCCAAGTCCGCCGAGCGCGCCCCGCCCTTCTTCAAAATCTTGAAGAAGGTAGGGCCTGTAGAGTGGACCCCAGAGGCAGACGTTGCGTTGCAAGATTTGAAGGCCTATCTTTCCTCTGTGCCCACCTTAGTCGCTCCCAAACCACAAGAGTCGTTGCTACTATACTTAGCGGCAACCAATCAAGTGGTTAGTGCAGCACTGGTGGTGCAGCGGGAAGTAGATGAAGCAGTTGCCGCAACCACCATCCCCTCTGGAGAGGAAAGCGAACCCAACTCGGCAAGGTCAGATGCAGTTCAAGACAAAGAAGAGCAGGGTAACGGAGATAGTTCCAAGATCACGGCAAGGAAGAAGGTGGTGTAGCGCCCATTGTACTTCGTCAGCTCCCTACTGCAGGGGGCTAGGTCGAGGTACTCTGGTGTGCAAAAGTTGATTTTTGTCCTTATCATGGCCTGAAGGAAACTGTGCCACTACTTCCAAGCCCACGAGATCACGGTTGTCACCCGTTTCCCTTTGCAACGCATACTGAGGAACCCTGAGGCCACTGGCAGAATAGTGGAGTGGGCTTTGGAGTTATCCAGCTTTGGTCTGAAGTTTGAGAGCACGTCAACTATCCAGATCAGAGCACTAGCAGAGTTCATTGCGGAGTGGACGCCTACCCCTGACGAAGAGGTGCTGGAGACAGTTATCCCCGGCAAGGAAGCGCCCCAAGAGTAGATCATGTACTTTGACGGTGCCTTCTCCCTCCAAGGTGCAGGAGCTGGCGTGCTTCTCGTTGCTCCCACTGGGAACACCTCAAGTACGTCGTTCAGATGCATTTTCCCTGGGAGGAGGCTACCAACAACACTGCAGAGTATGAAGGGCTCCTTGCCAGGCTCAGGATCACCACAGAACTAGGAATCAAGAAGCTGATCATCCATGGATATTGACAACTTGTGGTGAGGCAAGTCAACAAGGATTATCAAAGCCCATTGATAGAGGCATACGTCGAGGAAGTGAGAAAGTTGGAGGAGCGCTTTGGTGGATTGCAAACAGAGCACATACCTCCTGCGAAAAACAACATTGCTGATCATCTGTCAAAGTGCGCTGCGCAAAAACTCCCTATGGAACCAGCGACTTTTGTTCTCCATCTGACTCAACCCTCCATATCCCCAGCAACAATGGCCAGCAAGAGGAGGAAATTGAACTCCAGCAAGCATCTCCCGGCAGAGCTTCCCGAAGCCCCCAGCAGAGAGCTTGGCGGGAACAACCCCTCTTTGATCGGTGAGCTGCACCCTCCCGCTGAACTACCAATCCTTGCGGTCGAGGCATGCACTGATGTCTACTACGCAACTTTATTCTTGTAGACTCGTGTTGGTGCGGAATTTTTGGCTAGCAAAGATGGGGGCAAGCACCACATGTTGAAGGATGTATGACAATATAACTTCTATGTGAATATGAACAAACATAAATCATTACGTTGTCTTCCTTGTCCAATGTCAACAATTTTGGCATATAATATTTTGATGGGGGCTCACAATCATAAAAGATTTCCAAGATAGTGTATTTGCATGTGAAAACTCTCTTCCTTATAGTAATCATTCATGAATTGCTTGTATGACCAATATTGTGATTGTCAAGCTTCAAAAGATTTCACTTTCTAAACCCAATGTGAAGCTACCAATAGGCATGATATGAACATATAATTTCAATTTCATGATATTCAATTCATTCAACAATTTACTCATAGGATATAAGTGAAGCACGAGAGTAAATGACAAACTACTCCAAAAAGATATAAGTGAAGATCAATCGAGTAGTTAAGTAAATAGATAGCTATGTGAGGACTCTATTTTATTTAAAACTTTAAGATCTAAGTATTTTATTAAAACAGCAAGAAAAACAAAATAAAATGATAATCCAAGAATAGCACACATCATGTGAAGAAGCAAGAACTTAGGCTCAATCGATACTAACCGATAATTGTTGAAGAAGAAAGGTGGGATGCCTACCGGGGCATCCCCAAGCTTAGATGCTTGAGACTTCTTAGAATATTAACTTGGGATGCCTTGGGCATCCCCAAGCTTGAGCTTTTGTGTCTCCTTAATTCCTCTCATATCACGGTTTCCCTAAATCTTAAAAACTTCATCCACACAAAACTCAACAAGAACTCGTGAGATAAGTTAGTATAAACCAATGCAAAAACCTTATCATTCTCTACTGTAGCAAATCACAAAAATTATTATTCAACATTGCCTACTAAATGCCTCTGCATACTTAATACTCCTATCCTCAAATAGAATCATTAAACAAGCAAACATATGCAAACAATGCAAACATAACAGCAATCTGCCAAAACAGTACAGTCTGTAAAGAATGCAAGAGTATCAATACTTATTTAACTCCAAAAATTATGAAAATTTACCAAACTGTAGAAAATTTATCAGAGCTTACTATGCAAAAAATTTCAACCTTTTATCACATTCTTACTTTTCTAGAGAATTTTTGCAACAGCAACAAACTTTCTGTTTTGAAACAGCAACTCATAGACTTGCAAAATAAGCATAGCAAAGGCTATACTTGACATTTTTATTGAAGTAAAAGATACAAAACATTATTCTAAATAACAGAAAGAAAATCCTAATAAAATAAATTGACGCTCCAAGTAAAACACATATCATGTGACGAATGAAAACATAGCTCCAAGTGAGGTTACCGATAATGTTGGAGACGAAAGAGGGGATGCCTTCCGGGGCATCCCCAAGCTTAGTTGCTTGGATCTTCCTTGAATATTACCTTGGGGGTGCCTTGGGCATCCCCAATCTTAGGGTCTTGTCAATCCTTATTCTCCTCATATCGATATCTCACCCAAAACTTGAAAACTTCAATCACACAAAATTTAACAGAACTTCGTGAGATGGGTTAGTATGATAAAGACAAATCATTCACTTTTGTACTGTCAAAGACAAGATTCATAATTGTTTCCACACAATGCCTACTGTAGAATATCATTTCCACAATTTATATTGAGCAATATAAGCCATATACCCATCAACTATAAAAATCCCAGAGTTTTTAGACACTCCAGTGAATTAAAACAATTCTGTTACTGGGCGCAAAAGTTTCTGTTTTTGCACAGAATCAAGTCAACTATCATCCACACTATCCCAAAGGCTTTACTTGGTACTTTATTGAAATAAAAGTTATAAAATATGATTACTACAGTATCCTAATCATGTGAACACACAAAAAAAGTAGGGGTAAATGTTGGGTTGTCTCCCAACAAGCGCTTTTCTTTAATGCCTTTTAGCTAGGCATGATGATTTCAATGATGCTCGCATAAAAGATAGGAATTGAAACACAAAGAGAGCATCATGAATCATAAGTTCCTCTCTCACAATAATTTTAAGTAGCATCATGAATAGATTCATCAATATAACCATCACATAAAGCATTCTTTTCATGATCCACAAGCATAGAAATTTTATTACTCTCCACATAAGAAAATTTCTTCTCATTCACAATGGTGGCAGTATCATATGAAACTCGAATACTATAAATTGTTTCCACATTAAAAGAGTAATGTTCAGGAAAAGCGTAGTCATAACTATGACAAGTTTTATAAACATAATCATCACTACTTTTTAGAACATAAGTATCATCACAATAATCATCATAAGTAGCAACTTTATTCTCATCATAGATAGGAGGCATGCAACCATCATAGCAAATTTGATCATTCAAAGTAGGGGGGCTAAAAAGATCATCTTCATTAAGCATAGCATCCCCAAGCTTGGGACAAACATTAATTGCAGCAAATAAATTATCAAGCATGTCATTCTCATCAAACATAGCATCCCCAAGCTTGTGGCTTGGCATATCATAAGCATAATCACTCTCATCATTAATAGTATGAATAGCACCAACGGTATAATAATTGATATCATCATAATTTCCCAAGTTGATGCCAAAAAGATTTCCAAGATTATAAGAAGTATCATTATCTTCCCAATCATAATCATCACAACAAGACAATAGGCATAACAAAATCATCATCAAGTGCATCATCTTCCACAATTATTTTTGATTCATTTTCATGAGGCACAACAATAATAGGAGCAACATTATTTGGGAGAGATACCTTTTTACCTCTATTCTTTCTTCTTTTCTTCTTCTTCACCACATCATGTGTGGGTATAATTAATTTTTTCAAGCTTCTTGTTGAAGAGATTGATTGGATAGGAAGCTCCTCCTCATTACCTGACTCATCATAATAAACACTAGGAGGGTACTGGGAAATATTTTCCCTTTCATTAGTACTCTCTTCATATTCTATTTGTTTTCTTGTCTTTAGATAGTTGGCAATATAAGGATTCTCAATGCAATTTACCGCACAAAACATATAAATTTCCTCTAGATCAAAATCAAGAAATCTCTCAAGATTAAATTTTGGAATACCCTCAGTTATACGTTTCATTTCTTCATACCCCAAAAGAAGACTAAGCTCTTTATGATGCTCAAGGGTAATCAAGTTATGACAATTTTTGGACACGATTTGATCGTGAAACAATTTGCATTGGAGACTTAAATGACCATGTTCATTACAAAGTTCACAAGGATGGCAAAAAAAAATAAATCTTTCAGCACAATCATCTAGCCTGTCTTGCAACTTTTTCGTTTCTAAATATTTATGCTTCTTACAAAATCTATCTTCCCTTCTTGGTGTGCATTTGCACTCCCAATTCACTCCGCAAAAATTGACATGCTTATAAGAAACATTTTTGTCATGACTTGTGCAATCATCATTAGCATTTTGGATATTCAAAGAATACATACTAACAACATTGCAATCATGCTCATCATTCAAATATTTTGTGCCAAACATTTTATTGACTTCTTCTAACAATTGAGCACAATTTTCCGATCCATCATTTTCAAGAAAGATATTATAAAGATGATCAATAATATGATGCAACCTCAATTCCATTTTTTATGTAGTTTACTTTTATAAACCAAACTAGTGATAAAACAAGAAACTAAAAGATTCAATTGCAAGATCTAAAGATATACCTTCAAGCACTCACCTCCTCGGCAACGGCGCCAGAAAAGAGCTTGATGTCTACTACGCAACTTTATTCTTGTAGACTCGTGTTGGGCCTCCAAGCGCAGAGTTTTGTAGGACAGTAGCAATTTTCCCTCAAGTGGATGACCTAAGGTTTATCAATCCGTGGGAGGAGTAGGATGAAGATGGTCTCTCTCAAACAACCCTGCAAGCAAATAATAGAAAGTCTCTTGTGTCCCCAACACACCCAATACAATGGCAAATTGTATAGGTGCACTAGTTCGGCAAAGAGATGGTGATAAAAGTGTAATATGGATGGTAGAAATATATTTTTATAACCTAAATAAATAAAAACAGCAAGGTAGCAAGTGATAAAATGGAGCACAAACGGTATTGCAATGCTTGAAAACAAGGCCTAGGGTCCATACTTTCGCTAGTGCAATCTCTCAACAATGCTAATATAATTGGATCGTATAACCATCCCTCAAAGTGCAATGAAGAATCACTCCAAAGTTCCTATCTAGCGGAGAACATAAGAATAAATTATTTCTAGGGTACGAAACCACCTCAAAGCTGTTCTTTCCGATTGGTCTATGCAAGAGTTCGTACTAAAATAACACCAAAGCAAATTCAGATTTGTAATGCTCAATCCAACACAAAGAACCTCAAAGAGTGCCCCAAGATTTCTATCGAAGAAAGAAAGACAAGAACGTGTATCAACCCCTATGCATAGATTACCCCAATGTCACCTCGGGAATCCGTGAGTTGAGTGCCAAAACATATATATGGTGAATCAATATAATACCCCATTGTCACCACGGGTATTCGTATGCAAGACATATATCAAGTGCTCTCAAATCCATAAAAGTATTCAATCCGATAAAACAAAATCTCAAAGGGAAAACTCAATTCATCACAACAAGATAGAGAGGGAGAAAAACCATATGATCCAACTACATTAACAAAGCTCCCGATACATCAAAATCGTGCCATCAAGAACATGAGAGAGAGAGAGATATTAAACACATAGCTACTGGTACAAACCCTCAGCCCCGAGGGTGGACTACTCCCTCCTCATCATGGTGGCCGCCGGGATGATGAAGATGGCCACCGGTGATGATTTCCCCCTCCGGTAGGGTGCCGGAACAGGGTCTAGATTGGATCTCGTGGATACAGAGGCCTTGCGGCGGCGGAACTTCATATCTAGGGTTACCCCGAGGGTTTTTGGAATATTTGGCAATTTATAGGGTGAAGAGGCGGTGCGGGAGGCCACCGAGGTGGGCACAACCCACTGGGGCGCGGCTGGGGGCCCAGGCGCGCCCTGGTGGGTTGTGCCACCCTCGGGGCACCCCCCAGGTGCTGCTCTGGCCCATTGGATGTCTTCTGGTCCATAAAAAATCCACAAAAAGTTTCGCAGTGTTTGGACTCCATTTGATATTGATTTCCTGCGATGTAAAAAACAAGCAAAAAACAGCAACTGGCACTGGGTCAATAGGTTAGTCACAAAAAATGATATAAAGTTTCTATAAAATGATTGTAAAACATCCAAGAATGATAATATAACAGCATGAATACTTCATAAATTGTAGATACGTTGGAGACTCATCATGCACTCCCATCGATGAGGAGGTGCCGCTAGTCCTTGTTGCCGAGCCCCAGGCTCCAACTTGGGCGAGGCACATTGTTCATTTCCTCCAAACAGGAGGACTTCCCGAAGAACAAGAAGAGGCTGAAAGAGTAGCTCGGAGGGCCAGTATGTATCAGTTCGTTGAGGACACGCTATACAGAACAAGGCCCAACGGTGTGAAATTGAGGTGCATTTGCCTGGAAGAAGGAAAGGAACTGCTGGCAGAGATACACAAGGGTATGTGTGGCTCCAACATTGGATAAAGGGCCTTGGTTGGAAAAGCTTTCCGGCAAGGTGTCTACTGGCCCACAGCCCTCCAGGATGCAATTGAGCTAGTCACCAAGTGTGAAGCCTGCTAGTTCCACTTCAAGAATATCCATCAGCGTGCTCAAGCTCTCCAAACAATCCCTTTGTCATGGCCATTTTCATTCTGGGGGCTCGACATCTTGGGCCCCTTCCCCCGTGCTGTTGGGGGCTTTGAATTCTTGTTCATCGCAATCGACAAGTTTACAAAGTGGCCGGAAGTAGAGCCCGTGAGGAAGGTGACCGCACAGTCAGCCATCAATTTCTTGAAAGGATTGGTGTGCCGCTTTGGAGTACCCACCAGAATCATCACCGACATTGGCACCCAATTCACAAGCCACGCCTTAATGCAATACGTTCATGCCCTCAGAAGCAAGATCTCATTTGCCTTTGTTGCCCATTCGAGAAGCAACGGGCAAGCTGAGAGGGCGAATGCTGAAGTGCTGTGAGGTCACAAGACAAGAACATTTGATAGGTTGTAGATGGGCGGCAGGCGATGGATCAACGAGCTGCCGGTGGTTCTTTGGTCCCTCCGTACGACACCAAACCGAGCTACCGGGCAGACTCCCTTCTCCCTAGTCTATGGGGCAGAAGCAGTGATCCCCAGAGAACTCATATTCGGGTATCCTCGAGTGCTTGCCTACGATGAAGTAGCGTAGGAACAGCACCGGCGTGACGACGCTGTGCTACTTGAGTAGAACCGTCTCCGGGCTGCTACGTGTGTCGCACACTACCAGCAAGCCCTGCGTCGCTATCACAGCCGCAGGGTTCATGCCCGGAGCTTTGAGGAAGGCAACCTTGTCCTTAGGCGTGTTCAGTCCACCAAGGGTGAAAACAAGTTGATGCCAAAGTGGGAAGGCCCTTACCGGGTAGTACGAGTCACCAGACCTAGCGCAGTCCATCTGGAGACCAGAGATTGCATTCAATTGCAAAACTCATGGAACATTGAGCATCTCCATAAGTTCTACCCGTAAGGCGAGGCTGTCGGGCCCTGCCCGGCAGCCACCCTTTTGTACAAGCCTTGCCGATGTTGTATGTAACCCTTTGTACAAAGCCAGGCGCAGACCCTAAGCACCAGATAAATAAACGAAGCGCTGGGGGCCCCCGAAACTTGCATGCATGCATAACCATATCATGAGCATAGCATGATCATGTAGATGAGGTCACATGTGGCATTGTTTTCATCTGCACTAAGTTGCAAGGTTCTTGCCGTGGACTTGGTCCCGAAGAGAAGAAATGAAGACGAGCCTACGTGATGATCCCCGGCAAACCAAACAGATAAGTTCCTTCTTATCCATACCTGTTCTGTAATTTGAAAAGTTGTGCATATGAAAACCCCGCCACCTTTGAAACATAGGTGCTCCTACCCTTTGACTCGAGCGCTGCTTTGGTCAGGGTGGTCGCAGTGGCCTTTGACAGAAAAGGTTCGGCGGGGGGCTGGTCCCTTCTTGTGGTTTTGTGCCCGGCAGGCCTAGCCCCGCGACAACAAACTGAGTGCACCGGCAGGATAGCCTGCATTGGAAAACTTGTTTACTTAAATATATAGAGGCATTTCACCTCTGCATGGATATGATACATGCACAAGTACCGGGCAAGGCTTGTCTTTTTCATTAGTATGCTGATAAGCAAGTACAGATCTTACAGAACACAAGCATGGATAAGGAAGATTACATAATTTAGATTAAAGTTTGGCCAATGCCTACATATTTTAGACTAAAAAAATATAAGTGCCCCGTGATGCCTTTGCTCTATCTCTCTCCTCTCCGAAACCTAAGGGGGAGATGAAGAAGATGGAGGGAAAGCTTGGCTGGGATTCGGCGCCTCCCCAGAATCAGGAGGGCACAGTTCTCGGGCTGGGAGGAAGAAACTAGAGGGCAGGTGCAGATGGTGGCGCTGCTGAGGCCCAGTCGGTGATGATGGTGCTGCCAGCAATCACACCACGTTGGAGCGGTCGTCCTCTCTCTTGATGCGTCGTGGATTGTCGCCACCCTCCTCGTCGCTGTCGCTCAAAGAGGCACGCCCGCCATCGCTCAAGCCCCCACCACGGGGCCAGGACGGGCACCGAGTGCTCCGTGAGGCTCCACAGAGAGCATGGTCGTCTCCATCGACCCGAAGCTAGAAAAGTACCATCTCTTGAAGAAGCAGGCATGGGCACAAGGAACCCATCCGTACGCAAGGCAAGTAGTGCCCCAAAGGAGGGGACCTGCCGTAACCAATGAAGAACCGCTTCCGCGGCCTCCCTTCATCATCACGAGCGAAGAGAAGATAGACCACGGTCGACTACCACGCCTTCTGTCCATTATGGACTTCGGCGTGGTGTTGCCTGCATGGCCCCTCACTAGGGTTGGGACCGCGGGCGGCCCAGCAACGAGCACGCTGGAGCCACTACCTCCGACGCTACCGCCGTGCCGCCCGCGCGCCCACCTAAGGCCTTTTCCACCCGCACTAAGCATCGGGCCGCCACCCCAAGTCGAGTACTGTGTGCGAGGACGAGAAGGGGACCCTATCTCAACAAAGGCGCGGCCACGCCCTTCTTCACCTCCCCTCTCCATGACGAAGACACAGCACCAGAAAACAGAGGGGGAGGAGATTGGTGTGAGCCTTTTATAGGGAAAACAAGGCCGGGGGCTGGCTCCTTCCTCAGGGAAGGTAACCGCCATCCCTCTCCACCAATCCAAGAAGACCGGGCCCCTGCCATGACGTTCTCCCCCGCACCACACGCCTCCGTTACCTACCCCACTCAATGCATGCATCATACGTGGCAAGGGATAAGACGTGGTGGGAAGAGTGAATTGGCAGTTACTCCCACGTGCGTTAAAGTCATTCATGGGCCATTACAGAGATGGCCCCACTACAATTGGTGTTATGCGACGCACGGGGAAGCTGGAAACTGATTCAAGCTCAGATTAATGAAGAAGCAAAGAAGATCTCAAAGGGTGAGCTACCGCAGCCTCCCCGCCTGTGTACTGGACAGGGCCTACCCCGACGACGCTCGGCAGCGCGTTCAGGCCAGGCCCGGGGGCTCCTGTCGGTGCAACAAACCCCAGGTGTGTTGCCCAAACTATACATAGGCTTAAGAACAAGGTTGCAGCATCCAAGACCAGACCAAGCAGAAGAGATGAGCTCTTTGAGAAATCAAAGGGCGGATCAAGAAGACCAAGACCAACTGAACAAGCAAGATATCACTAAGAAAAAACCTCCCTTGCTGGGCAGGCGAGCCTGGCGAGGTCGAGGTTACCCCAAGGACAACTCTCAAGATTGCCCCGGCAGGCTTGCCGGGGACGCCGAGGGCGGATTGCCTTGCCAAGGCTCCACCGCTCCACCTCACACCAACGCAAGTCACCGATCGGTGCGGTGTCAAGCCCCCAGGTGACTAAGTGGCCATTATTTGGCACGTGGCAGCCACTTCCAGAGGAAATCACCTCCAAATGACACACGTCCAGGGACGTGTCATGCAGGCAGGCGAGAAGGTGGCCGAATGGCACAGCAAGGCTTGCCGGGCTTCGCTAGGATGTGACACTAAGCGGCGCATTTAATGCACTTTGTCCTGTCTGTAGAGTTAGGTATGATAGCACTGTTTGCTATCTAATCAGTATGCAATGACTGATTTGCCATTGTGGTGACCCCTTGATCTATAAAAGGAGGGCCGTTGCAACCTTAGAAAGGATTCGGACCCTTGTACACTCATACGCGCGTAGCTGCTCTCGCCCCGAGGCAACCTTGCCGGGCTAGAGTGTTGCATCTCCACCACGATCCTCTCATCAATCCACCAAAGCAGGAGTAGGGTTTTATGCCTCGCGGCGGCCCAAACCTGGGTAAAAACTACCCGTGTGATCACCGTCGTGCTGCTCCGCGCCCTTCGCTCTTTGTGCAATGCGTCCTTCTGCCCTACCGAACCAGAAGGGGCTGATGGGCCCATAGGTGGCCGTGTTTTCCCACGACAGCGTGTGTGCGAGGCTTGGGCTCTAACTGAACCCGAGAGTGAGGCGTTCGCTTACTGAGCCCAAGCGATTGCACTAGCTACACGTTACTGAACCCGAGCGATCGATCCCTTGCTGTTAATTGAACCCGATCGAGCGATTCCTTCGCTACTGCTGCTAACTGAAGCCGATCGAACCTGCTGCCTCTTGATGAACAGTGACCGTTATTGGGGGTTGGATAAACAGTCCCGATGGCAGTTGGATGAACAGGACCCCGTGGTAGTAGAGGTCATTGCCGCTGGATGAACAGGACCCCGATCGAGGAGGCCGGTGGACGGTGGATGAACAGGACCCCGTGGAGGCTCCATGAACAGTAGCCAATGGAGGGTGGATGAACAGGACCCCCGTGGAGGGCTGGTTGAACAGTAGCCGGTGGAGGCTGGATGAACAAGACCCCCGTGGTGAACAGTAGTTGGTGCAGGCCGGAGGAAGTCGACGGTGGATGAACAGTAGCAGGTGGAAGCTGGAGGAAGTCGATGGTGGATGAATAGTAGCCCGTGGAGGCTGGAGCGAGGCAGTAGACGGTGGATGAACAGTAGCCCGTGGAGTCCCATTTTGCGGTACGCCACACCCCTCCCGATGAACAGGACACTTTTTCGACCGTAGGCGCTCCAACACAAGTTTGATTCCTCCGTTTTGCGGTACGCCACACCCCTCCCGATCAACAGCACCCTGTTTTGACCGTAGGAGCTCGAACACAAGTCTGTTTCCTCTGTTTTGCGGTATGCCAGACCCCTCCCGATGAACAGGATCCTGTTTCAACTGTAGCCAGTCGAACAGAATGCCGTTTCCTCCGTACTGCGGTACGCCAGACCCCGTTTCGGCTGTTCCATCAAAGCCGGTTTGCTCCCGATGAACACGACGCAGTTTCTCCATTCCGACCCAGCCGGTTGGCTTCCGATGAACAACATGCCGTTGCTGCCATCCGTTGCCTCTCCATGTACATGAGCCCTGGCCGTACGTATGCGTGAGTAGGCGTTCGAGACCCGGCCCGTATGTACGTACGTGGCCATATTTTTTGGCATGTGGATGTACATACGTGTACACGGTTTAGAAGGCACTGCCTGAACTACTACGTCGGGGGCTCTAGTACTACACGTGCCGTTGCTTGCTCGGCCATGGTTCATCATTGCAGAGAGACCGATCGACCAATATGTACATACACATTCGCGACAATGCTACGTACGCTTCGACCGGGATGGTCCCAGCTGTGAGGGAGGATAAGGATGCACTTCCTTGCGTGTGAAGATATAGCTGGTGGGTCTCGGCTATTAGGGGGAGGAATCATTTTTATTTTGTGAGTAATCAGGAGGCACTTCCATATGTTCGAAGATGTAGCTGGTGGGTCTAGCTGTCAGCCTCACAGCCTAAAAGTCCACTTCCGATGGATGTCGTTTGTTAACCTCGTTGACCATGAGGCGTCGAGAGCATGAAGGCAGTGGACGTCGGCGAGGCCTAGGAAGGGAATGATGAGGAGCCAGAGAAGACGAGGCGGGTGGATGCCCACGCGGAGGGGAGTATGAGGGTTCACTAGTTCGGCTGCGGCATAAGGCTGCTGTCGCCGGAGAATAACAGGGGGTGTGGGTGAGTAGAGGGAAGGCCTGGCCAGTCGTAGTATGGTCGCTCCGTGAGGCCTGCACGGGATCACAGCCGGCCACGGGAGGCTGGAGCAGGCGGTAAGGCGGGCCTGGTTTGGGCGGCTGGAGCAAGAAGACCAGAGGATGAAGACGCAGCATGGTCGTTGATTTAACATCCAACGGTCAGTGCAGCTAGAATCGTTTTGACTAAGTTGACAAAGCCCGTACGCGTCAACTTAGTTGGCCCACAAGTCAGCCTCCAAATCTGGTGGGTCCCAGCTAGCAGGGGGAATCATTTTTTTGCTCGTAATAAGGTGGCACTTTCTTGCGTGCGAAGAAGTTTTCTGGGTTTTTTAATTTCTTCTTTTTCGAGTTAGAATAAAAAGAAAACAATTTAGCATCTTTGGTACAATCTATATTTTCGTGAAATGGATTATAATAAATGTGGTGGGTCCCAACTGTCAGGGAGAGGTAACTTTTTTTCTGCGTAATAAAGGAAACACTTCCCTGCGTGCGAAGATGTAGCTGGTGGCTCAAACCTGTCAGGGGGAGAAATCATTTGTTTTCGCATAATAAGGAGGGACTTGCTTGCGTGCGGCCATGGGCCATGCAGGTCCCTACTCTTAGCCACTCCACATACATGCCTCTTTCGATGGCTGTCGTTTGTTGACAAAGTTGACCATGCCGCGCCGAGAGAACCAACGCGGTGGACGATGGCGAGGCCTAGGAAGGGAACGACCCGGAGCTGGCGAAGACACAACAGTGGATGCCCACGCGGAGGGGAGTACGAGGGTTCACTGGTTCGGCTCCGGTGTGAGGCTGCCGTCCCCGGAGAATAACAGGAGGTGTTGGTGAGTAGAGGAATGGCCTGGACAGCGATGGGAGTAGGGTGGGCCGGTGAGGCCCGCGCGGCAGCACAGCCGGCCACGGGAGGCGGTAGCAGGCGGTACCACCGGCGGTGGTTTGGGCTGCTGAAGCAAGAATATCCGAGATTGAAGAAGCACCACAGCTGTTAGATGGACATCCAAAGGCCACTGCTACTAGAATCGTGTGTTGACTATAAGTTGAAAAAGCCTTGCGTATGCGTCAACTTAGTAGGCCCATAAGTGACCATCACATCTGTGGCAGAGAACCTATAGCCCATTTGTGATTTGTTATAATGTACAGCCCATTTTTTAATTCTAATGGAATTTACTTAGCCCATTTACTGTTTGTTAAAATTACAGCCCATTTTCTAGCCACGACAACGGTTAATAATTTCAACCAACCGCTCAAAAAAAATCAACATAATTTCCCACATTTTGATGGGATCTGAAATATTTTTTAACACGGAATTTTGAGTCAGATTAAATATAATTTCAAAATAAATTTGTATTAGGTAAAAATCCAACGAAATTTTGCGCGCGCAACAAGTAATGAAATTAAAAAAATTACCTATTCGGTGCATTTTTTATATTTACATCCAATTTTTTTAATTACAGCCCATTTATTATTTCTTAAAGCCCATTTTCTTGGCAAGTCTATTGCGGGGCGGAGAATAACAAGTTGACCTAGGTTGGGTATACCGCAAAAAAAGTATAGCTGGGCTAGCCATTTTCACATTGAAAAATTAATATCTGGGCTGGATATTTGGTCGACATAAAATAATAGCCTGGGCCAGACGGGCCACAGCCCGCCCAGTTGATACCCTGCTCCTCTGAACAACAACAAAAATATTGCTCAAGAAAAACTCTGCTCACACCTCAAAAAACAAATACTGCTCAAGCTGCTGGGTCCCAGCTGTCGGCCGCTCCTTGTGCAATTCTCTTGTTTATTGACTATATAGGTTGACAATGGTGTGGGACCGTGACATCAGGAAACCAGGAGGAAGCAAAAAAAATATAGTTGTATATAATAAGGAGGCACTTGTGTACGTGCGGCTATGGCCCTAGTGGGCCCCCACTATCATCCTATCCAAGTTAAGTCATCTCCTGATTCCTCATGTTCATTGACCATGTTGACAACGCGAGACAGCGGCGCCACGGCGAGCGCAGCAACTCAAAGGACGATGGAGAGGGCCTCGCAGGCCCTACGAATGGTCTGATACACCGCCCGCTGGTCGTTCAGGAAGCCAGGATCATCAGACCCCAATGAGCACCTTCGAGAGACTGAGCCGGCATGAAACGGTAAGGCCACGCTTGGGAGCTCTGGATTGTTTCACACCTGTATTCAGGATACAAGTGTAATTTACTCGTCACCGGAAACAACGCGTAAAATACAGGCGTAATGAAACCAACAGCCCGAGGTCTGTAACAAAAACTGGCGAGTTACGCGTGTAATCTGAGAAACCAGTGTATATTTTATCAGTCAAAAACGACCGACCAAGCACTTCGCCCAAGACCATCTGCTTTTATTTACAAGCGTCAGTTTTACAAGCGGTTTTGGTTGGAAAACGACGATCCAATCATGCCCTAATACGATGAGTTGGTCAGAAGATCATATCGTTTCACCTCTAACCTACCTGAGTTGTCGTATATGCTATGAATGGAAGTATGAAACATAAGACGATGAACTTCTTAAGCACAGAAACAACAGAAGAGGATGTTCTTCTTAACATGCAAATCACTGGCATTAGATTAACATGCAAAACAATACGGAGCATTATTATCAGGAGGCACGGTGAACAGCTCGTGATGCCACATGCCACAGCACTCCAAGCTCAATTTTGCAATCAAACTCACAAGGCCTGGCATTTCATAGACAGCATTCAGAACAAACTCTTAAAATACCTTACGTAAGTAAACATTCATGACTATGCATCTCATCAGAGTAAATATTTACTTCTGAACTAAACACGCGAATAGGAAAAAACGATCGACGCTGCTCACAGCAAAGGGCGTCCTAATCCAAAATATCAAATGCATGTCTTCTGGCTATCATCAATGAGCACAATTTGACAAGGTTTTCCAATTCCAAAATATTAAACGAATGTCTTCTTGCTAACATCAATGATTAAACTTTGACAAGCTTTTCCCATTCAAAATATGTAATGCCTATGATTGTCATCAGTTTGCACATTGAAATAGCACATGGAGCCGGATTAACCAGCGTGTTTTTTGTGCAGTTCCACTGAAATCAAACAATGTCTTGCGTAGCATGGTGGATTTCATATTTATATGTTGCAAGGCATTGAACACGTTGGCAGCTCCATTCAAGTAGATAATCCGGTGGCTCAAGGTGATGATGAATGATTAGAGAACCATTTGATGTATTGTGCATGATGAAGTATTATGGAGGACACGAACCATCTGAACATTTTGTGCAGTTCCACTGAAATCAAGCCGAGCATCCCTGTCTGCTTAAATACAGAAAAAGTGTGATGAATATAATAGTGGTACTAGTTGATTAAACATACGCTCACAACTATAATCATCTTCATTATCTTAAGAAGAAAAGATAGCAATACAATAGCTTCAATTAAACATTTATTCAAAACAATACAACAATATAAGTAGCACAACATAACAAAGCACAATCATGTGGATGAAGGCCGATACTGACCTCGTTTGTTACAGCTGCGTCGGCCATTGACTTGGTCATACCTTTCCTTGTGGAGTGAATTTTGCACTCCAAGTGTTGTTGAGTTTCCCATGCTCTCTACAGACTAGTCATGTCACCAGCGTCTACTAATACTCTGTAAAGCTTCTCGATCATTCCTTGTATAATGTAGCGCAAACAGTGATTGCTTCTTTCTGCAAAGTGGAAAGACCAACTGGGCCCAATAATGCAATAGTTTGCCTTAAACACATTGGCTCCTTTTGTGCAGTTCAACTAAAATCAAAGTCGAAATAGAACCGAGCAGAAGTGTTGATATCCCTGTATGCAACAATAGGTATAAAGGAAACAATAACTGAGAAATAACGGTTGATGACTTACACTCCCAGAAGAAAAAACATCTACCTTATCTTAATGGGAAACAAAGAAGGACAGTAGCAATTCTCAAATAGTGTGATTCATTCATATGAACTGAGACATTATCTTAACAATACCTTATTTCAACATGTATAAATAACAACAAAGCAGAAAAGTACCATTCCTAAAACAATGCAACTGATTCATATTAACAGAGACATTATCTTAACAATACCTTGGTTAAACATGTAGAAAGAACTACAAAGTAGGATAGTACCATTTGTAAAACACTGTAACTAATATATAATAACAGAGACATTATCTCGACAATACATTTCTTAAACATGTACTCCTGCCGATCCCTAACAGAAATGGTACTCCCGCCGATCCCTAACAAGTGTTGCAGTTTTGAACTAAGATTTAGTGGTTAATTCTGAGAGTGGCATTGCTTAATTTTACCAGTGGCATTAGATTAACAAAAAGCATAAACAGTTCCAGGGGAGAGTGGGCGTAATAGCACCATGTGCTTCCATCTACATATAAAGCGGGTGATGCAGAGTTTGTTGTAACAAAGCAACAAACATCATGTGTGGGTTGGTCCCATTTTTGTTCACTTAATGGGAAAAGACAACAATACAATAGCTTCAATTCAATATTTATTTAAAATAGTACCACTACAAGTAGCACAACATCTCAAAGCACACTGCAAAATCATGTGGATGAAGGCCGGTACTGACCTTTCATGAGGCAGACAAGATCAAATATGAATCTGCCAACACGAATAGGAAATCCAATCTCGTTTTGTGTAGTTCAACTAAATCAAGCAAAGTTGCCGGTGTGACATTTAAGTTGAACTGCACAGAACACTCTTACAACAGAAGTGTTTTGCAAAGTGAAGCAAAAGGTCGCAATAGCAACGGGTTGAATAGATATCCCTATTTTTAGAGGTAAAAAACGAAACAATTACTGGCCAATAAAGGAGGATGAATCATATGGCTACAAAAAGAAGCATCTACCTTATCTTGATGGAAAACAAAGTAGGACAGTAGCATTTCTAAAACGGTTACATTGATTCATATTAAGAGAGACATTCTCTTAAAGTAACAGTCGTTAAAAATGTAATTTACTTTTAACAGTGGCATTGCTTCAATTTTCCAGCGGCATTCTTAGATTAACAACAGCAAAATAGTTGTATGGGACATGGGACATGGGACATGCCAGCACCATGTGCGTCCACACGTATAAATGGGTGATGCAGAGTATGTTGCCAAGCAGCATATCTGCGTTGGTCCCATATTTGTTCTATTTGAACCTTTTCCTATGTGAGGGCAGAAAATCTAGTCCTGCACAAACTACCCGACCCCCCAGTTTCTTTCCTTTTTCAACAACGAGATCGGTTCCTTACAGATGTGTGTACTGGGTTACCCCCTTTTTCCTTTTTCGACAAACATAACGGCTGGATAGCCAGTCTACACTACTTTCCCTCCCTCATTTCCTCATTGAACCACATCCTAGATTCATGCTCCACCCCACCCCCCCCCACCCTTCTTTCCTCTTTGAACCAAGACCTAGATTTGACTACAGAATCGAAAAAGATCCGCATGCAGATAGGGCAATGATGGTTTCAAAGAAAGTTATACCTTAGGGTCATCGGGATGTGGCTAGGCGTGTGGCGGGAGGTCGGATCTGGCCACACTACGTACGGCAGCGAGGAAGAAGGGGTCGGAGGCCCTCCCACACAGGCGCTGGGTGAAAGAGAATAGCGCAGCCGGCAGTGGATTACCTCCCTCGCCGAAGGCGACAGAGTGAATGCTACACCTCCTCCCCTTCCCGGTGCGACGGGATCCGGATGGCTCCTTCACCAGCTGTGAGGGGGGAGAGAGAGAGACAGAGGCCAACACACTCTTGGTTAGATCTGGTGATGAGGGTGAGAGACTGTGAATATAGCAAACCCTAGCAAAGGAACGCTGAGCCTCCAGTGTGTATGTATATATATGAAGTGCAACGAGAGTGTGGAGAGTGCAAACCCTAGCGAACAAGCGCTAAGGCTCCAGCTTATATAGTACTCGTGTATACTACTAATATAGTGGAGTGGTTTTCCTTTTCTCTCCATAACAATCGTTTTAAATTGTGTAAGTACAAAACGAAACTCTTTATTTAACGTACCAGTGAAGAAAACTACTTACGATCAACTAACGATCCACGTGTCCTGGTCGCACTTCCTGTCCTTCACATGCGGTACACTACCCTCCGTTAAGTGAACAACCACACACATGCCAAATTATCGGAAAGGTGTGAGAGTGTGTACAAATAAATAATTTTAATTTCAATTATCGGAAAGGTGTGAGAGTATGTACAGTTTGTCCTCTCTCAATAATTAGGGTTTGTTGTGTTCGGCCTAAACTTGGTCAAACTTTACAAAGTTTGACTTCAGTCAAATCTAATTTGCAGAGTAAATAAAAATGGAGGGGTACTACCTCCATCCAGGTTTTTAGTCCACACCATGTTTTTAAACAAAGTTTGACCACATATTTAGTTAAAAGCTGGACAAATAAAATTACAGGGTAGCTGAAGACAAAGTTGTGAAAAGGCTTAGAAATCAATACAAAACTTTTGCTCTTAGTACCAACGTCGATGCTTCTTGGAGGAAACATTAGGTTCATATCCAATTGTGTGATAAAATTGCACCAACGTAAATGACTGCTCCAAGATGAACTAATGAAGGATATCATCTTTGTGGTAACAAGCAAAGAGCACTGATGGAAGACAGCCCATTCTTCATTGAACATCAATCAGCTTCGCCAGCCGATGCAACCATGAGCATTGACAGCTCATCGTCGTGTGATGCATCATCAATTTTGGCATCATGTTTGGGTCAGGCACCAATGAAGTTTAACAATCCTCACTGTGGTTTGTCTCTTCTCAGTAATCAAGATTGAGAAAGGAAGAACTGAGCAATAGTGGCCATCCAATTTTGTGCAGTTCCACTAAAATTGAGGAAGACATGCCCGGGTATGGAAATACGCATCCCTGTTTGCAAAAATATAAAAAAATGATATTTAAGTAGTGTCGTTTCTTTGTTTTAGCAGTGGAACAAGATTAACAGCGGCATCTTAATTGTCAATAAGAATTAATGAAACATACACCAGAAAATAGAAGCATCATGATTATCTTAATGGGAACTAAAGTAGGATACCCAGAAAAAAAAAACTAAAGCAGGACAGAAGCATTTATCGACGACTCTACATGGGCATTGCTTCATTTTACCAGTGATAGTTTTAGATTAGCAGCATCAATAGGAGAATATGGACAATGACCACACAACCACCATGTACTTTTTGTCGAAAAAAAGCCGTGTATACCTCCACCGATGCATAAATGATAAAACAGGACAACTTTTGGAGTGGCCTTTCCTCTATAATAGTAAAAAATAGGTGATGTTGGACCAGCCGATGAACCCTGGCTACTATACATGGGGAGCTAGGGAGTAGTGGTAGAAGAAAACCCGCATGCAGAGTAGTACAATGAAGTATGAAATCCAAAAGAAGTTATACCTCAGGTGGGCGAGATGTGGCTTAGGCGGGCGGGTTGGATCTGCCCACACAACGGCAGTGAACAAGGGTGCGGAGGACCTTCATCCGCGCTGGCGCCGGCTCAGAGAGGACGATGCGCATCGGCTTCCTCCATCGCCAACGGCGACAACGTCAACGCTGGACCTCCTCACCTCCCGCAGCAGACGGGATCCGGCCGGATCTGTGACCACCGGTGAGGAGAGAGATAGAGTGGACACTGTCATCTTGTTCAGACTAGCAAGAGGCCCTTGCGTTGCACGGAACATCAAGATGCATTCATACGAGTTGTTTATCTTGTGGGAGACAAAGATGACGAGGGAAGGCCTTATTTGCAAATGTGGAGAGGGGTGCGAGTATCTTTTTGCAAAATTGTCATAGTTTGCTTTCTATTCCTCAGATATAGATCAGACGGTCTATATTGCAGGATGGCACGCACACCATCATCACCAACTCAGTTTTTTATAAGAGTAGAAGTAGAGAGTAGAGATACGTGTGTTCCCAGAAAAAAGAAATGAAAACTGGCGGAGAAATCTTTTTTTAATGTACCAAGAAAGAAAACTCGATCAATAACACGCCCCCACTTCTAGGTCGCAGTTTGTATCGCTCACCTGTGGTCCCCGACCCTCAATTATTAAGTGAACAAATTAAAGGGTCGAATTATTACGTACGTAAGCTGCCTCTTCGTGTACAAATGCGCTCCATCTGTACTCGCGGGTATGTTGGAGGCAGAGTGAGTGTGTGTACATTTCTTCTTGTACGTAGTACTCCATTTATCTCACTTCATATTGTTTCCCACTCCTATGATATTCCTATCCTAGGAAAAAAATGAGGCGGTACTAAGTTTTTGTGTGTGTAGGGAGAACGAGACATCGATGTTGTGTACGAGTAGTCGCGAGAGTCGTCACTATGTGTGTGAGCGCGTGCGCACACATAGACATGCATATCCATGTTTACGTAAAATTCTTACTTTCATCTGCATCTCCATCTCCAGCTCCAATCATATTTGTCCAACTGGCATATTATTTACGTTATTAATTACACAGTAATATTTACGTACGTCCAGCCTGACCGCCCTGGCCAACCCGAACCCTCTTCAACACCCGCGCGTGGTTCCCGCCAGAAACGGTCAGTGCCGCATTCATGCCTGGCTAGAGCGGACACGACCTCTCACTGGTGCCGACATTGTAGCGGTGCGCCAGTCGAGGGAGCGCCGCCCGCGCCGCTTCCCGGTGCACGCGACTGCTCCGCGTTCAAATGTCACCACGGCCGACCACAACATGCATGTAAAAAAGTTCTTGGGAGTCCGTGCTACAGCTAGCTGTTCTCCCCCTCCTCGTCTATCTCTTCCAGTAGTGCTAGTACTCCATGGCGCGATGCATCAAGAAGCAGGTGGGAAAGTTTGCGTATACTCGGTTTGTGGTGAGTGGCATGCCGAGCGACCGTGTGGGGTGGAGGAGGGTGAGACACGAACATGACAGACGTGATTTAAACGTTGGTTTTGCTCGATGGCGCGATCCAACGAAACGAACGTTGGTTTCCAAAAGAATACTGTACTGCATGAGAGAGATAGAGTGATGGTTTGCTTCTTTCGTCCAACTAACTATACCGGGTCTATGTGATTTGACGGCTCATTGGTCACTATTACTATTGCGGTAGAGCGTTTGCACTCTTATTTATTTATTTATTCTGTGATAAAACTAACTTTCTCCACTCTTACACCGGAGGAGTACGAAACATGGCAGCCCATTGACTACATGGCCCACCTCCCAGTGTCACCATATTCCTTGGACGTCATGCGACACCTCTGGTCCTTTTTTCTTTGCGTAGTACTCCCTCTTTTCCGGTTTATATAGGGCTTAAATTTGAAATCTCATCAACCAAGGCAGATGATGAGTGGAGAAATGTAACTCGTAGTTTACAAAATTACTCAAACTTTAATCTGCATTAATTAGAATATATGCATTGATGACCACTAAATGAGTAGGAATGGTTACATGCATTGGTTGGTTTCTTTTAATCCTTGCATGCATTAATTTAATGCACGTTGGAATGTGAACATGGGGTGGAAAGAAGTGAAAATAAGACTTATAATATGGTAAGACTAAGAAAATGAGATGAGCCCAATAAACCAGAAAGGAGGGAGTACATTTTACCTCATGACCCACCATACACTCTCACATACTACCTCTGTCCTGGTTTATTAGTCCCCTATGTAATTTATGCATGATACTAGTATATGATACTCCCCACTATGAGTAGCCTTATACGCATACAAAAAAGGACCAGAGGGAGTACGAAGCTTTATGATTTTGTTTCATGTATGTATCCTGACTCCAAGGTTGCCCCGTTACAACATTCCATCAAATACAAAGGAAAACTAACACGCATGCTGATGCATCTCAATGATTCACAGATCATAGCCAATATTTACTTCACAACTAAACACAAAAGTTGTGAGAGTGTGTACAAAAAAAACTGATGGGGTCTCTATGACTTGAACCCTAAACCCTAAACAGGATTTAATTTCCTGGATAGGTAGAACCTGTTGAAGGAAAGAAGCCTGGCCCCCTCGGATCATACGATGCTTTTGTGCAGTTCCACTAAAATCGAGTTGAGCATCCCTGTTGGCAAAGATATTGAAGAAGTGTGATTAGAATAATAGTAGTGGCACTAGTTCATGAGACATAAACTCATCACAAATAGAAGCCGGTAGAAGTAGAGAAAGATCCACATGGAGATGGAGCTATGCGGGGAGCTGCGGCAGTGGAGTAAGGCGGCTCCAAAAGGAAGTCGTACCTGGGACGTCGGGGTGTAGCTAGAAGGGCGGTGGGAGGCGGCATCAGCCCATACCACGGGGACCCCCGATCGGGACGCACCGACAGTGGGTTTTCTTCCTCGCCGCTGTCGACTGCGTCTACACAGAACATGGTCCGCTTCCCCCGACAGTGGGATCAGGCCGGATCTGTGACCAGCAGTGTGGCCACCGTCGTTCTATGCTTGTGAAGAGAGCAGCCCAAGCAAGCAGGCTTGTAGCTTAGGCTCCTGCTAGTGTATATATAGTGGAGCGGTTTTCTTTTTCTCTCCATATCAACCTTTTAATGGTTGCTTCGTCCGACTAACGTACTGTGTGATTTGACTGCTCCTGAGTGGCCCCTGCACGTACTCCCCCTATGTGTATGACCGTTCCTGAGTCTCACTTGTACTTATCTCTATTTTCTTGCATGACACGTAGACTGGATGCGCATAGAGGAATTTTTTTACTGCATGTTGTTTACGTAGTACCTACTCCCTCCTTCTGGTTCACTACTAGTACTCCCTCCATCATGGTTTATTGGTCCCCTTTGTACTCAATTCATGGGCTCATTTTCCTCAAGAAATTGTCTTTACCAATGTATTAATATCGGGAATGCATGTGTGAACAATGAATGATTAAACCTTGCATGCAACGTTTTGACAAAGCATTGACATATGAACATGTGAATGTGAGGGACTACAACCTCATGCAACAGTCACACGTACACATGCATGCAAAAATGCACGCGGCGCCCTAATGCATGCATGTCCGAGCACACGATGGAACACACACGGTCGCGCTCAAGTGCTCAACCTACACGTGCATGCACCCACATACTCAGCCAGGGTGAGCTAGTGACCGTATAAACACCGGAAGATGTATATATTGACCGCAATGAGCGTATTATGAAGTCCACTGACCGTATTTTTAGAAATATACAGTGACAGCCAGTGTATTTATCTTGTTTCAAATCAAGCCATATTAACCAGAAAGGAGGCAATGTGGACTAGCATTACTTTGTTGTGTCCTATCAACTTGCAGAACGAGGAGAAGCTTGCAGGATGGGAGAAGCTTGCGCGCGGTGGCTCGCAGGACAAGGAGAAACTTTTGACTGTGCAAGCTCTCCCTCGCTCAGGCGGTGGACGTGCAATAGTTAATTCGGTGTCAGATTGCCAGAAGCATGCATACACTGTACTAGTACCATCATTGTTCGACTTCCCGTACTGTATATGTAGTACTACTAGGAACCGCATGGTGGAGCATCTGCACTCTTATTTTATTTTAATCTATGGTAAAGCAATCTTCAACACATTTGCTTCTCTTCGAGGGTTCTCACAGGTGATAATGGAAGTTGATTGCATGGAACACTCGCCACAATTCTCGCTTAATTCTAGCTCCTATCTTGTTAGAAATAGGAGGGCTCAGTAATATTTTCTCTTTTTTTCTTATTCAACATGTAAATAGGTCAGCAAACCTTGCGGCGCATCTTTATGTGAACCGTGCTTGCTGCACTTTGAATGTGACCAAGAGCTGGCTTGATGAAACACCTCGCTTCCTTTTTTTCGCGCGGTACCTCGCTTCCTAGTGACCAGTCTCTTGGCTGATTGTCCTAAGAATGCTTATATATGAATAAAGCTCACTCATTTACCCACAAAAAGAATTAAGCCATACTAACCAGAAAGGAGGGAGTATGGACTAGCACTACTTTGGTGTGTCCCGTCAACTCACAGAACGAGGAGAAGCTTGCAGGACAAGGTGAAGCTTGCTTACGCCCTATCCGTCTACCTCAAGCGCAGTGGTTCACAGGATGAGGAGAAGCTTTTGACTAATGCAACTTACCCTCGCCCAGGCGGTGGACGTGCAGCAGTTCATTCGATGTCAGATTGCCAGAGGCATACACTATAGTACCATCATTGTTCGACTTCCCGAAGAGGCGAAGAGCCAAGCGCAAGGTTTAGTAGTACTACTATTATACAGGTACTAGGAACCGCATGGTGGTGCATCTGTACTCTTATTTTATTTTAATCTCTGATGAAGTACACATTTATTCGGGAGAAGTACGGAAAACGGCAGCCCAATAGTACAATTAAAAAAACATGGAACATGTAATGATAATATCGATCAACCATGCTCGAATATATCTTGGCCTCCGTGCGAGCCCGTCTGTGTGTTCTCGCTCCTCGTCTCTCTCAAGGAGCGGCAGGGTTGGCCATTTTGCCATCCTCCTCAATTGAGATCGGTTTGCTCACACTCTGGTCCCACATGTCAGTGATATGCCAAGAGGAAGCGCGTTGAACGATAGGCCATACACGGACTTGGCTTTGCACCTTCATACTAGTATGAGCGGATTCAAAGAAGAGCGTATTGATGGTTGCTTCTTCCGAGCAACTTACAGTGGGAAAGGTGGGGCTTATGATTTGGCTACTCATTACTCAGTATTAGTGCGGCGCAACGACCGGGCTGAGTCTCCCATGCGGTTGTGCACAATAATTTGGTGCATGGCACATGGACCCGGATGCTGAATGGCTTCTGGCAATGCTATCAAGCTTCCAGCATTTGTTTACATAATTAATGTATACAAATAATTTTTGAGCAACATGAAATTGTATAATGCTCTGAAGCTTTCAGCTTTTTGTTTCGTGTGTCTTGCCAGCTGGAAGGTTGTCTCGTTACAACATCAATCAAAATACTAGAAAGGAAACTAACTTCCAAAGATATTAAGTGTGATTACAATAATAGAGGACTGTTGATGAAACAATAAACACACAAATTGAAGCCGGTCACCTTTGCAGTCTCTCTTAAGACTAACTAGTTGGAGAAGATTAAGCAAATAGTTGGAGAAGATTAGGCTCGGAGTTGGATGAGGAGGATACAGCAAAACCAATCTCCCTTTGTGCAGTCGCACTGAAATGTAGAGACGTTGCCCGTGTGACATTTCAGTAGAACTACACAAAACACTCTTAAGAAAAAAGTGATTTGTGCAGTTCACCAAAAGGTCGCAATAGCAACGAGGTGAAATGGATAGCCCTGTTTGCAAAAAAGAGGTAGAAAGGAAACAATTACTGGCCAATAACAGTTGATGACACAAACGATGACAAAAAAGAAGCATATTCCTTGTCCTAAGGGAAGATAACAGCACGGTTGTTTATCTAAAACGGTGTGAGGACGAGATTGCAATATGGAAAGTACGCCGGACAAGCTACATTCTGGGCAAAGAACTAGGGAAGATCCACATGCAAGATTTTCCACAAGCAGCGACGTGGGAAGACGGGCATTAGAGCAAGGCCAGAGGGGAGGAAGTTGTACTTGGGGGTCATCGGGATGTAACTAGGAGGGCAGCGGCGGGCGGGATCTGCCCATACTGCGGCAGCGAGCAAGTGGCGAATGCCCTACCGCACCGGAGCTTGGTTAGAGAGAATGGCGGGTACCGCAGATCGGGACGTGCTGCCTCGACGCCATCGAACGAAGAAATGATGCATATCCTCTCTTTCCGCCGGCAGACGAGATGCAGCCAGATCAGTAACCAACAGTGAGAGAGAGAGAGGCCACCGCCGCCTTGTGTGAGATAGTGTGACGAGAGACAAACCCCGGCAGGCAGGCTCCATTGTATATAGTGGAGCGGATTTCTTTTTTCCCGATGACAATCATTTTATATCATGTACGTGCCAATGAGGAATATAACTTTCTTTAAGACTAACGCGTCAAGTCAAAGTTTGTTCCTTGTACGCATGGTACACGACCCTCCTTCGAGTAAACAACCGCTACACACGTCAAATTATCACGTGGGCTGCCTTTTCATACAGAAATGAACTCCACCGTGTACCTGCTCGGGTGTGGCCGGGAACGAGACGTGAGTACGTGCGCCGTGCATGCACCTCCTCTCTGATCTTGTTAGTACGTACGTGGGTGGGTGTGAGAGAGATGGTTTGTGCGAAACATAGGCAATGTATCGATGATATCTCAAACAAAAAAATGTAACATATGCAATGTGTGTGAAACAGAGTCATGGATATATCATATATGGAGGGAGCGATCCACAAGAAGAGAGTGGAGGGATCATCGGCGTGAGATATCGATAGAATCAAAAACAGGGATGAAGTGTGTGGGTACGCGATCGATAATGAGTGCCATCGAATTTGTGTTTGCCCACGTCAAAGATACAAGGCGGCTGGCCTACTGGAATGTGAGAGGGAAGTGGTGCAGTTTGTCTCTGTGGCATGGATACCTACGTACAACGTTCGACTATCGGTGTGTGGGGGGGAGGGGGCAGAGACCTAACTAAAGAGAGGTAGATTGACTAGTATATGTGTGGAGAAGGAGAGAGACCTAGCTATGTATTGAGGGAGATAGATCGGCATCCATGCATATGTGTAGCACAGGAATAAGGTTGGGAGAGAGACAAAGGTAGAGTGTCGGAGGGTTGGTGGTGGAGTTGCGTCTCACAAATGGCGGGAGAGGCCTGCTAGACAAACGGAGGGTACAAGTGCAATATCAATAAGAGAGGGGATGTTTGCCTGTCTATGCATGTGCATGTGCGAGACGGGTCGAGAGGTATGGAAGGATGATGAGGGGGGACGATATAGTCGTGGTAAGCAGATGTAACTACATATGAAGATCAATCGTCGTGTGTCGGAGAAAGGGAGAGACATAACTAGTGAGGTACGTCGATCGGTGCATGGGGAAAAAGACTTATAGTCAACCTAGCTATATGTAGGGAGATCGGTAGGTATACATGCATGCATGTGTTAGAAGCAAATAAGGTCCGGAGAGATAGACAGTGGGAGAGGGATGTAGCTAGGAGGTGGTGTGAGAGGCCTACTATATCAAGGGGGGAGGAGTGTGCGAGTATGAGATCGATGAAAAGATGGGCGGGAGTGTGCACGTGCGTGGAACCATATTGGACATAGGGGGGCATGGACGGTGAGAAGAAAAGAGGGAAAGTGTGTGTTTGTTGTAGGCACACTTGGCTAGAGAGGCATATTGACCGGTGTGTGCCGGAAAGAAGGAGCCGGGGGGCCTAAACATACCGTGGGTGAATGACCTAAAGAGAAATAACGAATGTGCACGATGGAGGGGACACTCAGGGAGGGTGAGAGGGGGGCGGGCGTGTGCATGCACGAGAGAAAGTTAGCGCTAGCTACAAAGAGAAGAGAATTGTGTGGGTGTAAAAGACGAACAGAGATCATAATTCATTATAAAAAGTGGATTCAGATATTTGAAGAAGATATCATAGTGTTTTAAACCGACGCATGCATGAATATATATAATGGTGATACGCATGGTGTGGTTATGAACATGTTATACTACATATAATATATAGAACATTTATTTGAATTTGTGATAATGTGTGGCTTTTGCAACTCAGGGCTAAATACTTGTCATAATGTAGGGGGCGGGGCACTATACTTTGTGTGATAAACACAGTGTACGTATGAAACATGGTTTAGATTATGAAGATCTAGTTAGTACATCAAATGTACTATTATTTGGAATCAACATCAAGTGTATTCAAAGTTTTGAATTCGACTTCATATAGTACACATAGTTCATATCTACCTCTATAGTAATCATGTGGTGTGTTGTTAAGATAATATACGAATGATGGTTTAAGTTGGCAACAATCATGATTGTAGATTCTTATTCAAATAGAGAAACCAATTCAAATTTAGTTTGAATTGCAGCGGTAGTATAGACAATTGGAATGCACTAAAATGTTCGTATGAGTAGGTTACATGCATTATACAGCCAGTGAAAAAATTTAATTGGACATAACATGGATTCATAGCTTTGAATAGCATTTGTATAGTAAAACAGGACAAGACTCTCTCTTTGAGTGGTGCGAATAGTTTTATCTTTTTCGTTTTTTCATTGAGGGAAGTGCGAATTGATTTGGTACATACATAATTACACGTTAGTCTTGTCCCTAAAATTCAGCCCGCGCCTTGTTATCCCAAAAATTCAGATATCGTGCTCCCAAAACTCGCGCCTTCACAACCCACGCCATGCTATCCCGAAATTACAACGCGCGCGAAAACTCCCTCCAGCTGCCAAATCCTGACACGCGAAACCCCCCTTCTAACCCTGAGCCGAAAGGGCCGCTAGTTCAAATCGGTGGGGGTACTTTTGTAACACACCCTACATTTTGGACAAGCACGTCCCTAAGTCATGGTTCCCCCCTCCCATCACCTCCTTTTCGCCATTCCAAATGCCAGGCCGCCATAACCTCTCTGCTCTAGCCGCGAAACCCCACCCTCCTCCGTACGCCACCCCACCGCTGCCCAGCCGGAGCCTCTTCCCCGACGACATCGTCCACCGCAACAGCTCGACGTCCCTCATCCACCTCCCCGGATGAGGATCCGTCGTCGATCTCGTCATCCCGCCGGTTCAGCCGCCCATCCTCCACCTCCAAGAAGCTGCCCCAACGATTGCCTCGTCTATCGCGGCTGATCCATCCCCACAGCGCCACCTTAACCTGCTCCACCGGAACTGCAACATCCTCACCGACTCCTCGGACGAAGTCGAAGCCTACTAGGGGCCACCAAAGAGGTTGTACACCCATCGCATCTCACCTTCTCCTTAACTCGACCTCCTGGCTTCGACGGTGCTTGATCCCGCACCCCCATGGCACGGCTACCTCGAAGCCAGCGCCGCGGGCGACATCTCCATGGTGGCTCTCCCCCAGTGCGAGGCTCCTTCGACGGCGGCGTCCATACCAGCCGGATCTGCTGCTGCTGCTCTGGCTCTTGCTCGCTCGCTCATGCTGCTGCTGCTGATCCGGCTCTCGCTCGCTCGCTCGCGCTGCTCCTGCTGTTGCTGCTGCTTCGACTCTTGCTCGCTCGCTCTGCTGCTGCTCTGTCTCTCGCTCGGTCGCGCTGCTGCTCTGCTCTCCCCCTCGCTCATGCTGCTGCTCTGCTCTTGCTCTCGCTCGCGCTGCTAATGCTGGTACACGGGCTGCTGCAATTACATGAGTTGCTGCTCTGGCTCTAGTTCGCGCTGCTCCTCTAGGCGATGCTGCTTCGGCTGCTATCTACTACTGTGTTCCCCGTCGATCGCCTGCTGATTTAGATCACTGTTTCTCTACTACTAGTGCTCGAGTGACCTAAACTACATGTGAAGTGCCTCTCTGCTACCAGTGCGTTCAGTTTCGATAGTAACATTCAGATTCCATAGTAAATTTCAGTTTCGACAGTTAAGTTCAGAGTCAACAGTTTTTACCTCATCTGTTGTAGTCAGGTGTTTTTTGGTGATGTAAATTTTACATCTATCACTCTTTGGTAATATATTTTACATCATCTACTGAGATTAACGATGTCTATCTTGTACTGCTTCAGCCTCGACGTCTTACCGCTCTCCGAAGCTGCTCCAACGACGGAACCATCCATCACAATAGAGCAGTGCCCTGGACGCCATCTACAGACGCCTCAGATCTTCCTCCACACCTCCGACAGCCATCTCTGCCGCAACTTCTTCAGCGACCAACCCAATGATGCTGAGGTCGACACGGCTACGGCAAAGAGGTTGTACACTAGTCGCATCACTTATTATTCTACATTCATGTCGATCCATTAGGGCTATTTTGGTTCAAAGGAAAAAGTGAAGGAAAAAGATAGCAATAGGAAATTTTCCTATGGCACTCTACTATTCAATTATTCATGCATTTCGTTGAAAGGAATGGAGCAAAACATCCACCTGGACCTACTTTTCAAAATCCTATGCATGAAAACAACACCAAGTGCATTAGTGGCAGAATAACATTCTAACTGTACACGCTTTCATATGGTTTCACTTTAATTTGGCCATGTTTCTTTGCATTCCTCTGCTCTTCCAATTCCTATGAACCAAACACCCAAGTTGACAGAAATCCCGTGTTTACAAATGCTCTGTTTCCCACGCGCATTCCTATCCTATTCCGGTGTTTTTCCTATCCCTGCATTTTTAGAATCCTGCAAGCCAAAGGAGCCCTTACAGAATTACTTCAGTTACAGATAGGTGATGAAGAAAACTTTGTGTGGTTTGTCCTGCTCCTGCCGCGATGTCGTCCACCTCACTTGAGCTACTCCATCAACAGAAGCATCCACCAAACCAGACATCACGACTCCTGACCATCTTTCGCCGCCTCAGATCTCCTTCCCTGCCGCCGGCACCCACGGCAACTGCATCACCATCATCGACTCAGCAGATGAACCTGAGGAGTACACAGGTCCACAAGAGAGGTCG
The DNA here is from genome assembly GCA_011799875.1 of Thinopyrum elongatum. Lineage (NCBI taxonomy): Eukaryota > Viridiplantae > Streptophyta > Magnoliopsida > Poales > Poaceae > Thinopyrum > Thinopyrum elongatum. The sequence continues at coordinate 352,283,018 of CM022303.1, forward strand.
CACTCTTTTGTTTCTGCTTATGTTATGCATTGCTTAATATTACCTGCTACTTTATCGTCATGTTCACCTCTTAGACTCCAAGTCAGGTCCAAATTAATGTTCAAACTTGAGTTTTAAAATTACTTGTGGGGCACATATCGAGGCAGCAATGAATAATATCTCTGTCTATTATCTGGTTCACCTAGGGTATGCCTATGTTGTTCATCTTTGGTGGGAAACAAATAGTAAAGCAATCATCATGTGTCTTTTTATTAAATTAAAGCTATCATCAGCCTGCTATCATTATTTTTGGATCCATCCACTGGTTGTTACCATCACTCTAGATTTCTGCATGCTCTCCTTACATAATCTCACAATATTTTTTCGTATGCATGTCAGATATTGTACACAGTCATGCTGAACATGTAGAGAAACAGAGAAGAGTTTTGCGCGGCAATACAATATCATGCAGACATCGCTCCATGGTGGGTTCAATGGCAAACCCTCCCCCCCCCCTCTCCAGATTGTAATCCAGAGGAAGATATCTGTTCTGAGGCGGATTCAGATGCAGCTGACCACTCCTATTTACCCCCAAGGTGTTTGCTCTAACTTGGCATGATGATGTTGGTCATATCATGCATATGTTGCCTTGCAGTGCCTACTTTTGTCATCATATATGTCATCTGTTTAGTTTAGATATGTTCTGTAATGCCACCTGTTTAGTTTCTATACCATATTTGAGAATTATGCAGTCTCATCTCTATTAGCCAGCCATAATATATGTGAAATATGCAATGCCATCCTGTTTAACCAGGCATCATATATTTGAATGATATCCTGCCAATCCTTTTCTTCATTACATTTTCATTTGTTAACAATGTTTGTACATTTAACTACTCTTCTTGTGAATCAGCCATTTGAGTGGGTGATGGAAAAATCTGGAGTGAAAACAAGGTCTTCAGAGCAGACAGTGCTACCTGTCGAAGCAGATCTCTTGCTGGGTCCCGATAGCTCCTCATAGATGGATTTAGAGATAGATGACCAGTCCTATTCCCCCACCGAGGTGTATGCTCTAACTTGGCATGGTTATACTGCTCATATCATGCATATGGTGTCTTGCATTGCATAGTTTAGACATCGTATACACAATATTCAACACCATGTTCTTAGTTCAGACATCATATATGCGAATGCCCTCTTCTTAGTATATAAATCACATATGTGAATTAAATCATGCGATCCTGATTACTTAGATAACATGTATGTGAATTATGTCATGCGAACCTATTTACTAAAGACATCATATAATTATCTCATGCCATCATGTTTAGTTAGTCATCATATCTTTGAATTCTCTCATGCTATGCTATCCAGTTTAGATAGACATCATATATGTGAAATTATGTCATGCTATCCTTTTTAGTTAAACAATATACATGTCAACTATTTCATGCCCTCTTTTTTCCACACTATATATTGCATCTGTCTCTCATACAAGGTCTGTATATTCAACTATGTTTCCTGTTTATCAGCCATTTGAATTGGAGCGGGTGATGGCAGTATCTAGTGGAGTAAAAACACGGTCTTCAAATAAAACAATGCTACCTCTTGGTGGAGATAGCACCCCGGTTGTACATGCACAAGAACCAGCCCTACCACACATAACCCAGACTCTCGCAGATTGTACCCCTACTGTGATGGACAGAGGACCAGCTTCACCCAATCTAACCCCCAGCAGATAGTAACCCAGTTCCTGTTGACACAGCACCATCTCCACCACAGAGCTCCCAAACAAGAGCAGTTAGTAAGGCAGCTCCAATGCCCAAAGCGCCAGTACTACCACGGCGAACCCCAACTCCACCAGTTAGTACACCTATTCCTGTGGAGGAAGCACAACCATCCATTCGTAGTTTAGCATATATCACATTTGATGTTGTTAAATCCTATGTGCGTATCTTCCCATCATGGAAATATTATACTGAAGATGAAGGAAAATGCCAGTTGCAGGTTTCGTCCAGGAGTTATGTGTAAGTAATGTTATTCATGGCAATTACTTTGCTTTGTCCTATACATTCTACCTGCATGATGGTTATAATACAACAAATTTTCCCATTTTTCTCTATAGAGAAGGACCGATTTGGAAACTCAGGATGAGGTAACCTGTGCTAATACCTCTGCTATCTTCAAGAATGCTTGGTGGCAGTATCAGAATTACCTAAAGAAAACGTACTTCACTGGCAAAGAAACTCATCAAATTCCCTTACGTTCTCCTGAGACACATTTACGGGACGATGACTGGGAACGCCTTGTTCTGTACTGGTCCCGAACCAAGAATGTGGTAAGGTCTATGAGCTCATTTTTTATTTTTAAGTACTATATGCCTGTGTCTTACTGTACTCTGTTCGTGTAGAACAAGTGCTTAAACCTAAAGAACAACTGTTCCAATTTAAGATTCCATTGCTATCGTGCAACTGCTTTGCTCTTGTATCACTGTATTTACTCATACAAACTTATTTTTAAATTGAAGGATCCAATCAAAACTCCAATGGCACAACAGGTATGTTTAAGCATGTTTCTTTAACAAATTTGCTCTTATAAATAGCTCTGTTGATTTCAATTTCAATTGTGTATACAGTTTACTTCTCATATCATGCACATTACTAGCATCACAACAGAGCTAATAGTGTTGTTGTACATGTAGACCCGTGGTACCCATCTGAAATCTTGTCGTGCCGTGTAGTTTCCCACGCTTTGTATTCTTTCAATGTTGCTTTGTCTTGAACTGATATGATTTGAACCGTGTCTCTATTTTGATTTGGCAAGACAATGCAGTGACCATAGGACAGATATATGTTTGTTTGATGCTTTTATTATGTACTCCTTGGCAATAGAAGACTTGGTAGTTTAATCCTGTCCACCTTACTACTGAACTGGTTTACCGAAATGAGTTTCATATACTACATGCTAAACCTGTTATGTGTCTGCTTGTTTCTTCTTTTAGAATGCTGACAGAATATTGGGGAAGAGTGCCTTATTAAGCAATACTAAAGGAAGTAATGCAGATAAGGTTCAGGATAGTGAGACATCCTTGTTGGTCTCCAACAAAGCTGATAAAACAGCTAAGGAAAACTATCCTGAAGACAGTGAGACAACGCCAAAGTCCTGTCTTGGTGTAGTGTTCGAGTTACTGGCCACTACCGCTGGCACAAGCTATTCGAACTCACTGTCTGAATCAGTTCAGTTTCTTGAGTCGCAACTAGAAGCTGAAAGACATCGATCAGCTATGGTGCGACAAGAAGCCGAAGGACTGCGGAAGTCCCTGGAGAATTCAGATGCATACTTTCTGGTGCAATAGCAAGCATTGGAAGATTTTTGGCGCCAAACAGGAGAAAGCTAATAAGCTTGCTAAGCTTATTGCCAGCATGGTGGATACCCAGGATAACGTTTCTTGAGCTCTTGTGAAGTTGTTTCAGTTATGGACTTGTTTTGCTGCCGCTAGTTTATTTGCACTGGTGGCCAATTTAGATGCCCGGTGTATGTAATATGCTGCTTTGTTCCCATTATTTGCATTGGTGGCGAACTTTGATGCCCAGTGGATGTAATATGTGTAATAGCCGTAATAGCCCAGCGTAAGTTGCTTGCTTATTTATTTCCTTATTGTCTTGTTTATTAGTTTGGTTGTAGTCACTGCAGTTCTTCTTCCGTGATTTGCTACTGGCAGCAATATTTTTTTTTTTGAAAACTAGGCCGTAATAACCATGGACCTTTATGTATTGACCATGGGCTTCCTACGGGCCGTAGGATCTATGGGCCTCCTACGGCCGTAGGATCAATGGGCCTTGTGCGGGCGTTAGAATCAATGGGCCTTCTACGGGCCGTACTATTCATGGACCAATAAAGGACCGCAATATGGGTCGTAAACTGGCTAGAGTGGAATTTTTCTATTTATGGCCCGATCATAACGGGTCCTTAATAGCCGATATGTATAACGGGCTTAAACAGGCCGTATTTGATGACGCTAAGAAAACAGCACAACCGATTAACGGGCCACAAACGGGCCGACTTTAGCCATGGGCTGAATTTGGCCCGCAAGCGGAACAGGCCAGTAATAGACCGAAAGTAATCGAATGCTGGAAATGAGCCCCAGATTAAATGGGCCCTTAGAAGGCCGAAAGATCATACGGGCTGGAAAGGGCCCAATGGAATAATGGGCCATTAATGGGTATAAAGCAGTACACTATTCATTATGGGCTAGTGTCACCACGGGACGTTAATGGGCCAAGAGTTAGATAGGGCCTCATATGGGCCGAAAGATGTCATGGGCCATACATGGGCCAAAAGTCACAACGGGTTGGAATCATATTGGACGGCCGAGATGCCGGTACTGGGCCTAATTCGAATAGGCCATAATAGGTCGTGAGTTGGCGGGCTGTAAATGGGCAATATGCGAACAGGCCGTTAAGAGGCTTTCCGTGGGCCGGCCCGCTACCTTCTGACCAAGTCTAATGGACCGGCCTTTTCACCTGAATGGGCCACTGTTGGGCCGTGCCACGTTTCTACATATCATAGGCGCCTGCCGTCCAATGATTGGACGACATCTGTCCCAACCCTGAGCAGACACGTGGAAGCTTCGGCGAATCAGAATTTTACACGTGGAAAATCCCCATTGGTTTGGACAGTTAACGGGTTATCGGATCCAAACCGGAACCCGATTGCTTAATGGCGACCCGTTATGGTGGATGCCACGTGTCGGTTACCCTTGACGAAAACACTTCCATGACGCACCATTTATCGTCATGGAAGTGGACACTTCCATGATGATAATTTTGGTTATGTCATGGAACACTTCTACGACAGCACAGGTATGACTATCTTCATTCTGTCATAAAATCATCATGCATGTACATGCATAATAGAAAACGTGACCTACTGTGACAAACACGTATCATCACGGAAGTGTATTTTTTTTGTAGTGCACGGGTAGAACTTGCGGAGATGCTGGATGTTCCAAGCATTCTAGACGGGGACACTGTCCTCCATCTCTAGGCCTGCGGCACCGGGCCTGGAGATGCGGGCGACCCTAAACGGGCCCACTCACATGGGCGAGAGCTTGTGAAGGCCCACCCTGGAGAGGACCCGCCTCAGGACGTGGTCCCCGACTTCGAGAGTCTGGGGGCGGATATTGCGGTAGTGGTAGCGCCGCAGCGCCTACTGGTACCTCGCGGCGTGGAGAGAAGCTTGGCGGCGGGCTTCCTCTCCGAGCACAAGATCAGTTCCCTGTGAGGCATCCTGATGCGCCTCATAGAATGCCAAAACTCACAGGGAATGATGCTTGACCTCATGCGGGAGGACCGCCTCAGCCTCATAGACGAGGAAGAACGGGGTCTCGCCGGTGGGCTTAGTTGCAGTGGTGCGGACGGACCACAACATGGACTGAACCTCATTGAGCCAATCCCTGCCGTAGGCCTCCAGCTTCTTCTTGAAGCTCCTTGTCTTGAGGCCCCTCAGGACCTCCGCGTTGGCGCGCTCAGCCTGGCCGTTGCTCCGCGGGTGCGCTACCGAAGCATAGCATATGTGCGTTCCAAGGTTAGCACAATATGTGTCATGAAGAGATTGGTTGTGAACTGGGAACCATTGTCGGTAATGATGCGGTTGGGGACACCGAATCAGCTCACGATGCCCTTGATGAACTTGACGGGCGACCCAGCGGGAATGGTGCTTACGGGCTCCACATCCGTCCACTTGGTGAACATGTCAACGGCAAGGTAGAGGTAGCGGTAGCCGCTGGACGCCCGAGGGAATGGGCCCAGTATATCCAGCCCCCAGACCATGGAGGGCCACGAGTGCCGGATGGTCTGGAGTCCTTGCGTGGGCTGGTGAATCTGCTTGGCGTGGAACTGGAAGGCCTCGCAGGATCAGACCAGCTCGATGCCGTCTTGGAGTGTTGTAGGCCAGTAGAACCCGCTGCGGAACACCTTTCCCACGAGAGTGCGCGACGAGGAGTGGTGTCCGCAATCTCCACCGTGGATATCGGCCAACAGCTCGCATCCCTGCTCCTCGGACATGCACCACAGCGTGACGTTGTTGGGGCGTCTACGGTACAGCTCGCCATCCTGCAGGCAATACGCAGTGGCCTGACAAGCCACGCACTCTGCGTCTTCCTGCTTCTCCGGCAGGAAGCCACGGAGCAAGTACGCCTTGAACTCCTTGGTCCAGTCGCCCGCCTGAGGTTCCAACGCCAGGAGCAGGCGAACTCCTGAGGTCGGGCTGCAAGCTGGGGCGCCCGAGGGCGTCGCTAGCAGTGGCTCCTCCCGAAACAGCGTCGGGCCTGCGGCAGGAGGCGCTGCTACTTCTTGAGCTTGCGTTGATTTTTTCCTTGAAGAGGAAAGGGTGATGCAGCAAAGTAGAGATAAGTATTTCCCTTAGTTAAGAACCAAGGTATCAATCTAGTAGGAGGCACAAGCAAGTCTGCAATCTATGCACCTGCACAAACTAACAAACACTTGCACTCAACGCGAAAAAGGGTTGTCAATCCTTTCACGGTCTCGAACAAGAGTGAGATCTAATAGAGATAGGTATAAAAGATTACCAAAACGTAAAACAAAGTAAAAACAAATAAATTGCAGCAAGGTATTTTTGGGTTTTTTGGTTTATAGATCTGAAAATAGATGATGGAAAATAGACCCGGGGGCCATAGGTTTCACTAGAGGCTTCTCTCTTGAAAGAAAATAATACGGTGGGTGAACAAATTACTGTCGAGCAATTGATAGAAAAGCGCAAAGTTATGACAATATCCAAGGCAATGATTATGAATATAGGCATCACGTCCGTGTCAAGTAGACCGAAATGATTTTCCATCTACTACTATTACTCCACACATCAACCAACTCCTGCATGCATCTAGAGTATTAAGTTCATAAGAACAGAGCAACGCTTTAAGTAAGATGACATGATGTAGAGGGATAAACTCAAGCAATATGATGAAAACCCCATCTTTTTACCCTTGATGGCCACAATACAATACGTGCCTCGCTACCCCTACTATGTCACTGGGTGAGGACACCACAAGATTGAACCCAAAACTAAGCACCTCTCCCATTGCAAGAAAAAACCAATCTAGTTGGACAAACCAAACCGATAATTCAAAGAGAAATACAAAGATATTAAATCATGCATAAAAGAGTTCAGAGAAGACTCAAATAATATTCATAGATAATCTGATCATAAATCCAAAATTCATTGGATCTCGACAAACACACCGCAAAAGAATATTACATCAGATAGATCTCCAAGAACATCGAGGAGAACATTGTATTGAGGATCAAAGAGAGAGAAGAAGCCATCTAGCTACTAGCTATGGACCCGTAGGTCTGTGGTAAACTACTCACACTTCATCGGAAGGGCAGCAAGGTTGATGTAGAGGCCCTCCGTGATCGAATCCCCATCCGGCAGGGTGCGGAAAACGGCCCCAAGATGGGATCTCACGAGAACAGAGGCTTGCGGCGGCGGAAAAGTATTTTGGTGGACGCTTCTGGTCGTTTGGGAATATTTGGGAATTTATAGTGCAAGAATTAGGGTTGGAGGACTCCTGAGTGGCCACAAGCCAGGGAGGCGCGCCCCCCCTAGGGTGCGGCCTGAGGGCTTGTGGAGCCTCGGGACTCTTCTGGCCCCCTCTCCAAGCTCCGTGGATGTCTTCTGGTCCAAGAAAAATCATCTTAAAGTTTTATTACGTTTGGACTCCGTTTGATATTCCTTTTCTGTAAAACTCAAAAACAAGGAAAAAACAGAAACTGGCACTGGGCTCTAGGTTAATAAGTTAGTCCCAAAAATAATATAAAATAGCATATTAATGCATATAAAACATCCAAAACAGATAATATAATAGCATGGAACAATCAAAAATTATAGATACGTTGGACACGTATCAAGCATCCCCAAGCTTAATTCCTACTCGTTCTCGAGTAGGTAAATGATAAAAACCAAATTTTTGATGTGGAATGCTACCTAACATATTCAGCCATGTAATTTTCTTTATTGTGGGATGAATATTCAGATCCATAAGATTCAAAACAGAAGTTTAATATTGACATAAAACAATAATACTTCAAGCATACTAATAAAGCAATCATGTCTTCTCAAAATAACATGGCCAAAGAAAGTTATCCCTACAAAATCATATAGTCTGGCTATGCTCCATCTTCATCACACAAATTATTTTATCATGCACAACCCCGATGACAAGCCAAGCAATTGTTTCATACTCTCAGATTCAGGGCTCCGCAGACCCAAAAAGGTTTCAACTCTGGGGCGTGTGCGAAGATCTCAACCTCCCAAGTCTCAGGCTCGTCACCCTACAGCCTAGCCTCGCCGAACGCATGTGAGCAGGGAAGAAGTTGAACACGGCAGTTTACCCAAGTTCAGGCCACCTTGCGGTGTAAAACCCTACTCCTGCTTTGTGGTGGATTGGCCTCACGAGGAGGCTGAGGATGAACAAGTACAGTGGATGAACAGCCTCACGAGGGCTTGGTGGTGAGGGTGGAATCGATCTCTCCTCCCTCATTGGTGGCTAACCTATATTTATAGTAGCCTTGGTCCTCTTCACTCAAAACTTAGGCAGGAAGGGATCCCACAACGTCCAATTTGAAAGGGGACAAGAAGTAATTCTAATCCTGACGAAAGGTGGTCTTCGCCTGCAAAGCTTCTGGTCATGATGCAGCGGTGGGCTCGGCGATGACAATCGTCCTGCCGAGCTCGTGGTCTTGTGGCACCGGAATGGAAACGTTTGGGAGAATCCTCGGGAACCTACGCATGTCCTTTCTCCCTTAGCACTGAAAGGGAAACTGTCTCCTGTGCGCCCGCTCGCGCCCGCCTGGCCATGGTCGTCATGGCTCACGTCATCGCAACCTCGTGAGGCTGAGTACCTGCATAGAAATCTCCGCTCCTCGGGTGGCAGCCTGGGGAGGCCGCTCCCTTGGAGGTCTTGGTGCTGTCCGCCTCGCGAGGCCAGGTGGCCCTTGCCAGGGTCTTGTCTTGGAGTTGTCGCAGCTGGGCCGTACAGGGCCGTCAAGGGAGCCACGCCATGGGCCGCAGGCAGGCAGGTCTGGGTACCCCCGATCCCAGAACACCGACCAGGACAGTTTCCTCTCTGGTGCTAAGGAGGCAAGGACCAGCGCGGGTTCCCGAGGGATCCCCCAAAGGTTTCCATTCTAGTGCAACAAGATCAAGACCATGAGCTCAGCAGGACGGATGTCATCACTGAGCCCACCACTGCGTCATGACCAGAAGCTTTGCAGGCGAAGACCACCTTTCGTCAGGATAAGATGTACCTCTTGTACCCTTTCAAATTGGCCGTTGTGGAATCCCTTCCCGCATAAGCTATGAGGGAAGAGGACCAAGGCCATTATAAATATAGGCTAGCCTCCACCGTAGAGAGGTACAGATCCAATTCTCGTCCTCTAGAGAGAACCATCCTCACCCACCGAGCCCTTGCGAGGCAGCTCACCCACTGTACTAGTTCATCCTCAGCCTCCTCGTGAGGGCAATCCACCACAAAGTAGGAGTAGGGTCTTACACCACAAGGTGGCCCGAACCTGGATAAACTGCCGTGTTCTTCCTTTCCCCGCTTGCATGAACTCAATGAGGCCAAGCCATGGAGTGATGAGCTTGAGGCCACGGCTAGGTTAGATCTTCGCACACGCCCCTGGGTTTGAACCTTATTGGGTCCGCGGAGCCCCGATTCCGACATTTGGCACGCCAGGTAGGGGGTGTGTCGAAGATCCATTTCTTCATCGACCATGCTCCGCCCTCGCTTCATTGTTCCCATGGCAGATGCCGTCTCCCAGGCATGGCCGCCCGAAGCCTATGGGAGCGCCGCGGGTTGCCCAACCTTCACCCCCGGCGTCCTACGCCGGGTGCAGTGGCCAGAGAAGTTCAGGCCGGCGCTGCCCCCGCGGTATGACGGTGCTCCAGACCCTGAGGAGTTCCTCTAGCTATACGCGCAGGCCATCCAAGTGGTGGGTGGCGATGACAAGGCTATGGCGAACTGGCTCCCTGTAACACCCCAAAATTTTGGTTTTGATTTTTGTCAAATTCTTTATTTGATTGGAAGGAGGTTATTTCAATTTTTCTAAAAGATTCTCCTTCTCAAAACTTTTAATGACAAATTTTTGTAGAGATCCTTTCTTGAATCCTGGTCTTGAGAGTTTTTCAACATGGGTTGGTTCAACACAAAGACTCTCTGGATGTTTTGTCCTTTTCCTCAACTAAAAGAATTTATTTGAAATGGGGTTTATTCCTTCTCATTCAAGAATGCCCTATTCAAACCTCTTACCATGACTTACATTTCAAAATTTTCTTCTCAAACCCTCCTCCCTACTTTGGGTCAAGCCAAGCATCCAATTCCTGCAAGTTTCAACCTCTTTTAGATTTTATTTCTATTGATTTTATCCTCAAACCTTTTTCTGTAATTTATTTTGGACCCCTCAAGTTTACAAAGGAAGTATCAGATTGCTTTGAGCTTTGGTTCCAAATAAATTACCCTAGCTACTCCTTAGTACCCTCAACCTAGATCCATCAAGAGCTGCTGGTCCACAGTTCAAATTTTTCAAAATTTGCTTGCTGCAAGTTTGGACCAGATTTGCCATTTTTGGTGAAATTCATTCTTTCCCTTTTCCAATAATTCTGAGAAAATTCAGGTAGTCTCTGGATGCATCAAGAGACCACCCCTCCAAGTTTCAGCTCAAGAAAAATTTTCCACGTGCGTCAAACATTTCGTCGCACAGCTGGCGTGCACTGTTCCTGTCAAAATAGAGAAAGTTCAGAGGGTTCAGTGTCGTTTTTCGTCAGAGCTCGTCGTCGATCTCGCCAGTGCACACGTTGGCGCCTTGCTCCCTGTTCCCCCTTCTTATCCAGTGCGCCGCACGGTTGCTTGGCCGGTTGCGAGCGTCGGTGGCGACTTGTCGCGTCAACTCCGGCGCCTTCCGCAGTGGCAGAACCTCCTGTGGCGGCTGGCAGAAGCCAGCGTTGCAGAACGCCGTCCTCCGCACCGCCCGAGCCACTGGTGGCCTATGCGTGTTCACCTCCTGCTCTGAGCACGCTGCAGAACCGTCGCCGTGGCCTGAGAAGCGAAGAGCACGCTCTCTGCCGCCGACGAGCCCGTGAGCTCCGTCCCGCCGAGACCACGGGAGCTGGCCAAATCCAACCAGGTTTAACCTTTGAATGGTGCCAGTGGACCAATCCGAAGACACCCAGTTGCCTAATCCTTCCGTCCAACCCCTGCCTCGCCATAATCGGTCGCCGGAGTTATCCCGTTCTTGGCAACCACCTCGGGCCAGCTATAAATAGATGCCCCAGAGGTCGTTTTCGACCCAGCACCTCTCCTCCTCTCCTCAGAACCACGCCCCACTCATCAGAGGGCTTCGGGAGGGTCTTCTTCCCCAGCTCCGGCCGCCCCGATCCACTTCGGGCTCTGGCAAAATCCTCTCTGGTGAGTGCGCCCCCGCTTCCCAAACTTTGCCATCAACCTCCTAGTCCACCACCTCTTCTAACCCGAGCTTCAATTCGGTGTTGGCAGCTCTCCTCCGATGAATCCGTGCTCGCCCGAACCGCCGTCCGCCGGAGTGGATGCGGCCGTCGATGTGGTGCTCCCCGATGCCTACTTCCACCACCCACCGACGCGGAACTGACCCGTGAGTGCAACCATACTCTTGCCCTCCTCTAGTTCGCCGTCGATCATCACCGACGTTCCTGTTTGCTTCTGGCGCCGGCGAGCTCTTTTTAAACCTGACGGGTGGGACCCCCTTGTCAGCCTCTTCTCTTCTTCTCCGAACCGTTTTCTGAAAACGCCTTCGGGCAGAATGCGTTTTCTCTTCAGTGTGACGTATTTCATCCGAAGCGTTTTCGGTTTCTTTTAAACTAGCCCCTGGAAAGTTTCTGTTTCATCGCAGATTAGTCCCTAGACTAAAACCTTAATAACTTTTAAAAAAAAGATGATTTTGAGTTGATTCTTTTTCTGTCATCTTTATTTTTCTGTCTAGTTTTTTTATCATAATTATTTGAAAAATATTTGCAACAATTTTTATGCACGCACGGTATTTACGTTAGTACCCTATTTTTCTTTATAACGTAGATACCGAAGGAGGTGACGGTGCCGCCAACTTTGCCGAGCTAGACTCCGACTACTCCGAACCAGGCAAGCATGTTTGAACCTTTGATATGATGAGTGTTTTTCATGTTTGCTTGAGTGGTTTTCTCATGGCATGTTTATATAAGCATTTGTTGAATGTTATATTCCATGCAAAGCAAGCTGCAAGTGAGCTTCGAAACTTGATGTGTTCATAAGATGGTGAGACAACCTGATCATGTGGTGGCATGATAGGTTGCAAGCTGGTATTGTTGAAGCATGCCAGTTCTATATCAACTGTTTAACTCCAGTGCTGACGTGGATCGAGTCTTGTTCCCGTTCATCCCCTTTTCGTGCTACCACATGTTTTCTGCAAAGAATGCGGTTTAGTAAGTTGCAAACCTCTTTCTAGGTACACACCAAATAGAGGGGCCGGAATGAGGGTTCCATGGCCCTGGATTAAAGCCCGTCATCCGGTCAGGGGGCATGGGTGTTTCCGGTTGGGACCGAGAGGGGGGTACCCCTTAGAGCGCGAGATATAAATTTGATCCCATGCTATTCGAGGTGTTGGCCTCCCCGTCTTAGAGTTTTTCTTGAACGTTGCCTAGGGTGATTCCTGGCAGCGGGATGTGGAATGGGTGTGTACTGGTTAGATGTGTTTTCTTCTAAAATACCGTTAACGGAACTAGTCCTTTGTGACTACTGAAATCCATTGGCTGTGGGTTAAGAGTACAAACTCTGCAGAGTCAAAACCATTCGAGTAACCAAGTCCTCGGTCAAGGACGTTGGTTGACCTATCAGTGTCATTCTCAGTGCAGTCCCAGTAACAGTCTCTGAAGAAAAAAAAACTTGTTAACTGACAATGGTAAACCCGGCTGAATGTTATTCCTGTGGATGGACTAACCTGTTTATGATTATGTACCGAGTATTCCGTGGGATGGTGCTACCTCCACGGACTACTCGAATTCGAATGATGAATTATAAGCCCTTTATGAGATGTCGCTCAGACGTCCGACTGTGGCATTCTTATTATTTACTTTTGATATAAGCCCTTTATGAGATGTCGCTCAGACGTCCGACTGTGGCATTTTTATTATTTACTTTTGATATAAGCCCTTTACGAGATGTCGCTCAGACGTCCGACTGTGGCATTCTTATTATTTACTTTTGATATAAGCCCTTTATGAGATGTCGCTCAGACGTCCGACTGTGGCATTCTTGTTATTTACTTTTGGATATAAGCCCTTTATGTGATGTCGCTCAGACGTCCGACTGTGGCATTCTTGTTATTTACTTTCATTAAAAGCCCTTTTCGAGATGTCGCTTAGACGTCCGACTGTGGTACGTACTGTCATTTACTTTTCAGTATAAGCCCTTTATGTGGTGTCGCCCTGACGCTCGACTGCGGCATGTTAATTTTATTTTTACCTGTCGAGGCGTCGCTTCAGACACCCGATCGGTCTTCAGCTATTTTATTGGGATTTCGGGAGGACTACCGCCTGACTTCCTTTTTATTTATCTTGCAGTGCAAATTTATTACCTGAGTGTGCATTGCTAATTTGCTCATGTGCATCATGTTTGCATTTGTTATATCTTATGTCCAAACTGTCTTGCGACTACATTCAAAGTACTCACCTGGCTTGTTGATTTGGCCAGATGTTGACGAAGGCGATCTTATGGATGAAGAGTACGATAGCGAGTCCGACGCCTAGAGGAGTCCCAGTCAGTCCCTTGCGATCCTGGAGTTGGTCACCTGTATTATATACGCTTCCGCTACCTTAATAAAATCATCGAGCCTCACTCCGACGCTTGATGAGTTGTAAGATTTTGGAGTCATGTCACCCACTTCTCTGTGACATATCCACCACCACTTTTTTTGCGAGTCAGTAGTTATGCCACCATACCCTTTGTGTCATATCCGCCTTTATGGGTAATATTGGCGTGCTTGTAATAAAATTGTTGAGCAGCCTCAGCTCAACCATGTATAATATTTAGTACTTCTGGATTTCTGTATCAAGGATTTGTCTACCCGTAAGATTTTTCTATACTGGTCTGATGAAAGGGGAGATTTTTCAATAAATGTTTTATTGGAAAACTGGTGCTGACAACCTTGGTACCAGAGCCAGGCTGACTATAGGAAGCCACTAGGTGCGATCGCTAATCGGTTATTAGCGCAATAGGTGATATTTTATCATTCTGCCAATTGTAGCAATTTTCTGTTAGTCACCATAAATTTATGATTTGACTATCTGGAATTTTTGTCTACTTTTGTAGATGGCTGGCAGCGACTGTGAGTCACAGGTGTTCGGCAATGTACCTGAGGGGTTTATCAAGCTTCTCGTCTCCATCGCCAAGGTCGCAATCGGGCCATCGGCTCGTCCGGAGTTCACACTCTACCAGCACAAGCTCAGCGACAGCGTATCTATGCACCAGGCCGCGGTGCAATTCAAGGGAGGACGCTCTGAGTCACGCCGCTTCCGATTTGTTGGGAGGGCCATGCCTACGGAGAGGCATGCCATGCAGATGGCTGCCCGTGAGGCAATAGCTCGTCTCCGGGATGCTCTCCCTTCAATGAAGGCTCGTCGCTACCGCTACCTCCCATGCCACGTGCCATACACTTGTCACTATGCATTCGCTTGCACTAGGGGAGAGAGAGATGAGGCTATTGAGATGCTTGTTGAGTATCTCAAGGCTCTTGAGGCAGCTTTTGATAACCTCGTGGATGACTTTGTGGCTGCTCGTATGGACTTAGTTCAGGGCTGTATCGCCAACAGGAGGGAACTCCTCCATACGGCACCACTGCTGTCATACATCTCGTCCTCAGCATCCTATGCACCTGCCATTTTAGCCACCGCTCGCCGCCTGCCTACCACTGAGGAGTTTGATCAAGTCATTGCTCCTACCCCAGTTAGTGTTGCACCACCTGCCACACCCGCACCAGCTGCTCAGCCCAGTGCTTCGCGCCTAGAGCCTATTATTGAGGAGGAGGTGGAGTCTCCAGCATCACTGGGACTTACCCTAGGCAGGCCGAGGGAAGTTTTTGCCATCTCCGACTGAGTGCGTCGAGCAGCCGTGTGTTGTACCAACTTGTATGATATGTTTATATGTATATAGGTTTGATGAGAAGTAGTTTGTGTGCGCATCATGTAGGAACTCGGAGAAGTGCACTAGCCTAAATAACATGTCAGGAATGTGTACGCACATCCTGAGTGATGTATTGTATAAATTACGGCTTGCATGTAAGCTATGTACATAGCGGTCCTTCCCCATGCGCAATCAAGTATTTTCTTGAAAAATCTCGGAGTTTTTAAATTTCTGCCTTTGCAAAATTATTTATGTTTGCTACTCAGATTTTTTTTTCTCATGAGTTCTGCAAAAAATACCCCAGAGTGGAAATGCCTCGTCCCTGGACTCGTTCCATGCCAAGTCCGGCAGAAGAAAATTACGGTACCCAGACAAGTAACAATTTCACACAGGGGCAGTCAAGTCAGCAAGGCAGTGAAGAAGCGTTTTCTCAAGTATGCCGCCTTTATGAGCAAAGCCAGCAGCAGCATCAAGAAATGATGAAACATATTATCAATATGGGAAATCACCGCGAACCATACCAGCAGCATTCCAAATTGTCTGAACTACAAAAGACACGTCCCCCAACTTTCTCTCACACTGATAAACCTCTTGAGGCCGATGATTGGCTTCGAGACATTGAGAGGAAATTAATTATTGCACAATGTTCGGACCGTGAGAAGGTACTTTATGCACCTCACTACCTCACTGGAGCAACTGCATCATGGTGGGAAAATTTCCTACACATGCACCCTGTTGAAAACAACATCACCTGGGAGGAATTTAAGGAAAATTTTCGTGGGGCGCACATTCCCAGAAGTGTTATGAAGGTCAAAAAAAGGGAGTTTGATGACCTCAAGCAGAGAAGCATGTCAGTGACTGAGTACAATAGTCAGTTTACTCAATTATCTCGTTATGCCAACGAAGAACATATGACTGAAAATAAAAAGATGGAAAAATTTCTGGACGGTCTGGCACTAGCACTTAAATGCCAGCTGGTCGTACACACCTTCCCAGATTTCAAAACGCTTGTGGACAAGGCTATTACATTGGAAAATGAGCGCCGCAGCTTGGAGGATTTTCGCAAGCGAAAAAGGGACAAGACTACTCATTCTTGCAACAACAGGAACAAGAAAGATTTCCAGAAAAATGGGGCGAACAAATCCGCAACCAATGTTCTCCGCCCAAACAAAAAATTTCATGCAAGGGACAAGGATTTTACGTATCGCCCAGGCGTTACTTGCTTCGCCTGTGGTGAGGAAGGACACTATGCCAAGCAGTGCCCAAAGCCAAGAAACTCGGCCCTCAAGCCAAACAACAGTGGAAATAATTCAGCCCCCAAGCGTTACAACTTCAACCCCAATAACAATCACAAGAAGGGTCACGTGAACCATGTGACCAAGGAGGAAGCACAGAATGCTCCGGACATCGCACTCGGTACGTTCCCTGTCAACACAATACCTGCCACGGTTTTGTTTGATTCTGGAGCTTCTCACTCGTTCGTTTCCAAGAAATTTGCTTTGCAACATAATTTTCTGATTCTTCCCTTGGAAAATTCCATGACCATCAAGTCCCCCGGGATTAAGCAAATCACTCAGAGTTACTGCCAAGGTGTGGTTATTGAGATTGAGGGACTAAAGTTTCGAGCAAACCTCATTGTATTGGAAAATAAGGTACAGGATGTTATCCTAGGAATGGACTGGTTAACCACCAACTAGGGATTTATCGACTGTTTCAATCGGACTGTGATCCTCACCCATCATCACGGGAAGACAATAAAAATTGCAGCTCAAGAAAGACCAATATCACTGCGACCAAGATTGAACAAGGTGGATATTTCAGAATTAAGTAAAGTTCCAGTGGTGTGTGAGTTTCCTGATGTATTTCCCGAAGAGCTACCAGGCATGCCACCTGACCGGGAAATAGAGTTCATCATTGAACTAGCACCTGGAACCACCCCCATTTACAAGAAACCCTATAGAATGGCACCCTTCGAGTTGGTAGAATTGAAGAAGCAAATAAAAGAATTACTGGACAAAGGATTTATCCGGGCCAGCTCCACACCTTGGGGTTCACCAGTATTATTTGCCAAGAAAAAGGATGGGACATTGAGATTGTGTATAGACTATCGAGCACTCAACATGGTCACCATCAAAAACAAATATCCGATGCCACGGATAAATGATTTATTCGACCATCTCGCACAAGCCAAGGTTTTCTCAAAAAATGATTTAAGGTCAGGATATCATCAATTAAAAGTACGGACAGAAGATATCCCTAAGACAGCATTCACCTCCAGATACGGGTTATATGAATTTACAGTAATGCCATTTGGACTGACAAACGCCCCCGCATATTTTGTCCACCTCATGAACAAAGTATTTATGAAATTTATGGACAAATTTGTTGTGGTGTTCATTGATGATATTTTAGTATATTCTAAGACACCAGAAGAACATGCTGAACATCTCAGAATTGTACTGGGAGAGTTAAGGAAACATCAATTGTACGCCAAATTCAGGAAATGTGAATTTTGGTTAAAACAGGTTGGTTTTCTAGGCCACGTATTAACCCAAGAAGGTGTCGCCGTGGACCCAGAAAAAGTCAAGGCCGTACTTGACTGGAAACCACCAGCCAACGTTACAGATGTACGAAGTTTTCTGGGAATGGCTGGATATTATAGAAGATTTATTGAGGGATTCTCCACCATAGAAAAACCTATGACACAGCTACTCAAGAAGGAAAAGAAATTTGCGTGGACTGAAGCTTGTGAGAAAAGTTTCCAAGAACTCAAAAAGAAATTAACAACAACACCAGTATTGGTCGTACCAGACATACACAAAAATTTTGAAGTATATTGCGATGCGTCCCGGAAGGGCCTCGGATGCGTATTAATGCAAGAAGGCAAAGTAGTCGCATATGCTTCCAGGCAACTACGAAGGCATGAAGAAAATTATCCTACTCATGACTTG
The DNA here is from genome assembly GCA_011799875.1 of Thinopyrum elongatum. Lineage (NCBI taxonomy): Eukaryota > Viridiplantae > Streptophyta > Magnoliopsida > Poales > Poaceae > Thinopyrum > Thinopyrum elongatum. The sequence goes on from CM022303.1 coordinate 352,301,153, forward strand.
GAATTAGCAGCAGTTATTCATGCACTCAAAGAATGGAGGCACTTTTTGCTTGGGAATCGTTGTGAAATATATACGGACCATAAAAGCCTCAAATATATTTTCACACAACCAGAACTCAATTTACGACAACGACGCTGGTTGGAATTAGTGAAAGATTATGATGTTGGCATTCACTACCATCCAGGAAAGGCGAATGTAGTGGCAGATGCTCTCAGCCAAAACCCATGCTCGGGCAACGATGGTCTACAAAACTTGAGACCTGAGTTTCAGAGGGAGTTTGCCAAACTCAACATGGTGTTGGTCACTGAAGGCACTATGTCAAATTTGGAAATATAGCCCACCCTAATGGAACAGATTAAGGAAGCTCAGCATGGACACCTCAGCATCGAAGGCATAAAAAGAAAAGTGAGTCTAGGCAAGGCCTCAGAATTCGTCATAGATGATCAGGGAATATTATGGTACGGAGACAGGCTTTGCGTACCAAATGTAGAGGACCTCAAACAGCAAATTTTGGCTGAAGGCCACACCGCTCCATATTCAATCCACCCTGGAGGAACCAAAATGTACAAGGACATTCAGGAAAATTTTTGGTGGCACGGTATGAAGAGGGATATAGCCACATTCATTGCATGTTGTGATTCATGTCAGCGCATTAAGGCCGAGCACCAAAAACCAGCAGGACTATTATAGCCAAACAGGATACCCGAATGGAAATGGGACGAAATTGGAATGGATTTTATTGTCGGACTACCTCGGTCACGACACGGAAATGATGCCATATGGGTCATCACAGATAGATTAACCAAGGTGGCACATTTTATTCCAGTAAAGACAACCCACACCACTCAGAAACTTGCCAGGCTTTATCTCTCCCGTATTGTTTGTCTGCACGGAGTTCCAAACACTATAATATCCGACAGAGGCACTCAATTCGTCTCCAGATTTTGGGATCATTTACAACAAGCTCTGGGAACTCAACTAGTATTCAGCACAGCATACCACCCCCAGACTGGAGGACAGACTGAACGTGTGAACCAAATTCTAGAAGACATGCTCAGAGCATGTGTTCTCACCTATGGAACTAGTTGGGAAGAAAGCTTGCCGTATGCCGAGTTCGCGTACAACAACAGTTACCAAGCCAGTCTACAAATGGCACCTTTTGAAGCCTTATATGGGCGAAGATGCCGTACCCCATTAAATTGGTCAGAGACAGGAGACAGTCGTATCCTCAGCCCAGACATGCTCCAGGAAGCTGAGGAGAAAGTTAAACTAATCAAGGATCGACTCAAGACAGCTCAGAGCCGACAAAAGAGTTATTACGATCAAAAACATCGTGAAGTTAGTTTTGAACCCGGTGAATATGTGTATCTAAGAGTATCCTCTATGAGGGGCCTGCAACGATTCAAAGTTAAAGGAAAGCTAGCACCACGATTTATTGGGCCCTTCTGTGTGATTGCACGAAGAGGCACAGTGGCCTACCAGCTAGACCTACCTGAAGAACTGTCAGACGTCCATGACGTGTTCCACATCTCATAGCTGAGGAAGTGTGTAAGCAACCCAGAGAAGCATGTATCTCATGAGAACATTGACGTGCAACTAGACCTCACCTACAGGGAACGTCCAATAAAAATATTGGGTGAGTCTGAAAGAAGGACCCGTCAGAAGACAATTAAGTTTTTCAAGGTTCAGTGGAGCAATCACACCGAGGATGAAGCAACATGGGAAAGAGAGGATTTTCTTCGGGCAGAGCACCCACACCTATTTGAGGATCAGCTGAAATCTCGGGGACAAGATTTTTCCTAAGGGGGTAGGTGTTGTAACACCCCAAAATTTTGGTTTTGATTTTTATCAAATTCTTTATTTGATTGGAAGGAGGTTATTTCAATTTTTCTAAAATATTCTCCTTCTCAAAACTTTTAATGACAAATTTTTGTGGAGATCCTTTCTTGAATCCTGGTCTTGAGAGTTTTTCAACATGGGTTGGTTCAACACAAAGACTCTCTGGATGTTTTGTCCTTTTCCTCACTAAAAGAATTTATTTGAAATGGGGTTTATTCCTTCTCATTCAAGAATGCCCTATTCAAACCTCTTACCATGACTTACATTTCAAAATTTTCTTCTCAAACCCTCCTCCCTACTTTGGGTCAAGCGAAGCATCCAATTCCAGCAAGTTTCAACCTCTTTTAGATTTTATTTCTATTGATTTTATCCTCAAACCTTTTTCTGTAATTTATTTTGGACCCCTCAAGTTTCAAAGGAAGTATTAGATTGCTTTGAGCTTTGGTTCCAAATAAATTACCCTAGCTACTCCTTAGTACCCTCAACCTAGATCCATCAAGAGCTGCTGGTCCACAGTTCAAATTTTTCAAAATTTGCTTGCTGCAAGTTTGGACCAGATTTGCCATTTTTGGTGAAATTCATTCTTTTCCTTTTCCAATAATTCTGAGAAAATTCAGGTAGTCTCTGGATGCATCAAGAGACCACCCCTCCAAGTTTCAGCTCAAGAAAAAATTTCCACGTGCATCAAACATTTCGTCGAACAACCGGCGTGCACTGTTCCTGTCAAAATTCAGAAAGTTCAGAGGGTTCAGTGTCGTTTTTCGTCAGAGCTCGTCGTCGATCTCGCCAGTGCACGCGTTGGCGCCTTGCTCCCTGTTCCCCCTTCTTATCCAGTGCGCTGCACGGTTGCTTGGCCGGTTGTGAGCGTCGGTGGCGACTTGTCGCGTCAACTCCGGCGCCTTCCGCAGTGGCAGAACCTCCTGTGGCGGCTGGCAGAAGCCAGCGTTGCAAAACGCAGTCCTCCGCACCGCCCGAGCCGCTGGTGGCCTACGCGTGTTCACCTCCTGCTCTGAGCACGCTGCAGAACCGTCGCCGTGGCCTGAGAAGCGAAGAGCGCACTCTTTGCCGCCGACGAGCCCGTGAGCTCCGTCCCACCGAGACCACGGGAGCAGGCCAAATCCAACCAGGTTTAACCTTTGAATGGTGCCAGTGGACCAATCCGAAGACACCCAGTCGCCTAATCCTTCCGTCCAACCCCTGCCTCGCCGTAATCGCTCGCCAGAGTTATCCCGTTCTCGGCAACCACCTCGGGCCAGCTATAAATAGATGCCCCCGAGCTCGTTTTCGACCCAGCACCTCTCCTCCTCTCCTCAGAACCACGCCCCACTCATTAGAGGGCTTCGGGAGGGTCTTCTTCCCCAGCTCCGGCCGCCCCGATCCGCTTCGGGCTCCGGCAAAATACTCTCTAGTGAGTGCGCCCCCGCTTCCCAAACTTTGCCAGCAACCTCCTAGTCCACCACCTCTTCTAACCCGAGCTTCAATTCGGTGTTGGCAGCTCTCCTCCGACGAATCCGTGCTCGCCCGAACCACCGTCCGCCGGAGTGGAAGCCGCCGTCGACGTGGTGCTCCCCGATGCCTACTTCCACCACCCACCGACGCGGAACTGACCCGTGATTGCAACCATACTCTTGCCCTCCTCTAGTTCGCCGTCGATCATCGTCGGCGTTCCCGTTTGCTTCTGGTGCCGGCGAGCTCTTTTTAAACCTGACGGGTGGGACCCCCTTGTCAGCCTCTTCTCTTCTTCTCCGAACCGTTTTCTGAAAACGCCTTCGGGCAGAATGCGTTTTCTCTTCAGTGTGACGTATTTCATCCGAAGCGTTTTTGGTTTCTTTTAAACTAGCCCCTGGAAAGTTCCTGTTTCATCGCAGATTAGTCCCTGGACTAAAACCTTAATAACTTTTAAACAAAAGATGATTTTGAGTTGATTCTTTTTCTGTCATCTTTATTTTTCTATCTAGTTTTTTATCATAATTATTTGAAAAATATTTGGAACAATTTTTATGCACGCACGGTATTTATGTTAGTACCCGATTTTTCTTTATAACATAGATACCGAAGGAGGTGACGGTGCCACCAACTTTACCGAGCTAGACTCCGACTACTCCAAACCAGGAAAGCATGTTTGAACCTTTGATATGATTAGTGTTTTTCATGTTTGCTTGAGTGGTTTTCTCATGGCATGTTTATATAAGCATTTGTTGAATGTTATATTCCATGCAAAGCAAGCTGCAAGTGAGCTTCGAAACTTGATGTGTTCATAAGATGGTGAGACAACCTGATCATGTGGTGGCATGATAGGTTGCAAGCTGGTATTGTTGAAGCATGCCAGTTCTATATCAACTGTTTAACTCCAGTGCTGACGTGGATCGAGTCTTGTTCCCGTTCGTCCCCTTTTCGTGCTACCACATGTTTTCTGCAAAGAATGCGGTTTAGTAAGTTGCAAACCTCTTTCTAGGTACACACCAAATAGAGGGGCCGGAATGAGGGTTCCATGGCCCTGGATTAAAGCCCGTCATCCGGTCAGGGGGCATGGGTGTTTCTGGTTGGGACCGAGAGGGGGGTACCCCTTAGAGCGCGCGATATAAATTTGATCCCATGCTATTCGAGGTGTTGGCCTCCCCGTCTTAGAGTTTTTCTTGAACGTTGCCTAGGGTGATTCCTGGCAGCGGGATGTGGAATGGGTGTGTACTGGTTAGATGTGTTTTCTTCTAAAATACCGTAAACGGAACTAGTCCTTTATGACTACTGAAATCCGTTGGCTGTGGGTTAAGAGTACAAACTCTGCAGAGTCAAAACCATTCGAGTAACCAAGTCCTCGGTCAAGGACGTTGGTTGACCTATCAGTGTCATTCTCAGTGCAGTCCCAGTAACAGTCTCTGAAGAAAAAAAAAACTTGTTAACTGACAATGGTAAACCCGGCTGAATGTTATTCCTGTGGATGGACTAACCTGTTTATGATTATGTACCGAGTATTCCGTGGGATGGTGCTACCTCCATGGACTACTCGAATTCGAATGATGAATTATAAGCCCTTTATGAGATGTCGCTCAGACGTCCGACTGTGGCATTCTTATTATTTACTTTTGATATAAGCCCTTTATGACATGTCGCTCAGACGTCCGACTGTGGCATTCTTATTATTTACTTTTGATATAAGCCCTTTACGAGATGTCGCTCAGACGTCCGACTGTGGCATTCTTATTATTTACTTTTGATATAAGACCTTTATGATATGTCGCTCAGACGTCCGACTGTGGCATTCTTGTTATTTACTTTTGGATAGAAGCCCTTTATGTCATGTCGCTCAGACGTCAGACTGTGGCATTCTTGTTATTTACTTTCATTATAAGCCCTTTTCGAGATGTCGCTTAGACGTCCGACTGTGATACGTACTGTCATTTACTTTACAGTATAAGCCCTTTATGTGGTGTCGCCCTGACGCCCGACTACGGCATGTTAATTTTATTTTTACCATTCGAGACGTCGCTTCAGACATCCGATCGGTCTTCCGCTATTTTATTGGGATTTCGGGAGGACTACCGCCTGACTTCCTTTTTATTTATCTTGCAGTGCAAATTTATTACCTGAGTGTGCATTGCTAATCTGCTCATGTGCATCATGTTTGCATTTGTTATATCTTATGTCCAAACTGTCTTGCGAGTACATTCAAAGTACTCACCTGGCTTGTTGATTTGGCCAGATGTTAACGAAGGCGATCTTATGGATGAAGAGTATGATAGCGAGTCCGACGCCTAGAGGAGTCCCAGTCAGTCCCTTGCGATCCTGGAGTTGGTCACCTGTATTATAAACGCTTCCGCTACCTTAATAAAATCATCGAGCCTCACTCCGACGCTTGATGAGTTGTAAGATTTTGGAGTCATGTCACCCACTTCTCTGTGACATATCCACCACCACTTTTTTTGCTAGTCAGTAGTTATGCCACCATACCCTTTGTGTCATATCCGCCTTTATGGGTAATATTGGCATGCTTGTAATAAAATTGTTGAGCAGCCTCAGCTCAACCATGTATAATATTTAGTACTTCTGGATTTCTGTATCAAGGATTTGTCTATCAGTAAGATTTTTCTATACTGGTCTAACGAAAGGGGCGATTTTTCAATAAATGTTTTATTGGAAAACCGGTCCTGACACTCCCCCTAGCCCTCACGAAGTCCCCTCAATCTTGGCTCCTCGGCCTCATGGACGCCTCGATCTCCTCTTGGGAGGAGCTCCGCGGTCAGTTCATTGTGCGGTTCGCGGCTCAGGCGCCCCACGCGGTCGCTTGCATCCTCGACGGGTCACTGGCGCCCGCATCTGGTCGCCACTTCAAGCAGTTTTTCCGTCAGGCATGCGCTACTAGGACGCGGCCTGAGGCCTCACGGGGCCACGCGAGGCCTGAGGCCGACATCACTTTTGACTTCAGGGATCATCCCAAGACTGTGGCCACTGCTGGTGCACACCCCATGTTGTGCACGCCCACCATCAGCAATGTCGTGGTCACCGAGACCCTCATCGATGGCTGCGCCGGCCTCAACGTACTCTCCGTGGAGGCCTTTGAGATGCTTCAAGTGTCGTACGACCAGCTCCGGCCAATCAGGCAGTTCTCAGGGGTGACGAAGGGCTCCGCCACCCCCCTGGGGCAGGTGCGCCTCCCCGTCACCTTTAGCAAGTGCGAAAACTACCGCACCGAGCTCATCGATTTCGACGTGGCCTCCCGTACAACACCAGCTTGGGATACCCTGCCCTCGCCAAGTTCATGGCAGTAACCCTCCAGGCTTCAACATCGTTAAGATGCCTGGCAGCAGCGGAGTCATCACCGTGGCTGTCGATAGAAAGGATGCGGTGCAGGCCCTCAAGCTCGCCTACGCAGCGGCGGTGGCTTTACGGATGGACGCTGAGGGCGCCCCGGAGGCCCCTAAAGCCACGCCCGTGAAGAAGAAGCAACTGGTCTCCCAGGACCATGCCGAGACAAAGAAGGTGCTTGTCGATGGAAATGGCTCTGGCCCCACCTTCACCATTGGTGCCGGCCTCCCTCCGGAGCAAGAGGAGGCGCTAGTCATTTTCCTACGGGCAAACAAGGATGTGTTTGCATGGGAGGCGTCCGATCTGGTGGGCGTCCCAAGGGAGGTAATCGAGCACCACCTGGCAGTTTGCCCTGGCGCGCGCCCGATGAAGCAGAAAGGGCGACACCAAGCACAGGAGAAGCAGGCATTCATCGTTCAGGAGGTGCGCAAGCTGCAAGAAGCCGGGGTCATTTGGGAGGTGCGGTACCCAGAGTGGCTGGCCAACCCGGTTGTTGTTCCCAGGAAGGGCGTAAAGGAGAGCATGTGCGTCGACTTTACAAGCCTCGACAAAGCTTTCCCTCAGGACCCCTTCCCGATTCCGTGCATCGACCAGATCATGGACTCCACCACCGAATGTGATCTGTTGTGCTTCCTGGATGATTTTTTGGGCTATCACCAGATCAAAATGGTGACCAAGGATGTCGAGAAGACAGCCTCCATTTCCTCGTGTGGCATGTACTGTTACACCCGCATGCCCTTCAGGCTGAGGAGCGCCGTGCCACCTTCCAGCGGCTGATGCACATCTTGCTGGGACCGCAACTGGGGAGGAATGCAGAGGCGTACATTGACGACATCGTAGTCAAGTCACGTGAGGCAAAGACCCTGGTGGAAGATCTGGAGGAAACGTTCGCCAACCTGCGCAAGGTGAAACTGAGGCTTAACCCGGAGAAGTGCGTTTTCGGGGTCTCGTTCGGCAAGCTGCTTGATTTCCTCATCTCGCATCGAGGGATCGAGGCCAACCCCGAGAAGGTCAAGGCAATTGAGAAGATGCGACTGCCTCAGACCCACAAGGAAATGCAAAAGCTGGCAGGGTGTGTGACTTCCTTGGGGCGCTTCATCTCCAAGCTTGGCGAACGCGCCCTCCCCTTCTTCAAGTTGATGAAAAGAACGGGCCCCTTCGAGTGGACCCCAAAAGTAGAGGCAGCCTTCGAGGGCCTCAAGAGGTACCTCACGAGCGCCCCTCCCTGTCATAGTGGTGCCTCGTCCTCGCGAGCCTTTGGTGCTCTACCTGGCTGCCACCCCGCACTCAGCCAGCGCGGCGTTTGTGGCGGCCCACGTAAGGCCCGCGGCCTCCGCCTCCATAGGAAGGTGCTCCAAGGGCCCTTGCCCCTCAATTGCCTGACGAGGCAACTGAACCCCTCACGTCCCACACGGGGCAGGATAAGGTCAGCGCCTCGCGCCTTGTCGAGCATCCAGTGTACTTCGTCAGCACCGTACTGCGGGACGCGCGCGCACTACCCTATGCAGCAGAAGCTCCTCCTCGCGCTCCTTGTTTCTTCTAGGAAGCTACACCACTATTTCCAGTGCCAACCCATCAAGGTTGTCTCCGCATACCCATTGGAGAAAATACTGCACAGCCCCAACGCTGCCGGCAGAGTCGCTGAGTGGAACATCGAGCTCCATGCTTTCCAGCTTAAGTTCAGTACAACTCGGGTTAACAAGGCGGCAGCCCTTGCCGACTTCATCGCAGAATGGATGGACGCTCCAGCCAAGGGGCCAAGCGAGGACCGCTCCCCCGCATCCGGCGACGAGGCGCCCGACGGTTGGGTCATGCACTTCAAGGGCGCCTTCACGAGGCAGGGCGTGGGGGGTGGAGTCGTCCTCATCTCCCCAACCAAGGACAAGCTCTTCTACACTGTACAACTTTGTTTCCAGCATGGCGAGAAGGTCTCCAACAACATTGCGGAGTACGAGGTCCTGATCATCGGGCTTAGGGCCGCGGCCGCCCTGGGCGTCAGGCGCCTCAACATCAAGGGCGACCCCTAGCTCCTCATCAACTTCTCCAACAAGGAGTACAAACCGAAAGACGAGCATATGGAGGCATACCTGGAAGTGGTACATAAAATCGAAAAGCGCTTCTTGGGCATAGAATTGCAGCATGTTCCGCGTGGCGCGAACAGGGAAGCAGATGACATCGCCAAGAGGGCATCCTGCCGCTAGCCTCAAAAGCTGTGCGTCTTTGAGGAAAGGCTCTTCAAGCCGTCGGCTGCGCCTGATACGTCTCCAACCTATCTATAATTTTTGATTGTTCTGTGCTATTATATTACCTGTTTTGGATGTTTTATATGCATTAATATTTTATTTTATATTATTTTTGGGACTAACTTATTAACCTAGAACCCAGTGCCAGTTTCTGCTTTTTTCCTTGTTTTTGAGTTTTACAGAAAAGGAATGTCAAACAAAGTCCAAACGGAATAAAACTTTATGATGATTTTTCTTGGACCATAAGACATCCACGGAGCTTGGAGAGGGGGCCAGAAGAGTCCCGAGGTCTCCGCAAGCCCTCAGGCCGCGCCCTAGGGGGGCGCCTCCCTGGCTTGTGGGCCACTCAGGAGTCCTCCAACCCTAATTCTTGCCCTGTAAATTCCCAAATATTCCCAAACGACCAGAAGCGTCAACCAAAACACTTTTCCGCCGCCGCATGCCTCTGTTCCCGTGAGATCCCATCTTGGGGCCTTTTTCGGCACCCTACCGAAGGGGGATTCGATCACGGAGGGCCTCTACATCAACCTTGCTACCCTTCCGATGAAGCGTGAGTAGTTTACCACAGACCTACGGGTCCATAGCTAGTAGATAGATGTCTTCTTCTCTCTCTTTGATCCTCAATACAATGTTCTCCTCGATGTTCTTGGAGATCTATCCGATGTAATATTCTTTTTGCGGTGTGTTTGTCGAGATCTGATGAATTGTGGATTTATGATCAGATTATCTATGAATATTATTTGAGTCTTCTCTAAACTCTTTTATGCATGATTTAATATCTTTGTATTTCTCTTCGAATTATCGGTTTGGTTTGGGCAACTAGATTGGTTTTTCTTGCAATGGGAGAGGTGCTTAGTTTTGGGTTCAATCTTGCGGTGTCCTCACCCAGTGACATAGTAGGGCTAGCGAGGCACGTATTGTATTATTGCGATCAAGGGTAAAAAGATGGGGTTTTCATCATATTGCTTGAGTTTATCCCTCTACATCATGTCATCTTACTTAAAGCGTTGCTCTGTTCTTATGAACTTAATACTCTAGATGCAGGTAGGAGTCGGTCGATGTGTGGAGTAATAGTAGTAGATGCAAAATCATTTTGGTATACTTGACATGGACGTGATGCCTATATTCATAATCATTACCTTGGATATCGTCATAAGTTTGCGCTTTTCTATCAATTGCTCGTCGGTAATTTGTTCACCCACCGTATTATTTTCTTTCAAGAGAGATGCCTCTAGTGAAACCTAAGGCCCCCGGGTCTATTTTCCATCATATATTTTCAGATCTATAAACCAAAAAACCCAAAAATACGTTGCTGCAATTTATTTGCTTTTACTTTGTTTTACGTTTTAGTAATCTTTTATACCTATCTCTATTAGATCTCACTCTTGTTCGAGACCATGAAGGGATTGACAACCCCTTTTTCGCTTTGAGTGCAAGAGTTTGTTAGTTTGTGCAGGTGCATAGATTGGAGACTTGCTTGTGACTCCTACTGGATTGATACCTTGGTTCTTAACTGAGGGAAATACTTATCTCTACTTTGCTGCATCACCCTTTCCTCTTCAAGGGAAAAATCAACGCAACCTCAAGAAGTAGCAGGAAGAATTTCTGGCGCCGTTGCCGGGGAGGTTCTACATCAAGCCTACCAAGTACCCACCATAAACTCTCATCTCTTGCACTACATTATTTGCCATTTGCCTCTCGTTTTCCTATCCCCCACTTCTAAAACCTTTTCAGAAAAACACAAAAAGATTTGCCGTTTTATTCGCCCTTCTTCTGTCCGATCTTTTGTTTGCTTGAACCCTTCATCATGAGTGACTTTGGTATGGCAGAAACAGATGATAGCCTAACTCCTAAAATTAGACGGACGGGCAATCTAGATGCTAAAACTTCTGTTTTTGGGCAAGGGAATTTTATGGGAAAAGAACATATACAAGAATTTTTCAATTGTGTAGGCAATCTGCCTCTTGATGATATTCCCATACTAAAAAGAACAAAAACCTATGCGGAAGCTATTTCAGCACTAGTTCTGAAATTTGAAAGTAGATTTATCTGTACTCATCCTACCTTGCAAAGATTGTTTTATGAGTTAACCATTATAAAGGATCCTAAGGCTAAAAAGATAGCTACCCAAGTTCTTAAGGATGAATTTGATCACATAGTACTGGAAGCTAGGGATTTTTTTTATCATTATGGTATGAGCCATGAAAGACCAGTAATAGATGAGATCCTTTACAATAGTGACTATACCTTGATACATTTGTTTGGAAATAATCAAATCATTGATGAAAACCTTAAAAAGAAAATCCCTGTTTTAGACATGATCCAACAAGTTTTCAACGATGTTAATCAACAGTATTCTTGGATTGTAGCCGGAAGTCAAAGGGGATACGTAGATGGGCAGCTTAATGATGCCAAAATTTCTATGGATGATGTGTTCCAAGTTATCTTTGCAAAATCTTCCGAGGAGAACACCTCTATGGAAAATAATACCAAAGATTACAATACCTAGATCTATGTTTTATGCCTAGCTAGGGGCGTTAAATAATAGCGCTTGTTTGGACGCAACCCAATTTTATTTTTATGTTATTTCATTTTTGTTATGTTTTTCAATAAATACACATTATTACCTCTGTAGTAATTTTGTTTCGGTGTTTTAATTAGTGTTTGAGCCAATCAAGACCTTTGGGATGGTCTACGGTGATAGTTGATTTGATCTTGCTGAAAAACAGAAACTTTTGTGCTCATTGCCGAAAATTCAATAAATCACAGAAACGTGATTTTGATCTTAATTTTTCACACAAGATTGATATGCAAATTTTACAGGTGTTCCTAATTTTTCAGAATTTTTAGAGTTGCAGAATTATAGGTAATTTCCATATTACTACAGACTCTTCTGTTTTTGACAGATTCTGTTTTCTATGCGTTGTTTGCTTATTTTGATGAACCTATGGGTAGTATCGGGGGGTATGAACCATGGAGAAGTTGGAATACAGTAGATACTACACCAATATAAATAAGTAATGAGTACACAACAGTACCTAAAGTGGTGATTTATTTTATTATAATACGGATCTTATGAGATTTTTCTGTTGAGTTTTGTGTTGTGAAGTTTTCAAGTTTTGAGTAAAGATTTGATGGACAACAGAATAAGGAGTGGCAAGAGCCTAAGCTTGGGGATGCCCAAGGCACCCCAAGGTAATATTCAAGGACAACCAATCATCTAAGTTTGGGGATGCCCCGGATGGCATCCCCTCTTTTGTGTTCGTCCATCGGTAAATTTACTTGAGGCTATATTTTTATTCGCCACATGATATGTGTTTTGCTTGGAGCGTCTTGTATGATATGAGTCTTTGCTTTTTAGTTTGCCACAATCATCCTTGCCGTACACATCTTTGATAGGGACACACATGAATATTGAATTTATTAGAATACTCTATGTGCTTCACTTATACCTTCTGAGCTAGGCAGTTTGCTCTAGTGCTTCACTTATATCTTTTTAGAGCACGGCGGTGGGTTTATTTTATCGAAATTGTTGAACTCTCATGCTTCACTTATATTATTTTGAGAGTCTCTAAACAGCATGGTAATTTTCTTAAGTTATGAATTTAGTCCTAATATGATGGGCATCCAAGAGGGATATAATAAAAACTTTCATATAAAGAGCGTTGAATGAGATGAAAAGTTTGATTCCTTGCATTTGTTTTGAGATATAAAGATGGTTATATTAGAGTAATGCTAGTGAGTAATTGTGGATTGGTAGAAATACTTGTGGTAAAGTTTGTGATTTCCGTAGCATGCACGTATGGTGAACCGTTATGTGATGAAGTCGGAGCATGATTTATTTTTTGATTGTCTTCCTTATGAGTGGCAGTCGGGGACTAGTGATGGTGTTTTCCTACCAATCTATCCCCCTAGGAGCATGTGTGTACTACTTTGTTTTGATAGCTAATAATTTTTTGTAATAAGTATGTGAGTTCTTTATGACTAATGTTGAGTCCATAGATTATACGCACTCTCACCCTTCCACCATTGCTAGCCTCTCTAGTACCGCACAACTTTCGCCGGTGCATTAAACCCACCATATATCTTCCTCAAAACCGCCACCATACCTACCTACTATGGCACTTCCATAGCCATTCCGAGATATATTGCCATGCAACTTCCACCGTTCCATTTTATTATGACATGCACCATCATTGTCATATTGCTTTGCATGATCATGTAGTTCGCATAGTATTTGTGGCAAGGCCACCGTTCATAATTTTCATACATGACACTCTTGATCATTGCACATCCTGGTACACCACCGGAGGCATTCATATAGAGTCATATCTTGTTCTAGTATCGAGTTGTAATTCTTGAGTTGTAAGTAAATAAAAGTGTGATGATCATCATTATTAGAGCATTGTCCCATGTGAGGAAAGGATGATGGAAGCTATGATTCCCTCACAAGTTGGGATGAGTCTCTGGACTTTACAAAAAAATAAAAGAGGCAAAAAGAAGCCCAAATAAAAAAATGAGAGAAAAGAGTGAAGGGACAATGTTACTATCCTTTTTCCACACTTGTGCTTCAAAGTAGCACCATGATCTTCATGATAGAGAGTCTCCTATTTTGTCACTTTCATATACTAGTGGGAATTTTTCATTATAGAACTTGGCTTGTATATTCCAATGATGGGATTCCTCAAATTGCCCTAGGTCTTCGTGAGCAAGAAAGTTGGATGCACACCCACTTAGTTTCTTTTTGAGCTTTCATACACTTATAGCTCTAGTGCATCCATTACATGGCAATCCCTACTCACTCACATTGATATCTATTGATGCGCATCTCCATAGCCTGTTAATACGCCTAGTTGATGTCAGACTTTCTCCTTCTTTTTGTCTTCTCCACAACCACCATATTATATTCCACCTATAGTGCTATATCCATGGCTCACGCTCATGTATTGCGTGAAAGTTGAAAAAGTTTGAGAACACCAAAAGTATGTGTCGGCGTTCTAGGATAGGGGGTACCCAGACCTGCCTGCCTGGGGCCCATGGCGTTGCTCCCTCGACGGCCCTGTACGGCCAAGCTGCGACAACTCCAAGACAAGACCCTCGCGAGGGCCCCCTGGCCTCGTGAGGCGGACAACACCAAGACCTCCAAGGGAGCGGCCTCCCCAGGCCACCTCCCGAGGTGCGGAGATTTTTATGTAGGTACTCAGCCTCACGAGGCTGCGATGATGTGAGCCATGACGACCATGGCCAGGTGGGCGCCAGCGGGCGCAGAGGAGGCAGTTTCCCTTTCGGTGTTAAGGCAGCAAGGACAGGCGTAGGTTCCCGAGGAGTCTCCCAAAGGTTTCCATTCCGGTGCCACAAGACCAAGACCACGAGCTCGGTAGGACGGATATCATCACTGAGCCCACCGCTGTGTCACAACCAGAAGCTTTGCAGGCGAAGATCACCTTTCATCAAGATTAGATGTACTTCTTGTCCCCTTTCAAATTGGCCGTTGTGAGATCCCTTCCCGCCTAAGTTTTGAGGGAAGAGGACCAAGGCCACTATAAATATAGGTTAGCCACCACCGAGGGAGGAGACATCGATTCCACCCTCACCATCAAACCCTCGCGAGGCTGTTCATCCATTGTACTTGTTCATCCTCAGCCTCCTCATGAGGCCAATCCACCACAAAGCAAGAGTAGGGTTTTACACCGCAAGGTGGCCCGAACCTGGGTAAACTGCCGTGTTCATCTTCTTCCCCGCTCGCGTGCGTTCGACGAGGCTAGGCTGTAGGGCGACGAGCCTGAGACTTGAGAGGTTGAGATCTTCGCACATGCCCCAGAGTTCGAACCTTCTTGGGTCTGCAGAGCCCTGAATCTGACATTTGGGGTGCCAGGTAAGGGCATGTCGAAATCCTCCTTCTGTCCCGTCTCCGCTTTGCCGCTCCCATGGCCGATGCAAGCGGAGCCTGCGCCGAGCGCCGGGCCGCTCGTGTTGCCCAGACAGCGCCTGTGGGCCGCGGTGTCCCCCACCGCTCAGCCTCTCCCGCGGCCAACGCCTCCACTGGCCCTGCTACTCATGAGAAGCAGGATTCATTGCTGCCACCCTCCATGCGGCGTGATGGCCACACTGCCATTCCGTCACCCACTCCCTCCATGGCGTCGTCTTCCCACGCCCGCCGCGGGCCGGTGAACGCACAGGCTGCGCTGCTCATGGCGCTCGAGCTGCTACATTACCGCCCCGCTAATGACCGCTACGACGACTGGCTTGGCCGCATCACCGAGCTCGTCAACGCCGTCGGCAAGGTCCCTGCACCATCCCGCTTGCTCCGTCCCCCGCCATCCCAAGCGGGCGACGTGGCTCACGGCGTGCCTCCTCCTTCTCCTCTGCGCGGCACCGACCCCAAGCCCAGGTGTGACGTGCCCCAGTGCGACTCGCCGCGTGGAGCACCGACAATCGTGAGGCGAGCTACAAGGTGGTGCAGCGGCCGCAAGCTGATGCACGCGTGCTTCTGTCGCCACCGCGCCAGCACCAAGACCACGCGCCACCGGAGGCTGTGGTGCGTGGGCGTCAAGACCGAGCTCACCCCGTGCGCGTTGCGCCCGTTAGCGTGGCGGGCTGCTGTGCCTTCACCCCGGAGCTGCGCCACGTCGTCTGGCCCGGCAAGTTCAAGCCAGACCTGCCTCCATGTTACGATGGCACCCCTGACCCTGCGGAGTTCCACCAGCTCGACTCGCTGAGCATTGAAGCGGCAAATGGTGACGACAAGGTCATGGCAAAGTGGTTCCCCATGGCCCTCAAGGATGGCGCACGCTCCTGGCTCCTGCACCTCCCCGAGTGATCGATTTACTCCTGGGATGAGCTCCGCGGGCGCTTCATCGCCAACTTCCAGGGCACCCGTGACGGCGCCCCGGCGGTGGGAGACCTGCGGCACCTGAAGCAACAGTTGGGCGAGACCCTGCACAAATACATACAGCGCTTCACTAACGTTCGCCTCAAGATACCGAAGACTTCGGATGAGGCCATCATCTCAGCATTCACTGATGGCGTGTGGGATGTCAAGATGAAGGATGAGCTCGCCATCCACAAGGACCTGTGCTTGGCCCTGGAGATGTTCAACCTAGCGAACAAGTGCGCTAGGGCCGAGGAAGGCCGCCTCTCCCTCCTCGAGCTTCCGGAGGCCGATCCTGAAGACAAGAAGGCCAAGGCTAAAGAGGCAAAGTGCAAGGGCTCCGCCGTGCTCGCGGCCGAGCTCAAGACAAAGCATGGTCTTGACCACGATGAGCCTCCCAGGGGCAACCGCATGTTCTGCATCTTCCACAACGTGCACAGCCACAACACCAACGACTCCCAGGAGTTCAGTGCGCTCCGTGACGGGCGCCTTGGCCACTGCTCCGACCACGGCGACCGTGGTTATGACCGTGGAGGAGGCCGTGGCGGAGGCCGCTGGGACAACCGCGACCCTTGTCAGGACTGGTGCAACCAGCCTCACGAGGACCGCTGGCGGGACTAGCCTCGCGACGGTCCCTAGCGAGACCAGCCTCATGAGGACCGCCCTCAGGGCAATGCCGGCCTCTCTCCGCTGTCGCCGCCACCCAGGAGAAATGACGACAACCGACAGGATGATGGGGATGGGGGCTTCCAGGAGCCTCGTGCGATAGCCTGCATCCTGGGTGGTGCCCAGGCCCTCGCCTCACATCGCATCTTCAAGCAATTCTCTCGTAAGGTGAACGCGGCCCTCCTGAAGCTCGAGGTCATGCGTCCCCTCCGATGGTCCAGTATGCTGTCACCTTCGACTCCAAGGACCAACTCAAGTGCTCGGCCGCTGCTGGCGCACTCCCCATGCTCTACACGCGCACCATCAGCAACATCCTCGTCACCAAGACCGTCATCGACGGTGGTGTTGGGCTCAACGTCCTCTTGGTCGAGACGTTCGAGATGCTTCAGGTGCCTTATGATCAACTCATGCCCACCAAGCCGTTCTCCGGAGTGACCGATGCCTCCATCGTTCCCCTGGGGTAGATATGCCTCCCAGTCACCTTCGGCAAGCGCGAGAACTACCACACAGAGCTCATTGACTTCGACCAAGTTCATGGCAGCAACCCACCATGGCTACAATGTCCTCAAGATGCCAGGTTGCAGCGGCATCATAATGGTCGCTTGTGATGAGAAGGACGCAGTCTGCTCCCTTGAGCGTGCCTATCAGGCTGCGGTGGCTGAGAACTCTGACGACGAGGGTGGCATCCAGCCTCCCGAGGCCACCACCAAGAAGAAGAAGCAGCTCCTCCTGAGAGTCGTTAGGAGGCTGGTGCGCCCGCCGGTAGCGCCTCAGGCTCCGCACCCGCTGCCGGGGCGCCTCTTCCTCCCGCATACGAAGGCGCGCTTGGCGCCTCCCTCAGGACGGCCTTGGGGGCTTCCGCCTGGCGAGCCTCTGACCTGACTAGGGCGACGAGGGAGGTGCTCGGTCACCACTTGGAGGTGTGCCTTAACGCGGGGCCCCACGAGCAAGGAGCAAGGCGCGAGGCACCAGGAGCAAGGGAGTTCATCACCAAGGTGATCGAGGAGCTTCAGGAGGTGAGGGCCATGCGTGGCGAGCGTCGCCCCACACCCCCAGTGCGGCTATGCCCCCTGATGCGAGCGACAAGCTGCGTGTCTGCGTCAACATTCCGGGCCTCAACCGGGCCGCTTCGCAGGACCTCTTCTGGCCATCCCGCGTCGGACGGAGCGGGGGCTACCCCTGCAACTACGTCCGCATGCCGTTTGGCCTGCTAAATGTAGGCTCCTTGTACCAGCGCCTCGTGTAGCATGGGTTAGCATCTCACGAGGCCAGGCGCTTGGCGGTCATGTCTCAGGAGGTCCCGGAACCTCACGAGCCCCCCGGGCCTCATGAGTCACCCAGGCCTCCGGAGTCATCCAACTCGTGAGGTGCAGCTTCCGCGGCACGTGTCTTCAGCTACCTCGACGCTTCTACAACAACGGTGCCAGGTGACTTTTTGGTTTGTTCAGTTGAGGGTGCCCCCATGCTGCACCATCCTCAAGCTGTTAGGGTCCGCCCCCGCAGCCTGTATCATTTTGCGCATGTATCAGAATTGGCTTTGCCTTATATGAATTTCCAAGTATTTCAAACCACATGCCCGGTGCTTCGTCACCATGAGTCGCTGTGTCCTCACAACCCCGTGTTCGACCGCCTCATGATTAAGGACTGGCACGGCGTCTGTGCTTGGGTTCGTCCCTGCAGCGTTGGCAAATCCAAGCGACCGAGCTCTGTCTGGCGGGCAAGTCCCGTCCACGTCACCTCCCGGGGTCCTTGGTGCCTTGTTCTCATGTGAGCTAATCGAGGGTGGGCGATTCAGGGCATGTGGCACGGTTCGTTCAACCGTAGTTCGGCACTTCACTGTCGCGGGAGCCGCGCGCCATTTGTTTTTCCTCAGAGTTGTTGCATGAGAAGACTGGGCACAGTGTCTGTGCCGGGGTCCATCCCTGCAGCGTCGATAAATCCAACGGCTAAGCTCTATCTGGCAGGCCGGCCCCGTTCACGTCACCTCCTGGGGTCATTGGTGTTTGGCCTTCTCATGCGATGGCCCCTGGAGATTCATGCGGCGCAGGCCTTCCCGCACCTCACAGGTCTCTTACGTGTGTCTCGTGCCGAAAATCCACGCGCAACCCGCATTGAGGTAGGGCGTCCTGAGTCCCGCGCTGGCTCATGAGTGCCCATATACACCTCCTCCAGTTCTGCCGTGCTAGCCACATGTATGAACGGGGCTGTACATGCCCCGGAGTCTCCTCCCGAAGGAACTCCCACCCACGCACAAGTGGAAGCCCCATGCTCCACGCTGGCGGACGACACGGTCGAGAAGAGACTATGCCGACACCCAAGTGGAAGCCCCATGCTCCACGCTGGCGAATGACACGGTCGAGGATCGACTATGCCCGCGCCCAAGTGGAAGCCCCATGCTCCGCGCTGGCGGACGACATGGTCGAGGAGCGACTATGCCCACTCCTAAGTGGAAGCCCCATGCTCCGTGCTGGTGGATAAACAACCGAGGATGCCCTAGCGGCCGCACCAACCTCAGGATAGCCTCTCGGCTCTTCACACTATCCTATCATACAACATTTCCCTGGGAGGCATGCGCGAGGGGGCTGGACACAGGGGCTGTGCTCAGGCTAAGCCCAGCACATGCCACCCCGCAGGTCCCTAGTACCTGGTCTTCTCACGTCCCTCCCAGGCAAAGGTTGGCAAGGAAAGGTATGCGGGCTTCGGATTAACCTCGTCACTGCCTGTGTTTCCTTCATGAGGGCTGCTCGCACATCAAGGGGGACCTCCTGAGCATCGTGACTCGGGGGCCTCACTAGTCACGTAGCGCCTCACCCTTGGTGTCGTCCTGGCGATCCAGATGCCCCAACGGCGGTCGAGGTATGCGCGGGGCTGGGACCTGCCGACGCAGAGCACCAAAAGCAAACAAGAAGGAAACCAAGCGCGAAAGGAAATCACGGAGTCCTAGCAGTTATTACAAGCACCAAATGTACTGAAAATTCAAACCAAGTCTTACGCCTCCACGAGGCACGATAAATGTTGCAGGATAAAATCTAGGAAGAAGGGCTATCGCCACCATGATCATTGCCACCGCATGACCCAGTCACAGGGAGGCCATCGTTGACATCGCTGCCGCCGTCGTTGCCGCCGCCGGCCTTGGCCACTGGAGTTTCGGCGTCGGGGATGCAGAGAAACTTCTTCAGCAATGTATGCACGCTACCCTTCATGGCCTCCGGAGCGATGGAGCGGTGCTCAGGAGCGACAAGACGGATCACCATGTCAAAGTTGAAGCCCGGTTCCTGGAGGTAGAGCTGTCTGAAGACGCGCATCGCAGCTACAGTGAAGAGCGAGTGGCACTCCTCCAACATGGCATCCACCTCGGCGGCATCAACCTCAAGCGCTTCAGCAAGCTTGGAGGAGAGCCCTGCGAAGCCGCACTCAGGGATCGCCAGGGGCTCTTCGAATCCTCCCCTGCAGATGGATTGTAGTGCCTGGAGGAACCTGAGTTCGAGGGAGGGGAAGTTGACGCGCTTCGCGGCTGCTTTCTTCTCGGCGGCGGTGAGGGCCTTCTCCCTGGCGTCCAGCTAGGCCATCGTCTCGGAGATGCGCTCGGCATGGGACGCCTGGGCTTCGTCCACCCCCTCCTTTAGCTTGGCCAGGCGTTCGCGTTCCACGGCCTGGTCAGTAGTCACCTAGGTTAGCTCAGAGTCGCAGTCAGCGAGCCGCGCCTCGCAAGCCTTGAGGTCTTCCTCCTGCTGGTGGAGCCGCTGGGCATGCGCGGCTTCCTCCTCCTGGAGTGTCTTCAGCTTGGCCTCTGCCTCACTGCATCGCCTCTCAGCAGACACCGCGTGGGCCAGCGCTGCATCGCGAGCCTCTTTGGCCTTGGCGGCCTCCTTCCCGCTCTCAGCGGCGGTGCCTTCAGCCCGGCCCCAAGCTGTCTTGATGGTGGTGTCGGCCTGAAGCCACCCTAAGATGAGACCCAGGCGTTCCCTCATGAGGCACCTGTCGTCGTACTAGAGGTTGGCTCGGATCCAGCCAAGCGTGGCGTAGGCCTCATCTAGGGCCCCAGGCCTGATCAGGGGGTCGCGGTCCACAAGCGCGAGGGCCTGCTGAGGAGGCGGCACTGGCGCATCGACCGACGCCGTAGCCAAGGAAGTGTTGGCGTGGATCGCTTGGGGCGTCGGAGACTCCAGGCCCCCCTCAGGCACGACGGGCGTGGATGGCTCCGCAGCCTGCCGGCCTATGGGGGCTGACTCCTCCTGAGGCTAGATCACCACGTCCTCAAGGGCGGACTCCGTCATGAGGGGGTGAGGGGTCGCCTCCCCCATCAGTGCCGGAGCTGCCGAAACCGTGACAAGGCATGTCGCCACCTGAGCCCCGGCGTGCTCAGCGGGTGTTCCCCCAAGCGGCGCTGGCAGGGCACTAGGAGCGGGCGTAGCACTCGAACGTTCAGGCGTGGCACCACCTGAGCGCCCGAGGACTGCGCTGGGTGGCGCGATGCGCTCCCATGCCCGCCATGGCCGCGGCCAGAGGCTGATGGTGCCCTCAGGACTGGGGGCTCCTTTAGCTCAACGTTCGCCTTCTTCTTCTTCTTCGTCGTGACGCCAAACCTGGTCATCAGGTGGGGAGTGTTGTGGGCACAATAGCAGTCTACGCTAAACTCAAGGGCAAGGTAGGTTACTCACTCGTCAGGGTCGACCCACGTCCTCTTCTTCTCCTTCTTGGCCGGGGCAGGGGCGCCCCCATCTGCCCCTGAGGTGGCCTTGATCGTGCTCGGGGGACAGGTGGGGCGCTCTTCGGCCGGCCCCGGCATGGCGCTGCCGCCTGAAGGGGCAGAGGGGTCGCCCCGAGGGGTCTCGGCTGGCAGGGTCGCGTCCGCCCCGGTGGCGGTCACCCCGCCCTCCAGCAGCGGCTTGGACCGGGACGGAACCGGCGTCCCGACCGCCCCGCCAAGGCATGGAGCGCCCTCCAGAGGGGGAGCTGCTGCGCTCTTCTTTGGGGTCGCCTGGCCCGATGCTCGTGGGGTCCGGGGGGCGGATCCTAACCTTGTGAGGACCTCGGTGGGGCGTGGGGAATCCACAATAGGGAGCTCCTCGATGTCATCATCGTCGGCAAGGTTGCGGAGGAGCTCGCTCTGCGACGGGGCAGACACTTCCTCCAGGTTGTCGTCTTCGGTCCCTTCCGAGTCCTCTTCATCGTCGCTGTCACCGGAGGACACACTCACGGGGGAGTTGGGATGCTCGGGCGACACGGGCAACAGCTCGTTGAAGGCACGCATGGCAGCGACCAGTGCCTCCTAGTCGTCACGCCGGTACAGAGGGGTGTAGCCCTCGGGAAGATCCCCCGGATTGCCACTCAACAGAACGACCATGGCTTTATCCAGCTCCTCGCCTGTCAAGCTGGCGGGGCGAAGCCAGATGTCGTCCCTTGCACCCCGAAACTCCCACATGGGCCTCGTGTGTGCCTGGAGCAGCGCCAGGAGCTGCATCAAGAACTCCTTCACCAGCATGCCTCCCTTCAACCGCTTGGCCTATAGATCCGAGTTCACCCTCGCCAAGACAGGCTCTGCTCGGGGGTCGGTAAGCTTTGCGTGGCCCCATTTCTCGAGTCGCTCGGGCAGCTCCGTCGGCAGCTCCAGGCGCGGGTTGAGGCCCATGTTGTCCAGGAAGACCCAACGGTTCCGGAAACCCTCCACTTTCTTCCCGGCCTTCAAGAGCACATTCCCCTTGTGGACCATGATGAAGGACACGCAGGCGGAGCACTGCGTATTGTCATGCAGCCGCAAGCTGAAGAAGTGGTGGAGGAGCGCCACGGAGGGCCTCACGCCCATAAAGTTCTCGTAGTAGAAGGCAAAGATGGATAGGAGGAGGATCGAGTTGGGCCGAAGATGAAGGGCCTTGATCTCATAGTGGTCGAGGACAGCGCAGAAGAACTCCGAGAGGGGCGAGACGAGCCCCGCGAAGATGTTGTGGAGGAAGAAGGAGTAGACCGTCTGAGAGAGAGTCCTCCACTCGGCGGAGCTAGCCCAGATCACGGTCTCACCCCACTCATTGTCTTCACTCGCCGTCTGCAGGAGCACGGGGTGGAGGTGCCCCACCTCGGTGATGGAGGACGCGCCAAGTGCTGGCGCAGAAGAAGAGGAGGAGCTTGCGGCCTTCGCCGCGAGCTTCGACTTCCTGGGCGCCATTCGCGTGGTCACCGGTGCCGGAGAAGGAGAAGGAAGGGGGCGGAGCGTGGTTGGATCTGGAGAAACCTTCGGCTGGGAGAAGGGGATCTGGAGCAAGACAAGGGGAAGCAATGATGGCTCAGCGGCGGGTGCCAGTCTTTTGTCAGCCTAGGCAGTTGCCGAGGTGACGTGGGGGAGCGGAGGCGTCCACGTCCCGTCGAGCGCCATGCGTCAAGCCTGGCCCGCAGGCGATTGGGGCCCGCGGCTCTCTGTCCGCTCTCTCCCTCTCTCTTTGTCTTTGCCTCGGAGCCAGCCCGAGCGCGCCTTGGGCCCGGGGGCTACTGTCAGTGTTCTGTCCATAATGTCAAGAATGTGTCTTTTTTGTAGTGGAAGCATGAGGAGAAATAGTTTGTGCGGTGTCTATGTTGGTATGTGTAGGTGTGTGAAGATAATGAGACCTAGGGGCAGAGGGTGTGTTACCATGTCAGGTCCAGTGGGCCGAGGTGAGGCCCTTGGGTCGGTTCCGTCCTGCACCACAATGGTCGGACCATGACGCATTCAGGGAGACCCATGGAGGACTAGTCGTACAAGACAAAGATACCAGAGCCATGAAGGACTCTGTGTCCACTAACAAAGCGGGCTAGGATTTGTAACCCTAGGTCCCCAGACTAAGGTAACCCCTTGTCTATGATATTACCATTCATCCAACCTAACTTTAAGGGGCATCCTACAGAATGCTCTGTTGGAATCATATTTGTCAATTAGGAAGAGAGGTGGAGAAAATGCGTGTGAGATAGGCCTAAAGATAATGTGCGTGCAGGAGACACGTAGGCAGGTCTATGTATAGAGAAAGGGTCGATGGGGATCGTGCATGCGTATGAGTGTGAGAGGAAGAGTGCTTGTGATAGAGGTTAGTGAAAATAGTCGTAAATGGCTGCGAGAGGGAGGGAGGGTGAAATCGAGAGCATGTGTGCGAGAAAGACACCTCGGGAGAGAGTGTGTGAGCATGTGTGAGAGACCCCTGATGGATATACACCGTGTGCGCGTATTTGTGAGAGAGAAAGTTAGCGCGTGTGTGAGGAGGGGCCTATGGACAATGAATCTATATGTAAAAGACTGATGTACCCATTCATTAAAAATATAAATTGTATCCAAATATTAGGATGGGATCATGATATTTGCAATTCGCATAAGGAATGGTGATTGATCCATCAGACATCTATATTCTATCAAATTTGAGCATGTCTATGTTATTATTCGACATAATTGATCCATAGAGTCAGTATTTTGAAGTCCAGACAATGCATCGCTTTAGCAATTCGAATATAAACGTGAGTATAGTTCATGTTGTGTGTGTAAAGCACATTATACATACAAAAGTTACACAAGAAACATTCTAAATAGCTAGCTAGGAACTAGCATACATTTGAATTCAACTTAAGGTGGTTTAAAAAATTCAAATTCAACATAAAGTCCATTCAATTATTAGAATTTGAGATCATGGCATTTGAAAATCATACCTAAATTATGGGGGCACCAATCTTTGCTCTGCTTTTGTACATAATAGCGTATATAGTCGTGTACAAAATAGATTCAAATTTACCTGCTCCATTCTAAAATAATCATAGTTATAGGATTTTCAAGAGTCATAATTGCAAAAAAAGATGCATAATTTAATGAGCTTTTCAAACATACATGGTCAAATTTAACGCTGTCTATTTAGGCCAATCGTCAAAGTTCAAGAGTACTCTAAACGTGAATGCTTCTATTTCAAAATTTTGAACGAAGCGCCAAAAGAGCCTCTACTCGCCCGAAAGCGCATGAGACCAATGTTTGGTAGAAGAAAATTACTTTTCTAACTCCGACCTGTGAAACCTACAGAACCGACGTCCAGATATCTAAACCGGGGTAGGTTTGTAACTTCATCTAGACGCCACGCAACCGCTTCCGAAAAATATTCATACACCATGGCCGCCTAAACACACATGCTCTCGGCCAAAATCGCTCCCGCCACTATTTGGGACACCTGAGATTACCGTCCTACCTCTGACCCGCAGTAGTCCGAAATTTAAGAGGGGGGCAAAGTTTGTACTTTCCCAAAATTTCAAACAAGCGCGTCCCATCTGTTAAAAAAAACAAGCGCATCCCAGACCAAAACATGGTTCCCCCTTAGCTCCCCTCCGTCTGATTCCCCATTCATACTCCGTGGGCGCCAAAACTACCTCTCCACCAGTCGCCAAACCCCGGCTTCCTTCGTCTGCCACCCCATCCCCCCCATCAACCGCCGCCCTCCTCCATCATGCTGGAGCCGATACCCCGACGTCGTCGTCCACCGCAACCGCAATCGCAACGCCCTCCATGGCTAGTAGTTGAAGCCAAGGCCGAGCTGCCTCCAGGACACCGACGTGCGCCGTACCCGAGCCAGTTCAACCACGCCGTCCTACACCTCACCGCTGCCACTCCAACATCGCCACCGTCCACCGCACCAGAGCTGTTCCCACTACATCTTCCTTGACCGCCTCGAATCTGCTTCCCCTAGACCGACAGACGACCACCGCAACACAGTCAACAAATTGGCCATGGGTTAGTCCAAGGTTCCACCCTCCTCGACAAGATCGGTTCCCCCGATAAAAAGAAGAACATCACCATGAAATCAGGAGGACACAGCAATGGCAACCGGAACTGATACTCCTCTTCCCTTATTCCTGCAAATCTTATGTGTCTGCCTGCATGGTATTCATCCCACAGAAGACACTAGTTGACCGCTTCTTCCTGCACCTTCTTCCTAACACTAGATGTTCCTAGTAACTCGCAATGCACAAGGTTTCTCCTCATATACTATTTCACCTTAGCTAGAGGTCCGTCGCCCCCTGGATTTCAATTCCTGGTCAGTTGATTCCCATTAAAGGAAGCATTCCCCGGCGTAACAGGCGCTAGTCCTCCTATTACACTGGGGAAGCAGCGCCTCGGTGTTTATCTTAGGGGTGTGTGGGGCCTAGGAGCTGCTGGTTTTGATCTGGAGGTCGGCCGGGCTTAAAGGGATGGCTGGGGGGCGCTGCCAAGCACGGCGGTGGTGTGGGGTCGAGGGGAGGGCGGGGCAGCAGAGGCAGGGGTCTGGGCCGGTGGTTGCTGGCGGTTCGAGAAAGACCGTCAGCAGTGACTGGCAGGAGGTAGACAAAGGCCATCTACCCATTCCTTGTAGATCGGACGATTCAGAAAAAAATCGACTGACCTATTTATTTTCAGTCGACTATTATTTTGATAGGACCACATGTGGTGGTGTGCTGGAGGAGTACCTGCATTTCACAGCCATCCTTGTGCTCATATATTACCAAATCATACGGAGTAGAATCTAATTTCGTTTGCCATGCAATGTTGTAGAGCTATCATATGTCTCCTATCATTTATTTTTCAGCCACTTGCTATCTGCTACTTTTATAGTGCACTAGTTCTGCACACACTTCACCCATACTCTCATTATTGTTTTTTATGCATGGGTATTTCAGCCTCTGCCAAACTATTGATAGAAACACAAAAGAAAAGAGAGAAGTCGCTCCAGCTTTGTTCGTGGGTAGGCAAGACACGTTTCGGCACTTTAAAGGGTGCAGTGTCAGCAGATGGAGACGGTAAACGTGGCTTTGGAGTTGATGATCTCGCTCACCATGAACCACCATCCCAGGTGCTTGCTTGCGGTGTCATATGTGGTTGCATGTTGCATATGGTGTCTAGCTTGTATTCGAAAGGACGAAGTCGGTCTTTATTAAGATAAGGAAAGATATTTTTTACATGAACCACCATCCCGGGAGCAACAAAAGCCAAATAGCTAGTCAGGGCACTGGCCGAGCCAGCGACAAGCCCAGCACAAATAGGGATCTCCTGCAAGCCAACTAAAAAGCCACGATGGTGGTGAAGTAGCCCGCCTCCCACCAGTCTCTCAGGTCCTTGATGATCATGCTCACCACTCCAGCCGGGTGTCTAGCTTGTATTGCTTCCAATTTGGTTAAATTGCATCTGCTTAGCTTACACATTATACCTTTGAATATGAGATGCCTTCCTGTTTTGGTACATACTACTACATCTGTCTATGAACCATGTTCTTACATAAAACTAATGTTCTTGTGTATCCCTCATCAATCACTCATGATGAGACAGTCAGGCCCGTGGATTACTGTGAGAAAAGATGCCCTTTTAAAGAATGCAGTGTCAGCCTCCCCACATGATTCTCAAGAAACAACAAGGCTAGATGAAGATAGTGAATGTAGCTCTGTAGTTGATGACTGCATTTTCCCTACACCACCATCGCAGGTCCTTGCTCTAACTTGGCAGCGTGCTATGTGGTTGCATGTTGCATATGGTGTCTAGAATTGTAATTCTTCCAATCTGGTTAAATTGCATGTGCTATTCTGCTTAGTTTATACATTATACATGTTAATGTGACATGCCTTCCTGTTTTTGGTACATAGTACATCTGTCTATTAAGCATGTCCTTACATAGAACTAATGTTTTTTTGTATCCTGCATCAATCAATTATGACGAGACACCTTCAGTATATGCAGTGTGATATTGGTTGCATCTTTCATATGATTTATAGCATGCACTGCATCTAATTTGTTGAAACGCCATTTATGATGGGATGCTTTTAACTTGCCAGAGTCATATTGGTTGCATCTTTCATGTGGTGTCTAGCTTGCATTGCTTCTAATTTGTTGAAATGGCTTCTGCTTAGTTTACACAAATAGTTGTGAATATGTCATGCCGTCCTGTTTTTCTTACATATTCCATCCTTGTATCATGTGTTTGTGTTACATCAAAGTAGTGCTTGTCAGTATCATGCATGAATGAGTTCTAAAGAGTGAATTTTATTGCCTTTTCTTGTCAGTTTTACTTGACAATGCAAAATCAATAAAGTGGAAGGAAATTAGCAAGGTAGTGGATAAAGGTGATCCTTCCAACCAACTGAAATGGAGGGCCTCTACAGTTTCTACTCTGCCACCCCCAACAGGATTTGCAAGACAACACATGCATATACACTCAATGTAGTTGTGTTGATGATGAGCACGTCTCCCCTAGTCCACCATCACAGGTGCCCCCTCTAACTTGGCACTGTTCTATGTGGTTGCATGTTATGTATGATGTCTAGCTTGTATTGCTTCCAATTTTGTTGTATTCCATCTGCTTACTGTACACATTATACTTGTGAATAAGACACGTGTTCCTGTTTCTAGAACATACAATATCTATCACATCATGTTCTTACATCAAAGTACTACTGTTGTGTAACCTGCAACAATCACTTATCATAAGACACGTTCAACTTGGGAGTGTGATATAGGTTACATCTCACATTCTTTTCTAGCTTGTACTACTTCTAATTTGTTGAAATGGCACTTATGGCGAGACAATTTTAACTTGGTAGAGTGATATTCGTTGCATATTTCATATGGTGTCTAGCTTTCATTGCTTCTAATTTGTTGAAATGCCTTCTGCTTAGTTTACACATCATAGTTGTGAATATGCAATGCTGTCCTTTTTTATTACACATTCAATCATCCTATCATGCGGTCGCCTTACATTAAGGTAGGGCTCGTCAGCATCCTACATCAATGAGTTATGAAAAGTGAATTTTTATTCATTTTTCTTGTGGGTTTGAATTGACAAGGCAATAAAATTAAGTAAGAGGAAGGAAAAATTTAAGGCAGGGACTCATGGCGGTCTACCGGCGAAACCGGCATCCCAGTTGCTTTCTCTAGCTTGGCAGTGTGATATTGTCTTGCATGTTGCATACGGTGTCTAGCTTGTATTACTTATAATCTGATTAAATTACTTGTGCTTTGTTTACACAAATAGTTGTGAATATGCCATGTCGTCCTGTTTTCGTACATATTCCATCCTCGTATCATGTGTTTGCCTTACATCAAAGTAGTGATTGTCAGTATCATGCATGAATGAGATCTAAAGAGTGAATTTTATTGCTTTTTCTTGTCGGTTTTACTTGACAATGCAAAATCAATAAAGCGGAAGGAAATTAGCAAGGCAGGTGATAAAGGTGCTCGATCCAACCAACTGAAAAGGAGGGCCTCTACAGATTCTACTCCGCCATCCCTCCAACAAGATTTGCAAGACAACACATGCATAGACACTCAACGTAGCTGTGTTGATGATGAGCACGCCTTCCTAGTCCACCATCACAGGTGCTCCCTCTAACTTGGCACTGTTCTATGTGGTTGCATGTTATGTATGATGTCTAGCTTGTATTGCTTCTAATTTTGTTGAATTCCATCTGCTTACTTTACACATTATACTTGTGAATAAGACACGTGTTCCTGTTTCTAGAACATACAATATCTGTCTACCACACCATGTTCTTACATCAAAGTACTATTGTTGTGTAACCTGCAACAATCACTTATCATAAGACACGTTTAACTTGGGAGTGTGATATAGGTTGCATCTTGCATTCTTTTCTAGCTTGTAGTACTTCTAATTTGTTGAAATGGCACTTATGACGAGACACTTTTAACTTGGTAGAGTGATATTTGCTGCATCTTTCATATGGTGTCTAGCTTTCATTGCTTCTAATTTGTTGAAATGCCTTTTGCATAGTTTACACATCATAGTTGTGAATATGCAATGTTGTCCTTTTTTCTTACACATTCAATCATCCTATCATGCGGTCGCCTTACATTAAAGTAGTGCTCGTCAGCATCCTGCATCAATGAGTTCTGAAAAGAAATTTTTTATTCATTTTTCTTGTGGGTTTGACTTGACAAGGCAATAAAATTAAGTAAGAGGAAGGAAAAAATTAAAGCAGGGACTGATGGCGGTCTTCCGACGAAATCGGCATCCCAGGAGCTTTCTCTAGGTTGGCAGTGTGATATTGTCTTACACGTCGCATACGGTGTCTAGCTTGTATTACTTGTAATCTGATTAAATTACTTCTGCTTAGTTTACACAAATAGTTGTGAATATGCCATGCCGTCCTGTTTTTCGTACATATTCCATCTTGTATCATGTGTTTACCTTACATCAAAGTAGTGATTGTCAGTATCATGCATGAATGAGTAATGAAGAGTGAATTTTATTTATTTTTGTTGTAGGTTTTACTTGACAATGCAAAATCAATAAAGCGGAAGGAAATTAGCAAGGCAGTGGATAAAGGTGCTCCGTCGAACCAACTGAAATGGAGGGCCTCTACAGATTCTACTCCGCCATCCCCCCAAAAACATTTGGAAGACAACAAATGCATAGACACTCAATGTAGCTGTGTTGATGATGAGCACGTCTCCCCTAGTCCACCATCACAGGTCCTCCCTCTAACATGGCACTGTTATATGTGGTTGCATGTTATGTATGATGTCTAGCTTGTATTGCTTCTAATTTTGTTGAATTCCGTCTGCTTACTTTACACATTATACTTGTGAATTAAGACATGTGTTCCTATTTCTAGAACATACAATATCTGTGTATCACACCATGTTCTAACATCAAAGTAATATTGTTGTGTAACCTGCAACAATCACTTATCATAAGACACATTTAACTTGGGAGTCTGATATAGGTTACATCTCGCATTATTTTCTAGCTTGTACTACTAATTTGTTGAAATGGCACTAATGACGACACAGTTTTAACTTGCTAGAGTGATATTCGTTGCATCTTACATATGGTGTCTAGCTTTCGTTGCTTCTAATTTGTTGAAATGCCTTCTGCTTAGTTTACACATCATAGCTGTGAATATGCAATGATGTGAATATGCAATGGAACTAATGACGAGAGACCTTTAACTTGGTAGTGTGATGTTGTTTGCATCTTGCATATGATTTATTTCTTGTACTGCTTCACATTTGTTTAAATGTTAGTTATGACGAGACACTGTTAACTTGGCAGAGCGATATTTGTAGCATCTTTCATATGGTGTCTACCTTTCATTGCATTGCTTCTAATTTATTGAAATGCCTTCTGCTTAGTTTACACATCATAGTTCTGATTATCTCATGCCGTCCTGTTTTTCGTACATATTACATCCTCCTATCATGCGGTTGTCTAACATCAAAGTTCAGTTCGTCTATATCATGCATCAATTTGTTCTGAAGAACTAAATTTTATTCCTTTTTCTTGTCAGCTTGACTTGACATGGCAAAGA
This sequence comes from Thinopyrum elongatum, assembly GCA_011799875.1. NCBI lineage: Eukaryota > Viridiplantae > Streptophyta > Magnoliopsida > Poales > Poaceae > Thinopyrum > Thinopyrum elongatum. The sequence goes on from CM022303.1 coordinate 352,331,861, forward strand.
GAAAGAGGAAGGAACACATAATGGTAGGGGATGGTGTTAGTACTCAGGACGCACGGAAATGGAAGCAGAAGAATTATGCAGATTCTGCTAGTACTGATGCTACAATAGAAGGTCGAAGTCCACTGGAAAATTGTACAAACACAGTATCCCCTGCTACACTAGCTGCAAAACAATCCAAACACAAACGAATAGCTGCCACCAAACAAGCAATGACACCCCTAGTCGTTGCAGCACCTTCTTCCACAGTACCAACATCTGCGCGAGTTACTCATTCGGTAACTCTGCTAGTGGCAAGTTCCCAAGCTCCCTTGCCACCTGACACACTCTTGACACAAGACAAGTTGGCAAGATTAGATGAACCTTGTGAGCTTCAACAGCAAGAAGGTAGTTGCTCGAGTCAAGTTACGTTTGCATGCTTCTTTATATGTAGTCTCATGGTTTGATGTACACTAACACTTCCCATGTTCATTGTTGAACTAGCACCTAGGCGCAAGAGGAAACAGACATCAGGGATAATGCTCAACAGTTTAACTAAATCTAGAGGAGGAAGAATAGAGATTCGTTTTGATGCAGGTTTAAAAAGGCCACGTCATCCAAGTTAGTATCGGAGGCAGCCGTCGCCGTTAGGTGTCATGCATGTATCCTCCCAACAAGAATGACAAAGACGAAACCCAGTTTAACACCTTCCTCGACCATTTATCTTTAAGAATGGTTATGTATGTAAATTAGTAATATCGTCTTGCTCTGTCCCATACTTTCTAGGTTGCTAGTAATGAGACTCCCATAATTCTCAACAGATGAGGTTCAAGTTGGATAGCCAAGATGATGCAACCAGACAAGCATGCACCCATGTTTTCAAGTCTGCTCCGTGACAGTATCGGTATAACTGGAGGAAAACTCACTTTGAAGGCAAGGCTAACAGTGAACTTTCCCAAACATCTCCAGTGGAAAATATATCCGATGGAGACTAGAGAGGCCTTGTTAAACATTGGTCTGATCCAAAGTATCAAGTATGTTATATATATATATATATATGTGATCAGATCACATGTTGAACTCCTATTTACGCATGTGCCTCACAAATCTATCTTCTTGTAGGTGAACTATTCAAAGAACAAGGCCAACCGTACGAAAGTGAAATTCCAATAGAAGACAGGATCTCGTAGCTATATTGCACACCGCGAGGCTCTTGTAACTAGCTGTTGTTTCACTCTTTTCGCTGAGCCATATTATCAGATATATATTAACTTGTTCCAAATGTAGAGGAAAGCCCGCAAGGACCAAAAAGTACCTGAACCAAATGATGTGGAAATCTTCAAGGACTGTCACACCAGTAAGATGAAGGGCATGACTACACCAGTCAAAGCCGCTGTTGTAAGTCCTTAATCCTCATGCCTTTCAACTACTACTTACTCTGACTTGTGCATTGAACTACACGGTTTGCAGCCAATGTCTATTACTCTTTTCAATTTTATACACAATTGTCTTAGCGTATCATTGCACCTTACAAGGTTTAAAAGAGAGGAGTGATGTTCCTTTGATCTTGATCTCTAATCTAGTTTCGTGCTGGACTTGTCTAGACAATGTTACAATTGCCTGTTTGTCTGTTCTCAGTTGTTTTGTGATATGAATGATGTCATACTATGCTTACCGTATTGTAAACTTTGTCTCTTTATCCTTAGTTGTCAATACAATGTGAAGAAATAGACTACATTAGCCATGGTACATGGTCATATGTTTGGAACCTGGTTTTATCATGTACTTTGCAGTAAAATACAACTAATATTTTACACGGGTTCACCAGAATAAGTTCTGTATATAGACCAAAGTTATTTTGTTTGGTTTTGCTACCTCCTTAATATCTTCTGTTCTGGTACTACTAATGTACAAACTCAACTTTTCAGCAAGCTATGGAACAAATGGTGGAACCGCCACCTTCTGAAGGTGACGAGGCAACTATAACCGCAATGTCACCTCTTGCTGCAGTGAGTTAGTACCTATCCACTAACAGTGGCAAAAGCATGTTCCTGCGTAATACTGGGTTGGTTGTTAAGGCAATCTCGTCCAAACTGCCTCATGATCAAGATATGCAAGCTTAAAATAATGTTATATCTAGGCTCCAGACACAAGTCCAATCCCTAACAGCGACCCTTTGTGAAACAAGGACATCCATTGTTCGATGTCGTCAAGATAAGCATGGTTTTGAAACAGACTATCAGACATTTGCTATGTTGTTCAGGAGCCTAGGAGAAATGAAGTCGAAGGTTATGGTGCTCCATCGGACAGTACAACATAAAAATGTAACAGTCATGTCAAATGAACTGAGCTTGTGAACTTCTGGTGGTGCATTTATTTGCTGGACTGTTAACTTTTATGCCAACCTTCCTTTTGTTTTATGGTTGTAATTTTTTTTTGCGATACAAAATTTGTTCTTAACATGCAGCGACCGGCTGAAGAAAACGGCAAGCCATTTTTGTATAGTGTAGGGTGTTCCCTATATTTGCACTGGTGGCGAACTTTGATGCCCAGTGGATGTAATCTGTGCAATCGCCTTAATAGCCTAGCGTTAGTTTCTGGCTTATTTATTTCCCTAGTCTTCTTTTTCCTTGGTTTGCTAGTAGCCGCAACAACCATGGGCCAGATACGGACCATGGTAACCTTGAGCCTGCTACGGGCCGTAGGATCAGTTGGCCTCCTACGGGCCGTCGGATAAATGGGCCGACATGGGCCGTAAATGGGCGTAATTGGTACCAGGCCAGCACGGTAACGGGCCGTTAACAGGCCGAAAGATAGCAAAAGCTTAATTCTGCACAGGCATAACGGGTCGTTAATGGGCCAGAATACATGTCGGGTTAGAAACAGCGCAACGGGTTAACAAGCCACAAACGGGCCGATTCTAACCACGAGCTGAATTTGGCCCATTAGGAGAACAGGCCAGTAATGGGCCAGAAATAATTGAGGGCCGGAAAGGACCCCAAGAATGTATGGGCCGTCAATAGGCCAAAAGCTAACACGGGCTGGAAACGTACCATGTGAATCATGGGTCGTTAATGGGTATAAAGAAATTTACTGTTTATTATGGACCAGAGTCACCGTAGGCTACTAAAGGCCCCAAAGATACAAAAGGCCTCATATGGGCTGAAAGACATAGTGGGCCATACATGGGCCGAAAATGAAACAGGCTGGTATTATACTGGACAGCCCACATGACGCTGTTGGGCTGAATTCGGGATCGCCATAACGGGCCATGAGTTATCGGGCCATAAAATGGGCTATATGCGAACAGACCGTTCATAGTGTCATGCATAGCCGCAGCCTGAGCAGCTGGTCGACCTCTATCACCCTGGCAAAGGGGCGAGGGAGCCATAGGCGGCTGCGGGGACGATCACGCAACTTGACGATGAACTCCAACACTGTGTCCCCTGTGTGGCCTTCTGTCGGTGTTGGAGCGGTTGAAGGAGGAACGGCGGATACACCGCCCCATCCGCCTCGACCACAAGGACTGCATCGACCTTGACCACGCCCCGCAGCTCCACCTTGTGCGCTAGATTCAGCCCCCGCAGCAATGGAGGCAGGAACAGGGTGCCGAGAAGAAGCTCTCATCGCTACCGTCGGGGAACGAGCTCGGCCCCTTCCCCTTGTCATGGTGGAAGCAAAACCGAAGAAGGAGAAGGAAGAGGTGGTGGATGAGCATTGCCGCCCCCTCTCACACTTCCATTTATGGCGAAGGTAAGTGGGAGGCCAGCTCTCCACTACTTTGGAGCGACCACCCCATTCCTCCAATCCGTCGCTCTGCATCCATGGTGGCATCATGATTCATCGGCCACCCGACTGCGCTAATCCGAGGCGCTGCGTATTCTGCCAAGGCACATGTTCCCGTGCCCTACGCGTCCACCACCAACCTTGCGCAATGCATGCAGCGCGCGTGGCCGAATGACACACGTAGTGGGTGAGCTAAAGGTAAAAATGGTAGTTACCCAATTCACGCGCGGGCGCTCTAATGGGCTCCTGTGGACGCGGGCACCCATTGTTCACAACATGAACGATGCACATCGTCTGAGTGTTGAAGATACCATGAGAGCGCGGGGGCTAACCCGGACACAGGTTAAATGAGGAAGCAAAGAAGATCTCAAAAACACTGCACCAGCCCCAACAAGGTCCATGCATACGCCTGTGCATTTGTTGGGCCTACCCCAATGAGGCCTGGCGGCATGTATGGACCAGGCCCGAGGGCTCCTGTCGGTGCAACGAACATGTGTGTTCACCGCCCTGACTTATGCACCGGCGTACAGCAGGTCATGCATCAAGTATCAAGGCTTGACATAAGCTAAGCCAGAGAAACTGCTCTCCGTCGGATCAAGGAGCGCATTAAGAAGATCAAAGAGACCAGAGAATCCTCCAGGAAGATCTCCCCTGGCAGATAGGTAGGCCCAGCAGGGTCGAGACTACACCTAGGGATGAGGCCAAGCCGCCCCGGCAGGGTTCCAGGGGCTGCCAAGACAAGGGTCCGGCAGGCTCCGTGCCAGCAGGCACCCGCCAAGACGCCACCGCTCCACCTCATCAAACTCCGGTCACTAATCAAGTGCGTTGTCAAGCTCTTAGGTGGCTAGGTGGATCCTGCCATGCACGTGGCAGCATGCTGGAGAAGAGATTACCTTTGATGATTCCCGTCCCAGAGGCGTGTCATGCGTATAATGGGTAGTTAAGCAAGCGGTGGAGAAACTTTGCCGGGGCTACCTCTCCGTATGACACCTAGGAGTGCATTTAATGCACTTTGTCCTAACTGCCAGAGTTAGGTATGATAACAATGTTAGCTATCTAATCATGCTGTAATGACTGTTTTTCCACTGTGGTCGCCCCTTAAGCAATAAAAGGAGGCCCGGGGCAACCTAGCAAAGGGTTCAAACTCTTGATCCCTCAACACTTGTACACGCGTAGCTGCTCTCCCCGAGGCACCCTTGCCGGGCTTGAGCGCTCTGTGTCTTCGTTTTCCTCCAAATCAATCCACCAAAGCAGGAGTAGGGTTTTACGCTGCAAAGCGGCAAGAACCTGGGTAAAAGAGAGTTGTGATCGCCGCGCTGCCCTGCTGCATCTGCTCTTTGTGCAACTAGCGGTGCTACCCACGCATTTGCGCAGCTAGATTTACAGTATGTTATATTTGTTTTTATAATTTTATAAATGATTTTGTCACATGACCAAGTATTATTTAAATTATAGCTAATAAATACATCTTTCCTTAATCTGAATGCAATTGTGTGGAAATATTTAAGTGTGTTGACATGTTGTTATTTACCAACAACAAGCGACCTATACATCATGGTCCATGACTTGTTATGTAAAACCATGGTCATTAGTAATGGTTTCTAGCTTTCTCTCTTTCACTCCCATCGATTGGTGCCTATCTTCCCTCTTATGATCCATCAATAAGTAAATATAAAAATTCATATCTTGAATCTGAATCTGGTGTTGTCTTTGTCTATATGGCTTCTTGTTTGTGGTATTATGATGGTGTTTTCCCACTAATGTCGTCTGTCCAAACTCCTAAGTCGTTGGACGGTCGATATATTGTAGTGCATTTTCAATAATATGATCGCAACTTACCAAAATATTATCTTTCACCCACAACGATATTAATTGTTCTTTTTACCGTGTCTATGTTGTTTTGCAACTTGCAACAATGTATATTTGCTTAAACTAAAGCATGTCACTGCATATTTGATATGATTTATTGCTACCATTTTGCTAAACATTCTCTAAGCCACTCTCATCACAGATTGTTCTTTCTAATCATGTTCGTGTAGTTTCTCCTACTTCATTTGGTCATATACATAAATTCATATACTTATCAATGATAAAGTTTGGTCCAAAAGATTTTGATTATTTTTTCCTTAACGCATAAACTGAGTGCCCACTAATAAATCAACCACATAACCATCGTCAGGGTTTGGGAAATATGACAATCTAGCTCAGTATTGTCCTTGCCTCAACCTTTAGTTTTTCACCATTTTAGATCCCTTGTCATCGCATTCCATTTGAATTGTCAGGTGGGGACATATTAGAAAAATCATGAATAATCATAGCTGGAAAAAAAGCTAGTACTAATTAGTCTAGGTGAGAAAATAGATATAATCCAATGAGTTATTGTTTGTGAGGTAATTCTTGCACTGCAGAAGCTAATTACGCGGCTAGGTTTTGATATATTTATATTTTTGATAAATAATTTGTGTTTTCTCTGTGTGCCATTTTTTGAAATTTATGATTATTGTCTGTTGAAATTCATCATCTGAGCCATCCAATACTACAATAGATCTCTATCTTTTTCCCAGCGTACAACTTTCTACTTTATGACTACTTATAAATGACTATTGATATATTTATCTTCTATGTTGATATGTTTGTCTATTGAATTGTCTTTCTACCTTTTTTCTAAAATTTAGATGTACATTGAGTACTTGAAGGCTATGTCGCTATTAGTGTGACCCTGCTACCGCCCCACTTTTTATCAAAAAGAAGGATTTGTTGCATGGCAGTTGATACACTAATTCATTTTAGAAAATTAGTTTTGAGACGGTATGTGAAAGTATAAGCATGGAAGAATTATTTACAAAGAAGTTAACCTGTCAAAAAAGAGGTCAATAATATGCTTGATAATGTGAGCCTTGTTTTGACAGATTAAATTATTAGCTTATATCTCCATATTGCTTTCATGACTATTAGTGTGTTTGTGTTTTGACTTGTACGTCATTGGCACCATAGTACCATACGCAAAAAAAGGTCATGGCGAGTGGTTTGAAGTTGTGAGTGTTTCTTAAAGAAAAAAAGTGATTCAAGAGAAGACACACCTCAAGACATGTGAGAATATTTGTAAAGACAAAATTTAGATGTTAGCTATTAAACTACTAAATATATACACGGTACAAAATAAATTAGTTTGCAATGCATGCGGATAAAAGAAGAGGTTAAAAATAATAACTTAATAATGCATGCAGATAAAAGTTTTTTTTTCTGAGAGCCTGGTACGATGGTATTTAAAAAAATAATTGAAACTAGGATTTTCTGATTTGATACGTAGAAGTAACTGACTTACTTCCTATATTTTTTTTTAGACTGGACTTACTTTCTATTTTTTTTTAGGCAACGAGTTACTTCCTATATTTTTTTCTTGAGGGATACTTACTTCCTATATTATTTTTTGAGACATACTTCCTATATGACACACCCAACTTTGCCTTGCCCATGTACGGGTGGTAGAAGCCCAGCAGTCGTGATTCAGGCCCATGTGAGCCTATTTTCCTCGAAGTTAAAACACTGGTGCCTCTTCGTCTCTATCATCTCCGTCAACCCCCTCTAGCCTCCTCATGACCTGATACACATACACCATTGCCTTCAATTAGCATCCGGCGAAGGAAGATGTCGCTGCTGGCTTATGCGAAACTAATTCCCGACCTATCCACGCGCTACTTCTTGTCTCTTTTGTTCCAATTTTTTTGTTTTGGTGCTGTACTCAAACCCTAGCTCTGCTGATCTTAGGCTGGGCATGCAGCATCGACGAACTCATGTGGGTAGGTCTCAGCTCGTTGGCGTGAGTTCTCACCTTCCCCATTTCTACTGCTGTCGACCCTCTACCAATGTAAGTCCTACAGCTTTGCATAGTTCCTAGTACTGATCGGCTCTTGTACTCTGTCCATAGCACTATACAGTACATTTTGTTTTATTTGTTATTATCACCATGCCCTGTCAAATTAGATTATTTATACATAAGTAAGTGAATGCAAGAAGGTTTGTATTTATTAATTGAAATTTATTGTCGTTAGAATGAAGCAGAAGTGCCGAAGCAGATTTTGAAGAAATAGTAAGATAGGAGATGTGTCCGCTGGCTGAGTCGAGTTGTTCATGATGTCAGATTTCCACCTATGTAGTTTGCTACAGCTTCACATCATTCCTACTTCCTCCATAGTGGGTGATCTTTGCATGTATGTTTCCCCCCTCTAACTGAGCTAAAAGGAAATAACGATTTTATTTGTTATTACCATATATTTGCAAGTTATATTACTTGTACATTTATTTAATGCGAAGCAATATACATCTGTTATTTGACATATAATGGATTTTCTATGCGATGAATATAATGTTGTGGCTTTTCTAATGTTTCTCTTGAGCTAAAAAGACTTTAGGATAGGAGAATTGGTATATGAAGAGCAAGAAACTCATATTTCAAATAAATACTATATGGCTTGCTTCTGGTAGTGCTAACTTCAGAGCCTTTATCAACCTCTTTGGTATTTTTTGTGCTCTCCTTACGGCTGCAGTAAAAGTACATATTATTTTGCCACAACAGCAATTGAGTCTTCATCTTCAAGCATCGTAATTTTTACTTTTGCTTCAACACATTTCTTGTTCCCAGTGTTACAATCTTCATCCTTTCTTTTTGGCACACTTATCTCGGCACATTCATCCTCTGAGCCATCTGATAATACAATATATCTCTATATTTTTCTTTTTTCATTGAAGAGTCCATGTGATTCTAACATTTTTTCTTCACGCCCATAATCATTTAATATAGCCCATTTGTATTGTGGGGTTCTTCTTCCGTAAGCACCCGTTGACATCTTTTTCTGAGGTGAAGCTCTGTTGTTATTTGTCTGCGAATAAAAATACAATTCAAAGATTAGGCCCATCTCTAAAATTTTAGAAGTATGTACGCTGAGAAAAGTAGTCACCCTTTTATCCTCCATGTTATGCTTCTTTGTTGCTTTTTTTAAACATGGCTTCCACATTATCATCCATCAAAATATATGCATAATATCTGATGTATTAGTTAGGCAATTACAAAAACAGTAATTACTCCCACCATCTCAAAATAAGTGTCTCAATTTTGTACTAACTTTAGTACAAAGTTGTACTAAAGTTGAGACACTTATTTTGGGACGGAGGGAGTATTTTGTAATGAATTAAATGCAACTTTACCTCGGTTTTATCTTTCAAGTACAACATCTCAAGCCTATTAATTATCAGGCATAAATGTTCATTTTACTGCATAGTTTTTGTTTCGACAGTGAGATTGCCATCGTGGGTTTAATTGAAAATAAGTCTTCGTCGACATTATTGCTGTATATTCTTTGGCGCTTCTTCATATTTCTCATCCAATGAGTTCAGCAAGTGGGAGACATAATTAAGTAAAATATGGTTCCAGTATAACTGATATTGACTTGTTTTCACTGTAGGTATTAACAGTGTTTTGTCGAAAAAAAGTGGTGACTTCATATCTTAGAAGAAGTCTGATGCATTACCTCACTTGCCTAGTTTTCATGCCTCATTTCAGTAAGTTCTTGTAATGTTCCCATCTTGTAAAACACTTGTTCTTCTAGTGTTCCTTGTCTTGCAGCACTTGTCGCTGATCTTGCTGTGCCCGCGGATCTGAGGTAGCCGTCGATACCTCGTCGGGCTCAGCAGTTCATTGGGTTTGCCGCGGATGCTGACATTCCTGTTGCCGATGTTGTTGCCGAGGTTGTTGCCGTGGAGGTGACTGTACCGTTGGCGCAACACCTACCACACAGCTGCCAGTCTGAGCCACAGGTTTTGTTCCCGGACGCCGTGAGGGTTCCACTCGCTGTGACTTGCTTGATTCCACAAATCCAATCAAACTTTGGATAGTGGCTCTCCGCTCATCCATCTTATCTGCTGTTGGAGGGAAGTTCAACAGCATCTGGGCTCGCACCATTGCTTCTTCTGCCATTGCTGGTAGGTGCGCGAACGAAGAACATGACGTCACTCGACTCCTGGCAGATCCAGCAGGAGCACCATTGCGATCTTTCCGCCGCAGCTCAGGTGGAGCAGTAGGTTGGCGCGGCGGAGGTGGCGCTGATACGTCTGTCGTGGGAAACCACGGCCACCTATGGGGCCATCAGCCCCTTGTGGTTAGGCAAGGGGGATGAGCACATTGCACAAAGAGCGAAGAGCATAGCATAGCACGACAGAGATCACACGAGCAGTTTTTACCGAGGTTCGGGCCACCGCGAGGTGTAAAACCCTACTCCTGCTTTGGTGGATTGATGGTGGATAGTGGTGGAAACGCAGCGCTCTTGTCTGGCAAGGATGCCTCGGGATGAGAGCAGCTACGTGCGTACGAACGTACAGGGGTCCGAATCCTTTCTATGGTTGCCATGGCCCTCCTTTTATAGATCAAGGGGTCAACACAGTGGCAAATCAGTCATTGTGTACTGATTAGATAGCGAACAGTGCTATCATACCTAACTCTGCAGACAGAGCAGAGCGCATTAAATGCACAGCTTAGTGTCACATCGTGGCATGCCTGGCAAGCCTTGCCGTGCTGCTCGGCCACCTTCTCGTCTGTCTGCTTGACACATCTCAGGACGGGTGTCATTTGGAGGTGATTCCCTCTGGAAGTGGCTGCCATGTGTCAAATAACAGCCACTTAGTCACTTGGGGGCTTGACACCGCATCGATCAATGACTTGCGTCGCTATGAGGTGGAGCGGTGGAGTCTTGGCGCGGTAGGCCTTGGCGTCCCCGGCAAGCCTGCCGGGATGGTCTTGAGAGTTGTCTTCGGGGCAACCTCGTCCTTGCCAGGCTCGCCTGCCCGGCAAGGGAGGTTTCTTCTTAATGGTGTCTTGCTCATTTAGCTTGTCTTGGACATTGCAAGTTGCCGGGTCGGAGGTTTGCTGTCCGTGCACAAGTCAGGGGAAAACATACACCCCTATTTGTGTACCCCGACAGAAGCCCCCAGGCCTGAGCCATACGTGTCACTGGGCATGTTGGGTTAGGCCCCAAACAGTGCGCGAACACGTGGAAAGAGGGCGCTGCGCGTGCAGCGGTTTGTCATGATAACCAGTCTATCCAACGTCCACTTCGCATAATTACCGTGGGTCGTGGGGTAGTGGGACTGCAGCAGTTAATGTGAAATGGTAACTTGTTGAAGAGTCGTGCCCTCCCCCACGTCCTTTCCTTAAGAGAGGAAAATAAGGAAGGGCACTGCACATCCGTTGCCCGCTCTGCCCCTCCATCATCTTCTTTCGCAAGCCAAACAACCATTCTTCCTCTTCGCCCATACTCGCCATCAATTCCTCACCCAACTTCCGTCCCCCATCCCCGTCGCAGCTTGAAGGAATGGGGAAGAAAACTGCCGCCAAGGGGAAGCAGATGACCGCCGTGAAGGAGGCGACCGCCGAGGGGAGCAAACTGGCGTCAGAGTTGGATAGGAAGTGAAGGGCAGATGTCATCTTCTTCTCATCGAATCTGGACGGCGAAGTGCTGGAAGCCAGGTATGGATATCTGTGGGGGATGGAGGTCCCAAAGGGGCATGGTGCTCCCAAGGTTCTTGCAGAGGGAAAAAAGGATCCGCCAGATTCATACTGATTCTTTTGCGCGTATTTCATCTGCGGCCTCTGCCATCCCTTCTCGGATTTCCTTGAAGCAATGATGGTGATCTATGGATTCCACCTTCTAGACTTCACGCCAAATGCAATGGCGTGCATGGTGATTTTTGCTCATCTGTGTGAGAACTTCGTCGGAGTCGCCCCCAACATTGATTTGTTCAGGCACTATTTCGTCCCGCCGGTGGAGAACAAAAACCACCGTTCCGAGAACATAAGTTGGATGCCATGGGTACCAAGGGAGAACTAGGATTACCTCCCTGGTCAACAGCATGGAAGATGGGAGGAGTGGAGGGGAGATTGGTGCTAGATCCAGGACGAGGAGGCCCCAGATTTCTGCCAAGCACGGGCAGAGTGCCTCGAGCGTGGCAACGATTGGAGGGAAGTCGGCCTTACCAATGATAGGCTCCGCCCGGCAATAAACAGGATCACCCGCCTAAAGGCTGCCGGGCTAACCATCGGGCACGTGGGGGCCGACTTCCTCCTTCGCCGTATTGCGCCATTGCAGAAAAGGGATAGGTTTGCCTGGCAGTATGGGGATGCCGCAGATAGGATGTGGTTGCTTCCTGGCTTGGCCAACAATTTGTCAGTCTATGGCCATGCTTGGCTGTGCGAGCAATTGTTCGGCAGTCCTGGGCCATTCAAGTTGCCGGCAAATGTCATCCCACTGAACATCAATTCTGCCAAGGATCAGATTCTGAAATGGATGCCAGACTGTAATGCTCAGTGAGTTGCGAGTGATTGGCAGCTGCCCGAGCTCAACAAAGAGCTTGCGTGGTCTTCCACCTTGGTGGAAAGGGCTACCAGGGTGGAAACCAACATGTACAAGCGCACCTCCAAGGTGGAGGAGGCGTATATCAGAAGGCGGCTTGAAGAAGACAGAGCACTTCGTGCTGCTGTGATGGCGAAGGCCGGGAAGGCAACGAAGGGGAAGGAGGAGGCTAAAGGCGAAGGCCCTTCCCATGGCAGGAGCGAGGCGCCCACCGTGGAGGGGGCTGCCGGGGATGATCCTGCCGGGTTGGAACCTGCCGGGATTGAGGCTCTATATGCCGCTGCAATGGAGGCTCTGGAGGAAGAGGAGGTTGAGGAGGCGGAGCAACCTGGGGAGGAGTGGCTCGCGGAAGGCCATCAAGCCCCCGAGATAGATCTGGACCAGCGCCCTCGCAGGCGAGCAGCTAGCCGGGGAGCAGCAGTTCCTGACCCTGCGCCTGCCGCCAAGAAAGTGAAGAAGACCACCTCCAGGAGCAGCGTCCCCGACGCAGTGGGCGGCAGTCCCCACGGCTTTCTGGGGTTAAGGCTTCTCCCGCCAAGCGACCGGCAGCCACTGGAGGTGACTCCAGCTCCCATTCCAGCTCGAGTTCTTCGCAGAGCTCTTCCTCGACGGAGCCCCCTACACCTCATCAAGGCTTGAAGTGGTCAGTGAGCTTCATTCCCCCACCCCAGAAGAGGAACAGGTCACCCTCGCCACCCATGGAGTTCAAGCTAAGCTCCATGCTCATCGACGAAGAGTAAGAAAGAGCAATTTCCCTTCCTCTCCGCCATTTCCGCATATCATCTTGTTTGCTAACTGATCTTTGCATGCCGCCTTCGTCAGGGAGGAGGAGGAAGAAGGCGAGACCCTCATCCACCGGACCAAGCGGCTCAGGCGCGTGGGGCTACCGAAGACTGTGGGAGGCGTGGGCCCGGCAGGGAGCAGCACGGACGATTCGGCACCAAGCCCCCAGCCCAGCCCCAGGCCTGAGAGTGCAGAACTGGCTCCTCCTTTCAGAGGTGATGGAGGAGAAATCTCCACCCCTGCAGCCAGAGGAGGGGTGGGGAGTACTCCAGACGAGTCCTTTCAGGAGGGACCCACTCCATCCGCCGATCGAGTCGAGGGATCCCTGTCCAAGGTTTCTATGGAAGGGTCCGCCCTGGGCGATGCCACGGTTTCCCAAGGAGGGGATGGTGATCTTGGACCGGTAACTGAAGTTGCCGGGGAGACTGAAGCTCCTCCACGGCATGCATCTCCAGGTAATCCATTTATTCCTTCCGTGTTGTGCTGACTTATCATCCTGCCCCAGGCTTTTGTCTTGCCAAAAAATCTGCATTCTTGTCATTGATTGCTGATTCTGCTTATAGCCCCTTTGAGTGAAGAGCCATATCTGTTGGATGAGGTGGCCAGCATAGGGAAGGACGCTGCAGAAGAAGCCGCCAAGATCGCTGCCGTTGAGGGGTAGGAATGTGCTGCCGGGAGTGTCCTGGAGCTCCTGGAGGGATCGGAAAGGACCTTCGGCGGCACGTTAGGGTCGGGGGTTGTGGTCGAAGGGAAAATCCCCCTTCAAACCATGGACCCTCTTCCCTCATTTGGCACTTCGGCAGGGGCCCTGCCGCCAACTTTGAGTCAACTGGCGCTGGTGCTGGCGCAGCCTGGGCTCGGAGCCCCCGGCTCATCAGCGGCGATGAGCACGAATCTTGATGAAGAGCTCCAGCACATTCTGGCGTCGCTGTATCAAGGGGTCGATGAGGGAGACTACTCTGTTGCTGTCATGATGGACTTATCTTTCTTGGAGTCCATGGCGGCAGGCATTAAGGAGATGCAGGGCTGGCACAGCCAGAAATGGCAGGTGCTCAAGGAGCAGTGCAAGCCCGCCAACAAGGTGGACCAACAACTGAGGGACAAAAGTAATGAGCTGCGCGACTGGCACGGCAAGCAGTTCAAGATCCTGATGAGGCAGCAGGAGACAATCTCGATGGTGTGGGAGGATGTTATCGCCCGGGAGGCTCGCATGGTGGAGCGCAAGGCGCTTCTGGATGCCAAGGAGCAGGACATCTCTTCCCGGGAGGAGAAGCTCAAAGCTACCCTCCGCGCCAAGGACGACGATCTGGAAACTCTCGTGCAGCAGTGCACCAAGGAGCTCGAGGACAAGCACAAGGCCACCCTGGATGCCCTCACTGCTGATTCTGCCACCCAACTGAGGAAGCTCGCTGATGACCTTGACGCTGCATCCACTGTCAAGACCAACCTCGACCAACGGGTGGCCAAACTGACTGAAAAAGCTTTTCGGGAGCGCCACGGAGGTCACGACCCTCAAGTAGGAGGTGCAGAAAGCAGAGATCCTTCTGAAGGATATATAGTCGCAGCTCTCCTCCAAGAGCCAAGGCCTCGAGACTGCCAACGGCACCATTGAAGATCTGAAGGCCAGGATTGGCACCTTGGATAGCTTGGTAGAGTCCAGCGGGGCCCGTGAGCAGCAGCTGACAAAGGACCTGGATACCGCAAGGCGCCTTCAGAAGGATGCAGAGGAGAAACTGGCGAATCAGTCCGAGCAGGTCGACCTCTGGATCAAGAGCTTGATTGATATCGCCAAGCGCCTCTCTACTCAGACTGCAGCGATGGGCATGGAAGGGCCAGTCTACTCAGCCAGCAAGCATGAGGTCCCCAGCGTCAAGCTAGGTGTCTTCTTCAACGAGCTGATCGAGAAGCTCAAGGCACATGAGGAGGGAAGGGCCGGCCGCTTCACGACTAAATCTCGGAAGCTTGCCCATAATGCCCTCTTCATGGTTCTGAGCAACATCGCGTGCCGCCATCCAGACCTCAATCTCGCCGATGGCTACAAGAAGCTGTCGGAGGGCGCAGACATTTCAGCTAGCGAAGAGATGGCCGCCCCTCTCGCCGACAAGGTCCTTCGAGTCTCTACTGCTCCACGAGGTCGCCAGGCCCGGCCCTGAATTATCCTTGCCGCTTTATTGTCCTGTAACAAAACATGATGTATGTCTTGTGTTTAGACACCGTACCGCGTATGTTTGTGTGGAACTGATGTTTTTACTTAATCCTGATTGCATGTTTATCCCTCTAGAGTTCACCCCTTGGTGCTCATACGATTAGTCTCCGCATGTATTTCAGCTGCCTGCCGGTATCGTACTGCCGCGATTGTCGCAAGGGTCGGGCCCTTAGCAGTTATCTTTGCGAAGATACGTCCCGGCAGGTTTTTCCTTGACAGTTTTGACATTGCTACCCATTCTGCGAGCAGGCTCGGAACAGAGAGAGCGTGTAGACAAAAACTGATAAGGTGCCATCCATACGACATATTTCCTCATACGAACACCTTGGTACTCAAGGGATAAACAAATGCAAAACCCTAAGGTTATGACTGGGCAAGGATTGCATAAACTTAGCTTTTTTCTTCGCTTCCTTCTACTCCCTTCAGCCACGGCCGCTCCTCGCATTCGCATGCCTTGGGAAGGATAGCTGTCGTGCTTGTTGTTCTCCGTTTTCCGGCTGGGACCGGTAAAGGATCATATGTATCTTGCAGGCGGCAGGACGCGGTGTAAGGCACGACCGGCTTCTCTCTCCTCCTCTCCACATACTTTAGACAACCTGGTGGCGGCTAGCATAAAAAGTCATGCTATCGTGGACTGCCTTGCCGGGCACACTTGCAGGGGCACCGATCAATGGATTCGCACCAGCGCTCCACTCAGAATTTCCTTAAGTAAGGTAAACGCTGAACCGAGTTTCGTGCGGTGCTCATCAACATTCATGAGGCTAAAATCCAGAGTGGCTCGATTGTCAATAAGTGGGAGTGGTGGAGAGAGAAACCTTGTACCCATACACTTTGTTCCTTTCCCCAGGACGGGGCTTGCATGGCGACCATGCTTCCCGACCCGTTGGGGTTGGCTCGCCATCGTCATTACTGATTCTTGCCGCTGTTGCGATCGCGGCGGAGGGAGGCGGTGGAGATCGAACGGGGGAGGGGGGGCGGGGGAAGCGACATCGCTTCCCCTCTCCGTTCCCACCATCCTCCGCCTTCTCTTAGGCGTCATGGATGGTGAAGCAGATGATGAGGATGACGTGCTGCGTGCGCTTCTCGGGTTCACGCAAGCGCTTCCCCTACCTGGCGCGCCAAACATGTCGTGGGAAACCATGGCCACCTATGGGGCCATCAGCCCCTTGTGGTTCGGCAAGGGGAATGAGCACATTGCACAAAGAGCGGAGAGCATAGCATAGCATGGTAGAGATCACACGGGCAATTTTTACCTAGGTTCGGGCCACCGCCAGGCGTAAAACCCTACTCCTGCTTTGGTGGATTGATGGTGGATAGTGGTAGAAATGCAGCGCTCTTGCCCAGCAAGGATGCCTTGGGACGAGAGCAGCTACGCGCGTACGAACGTACAGGGGTCCGAATCCTTTCCATGGTTGCCATGGCCCTCCTTTTATAGATCAAGGGGTCACCATAGTGGCAAATCAGTCATTATGTACTGATTAGATAGCGAACAGTGCTATCATACCTAACTCTGCAGGTAGAGCAAAGCACATTAAATACGCCGCTTAGTGTCACATCGTGGCATGCTCAGCAAGCCTTGCCGGGCTGCTCGGCCACCTTCTCGTCTGTCTGCTTGACACGTCTCAGGACGGGTGTCATTTGGAGGTGATTCCCTCTAGAAGTGGCTGCCATGTGTCAAATAATAGCCACTTAGTCACTCGGGGGCTTGACACTACATCGATCAATGACTTGTGTCGCTGTGAGGTGGAGCGGTGGAGTCTTGGCGGGGTAGGCAGCCCTTGGCGTCCCGGGCAAGCCTGCCGGGGTGGTCTTGAGACTTGTCTTCGGGGCAACCTCGCCCTTGCCTGGCTCGCCTGCCAGGCAAGGGAGGTTTCTTCTTAGTGGGGTCCTGCTCATTTAGCTTGTCTTGGACATTGCAAGTTGCCGGGTCGGAGGTTTGCTGTCCGTGCACAAGTCAGGTGAAAACATACACCCCTGTTTGTGTCCCCCGACAACGTCCATTTTGCATCATGCTTTTATATTGATATTTATTGCATAATGGGCTGTTATTACACATTCTAGCACAATACTTATGCCATTTCTCTCTTATTTTACAAGGTTTACATGAAGAGGGAGAGTGCCAGCAGCTGGAATTCTGCACTGGAAAAGGAGCAAATCGGAGAGACCTATTCTGCACAACTCCAAAAGTCCTGAAACTTTACGAAAAATTATTTTGGAATATATAAAAAATATTGGGTGAAGAAAGCACTAGAGGGGACCCACCAGGTATCCACAAGGGTGGGGGGCGCCCTACCCCCTGGGCATGCCTCCCTCCCTTGTGGGCCACCTGGCAGGCCCCCGATGCCCATCTTCTGCTATACGGTCTGTTTTGACCTGGAAAAAATCAAGAGGAAGCTTTCGGGACGAAGCGCCGCCGTCTCGAGGTGCAACCTGGGCAGAACCAATCTATGGCTCCGGCGGAGCTGTTCTGCCGGGGAAACTTCCCTCCGGGAGGGGGAAATCGAAGCCATCGTCATCACCAACGATCCTCCCATCGAGAAGGCGTCAATCTCCATCAAGATCTTCACCAGCTCCATCTCCTCTCAAACCCTAGTTCATCTCTTGTATCCGATCTTTGTCTCAAAACCTCAGATTGGTACCTGTGGGTTGTGTCGAGCCCCTTTCTAGGAATAAATCTCAGAAAAGGCCCTAAGTCACACCAGCCCCAAGATCAACAGAACTGGTGGACTTCCTTGATACAGATAACCAGTACAAATAATATTACACAGGGTTGAGTCTGAAGGCTCAACAAAATTATTACAAACTCGCCAAATATATGGCAGCGGCGGAATATGATAGTGGTGTGGTGGTGATACATCTCTGATACAATAACGTAAAGCCAAGCGTCAGAGTGGGGCTTGACTATTTATTGGTGTAGCAGAAGCTGAGCGGATGATACAG
Organism: Thinopyrum elongatum; assembly: GCA_011799875.1. Lineage (NCBI taxonomy): Eukaryota > Viridiplantae > Streptophyta > Magnoliopsida > Poales > Poaceae > Thinopyrum > Thinopyrum elongatum. Next base: position 352,349,954 of record CM022303.1, read on the forward strand.
GTGGTAGACTCCTATCTCACAGGTTGACTGACTGGGACTCCTCTAAGCGTCGGGCTCGCTAGCGCAATCCTTCTCCACAAGCTCGTCCTCCTCCAAGTCTGGCCAAGTAAATAGCCAGGGACAAGCCAGTGAGTACGTTGAAATGTACTCGCAAACATTATGAACAAAAGATATAATGGATGCACATGCTCATGTAGGAACATAATGACATGCTCATGCTGACTAAAATCCTGGTCATGACATAATTATAACATGATGCGGAAGTAAATAAAACATGTTAGCCATAACCAGTCTTTTAAGAAAATAAAAGCAAGTGAATGCCACAGGTAGTCTAGCCAGCCCAAGTGACATTCAGAAAAAGAAGAGAAATGCCGGTCGGGTGTCTACAAGAGTAGTGGCAAGATAAACCGCCTGTTAACTCGAGAGACGCCACGAGAGGTCTTGAAAAGAAATGCCTGTCGGGCGTCAAGTGACGCCACGGTTGGACTTGAAGAGAAATGTCAATCGGGTGTCGACAAGAGTAGTGGCGAGATAAACCGCGTGTTAACTCGAGAGACGCCATGAGAGTTCTTGAAAATAATAGTTGAGTGTCCGGGGTAGTCTAGCCAGCCCCTGAGACACTCAGGAAGAATATAAAATGAGAGAAACGGGTTAGTCCTCAATATTATGCATAGCCATAATAATATTTAATAAGCATAAAATAATCAAGGTAGCAACAGGGTATCAACAATTATACTGCAAAAATGAGTCAGACAAATTTTAATTATTTCCTCCGGAGACCGATACCGGGACCGACACTTGACCCACCCAGCTACGCCCTTTGACCGAGGACACGGCTATTCGAACAGTTTTAACTCTGCAGAGGGTGTACTCTTTACCCACAAGTAAAGGATTTCTTTAGTCAGTACCGTGACACTGACTAATTCCCATTACGGTCTTTGGGTTGAAAACACACCTGACCAGCACACACCAGAATAACTCTCCAGATGCCAGGAATCACCCAAAGCATCGTTCAAGAAAAACTCTGAGACGGAGAGACCAACGTCCTGCATGGGATCACTATTAATACGCGCGGATTACAAGGGGTGCCCCCCTCTCAGTCACAACCGAAAACACCCATGCCCCCTGACCCGATGACAGGATTTAGTCCAAGGCCTTTGGAAACCCTCATCGTGGCCCTCTGTACGGTGTGTACCTGGACAAGGTTTAACAACTTACTCAGCCGCACCTTCCTTGCGGAAGGACCCGTGGCAGCATGGTATCCAGCTAGGTGTAACGGAACAAGACTCGATCTAGGCTGACTCAGGAGGTGTTAATTAACATCACCGGAATATTCCACTTAAGTCACATGACACCACCGTGTCAAGCATAATGGCCCGTGCCCACCAACACGTCCAAGGCAGGAGACACTCTCCCGTATTTCCACAACTTTACCATGTCAGAAGAATCTCTTGCTTGAGTGATGTGCAAGCTATGAGCAAAAGAGATATGACCATGCATGCAAGTGCTAGTGACATACTACACATATGGTGCAATATCAACCGATGCAACATGCAAATGCAAATGCAATCACCATATCCCAAGTTCAATAATACTTGCCTTGTCCAAAGTAGTCAGGTGAAAACCCTTCAAAATTCTCGGCAAAGTTTCCCTCTTCTTTTTCTGAAAATTCAAAATCAACTCAAATAAAAAAATTTGGCAACAGCACAAAAAGTTGTCCCAAAACATTTTTAAATAAATAGTAAAAAAACTAGAGAGAAAAATGAGAATTTCAAAAAAAAATTCAACTCAAACGGAGTCGTGGTTTAAATGTTATTAAACTTTCAAAACCAGGGGTTTTTCTGTAAAAAGCCAGTCCCTGTGCGTTTATAAAGAAAACGCTTCGGGCCGAAATACGCTTCTCAGCGCGGAAGGCGTAAAAGTCGAGATTATGTCTTTGTTTTTAGACAGAGAAAAAGAAAAGAAAAAGCGCGGGGTGGGGTCCACCCATCAGGTTCAAATATTTGAACCCATGCGCGGAAATAGTGAGGAGACAGCGTTCGCCGGCGGTGATCACCGGGGTCTTGGAAGGCGGCGATGGTCGGAACATGACCAGGGAGGAGTGCCGCGTCGGAGGGAGGTGGTGGTGGTCGCCGGGAAGCACCTGAACGCTGGCGAGGTCGACGGTGGTTCGGTGGTGTTGGGATTTCGTCGGAGAAAGCTCGAGGAGTGGAATTGAAGCGGGGAATCAATGATTTGGTGGAATATATGACTACTGGCAAGATTTGAGCAGTTGAGGTGGAGTAACGACGATGAACGGATCGGTGACAGTGGCGGCGGAGCGGTGATCGGAGGGGAAGAAGAAGACATCCTCGAGGTCGGGTGGGTGGTGTAGGGGCGATTGGGAGGTGGTGGAGGTGATGGGTGAGAAGAACGGGGCTCGGGGGCCTTTATATAGGCGATCCCGAGGCGGTCCGGCAGGGTTCGGATCACGCCGGAGTTATGATGGTCGGCGAGGTCAGTTTGGGCGGTGGTCGTGGTCGGTGAGTGTTAGTTAGGGTGGAGGAAGCTGCCCGAAGTGCCAGCGCGAATGAGCTCGGGCTTGGTGGCTTTATCCACGGCGAGGTCGGTGTACGGGTGCGGCGGACGTCGTCCGTCTCCGGTGGCTGACAGGGGGCCAAGGGCGGCGTGATCAGCGTGGAGAGAGTGCGGAGGAGGTGCCGCGTGGTGAGTAGTTAGGTGAGGGAGGTTAGCGAGGGAGTGAATATGGTGGGCGCCGTGTGGATCAGCTCGGGTTGCGGCCGCCGAGGACGGAGGCAGATGCACCGGCCTCCTTCTGTGCTGTCGGCGGTGAGGCACTGACGAGGAGGGGTCCAGGTCGGTGCAGTTACGAGGGAGGAGGCGCGGATGAGAAGGAGTGGGGATGGAGTGGAGTGCACGGCATCGTTGCTCCTGCTACTGAACCAAATTCAGTAAACTGAATTTTGGACAACGATGAACAGTGTGCACATTAGCTGTTTGATAAAATGACGGAAGGTGCTAGAGATTTTAGGATTTTGTGGGGATTTTTGTGGTAATGTGTGGATGCTCAAAAATGAGTTTGGCAGAGTTTGGTAATTTTTGGAGCATTTAATAATATGTTTGGATCAGGATTATTGAATCTGGTCCAAATTTGAATTGAGTGGGATTTGAAAATTTTGAACTGGGGTACCCCATGTTTTTGGAAAAATGGGTTGTGGGTACCATATATTTGCTGGGATAATTTTGGTGGAGATGGCATCCTTCTAGAAATGGTGGTTCCTTTGTAAAGCAAAGAAATGATGGAATATATGAATTCCAACTTTGGAATTTATTTGGGTGGTGAAAAATATTTTTGTGGTGTAGGAAAGAGTTGGATTCTGTCCTAGATGAGGTGAGTGACTTGTGGGATAATTTTGGAGTGGAAGAAAATTTGTTGGATGGATTTTAGTAGGGCTAAAAGGAGGTGAGAAGGTTATTTCCGTTGAAAATTTAATCGTCCCCAAAACTTTTCTTGCTAAAAATAAATTGTTTGAAAACCCCAAAGTAATTATCCATATAATTTTAAACTCTTCAACCAGAATATTTAAAGAAGATTGAAACCCAAATAAAATTTGAAAAGGTTTTCAAATTGAAGAAAGGTGATATGACCAAAAATGATTTTTTCAAAACTTTTATTTTTAAAGGAAAGATTTCAAATATTTGGAAAAATATTTTTGGGGTGTTACAGGTTGCTAGTAGTGTTGATTACTCCTTGTAGTTGATGCTAGTTGGTTTATTTGGTGGAAGATCATATGTTCAGATCCTTAATGCTATTCAATACCCCTCTGATTATGAACATGAATATGCTTTGTGAGTAGTTACGTTTGTTCCTGAGGACATGGAAGAAGTCTTGTTATAAGTAATCATGTGAATTTGGTATTCGTTCGATATTTTGATTAGATGTATGGTGTCTTTCCTCTAGTGGTGTTATGTGAACGTCGACTACATGACACTTCACCATGATTTGGGCCTAGGGGAAGGCATTGGGAAGTAACAAGTAGATGATGGGTTGCCAGAGTGACAGAAGCTTAAACCCTAGTTTATGCGTTGCTTCGTAAGGGGCTGATTTGGATCCATATGTGTTATGCTATGGTTAGATTTATCTCAATTCTTCTTTCGTAGTTGCGGATGCTTGCGAGAGGGGTTAATCATAAGTGGGATGCTTGTCCAAGTAAGGGCAGCACCCAAGCACTGGTCCACCCACATATCAAATTATCAAAGTAACGAATGCGAATCATATGAGCATGATGAAAACTGGCTTGACAGTAATTCCCATGTGTCCTCGAGAGCGCTTTGCTTTATATAAGAGTTCATCCAGGCTTGTCCTTTGCTACAAAAAGGATTGGGCCACCTTGCTACACCTTAGTTACTTTTGTTACTTGCTACCCGTTACGAATTATCTTATCACACAACTATCTGTTACCGATAATTTCAGTGCTTGCAGAGAATACCTTGCTGAAAACCGCTTGTCATTTCCTTCTGCTCCTCGTTGGGTTCGACACTCTTACTTATGAAAAGGACTATGATAGATCCCCTATACTTGTGGGTCATCAAGACTTTTTTCTGGCGCCTTTGTCGGGGAGTGAAGCGCCATCGGTAAGTGGGATTTGGTTAGGAAACATTTATATAGTGTGCTGAAATTTACTGTCACTTGTCACTATGGAAAATAATACTTTGAGGGGCTTGTTTGGGGTATCTTCACCTCGACCGGAAGAGCAAAGAGTTGATCCTCAACCTACTGCACCTACTGAAAATATTTATTATGAAATTCCTTTGGGTATGATAGAGAAACTACTAGCTAATCCTTATGCAGGGGATGGAACATTACATCCTAATATGCACCTAATCTATGTGGATGAAGTTTGTGGATTATTTAAGCTTGCAGGTTTTCCCGAGGATGATGTTAAGAAGAAGGTCTTCCCTTTATCTTGGAAGGGAAAGGCATTGACATGGTATAGGCTATGTGATGATATTGTATCTTGGAACTACAACCGATTGAAATTGGAATTTCATCGGAAGTTTTATCCTATGCATCTGGTTCATCGTGATTGGAATTATATTTATAATTTATGGCCTCGTGAAGGAGAAAGTATCACTCAAGCTTGGGGGAGGCTTAAGTCAATGTTATATTCATGCCCCAATCATGAGCTCTCAAGGGAAATTATTATTCAGAATTTTTATGCTCGGCTTTCTCGTAATGATCAATCCATGCTCGATACTTCTTGCATTGGTTCTTTTATGAAGAAGACTATTGAATTTAAATGGGATTTATTGGAAAGAATTAAACACAACTCTGAAGATTGGGAACTCGACGAAGGTAATGAGTCAGGTATAAACCTTAAGTTTGATTGTGTTAAATCTTTCATGGATACCGATGCTTTTCGTGAATTTAGCACTAAATATGGACTTGACTCTGAGATAGTAGCTTCCTTTTGTGAATCATTTGCTACTCATGTTGATCTCCCTAAGGAGAAGTGGTTTAAATATCATCCCCCCATTGAAGTAAAAGTAGTAGAACATATTAAAGTTGAAGAAGAAACCATTACTTATAATATTGATCCTATTGTTCCTACTGCTTATATTGAGAAGCCAACTTTTACTGTTAGGATAAAGGGTCATGCTAAAGCTTCAACTGTGGTTCATAAGAGTAATACTAGAACACCTACACGCCCTGAAAAATTAAAGTTGAACCTAGTGTTGCTATGGTTAAAGATCTCTTGATCGATAATATTCATGGGCATGTTATTTATTTCTGTGGTGAAGCTGCTAGAATTGCTAAACCTGATATTAAAGATAAACATAGACCCATTGTTGGCATTCCTGTTGTTTCTGTTAAAATAGGAGATCAGTTATCAAGGTTTATGTGATGTGGGTGATAGTGTGAGTGCAATTCCTTATACCTTATATCAAGAAATTATGAATGATATTGCACCTGCTGAGATAGAAGATATTGATGTTACTATTAAGCTTGCCAGTAGAGATATTATATCACCTATTGGGATTGTTAGAGATGTTGAAGTCTTGTGTGGGAAAATAAAATACCCTACTGATTTTCTTGTTCTTGGTTCCCCACAAGATGATTTTTGTCCCATTATATTTGGTAGACCTTTCTTGAATTTTTTTAATGCTAGGATAGACTGTGAGAAAGAAATTGTTACTGTAAGTTTTGGGGATGTGTCTCATGATTTTAATTTCTCTAAATTTCGTAGACAACCCCATGATAAAGAATTGCCTAGTAAGGATGAAATCATTGGTCTTGCTTCTATTGCCATGCCTCCTACCGATCCTTTAGAAAAGTATTTGCTAGACCATGAAAATGGTATGTTTATGAATGAAAGAAAGGAGTTAGATGAAATATTTTTTAACCAAATGCCTGTTTTGAAACACAATCTGCCTGTTGAAATCATTGGAGATCCTCCTCCACCCAAGGGTGATCCCGTGTTTGAGCTTAAACAATTACCTGATACTTTGAAATATGCTTATCTTGATGAAAAGAAGATATATCCTGTTATTATTAGTGCTAACCTTTCAGAGCATGAAGAAAAGAAATTATTGAAAACTCTGAGGAAGCACCGTGCCGCTATTGGATATACTCTTGATGATCTTAAGGGCATTAGTCCCACTCTATGTCAGCATAAAATTAATATGGAGCCTAATGCTAAACCAGTCATTGATCATCAACGACGGTTAAATCCTAAGATGAAGGAAGTGGTAAGAAATGAAATACTAAAACTTCTGGAGGCAGGTATAATTTATCCTATTGCTGATAGTAGATGGGTAAGTCCTGTTCATTGTGTCCCTAAGAAGGGAGGTATTACTGTTGTTCCTAATGATAAGAATGAATTGATCCCACAAAGAATTGTTACAGGTTATAGAATGGTAATTGATTTTTGCAAATTAAACAAAGCTACTAGAAAAGATCATTACCCTCTACCTTTTATTGATCAAATGCTAGAAAGACTATCCAAACATACACACTTCTGCTTTCTAGATGGTTATTCTGGTTTTTCTCAAATACCTGTGTCAAAAGAAGACCAAGAAAAGACCACTTTTATTTACCCTTTTGGTACTTTTGCTTATAGATGTATGCCTTTTGGTTTATGCAATGCACCTGCTACCTTTCAAAGATGTATGACTGCTATATTCTCTGACTTTTGTGAAAAGATTGTTGAGGTTTTCATGGATGATTTCTCCATTTACGGAATTTCTTTTGATGATTGCTTAAGCAACCTTGATCGAGTTTTCAGAGATGTGAAGAAACTAATCTTGTCTTGAATTGGGAGAAGTGCCACTTTATGGTTAATGAAGGTATTGTCTTGGGGCATAAAATTTCTGAAAGAGGTATTGAAGTTGATAAAGCTAAAGTAGATGCTATTGAAAAGATGTTGTGTCCTAAAGATATCAAAGGTATAAGACGATTCCTTGGTCATGTTGGTTTCTATAGGAGTTTTATTAAAGACTTCTATAAAATTTCTAGGCCTCTCACTAATCTCTTGCAAAAAGATGTTCCTTTTGTTTTTGATGATGATTGTGTAGAAGCATTTGAAATACTTAAGAAAGCCTTGATTTCTACACCTATTGTTCAACCACCTGATTGGAATTTACCCTTTGAAATTATGTGTGATGCTAGTGATTATGCTATTGGTGCTGTTCTAGGACAAAGAGTTGATAAGAAATTGAATGTAAGTCATTATGCTAGTAAAACTCTAGACAGTGCCCAGAGAAATTATGCTACTACTGAAAAGGAATTTTTAGCAGTTGTTTTTGCTTGTGATAAGTTCAGATCTTATATTGTTGATTCCAATGTAACTGTTCAAACTGATCATGCTACCATTAAATATCTTATGGAAAAGAAAGATGCTAAACCTAGACTTATTAGATCGGTTCTTTTGCTGCAAGAATTTGATTTGCATATTATTGATAGAAAGGGAGCTGAGAACCCCGTTGCAGACAACTTGTCTAGGTTAGAAAATATTCTTGATGACCCACTGCCAATTGATGATAGCTTTCCTGATGAGCAATTAGCTGTCATAAATGCTTCTCATAATACTCCATGGTATGCTGATTATGCTAATTACATTGTTGCTAAATTTATACCACCTAGTTTCACATACCAGCAAAAGAAAAAGTTTTTCTATGATTTAAGACATTACTTTTGGGATGACCCACACCTTTATAAAGAACGAGTAGATTGTGTCATTAGATGTTGTGTACCTGAGCATGAACAGGAACAGATCCTACGCAAGTGCGACTCCGAAGCTTATGGAGGACACCATGCTGGAGATAGAACTGCGCACAAGGTATTGCAATCTAGTTTTTATTGGCCTACTCTCTTCAACTACCACACCGAGCTCATCGAGTTCGACGTCGCCCACATTGGCCTCCCGTACAATGCCCTCCTCACGTACCTGGCCCTCGCCAAGTTCATGGCAGCAACTCACCATGGTTACAACGTCCTCAAGATGCCAGGGTGCGGCGGCATCATCACGATCGCTTGTGATGAGAAGGACGCTGTTTTCTCTCTTCAGCGCGCCTATCAGGCTGCGGCGGCTAAAAGCTCTGACGATGAGAACGCCATCTTGCCTTCTGAGGCAACCCCCAAGAAGACGCAGCTCCTCCCCAAGAGCCATCAGGCTCCCGAGGCGCCCGCTGGCGGTGCCTCGGTCCCCGCGCCCACTGCTGGGGCGCCCTTTCCTCTTGCATAGGAAGGCGCGCCCAGCGCCCCCCTCAGGAAGAGCTCGGGGGCTCTCGTCTGGAGGGCCTCTGACCTCACCAGCACAACGAGGGAGGTGCTCGGGCACCACTTGGAGGCGTGCTTCGATGCGCATCCCCGCGAGCAAGATGCACGGCGCAGGCGCCAGGTGCGTGAGAATTCATCACCAAGGCACTCGAGGAGCTTCAAGAGGCACGAGCCATGCGCTGTGAGCGTCGTCCCGAACCATCCAGTGTAGTAGAACCCCCTGGTGCGGGCGACGAGCTGCGTGTCTGCGTCAACATCCCTGGCCTCAACAGGGCCGCGTCACAAGACCTCTTCTAGCCATCACGCGTCGGCCAGAGTGGGGGCTACCCCTGCAGCTACGTCCCCATGCCGTTTGGCCTGTTGAACATGGGCGCCACGTACCAGCGCCTCGCGCGGTGTACTGTGGCGGCTCATGAGGCCAGGCGCTTGGCGGTCATGTCAGAGGAGGCCGCGGACACTCGCGAGCCCCTAGGGTCTTGTGAGCTCCCCCGACCTCCGAAGCCGCCCAGCTCGTGAGGAGCGACCTCCGCGGCATGCGTCTTGAGCTACCTCGACGCTCCTACAGCAACGGTGCCAGGTGACTTTTTGGTTTTCTTAGTTGAGGGCGCCCCTCGCGCTGCATTGTCCTGGAGCTGTCAGGGACCGCTCCCCCCGGTTATATTGTTTCAATTCGTGTACTGTGGATCAGATATGTTTTCATGAGCTATTTTGGTTGTTAACCTTGCGTCTGGCCATGCCATGCCTCCGGAGTCACCTCTGCGGGACCTGTGCATTGGCAGCTCTCCCCTTGAATGTCCCGTGCGAGGGGGCTACCGGCACGGCGCCTGTGCTTGGGTCCATCCCTGCAGCGCTGATAAATCTAAGAGACTGAGCTCTGGCTCAAGGGCTAGTCCCGTGCACGTCACCTCACCAGGTCCTTAGTGCCTTCGTCTTCTCACGGAACGACCATGAGCAGATCAGCAAGCGCGCGTCGCCCCTTGTGTTTTGTGACTAACTAACTCGCAGGAGCCTCAGGAGACGAGATCTCGCGACCACGGCACTCTGGCTCGCAAAAGGCTAAGTAAAGTTGCTCCACACTCCGTGTGCCACCGAGTACGGCCCTTACCAAGTGCCTCCGCAAGGCGAGCCATTCCTCTTTTGCGCAAATCGCTTGCACGTTAAAATGGGGGGCCCTGAGCATCGCGCCTCAGGAGCTCCTACTAGCTATCTAAAAGTGCGTTATATCGACTAGAGGGGGGGGGTGAATAGGCTATTTTTACAAATTCGTCACTGAGGAATTTCAAGGTGAGGAAATTCCTAATCAACGAACTACTTAGCAGCGGAATAAGTACTCAGATGCAAACACAACATGGCATAATTACAGTCATCATGATGAAATGAAATAGGCACAGAGTACAGGTAGCATGAAACACAGGATAAGCAGGCTGAAGACTAAGTGACTGAAGAAATAGGATTGAGGAAATTGAGAAAGTCTTCAGTCAAAGTCTTCACACAGTAACGATCAAGTAAATCAACACATAAATGAGGAAATGAATGGGTTGAGGAAATAGAACCAGTAGCTCGGTGAAGACAATGATTTGGTAGACCAGTTCCAACTGTTGTGACAGTTGTACGTCTGGTTGGAGCGGCTAGGTATTTAAACCTGAGGACACACAGTCCCCACCGTATTCTCCTTGAGCTAAGGTCACACAAACCTCGCCCAATCACTCGTGGTAAGTCTTCACAGGTGACTTCCAAACCTTCACAGACTCGGTCACTCGGTGATCCACAATTCCTCTTGGATGCTCTAGACCATGACGCCTAACCGTCTGGAGGATGCACGGTCCCCAAAGGTAACAAGCGTCGGTTCGACATAGGAACAATCTCTTCAGTGATGCTCAATCACGTTGGGTTTGTAGGTGTTTGGGTTTTGGGGTTTTTCCTCACTTGATGATTTTCACTCAAAGTCCTCGGAGGATGGGATGCTCTAAATGACAAGTGTCAATCTATCTCTCGGAGCAGCCAACCAGCTAGTGGTTGTAGGGGCGGCTATTTATAGCCTAGGGAGCAGCCCGACATGATAAGACATAAATGCCCTTCAATGATATGACCGTTAGGTGGGTAGGATATTTGGACAGCTGGCGCGTAGCACAGCAACGGTCGGAGATTTGAGCTCTCAAATTCCTCAGGGCTATCATGTTCCTCACTTGTAGGCAATCCACACTGGCGAATTCCTAACTCCTCAGTCAGAACAAATTCCTCAGAGAACAGAAGAACTTCGTCTCTGTCACTGAAGAAATTGACTTAACAGTATGAGATTTCCAATGGCTTCACTCGAAATGATTGGGTAGGTGTAGGATTTTGAGATGAGCATCACTTGGAAACTTTTCCTTAGTTTTACCTCGACCCCCTTTAACAGTACGGTGTTTCCTATGACTCAAGAAGAAGAAAATGAAACTATGAAAACAAAAGTCTTCACGCTTCATAATCCTCGCATGAATATCAAGTCTTCAAGGTCACACCAATTTCTTCACTTTCAAAGTCTTCAAGAAAACCAAAGTCTTCAACTGAAGACATTCATTTTTAGGGGTCGACATTCATCGTAAATATCAAACTCCTCATAGACATATAGACCTGTGTACACTCACAAACGCATTAGTCCCTTAACCTATAAGTCTTCAATACACCAAAATCACTAAGGGGCACTAGATGCACTTACACTATCGAGCCCTCACCCCCTGGCCTTGACCACGGCATCGCGACCTGGCATACCAGTGGCGGCTGAGCCCCGCTCGAGGGCCGGGTCCTGAGGACGTAGAGCATTATGATGGGCAAAGAAAGGGGAATCGTCAACCTCGCGGGGGAGCACAGGGAAAAGGGACAGGGAACATACACAGGGTCGAGAGTTTCAGGGAAGCTTGCCTCCGCGACAAAGGAACCACCGTGAACCGCAACCTCGCCAAGCTAAGTTATCCTACGCACACTAGCATGAGCCTTGCCATTGTCATTTTATTCTTTCACCACCTCGCTCGGGCAAGGGACCCCCTCTTTAATCTTTTGATAGCAGCTTGAGCACCAAGGGGGACCTCCTGAGCATCGCGCCTCAGGACCTCTTACCGGACCTCGGGTCACTCACCTCGTCGCCTTGCACACGGCATCGTGACATGGCATACCAGCGACGGCTGAAGCCCACCTGGGGACTGGATCCTGCCAACGCAGAGCAATACGTTGTCGCGAGGCCAAAAAGCGGACCAATGCCCAAGCGAGAAACGCAAGCGCAACCAAGAACATAAGCCGGAAACATTAGAATAAAGGTGCAAGCATCGTGGTTCTTACATGCCCTATCGGGGCCTTTCATTGTTATGATGCAGAGAGTAAAGCAAAAGAAAAGACCGCCATGGGCCGCTACTTAGGAGGAGCAGGCTCTGGCGTCGCGTCCTCCTCCTAAGTCCGGGCACGGCGGCTCGGTGTAGTCATCGTCGCTTGAGCTTTCCCCGGGGGAGGTACCACCACTGCTGGAGGCGTCACGGACAAGGCCAAGGGCAAGTTCACCGCCGAGGGCCTAGCCACCTCGTCGGCCCTCATTGCCGGAAGGATGGTCACCGCCGGGGTTGCCGCCCCTAGGGCAGCATTCCAGGCGTTCGCCGTTTTCTCCGAAGACCTTGAAGAAAATCACCGACACCCCGTCATACTTGAAGTGGAGGGCCTGCCTCCCATCCGAGCTGCAGGCGTGGGCGATTGCCCCCATCCTCGGGTCATGAAGACATCGCTGGAGAAGGTGGCCTCAACGTCTGCCTGTGAAGCTTGGCCGCAGCAGCCATCATGCTGTAGCCACAGCTCGACGGGCCCCCTCATTGGTAGCTCCTCCGCCAGGGACTGAGGGAGCCGGATCCAGGTGCGCGGTGGCATCACCGGCCACACCACAAACTTGCGGGCCATGCCGCCGGCATGGGCCAGCGAGCGAAGTGGCCGAGCAGTCATCGCTTGCTCCCCTCCTCGGCTTTGTTCTCCGCGGCCCCCATGACCACTCCCGTGGGCAGGGCCCAGTGTGTGAACGCTTGCGAGTGCGTCGAATCCCGGCAGAGCGCGTTCGCACCAGGGTAGGGCGGCTGCGGGCGCATCGGTGGCCTTGCGAGGGCGGCCGTGTCTTTTCTTCGGCGGGAGCAACTCCGGCTCCTCCTGCGGGGACTTGCCTTTCTCTTCAGCCGAGAACCTCCTCAATGGCGCCATGGTCACTTCGGCAAGGTGGCGGCACATTGGAGATATGAGAAGAGGGGACGGTAGGTGAGAGGATGAAGACAGGCTTGGGGCTCCGCCTCCCTTACCCTCTTATAGGTGGTTGAAGGCCAACCGGCGTCCCTCCATGTTTCGAGTGATGATGGCCCTGCTGCATGCACCAGGCAGTTGCCAAGTCGGGGCAGTTGCCGAGGCGGCATGGGGAAGTGGAGGCATCCATGTCTCGTCGGGCGCTACGTGTCGAGCCTGGCTGCAGGTGATTGGGGCCCGCGGCGCATCGCCCTTGCCCCTTGGCTTCGCCACGAAGCTAGCCCGAGCGCGCCTTGGGCCCGGGGGCTACTGTCGGCATTCTGGGAACCAGGGTACTTAGACTTGCCTGCCTGTAGTCCACAGCGTGGCTCCATCGATGGCGTGGTACGGCCCAGTAGCAAGGACTTCAAGACAAGACCCTCGCGAGGGCCCTAGACTCGCGAGGTGGGCGACACCAAGACCTCCAAGGGAGTGGCCTCCCCAGGCTGCCTCCCGAGGAGCGGAGATTTCTATGCAGGTACCCAACATCCCGAGGCTGCGATGACGTGAGCCGTGATGACCAAGGCCAGGCGGGCACCAGCAGGCGCAGAGGAGGCAGTTTCCCTTTCGGTGTTAAGGGAGCAAGGACAGGCGTGGGTTCCCGAGGAGCCCTCCAAAGGTTTCCATTCCAGTGCAATGAGACCAAGACCACGAGCTCGGAAGGACGGATGTCATCTCCGAGCCCACCCCTGCGTCCTGACCAGAAGCTTTGCAGGAGAAGACCACCTTTCGTCCGGATAAGATGTACTACTTGTCCTCTTTCGAATTGGCCACTGTGGGATCCCTTCCCACCTATGTTTTGAGGGAAGAGGACCGAGGCCACTATAAATATAGTTAGCCACCAACAAAGAAGGGGACGGAACGACGGACCCCCGACGGATCGATTCCACCCTCACATCTCGAGCCCTCGTGAGGTCGCTCAAACCACTATAGTAGTTCATCCTCAACCTCCTCGTGAGGCCAATCCATCACGAAGCAGGAGTAGGGTTTTACACCGCAAGGTGCCCCGAACCTGGGTAAACTGTCGTGTTCATCTTCTTCTCCGCTCGCATGAATCCGATGAGGATAGGCTGCAGGGTGACGAGCTAGACACCGGAGAGGTTGGGACCTTCACACACGCCCCAGAGTTCGAACCTTCTTGGGTCTGCGGAGCCCTGAATCCGCCAAGACCGGAACACCTCGTATTCCAGCCCAGAGATCAAGTCTTCTGGAATATGGCATGGATTGGCATAGAACAAATCAGCTCTTTATTACAAATGATACGAATACAAGGGTTCTGATATAACAGGGAATTACATTGGCATGGCGACACTACGCCTGCCAAGGTTGCTCTATGCTAGCAGTAGAACAACTCAAAGCAGCGGAATAACTTGTAGTAGGGGAACATGTCGATAGTAATGGACTCCACTTCGTAGGGACTCTGGCTGGAACGTGTATCCTAGCTCGCAAACTCGGAATCCTCGACAAACAAGCAATCATGGCATGACCTGCAAACTGGCATGACATGCCAGGTGAGTACTTTGAATGTACTCGCAAGCTCATAGTAACCAAAGCAATCAAGACAAACAACAACATGACATTTACAGGTTAAACATTAGAGATGAACATGATACCACTAGAACAACATAAGCATGGCATGAAAATGAGCATGTAAAACATCCCATAACTAGAACCATATGAAATGAACATGGCATGTTACTCATGATATGAACAGGATGATACTAGGATGCAGTATGCTTAAATTATCATGATTCAACTTACTCTGCTCGGGGTTATCTCGTAACCACCACATGTACCACTTACCGTCGTGGACATCACATGATCACCTCAGATCAAATCAAGCTTGGTATTAACAATACCGTAGTAATCATTACATGACCATAAGGACCTTGATCCTTACCAGTGATTATAGCATAACACCACAAACATCAACCAGCTTCAGTATTCACGATACCACTATGATCCTCTCATGATCACATAAAGATCAACCAACTTCTTTAATCATCGCACCAGGGTTGTTTATTAGTCAGTTTATTATTACTGTTGACCCATAGTGTGACATACTATGAACTGGGGCCATATCCGCGGGCGCGGCTATCGATAGATTATACACTCTGTAGAGGTTAGTACACTGTACCCACACCACAGAACCCAAGGCCCCGTGCTCCCATTCGGGTGAACCAACGGCATTCCAACAAAACTGATCTACTGCATGACACTCTCCCGGCCACTCTGACAAACTCCCCTTTGGGCTAAGTCATGGGTGGCCCCGATGCCACTCTGGACATCCAACGGCCACCGTCGTGGCAAAAAAAAAACGGTCCCAAACGGGGACAACCCACGTACAACACAACACGGGCACACAAGGTTACTGCCGCCTACCTGGCCAAGGTAGCACACGAACCTAACCTTCCCTAGTTGGAGGCACCGGCGGGAGGCATGACAATAGACCATATTAGGGCCTTCCCATAAAGGCAAATGTGGCTGCACATCTCAGCTCGTCTCGATGGCACTATGACTCAGCCAACAGGTGTTCAAGTTCGATCAAAGTCCAGTTAAACTTGAATGCAAATGATGTTGAGTCATACAGTATAACAGCATGACAATGCATATGAGAAGGTCATCAACATGAACATGGATGTGCAACATAACTATTTAACATATCAACAATAATAAACAATTCTCCGGATGCACGTGATCATGGTATACTAAGGAGGATGAATACCACAAGTATAACAAATAATCACACTACACATGAGCATGGCATGACTACTAGCATCAGAAAGAATTACTAAACAAAAGCATGGCAATCATATTAGCAAGTAAACCCTTAACCAACTAGATGCAAATGACCACAGCATAAGGATGAACATGGGTTCACAAGCATATATAGAGCATTCACAAAATATTAGCATACGCAAAGAATTTAAATATTCAAGTTGAAAACCATGGCTACTGCATGGCCATCATGCAAGTGGCTGTCGTGGCTTGCCCTGGGTGGAAGATATCACCGGGGAGAAGTGCGAAGCATACGCAGAAAGATTCGCCGGAAACAGTTCTCTCTCATAGGGGGCTGTTTGGGGCAAGGGCAAAATGATCATTTTCACAGTGTGAAAACATTATGAAAATGGTACCAAAATGATGGGCTGGACGAGATGAAAACGTGAGACTTGGATTCACCTGAATCAGAGTTAGGATCAAAAAGATATGAAGGTTTGAAGAACAAGGACTGATCTGTAAAAATTATATTCACAAAGAGGCCCCTAGCGGCTGAAACGAAAGCGCCTTCGGATGAAATACGTCTTCTGCACAGAGAAAGCACATTTTCAGTCATAGTATAACTAGAGTACGTTTTCCAGAGAGGAAAACGTATTCTCTGAAATACGCTTTCACTTAAAACACGCGGGCCCGGGGCGTTAGCCACTTACAGGTGGGGTCGGGGGAGGGCTGGCGTGGTCTTCGTCTT
Organism: Thinopyrum elongatum; assembly: GCA_011799875.1. Classification (NCBI taxonomy): domain Eukaryota; kingdom Viridiplantae; phylum Streptophyta; class Magnoliopsida; order Poales; family Poaceae; genus Thinopyrum; species Thinopyrum elongatum. Next base: position 352,366,483 of record CM022303.1, read on the forward strand.
CCTCCTGCCTCTATCCCGGTCGAAACAGAGGAGGAGCAGGGGAGAGTGAGCCGCCGGGGATGGGTCGGGCAGCTCTGGCCGTCCCCGGCGGAGCTGGGACCGCCGGCCGACTCGGGAAGAGCTGCCGCACCCATCCAGAGGAAAAGGAGGCGCTGCGGAGGAGCAGAGCCGCCGCAGCTCAAGGCAACAGAGAGCAGGGCCGGCGGCGCTGGAGGAGATGGGCGTGGGGGCCCCGGTCAGTCCGGCGATGAACTGAGTAGAGGGGGAGGTGCGCCGGACCTCGGTGAAGGTGCTGGAGAGGTCAGAACTGAGAGAGGTGGCATGGGCTCACCGGAATCAAGTAGGCCCCGAGGCGGCCAAGGCTAACGGCGGTGGCCAGAGGTGGGTGGGGCTGCTCCGGCGAGCTAGAAGAGAGGGGAAGAGGTGGGGGAGCCGCGGAGCACCTCGGGGTAGCTATATAAAGGTGAGGGAGAGGTCGAGAGAGCTCGGGAGCTCTCTGGCTACACGGCAATGGCGGAGCAGAGCAGCTTATGGCACAGGTGTGGCCGATGGAGACTCCACTAGGGCGAGACCAGAAGGGGCAGGGACAGGGAAAGGATGGCACAAGCACGGGCGAGCTCCAGGACACGGCGAGGCATCGAAAAGAAGAGGAAACGAACGACAACAGTGGTGGGAACTCACCAGAGCGCGTTGTTTGGCATGTCTGCCCCGTGATCACCGCGTGAATTGGCACACGCGGTGCACGAAGATTGGACAAATCATGTCGGGGAGGCAAGGTGAGTAGAGGAGAATGCCAAGGAGGTGAGAGCCAAGCATAGTGGCCATAGATGTGATCACAGCTAGCAAGGAACCAAATGCACAGCAAAGTGTTTGGAGTTTGCTGTGACTCACATGCTTGGAGATCAAGGACATGCTTTCACTGGGTTTGATCACTCACTAAGGTAATTAAGATGGAAAAGTTTCAGCTCGAGAGAGAGGGGTTTAGCTAGTACTTGTTGTACATAGGGCCAATTTGGAAATGCAAATATTGATGTAGCATTCACATGCTAGATTGGATTGAGCTGAAAATGGTCATGCCATGATGATTTAGGCATATGAGGGTGCCATAAAATTTTGATACCATTTGGACAAGCCAAAGTGGTACTTCCTTCATAATGCACCTCTTTGCACATAATCTTCGAAAAATTGCAGAGGGCAAATGGCTGGATAAAATGAGCCCAAATTTTTTGGAGAGAGTTTATATGGGTAGGAGCATGTCCTGGTAAATTTTCAACAATAATGAAGCAATATAAAATATAGTTGCTTCCCAACCTGAAAATCTGACCAAAAACAAAAATTTGATGCTGAGCTCACATAGAGTGATGACATGAGCTCAAATTTGGAGGAGAGTCATGATTTGATCGTATAAAGGACCATGCAAAATTTCAACTCATTAGGATTAACCTAGATAATACTTCCTTCACAAAGGCTTCCATTTGACAAAAACTTTGGAAATTTGCTGAGGAAGATTCACTAGGCAAATGGAGTTGAATTTTGGAATGAGTCAATGATATGGATAGGAAAGAGTGTCCAAAAAGTTTGGGAGCAATCAAGCAAAGATAGGTGGAACTTCCCTCACAAAAAGCCACACTGACAGAATTGAAGAATGAATATTGCTGAATTATTTTTGGATTAGGTAAGGAAAGTTTGGACAAATTTGGGGCATATATGATCCAAACAATTTATGAGAATTATTTGGGAATTTTGTGAAGGACAGAATATAGGTTGCTTCACAACCTAGGGCAAATAGGGTTATTCCTTTAATAGAAAAAGGAATATTCCCAATAAAAAGAATATTGGGGTTGGGCTAAGATGTGAATGACATGGTCTTGGGATGGATTAGATGATGACAAGCCACTTGTGAGACTTGAGAAGAGATGATCTTCCCAAGTTTCAAGACCACAGAGCCACAGAAAAGCAATTCAAATAAAAATCCAAAGAAAAAGAAAGGGTCAAAATCCAGGGTGTCACAAACCTTCCCCCCTTAAACAAATCTCGTCCTCGAGATTTGGTTGCTCAGAGAACAAGTATGAATATTCTGACTTAAGGAGACCGTTTCCAACTCGGGTATCCTTTTTCCTTTTATGATGTTCCCACTGAATTTCATATGATTGACTGACTTGCTCTGGGGTGGTTTGCTTCACAGTATCCTGATACTTTGACAGATCTTACCTCACATTTTCATGCTTATACTGGCTCCAATTACTTTCATATCTGTCGGCTTAGCTTGGCTGCGATATATTATCATGACTGCAATGCATGCCCTCCTCGCAAGTCCGAGAGTGATTTCTGGTGGATGTGTCTTCCTTATATCCAGTACGGACTACATCCCATGGAGTTGTGAACAGACCTTCCCGGTGGACACCAATTCTTTTACTCCTTGCAATGGCTTGCTCACACAAATACATGTCCTTCGGGTTCATAATAATGATGGGAAACATAACCTTTCTCCTGGCGGAATCTGACTTTGCACAGGGATTCCTGAGTCATCTTGACTGGTTCCACTATCTTGAGTATCAAATCCGTACCATATATTTGACTGTCGCATGTCACGACCAGCTTAGAGGGGTGTGTCCTTATAACGAGAGTATCCACCTACTTGACTGATGGTGGTTCTGACAAAGGAATCTTGTTCACTGGAGGCTATCCTTTAACTGATTCCCATATGTGAGGGCACATGCTGGGAGACCATTGTTTAACATTCTAATTAGTCATTTTGTCGGTATACCCATGTGGATAGTAGGCCATGTAATGTTTTAACATGGTCACTGGAATCACACCGCTGAAGAGACCTTTGGTCTAACAGACTTGGATATTCAATGCTGCCAATTCTGAGCATAACAGTTGGCTGAGCGGGTTACCTTGATATGAGGCCGTTACCAAAACGGAGTAGACCCCTTAGGTGTTTATTCACGGTGATCGATATGGAATCCGACTATCTTTGGTATCCGTACCATGTCGGGCATGCAACAATCATCATACCTGTATTGCCGATCCTGCTCCTTCATTGTTGCTTTCTTATGTTGGGAGTCTTTGCTGAAAAGAGCTTGGCCATATATATATATATATATATTCTTTGTGTGACCATAGGTACTGTCAGGGGAAATATTCTGGCAATCATACCGTGGCCTTATTCATGTCTCAGGCCATAGAATATATGCCAGATTCGTGTGTGCTTGTACGGAGCGCATTGTTGTCTTCAATCACACAAGACGGTGACAAATGTTGCCGATATCACCTTGTCGGGTGTGAGGAAGCTAGCTTTGATAAGCACTGCCAAAATTGTTGTCCCATATTGTCTTTCTTCAAAGCTTGTCGGTCCTTGCATCATCCACGGAGGTGTATAACTGATTTTCTTCCTCTTGCATAACTGTTGAGGTTGTCGAGTTCTTACCTTGATTTCATGATCATACCAGTGATTTGCAAGAACTTGGCAGCAAGCTCAGAATATATATATATATATATATATATATATATATATATATATATATATATATATATATATATAGCAGGGTCTGATTTTTGAGGCATACTTGTGTTTTGACTGACTCTTGTTTCTGACCAAACGGTTGCGAATCTGATTCTTGGAATGCACTACCATATGCTGCCAACTCATTGTGTAATACCTTGCACCGATGCCATACTGAGGAAGATTGGACAGCTTGTGTTCGAAGCCGTCGAGAGTGTCTTGCTGGGGACGACTGAATAGCTTGTGCTCGAAGCTCTTGCCGGGGCAGCTTGCTGAAGAAGACTGGGTATCATGCTTCAGAACCTTCCCCCCGTAAGACTTGATGGGGAAGACTCGGTGGCATACTGAGGAAGACGGAGTATCTTGTGCTGGAAGTCATCCACGTATCATACCAAGGAAGACTAAGGAATCTTGCATTGTAAGCTTCTCTGGTAGCTTGTAAAGGAAGACTGGATTGCTTGCACCAGAAGCTTCTATCTGGGACATGTTGACTCGTTGCCATATACATACCCTTTAATATTTCTAATGGCGGTTACTTGTATGAAAAATGGTATTTGACTGTACTTCTTGCTGAGTACTGGATACCGGGCACATCCTCGCTTTCTTCCAGGTATAATATGTTCCAAATCTTACTCATAGAAGAATCAAACGTTGTATATGAACCATACCTTTGACTGATAATATACTATTGGCCTTGCAAACCACTTTGTCTTCCGGTTTATTTCATTATTGCTGATGTGAAGATTGCACACTGATGTAGTCTTGATGCTGATAATCAAGCCAGGATATCATTTGTATTCAGACCTATTCTCGATACAATGCAGTCGGCTGAGAATTCCATGAGCTTCCCAATATTTGAAATCCTTTCTGATTCTTAGGGTCCGATGTCGGCTGATGAGCAACTTTAATAAGGGGAAATAATGCAACACCAAGGGCCCAATGAAAGAAGCAAAAGAAAAGACAAAACAAAAACACACAAGGCATACAAATAATATTATATTCAAGCAACATCACATATTACTGCTACTCATAACAATAATATGCATGCATACTTAGGCACACAAATCTCGCGAGAATTCCGGTATTGCGATCTAACATGCTGTGGCGGTGTGCACGAAAGTGAATCAACGTGTGGAGAGGTTGGCGTAAACAAAACTACACCAAGCGCTGGCTTAACACCAGTTGCAGTTGAATGGGCTTATGAGGTGAGGACGAACTTGGTGATCATGTAGCGAAACACGAAGGTTACGACCACATCATCATCAAGAAGACGGACAAAAATCGTACACGTCCAAAGAATGGGTGATGGAGTAGGACAGCGGTGAAAAACATGGCTTGCTAGCATGGCCCTTTTTTGATTACAAAGATCATTAAGGGTTGACAACTCAGTGAGTTGGATGGCACGATTCGGGATAGAATCATGTCTATCACCGAAACAATAGGGGTGGTTGGCGGAAAAGATATCGACGCCATACAGGAGCATAAATCCTGCAAGTGTTCGACACCACTTGGTGCCTCGGCATCATCCGCTGGGACAGAGCTGACGCCAACACTGAAGAGTAGGTATGCAAAGGTGGAGGGTGCAGTTAGTGGATCGAAACCGATGCCACCTACACTCACAAGATTAACCGTTAGCGACAAGATAATAAGTCTATATGCATGCTATGTAACAAACAAATGCAACATTTAAATGCAGCAACCGATAGACTCTATACTACCGTTCTCTAATGTTCGCACGGGCTAGGGCGTCCTACAGCCAGACCTGCTCTGATACCAACCATTGTGGCACCCCGGCTCAGAGAGACCGGAACACCCCGTAGTCTAGCGTAGAGATCAAGTCTTCTGGAATATGGCACTGCTTCGCATAGAATAAATCCGCTCTTTATTACAAATGATACGGATACAAGGGTTCCAATCTAACAGGGAATTACATCGGCATGACGACACTACGCCTACCAAGGTTGCTCTATGCTAGCAACAGAACAACTCGAAGCAGCGGAATAACTTCTAGCAGCGAAACATGACGATAGCGATGGACTCCACTCCGCAGGGACTCTGGCTGGAATGCGTATCCTAGCTCACAAACTTAGAATCCTCGACGAACAAGCAATCACGGCATGACCTGCAAACTGGCATGACACGCTAGGTGAGTAATTTGAGTGTACTCGCAAGCTCATAGCAACCGAAGCAATCATGACAAACAACAGCTTGGCATTTACGGGTTAAACATTAGAGATGAACATGATACCACTAGAGCAACATAAGCATGGCATGAACATGAGCATGTTGAACATCGCATAACTAGAACCATATGAAATAAACATGGCATGTTACTCATGATATGAACAGGATGATACTAGGATGCAGTATGCTTAAACTATCATGATTCAACCTAGTAAGCTTGGGGTTATCTCGTAACCACCACATGTACCACTTACCATCGTGGTCGTCACACGATCACCTCAGGATCAAATCAAGCTTGGTATTAACAATACTGTAGTAATGATTACATGACCACAAGGAGCTTGATCCTTACCCGTGATTATCGCATAACACAACAAACATCAACCAGCTTCGGTATCCACGGTACCACTCTGATCCTCTCATGACAAAATAAAGATCAACCAACTTCTTTCATCATCGCACCAGGGTTGTTTATTAGTCAGGTTATTATTACTGTTGACCCATAGTGTTACCTACTACGAACTGGGCCCATATTCGCGGGCACGGCTATCGATAGATTATACACTCTGCAGAGGTTAGTACACTGTGCCCACACTACGGAACCCAAGGCCTCGTGCCCCCATTCGGGTGGACCAACGGCATTTAGACAAAACCGATCTACTGCATGACACTCTCCCGGCCACTCCGACAAACTCCCCTTTGGGCTAAGTCATGGGTGGCCCCGATGCCACTCTAGACATCCAATGGCCACCGTCGTGGCAAAGCAAAAATGGTCCCAAATGGGGACAACCCGGGTACAACACAACACGGGCACACAAGGTTACTGCCGCCTACCTGGCGAAGGTAGCGCACACACCTAACCTTCCCTAGTTGGAGGCACCGGCGAGAGGTATGACAATAGACCGCATTAGGGCCTTCCCATTAAGGCAAATGTGGCTGCACTGGTCTGCTCGTCTCGATGGCACCATGACTCAGCCAACAGGTGTTCAAGTTCGATTAAAGTCATTAAACATGAATGTAAATGATGTTGAGTCATACAATATAATAGCATGACAATGCATATGAGCAAGTCATCAACATGTTCATGGATGAGCAACATAACTATTTAACATATCAACAATAATAAACCATTCTCCGGATGCACGTGATCATGGCATACTAACGAGGATGAATACCACAAGTATAACAAATAATCACACTACACATGAGCATGGCATGACTACTAGCATCAGAAAGAATTACTAAACAAGAGCATGGCAATCATATTAGCAAGTAAACCCTTAACCAACTAGATGCAAATGACAAAGAATTCCTTGGGGTATTTTGCATCGACAGGCAATGGCTTCATCATGCTGAGCATTTGATTCATATTGGGCTTAGGCTTCTGAAAGATGCTCTGCAATTCTTGTTCATAATGCTGGCAAATCTAAAGCAGTGTTGTCACGGCGCTGCCTGCCACCCTTCTTTGCAGATTTGCCAGAAGCCATTGGATTCAGACTGAAAGGCTTCACGACATTGTTTGGCTTCAGGCGACTGGTCAGGCAAGAACTAGCTTCAGGCGATTCAATATGATGCTGTAAGAACTCTGCAAATGAATGCAGACTATGAGAACCAAGGGACTCTCCCACGGACATGTACCTGTGATAGCATTAGAGATGCGAGGGAAGGGGAAGAGGTCATATGCATTCTCAAATGGTTTTGAAGATAAATCAGTTTGAAGACATTGACCTCATAGCGTGAAGACATTCACTTATAGATGTATGTTGGTTCCAGATTTGTACGAATACATGAATAGGTACAACTGAGGAATCTAACTAGTAGTGAGCATAAGTGAAAGTTCTTTGCAGATTATGAGATTCAGAATAGACAATATCCAGATTTGGAAGTATAAAAACAGCTTTTGGAGGATGCGAAGATTTCAACGGATCAAATAAATGGTAAAAAGTGAGTTCTTATTTACCGCACGAAGAACTGCTAGATGAGGAGGATGGAGGCCGTGCAGTCCAATCTCTCGCGCCCTAACTTGGCGGTGGAAGACACCTACGGCGGCGGCGGGGGGGATATGTCCGCGGCCGGCGTGAAGACGACGTCGGAGAAGTCGCGGCAGTGAAGCGCTTCGTCTCCGGTGACGACGGAGGCTAGCAATGGCGCTAGGGTTTGAGCGAGACGGCGAGGGGAGAAGAAATAATGACCGCGAGGGGTGGTGTATTTATAAGGAAGAGGGACGGTGCAATGCAATTACTCAGGTGCCCCTGGCGGTTCACATCTGAAGGACATGTGGCAAGCATGCAACAGATTGAATGTTGTGCCACGACCCACGCGTGCCTGGTTTGTGATGTGGTCGTTCCGGCTTCTTTGGTATTCAGGCAAAAGGATATAGATAGTAAAAGCAGTTTAAATGTTTGTCTCTATATCTTCAGCTGACAAGGACACAGTGAAGACACTCGACACGTATCAATAGAATGCATATGAAGAGATAGAGAGAATTAGAGATATAAGCACGGAAGGGGTTAGGGTCCGATCACATTCACTTAGTGCAAAAAATGGCGACTTGAAGACATAGCTATAAGTGAATACTGTAGAGGAACACTATTATATATATATATTAGTTATAGATATTATATATATAATATATATATCTATATAGATAGATACTATATACTATATAATATAATCATATATATATATATACAGCCGGTCTATTCTGCTAATATAGTTATTCTGCTAACACTTTCGAACTGCACGCTCAACGCGAGGGCACTACACTTTCAGTAGCAGAGGTACTGCAATACAGATACTAGTGAACTTCGTGTCGTAAAAAACTGCACGCGGTGTTTTTTCGGTACTGTTTTTGCTCTAGTTTTTTAGCCGTTTATCGGAACGACGCATGTAATATACCATTGAGAACCTATGGATTAGGCGCAACTTCTCCATGTTGAACACTTTTCGAGATTCATCATAGTTTAAGAGCAGTTTCAAAAACGGTGCGGCTCACGACGAATGGCAGTGAGCGTTTTTTTGTGTTTTTTTCTAAACCGCTCGTCGGAATGAAGCAATTGATACACCGTTGGAAAGATATCGTCAAGGCGCATCTTTTTCATATCTATTATTTTCTCTATTTCGTTACGGTTTAAGAGCAGTTTTAAGTTTACTAAATCGCGGAATTCAGTTTGTTGAAATATTTGCAATTTTCGGTACTGTTTTTGCTCCAATTTTTGAACCATTTGTCGAAACGAGGCGTATGATACGCCGTTGCAAAGCTACGGACGAGGCGCAACTTTCATATGTTGAAATGTTTTTGAGATTCCTTACGGTTTTTAGTTAATTTTGAAAATCGTGCGGTTGACGACGAGAGGCAGCGGCCGTTTTTTGCGAAATTTTTACAAACCGCTGGTCGAAATGATTCAAATTATATGCCATTGGAAAGATATCGATGAGGCGCAACATTTTCATGTAGAACAATATCTCCGATTCCTTACGGTTTAAGAGCAATTTTGATTTTAACGAAATGCCGATACTCTATTTTTTTGCGACAACAAAATCGACGAGTGAACTTCATCACACAGAAAACCGCCCTGCTTCAGACAAAAAACCGCACTGCAGCAGACGGGCAAACGAACTGCATGGTTTCTTTTCTCAGACGTAATGTTTTCCGAACAAGAAAGTGAAGTGTGCTTCACACGGCCGACCGCACTGCTTCAGTTAGAAAACCGCACTGCATTTGTCGTTTTCTATATGCACTAGGTTTTTTATGCGTGAACATCCTTGTTAGTGGGAGTGGACTACGGAGTCAAGACTAGCGAACCACATGGATGAGATCTGAGTGGGCAACATTTTTGTGTGCGTTTTTCTTGTTTTTTCTATTAGTTTTTTTTGCTGTTCTCCCACAACATGTAAATGAAATGTAAATGTGCACCACAAGGACGAAGTGAACGAACTGCAATGGTGGTTTGTTTTTTCAAATGTACTGCCTTTGCTAGTGCAAACTGGACTTCCTTTTTGGAAACAAAATAAAGAGAATTTTGAGTTTTCAAATTATAATTACAAGTGAACCACATGGCATACAAGTGAACGTCTGCAAAAAGAGAAGGCACTGCATCCTCGACCAAAAAGCAAAAAGCGAACTGCACGCCCGTGCTGCTCTAGCTACTAGCGGCTCGTCGGCGAACTGCAGTGGTTACACCGTCGGCGACTTTGTTGTCGTCAAACTGCACGACGTCGTTGGCTGTACTTCACGCCACCGTTTGGCCGAACTGCACTGGATTTTTCCTTGCGTGTTTTCCTGTTTGTTAGTGGGGAACAAACGAGGAGCATCACCAAGCTGCACTCTCACACGCCTACGTGTTGCACGCCTTGTTGTAAGGAAGGAATCAAAGGGTGGCGATGTGGGATGCAGGATCTTGCATCCGGCTGTGGCCATGGCCCGGAGCCATCACCGCAAGCACACGTGGCATGACCGTCAGCAGGCTAGGAAGGGGAGCACGCTACGGCCAACACCATGGGCAATCCTCCTCGCGCGCTCTGAGCTACATGCCCACTCGCTCCGAGCTGCACGCCGCACACGCCGCACATACTCCAGCTGCACTGAAAGCACCTATCTGCAAGAAAAGTAATACCAAACTGCAATGGGGCGCTACTGAACTGCACGACTGCGGCGACTTCCCTGGTGCTCCCACCAAAGTTGTTGCCGTCGCCGTCCTTCTTTGTGCCGACAAGTGAACCGCAAGAGAGAGGTCGTTGAAGAATTGAACCACGCATTGACAAACAAAGAAACTGCAAACTATATCAAAGAGAAAAAAATGCATGCACATAGAAACGCCCGGAGTAGGCTGACGTTCTCCCGGTGCCAGGGACTGCCCTGCGGGGTGAGGTGCACTGCGCTGAGTGTTTGAATGGACCTTGTGCTAGTAACTACTCGTGGTTGGGAGAGAGCAGAGAGGTTCAGAGAATGGTGGCGAGGAGCAGACATGGTTACCGACGTCGATGGGAGGAGGGCTGTCGCGAGGGAGGCACGGGGGGAAGCATGTGGCGATGGGCTGCGTGCTGGTGGGGAAGAGGACCTTCTTTCTCCCTGTCTCCATCCCTTTTCCTCTGCTCGCCGCTGCCGTGCACGCGCGGCCGTCGTTTTTTGCTGAGCGGATTGAGGATCTCCGGCGAGGAGAGGCCCAGGTACCCGGTCCGGTAGGGGAGACGTGTGCTGGAGATGGTGGGTTGCAGCTGGAGGAAGGAGGCGGCGGTGGGGAAGGGCGGCTGGGGGGACCATGGCGGCGGCGTGGTGACATGCGGGCAGTCGAGGGAGCCACGGTGGCCCGCAGGCTCTGTGGATCCAGCGTCGGGGGATGGCATCCGGTGATGCGTGATGGGGCGGGGCTCCGCCGTGGCTTGGTGGGTGAGAGGAGGCGGCGCCGGCCGGGGGGCGGGGGAGGGAGGGGGTGCCAGCCGCGAGGGGTAGATGGGGGCGCGCCGGCGGTTTGAAAGGGATGGGGCGCCCCGGCCGTGGAAGGTAGTGAGCTAGGTGGGGCGGTGAGGGCGCCGGTGGTGGTGGGGAGGAGGGAGGTGGGGTGGGGATGCGTCAGGTGGGGAGTGGTTGCTTCTGTTCGGTTCTCGGTGTTATCAGAATAAGGCCTAGGTGTTATTAGAATAAGGTCTTAAGGGGTGTTATCATAATAGACCTACCCTATATATATATATATATATATATATTCTCTTTGTGTGACCATAGGTACTGTCAGGGGAAATATTCTGGCAATCATACCATGGCCTTATTCATGTCTCGGGCCATAGAATATATGCCCGATTCGTGTGTGCTTGTACGGAGCGCATTGTTGTCTTCAATCATACAAGATGGTGACAAAGGTTGCCAATATCACCTTGTCGGGTGTGAGGAAGGTAGCTTTGATAAGCACTGCCAAAATTGTTGTCCCATATTGTCTTTCTTCAAAGCTTGTCGGTCCTTGCATCATCCACGGAGGTGTATAACTGATTTTCTTCCTCTTGCATAACTGTTGAGGTTGTCGGGTTCTTACCTTGATTTCATCATCATACTAGAGATTTGCAAGAACTTGGCAGCATGCTCACAATATATATATAGCAGGGTCTGATTCCCGAGGCATACTTGTGTTCTGACTAACTCTTGTTTCTGACCAAACGGTTGCGAATCTGATTCTTGGAATGCACTGCCATATGCTGCCAACTCATTGTGTAATACCTTGCACCGATGCCGTACTGAGGAAGATTGGACAGCTTGTGTTCGAAGCCATCGAGAGTGTCTTGCTGGGGAAGACTGAATAGATTGTGCTCGAAGCTCTTGCCGGGGCAGCTTGCTGAAGAAGACTGGGTATCATGCTTCAGAAGCTTCCCCCCTTAAAGACTTGCTGGGGAAGACTTGGTACCTTATGCCGAAAGCTTTTCCAGTGGCGTACTTGTTGGAGATATGCCCTAGAGGCAATCATGTATGATGATATTTCCTATGTGTTTATGAATAAAGATAGTCCTTGGACATTATCAATGATGTGTATCAGCAAGTACGTGACTTGTTTGTGGGACTATGCATTGTATGATGACTGTCCTAAAAGGTCCCTAGTCAAAAGGGCTGTGTGGACGCGCAGCCGACTAGACTAGCATATGACACGGTCGATGGCTTGGTCTCACTAGCCATGGAGCATTGGATGCTAACAGGATAATATGGACTTAGAAGGGTCTGGTCAGATTCGACATAGTCGGATCCGAGTTGAGATAAGGTCCGAGTCGGACAGACCCAACTATGAGACGCAGCGATATGTCATATGTGAGTCTCTAGTACAAGATACGTTCTATGTCTTAAGACCTGAGCTGGCGCATGTACTCAGGATGGTGATAGACCTACTTTGGGCCGACCAAACGCTACTTCGTGAATGGGTAGTTACAAAGGTAGGTTTTGTGCTTGTCCAGACCCATGCTGTGAGACATGGTTGAGCAAGATGGGATTTGCCCCTCCGATCAGGGGAGATATACTCTAGGCCCCTCGTGTGATCCGACCAGGATAAGCATGGCCATGCGACAGGGATTATGAGATAATCTGGTTACTGGTCGGCATCACTGGAATGAGAAAGAGGTCGGGCTAGCACAAGGATGAAAGACTCGCCTTGAGCCCGACAACATATATCGTGTGGCAAAGGGAACAGAAGTGTGACATGTTATACAGGTTCGCCTAACCAGCTTCATCAGACACTTGGAGTCGGCATGCTTTGCTAGAGGCCGCTGCCGACTAGCCGAGTCCGTTATGATCTGACTCACAACCAAGTGAACGAGAACCTAAGGGGTCGCGCGCTTAAGGGAAGGAACCGGTCAAGCCTGGTCCGACTCCATGAGTCAGAGTGATCCTACTCGGACTCGGATCCAGGCCGAACAGATTTTGGGCTTTAGGGTCCATGCGAGGCCCAAGTGTTGAGCTCGTGACAGACGCCTATATAAAGTGTGGGTGCGGCACACTCATGCGGTTGATCGCTTCGGCGCTGTCACTAGGGTTTCCATGTGTTGTGAATAGCCACCTCCACTTGCCGCCGACTGTGTGATCGGTCCTAGCAGTCCGCCGCACGGTATTCCTCCTACACGCACGGATACCGTTAGAGGCGGTGCACCTGGGCCGCTTCGGCGAACCTGTACGTGGGATCCGACAATCGGCATTTCGAGGGAGATCAGACGAGGAGGAGACGATCCATGCGGACGCGCTGCCCCAACTCTTCTTCCGCTGCACGGCACTGCACGTCTAGTGGTAATGATCTATGATCCATCACCCATAGCATGTTCTTGGTTGTTCTGCGCGTAGGAAAATTTTAATTTGCAGTCGATGCACCCTACTGTAGTGACCCTAACAGTACTGAGGAAGACGAAGTATCTTGTGCTGGAAGTCATCCATGTATTGTGCCGAGGAAGACTGAGGAATCTTGCATTGTAAGCTTCTCTGGTAGCTTGTGAAGGAAGACTAGATTGCTTGCACCAGAAGCTTCTATCTGCGACATGTTGACTCGTTGCCATATACATACCCTTTAATATTTCTAATGCCCGTTACTTGTATGAAAATGTGTATTCGACTGTCCTTCCTGCTGAGTACTGGATACCGGGCACATCCTCGTTTTCTTCCAGGTATAATATGTTCCAAATCGTACTCATAGCATAATCAAACATTGTATATGAACCATACCTTTGACTGATAATATACTATTGGCCTTGCACACCACTTTGTCTTCCGATTTATTTCATTATTGCTGATGTGAAGATTGCACACTGATGTAGACTTGATGCTCATAATCAAGGCAGGATATCATTTGTATTCAGACCGGTTATTCTCAATGCAATGCAGTCGGCTGAGAATTCCATGAGCTTCCCAATATTTGAACTCCTTTCTGATTCTTAGGGTCCGGCGTCGGCTGATGAGCAACTTTCATAAGGGGAAATAATGCAACACCAAGGGCCCAAAGAAAGAAGCAAAAGAAAAGACAAAAAAAAACACACAAGGCATACAAATAATATTATATTCAAGCAACATCACATATTACTGCTACTCACAACAATTATATGCATGCATACTTAGGCACACAAATCTCGCGAAAACTCTGGTATTGCGATCTAACATGCTGTGGCGGTGTGCATGAAAGTGAATCAACGTGTGGAGAGGTTGGCGTAAACAAAACTACACCAAGCGCTGGCTTAACACCAGTTGCAGCTAAATGGGCTTATATGGTGAGGACGAACTTGGTGATCATGTAGCGGAACACGGAGGTTACGACCACATCATCATCAAGCGGACGGACGAAAATTGTACACGTCCAAAGAATGGGTGATAGAGTAGGACAGTTGTGAAAAACATGGCTTGCTGGCATTGCCCTTTTTTGATTACAAAGATCATTAAGGGTTGCCAACTCGGCGAGTTGGATGGCACGATTCGGGATAGAAACATGTCTATCACCGAAACAATAGGAGTGGCTGATGGAAAAGATATCGACTCGATACGGGAGCATAAATCTTGCAAGTGCCCGAAACCACTTGGTGTCTCGGCATCAATCGGCTGGGACAGAGCTGACGCCAACACCGAAGAGCAGGTATGCAAAGGTGGAGGGTGCAGGTAGTGGATAGAAACCGATGCGACAAGATAATAAGTCTATATGCATGCTATGCAACAAACAAATGCAACATTCAAATGCAGCAACCGATAGACTCTATACTACCGTTTTCTAACATTCGCATGGGCTAGGGTGTCCTACAGCCAGACCTGCTCGGATACCAACCGTTGTGGCACCCCGGCTCAGAGAGACCGGAACACCCCGTATTCCAGCCCAGAGATCAAGTCTTCTGGAATACGGCACTGCTTGGCATAGAACAAATCAGCTCTTTATTACAAATGATATGGATACAAGGGTTCTGATATAACAAGGAATTACATCGGCATGGCGACACTACACCTGCCAAGGTTGCTCTATGCTAGCAACAGAACAACTCGAAGCAGCGGAATAACTTCTAGCAGCGGAACATGATGATAGCAATGGACTCCACTCCGCAGGGACTCTAGCTGGAATGCGTATCCTAGCTCGCAAAATCGGAATCCTCGATGAACAAGCAATCATGGCATGACCTTCAAAGTGGCATGACATGCCTGGTGAGTAATTTGAATGTACTCGCAAGCTCACAGCAACCAAAGCAATCATGACAAACAACAGCATGGCATTTATAGGTTAAACATTAGAGATGAACAAGATACCACTAGAGAAACATAATCATGGCATCAACATGAGCATGTTAAACATCCCATAACTAGAACCATATGAAATGAACATGGCATGTTACTCATGATATGAACAAGATGATACTAGTATGCAGTATGCTTAAACTATCATGATTCAACTTACGCTGCTCGGGGTTATCTCGTAACCACCACATGTACCACTTACCATCATGGACATCACACGATCACCTCAGGATCAAATCAAGCTTGGTATTAACAATACTATAGTATTCATTACATGACCACAAGGAGCTTGATCTTTACCCATGATTATCGCATAACACCGCAAACATCAACCAGCTTCGGTATCCACGGTACCACTATGATCCTATCATGATCACATAAAGATCAACCACCTTCTTTCATCATCGCACCAGGTTGTTTATTAGTTAGGTTATTATTACTGTTGACCCATAGTGTGACCTAGTACAAACTGGGTCCATATCCGCGGGCGCGGCTATCGATAGATTATACACTCTGCAGAGGTTAGTACACTATACCCACACTACGGAACCCAAGGCCTCATGCTCCCATTCGGGTGGACCAACGGCATTCTGAGAAAACCAATCTACTGCATGACACTCTCCCGGCCACTCTAACAAACTCCCCTTTGGGCTAAGTCATGGGTGGCCCCGATGCCACTCTGGACATCCAATGGCCACCGTCATGGCAAAACAAAAACGGTCCCAAACGTGGACAACCCAGGTACAACACAACACGGGCACACAAGGTTACTGCCGCCTACCTGGCCAAGGTAGTGCGTGCACCTAACCTTCCCTAGTTGGAGGCACCGGCGAGAGGCAAGAAAATAGACCGCATTAGGGCCTTCCCATAAAGGCAAATGTGGTTGCACTGGTCAGCTCGTCTCGATGGCACCATGACTCAGCCAACAGGTGTTCAATTTCGATTGAAGTCCGGTTAAACTTGAATGCAAATGATGCTGAGTCATACAATATAATAGCATGACAATGCATATGAGCAGGTCATCAACATGAACATGGATGAGCAACATAACTATTTAACATATCAACAATAATAAACCATTCTCCGGATGCACGTGATCATGGCATACTAACGAGGATGAATACCACAAGTACAACAAATAATCACACTACACATGAGCATGGCATGACTACTAGCATCAGAAAGAATTACTAAACAAGAGCATGGCAATCATATTAGCAATTAAACCCTTAACCAACTAGATGCAAATGACCACAGCATAAGGATGAACATGGGTTCACAAGCATATATAAAGCATTCACAAAATATTAGCATACACAAAGAATTTAAATATTCAAGTTGAAAACCATGGCTACTACATGGCCATCATGCAAGTGGCTGTCGTGGCTTGCCTGGGGTGGAAGAATTCACCGAGGAGAAGTGCGAAGCATTCGCGGAAAGATTCGCCGGAAACAATTCTCTCTCAGAGGGGGCTACTTGGGGCAAGGAAAAATGGTCATTTTCACAGTCTAAAAACATTATGAAAATGGTACCAACATGACGGGCTTGACGAGACGAAAACGTGAGACTTGGATTCACCTGAATCGGAGTTAGGATCAAAAAGATATGAAGGTTTGAAGAACAAGGACTGATCTGTAAAAATTATATTCACAAACAGGCCCCTGGTGGCTGAAATGTATGCGCCTTCGGATGAAATACGTCTTCTGCGCAGAGAAAGCGCATTTTCAGCCGTAGTATAACCAGAGTATGTTTATCGGAGAGGAAATCGTATTCTCTAAAATACGCTTTCACTTAAAACACGTGGGCCCTGGGCGTTAGCCACTTACAGGTGGGGTCAGGGAAGGGCTGGCGCGGTCATCGTCTTCCTCCTCCCTCTGTCTCGATCGAAACAGAGGAGGAGCAGGGGAGAGCGCGGTGCCGGCGACAGGTCGGGCAGCTCCGGCCGTCCCCGGCGGAGCTGGGACCGCCGGCGGACTCGGGAAGAGCTGCCGCACCCATCCAGAGGAAAAGCAGGCGCCAGGGAGAAGCAGAGCCGCCGCAGCTCGAGGCAACAGAGAGCAGGGCTGGCGGCACTGGAGGAGATGGGCGTGGGGGCCCCGATCAGTCCGGCAACGAACTGAGTAGAGGGGGTGGTGCGTCGGACCTCGGGGAAGGTGCTGGAGAGGTCAGAACGGAGAGAGGTGGCTAAGGCTCACCGGAACCAAGAAGGGGCTATGGCGGCCATGGCTAACAACGGCAGCCAGAGGTCGGTGGGGCTGTTCCGGCGAGCAAGAAGAGAGGGGAAGAGGTGGGGGAGCCGCGGAGCACCTCGGGGTAGCTATATAAAGGCGAGGGAGAGGTAGAGAGAGCTTGGGAGCTCTCTGGCTACACGGCAATGGCGGAGCAGAGCAGCTTGTAGCACGGGCGTGGCCAATGGCGAATCGACTAGGGTGAGACCGGATGGGGCAGGGACAGGGAAAGGATGGCACGAGCATGGGCGAGCTCGTGGACGCGGCGAGGCATCGAGAAGGAGAGGAAATTGACAGCAACAGTGGCTGGAACTCTCCAGAGCGCGTTGTTTGGAATGTCTGCCCCGTGATCACCGCGTGAACTGGCGCACACGGTGCACAAAGATTGGCCAAATCATGTTGGCAAGGCAAGGTGAGCAGAGGAGAATGCCAAGGAGGAGAGAGAGCCAAGCATAGTGGCCATAGATGTGATCACAGCTAGCAAGGAACCAAATTCATAGCAAAGTGTTTGGAGTTTGCTGTGACTCATATGCTTGGAGATCATGGATGTGCTTTGACTGGGGTTGATCACTCACTAAGGTAATTAAGATGGAAAAGTTTCAGCTCAAGAAGAGGGGTTTAGCTAGTACTTGTTGTACATAGGGCCAATTTGGAAATGCAAATATTGATGTGGCATTCACATGCTAGATTGGATTGAGCTGAAAATGGTCATGGCATGATGATTTAGGCATATGAGGGTTCCATAAATTTTTCATACCATTTGGACAAGCCAAAGTGGTACTTCCTTCATAATGCACCTCTCTGCACAGAATCTTGGAAAAATTGCAGATGGCAAATGGCTAGATAAAATGAGCCCAAATTTTGTGGAGAGGGTTTATATGGGTAGGAGCATGTCCTGGTAAATTTTCAATAATAATGAAGCAATATAAAATATAGTTCCTTCACAACCTGAAAATCTGATCAGAAACCAAGATTTGATGCTGAGCTCACATAGAGTGATGACATGAGCTCAAATTTGGAGAAGAGTCATGATTTGATCCTATAAAGGGCCATGCAAAATTTCAACTCATTAGGATTAACCTAGCTAGTACTTCCTTCACAAAGGCTTCCATCTAACAGAAACTTTGGAAATTTGCTTAGGAAGATTCACTAGGCAAATGGAGTTGAATTCTGGAATGAGGCAATGACATGGATAGGAAAGAGTGTCCAAAAAGTTTGGGAGCAATCAAGCAAAGATAGGTGGCACTTCCCTCACAAAAAGCCACACTGACAAAATTGAAGAATGAATATTGATGAATTATTTTTGGGCTAGGAAAGGAAAGTTTGGACATATTTGGGGCATATATGATCCAAACAATTTATGAGAACTATTTGGGAATTTTGTGGAGGACAGTGTCAGTACAACAAACCGTGGGTCTGTTTCCCAGACCGTGCACAGGCCTAAAAGAGCAAAGTTACAACATCCAAGACCAGACCAAGCTAGGAGAGTTGGCTCTTTGAGGAATCAAAGGGCAGGGCCAGAAGACCAAGACACTGCTAAGGAAAAACCTCCCTTGCCGGGTAGGCGAGCCTAGAGAGGACGAGGTGGCCCCGAAGACAAGCCTCAAGACCGTCCGGGCAGGCCTGCCGGGCACTACCAAAGCAAACTACCCCGCCAAGGCTACACCGCTCCACCTCACAGCGATGCAATTCATCGATCGGTGCGGTGTCAAGTCCCCAAGTGACTAACTGGTAGTTATGTGACACATGGCAGCCATTTCCAGGGGAAACCACCTCCAAATGATACCCGTCCAGAGACGTGTCAAGCAGATAGACGAAAAGGTGGCCGAGCGGCCCGGCAAGGCTTGCCGGGCAGGCTACAATGTGACATTGAGCGGCGCATTTAATGTGCTCTGCTTTGCCTGCAGAGTTAGGTATGATAGCACTGTTTGCTATCTAATCAGTACACAAAGACTGATTTGCCACTATGGTAACCCCTTGATCTATAAAAGGAGGGCCATGGCAACCAGAGAAAGGGTTCAGAACCTTGTACACTCGTACATGCGTAGCTGCTCTCGCCCCGAGGCAACCCTGCCGGGCAAGAGCGCTGCGTTTCCACCTCAATCCACCTTCAATCCACCAAAGCAGGAGTAGGGTTTTACACCTCACGGCGGCCCGAACCTGGGTAAAACTACCCGTGTGATCTCTGTCATGCTGTGCTACGGTCATCCGCTCTTTGTGCAATGCGCTCAGGCCCCCGCCGAATCAAAAGGGGCCGATGGCCCCATAGGTGGCCCTGATTTCCCACGACATCTTTGGCGCGTCGGGTAGGGGGCAGCGCTTGCGCGAACCTGAGAAGCGTACACAGCGTGTCATCTTCACCGACGGCTCCATCGTTTATGGCACCCAAGAAGAAGCCCAGTGCTGCGGCCCACCCGTCCACCTCGAAGGCCCCGTTGCACGCAGCCACAAAACGGCACGGAGGCCACGAGGATGCACGGGGACACAGACGCTGCGGGGGACGTGGCTGGCGCAGGCGGCGTCACCACCACCTCCCCTGCAGTGGAAGTAAGAGCAGAAGGCACCGGGGAAGTACAGCGCCAACAGCACCTTGACGGCCACACTCCACAAGGTACGGGTGGAGAAATCATTCTGTCCGCACCTCTCCGCCCGACCGAAAGGCACAGCCGCAGCGGCGGCTCTCGCTCTGGGGCGAATCGCAACCCTCCGGTCACTCCCGCTGCGGGCGCGGCCGCGGGACGTGCGCCATTCCTTGAGCGAACCGACCCAGTCGATGCGCCGAATGGAGCCGCTGGCCCTCAAGCGCCTCCACCTCGTTGCCACATCATCGTAGCCGCGGGCTCACGATGGCGGGAACTTGGCGCAGCTACTACTGGCACCATAAGGAGCCAGGCGACGCAACGATCTACATCATCATCCACGCCAAGTACCGCTTCAGAGCCTATGGCACGGGCCCAGCTGCTGTTGAGATTTCCGCCGGCAGCCGATCAGATGGATGAGTGGAGAGCCACCATCCAAAGCCTGATTGGTTTTGCCGAAGTGGGAGGATCACAGCGAGCTGGCCCGGCACGGGCTCCCAATGCGACAACAACGGCCCGCATAGCTGGCCATGCTGAGGGGGGCACCCCCACAGTGCAGTCCCCTCCGCAGCAGCCTGCGCAAGGTCCACGACTAGAGCCTCGCGATCAAGAACCCGACGATGTCTCGATGGTTTCGTCCGGCCCTCGAGCGTGTCGGGACCAGCGGCAAGCCCAGGAAGACAGGCGAGGGGAAGGCGCACGCATCATCGTCGAGCAACGCCACGACAACCGCCGCCAGTCTGATCGGCGCAACAGCCCCGACGTCGACGAGCCTACGCTCGGTGAGGGTGGGTGCCTGCCTTTCGAGTTTGGGTGCCCGGCCTTCACTCGTGAGCTACGACAAGTCCGTTGGCCATCTTCCCGCACATTCAAGCCAGAGATACCAGAGAAGTACGATGGAAGATTGAACCCGGTAGAGTTCCTGAGCATCTACACCATCGCTGTTCATGCTGCCGGGGGAAGAGACGAGAAGGTGTTCGCCAACTACTTCCCTTTGGCACTCAAGCCAAACATGAGATCTTGGCTGATGCACCTGCTGGAGAACTCCATTTCAACTTGGGCTGACCTGTGCCATGAGTTTGTTGGCGCCTTCACTGGCAGCCATCAAGAACCAGGGCGGCCCAGCGATCTGCAACTCCTCCCGCAGAAGGAAGGGGAGACCCTGTGGAAATACATGCAAACGTTCAGTCGAGTGCACAGGAACATCCCAGACATCCACCCGGCAGCCGTGATAGCTGCATTCCAGTCCAATGTGCGCAACCGCCGGATACATTCCAAAATGAACGTGCGGCTGCCCCAGATTGTGAATGAGTTATACACACTAGTGGATAAGTGTGCTCGCATAGAGAACGGAAGGTGAGTTCCCGGTGAAGAGGATGGCGTCGACATCGATTCAGGCGAAGATGATGACGCCACCAGCCAGAAGAAGAATAAGAAACACAATAAGAAGCGCAAGGAGAAGGTTGTGATGGCAGTCGAGGGATCAAGTACACCTAGTACCGGCAAGAAGGCCGAAGCACCCGGCAAGGAGGTTGCCACATGCACTGACTGCCGGGCGGCTGCGGCTGCCGAGAAGGCCGGGAAGGGTGAGGGGCCGTATTGCAAGATCCATAGGACCAAGGGCCACGACCTTCGGGAATGCCATCAGGTTAATCAGCTCATCAAGAAGCAGAGGGCTGAGTACGAGAAGCATGTTAAGGAGAAGAATCAGGATGGTGCTGGCGGGAAGGGCCATGGCGGTGGAGTAAGCCACCCCGGCAAGGCTCCTCAGAATCAAGGGAAACCCGCCAGAGGCCGTGAGAAGAAGGATTGCAGTGATGAGACCGATGAGGGAGATGAAGAGGAAACCAGCGAGTAGGAGTTCCAGAAAGCCACTGACGCCTTGTGCATTGACGGGGGTGCATCTCTACACTCCTCTCACCACCAACTTAAACAGTGGGCGCGTGAAGTCAACGCCATGGAGCCAGCGGCAGATTCTCGGAAGCCGCTCAAATGGTCCCGCACGCCCATCATCTTTGACGAAGAGGATCACCCTGATCGCACTACTGCGGTAGGGTGCTTGCCGTTGTTGGTCTCACCAACAATACGCAACCTCAAAGTCACAAAGATGTTGGTTGACGGCGGGGCTGGGTTGAATCTGATATCTCCAAAGGTCCTCAGCAAACTTCAGATAGCAGACAAGGAGCTCAAGGTTACTGGTACGTTCCAAGGAATTAACCCCGATAGGAGTCATCCTAAAGGAAAGATCACGCTGCCGGTGATGTTCGGGGGGGAGTTAAACTACAGGACTGAGAAGATCGTGTTTGACATGGTTGACCTCCCCTTGCCGTACAATGGAATCCTTGGTCGCCAGCTCTGGCCAAGTTCATCGCGGCATCCCACTATGCCTACAACACCTTGAAGATGCTAGGGCTGATAGGAGTCATTTCCATTGCATCAGATCAGAAGGACACAGTCATATGCGTGGACAAGATGTATCGGGAAGCAGTCGCGGCAGAGGCCGCGAAAGCCAGTGTTCCCACCAAGGAGAGTAAGAAAATGAAGAGAGCTAGCAAGGATGCCAGCAAGGAATCCAGGAAGCGTGCCTCTCCGAAGTGCGCTGCACCTGTCGATGACTTGCCGGAGAGTTCCAATAGCAAGAGATCCAAAGCTGCGGCGCCTACTGTGAAGAAGGTCCCGGCAGGGCTGGCTGGCACTGATGGTACCTTCACTATCAGTGCCACCCTCGATGACAAATAGGAAAGCGCGCTTGTTGCCTTCCTGTGGGCGAATGCCAATGTGTTTGCCTGCCAACCATCTGACATCCCCGGTGTTCCCAGGGAGGTAATCAAGCACCACCTTACTGTCTACCCACATGCCCGGCCCGTCAAGCAGAAGGTCCGAAAGCATGCTTTGGAACGGCAACAGTTTATTGCCGATGAGATCAAGAAACTTGAAGCAGCTGGTTGGTCAGGGGAGTGTTGCACCCCACGTGGTTGGCCAATCCAGTGGTGGTGCGCAAGGCGAATGGGAAATGGAGGCTTTGCATAGATTTTACGGATCTGAACAAGGCATGCCAGAAGGACCCGTTCCCCTTGCCGCGCATTGACCATATTGTGGATTCCACTTCCGGGTGCGACCTGTTTCCTTTCTGGATGCCTACTCCGGATACCACCAAATCTTCATGTCCAAGGAAGACGTGGAGAAAACCGCGTTCATAACCCCGTGTGGCACGTACTGCTTTGTACGGATGCCCTTCGGGCTAAAGAGCGCCGGATCCACCTTTGCAAGAGTAGTACAGATTGGCTTTGAGTCCCAGTTACACAGAAACATTGAGGCTTACATGGATGATATTGTGGTCAAGACCAAGGACAGATCAACCCTCATCCAGGATTTGGAAGAAACCTTTGCCAATTTGCATAAGATCAACTTGAAGTTGAACCTGGAGAAGTGTGTGTTTGGCATGCCCTCCGGTAAGCTACTTGGTTTCTTTGTGTCTCATCGAGGGATAGAGGCCAACCCCGACAAGATCAAGGCTATCGAGCAGATTCAAGCACCAAAGACAGTCAAGGACGTGAGGCGTTTGACAGGATGCATGGCTGCACTGAGCAGGTTCAATTCCATGTCTGCCGAGCGCGCCCTGCCATTTTTCAAAATCTTGAAGAAAGCAGGGCCCGTGGAGTGGACCCTAGAGGCAGATGCAGCACTACAAAATTTGAAGACCTATCTTTCCTCTGTGCCCACCTTGGTCGCTCCCAAACCGCAAGTGCCATTGCTGCTATACTTGGCGGCAACCAATCAATTGGTTAGTGCAGCACTGGTGGCACAGCGGAAAGTGGATGACGCGGCAACTACAACCACTGTTACCTCTGGAGAAGAAAGTGGACCTATCCCAACAAGGCCAGAGTCAGTCGAGAGTGAAGAAAGGCAGAGCAGCGGAAGTAGTTCTCTGGTCACGGCAAAGAAGAAAGTGGTGCAGCGCCCAGTATACTTCGTCAGCTCCCTGTTGCAGGGGGCTAGGTCGAGCTACTCTGGCATGCAAAAGTTGATTTTTGGCCTCATCGTGGCCTCAAGGAAACTGCGCCATTACTTCCAAGCCCACGAGATCACAGTTGTCACCCGTTTCCCCTTGCAAAGCATACTACGGAACCCTGAGGCCACCGGCAGGATTGTGGAATGGGCTTTGGAGTGGTCCAGCTTTGGTTTGAAGTTTGAAAGCACGTCAACCATTCAGAGCAGAGCACTAGCAGAATTCATTGCAGAGTGGACACCAACTCCTGATGAAGAGGTATTGGAGATAGTTATTCCCGGCAAAGAAGCGCCCCAAGATTGGATAATGTATTTCGATGGTGTCTTCTCCCTAGAAGGTGCAGGGGCTGGTGTGCTTCTTGTTGCTCCCATTGGGGAGCACCTTAAGTACATCGTCCAGATGCACTTTCCCCGGGAGAAGGCTACCAACAATACTACAGAGTATGAAGGGCTCCTTGCCGGCCTTACAATTGCAACAGAACTGGGAATCAAGAAGCTGATCATCTGCGGAGATTCACAACTTGTGATGAGACAAGTCAACAAGGATTACCAAAGTCCATTGATGGAGGCATACGTCGAGGAAGTAAGGAAGTTGGAGGAGCGCTTTGACGGATTGCAAACAGAGCACATACCCTGTGCAGAAAACAGCATCGTTGATCATCTGTCGAAGTGCGCTGCGCAAAAGCTCCCTGTGGAACCAGGGACTTTTGTTCTCCATATGAATCAACCCTCCGTATCCCTGGCAACAATGGCCAGAAAGAGGAGGTAACTAGACTCCGACAAGCCTCACCCCGCAGGGCCTCCCGCGGCCCCCGGCAGAGAGCTTGGCGGGAACAACTCCCCTTCGATTAGCGAGCTGCACCATCCCGCCAGACCACCGGTCCCTGCGATCGTGAAGTACGCTCCTGCAAATGAGGAGGTGCCATTTGTCCTTGTTGCCGAGCCTCTGGCCCCAACTTGGGCACAACACATAGTCCATTTCCTCCAAACTGGAGAATCTCCGAAGAGCAAGAAGAAGCTGAAAGAGTAGCCCAGAGGGCCAGTATGTACCAGTTTGTCGACGACACACTATACAGAAGGAGGCCCAACGGTGTGAAATTGAAGTGCATTTGCCGGGAGGAAGGAAAGGAACTGTTGGCAGAGATACATAAAGGTATGTGCGGCCCACACATTGGATCAAGGGCCCTGGTTGGAAAAGCCTTTCCGCAAGGTTTCTATTGGCCCACGGCCCTCCAAGATGCAGTTGAGCTCGTCACCAAATGTGAAGCTTGCCAGTTCCACTCCAAGAACATTCATCTGCCTGCCCAAGCTCTTCAGACGATCCCTTTATCATGGCCCTTCTCGGTCTGGGGGCTCGATATCTTGGGCCCCTTCCCCTGTGCTACCGGGGGCTTTGAGTTCTTGTTTGTCGCTATCGACAAGTTCACAAAGTGGCCAGAGGTGGAGCCCGTGAGAAAGGTGACCGCCCAGTCAGCTATCAAGTTCTTGAAAGGATTGGCGTGCCGCTTCGGAGTCCCTGCCCGGATCATCACTGACAATGGCACCCAATTCACGAGCTGCGCCTTCATGCAATATGTTCATGCCCTTGGAAGCAAGATCTCATTTGCCTCTGTCGCCCATCCCAGAAGCAACGGAGAAGCCGAGAGGGCGAATGCTGAAGTGTAGCGGGGCCTCAAGGTAAGAACTTTTGATAGACTGCAGAAGTGTGGCAGGCGATGGATCGACGAGCTGCCGGTAGTTCTTTGGTCCCTCAGAACGACAGCAAATCGAGCTACCGGGCAGACTCCATTCTCCCTAGTCTATGGGGCAGAAGCAGTTATCCCCACAGAACTCATATTCAGGTCTCCTCGAGTGCTTGCCTACGATGAAGTAGCGCAAGAATGGCACCGGCGTGTCAACGCTGTGCTACTTGAGCAGAACCGTCTCCGGGCTGCTACGTGTGCTGCACGCTACCAGCAAGCCCTGCGTCGCTATCACAGCTGCAGGGTTCGTGCCCGGGGTTTTGAGGAAGGCGACCTTGTCCTTAGGCGTGTTCAGTCCGCCAAGGGTTCAAACAAGTTGACGCCGAAGTGGGAAGGCCCTTACCAGGTAGTACGAGTCTCCAGACCTGGCGCAGTCCGTCTAGAGACCGGAGATGGCATTCAATTGCAAAACTCATGGAATATTGAGCATCTTCGTAAGTTCTACCTGTAAGGCACGGCTGTCGAGCCCTGCCCGGCAGCCACCCTTTTGTACAGGCCTTGCCACTGTTGCATGTAACCCCTTGTACAAAGCCAGGCGCAGACCCTAAGCAACAGAAATAAATGAAGCACTGGGGGGCCCCCAAAACTTGCATGCATGCATAAGCAACTCATGAGCATAGCATGATCATGTAGATAAGGTCTCATGAGGCATTGTTTTCATCTGCATTAAGTTGTAGGGTTCTTGCCATGGACTTGGTCCCAAGGGAGAAGAAATGAAGACAAGCCTACGTGACGATCCCCGGCAAGCCAAATAGATAAGTTCTCTTCTTATCCTTACGCGTTCTGTAAGCAGAAACTTGTGCATATGAAAACCTCACCACCTTCGAAACTTTGGTTCTCCCATCCTTTGACTCGAACGTTGCTTTGGTCAGGATGGTCGCAGTGGCCTTTGATAGAGAAGGCTTGGCGGGGGGTTGGTCCCTCTTTATGATTTGTGCCCAGCAGGCTTAGCTCCACGGCAACAATTCGAGGGTACCGGCAGGATAGCTTGCCGGAGCTAACTTGTTTACTTGAACGTATAGAGGCATTTCACCTCTCCATGAGTATGACGCATGCACAAGTGCCTGGCAAAGCTTGTCCTTTTCATTAATATGCAGATGAACAAGTACAGATCTTACAGAACACTAACAAGGATAAAGAAGATTACATTATTTAGACTAAAGTTTGGCTAATGCCTACATATTTTAGATTGAAAAAAGATAAATGCCCGTGATGCCTCTGCTTTTTTCCTATTCTCCTTGGAACTGCAGGGGAAGGCAAAGATGTCGGAGAGAAGGCCTGGCTGGGATACGGCGCCTCCCCAGGATCAGGATGGCGCCGTTCCCGAACTAGGAGGAAGAAACCGGAGGGCAGGCGTGAATGGTGGTGTTGCCGAAGCCCGGCCGGAGACGATGGTGCCGCCAGGCAATCATGCCATGTCGGATCGGTCATCCCCACTCTTGACGCGTCGCGGGTTGCCGCCACCCTCCTCGTTGCCATCGCTCGAAGAGGCGTTTCTGCCGCCCCTCAAATCACCGCCGCGGCAGCTAAGACAAGCACTGGGTGCTTCGGGAGACGCCACAAAGAGCATGGTCGTCTCCATCAACCCAAAGTTAGAAGGACGCCGTCTTTCGAAGAAGCATACACAGGCACGGGGGACCTGCCTATACGCCAGGCCGGCAGTACCCCGAAGGAAAGGATTCACCGTTACCAATGGCGAACCGATCCCTCACCGGAGAAAAAGGGATAGGCCGAGAGTGACTACCACGCTCTGTGGACTCCGGCGTGGTGTCACTCACATGACCCTTCACTGGAAGTGGAGCCCCGGGCGGCCCGGTGACAAGCGCGCCAGAGTCGCTACCTCCGGCGCTACCGCCGCGCCGCCCACATGCCCTCCTGAGGCCCGTACAAAGACGAGGGAGGGGTATTATCTCAGCAAAGACGTGACCACGCCCTTCTTCTCCCCAGGCACCTTTGCAAGCCTCCGGTGTCATCGACTCCAACCTCGAGCCTGGGGCTTGGCCCCGGTCTCTCTCTCTCTCAACATTGCAAGAAGAGAAAAGGAAAAGGTGAGAGGAGGAGCGTGGATGAGCATTTCCGCTTTCCTCCTGCCCCCTTTTATAGGTGGGCTGGGGGCTGGGGCTGATCCATCGATGGGTGACCACCGTCTCTCTCCGCCAACCCGAGAAGACCAGGCCCTCGCTTTGGCACTCTCCCACACCACGCGCCTCCGTTACTGCCGGGGCCGGGACACGAAATCCCAGAAATTAACCCCTCCTGTCATCACCAGCCCAGGATTACTGTTACTGGTGGACACATCCTTGTTATAGATTACCAAGCTATTACAAGAATTGGATACAAGACCATAAAGGTCTAATGATACAACAGTGAATTCTGGTGGTGGATGACGAAAATGACTCGTGGTTCTCCAACGTCGATGGGGCTCCATTCCCACGGGAACAGCTGACCTGGATAATTCCTATCCGCGTGGCTGCTATCCTAGGCTCCGCACGGTCGTCGCTGTGGTACTCCATGTAGAACTTCTGACCTGGCCAAGTAAATAGCCAGGGACAAGCCTGTGAGTACGTTTGAATGTACTCGCAAACATCATGAACAAAAGATATACCGAATGCAACAATTAAATTATATGATCATGATGAACCACACTATATGCGTATGCTCATGATGGACTTAAAGGCATGCTGTCTGGAATTAAATCATGGCATGATAACATATTAGCATGTGCAAATAACTGGATATATAGAAAATATTAGTGATAAACAAGTAAAGTTAAAGGAAAATAAAATTAAGGAAATGCCGGTCGGATGTCTAAAATGACAGCACTGTAGGTCTTGAAGAGAAATGCCAAACGGGTGTCTAAAAGAGAAATCGGACGAGACAGGACCATCCGAGAACTCAGGCGACGCCATGAGAGGTCTTGAAAAGAAATGCCAGTCAGGTGTCAAGTGACGCCACGGTCGGACTTGAAGAGGAATGCCAATCGGGTGTCCACAAGATTAGTGGCGGGATAAACCGCCTGTTAACTCGAGAGACGCCACGAGAGGTCTTGAAAATAAAACTGAATGCCTGGGGTAGTCTAGCCAGCCCCTGAGACACTCAGGAAAAATTCAAAATAAGAGAAACGGGTTAGTCCTCAATATTATGCATAACCATAATAATATTAAGATGCATAGGAAAAATATTCATGGTAGCATCAGGTTGACAATAATTATCTTGCAAAATAATTCAGGCTCAATTTAATTATTTTCCTCCGAAGACCGACGCTAAGACCGACACTTGACCAACCCAGACTGTAGCCCTTAACCACGGGCACGGCTATTCAAATAGGTTTAAACTCTGCAGAGGGTGTACTCTTTACCCACAAGTAAAGGATTTCTTTAGTCAGTACCGTAACATTGAGTAATTCCCATTACGGTCTTTGGGTTAAAAACACACCTGACCAGCACACTCCAGATTAACTTTCCGGATGCCAGGAATCACCCAAAGCATCGTTCAAGAAAAACTTTAAGACGGAGAGACCAACGTCCTGCATGGGATCACTATTAATACACGCGGATTCCAAGGGGTGCCCCCCTCTCAGTTACAACTGGAAACACCCATGCCCCCTGACCCGATGACAGGATTTAGTCCACCAACATGGAAACCCTCATCGTAGCCCTCTATGTGGTGTTTGCACGGAAAGGGGTTAACAACTTACTGAACCATACCGCACCCATGGCAGGGACAAGTGGCAGCACGAATCAAGTATGGGGGTTACCGGAACAAAACTCAATCTATGGTCGACTCAGGAGGTACAAGTTTTCCTGCAGTGGTTAGCACAACAAAGTATTCTTTCAACAGTAATAACAAACAGGGCCACAACCCTTGCATGCTCCACATATATCACGTGACACCCTCGTGTCAAATATGGCCCGTGCCCGTCGGCACGTCCAAGGCAGGAGCACACTCCTGGATTCTCACAACTTGTGCATGTCAAAACTTGAGTGGAATGCATGCAAGAGAAAA
The DNA here is from genome assembly GCA_011799875.1 of Thinopyrum elongatum. NCBI lineage: Eukaryota > Viridiplantae > Streptophyta > Magnoliopsida > Poales > Poaceae > Thinopyrum > Thinopyrum elongatum. The sequence continues at coordinate 352,396,461 of CM022303.1, forward strand.
TATACATGACCATGCATGCTCATCTAGCAACATGCAAATTTAATTTGAATTCAACATAGTCATGTTCAAATTATTCTTGCAAAGAATATAACCATGTGATTCACCATATCAAGCGTTCGAGATGCTTGCCTTGAGCATGCAGAAATATTGGGTGCACTTCAAAAGTTTGAAATGTTTATCTCCCCTCCATTTCCTATTTTCAAAAATGTTTAAATCACCACATAAAGCAAAAACAGTGTTAAAAAATTGTTTCAAATATTTTTGAATCAAGTACTAAAATAAACTAGATGAAAAATTAGAAATACCAGAAAAAGAAACAAATTATTTGGAGTTCATATGAATTACCTATGAATTTTCTAAATTGAAATAAATGATTAAAAGGACTATTTAATAGATCCAGTAGGAACAAGTCTTAGGAAAAAAATGTTCACCTAAGCTGGATAAATAGAGCATGAATTTAGGAACCTACAGAAATTTTAATCACTGGATTTGGATATAAAATGGTTACTGTAGAAATATTTGAAAACTGCTGAAAAAGAAAAAAGAAAAGGAGCAGAGAAGCGCCCTGAGCGCGATTTTGTCGTGCGGTGTTAATGGGCCGAGCCCAGTCGATCGGCTGCGCGGGAGGCTGTGACGTCGAAGGCGTACTAGCCAAAATCCGTCTTCCGATGAGGGAGGCGTACTTTATGAGAAGTGTGCTTCCACTTACAGACGCGGTCCCGACCTCCAGTCACTGACAGTGGGTCCCGTGGGCCCACCAGTCAGGTTTGACTGGTCGCCGCCGCGCGTGTTTTCTCTGGCAGAAGCAGAGGCGGGGTTCCGACGGTGATCCCCGGCGAACGGCGGCGCCCCACGGTGAACTGAGGCCACGAGCGTGACCAGGAGGCGGAGACGGTCCTCTGGGTACCCATCTTGGTCCCCGAGGTGGACGGGGTCAACGGCGGTGAGCTCTCCGGCGGACGACGGTGTCGGACGGAAGAAGAACTCCGTCCACGAGCTTTGGTTCATGAAATTGATGAAGGGGATGGACTTGTGGGTGTTCCAGGAGGTGGGTGGTGGAGAAATACCAGAGGAGGAAGTGTTAACTGCGTCGAAATCAACCGGAGTTTAGAAGTGACAGAAGCGGCCGGAGGTGGAGGAGAAGACTACGGTCGGCTCGATTGGGTGGTCGGGAGGCGACCTAGGTGATCTAGGAGTGCTGCCTGAGAAGAACGGAACTCGGGGTTGGGTATTTATAGGGAAAGAAGGTCGGTTCCGCTCGAGCTGATCGGATCAGAGGCGGTGGTGACCATTACTGTGCCGCAGAGGTGGTTGAGGGCAGCGGCGCGATGTGGGCAAGCTTCTGATGGAGGCCACCATCCAGGGAGTGTGCTGGCGGCCTTTGATTCGAGCTTGGCACCCTTGGACGGTGCTGACAGCGACAGGCGGCGGCGGTGGTTGATGGTTGTGGCGGTGGCCGGTGCTATGTGTCAGGGATTGGTGTCGGCGGGGTCAGCGACTGCGGATGAAGTCGGTGGGCTGGTAGTTAAGGCGGGGGCAAGCTGGCGGCCTCGGATTTGGCCATGTGGTGGCGTGTCCGAGCCGACGTCCACGGCGGCGGCAGTGGTCGGTGGTGGATGGCACCAGAGGCCAGGGGAGGATGTCGGCAATGCCTAGCGTGGACGGCGGAATCTAGTGGAACACTCGGGAGAGCAGGAGAGGCAGCAGGGCTACGGTGCAGGGGTGAGGCCGAGCCTGCCAAAAGGGCGCTCTGCCCGTGCTCCGGTCGTGCAGGCCAGGCATTCAGAATGCCACAGTACTCTAGCATGGCTCAATGAGCTTGATATTTGGCAAGGTGGTGTTCCTAGGCATGGGAGGGTTGATGGACCTGCTGGTTTGACCAGAAGTGCAAGTGCCCAGTGCAGTTTAGAGAGATGCCAATTTCCTGTCATGCCCATAAGCCGTTTGACAGAATGTTTTGGTGGTCTAGGTGGCTCTGTTGGTTTTGAGTTTTGGCAGGATGGTGCCTCATTAGATGGTAGATATGGTGGTGGATTTGGTTTGGAAAGAAGGGAAACTTGCTAATGCAAGTTTTACCAGAATTCATTTTTGGACAGAAGCTACAGAGGGATATTTGGTGAAATAAAAAGATTCCAATGGAGCTAAAATTTTGGACTTAAGGGTTTGGTTGGAAGGACTATAAGTGGGAAAAATTTCAGAATTTTTGGAGCAAGGAAAAATAGGTTTACAGTTATAACCTAAGAAATGGACAGAATTGAAAAGAGGTTATTTCACTCAAAATTTTCAAAATACCAAGTATGTTTTTGCATAAAAGTGATATATAGTCATCACATGACCTCCCATAAATTTTGTGGAATTTTGAAAGAATTATTTAAAGTAGTTATAGTGCAACAAAGGCATTTAAAATATTGAAATAGCTATTAAAAGAATTATTTAGAGGCAAATTTTATTATGGAATTAATTCCTACTATTATTAAAATATAAATGAAATGTTTTGAGAACACTACCAGAGCCACAATATTATTTCCAAAAATTCCTATATGGAGGGAAGAATTTTGAAAAACAGAAACAGAAAATGGTTCTGAAATTAATAAAAGACCTAGCAAGAATTCAAAATTTTAATTCTGGCCAAATTTTATTTAGTAAAAACAAGATTAAATTTTTGGGGTGTTACAGTTACCTACCCCACTCAATGCATGCAGCATACGTGGCCGGAGATAAGGGCGTGGTGGGAAGAGTGAATTGGTAGTTACTCGCAGGTGCGTTAAAGTTATTCACAGGCCATTACAAGAATGGCCCCACCATAATTGGCGTTACGCGATGGGCGGAAGAACCGGAAACTGACCTGGGCTCAGGTTAATGAAGAAGCAAAGAAGATCTCAAAGGACGAAGCAACTGCTACCCTCTTGCCTGTGCACTGGAAAGGGCCTACCACGACGACGCCCGACAGCACATTCGGGCCAGGCCCGGGGGCTCCTGTCGGTACAACAAACCCTGGGTCTGTTGCCCAGACCATGCACAGGCCTAAAAGAGCAAAGTTACAACATCCAAGACCAGACCAAGCTAGGAGAGTTGGCTCTTTCAGGAATCAAAGGGCAGGGCAAGAAGACCAAGACACTGCTAAGGAAAAACCTCCCTTGACAGGCAGGCGAGCCTAGCGAGGATGAGGTGGCCCCGAAGACAAGCCTCAAGACCGTCCCGGCAGGCTTGCCGGGCACTACCAAAGCAAACTACGCTGTCAAGGCTTCACCGCTCCACCTCACAGTGATGCAAGTCATCGATCGGTGCGGTGTCAAGCCCCCAAGTGACTAAGTGGCAGTTATGCGACACATGGTAGCCATTTCTAGAGGAAACCACCTCCAAATGACACCCGTCCAGAGACGTGTCAAGCAGACAGGCAAAAAGGTGGCCGAGCGGCCCGGCAAGGCTTGCCGGGCAGGCTACTATGTGACACTGAGCGGCCCATTTAATGCGCTCTGCTCTGCCTGCAGAGTTAGGTATGATAGCATTGTTTGCTATCTAATCAGTACACAATGACTAATTTGCCACTGTGGTAACCCCTTCATATAAAAAAGGAGGGCCATGGCAACCAGAGAAAGGGTTCAGAACCTTGTACACTCGTACGCGTGTAGCTGATCTCGCCCCGAGGCAACCCTGCCGGGCAAGAGCGCTGCGTTTCCACCTCAATCCACCTTCAATCCACCAAAGAAGGAGTAGGGTTTTACGCCTCGCGGCGGCCTGAACCTGGGTAAAACTACCCGTGTGATGTCTGCCATGCTGCGCTATGGTCCTCCGCTCTTTGTGCTATGTGCTCAGCCCCCCTGCCGAACCAAAAGGGGCCGATGGCCCCATAGGTGGCCGTGATTTCCCATGACAGACAGAAATATAGGTTGCTTCACAACCTAGGGCTAATAGGGTTATTCCTGTAATAGAAAAAGGAATATTCCCAATAAAAAGAATATTCGGGTTGGGCTAAGATGTAAATGACATGGTCTTGGGATGGATTAGATGATGACAAGCCACTTGTGAGACTTGAGAAGAGATGATCTTCCCAAGTTTCAAGACCACGGAGCCACAGAAAATTAATTCAAATAAAAATCCAAAGAAAAACAAAAGAAAAAGAAAGGGCCAAAATCCAGGGTGTCACAGCCTGAGGATCTTGGACTTGATCAAAAGGTGTCTTGCTGTGCGGACGCTACTGCGCATGATCAACAACGCCGCTCGGAGCCACGTCACGCCCATCTTGCGATGGACGTGGCATACGTCTTGTTGTTGTTTCTCCCGCCGCTGATGGTGTGGCCGCAGCAGGAGGATCTCAGCTCGCTCCAGACCAAGCGGTGTCGCTCGGATGGCTGCGCCCACACGTGCGCCGAGGAGGAGGGAGTTGCGTGTCCGCGCCGCCCGCGCCATTGTGGCTGCTCTCGCCAGAGGGTCAGGGAAGTAGACCACCTCTAGCACCTCTGGCTCCTACTCCCGCTATGGTTGGCACAACGCCCGCGCCGCCCGCGCTGATCATGCCTGCCATGGCATTCATGCCATCCGCACCGGTGGCATCACCTGCGCCGCCCGCTGACGTGTGTTAGGGAGCTCTAAAAGCAGAAGGCTGCATCGCCGTGGTGCCCTTCTTCTTGGGCGTCATTGATGATGAAGATGATGGCGAAGCTTGATGAAATCAACACATAATTTGCTGTCTCTCCTTCACGCCAGTGAACCCCCTACCTGGTGCGCCAATGATGTTGGTGGTGACGACCATCTATGGGGCCATCTAGCCCATTATGGTTTGGCTAGGGAGATGCACAAAATGCAAAGAGCAGAATCAACAGAGAGCATAGGGGTTTTACCCAGGTTCGAGCCACCTTGAGGTGTAAAACCCTACTCTTGCTTTCTATATTGGGTGTATGTGTAGACACAAGTACAAGGAGCGCTTTCCTGGAAATGTGTAGAACGAGAGCAGCTACATGTGAAGGTTATGCCTAAGATTGATCCTCCTCTCTAAAAGTTGCCCGGGCCCTCCTTTTATAGCTTAAGGGGTGGCCACAGTGGCAAAACCGTAATCGTGTGTTGATTAGATAGCAAACAATGCTATTATACCTAACTCTGCCGGATTAGGACAAAAGCATTAAATGCTCTGTTAGGTGTCGTGAGGAGGAGCCCCGGCAAGGTTGCTACACCACTTGCTCAGCCGCCTCCTGTTATCTTGACACGCCCCCTGGACGGGTGTCAATAAAGGTAAATCCTCATCCAGCATGCTGCCACATGACCGAAAATCCCTCCTAACCACCTACGAGTCGACACCTCATTGATTAGTGACTAGCTATTCAATGAGGTGGAGCGCTGGTGGCTGGCGAGAGCTTGCTAGGCCTTCGCCTTGCCGGCAAGGGCTGCTTTTGGTGTTACCCTTGATGCTTTGGTTTGTTCTTCTCCCCAACTAGAATCAACAACTGGGTCTTGAATTCTGGCTTTAGCAATTCCCGGCAAGTGTCGACCAGCAGGGGAGCTGCTACTTGTCTATGCATAAGTCAGGGTATAAAATACCCAAGTTTTATGCACCGACACACAGGCCGCCTCCTCGGACACTTGTACCGCGGCTGCGAAGGCCACAAATTGCTCCTCTGTTTGGAGGGAGTGTTCCGTGTTACCATTGGCTATAATAACACCATTGCATTCTGGCATTTTGAGCTTGAGGTAAACGTAATGCGGTACTGCTTTGAAGCGAGCAAATGTTGTGCACCCTAGGAGCCCGTCGTATCCACTTCGGAAGGGGACGATGTCGAAGATTAACTGCATGCTCCTGAAGTTCTCGGGTGACCCGAAGACTACTTCCAAAGTCACCATTCTGGTACAGCGGGCCTCAACACCTGGAATGACACCTTTAAAGGTGGTGCTGCTCAGCTTGATTCGTGATGATTCAATGCCCAACTTCCTAACTGTATCCTCATAGATTAAGTTGAGGCTACTTCCCCCATCCATAAAGATGCGTGTCAGATAGAAACCATGATGATTGGGTCCAAGAGGAGTGCAGCCAATCCGCCATGCCTGATGCTGGTCGGATGGTCATGATTGTTGAATGTGATCGGGTAAGCCGACCACGGGTTCAACTTCGGGGCGACTGGCTCTAGCGCGTAGATGTCCTGAAGTACGTGCTTCCTCTCCCTTTACGGGATGTGGGTAACATAGATCATGTTTACTTCTATTACCTCATTAGGAAACTTCTTTTGGCCTCCGTTGTTGGTCCGCCGAGGTTCATCCTCATCTTCACTGCGATTTTGGGTTTTAATTTGACCCTCCATCGCTACCTTGCCAACCTGCTTGAAGACCTAGCAGTTCCTTTTGGTGTGTGTTGATGGTTTGTCCTCAGTGCTGTGGATTTGGCACGGTCGATCCAGGATCTTGCTTAGCTGGCTAGGTCCACCTTCTTCACTTTAAAGGGTTTTCTTTTCTGTTCGGATCTAGGTCCAGCGAACCCTGCATTGATTGTGGCATCCTCGGTGTCGCTCCCGCCATTTTTGAGCGTGCGCTTGTTTTTATTGCATCGAGGCTTTCCATTGGTGTCGCGTGTTTATGAGGTGCCTTCCTCACCATTACGGGTACTTCGGGCAAGCCAGGTATCTTCCCCTACGCAAAAGTGGGTCATTAGAGAAGTAAGGGCTGCCATGGTCCTCGGCTTGTCTTGGCCAAGCTGGTGGACAAGCTGGTGGACAAGCCATTCATCTCGGATAGTATTCTTGAATGTGGTGAGGGCTTCGGCGTCGGAGCAGTCTATGATCTGGTCCTTTTTGGTAAGGAACCTATTTCCAGAACTTCCGAGCTGATTCGCCTGCCTGCTAGGAGACACAGTTAAGGTCATCAGCGTCCGGAGGTCGGACATACGCGCCTTGGAAATTTGCCTGAAAGGCATCCTCAAGGGCTTCCCAGCTACCAATGGAATGAGGATGCGACCTTTTAAGCTAGTGCCTAGCCGGCCCCTTTAACTTGAGTGGCAAGTACTTGATGGCATGGAGGTCATCTCCGTTAGCCATGTGTATATGGAGAAGGAAATCTTCGATCTACACTTTTGGGTCTGTAGTGCCATCGTATGATTCTATGTTGATGGGCTTAAACCCTTCTAGAAAATGATGTTCCATTACCCTGTTTGTAAAGCAGATCGGGTGGGCTGGACCTCGGAACCATGTAGTATCCTGTCGGAGGTTGGGGAAGAGCCATGTCCAGCTTGTTCTCAAGCACGGCCATTCCTATCTAACCAGGCATCGTAGCCATCGTGATCCGTAGATGGACCGAGGAGGCGCTCGGTTTGCCTCAACGTGAGGTCGAACATCATGAGGGTCTAGGTAATCCACGGGGTCCTTGTAATTGCATGGAGCCGGTCAGGTATTGATGTTTTCCCGCTCTGGCCTATCCCAACCTCTAGGAGGTCAGTCAGGCGCATCGGCGGCTAATTCGTCGTCGAACTCCGGCAGCAAACGCCTACGAGGATATGATTTGGGCGCGCTATGGAGTATATCTTTGAGATCTTGTTCGGCCGAGAGTACTTCGACCCACTTTTCGTCCAGCGCATATGTATTAGCCTGGAGCAGTAGTTGCTGGTTGCATTTCATACTTCGAGCGGTGTTGACGAGGCACCGCCTGAAGTGTGCTTGTTCAAAGGGGTCTTCGGGGACGATGTAGTCCTCGGTTCTGAGGCTCTCGTCTTCCTCGGACTCAGGAATGGTAGTTCTCGTCGGCCCCTTCAAAGAGGTTTTCGGGATCCAAGTCCTAGGGATTTCCTTCAGGACTGCCGTTCTGCACTGGGGAGGCTTGAAAGTCCTCGACAGGGTTATCGGCGTCGCCAGCTGTTATTTCAACCTTATTAGTGGTGGCGTTGTTGCTGTTGGGTTCCTTGTTGTTGCCCCTTCCGTGTCTGCGCTGGCGTCTCGGAGGGGATCTGGGGGTGTCAACCATATAGACATCATAGGTGGATGCTGCAGTACACTTGCCGGTGTTTACCAAGGGCGAAGTGTTCTGTGGGGCCATCGGCATCTTCATCCATGACAGTGGCCTCGTCGTAGTCTAGCACGTCGGTTAAGTCATCGACCGTGGCAACTAGGTGGGTGGTGGGTGGGATGTAAATTTCATGGTCATCGGCTTTAAGTCTGATCTTGTTGTAGTACAAAGTCTTGGCATCCGAGATTGACAGGCTCTGGATACGATCAAGCATCACATTTAAGTGAGATAGTTCTTTGGGTTTAATGGCCTGGCTATATGCGGGGCTGGCTCAAAGTGTGCCCGGGGTATAGCTCGGTGTGTTTTCGATGTGGAGCGGATCCGAGAGAGATTGTAGATCTAGTGCTAGGGTCGGCTCTAAATCCGACGTGGCTTCAGAGGTAGGGGCCGGACCTGAGTCCGGGTCGGGGGTCGAGGGGAGATCGCTCAGAGTCGTTACGTCAGGGTTTTTCGACGACGCTAAGGATTCTGGCAGACGTCTTCGAAGGAGATTGGTTCGGGAGTCAAACCTCCAGTGTTGGGCAGCTCCTCAATCTGGTCGGCCGTACAGCCTGATAGGATGAGTTCTCCACGGGAATCTGTGGTGTACTCCAGGACTCCCAAGGTCACGATCTGACCCAGGGTGTAGTTCTCGATGGAGGCCAGATGGCCGGTCGAGTTCGGTGTAGAAGATCATGCTGCTGAACATGAGAAGTTGGCCGGGGACGTAGATGTTCTTGTGGCCGTTGCCGCAGTTTATCTGAAGATGTGCCATCGATCCTTCTATCGATCCCACAATGGAACTCTTAGTGAAAGCACTAGTGTCTGTGTGAAAATCGGCGACCTCGAGGTAGGGGGTCCCGAGCTGTGGATCTCGGACAGATGGTAACAGGAACAAGGAGATGATGTTTTACCAAGGTTCGGGCCCTCTTGATGGAGGTAAAACACTACAAAAAAAAGACACATCCGTGACATTTTGGGCCGAACGAAAAAAATTCTGTCATGCTTCTGACACTTCTATGACGATAATTGTGACAAAAGCACATATCATCATAGATGTGGTGGGCTCCTACTTCCATGACAAAAAATCATGACAGAAAATGGGCTTTTCGTCCTGGGCGGGCCGGGGACGCACCTGCATGACATTCTTTGGGCCGTCCATGACGGAAAAAATCATGGTAGAAGCGAGGGCGAGGAAAATTTCGGGGAGTTCCCGGTTACGGTGGGTGGTCGGGGCCGAGTGATGCATGGAGGTATGCGCGTTTCTCTCATAGTCTCACGCGCATGTGTGTGAGGCATTGGGCTCTAACTGAACCTGAGCGAGGTGTTGGGCTCTAACTGAACCCGAGCGATTGCACTAGCTATGTTACTGAACCCCGATTGATCCCTTGGCTGTAAACTGAACCCGAGTGATTCCTTCGCTACTGTTGCTAACTAACGCTGATCGAAGCTGCCTCTTGATGAATAGTCCCCGGTGGGGGTTGGATGAACAGTTCCCGGTGGGGGGTTGGATGAACAGGATCCCATGGTAGTAGAGGCCGTTGCCGCTGGATGAACAGGACCCCGATCAAGGAGGTGGGGGTGGATGAACAGTAGCTGGTGGAGGGCTGGTTGAACAGGACCCTGTGGAGGGCTGGTTGAACAGGACCCCGTGTGGAGGGCTGGTTGAACAGGACCCCGTGTGGAGGGCTGGTTGAACAGTAGCCGGTGGAGGCTGGTTGAACAGGTCCCCATGGTGAATAGTAGCGGGTGGAGGCTGGACGAAGTTAACGGTGGATGAACAGTAGTAGGTGGAGGCTGGAGGAAGTCGACGGTGGATGAACAGTAGCCCGTGGAGGCCAGAGTGAGGCACTAGATGATGGATGAACAGTAGCTAGTGGAGTCCCATTTTGCGGTACGCAACACCCTTCCTGATGAACAGGACCCCTGTTTCGACCGTAGGCGCTCCAACACAAGTCCGTTTCCTCCGTTTTGCGATACGCCACACCCCTCCCGATCAACAGCACCCCGTTTCGACCGTAGGCACTCGAACACAAGTCCGTTTCCTTCGTTGTGCGGTACGCCAGACCCTTCCCGATGAACAGGACCCCGTTTCGACCGTACGCGGTCGAACAGAAGGCCATTTTCCTCCGTTTTGCGGTACGTCAGACCCCATTCCGGTTGTTCCGTCCAAGCCAGTTGGCTCCCGTTGAACACGAACATTCCGACCCAGTGGCTTCGCTCCTGATGAACAGGACGCGTTCCGACCCAGTCACTTGGCTCCCGGTGAACACGACGCTGTTTCCTCCATCCTGACCCAGCCGGTTAGCTGCCGATGAATAGGACGCCATTTCTGCCGTTCGTTGCCTCCCCATGTACACGAGCCCTGGCGGTACATATGCGTGAGTACGCGTTCGAGATCCCGCCCTTATGTACGTACATGGCCGTATTTTTTGGCATGTGGCTGTACGTACGTGTACATGGTTTAGAAGGGACTGCCTAAACTGCTATGTCGGGGCCTCTACTACTACAGGTGTGTAGCGGGAAACCGCGGCCACCTATGGGACCAGGAGGCCCGTTGCTGGTTCGGCAGGGGGGCGCCACGTTGCACAAAGAGCAGACAAGCGTGTGGCAGCACGGCAGAGATCACACAGTCATTTTTACCCAGGTTCGGGCCACCGTGAGGCGTAAAATCCTACTCCTGCTTTGCTGGATTGATGGTGGAAAGGTGGTGGTGGAGCATAGTACACTTGCCCGGCAAGGGTTCCCTCAGGGCGGCAGTGGCTACGCGCGTATGAGGGTCTGAGTTATCCAACTTTCTAACCTTCTCTACGGTTGCCATGGGCCTCCTCTTATAGATTAAGGGGTCACCACAATGGCAAAACAGTCATTATCTACTGATAAGATAGCAAACAGTGCTATCATACCTAACTCTGCAGGCTGATAGGGCGCATTAAATTCGCCGCACAGTGTCCCATCGTTGGTTGCCAGGCAAGGCTTGCCGGGCTATCTCGCCAGCTCCACGCCTGCTCGCTTGACACGTCGAACGACGGGTGTCATCTGTAGGTGTTTCCTGTAGGGAGAGGCTGCCATGTGGTGAATGGCTGCCACTTAGTCACTCCGCGGTTTGACACCGCACTGATTGACGACGTGGGTCGTGGTGGAGTAGTTCGTGAGGTGGTTTTGCCTCCATGTGCCCCGGCAGGCCCTGCCGGGACATCTTGGACGTCGTCTTCCGGTGATGGCCTCGCCCCTTGCCGAGTTCGTCTACCCGGCAAAGGAGGCCCTTCTCCTGATGGTGCCTTGCCTCTTTGGCTTGATCTTGGTCCCTTTGATCTGCATGTTAGTCCTTTGAACCTCTTAGCCCCTTGTATTCTGACTTGGGTTGGTGCTTCAATCTCGTCCCCGTGCCTGTGCATAGTCTGGGCAACAGACCCAGGGTTTGTTGCACCGACAGAAGCCCCCGGGCCTGCCCCGAACGCGCTGCCGAGCATCGTCGAGGTAGGGCCTAATAATTGCATAGGCTGGGTCGCTGAAAAGGCTGGTTACTTGAGGTCTTCTTTGCTTCTTCATTAGCCTTGATTCCGGGCCAGTTTCCGGTTTCTTCGTGCGTCGTGTAAGGCCAATGGTGGTGGGGCTGCTCCAGTGATGGCCCGTGAATGAATTTAACGCACGGGGGAGAAACCACCAATTCACTCTTCCCACCACGCCCTTTTCCTTAGCCACGTATGTTGCATGCATCGCGCGGGGTAGGTAACGGAGCCGTGCGGCATGGGAGAGCGTCAAGGCGAGGGCCCGGTCGTCATGAGTTGGCGGAGGAGGACGGTGGCCGCCTGTTGAGGGAGCGGCTCCCCTCCCCGATCCGCCTATAAAATGTAGGGGTGGAGGAGGGCGAAGTCACCCACCCTCGCATTCTTCTTCTCCTCCGCTTTCTGCCTCTGCTGGTTATGCTGAAGAGGAGAGCCTGGGGCTAGCCCCCGGGCTCTTGGTTGGGGCTAGTGTTGCCAAATGCCGGTGCCGGCGCTCGGGGAGTGAGCCAAGTCCTTGCTGTGGCGAATCTCTTGGTTCCTTCGAGGCTCGGCCAGGAGGCGGGGCTGGAGACCATTAGTAATCCCAGCACCGCCCCTCCCGGAGGTCTTGGGGCTGATGTTGATGAGAGGCGCGCCTTCCTGCCCACCAAGGCGGGGAGCGGTGCACCTCAAGCCCCCTGGCTGCTCGCCGTCTCCCCGGGGGAGGCGCCGGGCTGATCTGTCGGTGCCTGTGCTGGAGCCCCTCGCTCGGTCTTAGAAGCGGTGATCCTGAGGCCGCAAGGGTGCTGCGCACGTATTCCTCCTTCGCAGCCTCGCCACTCCCGATCTTGTTAGGCTGTGTCCGACAGCTCCTGACGGGGATCGGGGTGGTGTTGTGCCTGCGTGTCGACCACCCTCTTCTCTTCCCACCGCACTACCTGGGATAACAGGGACAGGGAGAGGAGTTTACGGAGCACCTATCTTTTTTCAATCTTAAACTTGTAGGCAATTGCCAAATTTTAATTCAAATAATGTAATCTCTCTAGTCCATGTTTGTGTTCTGTAATGCTTGTACTTGTATCAGCATATTACTGAAAAGATGAACCTTGCCGGGAACCCGTGCATGTGTATGTCCATGCAGAGGCGAGATGCCTCTTTTGTGTAAATAAACGAGTTTTCCCCGGCAGGCTATCCTGCCGGCACCTTTTCTGTCTGCCGGAGAGCTGTGTCTACCGGGCAACAGGCAAAGGGGCCAGCCCCCCACCAACTTCTTTTTACCAAAGGCCACTATGACCATCCTGTCCGAAACAACATTCGAGTCAGGGATGGGAGCACCTAAGTCTCAAAAGAGTGGCAGTGTTTTCTTATGCACAAGTTATAACTTACAGAACACTAATGGACAGGAGGTAGAAATTATCTGTTTGGCTTGCCGGGGATCGCAGTGCCGGGCAATCTTCTCAACTCCTCGTTAAAGCCAAGTTCACGGCAGGAACCTGCAGCTTCATGCAGATGAGAATGAATGCAGGATGCAATACTATCTATATGCATATGCAAATGCTCATGAAATGCTTATGCAGTGATCTTGGAATGCTCATGCATGCATGCAATCTTGGTTGGGGGCCCCCCATAGCGCTTCTTTATTTTCTCTTGCATAGGGTCATTGCCCTGGCTTTGTACAAGGGGTTACATGCAGCTGAGGCAAGGCCTGTACAAAAGGGTGGCTGTCGGGCAGGGCCCGACAGCCACGCCTTATGGGTAGAACTTGCGGAGATGCTCAATATTCCATGAGTTTTGCAACTGAATGCCATCTCCGGTCTCCAGACGGACTGCGCCAGGTCTGGTGACTTGTACTACCCGGTAAGGGCCTTCCCACTCTGGTGCCAACTTGTTTGTACCCTTGGCGGACTGAACGCGCCTAAGGACAAGGTCACCTTCCTCAAAACACCGGGCGTGAACCCTGCGGCTATGATAGCGACGCAGGGCTTGCTGATAGCGTGCAGCACGCGTAGCAGCCCGGAGACATTTCTCCTCGAGTAGCACAGCGTCGTCACGCCGGTGCTGATCTTGCGCTACTTCATCGTAGGCAAGCACTCGAGGCGACCCGTAAATGAGTTCCATGGGGATAACTGCTTCTACCCAGTAGACCAGGGAGAAGGGAGTTTGCCCGGTAGCTCAGTTTGGTGTTGTTCTGAGGGACCAGACAACTACCGGCAGCTCCTCGATCCACCGCCTGCCATGCTTCTGCAGCGTATCAAAGGTTCTCATCTTGAGTCCACGCAGCACTTCAGCGTTCGCCCTCTCAGCTTGCCCATTGCTCCGAGGGTGTGCCACAGAGGCAAATGAGATCTTGCATCCGAGGGCATGAACATATTGCATGAAGGCACGGCTCGTGAACTGGGTGCCGTTGTCGGTAATGATCCTTGCCGGAACTCCAAAACAACACACCAATTCTTTCAAGAACTTGATAGCTGACTGAGCAGTCACCTTTCTCACGGCAGTCACTTCCGGCCACTTTATAAACTTGTCGATAGCAACGAACAAGAATTCAAAGCCCATGATTGCTCGGGGGAAGGGGCCGAGGATATCGAGCCCCCAGACCGAAAATGGCCATGATAGAGGGATTGTTTGAAGAGCTTGGGCAGGCAGGTGGGTTTTCTTGGAATGGAACTGGCAGGCTTCACATTTGGTGAATAGCTCAACCGCATCTTGGAGGGCTTTGCGCAAATAGAATCCTTGCCGGAATGCTTTCCCAACTAGTGCCCTTGATCCAATGTGGGAGCCGCACATGCCTTTGTGTATCTCAGCCAGCAGCTCCTTTCCTTCTTCCCGGCAGACAAACTTTAATTTCACACTGTTGGGCCTCCTTCTGTACAGAGTGTCATCGACAAACTGATACATACTGGCCCTCTGGGCTACTTTTTCAACTTCGTCTTGGTTGCCGGGAAGCTCTCCGGTTTGGAGGAAGTGTACAATGTGCCTTGCCCAAGTTGGATCCTGGGGCTCAGCAACGAGGACTAGCGGCACCTCCTCTGCTGCGGGAGCACATGCCTCATTTGCGGGGTCCATGGGCCCGGTTGGAGGGTGTGGTCCGGCAGACTGCGAGGAGTTGTTTTCGGCAGGGTCTCTGCCAGGAGCGGACGGCTCTACCGGGAGAGGCTTACCGGAGTCCAACTTTCTCCTTTTCCAGGCCATTGTTGCTGGGGATACGAAGGGCTGAGTGAGATGGAGAACAAAAGTCCCTGGTTCCACAGGGAGCTTCTGCGCAGCACACTTTGACAGATGATCAGCTATGTTGTTTTCCTCACGGGGTACGTGCTCTGTTTGTAATCCGTCAAAGTGCTCCTCCAATCTCCTCTCTTCCTCGACGTATGCCTCCATCAATGGACTTTGGTAATCCTTGTTAACTTGTCTCACCACAAGCTGTGATCTCCTTGAATGATCAGCTTCTGCATTCCCAATTCAGCTGCAATCCTGAGCCCGGTAAGGAGCCCTTCATATTCTGCTGTGTTGTTGGTTGCTTCTTCCCGGGCAAAATGCATTTGGACGATGTACCTCAAGTGCTCCCCGGAGGGGGCAACAAGAAGCACGCCAGCTCCTGCACCTTGTAGGGAAAAAGCACCATCAAAATACATAATCCATTCTTGGGGTGATTCCTTGCAGGGGGTAGCTGTCTCCATCACTTCCTCATCAGGGGCTGACGTCCATTCTGCAATAAACTCTGCCAATGCCCTGCTCTGAATAGTTAACTTGCTTTCAAACTTCAAACCAAAACTGGATAACTCCAAAGCCCACTCCACTATTCTACCGGTAGCCTCAGGGTTTCGGAGTATCCGTTGCAATGGGAAATGAGTGACAACTGTGATCTCATGGGATTGGAAGTAGTGGCGCAATTTCCTTGAGGCCATGATGAGACCAAAAATCAACTTTTGCACGCCAGAGTACCTCGATCTAGCCCCCTGTAATAAGGAGCTGACGAAGTACACTGGGCGATGCACCACTTTCTTCCTTGCCGCGTCCTTGGGGTTGCTCTCATTGCCGTGCTCATTGCTGTCCTGATCATTCTCTGACTCTACCGGTCTCTGCTCACTCTCTGCCTCATCCACTTCTCGCTGCGCTACCAAAGCTGCACTGACTATTTGGTTGGTTGCCGCTAGGTACAACAGCAACGGCTCCTGGCGTTTGGCAGTGACCAAGGTAGGCACGGAGGACAAGTAGGCCTTCAACTCTTGCAAAGCTGCATCTGCTTCCGGGGTCCACTTCGTGGGTCATGCCTTCTTCAAAATTTTGAAGAACGGCAGGGCGCGCTCGGCAGACTTGGAGATGAATCTGCTTAGCGCGGCAACGCATCCTATCAGATGCCTCACATCCTTAACTGTCCTTGGTGCTTGGACCTGCTCGATAGCCTTGATCTTGTTGGGATTGGCATCGATCTCGCGATGGGATACAAAGAACCCAAGCAACTTGCCGGAGGGAACACCAAATACACACTTCTCCGAGTTGAGCTTCACATTGATTTTGCGTAGATTAGCAAATGTCTCCTCCAAATCTTGAATAAGGGTGGCCCTATCCTTGGTCTTGACCACAATATTATCCATATAGGCTTCTATGTTTCTGTGCAACTGTGGCTCAAAACCAATCTGGACTACCCTTGCAAAAGTGGACCCGACACTCTTTAATTCGAATGGCATGCGGACAAAACAGTATGTACCACATGGAGTGATGAACGACGTATTCTCTTCATCTTCCTTGGACATGAAGATCTGGTGATACCCAGAATACGCATCCAGAAAGGAGAGCAAATCACAACCTGAAGTGGAATCCACAATCTGATCGATACGCGGCAAGGGAAACGGGTCCTTCGGGCAATCCTTGTTGAGATCTGTGAAATCTATGCAAAGCCTCCACTTCACGTTAGCCTTCCGGACTACCACTGGGTTTGCCAACCACGTGGGATGCAGTACTCCTCTGACCAATCCAGCTGCCTCTAGTCTCTTGATCTCTTCTGCAATGAACTGCTGCCTCTCCAAGGCCTGCTTCCAGACTTTCTGCTTGACAGGTCAGGCATGTGGGCAGACAGCAAGGTGGTGCTCGATTACCTCCCTGGGAACACCAGGGATATCAGATAGTTGCCAGGCAAACACATCGATATTCGCCCACAGGAAGGCAACGAGCGCGCTTTCCTATTTGTCATCGAGGGTGGTGCTGATAGTGAAAGTACCATCAACGCCAGCCAGCCCTGCCGGGACCTTCTTCACTTGGGGTGCAGCGACCTTGGATCCCTTGCCATTGGAACAATCCGGCACGTCGTCAATGGGTGCCATGCACTCGATGGGGGCACGCATCCCGGACTCTTTGCCGGAGTCCCTACAATCCCTCTTCTTTCCTTTGCTTTCCTTAGCGGGAGCCGCCGCTGCCACTGCCTCTGCTGCAACCGCATCCCAGTACATCTTGTCCACACAAATGATTGCATCCTTCTCATCCGATGGGATGGTGATGACTCCCAGTGGCCCAGGCATCTTCAAGGTGTTGTAGGCATAGTGAGATGCTGCCATCAACTTAGCCATGGCCGGGCGTCCAAGAATCCCATTGTATGGCAGGGGGAGGTCAACCACACCAAACACAATCCTCTCAGTCCAGTAGTTCTATTCTCCCCCAAACGTTACCGGCAACATGATCTTTCCCTTAGGACAGCTCCTGCCGGGATTAAATCCTTGAAACGTGCCGGTAACCTCCAGCTCTTCCTTTGCTATCTGAAGCTTGCTGATAACTGCTAGGGAAATCAGATTGAACCCGGCCCCGCCGTCCACCAACATCTTCGTGACCTTGAGGTTGCAGATTGTTGGGGAGACCAACAATGGCAAACACACTACCGTAGTGGTACAGCTAGGATGATCCTCCTCGTCAAAGATGATGGGCGTACGGGACCACTTGAGCGGCTTCCGGGCCTCGGGCGCTGGCTCCACGGCATTGACTTCACGCGCCCACCGCTTGAGTTGGCGGTGAGAGGTGTGCAGAGATGCACCCCCGTCAATGCACAGGGCGTCGGTGGCCTTCTGAAACTCTTGCTCACTAGTTTCCTCTTCATCCCCTCCATCACTCTCATCACCACAGGTTTCCTTCTCTCAACCTTTGGCGGGTTTTCCTTGGTTCCGAAAGGGTTTGCCGGGGCAATTTACTTCACCAACTCAGCCCTTGCCGCCAGCAACATTCTGACCCTTTTCCTTGTCACGCTTCTCATACTCTGCTTTCTGTCTTTTGACAAGCTGCTCAACCTGATAACACTCTTGAAGGTCGTGGCCCTTGGTCCGATGAATCTTGCAATATGGCCCATCACCTTTCCCGGCTTTCTCGGCAGCAGTGGCTTCCCGGCAGTCAGTGCACATGGCAGCTTCCTTGCCGGGGGCCTCAGCTTTGGCCTTCTTGCCGGTACTAGGTGTACCCGATCCTTCAACAATCATTACTGCCTTATCCCTTCGCTTCTTACTGCGCTTCTTGCTCTTCTTCTCACTGGTTGATTCATCCTCATCCTCTGAATCAATATTGGTGCAATCTTCCTCTCCGGGCAACTTTCTTCCCTCCTCCATCTGAGCACACTTATCCACCAACGTGTAGAGCTCCTTCACAGTCTTGGGCAATCGTACGTTCATCTTGGAACGAATCCGGCGGTTGCGCACATTGGACTGGAAGGCGGCTATCACAGCTGCCAGATGGATATTTGGGATATTTCTATGAACTTTGCTGAATCTCTGTAAATACTTACAGAGGGTCTCTCCTTCCTTTTGTTGGAGAAGCTGCAAGTCGCTGGGTTGGCCCAGCTCTTGGTGGCCACCGGTGAAGGCACCGATGAACTCATGACACAGGTCTGCCCATGACGAAATGGAGTTCTTCGGCAGGTGCATCAGCCAAGATCTCACATTGGACTTGAGGGCCAAAGGAAAGTAGTTGGCGAACACCTTCTCATCTCTTCCCCCGTCAGCCTGAACAGTGATGGTGTAGATGCTCAGGAACTCTGCTGGGTTCAGCCTCCCATCGTACTTCTCAGGTATCTCTGGCTTGAACGTGCGAACGGATGGCCAACGGACATGCCGCAGCTCACGGGTAAAGGCAGGGCAGCCAACCTCGAAAGGTAGGCACCCGCCAATACCGAGCGCGGGCTCGTCGATGCCGGGGTCATCGCACCCATCGGTCCGGCGGAGGTCGTCGCGGCTTTGCTTGACAACGGCGCGTGTGTGTCCTCTCTGACTATCCTCCGGGGCTCGTCGTTGGCCGGGACGCGCTCGAGGGTCAGAAGAGGCCATCGAGATGTCGTCGGGGTCTTGATTCTGTTGCGCTCACGCTAGCTGCCGTGGCGGGGACTGCACCGTGGGGACGGCCCCTTCTGTAAGGTTAGCAGCATGAGCTGTTGCTGTCGCTTGGGGCGGCCGTGGCGGGCCGGCTCGCCGTGAGCCCCCAGCTTTGGCGAAACCGAGCAGACTTTGGATGGTGGCACGCCATTCGTCCATTTGCTCGGCCACTGGCGGAAACCTCAGCAGCAGCTGAGCCCGCGCCATGGCCTCCGAGGCTGTACTTGGCATGGGTGATGATGAAGTCGACCACACCGTCGCTCGACTCCTGACGGTGCTATTGGCGGCAGCACTGCGCCCCCACTGCTGCGGGGCGACCACCAGGATGGCAGGGTGGTGCGGCGAAGGCGCTTGAGGGCTAGTGGCTCCGTCGGACGCAGCGGCTTGGCCGACCCGTCCCGGGGGAGGTGCACGCCTGCAACCGCACCCGTGGTGGGAGCGGTCGGAGGGCGGCGATTAGCCCCGGCCCGAGTGCCGTTGCTGCGGCTGTGCCCGTCGGCGGGCGGAAGGGGCGCAGATGGAGTAACCCCTTCACTCGGACATTGTGGAGCGTGGCCGTCGGGATGCTGCTGATGCTGCTCTCCTCTGATGTCTCCTGCTCCTGCGTCGGCCGCGGGGAAGTGATGACGGCGCCGCCTGCTCCGACCACACCCCCAGCAGCATCCTCGTCCAAGCGTGTCTCCGCACCTCCCACAGCGTTAGAGGCCGCGGGCGGTGGAGCCTTCGAGGGGGAAGGACGAGCTGGAGAACCGGGTTTCTTCTTGGGTGCCATGGTCGATGGCTTCGTCGATGATGCTGATGGTGATGAAGGTGACGCGCTGCACACGCCTTCAGGTTCGCGCAAGCGGTCCCCCTACCTGGCGCGCCAAAGATGTCGCGGGAAACCGCGGCCTCCTATGGGACCAGGAGGCCCCTTGCTGGTTCGGCAGGGGGGCGTCGTGTTGCACAAAGAGGAGACGAGCATGTCGCAGCATGGCAGGGATCACACAGGCATTTTTACCCAGGTTCGGGCCGCCGTGAGGCATAAAACCCTACTCCTGCTTTGGTGGATTGATGGTGGAAAGGTGGTGGTGGAGCATAGTACACTTGCCTGGCAAGGGTTGCCTCAGGACTGCAGTGGCTACGCGCGTATGAGGGTCTGAGTTATCCAACCTTCTAACCCTCTCTACGGTTGTCATGGCCCTTCTTTTATAGATTAAGGGGTCACCACAATGGCAAAACAGTCATTATGTACTGATAAGATAGCAAACAGTGCTATCATACCTAACTCTGCGGGCTGACAGGGCGCATTAAATGCGCCGCTCAACGTCACATCGTTGGTTACCTAGCAAGGCTTGCCGGGCTATCTCGCCAGCTCCATGCCTGCTCGCTTGACACGTCACAGGACAGGTGTCATCTGCAGGTGTTTCCTGTAGGGAGAGGCTGCCATGTGGTGAATGGCTGCCACTTAGTCACTCCGCGGTTTGACACCGAACTGATTGACGACGTGGGTCGTGGTGGAGTGGTTGGTGAGGTGGTTTTGCCTCCGTGTACCCCGGCAGGCCCTGCCGGGACGTCTTGGACGTCGTCTTCCGGGGGTGGCCTCGCCCCTTGCCGTGCTCGCCTGCCCAGAAAAGGAGTCCCTTCTCCTGATGGTGCCTTGCTTCTTTGGCTTGATCTTGGTCCCTCTGATCTGCATGTTAGTCCTTTGAACCTCTTAGCCCGTTGTATTCTAACTTGGGTTGGTGCTTCAATCTCGTCCCCGTGCCTATGCACAATCTGGGCAACAGACCCAGGGTTTGTTGCACCGACAATGTGCCGCTGCTTGCTCGGCCACGGTTCATCGTTGTAGGGAGACCGATCGACCAGTATGTACGTACATGTTTGCGACCAGACAGAAAACGCTACGTATGCCTCGACCGGGTGGGTCCCAGCTGTCAGGGAGGACAAGGACGCACTTCCTAGCATGCGAAGATAAAGCTGGTGGGTCCCAGCTTTCAGGGGGAAGAATCATATTTTTACCCGTAATATGGACGCACTTCCTTGTGTGCGAAGATGTAGCTGGTGGGTCCATCTGTCAGCCTCACCGCGTAGAGTCCTCTTCCGATGGCTGTCGTTCGTTGATCACGTTGACCACGCCGCCCGAATAGCACCCAGGTGGTGGACGACGGCGAGCCCTAGGAAGACGAGGCAAGTGGATGCCCATGCGGAGGGGGTACGAGGGTTCACTAGTTCGGCTGCGGTGTGAGGCTGCCGTCGCCGGAGAATAACAGGAGGTGTTGGTGAGTAGAGGAATGGCCTGGACGGCGATGGGAGTAGGGTGGGCTGGTGAGTCCTGCGCGGCAGCACAGCCGGCCATGGGAGGCGGTAGCAGGCGGTACCGCCGGCGGTTGTTTGGGCGGCTGAAGCAAGAATATCCGAGATTGAAGAAGAAGCACGACATCCGTTGGATGGACATCCAACGGCCACTACCGCTAGAATCATGCGTTGACTATAAGTTGATAAAGCCTTGCGTACTCGTGAACCTAGTAGGCCTACAAGTGTGTGGCAGAGAACATATAGCCCATTTGCGATTTGTAAGAATGTACAACCCATTTTTGAATTCTAATGGAATTTACTACAGCCCATTTACAGTTTCTTAAAATTACAGCCCATTTTCTTGTTAGGACAACAATTAATAATTTCAACCAAACGCTCAAAACAGAATTCAATAAAATTTCCCACATTTTGATGGGATCCGAAATATTTTTATCCCGAAATTTCAAGTGAGATTAAATATAATTTTAAAATAAATTTGTATAACATAAAAATCCAACAAAATATTGCGCGCGCAACAAGTAATGAAATTAAAATTTTAAAAATCCAAAAATAATAATTTTTTAAACTAATTACGTGTTTGGTGCTTTTTCTATAGTTACAGCCCAGTTTTTATAATTACATCCCATTTATTATTTCTTAAAGTCCATTTTCTTGTTAAGCCTAATGCATCCCTCCTAGGAAAGATTTGCAGCCAAGCGGGGCAGAGAATAACAAGTTGAGCTAGGCTGGGTATTCCTCAAAAAAAAGTATAGCTGGGCTAGCCATTTTCAGCTTAAAAAAATATAATATCTGGGCTGGATATTTGGTCGACATAAAATAATAGCTAGACAGGCCACAGCACGCCCAGGTGATCTCTTCTAAACAACAACAAAAACATCGCTCAAGAAAAACTCTGCTCACACCTCAAAAACACAAATATTGCTCGAGCTGCTGGGTCCCAGCTGTCGGCCGCTCCTTGTGCAATTCTCTCATTTATTGACTATATAGGTTGACAATGGTGTGGGACCGTGATGTCAGGAAACCAGGAGGAAGCAAAAAAAATTATAGTTGTATATAATAAGGAGGCACTTGCGTACGTGCGGCTATGGCCCTAGTGGGTCCCCACTGTCATCCTCTCCAATTAAAGTCATCTCCTGACTCCTCATGTTCGTTGACCATGTTGACTAGGCGAGACGGCGGCGCCATGGCGAGCGCAACAACTGGAAGGACGGCGGAGAGGGCCTCGCGGGCCCTACGCATGGTTTGATACAGCGCCCGCTGCTCATTCAGGAAGCCAAGATCATAGGGCCACATGTCCGCGACGGCATTGTCGTTCTCTTGTTAGCTGGCGATTCGTCCTTCCGCGAGCCGGTGCTTGTTGTGGAGACGGAGGTTGCAGCATAGGTCCTCCTGCGCTGGTAGCTCTTCCGCCATTAGGGCATCGAAGTGCGGCTGCACCTGCTCTATGGTGAACATGGCATGAACCGGCTTGGGCGGTGGCGCCGGCTCCTGGTCGGAAGCCACGTCCATCATTTGATTGTCGTCGCTGAGCTCGGCGAGCTCGCTGGCGAGCCAGCATGTCTGGCTACTGGATTAGACCACTACCAAGCACGAGTCTGACCGCCCTGGCCCACCCATACCCCCTCCGTCGCCCACGCGCGCTTTCGGCCCAAAACGGTTAGCACCGCCTACGCCGCATCCCGGTGCAGGCGATTGCTCCGTGTTTAAATGACACAAGTGCCGTCCATCCATCCGTTTGCCACCCGCATTAATGATACGCAGTTGCCAAGGCGGCTACTCCGGCGCCACCGGTCAGTCCCTCTGCCGCCCACCATTGCTATATAAACTGCTGTGCAAGCCATAGCCGTAGTCATCCACCTCCGTTCCCTTTCTCCTGTCCACACCACTTCCACCATGGCTTCATCGCGCTCTAGCGCTCTTCGGGACAGGAGGATGAAGGACCAGAAGGAGATGGCAGCCATTGCTGCCGACTGGCTGGCCGACAGGCAGCCGGAGGATGACGACGTCCCAATGGAGAACATGGTAGTCGACGATCTAGCGCCAACCCCCTCCTCCGCGCCATCCTCGCCGGTGCATGGCACCATGACCATCGGCGAGGCCCGTTCCCAATACATGGACATGGTGAGCCAGAAGCGTGAGGAGCAGTTCCGGGAGGCGCAGGCCGACGCCGCCTACAACCACCATGTCCTCCAGGAGCACCTGCAGGCGGAGGAGCAGATCGCCGCTGAGCGGGTGGAGCAGGAGGCGCTGCTCGAGTCGTACCGCTTAGCCCGCGAGAGCCGCCTCGCGCGCTGGCGGTACCACATGCGGCTGGTGGAGGTTGCGGCCGCCTACGAAGAGGGCGATGAAGCGGGCGAGGCGCTGTTTGGCGAGACCGACGATGAGGCGGAGGACAATGCCGGCTCCGCCGAGGCCTCGCCCCGCCGACACCGAGGCAGAGAACTTCGCCGGCTTCCGCGAGGCCCTGCTCCGTCGAGGTCCCGCCCCACCAACAACGAGGCAGAGGACATCGCCAGCTCCACCGAAGCCCCGCCCTGCCGGCAACGAGGGGGAGGATTTTGCCCGCTCCGCCGAGGAGCCGCCCCGCCGGCAACGAGACAGAGGACATCACCGGCTCCATCGAGGCCCCGCCCCGCTGCCAACGAGGCTGCGCCTCATAGAAAACGAGGAAGAGTATAACACGGTAGGTCGCCGCCTCTCGGGTCCAAGTAAGGCCACCGCTGCTACCCTCTGGTTGAAGCCATGCTTGGCGGGTTGAACATTGATGGCCTATTAGCTTCTTGGCGGCGACGTGGAGTCGGAGAGCTGAGCTGGAGAAGAAGCTTCTGTTCAACTCAGCCGAACATGGGAAATGGGTGCTAGAGATCATAGATTAGGTTAATTAATTATACCTCCAGCGCATCCCTTTTTAGTTAAAGAATGTATGAAATGTAATGATTATGCATCACAATGATTCACACGTCAGGGCCAATATTTACTTCACAACTAAAGAATAAAGATAAATCGATCGATGCTACTGACGGCAAAGGGCATCCCATTCCAAAATATCAAACGCATGTCTTCTTGCTAACATCAATGAGCAAAATTTGAAAAGGTTATCCATTCAAAAATATCAAATGCGTGTCTTTTTGCATACATCAATGAGCAATTTTGACAAGGTTTTCCCATTCCAAAATATCTAATGCTTTTTGCGTACATCAATGAGCAAACTTTGACAAGGTTTTCCCATTCAAAAATATCAAATGCCTACGATTGTGGAATGGGCCGGGTTTGCCATCAGTTCGGACATTGACATGTCACCTCGTGCTAAATAAACCAGCTGTTCTTTTTGTGCAGTTCCATTAAAATCAACCAACTTCGCGCGTGGCTTGTATGATTTCGCCTTTATATGTTGCAAGGCCTTGAACATATCGGCACCTCCTTTCTTGTAGCTAATTTTGTGGCTGGAGGTGGAAATGAATGATTCGAGAACATTCGATCTATTGTGCATGATGAAGTATAATGGAGGGCATGAACCATCAGAACATTTTGTGCAGTTCCCATTGAAATCAAGCTGAGCATCCCTATTTGCATAAATACAAAAAAGTGATTAGTACAAAGCAAACTCTATTATGAATTACAGTTTAAACAGGCAACCAACATGATCCATGCAGAGCACACATTTAAAAAAATAGAACTCAACAGAAAGAATCCTAAATCAACATTGTCTTGGCCATCAGAGCAACAAAGATGAAGATCTGTGAGTCCTTCTGAGCTGAAGTTAGTTTGTTCTTGTGGGCAGTAATGTAACCATCCTTCAACTGCTCCTTCTGATAAGAAGAGAAGGGCTTGGCTTCTCCATATCCTGGCATATTCTTCTTCAGAGGAGGATGATCCTGTTGTGCAAAGACAAGAGAACAACTAAATGCTAGCATCCATGTTTGCTCGAAAAGAAGGAAAGGAAATATTTAAAACAACCATTACATTAACAATGGGAGTAACTGATGAAATGTATATTCACAAAGAGATGCATCCTCATTATCCTCATAGGAAATGATATGATACCAAACATCGCAGCTCAACTAGAACTGTATTATTACTTAATTTTATTAGTGGCTATAACGGTGGCAAACCGTTGCCTCAATTTATTAGCAGCCTTAGATTAACATGCGAAACAAAATCACTTTCTCATGACAGTAGCTAAATAGTAGCACAACACCCATAGAGATGACAAAGCTCGATCATATGGATGAATTCCGTGGGCCGGTACCAACCTTTGTCAGGAGGCTTATTGTGTAGATCATGCAGATCAAGCACTTCTCCGGAACCATCCGTTATTATCTACTGTGGTTGCCATGCTTACTATAAACTCCTCAATTAATTTAATGTTTCCAACATCTTCTTGTGCAGTTCCACTAAAATATATGTTATCTTCAAACAAGATCCCTGTTTGCACAAGTAGAGATAATTACATATTACATTAAGAGTGTTATCAAATCACAGTGGCAAAACAATTGCTCGTTCCAGCCATAGCAATAAATTAAGAAGCAAAACTATATCATTACTTGTGTCATCACAGTTCTAGTGCTTCATTACAGCACTGGGAGTTGATTTTTGTTCTTCTTCTGCTTGTTCTTCCCCTTCATCACTTGGGTCAATAACAGACAAGCTTCGCCTTCAATGTAAGATTTGGCATGTCAATTAGGGAGCACAAGTATAGCACTAAACAACAACATTACTTTTCTGATAACAGTAGCAATATACAGGCCAACAGTTGCGAAATATCATTATCTTACCTCAATGGGATATTACGGCGCACATACAGATTGGAAGTCTGGTCTCCTTTTGTGCAGTTCACTAAAATCAAGCAACCTTACCGTATAAGTAGTAAAACATATGAAAGCACACTGCACAATCATGTGGAAGAAGGCCAGTACTGACCTCTCATGACGCGGAATTGAAACAACTGACAAGAAGAAGATCTGAAACAAATTTGCCAACACAAATAGGAAGTCAGATCTCCTCTTGTGCAGTTCCACTAAGATTAAGCAATCAAGCAACGTTGTCGGTGTGACATTTTGGTTGAACTACACAAAACACTCTTGAAACAAAAGTGTTTTGTGCAGTGCAACAAAAGGTCGCAATAGCAACGAGGTGAGGTAGATAACCTTGTTTACACAGAGGTGCAAAGGAAACAATTAGTGGTCAATAACGGTGGATGACACAGAAGCACACAAAAAGAAGCACCTAACTTATCTAAATGGGAAAGAAAGCAAGACAGTAGCATTTCTCAAACAGTGGCATTGATTCATATTAAAAGAGAGATTACATTAACAATAAAATTCGTTAAACATGTAATTTTCTTTTAACTGTGACATTGCTTCAATTTTCCAGCGGCATTATTAGATTAACAACAGCTAAAGAGTTGTATGGGACAGTGGACGCACAAGCACCATGTGCATGTACCAATGTATAAAGGGGTGATGCACAGTCTGTTGCAACAAACAACCAAGGAACATATTTGCGTTGGTCCCATTTTTGTTGTCTTTAGACACCTTTCCCTATGTTAGGGTAGCAAATCTAGTCCTGCTCAAACTATACAGCCTTGTCCCCCACCCACAAAAAGATCAGTACCTTACAGATGTGTGCACTGCGCTTGTCATTGTTTTCCCTTTTTGACCAACATAGGTGTTGGATAGCCAGTCTATACTACTTTCCCCCCTTCCTTTCCTCTTTGAACCACATCCTAGATTCATGTTATACAACTTTCCCCACTACTTTCCTATTTGATCCAACACCCAGATTCGAGTGCAGAAGCGAAAAAATTCCACATATTAAGAAAATTATACCTTAAGGTTCTCGGGGTGTGGCTCGATGGGCGGCTGGAGGCCGATCTGCCCACACTATGTACGGTGGCAAGGAAGAAGGGGTCGGAGGCCCTCCCGCGCAGCCACTGGGTGAAAGAGAACAACGGCGCCGGCAGTGGATTACCTCCCTCGCCGACGGCGACACCGTTAAGCCTCCTTGACTTACCCGACGGACAGGATCCTGCCGGCTCTTTGACCAGTAGTGAGGTGAGAGAAAGAGAGGAGAGGCCAACGCAGTCTTGTTTAGATCTGGATAGGGTGAGAGAGTGTGTAGAGAGCAACTACAAGCGCTGAGGCTCCAGCGTGTATATATATAGTGGAGAGAGAGTGTGAAGAGAGCAAACCCTAGAAAACAAGTGCTGAGGCTGCAACGTATATAGTTGGAGTGGTTTTCTTTTTCTCTCCATAAAAATTGTTTTAAATTGTGCATGAAACGAAACTCTGTATTTAACATACTACTAGTGAAGAAAAATACTACTAGTAGGGCAAAGGTAATACTACTACGTGAAGAAAATTTAACGCTCCAAGGAGTCAACTCGAAATTAACGCTCCACGCCTCCCGGTCGCACTTACTATGGTTCACGTGTGGTAAAGCAACAACTGAACCACACACGGTCAAAATATCGGAAAGGTGGGCTGCACCATCCTCCAATTTTAAATATTTTGGGCACTTGTATTTGGCCTAAGTCAGTGTGCCACCGTATGTACTAAGGGCTACAGCGGGTGCTAAGAAACTAGGGCGTATGAGAGTAATTGCCATGCCATTTATTTGTAGGGTCTCTTGCAAACTGTCAAACTCTATTCTCCTCTTATTTAATGGATGAGGCAAATCTTTTGCTTCCATTTCAAAAAAAAAGAGAAATTAAATTTTAATTATTTTGTATGTACACTTTGCTCTCTTCCAAGAATTTTGGGCACTTGTATTCGGCCTAAAGTCAGTGTGCCACCGTATCTCGTACTACTCCCTCCGTCTAGGTGTATAAAGTCACGTTAGAAGGTGCAGCGGGACCAAGGTGCAAGCAGATTGGAGGAGAAGGAGAAACTTGACCGGTCCTTCCTCCAATCAAAGCCCTGATTTCTCTCTCTAAACGCAACAATTAATCACAGCAATTAAGAGATGCCATTTTAGCTACCATGCAGGGCCACGTATTAACTCACATGCAAGCTGGCTTCGATTCCTTGACTAATCAACGCGTAGTTGCGCTCCATGCATTGGGTTTCCGAGAGAGATAACAAGGCAGAGTAAGTAACGCTCGCTAGCAACGAGGCTAGGAGGGGATTGAGATGCGAAGTTAATGGACGACGCCCAAACATTCTGGGAATATCTGATTTTCGTAAGATGGCTTAACACCTAGACGGAGGGAGTACTACCTCAGTCCAAGTTTTTACGCCACGTCATATATTTTTTGTCAAAGTTTGACCAAAAATTTTAACTACTCACTACTTTCTGGTTAATAGGGCATAAATTTGAAATCTCATCAACCAAGGTAGATGATGAATGGAGAAATGTAGTACTCCATCTCGTAGTTTAAAAAATTACTAAAATTACTCAAACTTTAATCTGCATTAATTACAATATATTCATGGACGACCACTAAATGAGTATGAATTGTTACCTGCACTGGTTGGTTTCTTTTAATCCTTGCATGCATCAATTTAATGCACCTTGGAATGTGAACACATTTATTTTCTAGCACATTTCTTTATTTCATCAACGACATTTTGATACAGGGAAGTACATTCACCAATTCTTTGCTAGGAGAGCAAGACCAAAGAAAACAAGAACCACAATTAGACATTTTAAAAGATATCCAATTTCCATAACTACTCCCACTAATTGTATTAATATCTTCTCTATGTCTTCATTGTTGATCTGTGGCTTCTCAAGCTTGCACGCTTCTTTCTTCTTCGATTCTAAAGAACTAGACATTGCTTCACATCTAATATCATCTCTAGTCTCATCTCTAGCCTCTATTCTAGCAAGGAGTGCACGAGCATCTACCAAATTTCATGCTATCAATAGATCGATGTATTCTTCTTCCCAAAACCAAAACTTGCATCCATCCTACACACAAGTTTGAGTATAAGCTACCGAACATGCGCCGAATAAGGGAGCACAGCCGAATCAAAAGAAGTACCACGCACCTTATCTTTTTCGCACTTGATGAACACCCATCCGGGATGTTGTGGCATGGTCGAAACACGGCGCAGGACCTGCCGCAGGCAGCCATCGCACTTTATGAGCGGCAATGGTGAACCGACTAGCCGCTGGGCCAGGGCCGAGCCCGGACGGTGGCCGGCCATGTCTTTGCCGGCGATCCACCAATGGCATAGATCCGAGAGCTAGAGGCGGATTCAGTACCTGCACACGATGTGGAGGCATTGCCATTATTGTGCGACCCGGTACCCGGACACTCCATGGCAAGGAGCAGTCGCAAGCGGTCGGAATGCTCCAAATCCGGCAGCTACGTGCGTCAAATCCCGCGGCCGCAGATATAGCGGCTGACCGCCGGCGTCGGGACAAGAGGCACAAATCCGGCCGTCGTGCTGTGGTCGGCTAGGCTATAGTGCGAGGCTCCGACGGACGTGCGTGTACCACTTCTCTTCTTGTACGTACTCCATTTATCTCACTTCCTGTGGCTTCCCACTCTCATGATATTCCTATTCTATGAACATGTGTGTGCGTGTGTGTGTTAGAGAGAGCGACACATCGACCTACTCCTACAGAGAGATGGTGTGTAGTACTATGATTTAGCCACGAGAGTCGGTGCATCCTCTCGTTTCCGGGCGTCCGGTCGGGACAGCTGCCACGCCCGCTCCTGACCAGCCTGGCCCACCCAAAGCCCCTCCATCGCCCGCGCATGCTTCCCGCCCGAAACGGTCAGCGCCGCTCCAGAGCATCGGTGCCGCATTCATGCCCGGGAAGAGCGGACACGACCTCTCACTGGCGCCTGCATTGAAGGGAGAAGCGGATTCAAGAGTGATGGTTGCTTCATCCGTCCAACTTACTGCCGGGTCTATGTGATTTGACGGCTCATTGGTCATTATTACTGAGGTGGTACGACCGTGCTGAGTCTTAGTTGCACTGTACACTTTACTTTGGTGCATGACACGTGCACCAGATGCTGGATGTCCCACATTTTGGCGAAAGGAGGTAGACCGTCTCCACTCTTTACAAATTTCTCCATTCTTACAGCGGAGGAGTGTGAAAGCAGTGAAAACACGCAAGCTCAGTGATTACATATTTACATGGCCCACCTCACACTATCACCATTCTTTCTGGACACCGTGCGACACATAACTCTTTAGTACATAGTAGTACGTACTGTAATATCTCAGTGAGATAAATTTGTACAATGCTATGAAGCTTCCAGCTTCTGTTTCATGTATCTTGCGTCCAAGGTTGCCCCGTTGCAACATTCCATCAAATACAAAGGATACTAACATGCATGCTATTGCATCTCAGTGATTGACAGATCATAGCCAATATATACTCCCTCCGTTCCAAAATAAGTGTCTCAACTTTATGCTACTACTAAAGTTGATACTTATTTTGGAACAGAGACAACTAAAGAAAAAAACGATCCATGCAGTCCCTAGGCCTTGAACCCTAAATCCTAACCAGGCTTTAATTTGCTGGCGATGTTGAACCTTCCAAAGAAATGAGGTTTGCAACCCTTTGACCATGAGATCATTTTGTGCAGTTCCACTAAAATTGAGCTGAGCATCCCTGTGGCAAAGAAATTGAAGAAGCGTGATTAGAATAAGACTAGTGGGACTACTTGATGAGACATAAACTCATCACAAATACATTAGAAGCCAGTAGAGGTATGTGCAGGACAAAGAAGTAGAGAAATATCCACATGGAGCGATGTGGGCAGCTGGGGCAGTGGTGCAAGCCGGCTGTAAAGGAAGTTGTACCTGAGGGATGTCGAGATGTAGCTAGCTTAGAGGAGGGCGGCGGGAGGCGGCAACTGCCCATGTCGCGGCAGTGAGCAAGGGACGAAGGCAACCGCACCGATTTTGTGAGAGAGAACGGCGGGGACAACTGATCGGGACGCGCCGACAGTGGGTTTTCGCCGTCGGCGACGGCACCCGCATCTACACAAAGCATCCACCCTTTCCCCCGGCGGACGTGATCTGCCTGGATGTTAGAGATGTGGCCACAATCATTTTATGCAAGAGAGTGTGAAGAGAGCAACCCCAGCAAGCAACCGTGTAGGCTCGTCCTGGCTATGTATATAGTGGAGCGGTTTCTTTTTCTCTCCATTTGAACCTATTTATATTGCGTACGTGCCACTGTAGAAAAAAACTTTATTTATAAATGACGCGGCACTGTTCATGCGTGGTTCCCGACCCTCCATTAAGTGAGTAACTACTACTGGACGCGTCAAATTATCACGTGGGCTGCATCATCGTACAGAAATGAGCTCCACCGTGTCACGTGTGTGGTTGGGGAAGACGCAAAAGACGCAAAGAGTGCTACTAGTACTACATGCGTGGGTGCGTGCACCTCTTCTCTTCAAGCATGGTTAAGTATAGCCCACTAGTCCTCTACCACGCGGTTATTATATGGGCAAAGAGTATAGGCAGTAATAATGACTAATAAGCCATCAAATCACGAGTCCCACCTTTCTCTATGTTTGACCAAGGAAGCAGCCATCATTTCACTCCACCTTGAATATCCATCCGCTGCTACCTCTGCAAATAAATAAAAATCCGCTTCTACCTCCGTAGCATGGTTAATAATATAGCCATGTCAATCACAACGTAGAAATATCATTCACTGATACAATAGGGCTGGCTCTAAGGCTGGTGATTTTTTTTTACTTTGTCTCTTTCTCTTTTTGTCTCATTTACTCAATTTACATAGGAGCACATGTAGAGGATGGCTTTTTCTTTCAATCGAACTTCTTCATCGGGTTTAAGACTAAGTAGCTCCGAATTATTCCCGCTGCCGGCCACTCTGAATCGTGCCATCTATGATAGTATTCCCATTGCAACAATGAGGTCCACTAGGTCTAGCACATCCTGTAAGAAGAGACTGTCACGCAAAACATACATTCTTGTTGCCTTCTTCCTCATACAGTACGTACCACTGGTATAGTACGTACTTCTAGTACTACTAGTACTGGTTCTCCTATAAACCTTGCGCTTGGCATCTCAAAAATATTAACCTTGCACTTGGCTCTTCGCCTCTTCAGGAAGTCGAGCAATAATGGTACAACAGTATATGGTTCTGGCTATCTGAGACCGAATGAATTGCTGCACGTCCACCATGTGGGAGAGGGTCTAGGGGCGAGGGAGAGTGCGTACTACTATGTCCATTTTAATATGGACTACATACGGAGCAAAATGAGTGAATCTACACTCTAAAATACGTCTATATAGATCCGTGTTTGGAGTATGTACTAGTAGTTCATATTGAAATCTGTTAAAAGACATATATTTCAAACAATATGATAATCTCTCTAACCAAGGTAGGGACGAGGAGTGTATATACGTCTAACGGAGGGAGTAGTAAAATTTTCTCCTCGTCCTGCGAGCCACCACGTGCGTGGGCGAGGGAGCGGGCGTAGGCGTAGTAAGCAAAGCTTCTCCTCGTCCTGTGACTCTGCGAGCCACCGCGCCCATGGGCGGGGGAGAGGGCATAGTAAGCAAGCTTCTCCTCGTTCTGTGGGTTGACGGGACACATCAAAAGTAATACAGAGCATCTCCAGTGTATAGAGCCTTGCCTCTAAGGTAGGACCCACATGGTTTGCCTCTTTTTTTAAATAGAACGTCAAGTCACAATTTGTTTGTTCACCCATGGTACACGATCCTCCATCAAGTGGACAACCAGTACACATGTCAAATCACCACGTGGGCTGCCTTTTTGTACAGAAATGAACTCCACCGTGTACCCGCGCGGGTGTGGTTGGGAAAGAGACGGGAGTACGTGCACCGTGCGTGCACCTCTTCTCCTCGTGCACGTCCCCCACCTACATGTGTGTGTGAGAGAGAGATACAAACCTAGAGAGATGCCGTGTGCGTTCCTGAGTGTTTTTTGTTATGGGGGGGTGATTTTGTGAATGTATTTGTGGGAATATGTGTCGATGATATCTCAAACAAAATTTTGACACATGCAATGTGTGTGAAATAGAGGCCTATCTATATCATATATAGAGGGGGCGATCCACGAGAAGAGAGGGAGGGGTCATAGATATCGATAGAGTCAAAGAGAGGATCAAGTGTGTGGGTGCGAGATTGATGAAGAGAGCCATCGAAATTGTGTGTGTGCACGTCAAAGATATAGGGCGACTGACCTACCGGAACGTCAGAGGGCACAGGGCAAGTTTGTGTGTGGTAGGGAGACATGACTAGAGCGCTCGATGTATCGGTGTGTGGGGGGGGGGGAGGGGGGGGGGGAGGGGGGAGGGGGGAGGACAGAGACCTAACTAGAGAGGTAGATCGACTCGTATATGTGTTGAGAAGGAGAGACCTAGCTATGTCTTGAGGGAGATCGGTCGACATCCATACATAAGTGAAGGACGGGGAATTGGTTGGGACATAGAGAGAGAGAGAGAGGGAGAGAGAGAGAGGGAGAGAGAGAGAGGGAGAGGGAGAGGGAGAGAGAGAGATGTAGAGTGCCGGCGGGGTGGTGGAGTTGCTTCTCGGAGATGGTGGGAGAGGCCTACTAGACAAATTGTGGGTACAACTGCAATATTATCAAGAAGAGTGGGGATGTGTTTCTATGTGTGCGTGTGCATTATAGATGTGTCGGGAGGCATGCATGGATGATGAAGGGGGACCATGTGTTTGGTAAGCAGACCTAACTAGATCGATAGATCAATCGTTGTGTGTCGGATGAAGGGAGAGACATAACTAATGAGGTAGATCGATCGGCGCGTGGGGAAAACGAGTTATAAATGACCTAGCTAGCTATATGTATAGCGGGAGATCGGTCGGTGTACATCCATTTGTTAGAGGCAAATAAGGCCCAGAGAGACGGATAGAGAGAGAGAGAGATGGAGGTAGGAGGTGGTGCGAGAGGCCTACTAGCTAGATAGGGGGAGGAGTGTGCGATTGTGAGATCGATGAAAAGAGGGGCGAGAGTTTACACGTGTGTGGGACCGTATGAGAGACACGAGGCATGGACACAGAAAGGAGGAGATGGAAAGTGCGTGTGTATGTGGTAGGCAGACATCACTGGAGAGGTTTATCGATCGGTGTGTGTCGGAAAGGAGTTGTGGAGACCGTGGGAGAACGACCTAAAGAAAAAAAATGAATGTGCGCGATGGATAGAATGCTGAGGGAGGGGGAGGGCGAGGAGGGCGTGTGCATGCATGAGAGAAAGTTAGTGCTAGCTACAAAGGTTAGAGGATTGTGTGGGTGTAAGATACTAACAAAGATCATAATTCGATATGAAAGTGGATTCATATATTTGAATAAGAGATCATAGTGTTATAAACCTATGCATGCATGAATATAGCAGTGATAATGTGGTTTTGGACATGTTATACCATAATGTGATAATGTGTGGCGTTTACAACTCACAGCTAAATATCGAACAATCTAAACCATACTATATATCGAACAATCTCACATTTTATTTGAATTTGTGATAATGTGTGGCGTTTGCAGCTCACAACTAAATATCAAACAATCTAAACCATACTATATATCGACCAATCTCACATTTTATTTGAATTTGTGATAATGTGTGGAGTTTGCAACTCACATCTAAATACTTGTAGGCGTAGGGGGCGGGGCACCATACATTATGTGATAAACACATTATACATATGAGACATGGTTTAGATTATGAAGATCTAGCTAGAGCTTGAAATGTACTGTGATTTGAAATCAACATAAAGTGGATTCAAAAAATCAAGTTCGAGTTCATATAGTACACATAGTTCATATCTAACTCGACAGTAATCATGTGGTGTGCTGTGAAGATAATATACAAACGATGGTTTAACTTGACAATAATGATGATTGTAGATCTTATAAAAATAGAGAAATGAATTCAAATGGTTTAACTTGACAACAATCATGATTAGCAGGTTGGAATGCACTAAAACGTTCATTTGAGTAGCAGGTTGCATGCATTATACACGTAGCGAAATATTTTAATTGAACATAACATGGATTCAAAGTTTTGAATGGCATTTGTAGTGCGAATTGATTTGGTACAGTACATGGGACTAGACTCTCTTGTGTGGTGCGAATTGATTTCTTTTGGTTTTTTCATCGAGGGAAGTGCGAATTGATTTGATATAGGGTGTGTTTGGATTGTGGCCAAAGTGCACCTTACGAAAATTTTGGTCATGACCCAAAGATTGGTCTTTGTTTGGATGGTTGCCAATTTTTTGGCATGCCAATGAACTCTAGTTCATTTTTCTTGCCAATGTTGGCTAAATCATGGGTAGCCAAAACCTCAACCAAAATTTTGGCTAGCCAATGCTTTGGTGGGGCAACCTTGGGCACAAACCAAACACACCCATAGTATACACGTTAGGCTTGTCTGGAAATTTCAACCTGCGCCTTGTTATCCCGAAATTTTAAGATATCTCTTTGTCTCGTTGTGCTCCTAAAATTCCCTCCATCTCAACCCGTGCCTTGCTATCCCAAAATTACAACGCGCGCGAAAACTCCCACCTGCTGCCAAATCCCGACATGCGAAATTCCCTTGATACCCCTGAACCGAAAGAACCACCTAATTCAAATCAGTGGGGCTACTTTCGTAACTTACCCCACATTTCGGACAAGCGCATCCCTAAGCCATGGTTCCCCCCTCCCATCCCCTCCGCCCCCCATTCATACACCGAGGCCGTGAGAACCCGCGAAGCCCCACACGCTCCTCCGTTTGCCCACCCAGCCGGAGCCTCTTCCCCGACGATGTCGTGCACTGCAACACCTCGACGTCCCTCATCCACCGCACTAGATGAGGATCCGTCGTCAATCTCGTCGTCCCGCCGGTTTAGCCACCCCTTCCTCCACCTCCAAGGAGTTGCCCCGATGTTCCCCTCATCTTTTGCGCCACCTCCATTCCCACACAGCCGTCTTCACCTGCACCACCAGAAGAGCAGCATCATCACCGATTCCTTGGATGAAGCTGAGGCCTAATCGACGCCACCAAAGATGTTCTACACTAATCGCCACATTTTCTTCTTGATTCGATCTCACGGTGCTGCCAGCACTCGGTCCCGAGCCGACATGGCGCGGCTCCATCTACGGCGGTGTCGCCGGCCACTTCCTCCACTGTGTCGCTCCCTCAGCGGCAACATCGACATCAGTAGGAGCTGTTGCTGCATTGGCTCTCGCTCGCGCTGCTGCTCTGCTCTTGCTCTCGGTCCCCTGCCTGGTCTGCTCTTGCTCTTGCTGCTACTCTCACTCTTGCTCTTGCTTGCGCTGCTGCTCTATTCTTGCTCGCGCTGCTGCTGCACAAGCACCAGATCCTGCTCTCGTTCGAGCCCCTGTAGCTGCTACCCAAGATGCTGCTCCACGACCAGCTGCCTCGGCTCTTGCACGTGCTGCTGCTTCGGGCGCTGCTGCTGCTATTGCTTTTCTGCTACTAGTGCATTCAGTTTCGACAGTAAAATTCAGTTTCGATAGCAAAATTCAGTTTCAACAGTAAAATTCAGTTTCGACAGTTAAATTCAGTTTCGACAGTTAAGTTCAGAGATGAGCGGCTGATGTATTTTACATCTAGCACTTTTTGGTTATGTATTTTACATCATCTATTGGAGATGCTATTAGAATTCCACTCAGGTTAACGTTGTCTCTCTTGTCCTGCTTCAACCTCGCCGTCATACAACTCACCGGAGCTGCTCCAACGACAAAACCCTCCATCACAGCGGAGCAGTACCCTCGGCTCCATCTCCAGATGCCTAAGATCTTCTTCCCCTCCTCCGACAGCTACATCAGCCGGAGCATCCTCACGGACCAACCCAATCATGCTGAGATCGACATGTCTTCGCCAAAGAGGTTGTACACTTGTTGCATCGCTTTTTTACTCTACATGTTATATATATTGTCCACTGAGCACACGTAGTAACATGAAATATGATTAGTTTCTCCTACTATATGACAAGCAGTGACGTACCAGGCAACTTAGCTATCTATGATGGACTCTCTCGAAAGCCATCATTATTTATTTCTTTTGAGCTGTGCATGTGTAGATGGGCCTGGGAGTTGAGTTAGTAGGGCAGTGGCCTGGGTCCAAAGTAGCACAAAAACATTTTTGGAGTGTAGGCTTTTGCCTATTCAAGCCTGCCGACTAGAATTGCCAGCGGTTGAAAGGAAAAGTGAAGGAAAAACATAGGAACTAGAAAGTTTCCTATGGTACTACTATTAATGCATTTGGTTCAAAGGAATGGAGCAAAGGAAAACTGTAGGATTTGTTCCTTTAGTGTCTCTTTATAAGAAAAATCGTAGGAATTTTAATATCCACTTGGCCCTCCTTTTCAAATTCCAATTCATGAAGAACAAGACTAAGTGATAGTAGCATAATAGCATTATAACTGTACATTTTCTTGTGGTTTGACTTAATTTGACCATGCTTCTTTGCATTCCTATGACCTTCCAATTCCTGTGAACCAAACACCCAGATTGACAGAAATCCTGTGATTTTAAATTCTTTGCACATGCATTCCTATCCTATTACTGTGTATTTCCTATCCCTGCGTTGTTAGAATCCTCCAATTCAAATGAGCCCTTATAGAATCACTTCTCTTACAGATAGTTGTCAAAGAAAACCTTGTGTGGTTTGTCCCGCTCCTGCTGCGCATCGTCCACCCCAGCTTAGCTGCTCCAACGACAGAAGGGTCCACCACAGCAGGGATCTGCCCTCCAGACTGTCTTTCGCCGCCTTAGATCTTCTTCCCTACCGCCGGCAGCCATGACAACTGCATTACCATCATCAACTGAGCAGATGACCTCGAGGACTACACGGGTCCGCAAGAGAGGTCGCACTCTTTCGTGTCTGCTTATGTTATGCATCGCTTAATATTACATGCTACTTTATTGTCCTGTTTACCGATTAGACTCTGAGTCAGCTCCAAACTAATGCTCAAACTAGAGTTTTTAAATGGTTGTGGGGTACATATCGGGGCCCCAATCTATAGTATCTATCTACTATCTGGTTAATCCCTGGTGTCTACTATGAGTTTCATGTTGGGTGGGAAACAAACAGTAAAGAAGCCATTATCTGTATTTTTTAACTGAAGCCATTATCTGCCTACTATCATTGGTTTTGGGTCTATCCACAGGTTGCTACCATCACTCTGGATTTCTGCATGCACTCCTTACATAATCTCACTATGTCTTATTCCTATGCATGTCAGTTATTGTACACAATGGAACTGAAGATGTAGAGCAAAAGAGACGAGCCTTGCGTGGCAATAAAATTCCATGCAGACGTCGCTCCATGGTGGGCGCAAAGGCAGCCCCCTCCACACATTTCAGATTGTAATCAAGAGGAAGATAACTGTTCTGAGGGGGATTCAGAAGGAGAAGACCACTCCTATTTACCCCTTGAGGTCTTCGCTCTTACTTGGCATGCTGATGCTGGTCATATCATGCATATGGTGCCTTACATTGCTTACTTTATACATCAAATATGTCATCTGCTTAGTTTAGACATGCTTTGTGTGAATGCCATCTGTTTAGTTTCTTTATTGTATATGTGAATTATGCAATGCCATCTTGTTTAGCCAGGCATCATATATGTGAATTTTGTAATGCCATCCTGCTTAGCCAGTCATCTTATATGTGAATTATATCATGCCATCCTTTTTTTATTACAT
Source organism: Thinopyrum elongatum (assembly GCA_011799875.1). Classification (NCBI taxonomy): domain Eukaryota; kingdom Viridiplantae; phylum Streptophyta; class Magnoliopsida; order Poales; family Poaceae; genus Thinopyrum; species Thinopyrum elongatum. Next base: position 352,435,187 of record CM022303.1, read on the forward strand.
ATTACATTTGTCAACAATGTTAGTACATTCAACTACTCTTCGTGTGCATCAGCCATTTGACACGGTGATGGAAAATTCTGGAGTGAAAACAAGGTCTTCAGAGGAGACTGTGCTATCTCCCGAGGTGTATGCTCTAACTTGGCAGGATTATGTTGCTCATATCGTGCGTATGGTGTCTTGCATTGCTATGTCATTTGCTTAGTTTAGACATGGTTTGTGTGAAGGCCATATGTTTAGTGTCTAATTACCATATATGCGAATTATGCAATGCCATCTTGTTGCAAGACATTATATATGTGAACTATGCAATGCTATCTTGTTGCAAGGCATTATATATGTGAATTATACAATGCCATGTTGTTTAGCCAATCATCATATATGTGAATTATATCATGCTATACTTTTTTTGTATTACGTATTCCATTTGTCGACAATGTTTGTATATTCAACTACTCTTCCTGTGCATCAGCCATTTGAAGCGGTGATGGAAGTATCTGGAGTAAAAAAAAGGTCTTCAGAGCAGACAATGCTACTTGCTGAAGCAGACATCTTGCTGGTTACAGATAGCTCCTCAGAGGAGGATTCAGAGACAGATGACCAGTCCTATTTCACCGCTGATGTCTATGCTCAAACTTGGCAGGGTTATAATACTCATATCATGCATATGTTGTCTTGCATTGCTTAGTTTTTACATCATATATGCGATTGCCCTCTGCTTACTTGCTTAGTATATAAATCATATATTTGAATTATATCATGCCATCATGTTTACATAGACAGCATCTATCTGAATTATGGCATGCCAACCCATTTAATAAAGACATCATATAGTTATATCATCTCATCCTGTTTAGTGTTTACAGTCATCATATTTTGAATTATGTCATTCTATCCGTGAATTATATCATGCTATCATGTTTCCATAGGCGACATGTATGTGAATTATGGCATGCCAACCTATTTAATAAACACATTATATAGTTATATCATGTCATCCTGTTTACATAGTCATCATATTTTGATCTATGTCTTTCCATCCTGTTTAGTTAGCCATCATATATGTTAAATTGTGTCATGCTATCCTGTTTAGTTAGCCATCATATATGTGAAATTGTTTCATGCTATCCTGTTTGGTTAGACAACATAAATGTGAATTATTTCATGCCCTCTTTTATTCCCCACTATCCATTGCACCTGTCTATCATACAATGTTTGCACATTCAATTACTTTTCTTGTTTATCAGCCATTTGAATTGGAGAGGGTGATGGCAGTATCTAAGGGAGTAACAACACGGTCTTCAGAAAAGATAGTGCTACCAGTCGATGCAGATAGAACCACGGTTGTACTTGCCCAAGAACCAGCCCCACCACACATAACCCAGACTGTCGCAGATTGTACCCCTACCAGTTGGACAGAGAATCAGCTACACCCCTTCTAACCCCAACCCCAGCAGATAGTAACCCAGTTCCAGTTGACACAGCACCGTCTCCACCACAGAGCACCCAAACACGAGCAGTTAGTAAGGCAACTACAGTGCCCAAAGCATGAGGACCACCACTTCGAACCCCAACTCAACGCTTAAAGCAGAAGAAGAATTGTTCTTAGGTCAGGTTCTGTAGCTATGGTTCATACTCCTTTGCTCTTGCATCAATGTATTTACTCATACCAACTATTTTCAAATTTGAAGGATGGAATTGAAACTCCAATGGTGCAACAGGTATGTTTTAAACCTGTTTCTTTAACTGGTTTGCTGTTGTAACTTGCTCTATGTTGATTTCAGTTTCAATTGAATAAATAGTTATGTTCTCATGTCATGCACATTACAAGTGTTGTTATTGCTCTGTAGTTTCCCACACTTATATTTTGTCTATGCTGCTTTGTCTTAAACATGTATTATTTGAACTGTGTCTCTATCTTGATTTGGCAACAAAAACTAGAATGATGTAGACCATACAGTGACCATGGTACATAGATATATGTTTGCTTCATGATGTTATCCTGTCCACTTTACTACTGAACTGATTTACCAAAATGAGTTTCATATACAACATGGTAAACCTGTGATGTGTCTGCTTTTTTCTCTTTTAGAATGCGTACAAAATATTGGAGAAGAGTACCCCGTTATGCAATGGTAAAGGAAGTAATGCAGATAAGGTTCAAGATAGTGAGACATCCCTGTTGGTCTCCAAGAAAGCTGATAAAAACTATATTGACGACAGTGAGACAACCCAAAAGTCCTATCTTGATGTAGTGTTTGAGTTACTGGCCACTACTGCTGGCACAAGCTCTTCGAACTCGCTGCCTGAATCAGTTCGTCTTCTTGGGTCTCAACTTCAAGTTGAAAGACATCGATCAGATGTGCTGCGACACGAAGCCGAAGGACTGAGGAAGTCCCTGCAGAATTCAGATGCATACTTTCTGGTGCAACAGCAAGCGCTGGAGGATTTAAGCGCCAAACAAGAGAAAGTTAATAAGCTTGCTAAGCATCTTGCCAGCATGCTGGGTACCCAGGATATTGTTTCTTGAGCTCTTCTGAAGTGGTTTTAGTTTTGGACTTGTTTTGCTGCGGCGTTTATTTGCACTGGTCGCCAACTTTGACAACCAGTGTATGTGATATGCTGCTTTGTTCCCTATATTTGCACTGGTGGCGAACTTTGATGCCTAGTGGATGTAATATGTGTAATAGCCGTAATAGCCTAGTGTTAGTTTCTTGCTTATTTATTTCCTTATTGTCTGGTTTAGTTGTTTGCTTGTAGTCACTGCAGTTCTTTTTCCGCGTTTTTCTAGTGGCAACAATAACCTATTTTTAATAACTAGGCCACAATAACCATGGGCAACATACGGACCATTGTAACCATGGGCAACATACGGACCATTGTAACCATGGTCCTGCTACCTGCTGTAGTGACCATGGGCCTCCTACGGGCCGTAGGATCCATGGGCCCTTGACGGGCTATATATTCAATGGGCCTTATACGGGCCATATTATTCATGGACCAATGACGGTCCGCAAAATGGGCCGTAAACGGCCTAGAGTGGAAATCGTGTGTTTATGGCCCGACCATAACGGGTCGTTAATAGGCCGAAATGTATAACGGGCTTAATTATATCGACAGGCATCAAGGGTCGTTAATGGGCCATATTTGATGATGCTATGAAAACAGCCCAACGGGTTAACGAGCCACAAACGGGCCGACTATAACCATGGGCTTAATTTGGCCCACAAGCAGAACAGGCCAGTAACGGGCCATAAGTAACCGAATGCTGGAAATGAGCCCAAGAATAAATGGGCCTTTAGAAGGCCAAAAGGTAACACGGGCTGGAAACGGCCCAACGGAATAATGGGTCATTAATGGGTGTAAAGCGTTACACTGTTTATTATGGGCCAGTTTCACCACGGGCCTTTAAAGGGCCAAGAGTTACAAAGGACCTCGAATGGGCCGAAAGACGTCATGGGCCATACATGGGCCGGAAGTTACAACGGGCTGGAATCATATTGGACGGCCCAGATAACGCTACTGGGCCCAATTTGGATTGGCCATAACGGGCCATGAGTTAGCGGGCTGTAAATGGGCTATATGCGAATAGGCCGTTAACAGGCTTTTCGTGGGCCAGCCCGCTACCTTTTGACCAAGTCAAATGGGCCGGCCTTTTCACCTGAATGGGCCTCTGTTGGGCTATGCCACGTGTCGATGTATCATAGGCGCCTCTCGTCCAATGAGTGGATGGCATCTGTCCCAACGATGAGCCGACGCGTGGTTCCTCTGGCCATTGAGAATTTTACACGTGGAAAATCCCCATTGGCCCGGGCTGTTAACGGGTTATCGGATCCAAACCGGAACCCGATTGCTTAACGGTGACCCGTTACAGTGGACGCCACATGTCGGTTACCTTGACGAAAGCACTTCCATGACGTGCCATTTATCGTCATGGAAGTGGACACTTCCGTGATGATAATTTTGGTAATGTCATGGAACACTTCTACGACAGCACAGGTATGACTATCTTGATTCTGTCATAAAATCATCATGGATGTACATGCATGACAGAAAACGGGACCTACTGTGACAAACACGTATCATCATGGAAGTGTATTTTTTTTGTAGTGAAACCCTGCGTCCTACTCTTGTTTATATTGATATAGATGTATCGAGTACAGAGTTGATCTACCTTGAGATCGCCAGACGTGTTCTAACTCTAGGGCTAGGTGAATGAGATTGCGTTGATGTCCCCTCTATAGGCTAAACCCTATGTCTTATATACACGCCAAGTAGGGTATCTAGGCTTACAACATCGGTATCTTGGCGTGGAGGCCGTTGGAGAAGTCTTGCAGTGTATGACAAGTCTTGGGAAGATGCAGTCCTGATCACGCCCCATCGTGCAGCTTTCAGAGCCCATCTTGAGAAGAACGAGGACCCATCTGCCCAATCTGAGGAGCATGGGCCGACTAGGTTAGTACCCCCTAGTCCAGGACACCATCAGTAGGACTCTCTAGATGAAAAGCATGGTGCTACTCTGAAGCACAAGTGTGGTAAAGGATAGTAACATTGCCCCTTCTCTCTTTTTCTCATTTTTTGTTGGGCTCTTTTTTTGGCCTCTTTTTTTTCGTCCGGTTCCTCATCCCGACTTGTGGGGGAATCATAGTCTATGTCATCCTTTCCTCACTAGGGTAATGCTCTAATAATGATGATAATCACACTTTCATTTACTTAGAACTCAACATTACAACTCGATAACTAGAACAATGTGGCTCTATATGTATGCCTCTGGCAGTGTACCAGGTTGTGCAAGATTGCTAACGTAACATGTATAATAATGATGAATGGTGGCTGAGCCACAAATACCACGTCAGCTATATGATCATGCAAAGCAATATGACAATGAACATGTATGTCATGAGAACAGAACGGTGGAAGTTGCTTGGCAATATATCTCGGGAAGGCTATGGAGATGTCACAATAGGTAGGCAAGGTGGCAGTTTCGAGGAACATATATGGAGGCTTATGTGTGATAGAGTGTCATGCCCTGATTTTTGGCCCTCTCTTTTTCATTTGAATTTCTTTGAGATTTTATTTGAAATGGCTTTTCTGTGGCTATGTAGTCTGGAAACTTGGGAAGATCATCTCTTCCTAGTCTCCAAAGTGGCTTGCCATCCTCAAAACCATCCCTAGGTCATGACATTTTCATCCTAGCCCAAATCCTAATATTCTTTTTATTGGGAATATTCCTTTTTCTATTAAAGGAATAATCCTTTTTTGCCCTAGGTTGTGAAACAACCTATATTTCTGTCACTCCCAAAATTCCCAAATAATTCTCATAAATTGTTTGGGTCATATCTTCCATAGATATGTCAAAACCCTTCCTTGGCATCATCAAAGATAATTCACAAATATTCCCTTTTCTCATTCTACCGTAAGTGGCTTTTTGAGAAGGAAGTGCCATTTATCTTTGCTTGATTGACCCCAAAATTTTTGGACACCTTTTCCTATCCATATCATTCCCCGATGCCAAAATTCAACTTAATTTGCCTAGTGAACCTTCCTCAGCAAATTTCCAAAGTTCCTGTCTGAGGGAAGCCTTTGTAAAGGAAGTACTAACTAGGGTAATCCAAATGAGTTGAAATTTTGCAAGATCCTTCATATGATCAAATCATCACTCACCTCAAGATTTGGGCTCATGTCATCACTCTATGTGAGCTCAGCATCAAATCTTTGCTTCTGGTCATATTTTTAGTTAGTGAAGCAGGTATATTATATATTACTTTATTATTGCTGAAAATTTACAAGGACCTTCTCCTATGCATATAACTCATCTCTACCAAATTTGGGCACATTTCATTTAGCCATTTTTCCTCAGGAATTTTCCTAAGATTCTCTCCAGAAGGATCCTTTGTGAAGCAAGTACTATTTTGGCAAGACCAAATGGTATGAAATTTCTACAGCATCCTTATAAGCCCAAATGATCATACTTTGCCAAGTTCCAGCCCAATCGAACACTCCTAGTGAGTCCTACTTCATGATTTAGTTTCTGGAACAGATTTGGCAGTTGCAAAGCAACTATATTAAATCTTGGTCAAAATCCCTCCAAACTTCACAGGATTCTTGTCCTTCCAACCCTAAGCATCTGAGACATCTTGTTCTATCACTTCTCCTTCTCTGTTCACCACAGTCTCATGCAACAGTTTGCAACAGCAAACTTCAGATGATCCCTCCTATCAACCCTTGGCTTATTTTGCTGAACCTTCACCTCAGACGTAACCCATCTTGGACGGACTACTCGGGAGACAACCTGTTGCATGCCAGAGTGCACTGTGTGCACAAGTTCCCGAGGTGACCACCGCCCTGGCATGCAGTGGCCGCGCTCTGGGTGATTGAACTCGTCGGCCTCTCTATTTTCGGCGATGTCCGCGTGTCCCCGAGTGCCGACCTGACTCCCCCTTCTCTCCCGCCGCTCTCCAGCCCCTGCTCCCCTCCTGTAGCTCGCTCGTCGGAGCTCATCGCCGCGCGCCCACGGGCGAACAGTGGCTGTTCAGCTCTATTCGTGCCTCGACCTCTTCCTCCCCGTGACCTTGGCTCCTTGATCTGCTCCTTGACCTCCTCTGCTCTCTCCCGTCACCCTCCATGGCTCACGGGCGCGCTGCTCCTCACCAGAGCCTTGGCCGGACCCGAGCGGCGGCACTTGGCCATGGCACCTCGACCACATCTATATATAGGCTAACCCGGACTCTCCTCTGCTCACCAGTGGCTTAACCACCTCCTCTGGTCCTCCCGAGCCTCTTCCCGGAGCCCGAGAGCAACTCCTCACCTCCCTCTACCACCACGGCCACCGGTGAGCCTTGCTCAAATTCCGGCGAGCCAGCGCTCCCCTCTCCTTCCCTCCACCATATTTCGGCAAACCCTCCCAGCTTCTCGCCTCGACCAACGGAGCACCTGAGCCCCGTTTCCATCTTCGTCCACCGCCTCCGTCCGCCGTGGTTGGTGCCCTCCTTGACCCGGCACTCCCCGGGGAAGCTGCGGTATCCCACATGAAGCGCGGCACCGCCCTGAGCAGTTCGGTAGGCCAGGCGCCGCCGGAGATGGCCGGTAGCTCTGGCTATCGCCAACCGAGCGCCACCCTGCCTCGGCCTCACGCGGGTGCGGGAAGAAGAAGACAACGACTCGGCCAGGTGGGCCCCACCGCCCGCGCGACCCCACCTGGCAGCCGCAGCGAGTTGACCCCGGTCAGCTAACATCGCAAGTGGAGGCGTAGTTTCAAAAATACGCTTTCCCGTTCTGTAAGCGTATTCTTCTGCTTCTTCAGTCCACTTTATGTTTCCTCTACTCCACAGACGTATTTCTCTGAATGCGTTTTCTATCTTTCCAGCCAGGGGCCTATTTGTAGAGTTTATTTTTATAGATTGGTCCTTGAACTTCGTCTGGCTATATCTCTTCAACCCTAACTCTGAATGAGGTGATTCCAAAGCCCACTTCTTCGTCTCGTCGAGCCCGTCATGTTGGTACCATTTTCATTATGTTTTCACACAGTGAAAATGACCACTTTGCCCTTGCCCATAAATAGCCCCCTCCAGGAGAGAACTATTTCCGGCGAATCTTTCCGCGATCCTTCCGCACTTCTTCCCGATGACCTCTTCATATCTAGGAAGCCACGATAGCCACTTGCATGATGGCCATGCAGTAGCCATGGTTTTCAACTTGAATATTTAAATATTGTGTGCTGGTTAATATTTTGTGAATGCTTTATATATGCTTGTGAATCCATGCTTATCTTTATGCTCTTTGCATCTGTTAGTTAAATGACTACCTACTGATGTTATTATCTTATTTTATTATGCTATTATTTCCTGATGCTAGTGGTCATGCTATGTTCATATGTAGTGTTGTCATTATAATGGTGTTATTCATGATCATCGCTGTGTCATACTCTCTTGCATGTATTAGGAAGAATGGTTTATTGTTGTTGATATGGTTAATGTCTATGCTTCACATCCATGCCCATATTAATATAATGCTCTTATACATTGTTATTTCATGTTATTATGACTCAGCATTATTTGCATTCAAGTTTAACCGGATATTAATTGAACTTGAACACCTATTGGTTGAGTCATAGTGCCATTCGAATCGAGCTGACCAGTGCCGCCACACTTGCCTTATGGGGGTCCTAACTGGGTCTATTGTCATGCCTCTTGCCGGTGGCTCTAACTAGGGAAGGTTATGGGCGCACGCTACCCTGATCAGGTAGGCGGACATAAGCCTTGTGTGCCTGTTGTTGTTGTAACCGGGTTGTCCCCGTTTGGGACCGTTTTTGTTTTGCCACGGTGGTGGCCGTTGGATGTCACGAGGTGACATCGGGGCCACCCATGACTTAGCCCAAAGCAGAGTTTGTCGGAGTGGCCGGGAGAGTGTCATGGCAATAGATCGGTTTTGTCGGAACACCGTTGGTCCACCCGAATGGGAGTACGAGTCCTTGGGTTCCGTGGTATGGGTACAGAGTACTAATCTCTACAGAGTGTTTAATCTATCGATAGCCGTGCCCGCAGATATGGGCCCAGTTCATAGTAGGTCACTCTATGAGTCAACAGTAATAATAACCTGACTAATAAACAACCCCGGTTTGATGAGGAAAGAAGTTGGTTGATCTTTATGTGGTCACGGGAAGATCACGATGGTATTCTTGATAATGATGAGGTGATCTTGTGAGGATCCCAATGGTATTCTTGATAATGATGAGGTGATATTGTGAAGATCCCGATGGTATTCTTGATAATGATTAAACTGATCCCGTGACCACGATGGTAAGTAAGAGTGGCATATATTTGGTGGTTACGCGGTAACCCCGAACAGAGTAAGTGATATTTGTAGCATGTTGCATGCTAGTACCATCATTGATCATGTCTCGAGTAATATGTTCATGCCATGCTGATAATTTTCTAGTTGTATCATGTTCACCTTGTACATGCCATGTTGTTCTAGTTGTATCATGCTCATGCTTGTTTAACCTGTAAACGCCGTGTTATTGCTTGTCTTGATTGCTTTGGTTGTTGTGAGCTTGCAAGTACATTCAATGTACTGACCTGGCGTGTCATGCCAGTTTGCAGGTCATGCTTTGTCTGCTTACTTGTTTGCCCTGGATCCCTTGTTGGCGAGCTAGGATAAGCGTTCCAGCCAGAATCCCTGTGGAGTGTAGTCCTTCACTATCGTCGTTATTCCGCTGCTATGAGTTGTTCTGCTGCTACCATAGAGCAACCTTGGCAGGCGTAGTGTCGATGTGCCGATGTAATTCCTGGTTATACCGGAACCCTTGTATCCCCGAGTATTTGTAATAAAGAGCTAATTTGTTCTATGCCAAGCAGTGCCGTATTCCAGAAGACTTGATCTCTGGGCTGGAATACGGGGTGTTCCGGTCTCTCTGAGCCGGGGTGCCACATAGAGTGTATCATATCACTGGGTTTGGATACCCCAGCGATGTTTGCACCAACTCTTGAGGTGAGAAAGGCCAATGCACAGTACTAAAGAGGCTAGCAAATGGCGGAAAGGTAAGAGTGCGTATAATCCATGTACTCACATTAGTCATAAGGAACACACATACTTATTGGAAAAGTTTATTAGCCCTCAAAGCAGAGCACTACTCGCATGCCCCTAGGGGGATAGATTAGTAGGAAAAGACCATCGCTCTTCCCCGACCGCCGCCCATAAGGTAGACACTCAATAATAAATCATGCTCCAACTTCATCGCATAACTAGAGACAATACGTGCATGCTTCGGGAATCACAAACCTTAACAGCAATATTCTTACTAAACCATAATCATTCACTAGTGCCCCGACATATTACCATCTTAATATCAGAAAACAACTGCAAGGGATCAAGCGTACCATATTTAGTGATCCACATGAAAGTTTTTATTGTAAACTGTCGATGTATTAAGAATGGGGTCCTTAATACCCCATACTTATGCACAGGCAGTAGCAGCCTTCTTGACGGAGGGCTTGCCGAAGGATAACTATAAAGCCAAATTCAAGACAAGATTATAAGAAAAAAAGAAGATCTCAGAAGATGGGGATCAGAAATGCTGAAGACACGGCTTGAAGGCCCGGCAAGACCCTTGTCAGAGCGAGCTCATAAATATTCATGACCGGCAAACTCCGACCCCGGCAAGAATCCCACTACCTTGCCACCGGTCCACCTCATCGATCAGGTAGTCACTTGTCGGTGTGGTGTCGAGCAGGCACGTAGTTAGGTGATACTTGTCTGGGCGCATGGCAGCTCACCGCTGAAGACACGACTTTACTGATGCCCGTCCAAATGATGTGTCAAAGGAATATAAGGTAGATGGGCAAATGGCATAGAAGGAGAAACCAGCCTTGCCAGAGAGCTCCATCCACAAGACACCTCAGTGCATTAAATGCATTTGTCCTAACCCGTCAGAGTTAGGTATTTGGCACTGTAGCCACTATTCACAGTGTAGATTTACCATTTTGCCATTGTGGTGACCCCTTGATCTATAAAAGGAGGGCCATGGCTACCTTAACAAAGGTAGAAACACTGTCCATTTGCACGCGTAGAAGCACTTTATGAGCACCTTGCCGGACGTGCGCTCCTTGTAAAATGGACTCATACTTATCCAATACACAAAGCAGGAGTAGCGTTTTACACTCGACAGCGCCCCGAACCTGGGTAAACACCGTGCGTTCTCTGCTTGTTCTACTCTTTGTGCACGTCGATCCCGCTAGTTGAACCACAAAGGGATTGCCATGATCCCATAGATGGTCGTACGCTTGACATCTTTGGCATGCCAGGCAGGGGGATTGCTTGTGCGAACTTGAATCAGCATTTAGCGCACCAGATTCATCGCTATGGCGCCCAAGAAGAAGGGCACCATGGCGGCCGGTCCATCTTCGTCCAAGCCACCAGTGCCCACACAGACAAGTGACGATGCAGGTGGCGGCGCGAGTGGCGTAGGTGGATGCCAAGAACAACCTCTGTGGTGTTCTAGCGATCATAGCCAAGCGAGCAGCATCGTCCGCAATGACAACAATCCACATGCCACTAGGTCCAGGGACTGGGCCGCGCTGCCTGTGGGCGGTGCAGTGAACTCCAGGGACAATAGGGTGCACTCCAAGACACACACGTTGGTGCCCATGCCACAGCCATCTCAGGCCATGCATGACTGTCGAAAACGGGGCTTCAGGGACCCAAGAAAGGTTCGAACTCTGGAGTGTGCTCGAAGAACTCGCTAAGCCCGGCCTCTTAGCTCACTATCTGACGGCGATGCTCTGACGTGCTCGAGCGCGAGTGGAGAAGAACATAGACACAGCAGTTTACCCAGGTTCGGGCCACCTTGCGGTGTAAGACCCTACTCCTGCTTTGTGGATCGATTGCCTCGCGGGGCAGGATGAGTGTGGGAGTACAAGTGGCCTCGGGAGGCTTCAGGAATCAATCCCGGGTGTGGAGCTTTCCCCTCTCTAAGGTGGTGCCCTAGCTATACTTATACTGGTGTCAGTCCTCTTCCCCCCAAAACATAGGCGGGAAGGGTTGCCACAACGGCCAATTTCGAAGGGGGACAGCAGTACAGCCTATCCTGACTAAAGGTGGTCTCCGCCTATTAAAGCTTCCTGCCATGACGTGTCGGTGGGCTCGGTGATGAACTCCGTCCTGGCGAGCCCGCCGTCCTGGTCTTCTTGCACCAAATTGGCAACCCTTGGGGATTGCTTCGAGAATCGGCGTGCTGTCCTTGGTCCCTTAGCATGAAAGAGGAAAACATCCTTATCCATGCTTGCTGGCGCCCTTCTGGCTCCCCCGTCGCCACGCGCGTCACCGACATGAAGAAGTAGGGTCGCATAACTCCTCCATCTGATCCTTGCCCCGTACACCCCCACGAAGGCCCTCTGGAGGAAGCCTTGGGAAGCCGCCTCACGAGGCTACATGGGATGCTTGCCGGCGTATGCCTCGCGAGGAGGGGACCCTCGCGAGGGCCTTGCTCGTCAAGTCCAAAGGTGGGCCGTGCTAGGCCTATGGTGTGCGCCGCACCTTGGGCTGTAGGCAAGACGGGCCTGGGTACCTCCAATCCCATGGGCCAGACAGTAGCCCTCGGGCCTGCGGCATGCGCAACTCGCCTGTTGTGGGAGGGGGCGAAATGGTGCGGACCCTAACCGCCTGCAGGCCAGGCTCAACATGTGGTGCGCAACAGGGCACGGTACACCCCCACTTTCCCGATGCCTCGGTAACTGCCCAACTGATATAAAGATGGCATGCGCTGGTACGTGGCCATCATTACCTTCCCGTGTGCCCGTCCTTCGGCACCTTCCTTCTCGAGCAAGCTCGCATCTCCTTCACCAGACCTGCGCCGCTCTCGTTCTACTGTGCCGCCATGGTGCCCTCAAGCAAGAGGGGCAAGGCGGCAGTGGCAGCGGACAGCTGAGTGGGGCCAGAGTCTGCCCTAGGCTGGTCCATAGTGCTCAACCTCGAGGGGCTCGATAAGGTCTGCCCGACGATCGCGGATGACTTCAATGAGTTGGGGGCGACAAAGATTTGGCCTGCTTCGCGACCTCTTGCTGATCTGGATGGCATCACCATCTCCATTCATCTTCCCGCAATCTTCTCTGGCTTGCTCCTGCCATTTCCAGACTTCTTCAATGCCTTGCTCTCGCATTATCAGGTGCACGCACTGCACATAGACCTGAAATCCGTTTTCCTCCTTACAGCCTTCGCCTTCCTATGCAAAGCCTTTGTGGGCGTGACCCCCTCGGTAGCGCTGCTCCGCCATTTTTTCTGCCTTCGGCTAACGGCTGCCGACCAACACTCTGGATGCATGTTGCTTCATGCCGTGGGCACGACGGCGGGCGACGGCATCGACATGGAGATCAACCATGAAACGGAGGGCTTCAGGAGGCAATGGGTGTACATGGACGCGGCCCAGTTCAGCCCCTTGCTACAGACTTCGTCGTCCCCAGCGATGGCGAGCTCTGGATGGGGGCACGAGAGGCTCGATGACCCGAGGCTGTCGTGGGTCATTGCGAGGATGGCCGATCTGAGGGCGGCAGGAGGGACAGTGACGATGGTGGTGAGGGAATTCCTCCGCCGGCGAATTGCCCCCTTCAACGCCGCTCCCGCCACATGTGGGCCTTCACTGGCCCAGAAAACACAATGCGGCTCAAAACAGGCCGTCTGCCTCCCGATGTGTTAAGCAGGATACTCCGAGTCCTGACCGGCGAAGAGCCAAGTGAGCTCCCCAGGCAAGGTTCCCCCTGTATAACTACACAAGCAAGGAGGCTTTCGTCGGGAGGATGCCGCACTTCGATCAGTGGGGGCTGCTCCTCGAAGGCCACGAGGGGCCTTGGGACAACCCCCTCTTGGTGGTCCCAGAGCCTGAGAGCTTCGCAGGTGCTATACCCCTGGCAGCAGCGGTGAAGGGCGGTGGCGACACATTTCTTCAGGCAGCCAGTCAACACACCCCTGCACCAGCGGACGCCGGTAGCATCGCCCCCCGGGTGCGGGGCCACCACTCCTGGCGTGACGAGCAGCGTGCAGAGTTCTAGGACAATTATCCCCGGGCCGCACGCCCCCGGGAGGAGTATCTGGCCGGAGAGCAGCACCGGTGCACTACTGAGGGCATTGAAGAAGAGGAAGTGGGTCGCCATGGATGAGTAAGCGCCTTGCCCTCCTCGCGCTCCTGCGTGGTGAGCATCCCTAAGCTCTTTCTTCTGACCGGTCCTCTTTCTGCGAGAAGGTGAAGGAGCCCCCGAGCCGAGCGGCCGCCTCCACGCCACCCGCTGTGACAGTGGGGCCCAGCGAGGGCGTGGCTCACCAAGGCACCACGATCGAGCCAGGGTAAAGGGCGGTCTCTCCGCCACCCGCTGGAGGCGCGGGGCGCAGAACGACCATGCACTCCTCAATCCCCTTAGGCGGCCCTTTGTGCGTGGGGTCGATGGTGGTTCTTCCAAGGGAGCCTTGGGCGAGCAACTCCCCTGCCTCCCGGGCATCAACCATCGAGGCCAGCACCAAGCCGGCGAAGGCGGGGCCGTCAGCCACTGCACCTCCCATGCCGGTGCTCAGGGCAGCCGCGGGCTGACAACTGCCTGCGGGAAGGCGCCGAGCCCGCGGGGTGCGTTACCCTGCCCAAGAGGGACAGAAGAGACGCCGGCCAGCTTCCAGCCCCCGACGGGTGCAGTCGAGGCATCTCGTGCTGCAGCAGTGGGTGGGAGCGCGGGGCTCGGCCTTGGCCGGGCCCTGGCGCTCGCGAGCGGCTGGGCTGTAGTCAGGCATGATCTTCTGCAGAGCTTCAAGATATTCTGAAAGGTGCGGTGAGCCAGCTCGAGGCAGAGCTTCATGACGTTGACACGCACCTCGCGGATGAGCACATACACCTGGCGCATGGGTGGCCCTAGCTTGAGGTTGCCATTAAGTTTGGCCACCTCCAGCAGGAGTCCGCCCACTCAAAGGACGAGAAGTCGGCCCCACGGTGAAGGAAGATTGGGAGCACGCTCTCTAGGAGGCCGAGGTAGTGGACCGGTGGCGCGAGGCGGCGGAGGCTAGCGAGCAAGAGCTCCTAGCTTCAAACGCCATTCTAGAGCAGCAAATCCAAGCGCACAGTGATGCCCTCTCTGCCTCCGTGGATGTGATGGAGACATGAGAGGCGGGCCTCAAGGCCCTTGAGCAGGAGCAAGCACTAACATCGTCCGAGCAGAGTCTAGAGCGCAAGCGGCTGGAGGTGATGGACCACCAGGTGGCAGCCGCTGAAGCTTCTGTAGCATCCAAGGAAACGACGATCCAGGCAGAGGCCAATGAAAAGATCACGAACGCCCGCCGGGCGTTCATCAGGGACCACCACAAAAAGTTACAGCTTCAAGAATCCCGCTTCTATGCCCAGCGCGGGGAGCTAAGGGGCGAGATAGACAACCTCAAGAAGAGGCTGGCTAAAGCAGACGAGCAGCGAGAAACCGCACTGGGGCCTCAAGCTGTCGCCGAGGCCGAGCTAGCATCACTTCAGGAGCTGGTGGAGGCGTTACGTCCCTCATGGAATGAGCGGCGGACGAAGCAAACTGGGCTCGGGGGCTGCAGCACACGCGCTCCAAGATGTTCCAGGACCTCGAGTTGAGGGCTCGCTGTGCCCTGGGCTCCATCTGCAAGGAGGCCATCTCCAGCCCGCTCGTGGCCGACGATGCCGGCTACCTCTCCTTTTTCACCAAGGTTGTGGAGCGGCTTGAAGGGGGCGCGAAGAAGGTGGGTAAACTCGTCGAAGAGGAAAGCTGCAACCTCCTTGCCCAAGCATCGATGCGCGTCTTTAGCCATCTTTTTCGTTCTGACCCCTGCCTCGACTCCGAGGGCATGAAGACCGACGCGAGGCCCAGGAACATGAGGGCGACAATGGCGACGACAATGTCGTCGCATCTCCTTAGGTCATCCCTCTTTTCTCTCCTGCTGATGCTTAATTGTGACACCGTGGGTGTGTGAGGAACATTTTGCTGGAATCCTTGATGATGTATCGAACAACATTTATGTTTGCATGGGGCTTGTTTATCCTTCACGCCTGCTTTCATGCTCTATGTCATTAGAACATAGCCCTTGAGCGGGGCTCGACCGTCACTGGTATGCCCGGTTTCGATGCCTAGGCAAGGCCAGGAGGTGAGAGCGCCAGGGCTAGAGAGTGCTCCTGAGGCGAAATGCTTGGGGGGGGGGGGGCAACACGTGCTTGTTGGCTCGCTCATGTGCGTTGCGCGCGGACATTAGACACCAAGGCCTTGGTGGGGTGGTGCACATGGGAGCAGGCCCGCGGGCCAGAGCCTGGTTGCTTGGGCTCTTAATGCTACTGGGACTGACCCAAGCGTAAGCACCATGCCCAGCTCCCGCTCGCGTGAGGCTCATGAGAGAGTCTCGGTGCACGCATGGCTGACGAAAAGAATGAAATCCAGCAAAATGCCGCAAAGAAAACCAAATTCCTTCCTTAGAGAAGACGCAAAACCGCAGTCTTTACTTAGAGAAGGTGCAAACTTGTTTACAAGAAAAAAGGAAAATGGCTACCGCGTCCGGCACCTTCATTGATCTTCCCGCCAGCACGGAGCATGGGGCTTCCACTTGGGCGTGGGCATGATCGTTGTTCGATCGTTCCGCCAGCGTGGATCATGGTTGTTCCACTCTGGCATGGGCATGGTTGTGATTCAACCGTTCCGCCAGCACGGAGCATGGGGCTTCCACTTGGGCGTGGGTGGGATCTCCTGCGAGGCCGTGGGGCTTTGGGGCTTGTACAGCCCCACCGCATTCTTACGTGAGAGGGTCGCGGGTAGAACTGGCGGAGGTGCTGGATGTTCCACGTGTTCTGCAGAGGAACTCCATCCGCCGTCTCCAGGCGTGCAGCGCCTGGCATGGAGACATGGGCGACCCTGAAAGGGCCTTCCCACATGCATGAGAGTTTGTGGAGGCCCTCCCTGGAGAGATCCACCGCAAGACGAAGTCACCGACCTCGAGAGTGCGAGGGCGGATGTTGCGGCTATTGTAGCACCGCAAGCCGTGCTGCTATCTCATGGCACGTAGGGTGGCCCGGTGGCAGGCCTCCTCGAGGAGCACAAGATCGGCTTCCCGCGAGTCATCCTAGCATGCTTTGTCGAATGTGAGGACTCGCGGGGAACCATGCTTGAGCTCCGAGGGGAGGACCGCTTCGGCCCCGTAGACGAGGAAGAAGGGGGTCTCGCCGGTGGTGCGGATGGACCACAGCACGGATGGCAGCTCGTCCAGCCAGCCCTTGCTACAGGCCTCAAGCTTCTCCTTGAAGCTCCTAGTCTTGAGGCCATTGAGAACCTCAGCATTGGCATGCTCGGCCTGGCCGTTGTTTCGCGGGTGTGCCACAGAAGCGTAGCACATCTGCGTTCCAAGGTTAGCGCAATATTGTCGGGATCGGGGCTCTGCAGACCCAACCAAGGTTCGAACTCTGGGGCGTGTGCGAAGGATCTTGCCTAGCTGCGGCTCACTGCTCACCACCCCATGGCTCGACTCCGACGAGTTCGTGCGAGCAAGAAGAAAAAGTGGACACGGTGGTTTACCAAGGTTCGGGCCACCTTGCGGTGTAAAACCGTACTCCTGCTTTGTGGTGGATTGCCTCGCGAGGAGGATGAGGATGAACTAGTACAAGTGTGAGCTGCCTTGGGCGATCTCAATGGCCGAAGGATTGGATCCCTCTCTACGGTGGAGGTTAGTCCCTATTTATAGTGGCCTTGGTCGTCTTCCCTCATAGCTTAGGCGGGAAGGCATACCACAACAACCAATTTGAAGGGGGACAGGAGTACACCCTATCCTGACTAAAGGTGGTCTTCGTCCGCAAAGCTTCTGGTCATGACTCCTTGGTGGGCTCAGCGATGACCTTCATCCTGCTGAGCCAGCGGCCTTGGTCTTGTTGCACCAGAATGGAATCCTTTGGGGGGTTCCTTGGGAACCCGCGTACGTCCTTGCCTCCTTAGCACCAAAGAGGAAACTGTCCTCCCCTGCGCCTGTTGGCACCCTCCTGGCCTCGGTCCTCATGGCTCACATCACCATGCGCCTCGCGAGGTGGGACACTTGCCTAGAGATATCCGCTCCTCGGGAGGCGTCCTCGGGAGACCGCTCCTCGGGAGGACTTGATGTCTTTCGCCTCATGAGGATCTTGTCCATGGAGTCTTGTAGCTGGGTCGTACCGGGCCGTTGGCGGGGCCACGCACTGGGCCGCAGGCAGATGGGTCTGGGTACCCCCAATCCCAGAATGCCGACAGTAGCCCTCGGGCCCATGGCACGCCTGGCCTGGCTTCGAGGCGAAGGCAACAAAGGTAGGGCGAAGCGACACGGGCCCAAAACACCTGCGGGCCAGGCTTGACGCGCGACGCACGACGGGATGCGGACGCCCACACTTCCCAACGTCGCCTCGGCAACCGCCCAGACTGACAAAAGTCTGGTGCGCGCCGCGGGGCCATCATTGCTCATCGTCATCTTGCTCCCGATCCCCTTCACCAGCGAAAAGCTCCTCCAGATCTAGTCACAGCGCCATCTCTCCCCTCTTCCCTCACCGGCATCGATGACTCCCCGAATGGCTCCTGCCGAGAAATCGATGCCTGCAGCCCTGGTCGCGAGCTCTCCATCCCCTGCACCGGCTCTCCTGGCCTCGTCCATCTTCAAGAAAGTGGACCTCAACCCGGTGCTCCCCCTGACGGCCGACGATAGCAATGAGTGGGGCAAGACCCAGATCTGGCCTGGCTCAACCGCGCCTACCGACCGGCCAAAGACGTCCCACCCATTATTCCTCCACGGCATCTTCGCCGGGCTGGTTCCGCTGTTCTCCGATTTCTTCATTGCTATCCTCAGGCACTACAAAATTCATGCTCTTGACCTTTGGCCCAACTCCATCCTCCTCCTATCCGTCTTTGCTTTCTACTGTGAAGCTTTCATGGGGGTGAAGCCTTCGGTGGCGCTCTTCCGCCACTTCGACAGCCTGCGGTTCTCCACCTCAGCCCAGCTGTCTGGGTGCGTCTCCTTTGTCGACATGCTTAGTGGAAACAAGCTCCTGAAGGCCAGGAAGAAAGTGGAAGGCTTCCAGTGACGCTGGGTCTACCTAGATGCCCGCGGCACCAACCCACGCCTGGAGCTTCCGACGGAGCTGGCCGAGCGGATCCCTGAGTGGGCTTCCGCGAAGCTCACCGATTCGTGGGCGAAGCCCGTCCTGGAGAAGATAGCCTTGGATATGGAGGCCAACCTGCTGACGGGGGCGATGATCATGAAGGAGTTCTTGGCGTACGCCTCGCGCCGCTCCAATCGCGTTCGAAGCCCTTGTGGGCGTACGAGGGTGCAGGAGATTCGCTAAGGCTGCGCATTGCCGGCTCGACAGGCGGGGAGACCGACGTGGCGTGGAACACCTTGCTCGGCTGTATCCAGGGGGACATCCCTGAAGCCTACGCCCTGTTGTACAGCCGCGATGATATGGAGGCCCTGGTCGCCGCCATGCCCTCCTTCAACAAGTTGGGGCTCGTGTCGTCTGACAACCCTGGTTCCCAAGTGGAGCTATCCTCCAGTAGAAGTGGGGACTACGAGGACTCGGAGGACGACGACCACGAGGAGGCGTCCCCATTGTCGTGATGGGAGCTCCTTCTCGGCCTCGAACATGATGATGCCGACGCAGGCAAGCTCCCGGCCGCAGGTCCCCCGCGCCTCGCCAAAATGCCTAGGAGGACCGAGTCCGCGCCTTCGACTGCGTGAACGTCTGGCCAGGCGGCCCTAGGCGAGGGGGCGGCCGTGCCTCCTCCGAAAGGCTCGTCTCGTCCTGCCGGGGCGGCCGAGGTGACGGGTTCATCCCCGCCAGGCGCGTCGTCGATGGTCGTATAGGACCCCGCTGGCGCGGCCGAGGTTTCACCGACCAAGACCCCTCAGGGGAGCCCTCGCGCTCCCCCGGCTAGCGACGCCACCATGGGGCCCATCGGGGGCCACTCAGCCAGCCCCCCGGCCGAGACCACGGCAAAGAAGGAAGCGGCCGCATCGGCCTCTAAGAAGGAGAAGAAGAGGAAGTGGGCTGCACCAGACGAGTGAGTGTCTTCGTCTTACCTTTTGATCATGCATTCGTAATCCATGTGCTTAGGACACCCCTCATCGCACCGAACAGGAACAATGGCACGGAGAAGAAGAAGAAGAAGAAGAAGGTGGCCGCCAGCGTGAAGGTACCCATCACCCCGAAGGCGGCCTTGGCGCTCGGACGTGGCGTTGGCTGGTGCGGGAGTGCACCACGGTGGCCTGGCGTAATCCTCGGGCGCACAGGCAGCAATGTGCCAGGGCGCACGGGCGTGCCTCCCCCTCTTAGTGCCTCATCGTCGCCGCCCGGAGGGCCAGCCATCAAAGACGCGGGAGCTCATCCAGTAGTGCTTCCTGTCGCGGTCGCAGCAGCTCCAGCCCTGGGGGATGGGGCGACGCCCCATCCTCCCCCCGCCAAACCCAACTCAGGGAGAGCGGCGGCGCAGCCTCAGGTGGAGCCGGCCCCTGTAGTTCAGCAGGTTGTGACGTCGGTTGCTCTTGTCATGTCACCGGAGCCGGGCGACGATGAGAAGAACTCGGAGACCCTGGCGCCCGGAGTTGTTCGTGCCACTGCCTCATTGGCCATAGCGCCAACTGTCATGCCATCACGGCTTCCTCGTCAGGCCCTCACTCTCGTGAGCAGCGGTGCCCTAATCAGGGATGGAGCCCTGGTCGATGCCTATGATGTGCTTGGCCGGCTCGAGGTGGACCTCCGAGATACTGACCGGCGCCTCGACACGGAACACCTGGGGCTTGACTCGACATGGCTCTAGGTTGATGCAGTGTCCAAGGGGGCCTAGAGACAGGCTGCGGCCTCTGCTGCTGAGACCAAGAAGGAAGTCGCTGAGGCTAGGGCGGCCCGTGACGGCGCACTGGCAGAGGTAGCGGCATTCGTGAAGTGTTGCGGAGGCCAATCTGAAGGCGCTCCAGGAGGAACATGCCATGCGCATGCAGCAGCTTCAATGGTGGGAGGACGACCTCAAGGCTTGCGAAGCGAAGCTTGCGGACCACGACTCCGTACTATCAAAGGTGGCTGTCGAGCAGGCTGCAGAGCGTGAGAACCTGGATAAGCTATAGAAGGAGGTGGCCGAGGCCCAAGCATCCTATGCCAAGCACGTCTCTGAGGCGATGGCCCAGCTGGACGCCCGCGAGAAGAAGATCCTTGCTAATGCTGACACGAAGGCGGTGGCGGACCACTACGCTTTTTCTTCTTTTGAGCTCATGGCTCACCAGGCACTGAAGTCTATCTACAGGGGAGGCTTTGAGGGTCTGCTCGCGGCTCCTGAGGACGGTTATGCAGAGTTTTCCTCCTGGCTCACCTTGGTGCTCGAAGGCGCCGGTGCCAAGGTCGACATCATCCTGGAGGACGAATGTGGCGACCTCTTCTCGGTGGCAGCGATGCACGTCTTTAGCAATCTTTATCTCTGCGACACCAACTTTGACTTCGACGCCGTGACGGGCCCTGTCCCTCTTGAGCTCTGTGCCGACACGGCGGATGCCGTGAAGGATCACGTGATCACGCTACTCGGGAAGATCTCCCGTATTGGCGACGGATCTGCCGCGGCCGAGGCGGACGATGGTGGTGACGGCGATGGTGATGTTAAAGACGGGCCTGTCACGGCTGAGGCGAGCGGCGGTGATGATGGTAATGGTGGCGATGGCTCCTCCCCCTAAAGCTTTACCCTACAACGACTGATTGTGCCTCACGGAGGAGTAAGACTTTGTTTTAAACTTGTGATACATTCGATGCCTGTAATAACTTTTAGAACTTCATGGCTTTCCTTTCCGTGTTTGATCTCCCTCCTGCTTGCCTTTGTGCTTTTCGTCGGCAGGGCCCAGCCCCGCGCATACCTCGGCTGCCGTTGGAATGTCAGGTTGTGATGCCTAGGCAAAGCCAAGGGGCGAGGGGCTACGTGACTAATGAGGCCTCTGAGTCGCGACGCTCAGGGGTCCCCCTTGACGCGCAAGCAGCCCGCATGAGGGAAATGTGGGCAATGACAAGGTTAGACCGAGATTCTTCCTACCTTCTCCTTGCCAGCCTACGCTTGGGGATTACGTGAAGAGACCAGGCACCAAGGACCTTGGTGGGGTCATGTGCACAAGAGCACAGGCACCGTGTCCAGCCCCCGCTCGCGTGAGGCTCAGGGGGAGGCCGCGAGGTGTGCCGCTGGAGAGTCAAGCTGCGATCCTGAGGTTCATGCTGCCCGTGGGGCGCCCTCAGTTGTTTATCCCACAGCGCAGAGCATGGGGCTTCCACTGGGCGTGGGCATGGTCGAAGCACGAACGTATCCACCAACGCGGAGCATGGGGCTTCCACTTGGCATGTGCATGGTCGAAGCACGACCGTATCCGCCAGCGCGGAGCATGGGGCTTCCACTAGGCATGGGTAAGGAGCTCTGTGCTAGAGTCTCCGGGCGTGTACAGCCCTGTTCCATTTGTATGCGTGGCTGGCACGGCAGAACTCTGAGGAGGTGTATCTGGACACTCATGAGCCAGCGCGGGGCTCAGGAGGTCCTACCTCAAAGCGGGTTGCGCCTGGTTTTCGGGCGCGAGGCGTGCGTATGAATCCTGAGTAATGAAGGCGACCTGCGTTGGGCGAACGTCCAGGGGTCATCGTATGAGAAGGATGAGCACCAAGGACCCACAGGAGGAGACATGAATGGGACCGGCCCGCCAGACAGAGCTCAGTCGCTTGGGTTTATCGAAGTTGCACGGACGGACCTGAGCACGGACGCCATGCCAAGTCTTCTCATGCAACAACCTAAGGAAGGGCACCCGGCGCGCGGCTTCCACGGCGGTAGAGCACCGAGTTGCGGTTGTTCAAACTGATCCGCACGCCCCACTCACCTACCGTCGATGAGCTCATGCGAGGGCAAGGAACCAAGGACCCCAGGAAGTGACATGCACGCAAGCTGGCCTGTGAGACATAGCTTGGTCGCTTGAGTTTATCAACGCTGCAGGGACGGACCCGAGCACAGACATCGTGTCAGTCCTTAATCATGAGGCGGTCGATGGCAGGCCCCCGAGGCACGGCGGCAATCATGGCGACAAAGCGCCGGACACACAATTTGAAACCTCAATGAAATCTTATCGAGGCAAGGACAGGTCTGGCACACGAGTAAAATGATACAACTGCAGGGGCGGACGCTAACAACTTGAGGATAATGCAGTCCGGGGGGTGCCCTCAGTTGAACAAACCAAAAGGTCACCTGGCAATGATGCTGGAGCGTCGGGGTGGTCGATGAAGCGCATCGCGGGGAGTCGTTCCTCACGAGCCGGATGGCTCTGGAGGCTCAAGAGGCTCGTGATGGTCCGGGGCCTCCTAAGATGCCACCGCTGAGGGTCGGGCCTCATGAGACGCCATTGCATGCTGCGCCAAGTGTTGATACGAGGCACCAACATTCAATAGGCCGAACGGCATGCAGACGTACTTGCAGGGGAAGCCCCCACTCCGACCGACGTCGGACGGCTAGAAGAGGTCCTGAGAAGCGGCCCTGTTGAGGCCCAGGATGTTGACGTAGACGTGCAGCCCGTCGCCCACATTAAGGGCGGCGGCTGCACTCGCGGGGCGCGCGGGGCGGCGCTCGCCGCGCATGGCTTGCTCCTCCATAAGTTCCTCGATCGCCTTTGTGATGAATTCTCACGCTCTCGGTGCCTCGCGTCTCGTTCCTAGCTTGTGGGAGTGCAGGTCAAGGCATGCCCCCAAGTGGTGCCCAAGCACCTCCCTCGTCACACTGGTCAGGTCAGAGGACCTCCAGATTGAAGCCCCCGAGGCCGTCCTGAGGGAGGTGCTGGGCGCGCCTTCCTATGCGGAAGGGAGGGGCACCCCGGCGATAGGAGCGAAGCCTGAGGCGTCGCCAATGGATTTCTTGGCCTCCGGACAACTCTTGGGGAGGAGTTGCTTCTTCTTCACAGGGGTGGCCTCGGGGGGCATGATGTCGCCCTCACCATCCTAGTTTTCCGCCGCTTCGGCGTGGTAGGCATGGTCAAGGGAACAGACGGTGTCCTTCTAATCTCAGCTGGCCGTGATGATGCCGCTGCACCCAGGCATCTTGAGGATGTTGTAGCCATGATGAGTAGCCGCCATGAACTTGGCGAGCATCGAGTACCCCAGGATGGCATTGTACGGGAGGTCGATATGGGTAACATCAAACATGATGAGCTCGGTGTGGTAGTTGTCGCGCTTGCCGAAGCTGACGGGAAGGCGCACCTGGCCCGGGGGAGTGGTGGAACCGTCTTTCACCCCAGAGAATGGCCTGGTAGGCATGAGCTGGTCGTAGGGCACATGAAGCGTCTCAAAGGTCTTGACGGAGAGCATGTTGAGGCCAGCGCCACCATCGATGAGGGTCTTGGTGACTGAAATGTTGCTGATGGTGGGCGTGCATAGCATGGGGAGCATGCCAGCACTGGCCACGCACCTGAGGTGGTCCTTGGAGTCGAAAGTGATGGCATACTGCGACCACCTGAGGGGACGTGTAGCTTCGAGCTTTGGGAGGGCTGCATTCACCTCACAAGAGAACTGTTTAAAGATGCGGTTCGAAGCAGGCGCTTGAGCTCCGCCGAGGATGCAAGTGATCGCGGGAGGCTCCTGGTAGACCCTAGCCCCATTGTCCTAATGGTTGTCATCGTTCCTCCTTGGCGGTGGTGGTAGCGGAGAGAGACCAACGTTGCCCTGAGGATGGGCCTCGCGAGGCTGATCGCGCCAACCACCCTCGCGAGGCTGGTCACGCCAGCCTTGACGAGGGTTGCAGTTGTCCCAGCGGCCTCCGTCAGGGCCTCCTCCGTGGCAGAAGCCACGGTCAGCATGCTCGGGGCGGCGGCCTAGGCGCTCGCCCCAGAGCACCCTAAGCTCCTGGCAGTCGTCGGTGTTGTGGGTGTGCATGTTGTGGAGGACGCAGAATGGGCGAGTGTCCTTAGGGGGCTCATCACGATCACGGCCGCGCTTCAACTCAGGCTCTGCTGCCAGCACGATGGGGCCCTTGTGCTTTGCTTCCTTGGTTTTGGCCTTCTTGTCTTCAGGGTTGACATCTGGGTGCTTGAGGAGGGAGAGGCGGCCTTCTTCCGCCCTGGCGCACCTGTCCGCCAAGTTGAACATCTCCAGCACCATGCACAGGCCATCGTGGATGGCGATCTCCTCGCTCATCTTGACATCCGTACAGCCCTTGATGAATGCCGAGATGATGGCTTCATACGAGGCCTTCGGGATCTTGAGGCAAACATTGGTGAAGCGCTAAATGTACTTGCGGAGGGTCTCACCCGGCTGCTGCTTCACGCATCACAGGTCATTGACCATGAGGGCGCGGTCACGGGTTCCTTGGAAGTTGGTGATGAAACGTTCGCAGAGCTCACCCCAAGAGGAGATCGATCCCTCCGGGAGGTGCATGAGCTAAGAGCGTGCACCATCCTTGAGAGCCATGGGGAACCAGTTCGCCATGACCTTGTCGTCGCTGTTGGCCGCCTCGATGCTTAGCGAGTAGAGCTGGAGGAACTCCGCAGGGTCAGGGATGCCGTCGTAGCGTGGGGGCAGGTCTGGCTTGAACTTGACTGGCCAGACAAGTCAGCGCAACTCACGAGTGAAGGCATGGTAGCCCGCCGCGCTCACGGGCATGGCCCGCGCGAAGGGGGCATGGTCCTGATGCCCACGCGCGATAGCCTTCAGAGCGGCTGGGTCTTGGTGCTGACGTGGTGGCGCAGGGAGTGCACGCACGTTGTATTGCGGCTGCTGCACGACCTGTTAGCTGGCCTCGTCCCTGGCCGGTGCCGGTCCGCCGCGCGGCAGGTCACAAGGACGCGCGTCGCACCTCGGTTCGGCGTCAGCGCTGCGCAGAGGAGGAGGCGGGGGCGTGCCATGCGCCACATCGCCCGCACGAGACGGCGGGGGACAGAGCGAGTGGGAAGGCGTCGGGGCCTCTCTGGTGGCGTTGACGAGCTGGGTGATGCGGCACAGCCAGGCATCATAGCCCTCGTTGGCGGGATGGTAGCGCAGCAACTCACGTGCCAAGAGGAGCGCAGCCTGCGCGTTCGCTGGCCCGCGACGAATGTGGGAAGATGAGGCCATGACTGGAGTGATGGAAGGCGTGGCGGTGCGGCCATCACGCTGCACGGAGGGTGGCAGCAATGAGTCATGCTGCTCGGTGGCGGTGTTGGCCGCGGGAGAAGCGGAGCGACGTGGGGCACTGCAGCCCATTGGTGTTGTTTGGGCGACACGGGCAGCCCGGCGCTCAGCGTGAACTCGTCGAGCATCGGCCATGGAAGCAGCGAAGCAGGGACAGAACGGAGCGGAGGGGAGAACTTCGACACGCCCCTAACTGGCGAGCCAAATGTCGGGATCGGGGCTCCGCAGACCCAAACGAGGTTCGAACTCTGGGGTGTGTGCGAAGGATCTTGCCTAGCCGTGGCTCACTGCTCACCACCCCACGGATCGACTCCGACAAGTTCGTGTGAGCGAAAAGAAGAAGTGGACACGGTGGTTTACCCAGGTTCGGGCCACCTTGCGGTGTAAAACCCTACTCCTGCTTTGTGGTGGATTGCCTCGCAGGGAGGATGAGCATGAACTAGTACAAGTGTGAGCTGCCTCGGGCGAGCTCAATGGCCGAAGGATTGGATCCCTCTCTACGGTGGATGTTAGTCCCTATTTATAGTGGCCTTGGTCCTCTTCCCTCACAGCTTAGGTGAGAAGGGATACCACAACGGCCAATTTGAAGGGGGACAGGAGTACACCCTATCCTGACTAAAGGTGGTCTTTGTCTGCAAAGCTTCTGGTCGTGACGCCGTGGTGGGCTCGGCGATGACCTTCGTCCTGCCGAGTAGCGACCTTGGTCTTGTTGCACCAGAATGGAAACCTTTGGGGGATTCCTTGGGAACCCGCGTACGTCCTTGCCTCCTTAGCACGAAAGAGAAAATTGTCCTCCCCTGTGCCTGCTGGCGCCGTCATGGCATCGGTCCTCATGGCTCACGTCACCACGCGCATCGCAAGGTGGGACGCTTGCCTAGAGATATCCGCTCCTCGGGAGGCAGCCTCGGGAGACCGCTCCTCGGGAGGTCTAGATATTATTCTTCTCGCGAGACGGGGGCCCTCGCGAGGGTCTTGTCTATGGAGTCTTGTAGCTGGCACCGTACCGGGCCATTTGCGGGGCCACACACTAGGCCGCAGGCAGACGGTTCTGGGTACCCCCAATCCCAGAATGCTGACAAATATGACCTGAAGAGACTACTTGTAAACTGGGAGCCGTTGCCGGTGATGATACGATTGGGGACACTGAATCGGCTCACGAGGCTCTTGATGAACTTGACGGCCGAGCCTGCCGGGATTGTCAGGAACCCTTGCGCGGGCTGATGGATTTGCTTGGCATGGAACTGGCAGGCTTCATAGGATTGGACCGGCTAAGCGGCATCCCGGAGCGCCGTAGGCCAGTAAAACCCACTGCGGAACACCTTGCCCCCGAGGGTGCGCGACAAGGAGTGGTGCCTGCAATCTCCCCCGTGGATGTCAGCTAGTAGCTCGCGCCCTTGCTCTTCTGAAATGCATCGCAGCGAGACGTCATTGGGGCCCTTGCGGTATGGCTCGCCGCCTTGTATGCAGTAAGCAGTGGCCTACCAGGCCACGTGTTCTGCTTCCGCATCTTCTTCCGGCAAGGTGCCATGGAGCAGGTAAGCCGTGAACACCTCAACCCAATTGTTTGCCTGAGGCTCCGATGCCAGCAGCAGGCGGTCCCCGAAGGTCGGGCCACACACCGACGAGCCTGTGGGTGGAGCGGGCGGGAGTTCCTCAAGGAGAAGCGTCGTGTCAACAACTGGGGGCGCAGCAGATGGCCTGAAGAGCCTCTCTTCGAAGATGCCAGGGCTTTGGTGCTCGCGGCAGGATACTCGCTTGGTGATATCGTTGGCTTCCTTGTTAACGCCGTGCGGGACGTGCTATAATTCCAAACCCAGAAAACGCTTCTCGAGTTTATCTACCTCCTCCAGATACGCCGCCATGTGCTCGTCTTTTGGCTTGTACTTTTTATTGGATAAGTTGACTAGGAGCTGGGTAATCGCCCTTGATGGTGAGGCACTTGATTCGCAAGGCGGCGGCCTTGAGGCCGGCGATCATGCCCTCATACTCCGCCAAGTCGTTGGAGACCTTCTCACCATGCTGGATGCATAGCTGGACGGCGTAGTAAATCTTGTCTTCGGCCGGGGAAACAAGCATGACCCTAGCCCCCACGCCCTGCCTGGAGAAGGCGGCATCAAACTGCATGACCCAACCGGTGGGCACCTCATCCCCAAGAAAGAGGGCCTGGTCCTCGGTATCCGTCCATTCTGCCATGAAGTCAGCGAGGGCCGCCCCCTTGATGACCCTGGTGGTACAAAACTCCAGCTGGAAGGCCTGCAGCTCGATGTTCCACTCGGTGACTCGGCCGGCGGCGTTAGGGGTGCGCAGCACCTTCTCCAGGGGGTACACGAAAATGACCTTGATGGGGTGGCCTTGGAAATAATGGCGCAGCTTCCTAGAGGCGACTAGGAGCATGAGAAGGAGCTTCTGCTGTATAGGGTAGTGTGCACGCATCCCTCAACACCGTGCTGACGAAGTACACAGGGTGCTCGACGAGGCGCGCGGTCTCGGTGATGGCCTGCTCCCAAGGGGGCGTGAGGGGCCCAAAAGCCTCAAGAAGCAGGGGAGGTGCAGAGAGCTTAGGGGTGCCGTCTTGTAGCATTTGGGGCCCATGAAGTTCCGCGGGCTCGCGGGGCCCGTGGGTCCTCCCTTGTGTGCTGATGCGCCCCTCCCGAACCACCACGAGCGTGGAACTGTCCGTATGTGGGGTAGCCGCCACGTAGAGCACCAGGGGCTCACGGAAGCGTGGCGCTACAATGATGGGCGGGCTCGTGATGTACCTCTTGAGGTCTTCGAAGGCTGCAACTGCCTCCGGGATCCACTTGAAGGAGCCTGTCCTCCTCATCAGCTTGAAGAACAGCAAGGCGCGCTCGCCAAGCTTGGAGATGAAGCACCCCAGGGAAGCCATGCACCCTGCCAGCCGATGCATCTCCTTGAGGGTATGGGGGGTGCATTTTTTCGATGGCCCTGATCTTTTCGGGATTGGCCTCGATCCCTCGGTGGGAAACGAGGAAGCCGAGCAGCTTGCGGGAGGGAACTCCGAAGACGCACTTGTCAGGGTTAAGCTTCAAGCTAACCTTGCGCAGATTGGCGAACGTTTCTTCCAAGTCTACGATCAACGTATTGGCCTCGCGCGACTTGACCACTATGTCGTCAACGTAAGCCTCCACATTCCACCCCAGCTGCAGCCCCAACATGATGTGCATCAACCGCTGGATGGTGGCCTAGCGCTCCTCAAGCCGAAGGGCATGCAGGTGTAGCAGAACACACCACACGAGGAGATGAAGGCCGTTTTTTTGACATCCTCTATCGCCATCTTGATCTAGTGGTAGCCCGAGAAAGCATCCAGGAAGCACAACAGGTCGCATTTGGTGGTGGAGTCCATGATTTGGTCGATGCGTGGGAGCGGGAAGGGGTCCTGGGGGCAGGCCTTGTTGAGGCTTATGAAGTCGACGTACATGCGCTCCTTCCCACCCTTTTTGGGGATGACGACCGGGTTGGCGAGAAACTTGGGGTGACGCACCTCTCATATGACCCCCACCTCTTGCAGCTCTCGCACCTCCTAGACAATAAACACCCACTTCTCCGGTGCTTGGCGCCATGCCTTCTGATTGATGGGACGAGCGTTGGGGCACATCGCTAGACGATGCTCAATCACCTCCCTCGGGACACCGGCCAGGTCAGACGCCTTCCAAGCGAACACATCCTTGTTTGCCCGGAGGAAAGCGATGAGTGCACCTTCTGGCTCTGGGGGGAGGCGGGCACTGATGGTGAAGGTAGGGCCCGAACCGCTACCATCATCTGACACTTTCTTTGTTTCGGCGCGGTCCTGGGAGAACAGTTGCTTTTTCCTTGCAGGCGCAGCCTCCGGGGCCTCTGCCCTATCCTCCGCGCCTGGGTGCGAAGCTGCCACGGCCCTGTAGGCGCGTTTGATGGCTCGGACTGTGTCCTCCTTACCTCCGGCTACAATAATGATGCCGCCGCTACCTGCCATCTTGACGACGTTGTAGCCAGGATGGGTTGCCTCCATGATCTTGGCGAGTGAGGGTAGCCAAGGATGGCATTGTACATGAGGCTGATGTTAGCCACGTCGAAGTCAATGAGCTTGGTGTGGTAGTTGTGTTTGGTACCAAACGTGACGGGGAGGTGCACCTGCCCCTGGGGAGTGGTGGAGCCGTCAGTCACCCCGGAGAAGGATCGCGTTGGCTCCAACTGATCCCAGGGCACCTGGAGCATCTTGAAGGTCTCGACGGAGATCACGTTGATGCCAGCACACCCGTTGATGAAGGTTCTGGTGACCGCAATGTTGCTGATTGTGGGGGTGCACAGCATGGGAAGCATGCCGGCAGCGACTGCGGACTTGGGGTGGTCTCGGGAATCAAAGGTGATGGCGCAATCAGGCCGCGTGGGCTTGGGCTGCGCGGCATTCGCCCCATGAAAGAGCTGCTTGGAGTGGCTATCGGACGTAGGCGCCTGGGACCCGCCAAGGATGCACGCGACTGCATGGGACCCCTGGAGCACGACGCATGCAGTGAATCGATCGTGGAGCTTGCCCTAGGAAGAGATCGAGGCCTCGGGAAGACTGAGGAGCCAGGAGCACGGGGCTCCCATGAGGGCCAGAGGGAACCAGTTCGCCTTGGCCTTGTCGCTGCCGCTGGCCGCCAGGATGCTTTGGGTATAGAGCCGAAGAAACTCCTCGGGGTCGGTAGCACCATCATAGCGCGGGGGCAGCACCAGTGTGAACATCACCGGCCAATTCACTTGGTGCAGGCTAACAGTGAAAGCCGGGCAGCCCATGTCGCTCAAGAAAACGGTAGGGTAGGCGGCGACGGGCGCGGGCTCGAGAAAGTGGCGATAGCTGCCGCCTCCAGCGGGCGCCGTCCAGGCGACGCAAGCCGCCCAGCGCTGGGCGCGAACTCGACGAGTGTCGGCCATGGAGATGGTGGAGCAGAAAATGGAGCGAAGCGGAAGAACTCAGGCACACCCTTACATGCCACACCAAATGTCAGAAACGGGGCTCCGGTGACCCAAGGAAGGTTCGAACTCTGGGGTTTGCTCGAAGAACCTCACTAAGCCCAGCCTCTCAGCTCACTATCTCACGACGATGCTCTGACGTGCTCGAGCGGGAGGACAGAAGAAGATAGACAAAGCAGTTTACCCAGGTTCGGGCCACCTTGCGGTGTAAGACCCTACTCCTGCTTTGTGGATGGATTGCCTCGTGAGGGAGGATGAGTGTGGGAGCACAAGTGGCCTCGAGAGGCTTCAGGAATCGATCCCGGGGGTGAAGCTGTACCCTATCTAAGGTGGCACCCTAGCTATACTTATACTGGCCTCGGTCCTCTTCCCCCCAAAACACTAGGCGGGAAGGGTTGCCATAATGGCCAATTTCGAAGGGGGACTACAGTACAGCCTATCCTGACTAAAGGTGTTCTCCGCCTGCTAAAGCTTCCTGCCATGACACGTCGGTGGGCTCGGTGATGACCTTCATCCTGGCGAGCCTGCCGTCCTGGTCTTTTTGAACCAAAGTGGCAACCTTTGGGGAATCAGCATGCTATCCTTGCTCCCTTAGCACGAAAGAGGAAAACATCCTTCTCCCCGCCTGCTGGCGCCCTTCGGGCTCCGCCCGTCGCCACGCGCGTCACCCACGTTAAGATGCAGGGCCGCATGAATCCTCCAT
The DNA here is from genome assembly GCA_011799875.1 of Thinopyrum elongatum. Classification (NCBI taxonomy): domain Eukaryota; kingdom Viridiplantae; phylum Streptophyta; class Magnoliopsida; order Poales; family Poaceae; genus Thinopyrum; species Thinopyrum elongatum. Next base: position 352,466,476 of record CM022303.1, read on the forward strand.
GTGATCCTTGCCCCGTATGCCCCCGCGAAGGGCCTCGGGAGGAATCCTCAGGAAGCCCTCGTGAGGGGGCCTCGCGAGGCTACAGGTGATGCTTGCTGGCGTGTGCCTCGCGAGGAGGGGGCTCTCGTGAGGGCCTTGCTTGTGAAGTCTGAAGGTGGGCCGTGCTGGGCCCATGGCGTGTGTCGTGCCTTGGGCCGCAGGCAGATAGGCCTGGGTACCCCCAGTCCCACGGGCCCGACAGCGACGAGCAGCACCATGGCGTCGGCGGCTCCGAGCGTCCCCACGGAAAGGGTCCTTCGGATCATCCTCAAGATGCACAGGGCCAACGTGCACCCCAGCGCACTGGCAACGATAGGCCAAGGTCGCAGGTTCACGACGGGGTTGCTTCCAGATCAGTTGGAAGGAAGAACACCTCTCGTTCCTTGCACCTTTCCATGCCATCCACGCCAGACGAAGCACTGGCGCATGCACAATTACTTCTGCAGTTTCCTCCTACCGCGGACAAGATGGACGAGTGGAGGGTCACTATCCGGAGTATTGTTTGTTTTGCCAACAATGACAAACAGCAGCAGGCGAGACCCTCATAGCAGCAGCCCACCGTTCCGGTGCGCGCAACTGGAGAAAGGACTAGAGGCAGAGCACCCACGGTGCAATCTCCTCCACGACAGCAACAACCTCAGCAGCAAAGCCAGTGGGTCGACACCCATGAAGATGTCTCCATGGCATCGTCGGATCTGCGGGCTCACCGTGATCAACCTCAAGTTTGGCAAGAACGGCGTGGAGAAGATGCCCGTACAACCATCGAACGGTGACGGGAAGCACGCCGTCAACCTGGTAGGCGTGCAGGGTCCACTGTTGATGAGCATGCACTAGGAAACAATGGCGGCCTTCCTTACAATGTTGGTTGTCCTGCGTTTACCCGAGAGCTGCGGCAAGTAAAGCGGCCCAATTCCCGAAACTTCAAGCTGGAAGTGGAGAAGTACAGCGGCAAGATACACCCTTCATAGTTCCTGAGCATTTACACTATCACACTGCAAGCTGCTGGAGCTCGGGACAACAAGATTTTCAGCAACTACTTCCCGTTGGTACTCAAGCGAAACGTCAGGTCGTGGTTGATGAACTTACCCGAGAACTCTGTTTCCCTGCTGGCCAGATTTGTGCCACAAATTTGTTGGCGCCTTCACATGCATCCACAAAGTCCCAGGCTAAGAAACTGATCTTCAGTTGATCCCACAGAAGGAGGATGAGTCACTCCGCAAGTACATTCAGAGGTTCAGTCGTGTACAATGCAACATTAACGATATCCACCTCGCAGCAATTATTGCAACATTTCGTCAGAATGTGAGGAACCGCAAGATGAGGGAAGAGATGGCCATGACAAAGGTGAGGGATGTTGGCAAGCTTAATGCTTTGGCCGACAAGTGTGCACGGGTTGAGGAAGGAAACTTCCTGGGGATGAGGTTGCCGCAGAATCTGATTCAGAAGAAGACAGTGCCACCAGCACCCTGATTGCTTGTATCTGCGTTGGTATTTCCCCGAAGATGAGAGGATGATGCAGCACAACAACGTTAAGTATTTCCCTCAGTTATGAAACCAAGGTTATCAATCCAGTAGCAGAACCAAACAACACTATGTAAACGATACCTGCACACAAATAACAAATACTTACATCCCAACGTGTAAGAGGGGTTGTCAATCCCTCCTCGGTATTGAGATAGATAAAATTGTAAAACACAAAATAAAATAAATAAAGAAAAAGTGCAGCAAGGTATTTTTGGGTTTTTGGAATAATAGATCTGAAAACAATATGATAAAAGATAGACCCGGGGGCCGTAGATTTCACTAGTGGCTTCTCTCGAGAAAATAGCATACGGTGGGTAAACAAATTACTGTTGGGCAATAGATAGAAGAGCAAATAATTATGACGATATCGAAGGCAATGATCATGTATATAGGCATCACGTCCAAGATTAGTAGACCGACTCGTACCTGCATCTACTACTATTACTCCACACATCGACCACTATCCAGCATGCATCTAGTGTATTAAGTTCATGGAAAAATAGAGTAATGCAATAAGAACGATGACATGATGTAGACAAGATCTATTCATGTAGGAATAGACCCCATCTTTTTAACCTTAATAGCAATGATACATGCGTGCCTTGCTACACCTTCTGTCACTGGGTGAGGACACCGCAAGATTGAACCCATCACAAAGCATCTCTTCCCATTGCAAAAAAATGAATCTAGTTGGCCAAACCAAACAAACTTTGAGAGAAGAAATACAAGGCTATAACAATCCTGCATATAAGAGATCAAAGAAGACTCAAATAATATTCATAGATAGAACTGATCATAAACACGCAATTCATCGGATCCCAACAAACACACCGCAAAAAGTCATTGCATCAAATAGATCTCCAAGAACATCGAGGAGAACATTGTATTGAGAATCAAAAAGAGAGAAGAAGCCATCTAGCTACTGCCTACGGACCCTTAGGTCTGTGGTAAACTACTCACGCATCATCGGAGGAGCACCAATGACGATTGTATCTCATGGTTCTGGAACTTGCGGCAGCTAGAATTGTGTTTCGTCGACTCCCCTAGGGTTTCTGGAATATTTGGGTATTTATAGAGCTGAGAGGCGGTGGAAAGGACTCCCGTGGGCCCCACTACACACCTGGGCATGCCAGGGGCCTCTGGCGCGTCCTGGTGTCTTGTGGGCCCCACGGGCCTCCCCTCGCGCACTTCCTTGGCTCCCAAGTTCTCTTCTAGGCAAAAAAAAATCTCCAAAAATTTTCGCTGCGTTTGGACTCTGTTTGATATGGATATTCTGCGAAGTAAAAAACAAGCAAAAAACAACAACTGGCACTGGGCACTATGTTAATAGATTAGTCCCAAAAAATGATATAAAGTTGCTATAAAATGAATATAAAACATCCAGAATGATAATATAGCAACACGGAACAATCAAAAATTGTAGATATGTTGGTGACGTATCATCATCCCGAAGCTTAATTCCTGCTCGTCCTCGAGTAGGAAAATGATAAAAACAAAAAATTTGATGTGGAATGCTGCCTAACATGTTCATCACATATTCTTTTCTTTTGTAGCATGGATATTTGGACTTTTAGATGATTCAAAGCAATAGCCTATATTTGACATGAAGATTTCAATACTCAAGCATATCAACAAGCAACCATTTCTTTCAAAATATCAACACTAAAGAAAGCTATCCCTAGCCCATCATGCTCAATCATTGATCCATTCATGAAACACACTCGAATATTAGATACATCCAATGCACAAGTATGATCATAGTGCTCCCTAGTTGGTGCTTTATAAGAGAAGATGGAGACTCAAATAAAAATAAAAATAAAAATTGCATATAGTAAATAGATAGGCCCTTCGCAGAGGGAAGCAGAGATTTGTAGAGGTGCCAGAGCTCAAAGCTTAAATTGAGAGATAAAATATTTTGAGAGGCATGCT